>OY783227.1:5381373-6764698 GCA_963678685.1 Patella ulyssiponensis | reverse complement strand
CGTACATAGCTTTTCACGTGAAAAAATGCCAGCGTGGAAACTGTGGTACCTGCGAACACCTTATGGAAGGGCCGTCAATCACCTTCAAAGGTCACGGAACATTTAACGTGAATGCTAATTTAACATGTGCATCACGAAATGTGATCTATGCCATAACTTGCCCGGGTTGTACGGAGCAGTATATCGGTCAAACTGAATATTTGAGATCGCGAGTTGCTGTACACAAATCACAGATAAAAAATCCAGAATATCGCATGATATCCCTGAGCGAACATCTGGACATATGTGCACACAACTTTAATACAAAATTCCAAATATTCCCGTTTTACCAGCTCCTGAATGATTGCACAAAACAGAGAACAGTTAAAGAGGAATATTTCATTAAAAAATTTAGACCTCTGCTAAACAAATAAATTAGCTTAATTGATCTCCTATTGATAAGTAGCTAACTGAATAGTGTGTTATGTACATATTATATTTGTTTATTCATTCATCACTATTCATTCATTTATTCATTCATTCATGCAATGTAATGTACCTCTATTGTGACGTCACGAGGGTAACCTTGCAACGTTATTAGTATCAATGGCTTCCTGATGAAAATATATTGAAACATGTAGAAGCAAATCGGTGTTATTTTTATATTTTATACTATGATATATGATACTGTACATTAGAACAACAACTCACTACAGCTATATAATTATATATATATATATATATATATATATATATATATATCCTTATATATAAAAGGATATAGGTGTCTTTTAAGTATCAATTTAAAGCAGTGGTGTCCGTTATAGATTTTATTGCCTAGTGAGAAGTTAACCGGTTTTCTTTTCCTTTCCTTTTTTTAAGGTGTGATTATTAATATTGGTCTGATCAGAGATGTTATAATGAAATCCTATTAAGTTTGACCTTATCGTTTCTTCTGATTATTATTATTAAATTGGTCTGTTGAAACCCTATTGAGTTTAGCCTTTGACATTGAACACTGATTAACCTGTGATTTCCTACTAAGAGTTAGTTATTATTATCACTTGGATTACATGTTGTTATTGTATGTACTTCTAACTATCTTTATGGCTTCGTCTGATTATTATTATTAATTGGTCTGATTATAGATGTTATGATGAAACCCTATTGAGTGTGGCCCTTGATCTTGAATACTGATTAACCTGTGATTATTCGACTAAGAGGTTGTTATTATTATTGTTTGGATCATGTATTGTTATTGTATGTACTTCTAATTTTTATGGTTTCTTCTGATTATTATTAAATTGTTGCAAGCTAAAATTATGTATAAACAGGCTGACTGGGTGGATATTTCTCATTAACTTGAAAACGTGACCTGTATGTGATACGAAACGTCGTTACTAAATTATAGAGAAGTAGTTATATCCGGTGTGTTCCCACTTAGCCGGCAGACTGTTAATCCTTTGATTTTTGTTAAAACTATAGCCTGTTTAAAAGTAGTCACTCAAGAACTGTTCACTAGTCTTCAGCGTTAATGAGCTCTTAATCCCTCTGATAAGAATGTGTGTTATCGAGGATTTTTGGTTCTTTGCTTTGGAAGCTGTAGATTTAAACATTCCACAAGTAGGGCGGTTCGCTGATTATATGACGGAGCAGTGAGTTGATAACAATGGCCGTAATGTGTGGAACCATTTTGATACAACAAAGCCCCGTACTACCAACCACGTAGAAGGCTGGCATTCTAAGTTGAATAAAATGACAGCTTGCCATTCTAATATTTACAAGTTCATTAACTTAATAAAACAAGAACAATCCTATGTCGAAATCACCATTTCACAGATATTATTTGGTGGTACCAAAATGCCTCGAGTTAAGAAATATCGACAACTTGATACAAGAATTGAAAATTTGAAAACACAGTTATTAAATGGCTGTTTAAGTGTAAATCGGTATGGAACAAATATTTCCTATTTAGTGGGACTGTAAAATGATTGTTATGTTGTAAGGCATTTATTTATAAATTATATAATGCTATTTAATAAAAGTTAAATGTGTAAATTGTAATGCATTTTATAATGTTATTTAATAAATATTAAATTTGTTAAAATCAATATATTTTTATGTGTAAGCTATTTAATGTGTGTTCGATTGTGCGGCTATTCCGTGTGCAATCCCGCCCTGCCTGACTCGAGGACTACAACTACTCTCGTCATTCCCCATTCCTGGAAAGCAGCCACTAGTACTTCCAGACGATCTCCAAGCTCCGGCTCCCCTGGTGACCAGCCAGATCGATACCAAGTTGTTCAGCCTCCTAAACTCTGTTGATACTGTGCATCAATAGATGCTAGGCTTCAGCGGAAGTTCCTGGCGAAACCCAAGACAACGGCATAGTTGGGTGGTGTGGTTCTAGAATAACTCCTTAAAAATTGATGCCCGACCACGCCATGTAACACGTCCACATCACGAGGTGGTGTGATTGGGGCTTAGCGGTTAAAACTATCATATTTGTTGAACGTTTCTATAACACATCAAATGTCAACTTTGATTGTTCTGACACCATTGTGTGAATGCATACACAAATAACAACTTCAACATAAGTAGCTTTTAAGATCAAAGGTGATCATTTCTTTATTCAATAAAGCTTTTGTTAGTTTGGAGAACATATCTAGTGGTTAAACTGCATATACAGTTTCTCTAGAATAGGGTCTACTTGTATTAATTAAAGCAACGGGTGCAACGTAAATCCCTGAGAATGTAGATTTCGTGGAAATGTAAATGTAGGGGGATTACATCAAGGTTAATACTATATATCGGGCAATGAAGTACGACGTTACTTCCGGTATAAGAAGCCCAAGGCAGTGTTAATTATTTACAGTAAATAGCGAAAGAGAGAGAGAGAAATTGGGTTTAACGTCCACTCGACACAACTGGGTCATTTCGGGACTAATTTTCACGTACAACCGGGAATTCGAAACCACGCCAGTTGACTCAATGACAGGCTGTATGATACAGCACGTACGTGCTAACCATTCGGACCCCCCCCCCCCCAAACTGAGTTAGAGAATATTTATAGTTCGAGTATCCCCATGTAGTGTCTATATTGTTATTTTTGCTCGGAATAAAAGTAAAAAGGCAACAAAGACTGATTGCGAACAAATAATATACTAAGCAGTTGGATAGGCATCCTTTAATGACGGTATGCTTTGATGTTGGCTGCCCTCATTTCAAGTTCTGACAATGTGTTGTTGTTGTTCTTGGTGGTTAACGTCCGCTTCCATCGAAGGTGATATCGCAGACAAGTTGTCTTATTTTCATTTTTAGTATCTTAGTGCACGCGCTGGGGTCTTACCTGTGAGGGGAAACCGGAGTAAACCCTATAGGCTGAGAAGCCCCCCCCCCCCTCCCCAAGCCACATACGCCACACGAGGGGTCGAAGCCAAAACCGCAAGCCAGAGGTGTCCGGCCGCAAGCAGCTGATCGCATAATTTCTGAAGGTCACGAGATGTATGCAGGGCTAGGGCATGTGATTGTTGCCGAGGAATGTGGGCTAGCCCTGTTTACAACTTGTGACCTAGGGGATATTATGCGATCGACCTTGTCAATTAGATATAACCCACTAAGTCGGCAATTGTAGTCGACAACACTAAGTTAAGTTCGAGAATTTTGTTAAAGTATTTATTCTCAATTGTTTATATTTTGCAGCGAACCCCGCCGACCCACTCATTTACTCATTCTCCGACTGAAGAGAGAAGTTTATATTTATCAGATGTTGAAAGATGTTATAGATTCTTTATTGTTGAAATACAACACGAATTTTTGTTGACATTGGAGTGTCACTATATGTCACTATCGGAATGAACATGATTGTACGTGATCGAACCTACAATCCATATAACTGATGGCTATTATAGACCCGGTTTATCTTTATCATATTAAAGCAATAAATGTCTGTATGGTCATCGGTATGTAATATTTCATCTTTGCTTATTTCTTCAGTGTCATCATATTCTTTTCTATCTGTTAGAATAACCGAAACGCCCTTTCAACAAAAGTCTCATATCTGGCTACTACTAAAATTAATGAGTGCTTCTACAGTAGTTAGGCTTATAATAGTGGTGCCAACCTGATAGGCAGCCAGACCGGACGATGAAGAAGTCGTTGTTGGGGCATACATTGAAAGAAACCACATTCTAGAAGGCAAGTTTTCGATAAATGTGAAATTGCACCTCTTGGCGCGCTTAGGCCTTTGGAGTTAAACTACAGAGTTCCAAACAATATCAGAATAATAAAAACTAATATATGTATCCTGGGGATTACCCTTCCTTTAAATAACAAAATACAAGATATATATAAGTATAACTATGAAAATAAGATAGATATCATGAAAAATACCCTGAAGACCTTTAAAGGTAAATCTAAAACACTGAGCGGCCGAATTGTAATCTTAAAATCTATAATCCTACCGAAAATTATCTACCAACTCTCTATGTTACTAACACCAAGTGAGGAATTTGTTTATGCCTGCAAGATGCCAAGACCGTTGCCAGCGGTCATAAATAAAATGATTAATGCACGTTTTAAAATCTATATATGGTATTAAAATATTTGATAGGGGAAGATATAAACCAGCTTTGGCAAAGTCTGTTTGATCATTCCCCTTTATATCAACGTGACTGGGGAGCCAGCAAAGGACGATGTCTTTTCTGTTCAACTCGTAAAATAGTAGCAGACGATAAACATCGGCTACTAATGGATGTTCAAGCTGTTTGTTGTTAATTGCTTGAAGCAAGGACAGAGAATCAGTAAAGATGATATGCTTTAAAGCTGAAGAGGACTGAATAAATTCCAAGGCCTGAAGAATGACCTGGAGCTCAGCTGTAAATATTGAAGCAGCAGTAGGAAGACATACAGAAATGGTACTAGATGGCGTCACGGTAGCCAAAGCTTTCCGATCAACATCTTTAGAACCATACGTGTAAATAGGAGCATAATCACCATACTTAGACCTTAACTCTCTAAAAAGAGATTGGAACACCGCAGCGCTAGTATCTCTCTTTTTATGTTGCGTAAGATCGAAATCGATCTTTGGCGGAGATATAGCCCACGATGGAGTCCAACAGAAAGGGGTATTCGCAATACTGTCCAGGCTGATAACCGCCTCAGACATAAGGGGTTGTATACGAATACCAAACGGTGGAATAACTTTAGTTCTAAGTTAATATAAATGCCCATGAAGAGGTCTAAATATGGTGTTAAATGAAATGTGATTCGGAAGTGATGCAATTTTCGTAGCATACTGCTGGGCCAGTTTATCACGTCTGTTGTGCAGTGAGGGCTCCTCGACGTATAAACTGTCCACTGGAGATGTACGAAATGCTCCTAAACTGATTCTAAGTCCTTGGTTGTGTATGGTGTCGAGCTCTTTGAGATAAGACTCGCGGGCAGACCCATACACAATACACCCATAATCAAGTTTTGATCTTATTAAAGCTCGATATAATCTGAGCAAGACCTTACGATCTGCTCCCCGGTCAGTATTTGATAAGACTCAATATGTTGAGGGCTTTCAGACATTTCTTTTTGAGGCTTTCAATGTTGGGGATAAATGATAATTTCTTATCAAATATCAGCCCCAGAAATTTGGTTTCATCCACAACTGGAAGGCGGTTGCCATCCAAGAACAGTTCTGGATCTGGAGGTAAACCTCGTTTCTGACAGAAATGCATGCAGACAGTCTTTGATTTCGGAAAACGAAATCCATTTTCGGTTGCCCATTGTTGAAGTGAATTCAAACAAAGCTGCAACTTACGCTCGATTATCCGCATGTCTGTAGAACCATATCACATATGAAAGTCATCAACATAAAGGGCGCCGTTTGTACCTGGTTTAAGGCACGCTGGGGTCGTGTTTATTTTAATCGCAAAAAGAGTAAGAGATAAAATGCTTCCATATGGAACCCCCATTTCTTGGGGAAATGGGCCAGAGAATATTGATCCAAGTCGTACCTTAAATGACCTACCTTCCTTTGGGACCGAAATCCACATTGGAGATCTGTAATGAGGTAGTTTGACTCAAGGTACCAAACAGGCCTTCGATTGGTCAATCTCTCCATGGTTTTGCAAATGTCACAGTAAATAACAAATAAATATAAATGAAATGAAATGAAATGTAGTTTTATGGCACATCAGCACCAACCGGGCCATATTGCGCCAGACATATGACGAGCTATTCGAGACAAACTAAAAATTAATCACAGTAGTAATCTATATATACATAAATAAAAACAAATATCACAGAGATTATCAATTAAAAACAATTATCACAAAACTTTATGTATATATAATTAGAAAATAACAAATGAAATTTACAAATATACAATTAAAATTTTGTGTAAAAATTTGTCTCTTTTAAAAAGTCTAGTAATCTACAATATAGACCCGGTTGGGCAAATAATTGATTTAAGGACTGGCAACGGTAATGATTAGATCTAATATCCTTAAGATACTTGCACTCAATCAAAATGTGCTTAACTGTCAAAGGAACATGACAGTGTTCACATTCTGGTTGAGGCTCTCGCTTTAATATGAAAATGTGAGTTAAAAAAGTATGACCTATGCGAGAGCGACACAAAACAACTTCATCCCTCCTGTTGGTTTTATAGGAGCTTGGCCATTCTCCTAAGAGAGGCTTAATGTAATGAAGTTTGTTTGTGCCTGCAAGATCCCAAGACCGTTGCCAGCGGTCATAGATAAAATGATTAATACATGTTTTAAAATCTTTATATGGTATTAAAATATTTGATAGGGGAAGATCTAAAGCAGCTTTGGCAGCTAAATCTGCTTGATCATTCCCCTTTATATCAACATGACTAGGGAGCCAGCAAAAGACGATGTCTTTGCTGTTCAACTCGTAAGATAGTAGCAGACGATAAACATCTGCTACTAATGGGTGTTCAAGCTGTTTATTGTTAATTGCTTGTAAAGAGGACAGAGAATCAGTAAAGATGATATGCTTTAAAGCTGAAGAGGACTGAATGAACTCCAAGGCCTGAAGAATGGCCTGGAGTTCGGCTGTAAATATGGAAGCAGCAGGTGGGAGACACACTGAAATGGTCTCAGATGGCGTCACAGTAGCCGAAGCTACCCGATGACCATCCTTAGAACCATCTGTGTATATAGGAGCATAATCACCATACTTAGACCTTAACTCTCTAAAGAGAGATTGGAACACCGTAGAGCTAGTATCTCTCTTTTTATGTTGAGTAAGATCGAAATCGATCTTTGGGGGAGACATAGCCCACGGGGGAGTCCCAAAGACAGGGGTATTCGCAATACTGTCGAGGCTGATGCCAGCCTCAGACAATAGGGGTTGTATGCGAATACCGAATGATGGAATGACTTTAGTCTTCACCAGATATAAATGTTCATAAAGCGGTCTAAATATGGTGTTAAATGAAATGTGATTTGGAAGTGATGCTATCTTCGTAGCATACTGCAGGGCCAGTTTATCACGTCTGTTGTGCAGTGAGGGCTCATGCGCCTCGACGTATAATCTGTCCACTGGAGATGTACGAAATGCTCCTAAACTGATTCTAAGTCCTTGGTTGTGTATGGTGTCAAGCTCTTTGAGATAAGACTCGCGGGCAGACCCATACACAATACACCCATAAGTTTTGATCTTATTAAAGCTCGATATAATCTGAGCAAGACCTTGCGGTCTGCTCCCCAGTCAGTATTTGATAAGACTCTCAATATGTTGAGGGCTTTCAGACATTTCTTTTTTAGGTTTTTAATGTGGGGGATAAATGATAATTTCTTATCAAATATCAGCCCCAGAAATTTGGTTTCATCAACAACTGGAAGGCGGTTGCCATCCAAGAAAAGTTCTGGATCAGGATGTAAACCTCGTTTCTGACAGAAATGCATGCAGACAGTCTTGGATTTCGAAAAACGAAATCCATTTTCGGTTGCCCATTGTTGAAGTGAATTCAAACAAAGCTGCAACTTACGTTCGATTATCCGCATGTCTGTAGAACCATAGCACATCTGAAAGTCATCAACATAAAGAGCGCCGTTTGTACCTGGTTTAAGGCACGCTGGGATCGTATTAATTTTTATAGCAAAAAGAGTAGGAGATAAAATGCTTCCCTGGGGAACTCCCATTTCCTGAGGAAATGAATAAATATAAACTTTATATATATATATTTAAAACATGAAAGGCAAAATCAGATATATACAATTACAACTTTCGACAAACGATTGTCTCCTTTAAAACGTCTAGCTCTTTACAATATAGACCCGGTTTGGGCAAACAATTGATGAAGTGATTTGCAACGGTATCTTTTGAGATACTTGCTCTCAATCAAAATGTGCTTAACTGTCGAAGGAACATGACAGTGTTCACACTCCGGTTGAGGCTCTCGCTTTAAGATGAAAATATGTGTTTAAAAAGTATGACCTGCGCGAGAGCGACATAAAACAACTTCATCACTCCTACTCGTACGATAGGCCAGGAGCTTGGCCAGTCTCCTAAGAGAGGTATGAAGTTTATTTGTGTCTGCAAGATCACAAGACCGTTGCCAGCAGCCATATATGAAATTATTTATAACAGATTTTATATGGCGTTAAAAATTCAAATATGGGAAGATCTAATGAAAACTGGGCAGCCGAGTGTCCATATGACTTGAGGAGCCAGCAAAGGTAGGGTGCCCCGAGCTAAAAAAAAATCTCGAAAACTATTTACAGTTATGACACTGTATCAATACAAACAACAACCCCAGATAATCCTTTATTATAAACTGTCAAGAAACTGTACCTACGTGCTATATTTCCAAAGATATATCCATTCGACTTTCCGATAAAATAAACTGCTTTTGTGTACTGGCGGCGGACATTTTTATTTGGGGTTTTCATTGTTGACGGAGTTATATTTTCTTGGATATTCAAAATTATGGATTTCTTTTCCGATAAGCATTAACCACCACTACCATTCGGAACTATTCGTTTAAATCGTAATTTGCTATTTAACAAAATCTGCTCCACGTATCGATTATATTTCCGACCGGAGCATGCGCAACATAGCTCAGTTTTTGGATAGGTCATTCCTGTGTAATTTGTATGTGTGCAGACCAATTTAAATTTATTTAATTTTTTGTTGTTATAATGGACCGATCTATTTATATTTTCTATATACCCATAGACACACAGGTCTATTTATATTGGTATTTATATGTGATTGAGCCTTTGTAAATTTATATTTGATGTCCCATTTAAGAAGTTATGTTTGGAAGTATGTTTATCGAAGGAAAGTTTTATAAAATAATTAGAGTATTAAATAAATAATGACAGACTATTTTAATCAATCTGAATGACAAATATGCAATAGCTGATCAAGTTATATCTGTACATTGATAATTTGAAGTTAGGTTGGAATAAGTGAATACAAACTAGAAGATACCTAATTAAGAACAAATTCAAATTCGGGATCACGTTCCTTCTTGCGTGATAGCATTTACACAAGAATAAATTTATTATTTATTATTATTATTAATACGATATTTATTCACCGCCAATCTTCCCAGTGAGCAATGCCCAGCGACTCTTAACAAAAACATAACTCGAAACAATAACAAAATAAATGTAACTAAAGGACTACATGATAAAATTACATACATATAGAGAATGGCATTATCATATGATAAAAATGTAAGATATTTAAAATCTTTTTAACTAAAAGCCTGTGTATAAATATCCGTTTTAGTGATTGTTTGATTGCTGTAATAGATTTTGCTGACCTTAAGAAAAAGGGGACTTATTCCAGCGTTTCGGTACCTGGAAAGTGAAGGGTCGTTCTCCAAAGGAACGGGTTAAGACAAAAGGGATTTCTAGGTGATCTCATACATCTATTTTGATTATATACATTGATTATTTAAAAGTATTTTAAAATTAATGTGGTGCTTAATTGGTTACCTGTTAAAATTGGAGTTATGTGATCATATATTTTTGAAAGAGTTACCAATCTGGTAGTACAATTTTGAACTTTCTGAAGTTTATCCAGGTGTTTTACTGGAAGACCCATAAGAAGAGAATTAAAAATTAAAATGATCAAGACTAGAAGTTATAAAAGCATAAACAAGCATTTTAGTTGCATTTTGTGAAATGTATTTTCTAATTATATTAATTTGATTACTCATGTTCATGTTTTAGCAGATTTAACAAGTAAATTAACGGACTTAGCAAAGGATATATATCTTCAATCAGATATTTTTACTTGGATTATTATTTGATCCTATAAGGAAATATTCCGTCTTGTAACTATTTAACATTAACAAATTATCAGACATCCTTTTTTATGTCAATTATACAAGTTTCCAGTTTGTCTTTTTTGTTATTGAAAGCAATATAAATTTGTATATCGCCTGCTTACAGCTGATACACTAAGCCATGGTCCCGAACCAGTTTACCGAGCGGAGAAGTGTATAATGTAAAAAGGATGGGCCAAAGAACGGAACCCTGAGGTACCCCGTATCAATTGTCATTGTTATTAGAAAATGTATCATTAATTGACATTATTTTTGTCGACCAGTTGAATAACTTGCTATGATTTATAATGCTAAACCATCTGTACCAAAATAAACATTTAACCGTCTCACCAGAAGTCACAATTTGCATCTGAATGTAAAATCCTTTCAAATATCACCGGCTACATCATAATAACGGTTGAATTTAAATTTCGTGAAATTCGGACCGAATCTGCCCGACAAAATGGTCGCTCCGTTTTACGCAAATGGTGTAAAAGCATCTAATGCCAAGATTGTGGAGCCTCAATATGTTATAATTTTCATTCGATTATGATGAAACTTGGACCAAATTTGTTTATATCCCAACGATCTGGACCGTAACTTTCTGGATTATGACCCGATTGTACCCTCTCGAGGGGTCATATTTTTTAAGGCTCCTTCCCAAACATAGAACTGAAACGTCAGCAGCATGCCACGACTCACGACAGCTCAGAAGAATCAGACGCTTGGAAGATTCGACGCTGGTCACACTACCCAAGCCGTTGCCAATCACTTTCAGGTACATCTTCGGGCCATCTACAGAATTCATCAACGCTTTCGGGTCACCAACACCACAGATGATCACCCCCGAACTGGTAGATCAAGCTTACCACAAGACAATAAGATCGCACGTGCAGAATCCCTATACATAGGCATCTGAAACAGCACGTTAGATGGTGAGACATCATGGAAGACCCATCTGTACCGACAAGGTGCGCGGACGTCTCACCTGAGAGAACGTCCATTGCCGTAGATCTTACCGTGGACCGATCCCCACCCCTCGCCATCGACGTGAACGTCTACAGTTTGCCACAGGCACCACGGGCAATGGAGAACTGTTCTATTCACAGATAACAGTACCATAATATGGAGACTCATTGGGAGATCCAAACATTTTAGTGGTTCGGTCTTTACTTTTTGTGATAGAATTACTTATTCCAATACAAACTGTAATGATGTGTTGACAGTTGTGCGTTTGAAACTATTTGAACTTGCGTAAGGGGTCTTAGAATGTATCAATTGTAACGTTAATCACACAGTTTAACGTTACAAGTATAGTAACTAGTTGTTAGGCTCGATTGTATCAAATTGATTTTTGTATTTGTCGACCGAAGGACTGTAACTAATGTTTATCATTCATATTCTGATCGGCGCAAACAATAAATCAAACACACAAAAACTTTGTAAAAGAAGTTTATTATTTGGTGCATGTAATAAAAACTGTTTGCGTTTATTGAAACATGTGTAGAATGTAAATAACTAGATACTGACTTTTGTATCACACAGTTATTTACATAACAGATTATTGAAATATCGGGAAAAGAAATTTGAGAGGAGTGGTAGCTGATTTATCAAATAATCTAATTTATTTTTAGAAAATTGATCTGCATCAGATTATTTAGACCGTATATATGATGAACTTATTTCTTGAAAGGCATATTTATGTATTCTTTTTTTTTATCAGATAATATATACATTTGAATACATACATACATTGTTAGATACTACATATTTGAGATATTTTAGTAATATGGCATACATTTCGGGTATTTATCTTATACTACATATGCATACTAGTTATTCATAATTCTTAAAAGTATTCTAGTACATATTTCAAAATATACATTTTATGTAAATATGTTATGAGGGGTATCTATTTTGAATGGATTTGAGCATAATTATTTATTAATACATTTGAAAATAGATATTGTAGTAAAGTATAAGACATTTTGCGGTTGTTATAATTACTTGTATATAAGAGGTTTTATTATGTTTGTGTTTTCCATTTTTCATGGAGATGAGTATTTGCAGATTCTAGTTCTAGGTTTTTAATGTTGTTTATGTATGATGTATATTCTTTTTTGTCAGGTATGACGTTTTTTAGTTTACATTTATATATGGTTTAGAAGTGTGACTGATAATGTATTTGATCATCTTGTTTATAAACCTCAAGGTGTATATCGATTGGTTTTGGCTTAAAGTCAATGTTATAGTTTTTTAATATAGTGATGGTTTCTTGCCAGATATTTTGCGAATGGGTACATAGGTAGAATAGGTGGTTAACATCTTCAATAACAAAAACTACATAGAGTTGATTCCGTTAGCGAGAATTGACATAAACGTGTATTAGTGTAGATAATATTGTGAATATATTTATATATAAAACGACGCAATTTAATGTTATAACATGTAGTTTTCGATATTTGAAATATTTTTTTGTGTCTTCTTTGTTTAGTTCGATGTTAAGTAGTCGTTCCCATTTTTCTATTGATGTCGGTTTTTGAAGTTTATTTAAGATTAATGTGTTATAGACATCTTTACTTTTTATTTTTGATAGGTCTTTATTATAAATTTGTTCAATTATTTTTTTAAAATAATCATATAGATTAGGGTTTGGAGTTTCTAGGTCATTTATGATTTGTTGATTGTTTTCTAATATATTTTTAGATACAGATTTAATTGATGACTTTAAGCTTCTAATAATTAAATTATTTGCATTATTTCTTGTATTTATAATATCTGTGACAAATATTAAATCGTTATTCTTAAATAGTGTATTATCATATATTGAAGATTTATTAATTTTAACGTGTTTGTTATTCCATATGACCTGATTATTAAATGGTATCATGTAAACAATATGTGTTGTAAATATATCGTGCCAATGAGTAAAGATTTGTTTATAAAATGGAGAAGATATTGGAATATTTTTGTCGTAGTTACACATTGGCAGTATTTCACCGTTATAGTTTTTCAAGATGTATCGAAATGGTATTTTCCATGTTTCATCATCTGATGTTGTTAGTTTTTTGATCCAAAATATACTTCGGCATTTTAGAAATTCATTAAAGTTTAGGCCACCGTTTTCAACATTTTGTGTTATAACATTTCTTTTAATTTTGTCACTACCGTTCTATAGAAATTTGTAGATTAATGTATTAATTTGGTTCTTAATTGTTTCTGGAGTTTCTATTGACATTACGGGAAAGATTATTTTCGATAGGCAGAATGTTTTAATGATTTGTATTTTGCCAATTAGGCTTAGATTTCGCTCTTTCCAAATATTTAGTATCTTTATAATTTCATCAATTTTTATCTGGAAGTTTTTTTGTGTTGATAAAATTTGATTGTCAGAGAAAAAAATGCCACAAATTTTAATTTCGTCGGAGAAATGTGAAAAGCCAATATTGTTTAAATTGTGTGCGGTGTTGTTATTTGAAAAGTTCAAGTTCATAATTTCGGATTTTAATATGTTTATTTCTAAACCAGATATTTTACTGTAAAGTTTTATTATTTCAAATAAATGTCTTGCTGATTTAAAATCTTTAAGTAAAGCTGTCAAGTCATCTGCAAATGCGGTTAATTTTATTTCTGTTTTTGCGAATATTATTCCTTTTATTTCTCTATTTAAACGTATATTGTGAAGTAGAATTTCTATAACTAAAATGAATAAATTGCTAGACATTGGGTCTCCTGGTCTCACTCCTCATTTAATATGAAATGTGGGTGTTGTAAAGCCGTTATTTATGATGTAGCCAGTTATGTCCGAATATAGAGTCTCTATCCATCGTATATAATTATTTTTAAAGCCAAAAATACTTAAAGCGCGCATCATAAATTTATGTGATATACTGTCGAATGCTTTTTGGAAATCTAAAGCTAATAATAATCCTGTAATTCGTTTTTGATTTGCTAAATGAATGCTGTCGTCTATAATGCGGATATTTTCTTGTATATGCCGACCAGGGACAAATGCAGTTTGATTTGGATGTATAGGGTGGTTTAGAAAAGGTTTGATACGATTGGAGAGAACTTTACTTAATATTTTTACATCGACATTTGTTAAAGTTATGGGTCTCCAATTTACCAAATTCGTTTTGCCTTTATTAGATTTAGGTAATAGTTTAATTAATGACTGTCTTTGAGAGGTAGATAGTTTATTGTTTTCGAAACTGTATTTAAATGATGCTAAAACATATTTATTTATATTTGGCCAGAATGTTTCGTAGAACTCAATACTTAGACCGTCGTTTCCAGGAGATTTATTCTTTTTAAAACCTGATATTGCGTTTTTACATTCGTCATTACTTATGTCATATTCTAATGTTTCTGCCTGGCCAATATCTAGTTTTGGAAGATATTTGTAGTCAAATGTATCATAATTATTTATGTTAGATGATTGACATTTCTCAGAATATAGATTTCCATAAAAGGATCGAACTTTAAGATACATTGTCTATAGTTAGTTTATAGTTACTCTATTGATAGTTGTTTTTTGACTTCTATGTTTTTCTAAATTTAGGAAGTATTTTGTATTTTTTTCGCCAAATTCGTAACAGTTTATTTTATTTCTTAATTGAATACCTTCTACTTCATAAGCCAATATTTTGTTAAGATTGTTTTTCGCGTTATTGTATTCGTTATAGGTATCCAAGCAATTTGAACTATCATTTAATTTAGATTCTATTGTTTCTAGTTCAGATTTTAATTTAATTTTTAGTGAGTGTCTAATTTTGGCCTTTTCTTTACTGTATTTAATGGATGCTGTTTTAATCTTAAATTTAATGTAGTCCCAGAGGCCATTTTTGTCTTCTTGGTTGAAGTATTCGTTTTCCCATTCTAAGATGGAGTCAACTATTAATTTTTTGTAGGTTTTGTCATTGGATAACGATGAGTTGTATATCCATAGTCCTGGTCCCTTAGACAATACGTTAGTGTTTATATTTAAATTAATTCCGGAGTAGTCACTGAAAGGACACAGAGTTGTGTTGCATTTTTGTATATTATCTTGCCAATAGTCTGAAATAAGCCAAAAGTCATTTCTACTCTGTATTAGTGCATTTTTTTGACGCCATGTATAACAATGTTTCGTTTGGTTTCTTATTCGATAGATATCTACTAAAGTTAGATCATCTATTAGGTCTCGTATAGCTTGTAATCCTTTCTTTTTGATTTTATAGTTACCACCGCTACGGTCTAGTTTGTGGTCAAGAACATTGTTGAAATCGCCTCCTATAATTATAGATGGATACTGGTCCGTGTCATTGATGTATTTATTTAGTATATCTTGAATCTTTTTGTAGTATAGCTCCTGGTCGTGATCTGAATTTGGACTGTATGTATTGAACAGAATGTATTTTTTGTTTTCGATTTCTACTGTCAAAATATTAAAATATCCGTTTTGGTCTGAGTAGTGATTTGATGTAGTAATATTGTTATTATTTTTAATTAGTGTGGCAGTACCGGCTGAGTTGCTTCGTGCGTGGGAAAGGAACATTTCCGATCCCCATTCCATTGTCCAGTTCGATTCATCTAGGATAGTACTATGAGTTTCTTGTAGAAAAATTATGTCATAGTTTAAATCTTTAAGCCAATGAAAAACGTTTTTGCGTTTGGTCGAGTCTCTTAAACCTCTTATGTTATTTGATAGAATATTTAGAGTCATCTATATTTATACAAATTTGTGTCATTCTGAAAATGATAGTTATGTTTTGTAGTATTAACCGCGTGTAAATATATTATTTTAATTTATATGTATAGTATATACTTATTTATGTTTAGCATGTACCATAAATTTTTGTTATCTTTTATTTTTATAGTTTGTATAAATGTATACTTTATTTTGTAAAGTGTATATATATTCACAGTGGAAGTTGTTAAATGTGTTTTATCAGAGATGTATCGATTGCTAATGTATGTATCAACGGTATGCTTGTCTTGCAGGATTACGCATTTGGAGTGACCAAGTGTTAGATACATGTACATTTAACACTTGTTTAATCGCGATGTGTAAACAGAAATTATTTACAATATTTACAAATTGGATTTGTTTTTAACACAAAATATGAAAGAATACATTTTAGTAATTGCATACGTAAGGTAGTTGGGAAAGAAATAGAGAGGCTATTTATTGCTATTTTGGAGATATTTACATCATAGGATTTAGTATACATATTATATGCCCATAAACAGTGACTGCCCTTGACATAAGAATTCATGAGCCAATAGGTTCGCCAAATCAAGAAACATTTTGGATATGTTTTAGTCAGTTGGAGTTTTTTCTTATTTTTTCCGCTTATTCAGTGTAAAGTGCAGAATTGCTTTCGCCATATTTTGTAACCAAATCTGGTTTCTATTTGCCAAATAGAGTAGACGATAGCCATTGGCGATTATCTTGGGAACTCATTGCTATATATATGTATATATGCGCATACACGCATAACAGGACATTTATCGATATAATATTATGTTTTACGTTTTTTTAAAGGGGGGTTGGGATGGCCTAGTGGTCTAGAGTGCCGCGCTTCGACCTCTAGCTGGCCGGTCACCTCTGGCTTGCGGCTGTGGTTTCGAGCCCTTGCGTGAGTATTGCTCATTGTAGTTGGCCATCTGTATCGCTTCGTCTGTTCTTAGCTTTTCATGTTCGTTTATCGACCTAATTTCGGCTAATTCTAGATCTAGAATTAGAGTTAGTTTTTTTTATTTTCTTCTTTTAAATTTTCATTGTCTTTTAAAGTTTGGTCCAGTTTTTCATGTATCGAGCTAAATTCCTCACGAAATGTTTGTAAACACGATGAAGTAATATCACTTACTATAGATTTTAAGTCCTCTTTTGTAAGCATACAGTTTTTCATTTCAGTCAGTTTGCTTTTAAGCTCAGAGGCATCTTCCATATTTATACTTATGTCTCCTTCAGATTGCGATAATTTTCTCTACCTCTTTTTGTTGGTGGTTTTTTCGCGGCTCCTCTTGTATTTAACGACATTGTTATCTCTTGCTGTGTAAACGTTTTTTAGTTCACTGGCTGCTTGATTTGTTGTTATTACATGTCACTCATTAAGGAGGTCATGTATACTTGTCAACATAAATATAATATTGATTACCTTCTAAGTGTTTTTAAACATTTTGATTATGTCCATATATTATTAGCGATGGTTTAAAACAGTATCCATGTTGAGTTTTAACTGTTTAAATCATTTTTCATTCATCTTTTAAAGATTTTCTGCTTACACATTTCGCGTGATGTTCTCATCCGGCCATCTGAGCGAAAATTTATGTATTCGCACTCTATCACTGTCGGACATGTCATATCCGATAAAGCATCCGGGTAACTGCTTTTGGGATAAGAAACATAAATCGTCGATGTCATTTATTTTTCTTCAAAAGTATAATTTTAGTTATAATGTAGTTAAGTCTTCTCTCTTATTATTATTATTATTATAAATACTTAATTTGGTATAGTACATACATGTAAATGAACTATGAAAACAATAAAGTTTTGCCAGTTTTAAACAACGACAAATAATTAAAAAAAATGTAAGTAAAATTATTATACAATTAGCAGAAGGTACAAGATGGATGAACTATGGAGTCATATTCTTGGTTCTGGTTATTAGCCTGACCGAGGAGTTCTGTACTTATGTGATTTATCTAAAGGGTTTTTTTTTTTTTGGAAGACTAACAATGAGTGTGTTGAAATTATCAAGTCGGGATCATAGAAGAGTACGAACTGGTGATATACTTCCTAATTTTACTACTGTTATAGATGTCCGTCATAAGTATTTTATCATGAAATATAACACCAATATTTCTAGCACTTGTGACTTGCAGAATATGAGACTTTGTAATATACATAGAATTATTATCAGTCACGTTTCGGAGATTACTACAACGTTTAAGTATCATGTATTTTGTTATATCACTGTTTTGTTTGTAACCAATACTTTATTTGTAAATGGATTGAGAAACACGCCTATGTTAACTCATCTCCTGAATTTACAAACATAAATTTAATTTATGCACATACAGGACATGTATAAAATTACAAAAACATATATACGTTCAAAATATAAATATAAACATTATTACATAAACAATTGTTCGTTTCGTTAATTTATATTCCTGTTTTATTTTATTTCTTTGGTACACATGTAATTGTACAACAAGCCCTCAATCCGCAAACATCTTAAGGGCTTCTCGCCCAACACTGGGATCCTGGTTATCAACCCAACATATTACTCATTCACCGTCTTTGAGTCAGAACATCCATTTTCAGACCCTTGCAAAGAATCACTAGATGTGGGACTATATTATCTGCAACTTTGTCTTTTAATTGAAATTTGAAACTGTGAAGCCATTCAATATTCCTATACAAAAATCAGATGCTATTTTGTCTTAATTTCTTGTTTTTGTCGGCGGTGACCTTACTAAATTACTGTCAATAATTAGTTATTTGGCCGACAAGATTTATTTTATGCTTGTTTCTGTAGATTCCTAACTATTATTCTATTTTATGCGTTCCATGGTTATCCATGATGAATCAAAGTCCAGACAAATATTTCAACCGGAAGGACTTACTCACTAACGTAAAAGACAGCAAGAAATGTAAAGATTAGTGGCGTTTATCGAGGCACTAACTAAAATGTGACCCGAATAACTCATTATTTTAAACAGAAATTTTCAGACACAGTAAATACACCATGTCGCAGTATTTTTATACGCCCACATTTTCATGTGGACGTATATTGCCGTTGTCCCTGTCCGCCCGTCTGTCCACAATTTGTTTGTGGACTCTCTATCCGATTTTGACGAAACTTGAAATATAGGTTTATCCCCATAAGATCTCGGCTGCTTTCTTTATTGGCATGTATCGGATCGAAACTTCATGGATTATGGCCCCTGATTGTACGAAAAATCATGTTTTTAGCTTGTGGACCCTATAGAGGTCATAATTTTGAACCAATTTTGATGAAACTTGACATGTATGTTCATAACCTAAAGCCCATGGTTCCTTTTGACATTTGCGCCCTTCGGATCCTAACTTCCCGAATTATGGCCCCTGATTGTTCGAAAAATCGCCCTTTTTAGCTTGTGGTCCATCTGGAGGACGAAATTATTATCCGATTGCATAAACCGATTAATTATATCACCGTTAAATGGTAATGAAGGTTGAGTTCAAATTTCGTGAAAATCGGACCAAAATTGGCGGACAAAATGACCGCCGTTTGTATGCGAATAGTATGAAAATATGTTATATCAAGGTTGTGGACCCTATATAGGTCACAATTTTGAACCGATTTTGATGAAACTTGACATGGATGTTTAACACCCAAAGATCTTGTTTCCGTTCGATATTTGCGCCCATCGGTTCGTAACTTTCTGAATTATGGCTCCTGATTGTACGAAAAATCACCCTTCAAAATATGGCTTTTTTGCTATTTTACTTACAGACACAAGAGTTAGATTTTCTGAATCCTTGAAGGAAGGCCTAAAAATTGTCCAGAGCAGAATTTTGATATAGGTCAATTGCTGGTTGCCATTTTGAAGTGAATATGAAAAGTAGTAGCAATTTGAAGGGCCTAGACTTTGAAACACAATGACACTCCTTCTAATTGAGCTATAATGTTCAATCTTGGTGTAGACGTTCACTAGGTCAATGTCATGATTGAGTTCAAAGATGAGCATTTTCTGCCTAGGGTAAGCAGAGATAAGCAGGCTGATTTGTTGATTCTTTAGGGCGAGATAACTTCGGTTATAATGAAGGGAGGGCGGTGAAACTCTTGTAAATTGCGAGTCTAATAGCTAGCCTGTTGTGTGAAATCGTTGTATCATTTTTGTTTAAATATCATGGATAGCAGAAAAAAAAGAGATCGAAAATCCAAAAAGTCGTATTTTACGATTTGGAGCATTTTTAAAGGTTCTTGTCTCTTAAAGTCAACATAATATTTTTTGGGAACTTCTTCTACAAAGAGTCTTATCGGTAGTCTTTTATATGAAAACTTCGATCAACAGTCCAAAATATCAGGAGTAGAAGAACAAAAGGATCGAACATTGAAAACGGCACCCTTTCATTGTTAAGCGAAACATGCAGTGTGGGTGACTACAATCTGCACATTTAGTCACCGTATAGAGCTTATTCAACAGTATCGAATTCCAACTGCTTAGGGGTATTTTACGTGCACTCCAATGTGTACACGGGACCTTGTTTTATCGTCCCATCCGAACGACTAGACAGTTGTCCTTGTCAGGCCATCCGTTTTGCCTCACTGACAAGGGGAAACCACGCCCGAAAATCGAGATGAACTTTCTCGGTGCAGAACTTTCAATTCAAGCCAAACGTTTACTGCATACGATTAAGCTGGTCAGTTGGAGCTTATTTTCAAAAGTTTTGTAATAATCTGTTGATAATTAAAGTACCGTGCAAATAAATTAAACTGTTAAAACAGAAAATTTCGCCCGGTTGAAATGTTTCTTGCTATAAGTCAGCAATTTCCCGATTTTAGGGAGGCTGAATGGTTAGCATACGCGCGCTGTATCGTAACGCCTGTCTTTTGAGTCAACCGGCGTCGTTTCGATTTCCAGGTTGCACGTGACATGGAGTATGGTGTCCAACCTCGTGGATTTTCTCCGTGTCCTGCGGTTTCCTCCCACGGCTAAAGAGCCGTACGCACAAGGGAAGTTTTTAAATAAAATTATAAAATATATGTTAGTCCCGAAATACCTCGTTTGTGTCGAATGGACGTTAAGCCGCATTTCTCTCTTTCTCTTTTATTTTTAAAGTTTTGTAATAATCGGTTGGTAATCAAAGGTACTGTAAAAGTGATAAAACAGAAAATTTCGCCCGGTTGTAATGTTTCTCACGTTAAAGTCAGCAATTTGCCGATTTGAAGGGCAAACGTTTATTGCAAACGATTAAGCTGGTCAGGGGGAGCTTATTTTTAAAAGTTTTGTAATATTCGGTTGATAATTAAAGGTACTGTGCAAATTAAACTGTTAAAATTGACAATTTCGCCCGGTTGAAATGTTTCTCGCTGTAGGTCAGCAATTTGCCAAATTTAGGGTGGTTACGTGGCTGAATGGTTAGCACCTGCGCTCTGTATCGTAACGTCTGTCATTGAGTCAACTGGCGTTGTTTCGATTGAAATGTTTCTTGCTATAAGTCAGCAATTTCCCGATTTTAGGGAGGATGAATGGTTAGCATGTGCGCGCTGTATCGTAACGTCTGTCATTGAGTCAACCGGCGTCGTTCTGATTTCCAGGTTGCACGTGACATGGAGTATGGTGTCCAACCTCGTGAGTTTTGTCCGTGTCCTTCGGTTTCCTCCCACGGCTAAAGACCCGTACGCGGAAGGAAGTTTTTAAATAAAATTAAAAGACATGTTAGTCCCGAAATGACCCCGTTGGTGTCGAATGGACGTTAAGCTGCATTTCTCTCTTTCTCTTTTATTTTTTGTAACAATCGGTTGGTAATCAATGGTACTGTAAAAGTGATAAAACAGAAAATTTCGCCCGGTTGTAATGTTTCTCACTTTAAAGTCAGCAATTTGCCGATTTGAAGGGCAAACGTTTATTGCAAACGATTAAGCTGGTCAGGGGGAGCTTATTTTTAAAAGTTTTGTAATATTCGAAAATTCGTCGCTGTGATTTCGAACCGGAAGTTCAGACCAACTTCTTTAATAGTTGTACGATTTTCATGAAATTTAGTATATAAGTAGACATTACTGATGCGACTTGAAAAATGACTTTTAAAATTTTCTAAATTATCTCCCCTTGGTGAAATTAAGAATCAAATTTTTCAAAAAAAATCGACGAAATAAAGGTCATAATGACCTAATTTTTTTTCCGATACTAGACATGTAATTACTGATTCGTACACAAAACATGGAGTTTGTCGATCGAACCGGAAGTGCCACCATCTTTAAATGTGAAAAGTCTCAAAGGCTTTTTTGCTATTTTACTTACAGACTCAGGAGTTATATTTTCTGAATCCTTGAAGGATGGCCTAAAACACGTTGAGAGCGGAATTTTGATTTAGGTCAACTGATGGTCGCCATTTTGAAGTGAATATGAAAAATAGTGAAAAATCGACATTTACGGGCTTGTAAACAAACACAATAGGGCATAGTATGTTCAATGCGTCTTCTATGTCTGCAACTAATATATTTCAGGATAGCCGGGATACGGGTCGAATTTTTGGTATTTGATTATTTCAAAAAATTCTAATTTTGACTTTAAGGTTTTTCGTGCCGACAAAGTTGTTTACGAGTGAAAAATGATATTAACATCACTAGATTGTGACCGATTTTAATGATTTATTTTTTCTTGTTCGGATTATTTCTATGACCCATGACATGTGACAGGAAGTGACTGTGAATATGAAAGCTTTGATATCTGCTTAGCAGATCTAGTTTTATATTGTATTTTGATATTGTAAAATATTCAAATTTGATCATATTATTATTGTCATGTACATAATGTATTCATAACACCACGACGTCGTGTAATTGTTTACTATCTCATTGTTAAATGCCTGACGATCCCCGTAGGGGTTGAAAGCGCTAGCTAAGATGAAATTAGTTTTTTCTTTCTAGAAACTTCATATTTCTATATACTTTTACCTGAGAGTAGAATCTTTTATTTATTTTATATATATATATATACGTAAAATAAAGTAAATGCGTCTATTCTAGATAGTTACTTTATTCCAAATGATCGTTAGACTAAGTAAGGCACAGACTGACCAGCAAAGTTACCACAGCATCACAACAAAGTCAGTAACGGGTAAATCCTCCTCTGTTTGCCAAACAAGCATTGATCCGACGTGGCATACTCCTAATGAGACGTCTAAGGTCATTTTGGTCCAGATTGTCCCATTCCTGTTGCAACGCAGCAGCAAGTTCTTGGACATTGGCAGGACGTTGTTGACGTTGACGTAACCTCTGTCCAAGCATGTCCCAGACATGCTCGGTGGGGGAGAGGTCGGGACTCAGTGCTGGCCAAGGTAATGTGGTGATGTTCTGTTGTTGGAGGTAACCTGTAACGATCCTGACCCTGTGACATCTTGCGTTGTCATCCTGGAAGATGAAACGGCGGCCATGACGTCGTGAGAACGGCACAACATGGACTGCCAAGATGTTGTCCCGGTAGTACTGGCCTGTAACACGCCCTGCAACAACATGTAAAGCCGTTCTTCCAGCAACAGTGATGCCTCCCCACACCATAACAGAACCACCCCCAAATCGATCATGTCTGATGACGTTAACGTCTTGGAAGCGCTCGTTTCGACGACGCCACACCCTCCTACGTCCGTCCAAAAAATCAGCAGTGAACCTTGACTCATCTGAAAACATCACATTGCTCCAGCGTCGATTATCCCAGTGTTGACGATCCCTACACCAACGACGTCTTGCCTGAATGTGATGATCTCTCAAACAAGGGATCACGCGAGGACGTCGGGGCGCGAAGGTGACCCCTATGCAGTGTCTGTTTGAAGACGAGCGCTGATCTGATTTGCTGTGATGACACGATTTCTCAAGGCCAAGGTACGGATAAATCGATCCTGGGCTTGAGTTGTCGCCCTTGGTCGACCTGAGCGTGGTCTGTCCTGTACAGATTGTGTATCACGGTATCTGGACCATAGCCTGCTTATGACAGACTGAGAAACATTCATCGTCCGCGCCACAACCGCCTGTGTTGTGCCGATCTGTAGCATGCCAAGGCACGTAACCTTTCATTTTGGGTAAGCCGACGCATATCAAAATTTGTTTTCTGGTCACTAAAACAATTAAACTGATGTTTCCACCCTGGAATTCAATGACTGTAACATTCAAAGTCAGAGTCGTGCAAATCTTGGGTCGGACCCCCATGATGATCCCAAGCATCACCTGCATTCCATGCCGTAGCTATTGGTGAGTTTTGGCGACACATGTAACTGGAAATGTTTCTTCTGTTAGGTTCTATAGTGACTTTTTTCGTAGTCATTTGCATATTTTAGTATTATGCCCCCAAAATCAAATATCCCCTACTTTTTTTGAATAGTATAGTGTGTGTATATAACCATAGATTCGAACCATGATAAAAGTACAATGGGATTAATAAATGGCTTAATCCAAGATCACAAAAATGAACTGACGGACAATGAACAGGATTATCTTCGGAAATTCGAATATAAAACAGTCAGTTTTATGGTCTTCCAAAAATCCAAGATAATCAAGGAGTCCGTTAAACACCAAAATGTAGAATTCGTCAGTATTTTTCAACCAGACGACCTCCCTTTCAGGCCAATAATTGCCGGTCCATGCTGCCCTACTAACAGGCTATCAAATCTTATTGATATCTTACTTAAGCCGTACGTGCCAAATGTGAAACCTGTTATTCGGGATGACATAGATTTTGTTAATACATTACCCCAAAATCTAAATGATGGCGACTTCTTCGTAACCATGGATGTTCGTAACATGTATGGCAATATTTCCCATGATCTGTGCCCTCAGGCCGTAGAATTTTGGTTGGATAAACATCCTGAATGCAGTCATGAGAAAATTTAAAAAAACTTTATCCTCAAAGCCATACGTATCATCCTGACTAACAACACTTTTGCATTTGGCGAAACAAATTACAAACAAATTCTTGGTATACCGATGGGTACCAAGGCGGCACCACAATTAAGTAATTTAACAATAGGATTTCTCGAGGAAAAATTATACTCAATTGTGGAAATTGAACATGGCGTGGATTACAGAATATATTTAGAAAATCAATTGAAACGATTCCTAGACGATGTATTCTGTATTTGGAATGAACGATTTGCAACACATAATGAATGATTTAGACCTAAATATAAAATTCACAATTGAAACGATCTGCAAATCGCATTCTTGGACGTTCTAGTGAAACGAAGGGGAGAACTCCTTATAACGGATATGTATTCTAAAGAAACAGATACCAAAAATTATCTTTCGTATAAATCATGTCATCCACGCCATACCAAAAATTATATACCTTTCTCTTTAGCTAGAAAAATATGCACAATTGTGATAGATGAAGACCTCCGGTTGTCAGATTAGGTGAGCTAAAAAGAAATTTATTGAAACAGTATTACCCCCTCGAGGTAATAGAAGTTGGGATAAAAAAAGGCTTTGGCAATTGATATCCAAACACTGAGGGCTACTAAAGCAAAAGACAATTCGGATTAAATTATTACCTTTGTCGCTACTCATAACCCCCCAACATCCCAACTTCTTTAAAACAATGTACGAGAGCAGGTCACTCCTGGCATCAAACGACAACCTCAAAGCGAAATTTGATAATGTTCAATTCATTAAATCACAAAGACAGCCACCTAATCTGAAACGCCTCCTAACCAGAGCAAAATTCAATTCATCTATCACAAGGACAAGTTTTTATGTATCTAAATGCCTGGATCTTCGATGCAATTGTTGTGACCATATAATACCAAATAACCAATATAAATTTCGTAACATTACGTTTAGCGTCAACGACAATATGAATTGTGACACAAAAAATTTCATATATGTCTTGACGTGTCTGGGTTGTGATTTTTTCTACATAGGCGAGACATCTACTCATCTACGGGATAGAGTACGTAACAAGCGACGGGATTGCAATATTGAAAATGGGCCCTTATTTGTAAATAGACATATCTTTAAATGTGCGCAACATCTACAAATAAAATTTCAAATTTTCACTTTTTATAAAATGAAAGTCGATGACACCACGAAAAGGAAATTAATGGAAAATCATTTTATTAAAAAATACATTCCTCGACTTAATAGTCAATATGTAACAATTGGCAATTAGCCTCATTTATTTATTAATTTTCTTTAATTTATCTCATGATAACCTTCCATTCATTGTTCCCAAATTGAACCCATATACTACAGATTAACACACGTGTGTACATGTTTTGTATTAGTTAACGATATGTAACCATAGACAATGGTAACTATAGCTAATTAAAACCACAGTGTTACTATGTACTTATGAATAGTCCCAAGACGGACGAAAAGTACTTTAAAATGTTATTAAACCAGTGTTGAAATCAGTTTGTGTCGGCATACCTTTTATCATTTACCGTGAAACAAAGTAGTGCAATTTTGCGGTTGTCCTAATAATTTCGGATATATATATATATATTAACAGATACCTTTATGTCTGTTACGGTAAATGAGTCATGCATGCATGTTTTATACCATTTTCAATTGTTTTTGTTCAGAATAATTATTGTGCATGAACGAATTCCTGTCTGCCTAATAAAATTGTGTTATATTAGCTATTCATCTATAGTCATTTTATCCACATTATACCTTTTATAAACGGATCAGGTTTGACATTTTTTTTTTAAATTTTCAATAGCGATCTCAGATTGTTTTGGTGGAGTACATGAACACGTCATTCAACTCTTCTCCGGGAATACAGTTTCAACGAATCATGTAATCTCGGGGAATATAGTTTACTGTGATATATTCATACACCTTCAACGAATCGTGCAATACCGGAAAATATACTTTAGTGTGATATAATAATGACGTCAAAATCTTCGGTGAAAAAGAAAATTGCAGGGAATATCTAAACCAAATATTTACATGTCAAGGACAAATAAAGGTGTCAAGTTGTATTTAACGTAACTCATTTTCGAGGCGTATTTTTAAATACTCATTTATTTTCTTATTTGGCAAGATATATGAATAAGATAGACATTAGTTTACTGCGATAATTTTGAATAAATATCCAAGTTATTTTATATATTTGTCATCACATAATTTGATTTGTTCAATTTATAGATTTAAATGTTGCTAAATTTTTAACTCAATATTGAAACACGAATTACAGCAACAAATATGCGTTTATAAGCAAGGCTACACTACAATCTAATTAAAATAGAGATCTATACTTCGTTTCGTTTTTTTATACTTTCGATGGCCTACACTTATGTAGATCTAACTAGTTATAGTGGGAGCTCACGTTCTATGACGTCAGGTATCAAGCACGGGACATTTGACCCGATAACGTCAGTCATTCGATTAACCAATTAGCGACCGCCATAATTTTTAAAATCTACTTTTGTTTTGTTTTCTATCCGCTGGTAATATTTACCCACAGTTCCACGCATGAAAAGGACAAACGGTCGATTCGACAGACCATTTGATTGGCTGAACCCTCATTTCAGGCAGAACACGACTTAAATAACAAGTTTTCCAGGTCCAAGAGTAGTAAAGACAAGTAAAAACGAAATTTTGAACTATAAAAAACGAAACGAAATTGGATCTGTGTTTTAATCAGATTGGACTACGCTACTAACTATTTCACCAATACTATGCGACGTTAGACAGGGCGACCCAATGTCAACGCATTTGTTGAATCTAATCAACAAAACTTTGTGTACATATATTAGAAATGATAGTAATATTTCAAGAATCACATTTGGTAATTCAGCAATAAAACTTATCGCTTTCAGAGATGATCGTACATGTTTATTACGTGACTATAAATCAGTATGTATTGAATAGAGGTGTTTTAAAAGAGCCAGTCCACGAGAAAACCATGCAGAAGGTTCGAAGGTGGGGTGGGCCGATTGCGTTCATATTTACAGGGTTTGGTCGACCCTTCGAGCCTACTCCCCAGCCAAAATCACTGATTTCAGAAATCAACCGTTTTCGAGATACAGACCTTTTACGTTTTTCGGCTGTTTGTTGTCATTTTCAAGCCAAATTTTAGATATTTTTGTCGCACTACTACCGCTGTTGCATGACCCTGGAGAACTAGGTTTGGGTTGTTCGTGATAGTCGGGGTCTTGCACTACCACAATATCATGGTCATCCGGTTCAAGTTCATTTTCAATAGGTAACAGGAGATTACACACGATACGTGTCTAGAGATACCTGAATTATACCCTTTTTTCAAATTGCGATAACTCCACTGGAGCAGGGCTTGCGATCAAAATGTAAATCGTTTTATTTGCAGCTTGACCAGTTTAACAACGTAAGAAATAAATTTGTTGTCAGCTAACTTGCAACAGCACGAAAATTCGTGTCGAAAGTTAGCAAAAACTTCACTTTTGATTGGGATACATCGGCGGATTATTCAGGTTGTTATAAAATCGTTGTCAACTCACCCACAGCAGTATGAAAATTTGTGTCGAAAGTTACGAAATTCGTCATTTTTCGCGTCATATTTCGGTTTCTTAAGTGTCTGGATTTCGCCCGTACTTTCTGGACATGTCCTACGATATTTTCCAGATGTCAGGCCAGGAATATGACCAATTGAACATCATTATTCACCAATTTGACATCGATATATTGAATATTATTCGGATTTTCAAAATTAATATGTATATTGAGTGTATAAGTACCACGCAACCTGATATTAGGCTGGATTGATTAGATAATTAGTTGGTCAGCGTATTTATCGTGTTATACCGTTTATACACCTACCTTGTTTACTGGCTTAATCTACCTTACAAGTAATTTAACAATCAATGTAATTTTAAAATAACATTTTACGAAAATGATTTGACATCACCACAAGCAATTCTTATTTCGGAAGCTTTTTTTCGTTTGCTACCGTATAAACGAATACATTTGTGAGAAATATTACTGGCCTGAATTTGATTAAAGCAGACACGGATCGACAAGCTTTCTTTCTATCGTATTATGAAAGCACTTAATTTTGTAGGAATGTTACAAAAAAAAAAAATGAAATGAAATGGAATTAACATCTTACTGTTCTTTTCCGAACTGGGCTAATGAAGATGGGCATGTACGCCATACAGTGTGCTATGAGGAAAATTTGCCCGGACAGCGACACTACGGCCTACTCTTATATCGAATTCCAACTGTCAAGGGATCGCTACGTCCACGTCAATGTGTACACGGGACTCGGTTTGTCGTTCCATTCGAACGACTAGACAGCTGTCCTTGTAGGAATATTACTGACACAAATTTGAATACCATACCGGTATTAAATATGAATAAGCGGTCGCCATACAAGATACGCCCACATTTTGCAAGAGATGGACAGAGAACAAGCTATAAAAAGGCGATTTTTTTGTACCATCAGGGGCCATCATCCAGTTTGTTACAATCCGACGTGCGACAAAATCAAAAGGAATCAACTTTGTGATATAAAAGAATATATAAAAGTTTCATCAAAGTCGAAAAGAAAGGAGCTACAAGCAAAAAACGTGATTTTACGTACATTCAATGTTATATTCCAGGAAGTTACATTGTGAAGTTACATTGTGATCTGCGCAAATATCGAAAGAAACCGAGATCTTTGTGTAACACTATCTTAGTGATTACGGAGACCAGTTTCATAAATATATGGTTTATTTACATCGGAACAGAATTACAACACATCTACATAACTACAGCAGCAATACAGGTACTTAAACTATATAAGGAACGCATCAGAACGGTACATAATTATATTAAGTCTACCATTCCGCCTCTCTGCCAAGACAGCGGGTGAGTCCATAAGCCTGTCTGTGCGTCTCTCTTCTCTGTCCCTGTTCGTCTTTGCTCCCCATCTTCTTGAGACAGAGACACCCGTTTATAGGGAGCTCCCAAGCTCCACTCATTTGTCTCAACAACCACAGCTAATTTATACTAAACTTAGATGTCGTATAAAGTTAATCAAAGCATGCATATACATATATTATTGATAGTTAATATATCATATAAAGAACTACACAATGAATCAGCTGTCTTTGATAGATTTTATACTATAAGCACGGCCAGTGATAGGTCAGCGTGAACTCTCTCATTCCGTAACATTTGGGATACAAACATACTTTTGAAGATTCATCAAAATCTGATAAAATCTTGGAATTACATACTTTTACACTATCTGCATACGAGAAGCGGCCATTTTGTCTGGCAGTTGCAGTTTGATTTTCACGAAATTCGAACTCCGCAATCATTAGCGTGTAAAGGGGATATATAAAAACGTTTTTAAAAATCGAATGAAAATTGTGATCTCTGGGCGGGCTACAAGCTAAAAACACCATTTTTTGTACAATCATGGGCCATAAACCAGGAAGTTAATATCCGATATCCAGGAATATCGGATGGAGCCGAGCTCTTTGAGTTATAAACGCTCCTTTTAAAGTTCCAATTTCATATTTTCTAAGAAAGTCAAAACTCAAAAGGTTGTCAACTCACTATTATACGATCATGGGCATTAAAAAGGCTGACACAGGCTGATTGGGGAAATAGTTACTCAATTACCTCCCTTGTTTTCCCATTCCTCTCCATGGACAGCCATCTTCAAACGTTTGAATTTGAAGTTGAAAATGATAATTTTGCCAATTTCTCAACTGGCAATAGCGAATTATAGGATTAATAGGATTATTCTTTAATAAGGTAGGACTGTTTATAGGTTCAATCTATTTTAGGGCTTTTTTTATACATTTTAGAAATATTACTTAAAAAACTGCTATTGGAACTTTAAGTTTCATCAAAAATTGTGACTCCATAGTCCACAATCTAAAAACATGATTTTTCGTAAAATCAGGGGCCATAGTTCATGAAGTTACGATCCGATACATGCCAATATTGAAAGGAACCGAAATAATAGGGAGATAAACCTATAATTATTTCAAATATTACAGAAAGTGGATAAAAAGATGACCCATAGAGTGTCCGTAAACAAAATGTGGACGAACGGACAGGGGTGACGACAATACACGTCCACAAGAAAATGTGGACGAATAAGCGGACAGGGGCGTCCACACGAGAATATAGATGTACAAAAATAGCGAGGTACTCCTATTTTTATTACGGGCGGATTTTGAATATTTTTAGACATTTTATAACGAAGAAAATGATGTTCTGACATCGCAAAACTATTCTTATTTGGGAAATTCTGCATTCATTTGCTGTCGAATAAACAAAGATACGTTATTTTGTACCGTACGGGAATTAAATCTGAAAAATTTCGAGGTGCACTTATTTTCATAATTTTGACGCTTTAGATCGAAAATTTGCGAAAATCCATATTCTCGGGGAGACGCCATCTTGGATTTGCAGACTTAATACCAAAATCATACGGGGAGTGAATATTTTGGCAAAGCCGGTTGGAGGGGAGGCGGAGTTGATATATTGACCCTCTGAATAACAATATAGGCGATACGGTACCTGAATAATCCGCCGATGTATCCCAATCAAAAGTGAAGTTTTTGCTAACTTTCGACACGAATTTTCGTGCTGTTGCAAGTTAGCTGACAACAAATTTATTTCTTATGTTGTTAGAACTGGTCAAGCTGCAAATAAATTGATTTTAATTTTTATCGCAAACCCTGCTCCAGTGGAGTTATCACGATCTGAAGATGGGGTACATTTCAGGCATCTCTAGATACGTATCTTGTGAAGTATCCGGGCACCTTTGGAAAATGAACTTGAACCGGATGACCATGATAATGTGGTAGTGCAAGACCCCGACTGTCATAACCAACCCAAACCTTGTTCTCCAGGGTCATGTAACAGCGGTAGTAGTGCGCGAAAAAATACCTAAAATTTGGCCTGAAAATGGCAAAAAACGGCCGAAAAACATAAAAGGCCTGCATCTCGAAAACGGTTGATTTCTGAAATCAGTGATTTTGGCTGGGGAGTAGGCTCGACGGGTCGACCAAACCCTGTGAATATGAACTAAAACGGCCGACCCCCTCCTTCGAACATCTGCATGATATTGCATGGTTTTCTCGTGGAATGACTCTTAAATAAATTCAAATTTATTTCTGTCCTTCTGTTAATCTTTCTAAACATAAACATTCGACCTTATTTCAAAAATATCTGACAGTAAATAAAAAATAGGTTTTTCGCAATACATCAATTAAAGTTTGAGAATATCCCTGGCTGTTCAAGTCGGGCGTATGCGCTGGTTATCCGCGCAGTAGGCTGTACAATGGGTGTTGCAATCCTTGGTGATGGGAGAGCGGAGTTAATAATGAATTTTTAGTATAGGTTTCGCGTTACATTTCTAAAATGAGACAGGTTTTAAGTGTGGCTTAATGGTCGAGAGCGAGACATTACGTAATATATCGATAAAAATGACGTCACATTTGAATTTTAATTGAATATACATGCATTTGTATGTTTATATTTTAAATATTTCATATATGTATTATAATATATATTTTTTTTTATTTTAAGAATGCATTACCTGTAATATTTGTTTTTATTTAATTTAGCCCGTCCCATATTTCATCGTGTTTCGCGCTATAATAACCCGGTTGGAGTTCACGTTCCAATAAACACCATTTTATTTCTTTCCAAACATTTCCCAGGTTGATTTATATATGAATAGGAAGATAACATCTACCTTTAATAGATGTAATTCAACCTTATAATGCTTATATTAGTGTAGCAGGTGTTCAAGAAGCCTATTGTTACGGTATCCGAGTCATGCATGCATGTTTTATACTATTGTCAGTCAGATTTTATTTTTAGTCTGATTATTGTATAGGAAGGACGTCACGTCTTCTTTATATAATTGCATTCTTTTAGTTATTTACATACGCATCTATAGTCATTTCATCCACACATTTTTTATACAAAGATCATATTTATACTTGTTTTGTCCCATAGCGATCTCAGGTTGTTTTGGTCGTGTACATGAACACGTGATTCAATTCTTCTCCGGGATACAGTTTCAAAGAATCATGTAATCTCAGGGAATATGAGTTTACTGTGATATAATAATGCAGTCAAAATCCCCGGGAATATCGAATATAAAAATTTCACCATTAAGTGTAGTTTAATGGTCGAGAGAGAGAGAGAGAGAGAGAAATGGTGTTTAAGGTCCACTCGACACAAACTAGGTCATTTTGGGACTAACATATGGTTTCAATTTTATTTCAATAATTCGCTTGCGCGTAGGGGTCTTTAGCCGTGGGAGGAAACCGGAGTGCCCGGAGGAAACCCACGAGGTTGAGAAGGCGCCCCTATCTCCATGCCACATACGCTCACACCAGGGCTCGAAACCACAGCCGCAAGCTAGAGGTGACCGGCCAGCTAGAGGTCGAAGCGCGGCACTCTAGACCACTAGGCCATCCCAACCCCCCTTAATGGTCGAGTGCGAGACATTAAGAATGTTGATATTGTACGAGAGTGATAGCACGAGCGCAATATCCGTACATTACGCAATGTCTTGCACAAGAACGTTAAACAACTTAAAACAGAGAGAGTATCCAGCAAGTGCATTTCAATGAAATACGTCACGCGCGTCCAATATTGTAACTAGTAGAAATAATGTACGCTTGGCACATTGCCCGTACCATTATTTGTACGGCAACATCGCATCTGTATTTTAAGGACCAATAAAGGTGTCGGTGTTTGTCTTGACTAATTTTTTGTGACGTATTGTTAATTATTCAAATCTATTTATAATAAAAGATCTTTTGTAATAGAGTAAAGTATAACTCTACATGATCATGCATGTACAACATGAATTGTGAAATATTAGGTATTTCAAGTGTTATATATATTTTATTATTGTTACACATATTCATTTCGTAGAGAACTTTTTACCCAGCCGTTTTTTTATTTATTTATGTATAAATATATATATATGTTTTAGTATTATTACACATTTCTTAAAGACGTTAAGCAACCCTTAATCTTGATAGATTGGTTGTAAATTAATGTAACTGTTTTAATTACCAAAACTTAAGGTCATTCAATCTGTATTCTTATAATTATACCTATTTTGCTAATTGTTTAATGGGTTAATCTTAGGACGCTTTAAATCAAACCTGGTTATGTATATAAACTCAAGTAGAGTGCAGATAGATATTCACTCTGGAAATAAACATACATGTTGAATAACCTCATCTGATTTAGAGCCTAATTTACTTATAGGATAATTCAGAACGAACAGCCAAGCGAGTAAATAACCACCCTCTTACGTATTGTAGTAGAATCTTGATACACGGGATTCCCTCAATATAGAACGCAACAAAGCTGCCTGTTCTCAGTATTTTACGGAAATGGGCTTAATTCTTCTATGAGATTAATTGAATGAATCAAGGCAGAAAATAAATTCGGACAAAAGATATATTAACATCTTATAACTTTAAATTGAATTTAAAATAGACCAACTCTCATATCAACAGATTTCATTTCGTCATTGCGTTGTAATTTTTACAGCAGAAATAAATGAATCCCGGTCATTTGGTTCAAAATCCAAAGTATATTACTAACCATGTGCAGCATTGAATAAAACAATTACGATCATACTAGGGACGAGAAACTGGCCTTGCTTGATGAAATTCAAAAATCTATTTCACCAAATCGATACAGAATTGTGCAAAAAGAAAAAAACGCGCGCTAATTTTCATTTCGACTAGACTTTTTGAAGATGGTCGTCACCGCAAGAAAAAGGAGAACAAGAAGAGAAATAACGGTACGGGTCCAACATGTAAAAATAGGTTTGAACACATATCCCACTCCACGATAGAGATATCCACAGCATTTAAGAACCCAAGTTCCAAAATTTGGTCCTCGTTCAACACCATGTCTCTTGTACTTTTTAGCTATCTATAAATATATAAATATATTATATGTCATTGTATTGTGACATTTTCGGTACATTACTAATCATTAAGTCAACTTTTCCCTATTTGTCGGCGTTGGCACCTTTTCGGTTCAAGCCCCAAAGTATCTTACTAACCATGCACAGCACTGAATAAAAAAACTAAAAATAGTTTTTAACACATATCCTACTCCCCGGTAGATATATCCACAGCATTTAAGAACCCAAGTTACAAAAGTTGGTCCTCGTTCAACACCCTGTCTCTTGTACTTTTTAGCTAGCTCCCGTAATCGCAAATCCTTTATATCTTCAAACTCCTCGTCTTCCAACAGACTCGGTTGTCTGTCTCTCGCCTTCACGGCCTGGCGGTACATTTGTTGGGTGTAATGTTGACCATTGTTCGCCTGTAGGGTTTCTTTTACTAGAGTCATTATGGTGTTAACGTCTCCTTCAAGTTCAGGGCCACGACCCCGATTGTTGATTGCTGTGACCCTGCCGCCTGCTTCCGCTACAAGGGTTTTCAGTTCAGATGGACTGTTCTGGATGTGGTCGTTAATTACTAAACCCGCATAATCCAGTGAATCTTTACCGGTGAAAACAAAAATAGCATATTTCATGACATCCTGCCCAAACCAATATTTGAGGTGTTCGATTGCGTCCATCTCTTCCTGTGTAAATCTATCGATCTTCAGGACAAACAGGAATGCGTGGGGACCTGGGTGCGAAAGCTCTATACACCGCGTAAGTTGGTCAAATGTGTCCAAGGTAGACATTTTGGTATCCGCAATTCCTGGTGTATCAATAACAACTAGTTTGGTTCCATCTATAAGTTGAGTGGAACCACGACGACATTCTAGTTTGAAGGTATGTGTGGTCTGTAGCGGGGCGGTGTTAAACTCTTTTCTCCCAAGTAAACTGTTTCCCAGTGAACTTTTGCCTGCACCTGTCTTTCCCAGTAGCACTAGTCTGATATCTGAAGGATAAACATAAAGTAATAAAACTACAAAGATCCACAAAACAATCACACAAGGCGCTTCTTCAGAAGAAAAATGTCTTTTAAGAAACACCAAAATTTGATCGTTTCTTAAACGTTTCGTTAATTCTGGTTCACTTTACGATTGGAACGTGACCTAAGTTTCAACATAACTATGGATGTTTAATCTGTAATCAACGGTACAAAGTCAGAGGGATCAAAACCAAAAGTACGACATAGATGGTTAATTGTGCTACACAGCGTGCGTAAGAGTCCGTGGAGGACACACGCGCTACTGACAATATTAACCATCTTTTTCGTACATTTCTCCCGTAATCTGGAAAAACCTAGCAAGTCAAATTTTGTTGAAAATTGAGTTAGACCCATATTTGGACTCAGTACACATGTATTATACTAATAGGGTTTTTTCTCCTTCAGCGAAAGGGCTTCTAATTATCTCCATCTAAAAAGACAAAATCAAATTGGTTATATATTCAGTAGCTTAACAAAACAGTTTCCTTTCTTTACTCAAAACTACATTCAACAGAGTTTCTATAGGTTTTTCCAGATTACGGGAAATTTGGTTTTGACCCCTCTGACTTTGTACCGTTGATTACAGATTAAACATCCATAAGTGTACAAATGTGTTGTTATTGGTGTGTTCCCATTTGAATATTGTTCACAATAAGCAGCAAAATAATTAAGATATGTTTACAGGATCATTTTGTTATACGAAAAACTAAGTGATGCGTTTTCTATGGCGCTCAGTATATATACGAAACAACAAGAACATAAATATACGAAATATGAAATTATTTGAGATTTAAATACAAACTAAACATTTATACATATATACAGTGGTCCATTCCGTGTCTTCAGGGTACCAATGTAGTAGTGCCGCAAAACACCCTCACCTCCATATAAATATAAAACTAACCTAAACGTGAAGTATTATTTGGTATAATTGGACAGAAGGGATGATTTCGGCGTCAGAAACGTTTAGACAATTTTAAAAAAAATATAAACAGTGTTGATCAAATAGGAGGACAATCTGGCAATTTAATAAAATACATGTATCGATATATTTAAATTGCTGCTTGAGTATAAGAGTACTGTGGAATAATATGGTCGTTTTTAATCAAGCTAGAATCAAAATATGAGAGAGAATGTTTTCCATTCTCTGGTCGTCGACGGAATAAATGAATTTGACAATATGTTTGTTGTACGAAAGTACTATTCGAGGTTTTTACAATTTCTTAGACGATATGGTTATTTTTTCTTTAAAATAAGCTCAGACATATAAGATTAACTTATGGAATAATTGTAGTCTGTGTCTCCGTCGACGTTCATCTGACTGTAAAGTTTCTAATTAATTGTGAAGCTAATTTATATGAGCATCCAGTCCAAATTACGTCCGCATAATCAAAATGTGGTAGAATAAAAGAAGTATAGATGGTGTTTAATGGTTTTCTATTAAGTCCATATTTTAATGATCTAAAACATTTGATGAGTTTCCCAACTTTATTACAGACATGATTTATGTAGTCATCCCATTTGGTTTAAAGTTTAGCCCAAGATGTGTATGCTCCGATACTTCTTTTATTTGCACAGTGTCGAAATACCTAGTGTGGTTTAGTTAAATTTATTTTAGTTGAAAAATTTATTGCTTCAGTTTTTAGGGGGTTGAAAGTTACACGCCATGTCTGAGACCAGTTATTAAAAGGATTCAAATCCTTATTCAGGATAGCCATGTCTGCCTTAGTGTCCGTTATTTGTAAATAATGGAAGTGTCATCTGCAAATAATCTAATATTCGAGTTAATATCAATTACAATATCATTAATATATAACAGAAATAAAAGAGAACCGAGCCCCTTGGCTCGTGTACCATAATGCATTGCAGCGCCATTTGTAACAAGGGACTCGAAGAACGAAGCTAGACATTTTTCACAAGTCATGTCAAACAATGACGTCATTCTTATCTGGAGAGAAAGCGCAGTAGACTGGAGTAGCCCGGCGCTATAGATTGCCATTCGAGACTTATGACGTATTTAGACGAACATGACTTATTAGAAATTAGAGTAAAAACGGAAAAAATTGAATGTAAATCAGTTTATACAATCACATTACATTATTATATGCGTTGCAACCCAATTATGTCAATTTCTAGTTGCCAAATTACAGCGATTAAGTCCTTTTAATATGATATTGTTATGAACATGATTGTTCGATGTTCTTCCTTACGATATGTGACGGCTAAGGCAGCGTGCTCTAGGTGCAAATTCATCAAAGCGTTACTGTAGTGTAGCTTTTTGAGAGAGAGAGAGAGAGTGAGAGAGAGAAATGAGGTTTAACGTCCACTCGACACAATCTAGGTCATTTCGGGACTCACATATGGTTTAATTTTATTTCAATAATTCGCTTGCGCGTAGTGGTCTTTAGCAGTGGGGGGAAACCGGAGTACCCAGAGGAAACCCATGCCACATATGCTCACACCAGGGTTCGAAACCACAGCGGCAAGCCATAGGTGACCGGCCAGCTAGAGGTCGAAGCGCGGCACTCTAGATCACTAGGCAATCCCCCCACCCCCCGTCGCTGTTTGAACACGCAGAGTTTAATATATTCGTCCTACTTGCGTAGTTTTCATTCTCCTCTTGTACATGAAAAGGAGTAGGGTTGCTTGTCCAATCTCGTCGGTTTTCGTCGGGCCCCTTGGTTGCCTCACACTGCTAAAGACCTCTACTTGCTAGCGAATTATTGAATTTTAACTATAAGGAAGTCCCGAAATGTCCTAGCTTGTTTCGAGTGGACGTTAAACCCTAGATACAGGAATGTAGCTAAAACATTGAGAAAGGTTGGCTTCAGTTTTACCTGATGAACATAATTCTTTATTAATACATATAACATCTTAGAAATAAGTTAATTCTAAACCATTAGAACTTATTGCACATATTAAGCCGCCCAATCCACTAATTTATCAGCAAGTATTGACAATAAAGTAAAGCAGGCATTGATTTTATCAAAATTAATACAGGCATCCATAATCACGGTGTATTACTCCTGCGCAACTCGGATCAGGTTAGTACTTTGTGTTGGGATTTGCCAGTTGGAACGATATAGCACCATCTCCTATCTCGTAACACGGATGGTTGAGAGATGAGGTTTGTTATCTTATTAAACCCCGAACCATTCACCATATGTTGGGCGAAATATATCCCGGTTTCAATTTAGATCATGACTATAAACCTACTAGATATACATGTTGAAAATATAGTTTACGGAGCAATATTGGCTTAGTACATATGATTTAACCGAACCCCTATTTTGTATAGTAAAATGTTACCTGAATTCATGGTGTGTTATTGTCGATTGGTAGCGTGTAATAATAAATGACGCACGCAGTATATAACGCATAATATTTTTTCTCCGACCATCACCTTATTCCAAGAATTACAAAGGCTGTGTTTACAGGCGGGGCTAAACAATACAGGTTTAACGTGATTAGTCAGCATACTTAATTGACGGTATTGATAGGCGGGGCTAAAAAATACAGGTTTAACGTGATTAGTTAGCATATTTAATTGACGATATTCATAGGCGGAGCTAAACAATACAGGTTCAACATAACTAATAAGCATATTTTATTGACGGTACTTGGAAGAGAAGCGCAAACACACAAGCATTAATGCTAGTCGAGCTGTGTAACAAATCGTGAAATAAAGACGATCTCTGAACATAACTTATACAGAATATAGACTATTAACGGTGAGTATCTCTTAAAGTTGTCACATGGCGGTATAGGGAATCGTTACAACAAATACATGTTGTGTAACTGTTTCTCGGACATTTCTTGTAATATAATTACAAAGGTTATATAATGTATATTAACATGATAAAAATATTTTTTGACTCCAACCGCTCCCCCGCCTTAAGCTCACCGCATTTCTGTTTTCCATTTAATAGAAAATGTTCTTTATGCCATTTTATGATAACTAACATTTACCATTCAGACCCGAAATAGACAATATCCATACTTTGTGCGAATTTTACATTCTAAAGGAAGATTCAAAATGTAACATTCTTTCATCTCTTTGCGAAGTCAGCTATATTATCCTTTTAAACTAGAAACAGGAATGATATAATACATTGTTGGTTACTTAGACTCAGACAATACTTCTACCCGGACTGATAACTATTTTTATTCGATTTAGTAATATATAAACTTTTATTTTCAGTTTGACGGATCACGATGGCGTTGTCGAGGGCTACTGGAGACGATAAAGGTAAGTTTACTAACATATATTTTACAGACGCAGTATTCAAAAGCTAAATCTGTCTATTACAGAAAGAGAGAAATTGGGTTTAACGTCCACTAAACACAAACTAGGTCATCTCTGGACTAACATACGGTTTAATTTTATTTCAATAATTTGTTTGCGCGTAGGGGTCTTTAGCAGTGGGAGGAAACCAAAGGACACAGAGAAACCCCACGAGATAAGAAAGGCATCCCTTCTCCTTGTCACGTACAACCGGGGATTCGAAACCCCGCCAGTTGAACCAATGACAGGCTTTATGATACAGCGCGCACGTGCTAACCATTGGCTCATCCAACCTCTCATGTCATATAAATTAAGGTTAAGTTTTAAAACATTTTCCTGTTTTATAATATTTTGTAGATGATTGGGGTTTGGTTGGGGTATCCACAAATTTTTTTTTACAAATTTTGCTGACGGGGATAGATGCGGGTTAGGGTGGTCCTTATTTTGCGAAATCTTGAAATGTTATGTTGGAATTTATGTTGGAATTGATGATAAAAAATGAAAAAAGAATACAAATTTTTCTTAGAGGGTGCTACCGACGATCAAAGTTCGAACAAAATGTGACTTTTTGGCATTTTTTCATTTTTTTTTTATTTCTAGGAAAAAAGTTAAACTTGAAATCAAAAGTTGTTTCCTGGTTGATTAGAATGTGAACAAGAAAGAAATAATATTTATAAAGTAACATAAGTGATTCCAGTGTTTATACATAGGTTCAAAAATTGGCGAAATCAAGATTTTTCCGGGAAATTGTATCTTTTTCCTAGACCTTTACTTCTAGCCCTTCTGTGGTGGCTTCCGGTGTACCCCAATGGTCTGTCTGATCTACCATGGTCTCATAGCAAGACATCATGAATTCTTATTTCATCTATATTGGAATGATACATAATTGTGCATTTCATTCAAACCTATTAAAAGTATAAAACACTGGAATCACTTATGTTGCTTTATAAATATTACTTCTGTCTTGTTCACTCACGTTCCAATTAACCAGGAAACAACATTTGATTTCAAGTTTAACTTTTTTCCTAGAAAATAAAAAAAAATGAAAAATTCCCAAAAAGTAACATTTTGTTCGAACTTTGATCGACCGTAGCACCCTTTAAAAAAATTTTGTATTCTTTTATTTATTTTTTTCTCATTAATTCCAACATAAATTGAGGGTAGCCCCTTAACTTTCCAAATTTTGCAAAATAAGGACCACGTCCCGGCGGACGATAAAGGGGACCAAAAAGACAAAAAAGTTTATTTTTTTTTCAAACAAAGAAAACTATATGTTTTTTCAACAATTTGAAACAATAATCCGTAGTTAAATTCGTTAAAACAATTTTAACTTGAAATACAAATGTATAGTTTATTTCCAATCGCACCATGGGAATCTAGAAAACATTATTTTATTTATTACAGCATAAGAATACATAAAATGTAACACATTTACTCTGCGATTTGAAGTAAATGTGTCAGGGTACTCAAGACAAAAGAATTAGTAGAATAGGTCAAAAAGTCACAAAGTTATAGCTATGTATGTCAATTTGAACGTCCGAAAAATCGATGATTTCGAATTGGTAAAATGTTTCGAAAATATATTTAATCAAAAGCCATTACCCACTTATTTGGGGGGAAAGGTCAAAGTTTCAGAAATATTATATAGCTTACTCTGAGGGCGAGATTTGATGTTTTTCTTAGAACAAAGCTGACATGGACTATGATTTTCTGAAAACAAATATCATTTCACAGACCAGTTGTAAATTAAAACATTCTCTGTGTCATCTATATAAAGGATAAAATCAGACATAACAATCAATTCGCAAAGGAAAAGCTACGCAAATTTAGATTCGGAATAAAGGCATTGGTATTTCAGTCCCAGAACCCATGAGACTGGTACGTCCCATTTTGACAGTAATGTCAAATATTACTCAATTTTTATATAAACTTTATAAAAGGGTTTTTATTTGGATAAAGTTTCATGAAACAAATCACAATCAATTTACTTACACTGAACTTTCTCTGAGTCTTGAAACATGCACAAAGATTTACTTACAAAAACATCACCGTGATTTTGTGTTTGACAAATTTCTTTGCACTAAAATTGCACTTCCTCAACCCGACCTAAGGCTGACTTATAATGAAATACTGACCATAATAAACATATGTATTGAATTCAATGTATGATGGTTTACGCGAGTCTCATCTTGGCCGAAAGTGCTAATTAGACATAATATATTAACATGACAAGACCATAATCAACTCCCTGGGTCATCGGATGCTCTTAAGCATGGGACTGCTATTCCTTAAACAGCTCTAATTGAACTCAGAATAATGTAATTTGACTAAAATTTTCAAACTATCTCACATGTCATCCCCGTCCTATACCTCCAGGTCATCATTTTTATTCGATTTTGAGAAAACATAAAAGGTAAGTTTATCAGCCCCCCCCCCCAAAAAAAAGAAAATCGAATTAGCCCCCCCCCCAATATTTCGCCAACAATAATGATTTCTTAAGAATGTTCTTAACAGGCCACATCCTCAGCCCCTCCAAAAAAAATCCGTAGCCCCCCCCCCAACCAAAAATTATGAGCTGGCTACGGACCCACTTCAAGTGATCTCGGTTCATTTCGATATTAGTAAGTATCCGACAGTAACTTCATGATTTATTGTCCCCGATTGTACGAGCAATCACGTTTAGAGCCTGTAAACCATTTAGGGATGACAGTTTTTATCCGATTTGGATGAAACTTGAAATGTATCTTATAGCCCAAAGATCTTGGATTTTTTCGTCCATTCGATATTCGCGCATATTGGACAGTAACCTCCTGGATTATGGTTTCTTTCGATATTGGTATGTATCAGACTGTCACTTCATGGACTATGACACCTGATTGTACTATATGATTTTGATGAAACTTTAATACATGTATATTATTATGTTGATATACCAACAATTTCGGTACCTGGATTATGGTCCTGGTTATATGAAAAGTCACGTCGTCTAGAAGTCACAATGGTTAAAAATGTTTAAAGATACATTATGTAAGATTAAGATACATTGGTGGCTAAGTGGGTAAGACGCTGGGCGGCTATCTTGTCGTTCGAATGGGACGAAAAAAACGAGGACCCGCGTAAAGCTTGACGTGCACGTAAAAGATCCCATGTCAGTTGAAATTCGATATGTCATAGCACACTGTATGGCGTATGCCTGTCTTCAATAGTCCAGTATAGGAACAGAAAAGTGGAACGTTAAACCCCATTTCATTTCATATTCATTTCAAGACATTCAATACTGTACGTCATTGAAGTACAGTATAATATACTAAGCAACAAAAAAACTTGCCAAATGTTTTCATTGTATATTTGTGACAACATCTCCAACTTAACCTGAGCAGTAAGGCGCCTTCCCAAACACAGAATTCAACCCAGGAAATGTTCTCAAAAACGCATCCTGACTTCAGCGATGGTAATGTGCTCTCCATTATTTTCACGTAACTCATGTTGCACGTGCTGTTCACCGGGAGCAGCCTTATAAAATACATCCCCATACCTGGTTGAATCATTCACACAGCTCGGGGGAGCCAGGCACTGTTCGGACCATCTACAGGCTTCAGCAACGCTTTAGGACCACCCACACCACGAATTATCGCCCCGATCTGGTAGAAAAGGTTTAGCAAAAGGCGACAAGACTGCCGTGCATCTGCGACAGCACGTCAGACAGTGGGAACACAAGTTTGACCCATCAGAACCTATACAGTGTGCCGACGTCTCACCAGAGAGAACATCCATTGCCGTAGATCTTACCGTGTGGACAGATCCTCACCGTAGCCAGCGTTATTCTGACCAATGTGGCTTTGAACGAGACTCATAGGAAGGAACAGACATAATGACCTGAACCAGAGAGTGGGTCCTGTGGTGTTCCAAAGTGTTGGTCCGTGGAGAGGAGGCGGCATCACAGCAGTGCGCTACAGCGATGCAACTCAGACCCCACGTCATACCACATTTCGCACGTCATCGAAACAACGTACCCACACCGCCAGCAGAATGGTATCAACGTTGTGCACTGACGAGCCCTTAGTCCGGACTTAAACCCGATTGAACATCTTGGAATTGTGATGAATTAATCACTAATGTGTATACATATTGCTCACAAAAAATTGCTTTGATCCATTTAGTAAGTCGTTTTTTAGAATGATTAGATGAAGGTGCCTCTCTGATTTAGAAATCGTACTGACGGGTTTTTTTTAATAATGAAGTAGTGGCTGTACGTCTAGTTTTGCACTAACAGGGAGTAAAATGGCAATACTAGATGGGTATTCCTAATCGATACTCTGTCTGCTCAATTGTGAGAACATTTGGGGGCTAAATACTCAGAAGATTAAACCACTATGCTTATAAAGACAGACATTCCATAAAACAGCGAAATCTGTAACTAAATTATCCATAATATACATAATTACAAACACGAATTAGAGCTGCGATGCAGTGATGACGGATTTCACTTGTGCCACGTTACCCTGACATTACTTTCGACGATAATGAGAAAGTTACATTAGTTTTGTAAAATCATAAATGTCATTCGGCATCACATAGTGAACATTTTATTAAACTATAAAAATTGAAAATTTTTTATGGACCAAAAATCTATTCCCCCTCAATTCCAAATTGCAGCCTGTAGACGATAAACACAAAAAGTTGATGTGGCTCTGTCCCTAGGGGTCGGATATTGTACAACCCTGTTTTTTTTAAAAGAATTGATACGCTGAATTTAAACAAAATAAACAGTTACTATACCTCACGGAGTACGGAATATATATGCGAAGTTCCAAGATGACTCATTCAGGATTCCAGCCTATAGACAAAAAACAAACAAACAAATATTGGGCGTGGCTTTGCCCCTGGGGGGGGGGGGGGGGGATATGGACCAATACATTCCTATGATGGATTATGCCGAACTGTTAATAATTACAACCTGTAGATTATTTACAGCCTTTATATTAACAGATAGTTGATGTGTGTGTGTGTTGGGGGGGGGGTCATGCACCAAAATTAATAGTTGCCAACCTTAAGGTATAACGAATAAATATACTAAGTTCCAAGATAAATCAACTATCCAGTTGATCATTTAAGAATTCCAGATCGCAGACAAAAACACACAAATAGGGCGAGGCTCGGCCGCCGGGGATCGGAACGTGCACCAAAATCAACAGTTGCCGGCCTTAGGCTATAAGAAATACTTATGCCAAGTTCCAAAAAATAAATAGCCTGACTCCGCCATTGGAGTCACGCATTCACCAAACAAGAATAGGGGTCATCTTTAGGGAATTATGTATGAAAAGCTTTCAGGACGATCCATTACAAATTTCGACCTGTGGTCGGCACACAAACAGGACAAAGGCGTGACATATGCATCAAAATCAATAGTTGCCATTATTGAGCTATTAGGAATATATACCAAGTTCCAAGATGATCCATTAAGAAATGTGGCATATGGACAACAGTCACAGAATAAGTATGCACAGTTTCAAGATGATCCTTTGGAAAATTTTGAAAATTAAAGACATAAGTTGTCCTGTAAACAACATTGTCGGCACGTAAAAAGTCAAAGGCGAAATTTGAAATTTTCAAACAACAAAAATTTGACCTTGGTCCCGGGTATCCTAAAATGTATTCATTTCAGAAATACAAGACGCATTGAACATGTTACGGCCTATTGGGTTGATTTTGACGTCTGTTAAAGTGGATTTTTCACCGTTTTTCATTATTCAATATAACTTGGAGACCTCCATTTGACTGAAATCAAAATTCTGCTCTAAAAGTTTTTCGGGCATTCTTTCAAGGTTTCAGAAAATGTAACGCCCATGACTGTAAGTAAAATATCGCAAAAAACACTTCCGGTTGGAACGATAGACTTCATATTGTTTGTTCTCGTCAGTAATGTCTTAGCTAGTACAGAGAAAAATCAAGGCAATCTGACTATATTTTGTCGATCTTTTTGAAAACTTTGATCCTTATTTTTTCCAAGGGGAGATAACTTTGAAAATTCTAATGATATCGCTGAAGTTTGTCTACTTTCATTTCTATTTTCATGAAAATTGTACTAATATTCTAAAAGTTGTCATTTTCGTTTTACTTCCGGGATGCAATGTCAATGACATAATATTCAAAATTGTATTGTTACAGCCATGTAGGTCAATTTTTTCATCGTTAAATTTTGGTGCTTTCGGATTCGTAAAACGTTTTGAAAATCTATTGATTCCAAAGCCACCGCTCATTCTTGGAAAGAATGAAATGTATTAATTTTCGAAATATGATATGAAATCACAAAATTGCGACCTATTTGATTATGTTAAAGCTGTTAATCGGAAAACATCAAAGGCGATGTTCGAAATTTTGAAATTTTTCAAATACCACAAATTCGGCCATGAGCCATACCATCCCCAAATGTATTTATTTCAGAGATATGAGACGAATTCAACAAACTACGGTCTATTCTGTTTATTTACATGCCCGTTAATGTCGTTTTTCACTATTTCTCATATTCAATTCAAAATGGTGACTAACAGTTGAACTAAATCAAAATTCTACCCTAAACGTATTTAGGCATTCTTTGAAGGATTCAGAAAATACAACCCCCGTGTCTGTAATTAAAATATCAAAAAAAAGCCATGTGGATTTTTCGCATGTCAAGATGGTGGCACTTCCGAATTGAACTACAAACCCCATTTTTGTGTACGAATCAGTAGTCTCGAAGCCAGTACAGAAAAACAACCTCATCTAACCATGGATCTTTCTGAAACTTTGACCTAGCCACCCTCCCCTAAAAACGATATAATATATATTTTTTTTTTCCTATTTTACTAATTCTTGTTTCTTTGAGTACGTTGACGAAGTTCAATTTCACTTTTAATTTCTGATTTTCGAATTTAAAAAATTCGTTGCTGTCATTTCGTCCCGGAAGTTAAGACCAACTTGACAACTTCTTTAGTACATGCACTTAGAATATAACTCGATCTTACTGTTGCGACTGGAAACGTGCCATTAGAAATTTCCTAAATTATCTGGCCTTGGAGAAATTAAGGATCAAATATTTAAAAAAGAATCGGGAAAAAGTAGGTCAGATTGCCTTCAAGTTTTATTTTAATACTACTGATGCGTACTCACAATATATAGTTTGACGATCGAACCGGGCGTGCCATCATCTTTAAACGTGAAATTCTTAAGGCTTTTGCGATATTTTACTTACAGAAAGGGCAGTTACAGTATCTGAATCCTTGAAGGAATGCTAAAAATGTGCAGAGCAGAATTTTGATTTAGGTCAACTGATGTGTGCCATTATGAATTGAATATGAAAAAAGTGAAAAATCCACGTTAACGGGCGTGAAAATAAACACAATAGGTGGTGGTTTGTTGATTTTGTCTCTTATTTCCGAAAGGAATATATTTCTGGATAGTCTATTCTTTGAATGGCATTTAGTAATTAGAACATAATAAAAAAAACACACTTTTATGGAATAACAATTACCGTGGTTTATTTCACTGCGACGTTTCAATAAGATTTCACAAGTATGTACACAAATAGATAACAACACGTGAAATCTTGTTGAAACGTCGCAGTGAAATAAACCATAGTAATTGTAATTCCCTTGAAAGTGTGTTTTTTGGATCCTGGATAGTCTGGCTCATGGCAAAATTTTGATTTTCGTGACTACAAAGTTATTTACGAGTGAGACAGAATTCGACTTCGACCTTTTTGGGGCCGACAAGTTGTTTACAGGACCATTTGTTTTCTTAATTTTCAAAATATTTACAAATTTGACCTAAATGTTCGAAAGCTGAGGTCAATAGACTATCAAAGTACTAGATATTAGAGAAATCCTTCGTTGGTGCGCCTTCAGCGCTCATCATGTTTACGTCAAACATCGAAATTCAATTTATACTAAATTCAGTTCTTACTATTTGGTAATTAAGTATGATTATAATCCATTCATGATATTAAATTATAGCAGTTATATAAAGACAACAGTTGTCATTGATAGATTATCTCACTATAAGCATGGCAGGCTTAAGAACAATTGATGTGTCACAACTGTTCACGGGGTGGGTGGATGGCCGAATGGTTAGCATGTGCATGCTGTATCATAAAGTATGTCATTGAAGTAGGGTCACCTGTCCATCCTCGTCGGTTTTCTTTCACTGCGAATTATATACATAAAATGGAACCGTGTGTTAGTCCCGAAATGACCTAGTTTGTGTCGAGTGTCGTTAAACTCCATCTCTCTCTCTCTGGCTGTCCCACTCACTCACACACACATCCAACTGTACACCAGTAAACACAACTGGGAATCGGCGGATAATCTAACTGAGCCAGTATACATATGACAGCAGCCTGACATTTGTTAAATTAAACAATAGTGTGGTCAGTTATTGATTACCCGATAGTTAATTACACATGCTCTCATTGGATAATTATAATCTTTTACCTATCACTGTCTCTCATACTTTGTAACAAAAGCCTAAATGCATTGCAAATATCCCATTTCTACACCTTGTTTTCGGTTTAAATCAAAAGGACGCTAAAGTAAATCCGAAATTAAACAAAAACAGGATGCCATACGTTAGTAGGGACATTCATCTTGATACATCAGATGTGTAAAATTTCATAATTGCTTTGAAAAAGACATTCTGAAGCATCGAAATTGTAGCTTTTGGCACAATTACACCTCTTCGGACAAGAAACTTTATAGCTAACAAAAAAAGCAGTTTGCAACAGAGCGCGCAAATGAACTTTATTTTATACAATTGGGGAATAAAATTAAATGTTTAAAACCCTAAAAAGTGATCTTGACTAAATTGGACATTTCTTGATAATGGAACAATATCTTTATATCTATATGATCGTATTGATTCAATCTATTTGTTCATTGAAATAAAATATCATAATTGTAAACGAAAAAATGAATATTACTGACTTAAAAAAAATATTTAATTTGGTTGTTAAAAATACAGTTGTTGACATTATTCCCGGTGATAAAGACAATGTTAAATTTGTTTCGTCAAATTTCGTGAAATTATAAAGGGCATGAGGCGTCACATGGTGAAAATTTAATGAAAATCGAATAATAATTGAAAATGATATAGAATAAAAACCTTGACTTATATCAAATCGTCTATTTCTCCGCAACTGAACAAGTTAGAAACCATTTAATATCTAAATGGCCGTATCTTTTTAATGCATATGTTGATTTAAACTGAAGTTTAGAAAACGTTGCAAGGAATAATCAGTTTTTGAAAAATGGTGTTGATATAACGCATACTTGCTTTATGCATCAAATAGTATGACTTTTATGAAAATCCCATAACTATTGATTCATTTATACAGGAAAAATAATTTGAATGTGAATGATACAAAATTGCTTATTTCTCGACAACTTCTCGTATTACAATTGATCACGTGTCTGGCTCGCTTGCCCAGAGGTCGGATGTTCGATCCCTGCATTGGCCGAGAAAGTTCATCTAGATTTTCCGGCGTGGTTTCCTCTTGTCAGTGATGCAGTACTGTCTAGTCGTTCGGATGGGACGAAAAACCGAGGTCCCGTGTACACATTGGCGATCACGTAAAAGATCCCTTGACAGTATGAATTCGATATAAGAGTAGGCCGTAGCGCCGCTGCCCAGGCAAAATTTCCCTCATAGCACACTGTATGGCGTATGCCCGTCTTCATTAGCCCAGATTAGGAGCAGAACAGTAGGACGTTAAACACCATTTCATTTCATTTTGACATGGTTTCTCTTTGTGTGGAATAATGCTATAATTAATACAATTGAAGAAGAAATATTTTAATATGTGAAAAGCATGAATGCATTGTAAATAACTTATTTTTACACCCCTTTCACCTTGATTTCACAATGGCGCTAAAACAAAACAAAATTTCAAAAATAGGTTGCCAGGCAACGAAACATACGCCCACACAGCAGCCAAATCGTCCGGGCAGTCAACAAGAGTTGTCGCATATTAAGAAATTATCAGAAAATCATTAGAATTTGTTTGGTTTTTATAATCAAACGTTTTTTTTTTAAATCAGATAATAATTGTGACCTCCAGAGGCACAACAAGCTAAAAAGGGCGATTTTTCGTACAATCAGGGGACATAATTCAGGAAGTAATGACCCGATGGGCGCAAATATCGAAAGGAACCAAGATCTTTGGGTTATAAACATACATGTCACGTTTCATCAAAATCGGTTCAAAATTGTGACCTCTGTAAGGTCCACATCCTTTATATAACATATTTTCACACTATTCGCGTACAAACGGCGGAAATTTGGTCCGTCAATTTTGGTCCGATTTTCACAAAATTCATACTCAACCTTCATAACCATGAAATGGTGATATAATCAAACGGTTTTTTAAATCGGATAACAATTTTGACCTCCAGAGGGACCACAAGCTAAAAAGGGCGATTTTTTTGGACAAGCAGGGGCCATAATTCAGGAAGTTACGATCCAATGGGCGCAAATATCGAAAGGAACCAAGTTCTTTGGGTTATAAACATACATGTCAAGTTTCATCAAAATTGGTTCAAAATTGTGACCTCTATAAGGTCCACCACCTTGATATAACATATTTTCACACTATTCGCGTACAAACGGCGGCCATTTTGTCCGTCAATTTTGGTCCGATTTTCATGAAATTCGAATTCAACCTTCATAACCATGGAACGGTGATATAATCAAACGTTTTTTTTTAAATCGGATAACGATTTTGACCTCCAGAGGGACCACAAGCTAAAAAGGGCGATTTTTTGGACAATCGGGGGCCATAATTCAGGAAGTTACGATCCGATGGGCGCAAATATCGAAAAGACCAAGATCTTTGGGTTATAAACATACATGTCAAGTTTCATCAAAATTGGTTCAAAATTGTGACCTCTATAAGGTCCACAACCTTGATATAACATCTTTTCACACTATTCGCGTACAAACGGCGGCCATTTTGTCCGTCAATTTTGGTCCGATTTTCACGAAATTCGAATTCAACCTTCATAACCATGGTACGGTGATATAATCAAATTTTTTTTTTAAATCGGATAACAATTTCGACCTCCAGAGGGACCACAAGCTAAAAAGGGCAATTTTTCGGACAACCAGGGGCCATAATTCAGGAAGTTACGATCTGATGGGCGCAAATATCGAAAGGAACCAAGATCTTTCGGTTATAAACATACATGTCAAGTTTCATCCAAATCGGTTTAAAATTGTGACCTCTATAAGATCCACAACCTTGATATAACATATTTTCACACTATTCGCGTACAAATGGCGGCCATTTTGTCCGTCAATTTTGGTCCGATTTTCACGAAATTCGAACTCAACCTTCATAACCATGGAACTGTGATATAATCAAACGTTGTTTTAAATCGGATAACAATTTTGACCTCCAGAGGGACCACAAGCTAAAAAGGGCGATTTTTCGGACAATCAGGGGCCATAATTCAGGCAGTTACGATCCGATTGGCGCAAATATCGAAAGGAACCAAGATCGTTGAGTTATAAACATGCTTTTCGAGTTTCATCCAAATCGGTTCAAAATTGTGACCTCTACACTGTTCACAACCTTGATATAACATATTTTCACACTATTTGCGTACAAATGGCGGCAATTTTGTCCGTCAATTTTGGTCCGATTTTCACGAAATTCAAACTCAACCTTCATAACCATGGAACGGTGATATAATCAAACGGTTTTTTAAATCGGATAACAATTTTGACCTCCAGAGGGACCACAAGCTAAAAGGGGCGATTTTTCGGACAATCAGGGGCCATAATTCAGGAAGTTACGATCCAATTGGCGCAAATATCGACAGGAACCAAGATCTTTGGTTTATAAAAATGCATTTCAAGTTTCATCCAAATCGGTTCAAAATTGTGACCTCTACACTGTTCACAAGCTAAAAAACGTGATTTTTCGTACAATCAGGGGCCATAACCCATGAAGTTACGGTCCGATACATGCCAATATCGAAAGGAACCGAGATCCTAGGGTGATAAACCTATATTTTAAGTTTCATTGAAATCGGATAAAAATTGTGACCTGTAGACTGTTCACAAACAATTGTGGACGGACGGACGGACGAACAGGGGCGACGACAATATACGTCCACATGAAAATGTGGGCGTATAAAAACTGAGCCAATAAAGGAAGCATTCATCTTGATTTATCAGATTTGTAAAAATGGTAGTTTTGGTCAAAATTACGCCATTTCCGTTGCCGACAGAAAATTTTATCGGTAACAAAAATGTTAAGAATTTGCGCCATTCAAACGTGCAATAGATAATGAACCTAGAATTTATAAACTGTATTTGTCAATGATGGCTGAGGACAATAATCAAGACAAAAGAATTGTTTACATTTTTGCGCAAATCAGATGTCTCTTTAACGCTTTGCCCAATGCCATAAAAAAAATCAAAGCTATGTGCCTTGCCTCCAGCTATGACATAATGTATAAAATGCTAAAATCTGATGATTATTGTTAATATTACGGCCATATTTCAAAAAACGATAACTTCGGTGATTTCAGACATCTCGAATTGTCACAGAAGGTTCGCAATAGTTTTAATCTTTTGGTCACATCACTTTCCGACGCAGTGTGAAACCCTAATTAAAATTCACAATTGGTTCATTTCTATCAATACAGATGTTGTTATCTGGCCGTGACAATATGGGCTCAGAATATAAATTTTTAAGACTCCAAAAAACATTCTAAAAATCTATATACTCTACGGATATAATGGTTTCGAGCGCGATTTGTCATAAACAAAAGTTAACATATCCCAGAAGACAATGCGGCAGTAACTAAAAATTCACAAACTTCAAGATAATAATTCAAAAAATAAAAATGGACTAAGCAGGCACAAACGACTTTCGTTTATTTTGGGCTGTTTGTGTATTTCATAGATTGATTATAAACTAAAAACAATGTTTTAAAAATTGAATATGAATAATTTCATTTACATTCATATTACACACATATCAGTGTTAAAGACTGACTCATTATCGTGTATTTTAAAGCGATAATTTCATATTTTCAAAGAAAGTCAAAACATAATTATTTGCCTACTCACTAATATACGATCATAGGCATTATTCCCCACTATTATAACTCATTAACACAGGAAATAATAACACAATTACCTCCCTTGATTTTCAATTGCCCCCCAACGTTTGAATTTGAAGTTGAAAATGGCATTTGTGCCAATTTCTCAACTGGCAACAGTGAATTATAGGATTACTAGGATTATGCTTTAACAATGTAGGACTGTTTATAGATTCCATCTATTTTAAGGCTTTATTTTAATAAATTTTAAAAATATGAAATTGCAGCTTTAAGGACCGACAATACAGCTATCCCCCTTTAACGTGACACAAATTTAGAACACGAATACGTGCTCAGATCAGCAAACAAAGGTGGCGGAACGTAATATATGTGTAATCTTTATTTCATGAAATCTATATATTTAATATAAGATCGATTTCATAAATAACAAATGTCATTTCTAAGCAGCGAGCTATCATTTGTCTACCCTTTGATACCAGTTTTTAAGGCAGCGGTCAATATAGACATATTAAACTTTTCCTTTCTAGAAAACCAGATAATTCATCTTAGTAGGTAGGAGTTCACATGGTATGAATATTCTTTCTAGAAAACAAGATACCACTACATTGTAGATGAGAAACCACTTCTTTCTAGAAATAAATAACGTATTTGTATTCTTATACTTTTTCATCTTCGGATTTACCAGGGAGTTATGACAGTTTCGTTCTATTTTGCAGAACTGAGGGTGGTTTTGGTCGGGAAAACTGGTCGAGGTAAAAGTGCATTGGGAAACAGTTTACTGCGGTCTAAAGACGTTTTTGTGTCATCAGTGTCGAGTAAATCGGTTACATCCATGTGTAAGACCGGTTACCTGGATATGCAGGATGGCAAAAGGCTGGTCGTAGTTGACACACCGGGTTTATTCGATACCCGGGTTGACAACGACGAAATATCAAAAGAATTGGTTCGCTGCATTGCTCTTGCTAGTCCTGGCCCACACGCGTTCTTGTTTGTTCTGAGTGTTGACAGATTTACCAAGGAAGAACTGGATACGGTAGACCATCTACAGGAATTGTTTGGAGGCGATGTTACAAAATTCGTGATTTTTGTATTTAACGGTAAAGACTCATTAGAGTATGATGAAATAACACTTGAAGAGCATATAAGAAAATCACCAACACAGCTGCGATCACTGATTCACAAATGTGGCGGGCGAATGACATCGATTAATAACCGTGTTCCACCTAAATCGAAAGAGGGCGATGTTAATAAAATTATGAGTTTGATAGAGCAGACCAAACGTTCTAATGGCGGTAAATACTACACGGACGAAATGTTTGTAGCAGCTGAGAAGGTTTACAAAACCAAAATAAGAGAACTGGAAGCACAATTTGGTAAACGGCTAACGGAACTGGAATTGAGAGAAAAGATTCGAAAGGAGACCGAAGAACATGATGGTATTTTGGTTACGTTCGCTAAAGGTATACAAAATACAACAACCAAAATTCGCAAGAGAATGGCATCGGCATGTTCCAGCGTAATAAATTTCTTTACTGGAGACTCAGACTAGCTCTTATGAACACATTGTTAACCTTCTGAAAGTAATGTCACCATGAACTACGTCTGGTGGTACCCAACTATAGGCTTAAGACATTTGGTCGTAGATGCTTCTCATACACTGTACCAAACCTACGGAATTCATTACCTTAGACTTTGACCTTAAAGAATCCACAATCGCTTAGCTGTTTTAAGAAGCAATTAAAAACTTTTTTCGGAGAGCTACATGCGCCTTGAGCATTAACTTTAATGGATCTGTACGCTATTATAAGAACTCACTATTATTATTATTTTAAAAACTGTATTACTTATTTGTTTAAAGGCCCTGAGTACTTTAAAATACACATGTGTTCATAAGATATGGCATTTTTTTGTTATTATGGGGTGAAGAACTACATATTAATGAACTAACATATACCAATTTTATTTACCAACTATGTTCCAAACTTGACTAAAACATGATAATAAATGATGCCGATGACAACAGCAGCCGCATTCGCGCAGTTATCCCTAAATGCTGAATGCAAGTCCAAGCAACCTAGGGGAACCGTTTTTGCTTATAGACCGTGGTTTGTCTGGTATCCATGGCAATTCTATCCAACGTAGAGGTTGTAAAGGACATTTCGACACCAAATACGTTATAAAATATTTAGTCAAAATATTGTCCCCCGCCTTTCGAAGAACGATGGGGGACTATTAAAATTGGTTCGCCCGTCTGTCTGTCTGTCCGTCACACTTTTTGGAACACAATAACTCTCTTCTGAATTGAGCTAGAATGTTCAAACTTGGTGTATGTGTTTAGTAGGTCAATGCCTTGATGGAGTTCGAAGATGAGCATTTTCCGCTTAGGGTAAGCAGAGATAAGCAATTTGATTGGTTGATGCTTTGGGACACGATCACTTTAGTTCTAATTAAGTGAGAGTGATGAAACTTGGTGTATAATTTCATTACAGTAATGCCTTGACTAAGATCGATAATGAGCATTTTCTGCTCAGGGTAAGCAGACCGATAAGCAATTTGATTTGCCGAGACTTTGGAACACAATAACTCTCCTTCTAATTGAGTTAAAATGTTCAAAATTGGTGTGTTTGCTGATTAGGTCAATGCCTTGATGGAGTTCGAAGATGAGCATTTTCTGCTTAGGGTAGGCAGAGATAAGCAATTTGATTGGTTGATACTTTGGGACAAGATAACGATGGAGTTCGAAGATGAGCATTTTATGCTTAGGGTAGGCAGAGATAAGCAATTTGATTGGTTGATACTTTGGGACAAGATAACTTAGGTTCATCTTGATTGATGATTTTTATGCCAATACAATGACTGCATTCTCATTCAGTGATGGATTCGACAGTAACAGTGTATAGAAACGATTGACTCGGACAAAAGGGCCCTTTCCCTTGGCCGGAGGGGCCCTTTTGTCGAGCGTGGGGGCCCTTTTGTCTGCCTTTAGGGTCCCCCTAACTAGGGTACATTTTCATTTGTTTCGTCGGTTTTAGCATTTTTCTTTATAAAACACTTTTGGATGACACTTCGTGTACTGTTTGATTGCTCGATACGTTTGAAAAAAAAAAAGGGGGGTGAAAAAATATGTGTCGCCTATTTATTTTGGGATTTCGGCGGGGGACATCAGCATCACTGTTGGCTTGTTGTTTTGCATTCAAAAATGTTAATGCTCGACCCCCCCCCCCCCACCAAAAAAAAAATAATTCAATGTTCCAGTTGTGGTTGATAGTAGACCTGAATAATCGCGAGGGAAATCCTTCCGACGTCATTTATAGACAGACATTAATGGTCAGGGGTGAAACCGTCGCTGGAGACAGTCACGATTGTTTACTGCGGATGATGTGACCGATCTGTACGACGTCATAATATATAGAAAAATGATCCACGTCGGGGTAAATTTCGTCTAATAGTTTGGATGCAGCGATGGCGGGTGTGGCGTCAGGCAGGGCAAGCTTACTCTTCCGGACATCTGTTACCACTGTTTGTCGTGCATTCATTTTGTACACGGTGAACAGTCCATTTGCTGATTACACTATTTTGCCTCGACCGTTTTTATTGGACTTCGAATTTTGACTAATGGTTTGGATTGTTTGAACTTGGTTTTATTTTATTGCTTTAAATAGTTTAGATTTCCCCGCTTGTATCCCCATTACTACTCAACAAACTGACACCTCTGGGTTATTTTACAATATACTACCCTTTCTAGAACAGGTAAATCATACACATGGAGCAAGTATGCAAATTCTAAATAAGATTGGTGTTGAAAAGCTAGTATGTATCTTAGACTACTGAACACCTTTAAATAAGTTTTGAAGTGTTAAGCCACAATAAAATGATTTTTCTGTTAATGGGTGGTGGATTATATAAAATGGATAGTCGAAGAAATAAACTGTATGGATCTTGTCGAAGTCACAAACGGTAATAAATAGAATGAATTAACGTGTCTGTGTGTTTAAGGAAATAAATCATGAGTAAAAAATCAAGTATCATAATTAAATCTTTCATAACATGTAGTAGCAGCAACCATAAGTAGTAGTGTTGAGGGCGCTTTCAAGGCATTGCACCAATTTGAGGGCTGCAGCTCTTTAAGGCATTCGGAACATTAAGGTATTTTTGTCGTTGCCCCGCTCCCAAGACCGATAAATGTACTAAAACCCTTTCACTCAAAATGTAAATAATTATATTTGCTCATTTAGTTATTTCTTTCAAGTTCAAGTTGTTTAATCTTTTGAGTCATCAACAAATGCATAAAAAATATACAAATATCGTCAAAACAGGCATACTATATGATGCGTTTCGTCTCTACAAGATTACATAATTCACAGAATCCTTTATGTACCTACCGATTTTTTTATTTAGACTATGTGCAGATAGTCTAATGTGTGCAATATTTTTTAATATATTTAAAATGTATAGGTTTACTTAAGTAATAATGAAGAGAAAAATTAAAAATACAGTGTTTAAAAATATCAAAAACTCTACTTTTAATTAATGTAAAGGACTGCTGATTGAAAATATTGTTTTCCCAGATTTTTTTAATTATTTTTTTATGATCCAATTAAATATGTATATTCCAATTAAATTTTTGTCATTAATTTTTCACTTCATTAATTTTGTTTCAATTTTTTTTTGTTCGTGAATTTCTTCCATCAAGTATTTTTTTTCATTAGATTTCTTTTTTTTGTAATTATTTTTTTTTCACACTATAAACCGCAGATTGCCTCGTTCGGCATTTCTGTCCAAACGAGGTAAAACAAATGCCTCGTTGTCTGGAGTTCCAAAACGAGGTTTTTTAAATTGCCCTGTTTTTGGAACGAGGTATTTTGTTCAGAACGAGGCTTGGTAAAAATGCCTCGTTTACTAAACGTGGTTTTTTTCAAGATAGTTATTAGCAGTATTTCCTATCAGCGAAATTGTAAAAATTAAAATTAAAACCAGTCCAAAGTATGATATTATAATCAGAGAAATAGACAAGAAAAGAATTACACGCCATAGATGTAGGTGTAAAGCAACATCAGCTACCTTGATTGATTTATTGGCCCAATTAGTTATAGGTGTTAAGAAACAACTGTGGTGTTGTAACAATTTATTGGGGCCAATAAATCAATCAGGGTAGCTATGTGTCTGCAATAGTTTTACACCTAACTGATATCGCAGACAACAAATTAGTGTTTATCTGGTCTAAATACTACAAATAATCCATTCTTATTAATCAAAAAAGCATATAATTTCATTTCTTATTTCCAATACGCCAGTTTATTATTTATATTTATTGTAAAAAAATAACTTGACTATAGGTGCTAAGAAACAACTGTGCTTTATTTCCCATTTAATTGACAATAATATTGGTATAAGCCAACAAATTCATCGCTGCGCGTTTATTTAATTTTACTCCAATAATATTTTGTGCAATGTTATGGGGTTTCAACAGAAACAATCAATGCTATAGTCAAGTTATTTTTATACAATAAATATAAATAATAAACTGGCGTATTGGAAATAAGAAATGAAATAACTTGACTATAGGTGTTAAGAAACAACTGTACTTTATTTCCCATTTAATTGACAATTGGTATAAGCCAACAAATTCATCGCTGTGCGTTTATGTAATTTTGCTCCAATAATATTTTGTGCAATGTTATGGGGTTTCAACAGAAACAGTCAATGCTATAGTCAAGTTATTTTTATACAATAAATATAAATAATAAACTGGCGTATTGGAAATAAGAAATGAAATAACTTGACTATAGGTGTTAAGAAACAACTGTACTTTATTTCCCATTTAATTGACAATTGGTATAAGCCAACAAATTCGTCGCTGCGCGTTTATGTAACTTTGCTCCAATAATATTTTGTGCAATGTTATGGGGTTTCAACAGAAACAGTCAATGCTATAGTCAAGTTATTTTTTTTACAATAAACATAAATAATAAACTGGCGTATTGGAAATAAGGAATGAAATTATATGCTTTTTTGATTAATAAGAATGGATTATTTGTTGTATTTAGACCAGATAAACACTAATTTGTTGTCTGCGATATCAGTTAGGTGTGGGTGTAAAACTATTGCAGACGCGTAGCTACCTTGATTAATTTATTGGCCCCAATTAGTAAAGATGGCCGCCTAAGCTGTAGGGTGTAAAAGAGGTCTGTGCTTCAAGACGAATTTTATGATGAAAATTAGAACAAGATAAAAAGAAATTGTTATGAATACTTAATAAGGGTACGGTGAACATTTAATAAATAGCTTTAGGTGGAAAATATTGTTATTTCCTATGTTTTGAGCCTTATAATATCAACTGTATAAGAAGCTATCTTAAATCGGTGAACACAGTTAGCTACTGTGAAAACTGAAACGTGAGCTGTATTCTTCAGCAACAGCCAACTTCAAGTCTCTTGTGTATGATTGTAACCTGCTAGATAAGAAGTAAGAAAATTGTGATCAATATGAGTTCGAGAGGAAAAGAAAAGAACCCAAATACTCCGAGATTCACACGAAGCTCTGGAAAAGGAGAAATGACGGAAAATACTGACGGTGAAGAAACAAATAGGGATATAACAGGTATATATGCAATTTTAGATACAATAAAACAGGAGATAGGCCAAATGATTAAAAAGGATGATATGAAGATTATTATTAGTGAGATAACTGATTGTGTCCTTGAAACACTGAGAAAGGAATTGAAAACAGAAATAAAAAAGCTTGTAAATGATGCTACCGACGATATACGGGAGCAATATGACGCAGTTTTGGGCCAAAACGAACAATTGCATGCTGAAAAAAGGGAAATGCAGACTAAAATAGATGATCTTATAAATAACGCACAAATTGGACACAGAAAAGCTAATGATGCAATAAGAATGGCAAACTATAACGAACAATATTCAAGAAAAATGAATATCAGAATATTTGGACTACCAAATCAGCAATCCCGAGAACTGCAAACCACTTTCATTGAAACTATAAAAAAGTTAACGGACATAGATGTAGCCAATGAAGAAATTATCGCTATCCACAGCCTCCCTACAAGAAGCCCCGATAAACCAAACCCAGTGATTGTTAAAATGCGTAACACAGAATCAAAATCAAATATTATGAAACATAGAAAGCTTTTGTTAGAAAAACAACTAAAATTAGCAGACGATATAACAAAGAATAACCTTGGTCTCATGAACAGAGCGCGAGAAAACAGTCACGTCGATAAAGTGTGGTATTTTAACGGTGCAGTGTACGCGAAAGCAGCAGGAAAGAAGAGAGTGCGGATAGATATATTCGACAATCTGAGTGAAAAAGTATTGACAGCTCCTTTAGAAGTTTTTCAAACCAGATAATTTAGCAATAACATGTAAAAAAAAAGTCTTGTTCTTATTTATACACTTTTTTAAAAAAATCTTAAGCAAGAACTGCTTTAGAAAATGCCCCACCCCTTATCAATCATCAACAATTCCTGATGGCTCAGTAAAAGAAATAGGATGTCATAATGAAAAGGTACTTTCTCTAAAGAGACATTAGGAGTAAACCTTAGCTAACTGTATTACACAATGTATTATGAATATTGGAAACTCCTAGAGTCAAAATAGTATGAACAATACATACGATTAAAATGAATCTCACTTTGATATCACATGAATAATTATAATGTATTGTCGAATTACCGGGATAGAATCTAATTTACATACAAATAGTGATATCTCTTATGAGATAATACAAGTTACATTTTTTAGAATGGATAATGCCTTCTAGTAAAATGAAAGTTACCTGAATATGATACCACTAAAGCTATACTCCCTGTGCAATATTATAAGCTATAACATTATTGATGAATAAAATATATACAGCTAAATTGGATAATCTCTATAGGATATTATTATCTGCAATTTTAACGATGAATAGTACAAGTACTAATCTTTTTAAATTGATTATTCCACATTACTCTATGTATATACTTTATAATACTAGTCTCTATAATATATTAGAATTTCTTATGAAGGATATAACATTAAAGTATGATCATTGTAATCACTTGAAATGATAGTCCCTATACTACATATGTATGACAATATGTAACCTGAGATGAATATTATATACTATTAAAGCGGTAGTCTCTAATATATCTGACAATTTAAAACTCTCTAGGATGAATATTTTATATTATTAAAGCTTTAGTCTTTAAGCTATATGAAAATCTACAATTTTAAAGGATGAATATCTTATATTATTAAAGTGGTAGCCTTTAAGTTATATGACAAATTACAATTTTATATGATGAATATTTTATACTATTAAAGTGGTAGTCCCTTAGCTATATGATACTTTACAACTTTATAGGATGAATATTTTATACTATTAATATGGTAGCCTTTAAGCTATATGACAAATTACAATTTTATATGATGAATATTCTATACTATTAAAGAGGTAGTCCCTTAGCTATATAATAATTTACAACTTTATAGAATGAATATTTTATACTATTAATATGGTAGCCTCAAAGCTATATGACAGATTACAAGTTTATAGGATGAATATTTTATACTATTAAAGTGGTAGTCTCTTGGCTATATGATAATTTACAGCTTTATATGATGAATACTTTATACTATTAAAGTGGTAGTCCGTAAACCATATGACAGTTTACAACTTTATAGGATGAATATTATATACTATTAAAGTGGTAGTCTCTAAGCTGTATGACAAGTTACAAGTTTATAGGATGAATATTTGATATTACTAAAGTGGAAGTCTTTATGCTATATGATAATGTACATCTTTATAGAATGAATACTGCATACAATTTAAGCGATAGTCCCTAAACATTATGACTGTTTACAACTTTTTAGGATAAACAGTACATACTTTTAAAGTGGTAGTCCCTAAGCTATATGCCAGTTACAACTTTGTAGGATAAATAGGACATACTTTTAAAGCTGTAGTCCCTAAGCTATATGTCAATTTAAAACTTCATAGGATGAATATTATATTCTATTAAAGAGGTAGTCCCATTATAGGATGAAAAATGTGTGGTAACTCAAAACTGAATATAATATTATTAAAAGGATATTCCTTATATATTATCATTAAAAGCTATAGTATGAATACTGTACATATTAAAATGGTGGACACCATGAGATATAATGGGATATAAATTTATTGGATACATATTTAAAGTGATAGTCCCAAAACTATATTATAAATAACAACTTTATAGGGTGAATTTTACATGCAGTTATAGTGATAACCACTATATGTTATTATAATATAGAAAGGTTATTACTACATATTAAGTTGATAGTCCCTTTGGGATAAACTAAATTATAAGATTATAGGATGGACATTACATACATGATTATTTCTATGTCTTTTGCTCAGTGGTTGTCAAATCACTATCATACGATCATATTCCCCACACTAATAAATCATTGACACAGAAAATAATAACACTATTACCTCCTTTTCCTCCCCCCCCCCTCATGGTAGAGCTACCTTCAAAAATTTTGATCTTTAAGAATGTAGGACTGTTTATAGATACCCAAAAAAACACACCCATTTTTTTTGTTTTTTTTAAAATTATGCATGAAAGATAATATTATAGATAAGCACATGACCAGAGAAACCCCAATATCACCAAACCTTAGGCAACCTCATGCAATTCAGAAGAAAGACTTGCATGATATCAACACATAATTTATACCTTGTACTTTATCTAAAAACAGTTTTATTGAAATTTTTTGTTAGCATGCTTTTTATTATAGATAGAAGTTTCTGCACTCTATTTAATAAGCATACAACTTTGTACATATTTTATGTTTTTAAGTATACTTGTATCCTGGAAGTTTTTCATATCTTTAATATAAAATGGCTAATTTGACAATAACTTCATTGAATGCTAGGGGTATGCGACAAAAAGTTAAACGTACTAAACTATTTCTTTGGTTGAAAGAGCAAAAATCGGATATATTTTTCTTACAGGAGACACATAGTATTAAAACCGATGAAATTAGATGGCAGCAGGAATGGGGTGGATCTATAATTTTTTCTCACTGTAGAAGTAATTCAGCTGGAACGGCTATTCTCTTTCGAGACACGTGTGATGAGAATATATTATCAAAAAAAATAGATAAAAACGGATATTATACTGCTGTTGTAATTAAGATACTAACTGAAAACTATATACTTCTCAATACGTATAGCCCTATCTCCGATACTGACCAATATAAATATTTTAACAGTCTCAGTGAATTGATGCAAAATCTTGAAGAAGAATATGATTCTAACACATTTATCGTGGGGGGAGATTTTAATAACGTAATGGATGTAAATATGGACCGTACAGGGGGTAATTATAAAGTTAAGAAAAACGGCAGACAGGCAATAAATAATATTATCCAAAAATTTAACCTCATAGATATTTTCCGAATTAAACATAATAATGTAAAAAAATATACATGGAAGCAACGAAAACCCCTAGTTCAAAGCAGGATTGACTTCTGGCTTATAACTGAAACTGTACAGGATTATGTTAAAGACTGTAAAATACTAATTAATACAATAAGCGACCATTCCGCAATTTACATAAGTCTGAACCTTATTGAAAATAAACGAGGACCGGGATTATGGATCTTTAATAATAGTCTGGTTTTTGATAAGAATTTTTATAAATATATTGAACAATCTATAGAAGCTTGGGATCATGAGTTCCATAATCCACTGGACAAGGGGGGTCTTTGGGATTATTTAAAATTTAAAATTAAACATAGTACTATTAAGTATTGCAAGAAAAAGAAACACGTTAAAGTTAGATTAAAAAGGTACTTATTAGATAAGTTAGAAGGGTTAGAGGATGAAAAAATAAAATCTTATGCTACTGGTAATAATGAAATAGAAACTATTGAAAAAGAATATCAAATTCTATTAAACAGACTAGATCAGATTTACGAAGACGAAGCCAAGGGGGCCATATTGAGATCTAAAATTCAATGGTACGAACAAGGCGAAAAGAGCTCAAAATTCTTCTTAAATTTAGAAAAGTCCAGAAAACAAAATACAACTTTAAATAGAATAACCCGGTCTAATGGCGAGGAAGTAAATCAATGTAATGATATATTAAGCGAAATTCATAATTACTATAAAACATTATACTCTTCGTGTGACAATAGCCTTCGATTTAATCTTAATATTAAAAATGATCAATTTACAAACACTGACCAGAACTTACCAAAACTGAACGAATATCAAAGTCAGATGCTAGAATACAAACTAGACGAAAGTGAGTGTAAGGAGGCTATAAAATCTTTCAAAAATAATAAATCTCCTGGAAACGACGGTTTAACAGTGGAATTTTATCGAGCATATTGGGACATAATTAAAAACTACGTTTTAAACTCCTACAATTATAGTTTTGAAACCGGAATCCTTTCACCGTCGCAAAGACAATCAATAATCAAACTGATACCTAAACCTGGAAAAGATAAATCTCTGTTATCGAACTGGCGACCTATAACTTTGATTAATGTAGATGTTAAAATCATAAGTAAAGCTCTTTCAAATAGATTAAAACACTTTCTAAAATTACTAATACATCCTAATCAGACCGCTTTTATACCAGGGCGTCATATACAGGAAAATATACGAATAATAGATGATTGTTTTTATCTAGCAAAATTGAAGAAAATAAAGGGCTTTCTCTTAGCTATCGATTTTAAAAAAGCTTTTGACAGTATAAGTCATAAGTTTTTGTTTAATGTTTTATCCTCCTTTGGGTGTAAACGTAATTTTATTAGATATATTCGTACCCTTTATAATGATGTCAAATGTTGTGTGATAAATAACGGTTTTACAACGCCATTTTTTCCAATAGAAAGGGGAGTTCGTCAGGGCGATCCGAGCAGCACCAACTTATTTAATCTTGTGATTGAAACCCTATGTAATTTTATAAGAAATGATTTTAATATTAGAGGGTTTGACATTGGTCATGAAACATTAAAACTAATTGCTTTTGCTGATGACGTGACATGTTTTTTAAAAGATTATAAATCAGCTAGACATCTATATGAAGTTCTTAAAAAATTCAGTAAAGTGTCAGGATTAGAAATTAATATTAAAAAAACTGAAGCAATTGATCTAAATAGTGGAATACCTAATTTGTCATCTGAAATACATGAATTTGGTTTTGTATATCAAAATTCGAACATAAAAATCTTAGGTGTAGTATTCTCCAAAGACACAAAAACAGCTGAGAAATTAAACTATGAGAACAGATTGATTGAGATTGATAATATATTAAATACTTGGAGAAAGAGAAAACTTACATTAATCGGCAAGATTCAAATAATTAAAACTTTTTGTATATCAAAAATTCTGTATCCAGCGTCGGCTTTAATGATCCCAGAGTACGTTATTAAAAGATTTAATACGAAGATTTTTGCATTTTTATGGAGTGGGCCAGATAAACTTAAACGAACTGTAATCAGTCAAATGAAGAATATGGGGGGTTTAAATATGATAAATTTCAATGAAATGATGATAGCTCGCAGCATTTTTTGGATAAAGAAAATTTATGCTAATACAACGCAGACTTGGAAAACAATATATAATTTTATTCTTGACACGTATGGGGGTGAGTTACTACCAGCGTGCAACTACGACCCTAAACTTAAAAACTTATCTCCCTTTTATCAAGAATTATTTCAAAATTGGTACACTATATATACTAAACATGTTGATAACTTGATACACCCGAAAAATCAAATATTCTGGAATAATAGATGTATAGGACTAGATAATAATATTTTTAGAAAGAAATTTGAAAATAAAAATACTTTGTATATGCATGAATTTATTGAAGATAATTTAAATGAACAGGTAACCGACGAATATAGTAAAAATTATATAAAAAGTACATCGTCAGTTGTCAGAAGACTTCTGAAAACTACCCCGCACAACGAAACACAGAATTGTAAGAGTGCTACTTATTTAGAAGAAATAAACACTAACTTAATATCTTGGTATAAACACGACTTAAAATCAATCTCCGCTAAACAAATATATTCCGCGCGGATCAGGTTACTATATGAAAAACCGTTGGCTATAGGTAAATGGGAAAAGGAATTAGAAATCGGAATTAACGAACAGCATATGAAAGATATCTTTAATCTTGCACATAACACAAGTATAGACAGCAAACTTCAAAATTTCCAATACAAATATATTCATAAAATAATATACACAAACACACTTTTATGTAAATTAAACTTAACTGAAACCACCCTCTGCACCTTCTGCCAATCCGATATTGAAACAGTAAATCACTTATTCATTTTCTGCAGCTATGCCCAACAAATTTGGAGAGAAATGCTTGAAATCACCCTTAAAAGTAATATTAATATAACATTAACAAATACAAATATTCATTTTGGCTATCCAGGAAAATCAAAGTTCAATAATTTATATGAATGGGACTTTACAAACCACTTGATTCTCTTAACCAAATATTATATATTTAGATCCAAATTAGAAAACGTTAAGCCGTCACTATCGCTATATAATGCTTTTTTAATGAGTAAAATTTCACTAGATTTGGAAGTATTTAAATCAAGTGTCTACACCCGAAATAAATGGAAATATGTAGAATGCAACGCATTATTGTAGAATTAGACTGGTCGCATACCCTTATCATTCAATTAATATTATAATATACCTATGATATGAACATAAACCTTATAATACATTACAAGAACCAGGCATTTTATTATCTAAGGGGAGGCTAAATCTCCTTCCTTTTTCGACTTTTCGCAGAAAGGAGTATAGCAACCTGTATTATTTTTATTTTTTTTTTATTTTTTTTTTTTTTTTTTTTATTTTTTTTTTATTTTTTTCTGTAACCCTCGAAATATGTATACTCCCCAACTCAAGCAAGGGAGACAACATAACTAAACGGGGGGAATTTTGAAGACCAAACTTATGAAAAGATCATACTGCAGTAACTTAACTTAAAAAAGGTTTTTACATCTCAAGAGAAGGATACAAGTATACTTTAAAAATAATATTATTCTTATATGGTAAAACGCTTTATTTTATTGTTGTAAATTGATGTAAATGTTTTGTATAGCATGTTTTATATAGTATAAGAAATCGTTTTGACGCCGCACATATAAATATATTCACCTTATTTTATGATAATAGTGAAAATTGTATACAACATGTCTGATTTAAAAATAAAACTGTTTTTTTAAAAAAAAAAAAAAAAAAAAAAAAAAAAAAAAAAAAAAAAAAATTGTCACAACACCACAGTTGTTTCTTAACACCTATAACTGATTGGGCCAATAAATCAATCAAGGTAGCTGATGTTGCTTTACACCTACATCTATGGCGTGTATTCTTGTCTTGTCGATTTCTCTGAATATAATATCATAGTTTGGACTGGTTTTATTTTCGTATTAAATTACATAATTTTTAATTTTCTACAAATTCGCTGATAGGAAATACTGCTAATAACTATCTTGAAAAAAACACGTTTAGTAAACGAGGCATTTTTACCAAGCCTCGTTCTGAACAAAATACCTCGTTCCAAAAACAGGGCAATTTAAAAAACCTCGTTTTGGAACTCCAGACAACGAGGCATTTGTTTTACCTCGTTTGGACAGAAATGCCGAACGAGGCAATCTGCGGTTTATAGTGTCAATATATTTCTTTTTTTTTTGTAATTCTTTTTTATTCATTTTTAAACCGATTAATGGCAGTTTTTAATTTGAGAGTTTTAGTTTTCATAACCCAAATAGGGTTTAATATAAGAGAAAAAAGAAACGAGTTTTAAAGTCTAACTATTTTATTCAGAATGGTTAATATAGCATACTTTTTCTATTGTTTCGTCTTATTATCTTGGCTAAAAAAGATCTACACCTCGAGCTGTTTAGAGCCGTGTGCAACATAATAGAAAGGTCAACACACCTTCGGTGGTAGATCATATTTTAACAGGGAGAAAGTTTTGAAAAGTAATACGATGACTAGATAATTGTAGTCATTATCGCATCAATTAATATGTTAATTAACATATTAATTACTTTGTATAAATTGAAGTTAGTTAAACCCCAACCTACTTCACTAAAAATGTTTGTTTTCGTTTTGATTTATTTTCATATGGCGAAATCATGTAGCGATTATTTGTCAGTTTTTAATTTGATAGAAAGTTTGCTTCTGTAGTCAAGTGTTTGAATCCCCCCTCTCTCTCTCCATAACCATTCAGGATTCTAAGTGTATCTGTATACAGACATAAAACAAAATTAACAGAACTTGCACAATTATATAACAATATATATTACACTTATCTGTACATTATTTAAAAGACAAATAAATAATGTAATAAAACAGAACACAGACAAAGTTAATATATCCCCAGCCATATGTTGGTGACAATGCTTACAAATATTTCTAATTCATTTTTTCTTTTTGGGACCGGGAGCTGATTCCATCAATTGATATTCGTAATAATTATTGTCAAGGGCATTGCTGGCTTAGTCGATGAATCCAAAAGTATTACAAAATTAAAGAATGGAACACTTATAATAGAATGTGCCAAAGAGCAGCATATGCTACCATACTTTTAAAATCATCGTCTATGGCAGATATTCCTATTAATGTGGCACTCAATTCATGTAGGTTAGTAATTCGCTGCCGAGGTATTCACGACAGCAGTGAGGATGCAATAGTAAAATACCTTTCATCTCAAGGTATATAGCACGAAGAAAGAATGAGTGTTCGTCGAGGAGATCAGAAGCAAATGCACCTTCACTCTCAATCGTACCGTAATTCCAGTAGACACTTGTGACTGTTTACTTAAACACACCCGTGGATTCATACATTTAAAACCTACTTCGCTGCAATCAATACTAAAAAAATTGGACAGAGCAAACTTTCTTCAGAGACATCTGTGATCATGATGGCCACGGGAGCGCCACCTGCCAGGCGGAACTTTGTTGTGTGAAATGGACGGATAAGTGCTTTTTGTCGCTAATGTCTAGTTTGACAGAACGAAAAATGAACATGTCATATTAATTTGATGCTGTAAAGCAAATAGAACTTATTGCAACACTCTTTCCCATTTGGCCCACAAGAGAAAAACTATCGCTAGTGCAGTCAAAGTATCCATGAAATCTATTTTTGTTCAGTCAGAATAAAAATGCTGAAAAAATACTATTGTTTGCTTGACTACATGTCTTAACAATTACTTCACCTCATGGAAGAAAAATAATAAGAGTGAAGTATCTCTGTGTCGAACTAAACATCGATTCGATGTAAATGATATTGGAAGACAAGTATTTTTTGACAAATCCACAATCAAATTAAACATTTCAAAATAATTACAATATTGTGCTGTATAGTTTAGTTTAAACATATTTTATTGCATCGACATATCATTGTACAATACAAAAGGATTAAACAAAAGTTCTAACAACTTATAAACGTCTTCTCCTTAAAAAAAATATTAATTGATGAGAATATTTCAAATGATAGATACAAAATTAAATTCATTTCATTGAACTAATCATTAATATATTTAATTTTTTGACATATAAATGCAATGTTTGGTTAAATAACACTTCTAATTTTGTGGAGTATGAACTAATCACATTTACACGTACAAAATAAACAAAACATACATACAAAGAGTGCACAGGAACTACTATACGCATAATTTTATTATAATAGTATAATTGTAGTTAGACAAATCGTTTAGTTGATGTTATAAAAGTATGAACTTGAGAAAATATATAAGTATTCTTTTCTTCGGGCAGATCCACGTCACCCCATAGTAACACAGATACATCGGTGATTTTGAAATCAGGTAGGGAATGTAATAGTGTATTCCTGTGAACCGAAAAGCGCTTGCACTGAAATAAGTAATGTTCAGCATTTTCGTCGTGCCAGCCACATTCACATTTCGGACTCTGAATTAATTTTACCCTATACAGATCATGATTTAACACACTACACCTATGACGCAGTCTAGTATGGATGATATTTACAAAGCGATTTCCATAAATATAATAATTAGGAGAGGAATGATTATTTTTGTATTTCTTTTTCAATTTTGATCTAAATTCTTTTGGGTCATTGACGTTTCTTAAAGTTATATCCAATGAATTCCAATCGACTATAGTAGACGGAAAAAATTATTTTTTGTATTGAGTGGTCCTACATAATGGAATATTGATGTTTTGATTGTTTCTTAAGTTATGATTGTGCCTTGTCACATTAAGCTTGGCCAGTATGTCGACTAAATATGACGGTGACCTATTATTTAAAATGTCATGAAAGAGCGAGAGCCGGCGAATAACACGGCGCTTTGATAGTTTGGTCCAACCTGTCTCATAATATAATGACTCCCTACTTGTGTATTTAGGAAGACCGGTCACAATTCTAGCTGCTTCTAACTGTATCTTTTCTAATTTATCAGAATCGTTGATGTTACACCCATCCCAAACTTCGCATGCATATTCAAATAGTGATCTTATATGAGTTTTATATATAATATCTAGAGATTTTCTATCAATTGAATATCTAATTTTTCTTAGAATATTTAAACGTTTTGACGCAGATTTGCATATGCGATCGATGTGTTCAGACCACTTGCAGTCGCGAGATAACGTTACACCAAGGTGTTTATGGTGATCAACACTTGATAAGACTTGATTTCCAAAAATTAGTTTAGGTGACTGTTCATGACATTTAGGAAAAAAATTTACAACATTAGTTTTTAAAGGGTTGAATTTTATAAGCCACGCATTGGACCAATCGTGTAAATTAGAAAGGTCATTGTTCAATGAACGCTCTATGTAATTTACGGCGATTTTGTTACACCCTATTGCAGTATCGTCAGCGAATAACCTTGCTTTATTTTGTAAAACACCTTGTACATCATTTATGTAGATCAAGAACAAAAACGGCCCAAGAACAGAACCTTGAGGGACACCGGATTTTGGAGTTATATATTTTGAATTTGCATTATTTACAAAAAACGGTTTGTTTTCTATCCGTAAGATAATCGCGTGTCCATGCTATGAATGGATCAGAAATTCCGTAACTCGAAAGCTTTTGTAACAATTGCTTTAGAGATGTCACAGAAGACGTAGCTTGAACATTCTTTATTTTCTAAGGCTGATAATATATTATCATATACGTCAATAAGCTGATGAACAGTGGCATGTTTTGGTCTAAAACCTGTCTGAAAACGATTTAGCAATTGATTAGTGTGGAAAAAGTTGTAAAAATACTTAAAAACAATTTTTTCAAATATTTTACTGATACAGTTCAATAATGATATTGGCCTGTAGTTTTCAACATGTGTTCTTCCGCCCTTCTTAAATAGGGGCATTACATTCGCATATTTCCATTTCGATGGGAAGGTGCCTACCGCTAACGACTTGTTAAATAAAAGTTTAAGGGGTATACAAATAGATTCAGAAATATATTTTAACAATTGACTACTGATTTTATCCGGTACATTGGCCTTTTTTGTGTTAAGACTTGCTGTTATATCTTTGATTTCAGTTTCTGATATTTCGGGTATTTCTAGTATTGAGTTTGGTCGGTGGAATCTATATTATCGGAGACAGATCCAAAAAACAAGTTCAATATTTCGGCCTTTTCGTAATTAGAGTATGCGATTGTATCAATACCATTTGATACTAAGGGTGGTATAACATCATTCTTATCAAACAAAAGGCGATTAATTGATTTCCAAAAATCCCCAGGAGAACTGTTAGGATTTGTTAGTTTTGATTTGATATCTTCGTTGAACTGGGATTTAAGTATTTTTTTGAAGTTATTTACCACGTTTCGTTGGCATTTGTAATGAGCGAGATCCCTCGGCTTATTTGTACGTATAGCCTGTTTCCTGAGTCTATCTCTTATTCTTATTTCTTTACGGATTTCAGAATTAAACCAAGGCTTGCCATTAGGTCTGATAACTACTGTCCTCTTTGGAACACACTCATTGATAAATGAGTTCAGTGTATGGTAAAACTGATCACAAGCCTGGTTTATCTCAAGACAATAAAATTTAGAATACCAATCAAAATTCAAAATAAGAGTTGCCTTCCTTGTATAGTACCGCTTCTCTGTTGTAACATGTGGCGGTGTGCACATTAACATCAATTACACAACTTACAGCCTTGTGGTCTGAGATATTGTTATCAAACTCTATAGTTTCACTCAAACAGATTTTAATCTCTTCTTGTACTAAAATAACATCTAATGGAGTTGACGACAAGGCTGTTACTCTTGTAGGGGTGTTAATGACATTACTGAGGGTATTGGTTAGCATCAAATCGTGTAACTTGCTACTTTTTATTGATATGAGATCAACATTCAGATCACCCAAAATTATAATCTTGTTTGTCGTCTGATAGGCTAATTCTACCGATGAGTCTAGGATTGTCCAAAATTCATTTGACGCGTTTGGTGGCCGATAGACAATAGCAACCAAAATGATATAATGTTTTAATTTGATTTCGATCCAGATGGATTCATTATTGATATTTTCTAAATCTAAGCGTCTTTTACATATTAAAAGTTCACTGACATAAACTAAGACACCGCCTCCAAAAGAATTTCTATCTCGTCAGAATGGGGCTTGAAACCCTGTGCGAATTAAAGAATCGTCGCTTATTTTATCATTTAGATGAGTTTCTCTAAAACCTATTAAATGATGTTCGTCCAGTACATCGAATATAATATCCAGTTTATTTCTTATACTACGGGAGTTTAGATGAACAAGGGATAGCTGTTCATACGACAAAGAATTCGGACCCGGATTTTGTTCTACGTCACCTGCTTGGAGGAGTAACAATCGGATATTGATACAATTTAATGAAATGTTAAATTTATCGTTACATACTTGTTGAATATAGTCGAAGTCACTTAAATTACGGATGTTAGCCCTAATTAATGACTGTGAAATACGCCAGTACAGGAGTAACATCAGAAACTCTTTTAAATGTGTTTTACAGAATGAAGTGGGCTTTGACATTTCAATTTGATATATTATTTGTAGTTCCTTGGTGCGTGGGCAGGGACAAAAACATAAATACAATATAAAATCTACAAGCAACAGAAAACATATAATTATGTACAAAACAACCGTTATGTGGATGATATAAAACATATAGGTTGTTTATGATTTGTGTAAAAAGCAACTCAGTCGAGGACAAACTATTTTAGCTATAAATGGTTTCATATTCATAACACTAGACTATTTCAAATATGGAGGTATAACATGGACAATATTAATCTCGACCGTCTATCATTCATATTTATTATCATATATATGCTTTTAGGTTTTGATATGTTAATTAAACCGGATAATTTTCTATCTTTGAACTGCTATCTCTTGCTACTTAGAATCACTGAAGCACATGAAAATAATCACTGGTCATTATATCAGTGTGATAGCAGGTTCTATAGAATAAATGGCTATTAGCAAGTTTATAAATAAATAAATTAGCCCACAGACCACATTAAAAATACTACGAATTAAATACCGTTATAGATCACTTATAAGATGAAAATTAATTGATATCATATGACAGTATAACATATAAGCTTATTTTCTATCGCCGAAACTGTTATCACCTGCTACTTCAAATTAATTAAATATATTAAACACGAATGGATATTCTAACCGAAAATTCATAACGAAAGTGTGATATCAATTGCAAAAGTAAAGCTCACGAATGTTTCGTTTAATGTGGAATATAATAGCGCTATAATATGTAAACTTAAATGGTTATAATGTATAATTTAGGACTTAAATTGAAATGATTAGGAAATGTTATGATTAACGTGTGCAACGAAATTTTGTCAGAGAAGTAATCAGTCATAAGAACTTGAAACTCACATGAGTACTAGTAACTATTACAAAACTATGTCATTGCGTGGTGAATAAAACTAATCAAACTACGGAGGACAATACCAGACATAGTAGGTTTCAGATTCAACTGGATTTCAATTTGAGTAATTGCTCTTCTAAATCTGGATACAACTCCACACGGCAAACTTTACCATTATGCCCTTCGGCGCGTATTTTGCCATTAGCAAACCATGTAGATTTGACTAAACTGTGCTTCTGGACGTTTGTCAAAAGTTTTATATTCTCAATGGTCATATCTTCCGATATAGTTAAGCCGGAATGCTTTAGTTAAGCGGAGCGAACAGACCCATGACTTCTCTCGGCCGCCATTTCCGGACATAATTACAATATTGTGGTGTATACATATACTATATTAGTTTTCAATTATTGTATTATTATTCTTTAATGAGACAATATAAGTGACCCCCACAACCACAGAAAAGTCTGCACTGAACCTGTTTTGATCCGGTTACATCCGACGGAGAAATCGTTTTTTTTACAAAATATCGGATTCGGATTTTAGGATCACTGTATCAGAAAAGTTTTTAGTCATAACAGGTGGCCTGGATACTTAACTGGAAAAGGGCGTTTCAGTGGGCTCCCATTCGGAAATATTTGTCTCGTTAAATTTACCATATGTTTGGAGCAATATATCCCATTTAGTAGAGCTGACATGAAATAAAACATGTCAGTCATTCATTCGGAAAATACTAGATTTTCAATATTTCTTAATATATTTAGAATCGAATTCGTATCTACTGGATGCGATATGATAGTCCACCCATGGTACTATCCAACTAGACATTAGTTGTTTTAATCCGATGACATCTGACGGAGAACTTGCGTTTTGTTTGTGTTTTACCTTTGTGACTACTTCCGGTATACGGATCATTGTTGGAATAGTTTTAACAACTGGTTTGGACACTTGAATGGAAGCAGGGCCCTATAATGTTATATTGCATTATCTGATCAAAAATAAGTCCCCCTGAGAAATCCTATGCCAAAAATGTCAAAATATCGAAAATAAAATTTCAACACCTCAATACATATTATCATTAGAATATCATTAGAATCGTAATTAGGTCAGCTATCTGAATGCGTAACCTTTTTGAAGATTTGTTAAAATAAAAAAAAAATAGAGAATTTTCCAAAAATTCACAATTTTTCAACTTTTTTCGATTTCGAGTCTCTTTATTATCCTATTCCAGTTATTGCAAAGTCTCCCTGGACAAGAATGCCAAAGGGACTATAGATATATAAATTTAAAACAAGTTGTAGTTCAAATTTGAAAATTGTGAAAATAATATTAGTTGTATCGTAACACCTCAATACATATTATCATTAGAATATCATTAGAATCGTAATTAGGTAAGCTATCTGAATGCGTAACCTTTTTGAAGATTTGTTAAAATAAAAAAAAAATAGAGAATTTTCCAAAAATTCACAACTTTTTTCGATTTTGAGTCCCTTTATTATCCTATTCCAGTTATTGCAAAATCTTACTGGACAAGAATACCAAAGGGACTATAGATATATAAATTTAAAACAAGTTGTAGTTCAGATTTGAAAATTGTGAAAAATAATAATAGTTCTCTCGTAAACATTGTGTTTCAATTTTTGAGCGAAAGACGTCAACGACGAAGTTTCGAAATTGCAAAATATGATATAGTTACTGTTTTTGAAGAGGTTCGGGGATTCCTAAAATGTCTTTTGTTTAAAAATAGGTAAAACAATTTGCCAAACTACGGCCGATTTTTAATTTTGTGGAACCGTACAAAATTCGGCTACTTCCGGTCTGTGCTGAAGTTTCGAAAATAGTTTATTCAGTAACCACCAAATGGTTTTCCAATAGAAAATTAGGTCACAGATCAGTATCTGTTTTCGGACATTTAAAAAATATGTTCCCGTGGTTAATAATAATAATACTATATATTTGTTAGGCAGATATGAAAGCTTTCATATACACGGCCACTTCCTGTCACATAGTTTATATAAAGAATCTGAATTTTTTTTTATTAAAATTGGTCAAAAACTCTCTTCATTTATAAGCATATATATAGAGAAACTTTCTCCCGCGCAAAAAACTAATCTGAAATAACGAAAACTTGTATGGCTGTAATCAGATAGGCTTTAAAAAGGGGCCGGACCAGAAAATGAAATGAAAATGGCAGAAAAGAACTAAAAAATGGGGGGAAAATATCGAAAAATAAAGTGGGATAACTTTGAATTGAACATATAGTTTGGGAATCAAATAGACCTCAGCTGTTCGAATGTTTACGTCAAATTTGTAAATTTTGAAAATTAAGGAAATCAGTTTTCTGGTAAACAACTTTGTCGTCAATGACTGAATTCTGAAATTTTCGAATACCAAAAATTTGACCTCGATCATTTCGGATATAGGAGACGAATTTTCCAAACTACGGTGGATTTTTCTCTTTTTTATATTCAACTCATAATGGTCACCATCAGTTGACCAAAATCAAAATTCTGCTCTGCACGTTTTTTTTAGGCATTCTTTCAAGGATCGAGATACTGTAACTTCCATGACACCCTTATGGATTTTTCGCGTTTAAAGATGGTGGCACTTCTGGTTCGATCGATAGGCTTCATATTTTGTGAACGATCGAAGCTAGTGCAGAATAAACATTTCAAGGCAATCTGACCTATATTTTAGTCGATTCTTTTGAAAAATGTGATCCTTAATTTCTTATAGGGAAGATAAGTTTAAAAATTTCTGATGACATCGTTTAAGTCACATTGGTAAGATCTACTTACATTCCACATGTCACGAAAGTCGTTTCAATATTAAAGAATTCGTGAAGTTGGTCTCAACTTCCAGGCCGAATTCACAGCGACGAGTTCTCCAAATTCGGAAATTGCAGGTGGAAATATTTTGTCAAGGTACTCCAAAAATAAAGAATTAGTAAAATAGGTCCAAAATCCACAACGTTACCACTATTTGTAAAAGGCTTTGAAAATATATTTAATCAAAACTCACCACCCATTTTTGGGACTGAGGGAAGTAGGTCAAAGTTTCAGAAAGATTCTCTGGTTAGATTCTGAGAAATCCAATTTGCAGAAAACACACATATAAATAAAAAAAAAGAATTAAATCTGCCAGACAGATATGAAAGCTCTCACATTTACGGTCACTCCCTGTCACATGTCGTGATATATTTAAAGAATCTCAACAAGAAAAATAATTACTAAAATCAGTCAAAAACTGTCAATAAGCCTTAATATTGTATTGCTGTATTCGGATTGACTTCCCTTTCCAGAAGTATCAGAAAAATGGATCAAAACGTTTAAAAATAGGACGTATCAGACAATGAAATGACAATTGGGGGGGGGGGGATTCAAAAATGGCGGGAAAATATCGAAAAATAACGTGGAATGCAACTTATATTTTTGGAATCAGATTGACTACAGCTATTCGTAAATGTAGGTCAAATTTGTAAATTTTAAAAACTAAGGAAATAAATTGTCCTGTAAAGAACTTCGTCGGCACGAGAGTAGTTACATAAATGTCTATCGACATCGTTGACGTTGGATCAGCCAGGTCTACTTACATGCCAAGTTCCAAGAAAATCGTGATTTTACTTCCGGGATGAGATTTCAATGACGTAGTTTTCGGAAGGTAAATGTTTTAAGGTATTCAAAGAAAAAAAAGAATTAGTAAAATAGGTCAAATAGTCACAGCTATATAGGTCAACGTTTTAAGTCAGTAAAATTCGGTGGAAGGAGGCTAACTAAAAATGTATTAATTGCGGAAAGAGGAGACAAATTCACGCCCACGGCGTCACTCGTAATCAACTTGGACCGCACGAAATGTCAAGAGTGAAAATTCGAAATTTACAAAACACACACACACACACACCAATCAAAAACAAAATAATAAGAATCGTAACAGAAACATGAAAGCTTAATAATAATAACTTAGATATAATCTGAAAGACTAAGACCTGAAATCAACACTGAACCGGCTTTCATAAAGCAGACATGAATGAACCATCCAACAATACTTTAGTTGTTTTGATTCATGTGACATGGAAGCGAGGAATCGATTTCTTCGCAAAAGATTCATTTTTGAGATTTCTTTTCAAACATCAGATAGTTTTGCATCTGTTTCCTATTAACGGATAATTGTCAGGACAGTTTTAAGAAGTGGCTTGGGAACTTAACTTTCTGACCATAAGTTTTAGAATATATCCACCACTGGGCAGTTTTTTTTAACAAAAAGCGAAGAGCATTTGAAGTAATTTAAAAAAAAAAATGTTTGATTCGGGTACTGTTTGGACCACTTATTGTATTTTAGGGCTTTTACAACCTAGTACACCGACATTGTGGATGTTTTTTTTCGAGCAAAAGCATCTCAAAAGGCTCCAAATGCGAAAATATTACATTTTCGGCGTTCGATACTAACCAAAGAATTCATGTCAATGGGCACTTGAATGGGGGCTCTATAACCCTAACCCACCCCCCTGGGAAATCCTATGTTCTAAAGTGCCAAAATATTGAAAATTAAATTTCAGTAACTCAATACATCTTCAACTACCTTGAGCGAGATTTTAAAACATTTGTTAATAAATAAATTAGTTTGAATATGTTTTATATCGCCAAGCCACATTTTAAGCTTTTAATTAGACGTACATGTATATCAACGGATACTTGAAAAAGAAAAGGTTCATACATCCAATCTGAATAACGTATACCATGTCTGATGGAGAGAATTTTTAAAAATTCATAATGTGCAAGGGTTACAAACACGAATTTATAAACGCGTTTGATTCATTCCGATCAATTTTGATCTTTGATTTCTTACGGTGAAAATGTGCATCCTACAATAAGCCACATAAACAGAGATACACATATCCCAGAAGACAACGCGGGAGTAATAAAAGTAAATGTCTGATTCACAAACTACAAGATAATAATGTAAAAAATAAACGTGAAAAAATGGAAGCATGCACAGACGACTATGGTTCAATTTGGATTGTTATCGCATTTCATAAAGAACATAATGGATTAGAAACTACAATAAATTACATGAATCAAAGATTACATTTCTAAACAATATTTCATTTTTGCAGGGTATGCTTACCCTTTCTATCTTTTTAGAACATCTGATACCACTTGTCTTTTCAGAAGTTCAAACACCTCACAAATTTGATTCGAACGTTTGCATCTTTGGATTTACCAGAGAGATATGACAGTTTCGTTCTATTTTTGCAGAATTGAGGGTGGTTATGGTTGGGAAAACTGGACGAGGTAAAAGTGCATTAGGAAACAGTTTACTGCGGTCTAAAGGGACTTTTGTGTCATCAGTGTCGGGTGAATCGGTTACATCCATGTGTAAGACAGGTTACCTAGATCTGCAGAATGGCAAGCGGTTGGTTGTAGTTGACACGCCGGGTTTATTCGATACTCGGATTAGCAACGACGAAATATCAAAAGAATTGGGTCGCTGCATTGCTCTTGCAAGTCCTGGACCACACGCGTTCTTGTTTGTTCTGAGTGTTGATAGATTTACCAAGGAAGAACTGGATACGATAGACCATCTACAGAAATTGTTTGGAGCAGATGTAACGAAATTCGTGATTTTTGTATTTAACGGTAAAGACTCATTGGAGTATGATGGAATAACACTTGAAGAGCATATAAGAAAATCACCACCAAAGCTTCAATCACTGATCCAAAGATGTTCCTCCCGTATGGCAACCATTAATAACCGTGCTCCGCCTGCATCGAAAGAGTACGATGTTATTAAAATTCTGAGATTGGTAGAACAGACCATACGTATCAACGGTGGTAAACATTACACGGATGCGATGTTCGTAGCGGCTGACGAAGTATACCAAAACAAAAAAAGAGAACTGGAAGATAAATTTGGTAGAAGAATAACTGAGCTAGAATTAAGAGAGAAGTTTCGAAAGGAGGCAGAACATAATGATGGTGTTCTGGTAACGTTCGCTAAAGGTATAGAAAATACAACTGCCAAAATTGCATCGGCATGTACTATACAGTAAGAAAGTCTTTGCTTCTCAGCCGAAAAGCAGTAAGTTCATACTGTTAACGCCAAGAGATAATTTGTTTATATTCCAATATGTTGGTGTCTGGCGTTGACACACTTTGGAAATTCATATATTTATTTGAATATATATGTGCCACAAGTCCGTTGAAATAGAAAAAATAAAACACTGTAAGCAGACTCAGCATATATAATCGGTAGCCATGTCGCGTGAAATTAGGCACAGAGTACAGTTTAGTGTAAGTGAATTTACGCGACGGCTTTGTGTACTAAACGTTAAAAAACCCATAAATTCGTGTTTAAAATATCCTAATAAACAACATATATATTTAAGATTTGTAGAAACCTTGTTGAAAATCGTTGTCTTCCCCATCAAATAATAAGGCTTTGTTGTGACCTGAATTGTGTATTTTTTAAGTATTAAACCACACTTCAATGGTGTCGGCAATATTCAACATATTTGACACCCATTAAAAACAAGAGATGCATCACACACCCCTCCCCCCGAAAAAATAAACAGCAACAATCTAACTATAATATCGTCAAAAAATTCAGTGTGAATCATCCAAACTGTTTTAAAGTAAAAGACTCCAACACAAAACAATTTAAAAAATCTTTTTTCATTAAGGCAGTGTAGGACTAGAAGAGAGTGTGGCATGCGCACAGTCAGTAGAGAGCTTCAAAACAGCCCTCCTTGGCCGCAACTAAGTAGACGCCATTCACCCCCGACGCATCATGCAAGTGGTTCCTGCGTAGTATATATACACATACAGATTTTTCTGTTAATGGACTGTTGATTGTATAATACGAGTGTTTTTGGACACACTCTATGGATCTATATGTATATATTTGAATAACTTCATATTGGTAATAAATAGAGTGAATTAACGCGACTGTGTGTTTAATTATATCCATAGTAAAATACATACATGTATATATTTAGTCTTACTACCGACTATAAAGGACAGTCGCTTGTTTAATAATATCCAACAAAGCATATAGAAGCATCAACCATATGGATATTTGTCAAATTCAATGTCCATTTTACGAATATTATGGTAAAAGCAAGCAGTCCCGAGTCAGTTAAAATCTAAAACAAGCCAACAGTAATTAGACTTAAAATAAATAGATAACACATTAATTTAGTGCACATTATCCTTTTCAAACGACATCCTTTTCAAACGACAATCAAACTGAACAACAAAGTTTCATCAGTTAGAATCAAAGTTATTGTGTTCAAAATTATCGACCAATGAAATTATGTATCTCTGTTTAGCTTAAAGTTACATTATGGGGAGATAAGATAAAGAGATGGCAGTTCTCACTATAATAGTTAAAAACTAGATAGTGAGAAAAGAGCGTTTGAAATATTCACATAGCCTCGGTCATCATTACTCAAATCATTAATATAAACAGCATAGTCTCGATTATCCACTTGATTGATTTAATCATCAACGGCCATTAAGCGGCATATTTGAATCTAATCCAGCTTACATCGAAGGCTAGCGTTGATATCGAGAGTTTATTATGGACTGGATAAGTTAATTAATGTCTAATTGATTATTTAGATAATATTTCAGGCCTAAAGAAAGACCTGTAATAAGCAGATTTTGCTCTTGCATAATGCTATTTTAAGCGGTACATGTTTATTATTGAACTTGAGTCAAGGCATTCACCTATATCAAGTTTTAATGTTCTACCTCATTTAAAAAGCAGGTTTGTTATGTTCAAATGTACTGATATAATAATATAATGAATCTATATTCGGAGTTTCGTCACTCTAACCCAATAAGAACCAAAGTTCTCGTGTTCCAAATTTTCAGCCATTCAAATTGCTTATCTCTGCTTAGCTTTAATGGAAAATGCATATGACCAAACTCTGTCAAAGCATTCACCTAACAGAAATAGACATCAATTTGAACATTATTTTATATGTACCTCAATTAGGAGAGTTATTGTATCCCAAAGTCTTGACCAGTCAGATTGAAGTCTCTTCTTGGTCTAAGTCGACAATGTGTAGCATTGAATTGTAATTAGGTATTGTAACTTAAGTTATCGTTTCCCAAAGAATCAGCCTAAGCAGAAAAGGCTTATCTTGCGAATTCAACTAATATACACCTATATCGAGTATGAAAATTCTACCTCAATAAAAATGAGGGTTATTGCCCTCCGAAGCGTCATAAAATCAATTTGCTTATCGCTCTGCTTACCCGGAGTAGAAAATGGTCATTATCGAACTTAGTCGAGAATTTAAAGTAATAAGACAATACTCCAAGTTTCACCACTCTCACATAATTAAAACCGGATAAACACCTACACCAAATTTTAACATTCTAGTTCTATTAGAAGGAGAGTTATTGTGTCCCCAAAAGTGTGACGGACAGATGACGGACCCATTTTAATAGTCCCCAGCTTTCTTCGAAAGGCGGAGGACAATTAATTGCAGCCTCCAGCGTTTCGGACAGGAAGGCATACACCATCCAGTGTAATACAAAATAAAATGGGGTTTAACGTCCCACTTTCCTGCTTCGACTGATTAATGAAGTGTGCTATGACGGAAATTGTGTTCGGACGGCGGCGCTACAGTCTACTCTTATATCGAGTTCCAACCGTCAAGGAATGTTTTACGTGCACGCTAATGTGTACACGGGGCCTCGGTTTTTCGACAACCCGTTTGTCCCTTGCTAGGCGCTCTGCACCACTGACAATGAGAAACCACTATACCGATGAACTTTCACGGCCAATGCAGGGACTTCTAGGTTAGCGAGTCACCGTCTTACTCAGGTGCTGCAAGAAACCTGAAATGAATGACTTTGCTGCACCGACTAGAGCTTATGAAGATAGTGTGAGAGCTATATACAGAAAATGGCAATACATATTTGGTTGTTGTTATCCATAATGAGCGCTGAGTTTACTCAAAATAAACCAATATGGGGTCCATATTCCCTTCCGGAGAAGTCATCGGATTTTGAGGCGTAAATTGTCACCCTGGGTGGATTTCAGTGGATTTGCAGTATGAAATACAGGAAGCTGTCATCTACAAGTTGGTACCAACAAACCTTTTAATGGATTTTTTGTGAGTCTTTCAGTAATTTTGACTCGTTCCTGTAGGAACTGTCTCAGGTCGGACCATGTCAGCTGACAGTTCATATCTGTCCCTATGTAGCTGCAATATGAAAATACGGTAAAATGCTGCTGTTCTCACCTTTCTTCACATGCTATTTTGGAACCCTTACCTTCTATTTTTCACAGTGATTCTTTATTTTGCAGAAAAAAAATGATCATATCTCACCATATCTAGCACAAATTTATAATACTTCAAACACTGCGTTCAAGTAGAATTTTATACTGACTGATCCATTCAAATTGTTTTCTGTATGTTGTAATCGCAAGATTCTATTTGAAAATAGTGTTGAATTATTTTAAATCAGCTGAGGCGAAAAATGAATCCATGGGCGAACAAAAAAGAATTACGGTGAAAAATAGTCGTAAAGGATTCCAAAATAGCCTTAGAACAGGCTATATAGCGAGGGATAGGAACTGTCAGCGGACATCGTCCGTATATTTTGACCAGGCTATTATGGTCTGAAAATCTTTCAGTGGTATGATATTACACTATTTCAGGATTTAAAACCGACCCACACACGTCCAGAAATGCATAAATTTCAATACACGAGTAAATGTTCTGCATGCGAACAGGGCTTAAGTGACTCGTATGGTTTATTAATTATATTCACCGGTGATATCCTGTTACAGCACTATATAGGGAATATATTATATTTTTCAAAAACACGAGTCAATGCGCCCTGCTGAATTTAATACACATAAAACTTTAACAGTGCTGCTATATAGTTACTGCACGTTTCGACATAGCAACAATGAAATATTCATATGATTTTTACCACGATTGTTTCAGGATAATAATACCTAGTAACAATATAAGTAGTCATCTAATATTCGTAGCATGTTTTGTATTCGTATATCACATAGAATCAACACCATCTTGCATTTCAAAACAAAACAATTTCTTTTGTAGATGTATAGTTAACTTTCTTTCAAACAAAATAATTAAATCGTAAATTTGTGCGACTGAACCGTTTGAAACGATACGTGTAAAAATAAATCATGCCTAAGATAGTGAAGCGTATGGGGATTTTAACGCTAATCACGCTGAATGCTGTGATATTTACTGATATTATATAATAACTTAGTATAAAGGGTGTTATGCTGGTTATAGATGCATTATTTAAGAGCTAAATTAACCAACTGCACATCTTTCATTTGGCCTGAAATGTAATATAAATCATTTATGCGACATGTATTTAGATACAAGGCTAATAATCAACCCCCTGGGCCTACACGGTTTTATAAACGAGGATAAATCCTTCTCTCAGAATGAAGTAATTTGAATGAAATTTTCAACGTATCCCCTTTTTATTATCTATCTATTTAACTATTATGGCGATAACAGTCAGCTCTTTATCAATATTACATGATTCACCATGTAATAAATACTAGTATTGTTTCCTTTGGTAAGAGGGTGGATGAGTCACCAATTGGTCAATGCGTGCACTATAAATCATTGTCATTAGTTCTGTCATTCCGTCAAGAAGCGTAGTTACAATTTCCCGCTTATACCTGACAGGAAATAGGGTCGCCGTCTAACCTCCTGGCTTTTCTCCTGGTCCAATTTATCTATTTCTCTCTCGCTCGCAAATTTTTTGAGTTTTAAATGGCGGATAATTATTTTCCATTGCTCGTGCAAATTATTTTCAAAAATATATTGGTCATTATCAAGCTTGTTAGAAATTGAAAATAACAAAAAAAAACATATTTCAAATATGGTTCATTGCTATCTTTCATATATATATTTATTTGATTATGTACATGTATAGTTCAGTGTCAGCTCTGAATAAATTTAGAACAATTTTTACAAAATTTAAATTTCTTGTCTGCTGGAAATGTAAAATGTCCCGTACCGATTAATAATTATGTTGAAAATATGTGATTATTCCGTAAAACCATTTCTAATGATTGGTCATTCAAGCATTTCCTCAATTTGGCTACCTTTTTCTAAAAAACAAAAAGGTACGTTTAGTTATCTAGTTTATACTTAGATGAATTAGTATGCACTATTTTCGGATTTGTGTTCGTATGTGTAATTAGACAATATTGGGGCATCAATAAATCCATGTGCTTCTAATTATTTTTACTGATTGCTTACCCGCATTGTTACAGAAAGGACTATCATGTTGCAGTTAAGACATAATAGTTGCAGGGTTGACATAAAGGTATCTTTTTTGAAAGAAAGATGGAATTATTTTCACACATTACGTCACACGAGTACTGACTGGCACTGGCATGAAATAGTCAGACAAACGTGACATCAAATTGTGAGATGTTACTGGAATGACTTTACAGGAAGGACATGTTATTCTGAATCAAACTGAAACAACATAATGACATGATTTTAACACTATTTTATTAGTTTTAACTTCCAAATCATATAACTGTAAGTAAATCAATAACATATCGCTAAACAATAACATTGCTGAAATTAGCAGAATATATTGCGCTTCAAATAAATGATACTAACAAACGAATAACTTTCAATACTATGACTATCACTATTTGGGAGCGTTTGGAAAAGTTGGACCGTTTAACATTTATGAAACATTTTATACTTATTTTGCTGGAACCGTAATAGTTTAACATATCATCTTGTAAGATGTGGGGAAAGTATATTCTAAAAAATTTTATCATGTTGTGATTTTCACTACAAGAGTTCCACAAGATATTGTTAGACATAGAAAATAATCACCCTTTTCAAAAATATCTTTTCAGACCCTCTTATCCCCCTGTGTGACACCGCAATTCACAATATTTGCTTAGGGATTTTTTGGCCTGTGATGTTCAAAAGTTGACAGATGTTATCCATTTTTTATTTAATCTTGATGTTGTGGATATTACGATATAAAGTATAAAGAGGTTTGTAGAATTTGGTGAAATCAGGACATTATATTTTTGATCACCAGCTAGAATGACATAGAGGTAATTCCGACACAACTGTAAATTACCTTCACAACATTATAAATGAAATGAAATGGGGTTTAACGTCCTACTCTTTTGCACCTAACCCGGGCTAATGGAAGACGGGCATACGCCATACAGTGTGCTGAGGGAAATTTTTCCCGGCGCGGCACTACGGCCTACTCTTATATCGAATTCCAACTGCGAAGGGATCTTTTACGTGCACTCCAATGTGTACACGGGACCTCAGTTTTTCGTCCCATCCGAACGACTAGGCAGCTGTCCTTGTCAGGCCCTCCTTGTGCATCACTGACAAGAGGAAATCACGCCGGAAAATCGAGATGAACTTTCTCGGTCAATGCAGGGTTCGAACACCCGACCTCCAGGCTAGCGAACCAGCGCCTTTTTTTTTTTTTTTTTTTTTTTCTTGTAAATATGTTTATTCAGATATAAAAATTATATACAGATACATCATGATATATGAATAAACAAAAATATACTAAACATATTTACACTGATACATATGAAAGAGTTAATAAGTAAAGTTTAAAAACATATTTTTGAAGGTTTTGTAGGTTTACACTGTACAAGTATTTACAGACCGTACATTAAAAGTAATTAAAAAAGTAATTTACAGAGTAAAAGTCAAGGGTATATACAAACTCTTTCAAAAATCTAATTGAATATCCCCATTATCTTCATATAGCAATAGACATGACGGCTTAATGAACTTATCAATAAAATTTGACTGATTATCCTTAAAAAAAATACTAATATTATATACATTTTCTTTTAATATGTTTTTAAATAAGTTAATGATATTTAATCTACAGTTTTCTTTATCTAAAGTAAACATGCGACGCTTATAAATAGCTTGTCTTGCGGATGATAAAATAACATTACAAAGTTCCATATGACTGTTGTTATTGGCGGTGGACTGAATACCTAACAGTAAACTTGTTTTAAAGACTTCATTACTCATGGGAGAATTTGTTATATCGAGTATGATCTCTTTAAGTAGATCTATAATATTTACAAGACAATTACATTCTAAAAACATATGAACAATATTTTCTATTTCTACTTTACATACAGGGCATACATTTGAATCTATAATATTTACTTTATACAATTTATCCATAGTCCAAATTATATTGTGCGCTATTTTAAAATCTAGGTCAATGTTACACGGATTCTTATAATATTTAAAAACATTTTTCCATACAAGAGGCCAGTTCACCGTTATATCATTCTTCTCCCAAAAATGATAAGAAGTGGGATCGGAACTATTATTCTTAATCAATAATTTATAACAATATTTATAAGTAATATCTTTGGATTTAACTAATACATCATTAATATTAAAAGAAATTTCATCGTGGATATCACAGGTGCTATCATACGAGTTATTTTCAATAATATGTCTCCATTTCTCAGGAATTGAGGATTTTATTACATCATAATTCTTTAAAAGTTTATCATTATCAAAATTATCATAAGCATCTTGAAAAATATCCAGAACAGTACGGTTCGGAATAAAACCGGGTTTAACATAATATATAATATCATAAATATAATTAACACCAAATGACTGAAATAATTTAAAATTCAGCGTTCGTCCATTATGTTTTATTAGGTTATTATTAAATAATGGTTGAATGGAAATATCATTAAAATTTATAGGATCTGGTCTCGTTCCATTATTTAAGTCATTCCAGGCAATTAAAATATATTTGTAAAAAGCAGGTAGATTTGACAAAGTAAGCTTATCTATATAAGCGCCTTGTCCACTTAGCCACCGTGATTTATACATAATATACACTTAAATGGTATCCCTATCCGTTTTGAAAATATTTTAAAATCTCCTTTCATATATTATCGTTGGTCGATAAATGTGCAGTTTGTGCCGAGTCATAAAGTACATCCTGTATTTATAAAAACGAGAAAAGTGGGCCCGTATTTGCAGTTACCAATCTTCAGTGAGCCTAAATAAATGTACGTACTTGTTCTTTCCGCACGACTGCCATTAGTGTCCTATATCTCTTATTCGGGATAAATGAAATTTTGACAAAGGGAAAACAAAATGTACGGTCAATGTGAACTTGTTGCTTTCGTAGCAAGACAAAAGTGCAATTTGTCTGTAATCAATGACAAATATTACTTTCTTTGAACGATTCATACATCATGATGGCATATCAGTGCATGTAATTAATTCTTAAGCTATCTCCCCGAGATGACTAAATTTGGGGTGATTTAAGTCAAAGTTCCAGAATATCACATTTATGGTATTCTAGAACAATGATTAACTCAATGATTAGGCTAATCAATGTTTTTAAAATGTTAATTTAACATTTAATCAACTTTTCAGAATATGACTATTCAGTAAATCGGAGATTAAATGTAAGATTCAGTTTTAAAAAAAAGGAGACTTACAGTCTAAATAAATCACCGACCATAGGTGTGTCGATGGGAATATCAGTAAAGATAAACACACATACCGACATTGAAAGTTACTTTCTCGAACACTTTTCCGTGGGTGAGCATAGTAAGGAACGAAAAGAAACATTAAATGGAATACTTCGGTCATTTTGAAATACACATGATCGCGTCATTGCTATATATGGTTACATGCCTAATATGGGATAAAAGAATTGTACCCGGGCATCCTTCTCCAGTAATAATTATCCCATAAAACTAAACGCTTACAGTCACCATTAAAACATGAACAGGTGTTAATATCCTAATTTCGGCACCAACCAAGTGTAGTAAAAACCGAGTATTAGAAATGTTGTTACGGGCGTGGAGGAATTGGGTTTAACGTCCACTGATCAGGTCATTTCGGGACTAACATGGTTCAATTTTATTTCAATAATTCGCTTGCGCGTAGGGGTTTTTAGCAGTGGGTAGAAATCGGGGGACCCGGAGAAACTCCACGCGGATGGACGGGCGACCTTACTCCTTAGCACGAACAACCGAGGAATCGAAACCCTGCCAGTTGATTTTTTCAATAAGATATTGGACATAGAAAACAATTCAATTTTCTCAAAACTTTCTTCTTAGACTCCCTTATCTCCCTGTATGGCACTACATTTCACAACATTTTCGCCTTCGAACAATTTTGGTTGTTTTATCACAAGGTATTGTACACAGAAAAATATTCTTCTTAGAGCCACTTTTACCACGGGAATTTCACATAATATTTTACTTAGGAAAAAAAGTTTCACAAATTTCTTGTACGGCCTACTCGTACATCGAAAACGCCAATGAACTTTCGCGGTCAACACAGGGATCAAACACGGGACATCCAGGTTAGCCAACCAATTTCTTACCCACTTAACCACCGTGTCAACCCCACCTTTTACTCTTTCTATCTAGGAAGTAGGAAGAATGTGTTGAGATACATATAGAGTACCGATATACAGAGGGTCTTTAGCAGTCGGAGGAAACCTGAGGACCCGGAGAAAATCCAAGAAGCTGGAAAGGCGACCCTACTGTTTGTTACGGACTAAAAACATATTTAAACTAATTAATCTATCAAAACTGTCAAGCTATAAAAAAAATATTTTTAGAAGCAATGCTTGTCAACTAACTTGACTGAGGGAAGATCCATTTTTCAAAATGTATTTGTCACTGTTTACTGTCCATTTACCATACATATTGAGGTTAAAGTGGCGATTCAAATAAAATGCGCACTCTACAGTGTCATTGAAAAACACTTCTAGACGAATATTTTGAAAATGGTTTAAAGTTAATTAAAATGAACAACAGATAATTGTAACTACTGTAACAAAATACCCCCCCCCCCCACTAACTGTACATGATGGAATAATAAATGTGTAATTGTTGCTGTAGGATATTTACCATGGTGTGATTTGTTACTGTAGTAAGCTTACTTTTCCGGGCACCTGTTACCACAGTTTGTCGTGTATTTTGTACACTGCGAAGAGTCCATTTGCTGATTACACTATTTTGCCTCGACCGTTTTTATAGGACTTTCGAATTGTAACTAATGGCTAGCTGCATATTGGAATCCAAGTCACCTCGTTATTCGTTACTCACCGCTTGAATAACAATCTGGTTTATTTACCGACTAACCGTCATTTAATCTGTTTCTACTGCTAGGGGATACTTTGCAATCCATTATTCTGTTGTTTTCTAATGATAGTTTAGAATTAAATCCTGAAATATCTTCATTAAAGATACGTGAACACCTTATATGTGAATCCCGAATAACGAGGTGAAAAGACGAATAACAAACAGGTCGTTATTCGCTGCTTGAATAACAATATGGACTGTTTATGGTTTAGATGTCGTTTTGCTGTGTTTTATACTACTGGGGATACTTGTCATCCATCATTCTAGTCATGGCTAGAAAGGAGTGTTACCGGACTGACATTACAGACACTAAATATTTCATTCAATAATGAATGCTCTCGCTATGTGGTTAATTTCTTTCATCTAGGAAAGATCACTCAAATTTACATTTCTTTACAATAAATCTTATACCCTGAATATATGAAGTTGTCAAAGGTTGTTACTGGAAAGATGCTGTTAAAAAATATTCATTAATTTTAGTTACCAAATCTTGTTTTTTTTTCTGTAAAATATTTGATCTAGGCAGTTAAACTGTTTGTTTTGTCACTTAAAGCAGAATGCGGTGGAGGGGGGCTAAGACAGGAAATTACATCATTCGTCAACAAAGGGTCCCATTATTATTTTACGAATTAATACTCTGTTACAGAATGAACATATTTTCTAGGGACAGAAACTCCTTTAGACCAAAAATGAATAAAAGTTATTTGTAACCATTATAAATATACGTAATCGTTTTTAAACAGGGGTTTATTTTTATATTATTTCATTCAAGTTGTTTTTGGTAAAAATACGGCATAAATAATATTTGAAATATACAAAAAACAAACACGTAAAATTTCAAAAAGTGCCAAGGGACATGAAATTTTGTCATTTTCTGAGCACTAAATCAAATATTGTGGGAATATTTATTAGGTATCTATTACTTGTCCTGTTTTAATCTAAACAATACTTAAAAGTGTATTTTTCAGTTAATTTTTAAAAAAATGCAGAAAGGCTGGAATTTCTACCAATTGTGAAAATGACCCATATATCAATATACTATTGGTCTGGTTTTTGTTTAGTTTTTGTCTCTAAATAGATCAGAGTTCTATATTATTCTCTCAATATTCTTTATCTCATTTCATTATATTTGTGGTTATAGAATTCTTAAAATTTCGTTATATTTTTGTTTGCAGAACTCAAATTAATATTGGTTGGCAGTAAAGGAGTGGGCAAAAGTTCCGTGGGAAACAGTCTGTTAAATACTGATGCATTTAAATCAATACCACTAGAAACACCGTCTTTGGCCTCGTGTAATATGACAGCAAATAAAGCTTATGGGGCGAACCTTGTTATTATGGATACATCTGGAATAATAGATAATTGCAATAATCCACTATCCCATCAAATGGTTTCAAGCATTAACATTTCGACACCTGTCATATTTGTCGTCGTTATAAAACTGAAATATCAGTACACGTATACCCCAGAGGAGCTTGATATTGGCGCAAGGCTGAAAGGGCTATTTGGCAAGGATGTAATGAACAACGCACTAGTTGTCTTTACTGAAAAAGAAATGCTGGAGCACGATGGTTTAACACTCGATGACTACATTAGAAAATCTCCAGATCAGTTGCAGCAGCTCATGAAGGAATGCAGCAACCGAGTAGCCGTGATAAACAACCACGAAAACACCAGTGACCGTCAACAAGATGTAAAGAAAATACTGACGATAGCAAAGGGTATTAAATCTTCTCACCACTCTAAAATGTCCGACGATGTAAAACATGTTTCAGGCCAACCAGAGATTCGACTGATTTTAATTGGAAACAAAAGCGCGGGAAAAAGTTCCCTGGGAAATAGTTTGCTTCAGAGAAAAACGTTTACTGCCTCCAATCCAGGGGACATCCAAGAATCAACACAATGGTCAGATGGAACCAAACTAATTATTGTTGATACACCAGGTATTGCTGACCCAGAAACCCCAACAAATAAAACATTTGAAGAACTAACAAGGCGTGTGGAACTTTTACACCCAGGTCCTCACGTATTCATTATGGTTCTCACTATTGATAGATTTACCCAGGAAGACGTTGACGCAATTAAATATATCAAATATTGGTTTGGCGAAGATATTACTAGATATCTTGTTGTTGTATTCACTGGTAAGGATTCCTTGGATTATCATGGACAAACTTTGGATACACATATTCAGAAAAGCCGAGAAGAATTGCAGTCACTTATCTGTGAATGTAACTGTAGAGTCACCGCTATTAACAACCGTGATAAGCATCCGGGCATTGGGGATGTATTTGATTTGGTTCAACAAACAATAAAAGATAACAAGGATGGTTTTTACAATCAACAAATGTACACTAACGCAGTTAAGGAACGTCAAGGGAAACCAAATCTAATGGATACTGCTCACTTTTCTAAACAGAAAGATCTTCGATTACGAGGGCTGGAGGAGAAACAGGCAAATGAACTTAAAGCGAAAGAAAAAGAGTCAGTATAATCAGCAGTATTTCAGTGCTAAACCGCTTTCTCCTTTTTTGTGTACGCTGAAAATTGTAGAAAAAGTCACGGGGGTGGGGGTTGGGCTTGTCAACATTCAGTAGTAAAACAAACACAATAATAGATGGATAAATAATTCAATTTAAAAATGTGATGACGTATTCAAATGTAGACTATCCATCTTTAAAATTTCAAGAAACACATTTTGGGCCATCGGTTTGTCGGAACAATTGTTTGTTAGATTAAAACAGTATATCAACAGTATGGTGGCCTGTCGTTATCATTTAGGGTTTTAACAAAATTTCTAAATAAAATGAAATAAAAATGAAACGCAAAGTCAAAATCAAAAGTGAATTTAAAAAATAGTTCAACCACAGCAAAGGTTGAATCAAAATTAAAGCAAAAATAAAAATAAAAGTAAAACCAAAATGTAAATTGAAATCAAAACACACATGAAAACTTAAATCAATTTTAAAGGTAATTTGAAATGTAAAACAAAATAAAACTGAACCAGAAAAGTATTTTGTTAAGGAATGTGAAAAGTATAAATATTTGAAAAAACAATACATGTATATATACAACCGTAAACATTACTGATCAAACTTTTTTTTTCAATAATCCCTTCAATCCATCAAGCGTTATGGCCCTAAGTGTTGCAGAATTTATCATTTATATGTCTACATAATATTATTATATTAACCGTATCTATTTTATACGCATGTTGGGTTTTTTGTGCTGTTTTTATTTTCTATATATTGTATGTATGGTTTGTATTGTCTGTCTGTAAATTGATGCTCGTGTATAACTTTTTATCTTTTCATATGCAACCAATTTCTATTTTGTTCTTTTCTACTCTATATGCATTTACACATTCGTTAGTGTAATCGTGGACGTTAATGATTAAGCGTTGCACTTTTCTCTACACTACCGCCGTCTTTAGATGGGTGGCCCTCGCGACGCAGCTATTCCCAAGGTATGGTTGCCGTTATGAGGTGGGTTTTTTTTGGAGAGAAGAAGCACTCCGACGGCCATTATTAATGTAGTTTCTGTTATAGTATTGCGAATATGTGAATTGAACGAAGTGGTTGTCTATACACGTATCTTCAAAATTACACAGTAGGTAAATTATATGGCTACCATTATTAAATCTTTAGTTATTCTTCGTATATAGGGTAAAAGTATGCTTCACTTGATCTTCTATAGTTATATTATATTTGTGTTCCCATTGGCAGTTCTGTGTAATTATTTTGCATATTTTTTTAATAAATATGTTTTGAGGTTACATCTGATATGTTTTTGTTATGTTTTTAAAAAAAACGTGATTAACCTGTCTTCATAAATTTCAGTATTCCAAATATACTCTTCAAAAAAAGAAACGCACAACCCATTTTTCATCAATTTTTTGTTTGAACGAGGTCGTTGTTTCGGTAAATCTTACTTGTTTTCAATGCCATTATGTAAGGATAAACGAAATTCATTATTGATTTTAAAGGTAGGGTCACTAATTGTGACTGGTCATCCTTTTTGTCGAAATTTGTTATCGCTTGATTGCACCAAGAAACATGAATTTAACAACTTCGCGAGTTTTTCGCATGGAACTTAGATCTAAGGTCTTTAAAATCCGGGGGTTCTCGGTTTCCAAATCAGTTGCACATGTAAACACTCAACGAACCAAATGATGCCACATCTGAACGAAGACCAACAAAACAACGCTATTGAACGATTACAAGCAGGTGAATCCAAGATAGATGTAGCCAGACTGCTGAATGTTTCTCTTGGTTCCATTTCTCGCCTTTGGGATGGGTACCGACAACAAAGTTCAACACGTTACCGTTCTAGCTCAGGCCAAACAAGAGTGTGACCCCACCTGTCCTGGATCGTCACTTCCGGTTACGTCATTGGCGTAAATGGTTTTCAACAGCGACCTCTACTGCAGCAGCAATTCCCAGACGGCGTAGAATCTCGTACCAGACAGTAGATAAACGCCTACGTGAAACCGAATAACGAGGCAGACGTCCCCGTTAGAGCTTCTGTTTTGAAATACGCCAACACCTTGAAATCCAACTTTAATGGATCAGGCACTGACGGTATGGACACGGCAACACTGGAGAGCAGGGCCCTGTTTCACGAAATTTTAACTTTAGATAAAATCCAATTTTAGTAGATACTTCAATTTTGATTGGCTAAGCACTAAAATCAATCTAATATTATCCAATCAAATTACTAAAATTGGGATCTTATCTTAGTTAAAATTTCGTGAAATAGGCCCCTGTTTGGTTCAGCGACGTGTCGCGGTTCTTGTTGCAACAAGATGATGGTAGAGGGAGGATATACCGACGACGAAATGTAAATTTGCGTTTCTTTTTTGGGAGAGTATATATTTCGATTAATCTCTAATAGTCAGGTCAATAATTATATGGAAAATGCCCCCTCAACCCCCAAATAATTACAACAAAAGGTTTCTTAACTGATTCTGATAGGGTTTAGTGTGCTTTATAACATACTAAAAGTTTACCAAAGTAGGAAGCCCGGAAAAGTGTTTTTTCAAGATGGGGTCAAAAATGGCCACCTAAATGTCTTAAAATAATCATAACTATGTAACTATCATCTCAAATTGGATGATCTTGTTGTATTTTCCTGGGGTTTTTTGGGGCAAAGAACACATTAAGATCGTTAAAAATGATGTTGGCATATTATGTCAAAAATGGCCGCCAGTACCTCCAAATGACGGCAAGTCCATAACTATTGACTCAAATTTGATGATCTTGATGTCTATCCCCAGGTTTTGGGGGACAAGGAACACATTAACTTTAGATATCACTGAGCTGTTGAATCATTATGAAATAGAATTCGTGACCTTCAGCCGTCCACTATCATAGAATAAGTTTTGGAGCGTTCAGTTTTGAGTGTCATCCTCCTCCTCAGTATCGAGTGTTGTTTGAATTGTCACACATTTACTGATCTAGCTTCTTCATTACTCCAGAACAGACAATGAGATCATCTACTTCCGTTTAAACAAGCAGTCAAAAGAACACAAAGTGTATAACGTTAACCTGTTGAAAGAAACTTTTGGAGGCGATGTGTGCAACGAGTTGCTCTTTGTACATGTCTACTCAGGTTCTGAATCAATGTCAAGGATTTTAGGCATCGCATAAAAGACCGCCTACCGGACGAGTGAAATCTGACCCCGTCACGAAGTCCTGTGCTAGTGCATTCACCATTCAAAACAAATCTCAAGAGGACATATCAGATCTTTGCAAAGACCTGATGGTTTATCTGTTTAATGGCAAAGTGGCAAAGTACACCAAGAAAGTGGCAACTGCTGAAGCATCTGTCATTCCCTAACGGTCCCCCCCCAACTTCACCCGCAACAAGATTTCATAGCCAACGTGTACTTTCAAATTATGGTATGGACAGGGATGGCAAATGAAATGGACCTAACTAAATAGTGACAGAAGCAGGGAAATGATTAGTTAATTTCAATTATGACCCAAAGCAATGCCATGCCTGGCGAACTCTTGAGAATTATCCATCGCAACTTTTTTTTTTGGGGGGGGGAGGTTCTCTTGATGCAGCTGCAGACGCTATGGACTCCCCTACACTGCGGGGGGTTGGGATGGCCTAGTGGTCTAGAGTGCCGCACTTCGACCTCTAGCTGGCCGGTCACCTCTGGCTTGCGGCTGTGGTTTCGAGCCCTGGTGTGAGCGTATGTGGCATGGAGATAGGGGCGCCTTCTCAACCTCGTGGGTTTCCTCCGGGCACTCCGGTTTCCTCCCACCGTCCCGAAATGACCTGGTTGTGTCGAGTGTGCGTTAACCCCATTTCTCCCCCCCCCCCCTACACTGCTGTATGTGGCCCCTGTCAAACTACAAATTGTGACAATTCAAAGAACACTGAATAGGTCGATACTGAGATGGAGGAAGACACTCAAAACTGAACGCCCTGAAACTTATTCTATGGGCAAGGGTGTTTGCGCATTAGGTGATAGTGGACAACTGAAGGTCATAAATTAAGTTTCGTAATTATTGTGCAGCTCAGTGATATCCTAAGTTCTCTTAATGTGTTCCTTGTCCCCGACCTCTTGCACATATATCTGAAGAAACCGTATGTTCCGAGAAAGTTTAGAGTTCACATGGGTTATATTCTGTTCAATTATGTTTTCAGCGGATGCGACCTCAAGGGGACAATGTTCATACGGTGGCTTGGGCATTTTGTTTTAACCATAAAATACATTTTTGGCTTTAAATCCGAATTATTTTTATACGTCAACATTCATAAATTGGAGGTATGTTGCCGCCCCCCTGCACCCCCTGTGTGTATAGGTGGTAATCACGGTGGCTAAGTGGATAAGGAGCTGGCTCGCTAACCTGGAGGTCGGGTGTTCGATCCCTATATTGGCCGAGAAAGTTCATCTCGATTTTCCGGCGTGGTTTCCCCTTATCAGTGATGCAGACGGAGGGCCTGACGAGGACAGCTGTCTAGTCGTTCGGATGACAAACCGATGCCCCATATACACAACGGTGTGCACGTGAAAGATCCCTTGGCAGTTGGAATTCGATATAGGCCGTAGCGCCGCTGCCCGGGCAAAAATTCCCCCCTAGCACAGTCTTCCATTGAACCAGGTTAGGTGCAGAAGAGTAGGACGTTAAACCCCATTTCATTTCGTGTTTCTGTGTGCCGCCTACAGACCGCAATTCCTAACGGATTATCTTGAAACTTTGCGAACGTATTCCTTATACCCTAATAGCATCGTCATTGTTTTTGGTGCATGCTCAACCCGTAGGGATAGAGTCAGGCCCATTTTCTCTTTGTGTGACCGTGTGTCGCCTACAGGCCGCAATTTTTAACAGATCCTTTTGAAAGTTTGCATACCTTGGCTTTATACCCTTTGGATGATCCCTATTGTGCCAAACCCCCAGGTTTTCTTTGTGTCAGTGTCCTGTTTATGGGCCACAATTCTCAATGGATGGTCTTGGAACTTGGCATGTATTCCTTACAGCCTAAGGACGGTATAACTATTGATTTTGGTGCATGTGCCAATCCCCTTGGACAGAGCCACGTCCACGTTTTGTGTTTATCATATACAGGCTGCAGTGCTGCATGGATCATCCTTGAACATTGCATATATATGCAACTACATATTTTTGAGGCATGCCCCGACGCCCTGGGGATACAGGTCCACTTTTTTTTTAAAATTAATATTTAGTCTCTAAATTTGGCTTAACAAACTTAACGTCTAGCCTTCTTTGCCTCTTGTCATATTGCAGTTATTACAGCCATTTCATATTTCATTTTAAAAAGTACCATATCAATCAAAGCAGGAATGTGGACGTATATTTCATCGGAAGCGTCGCACTTGTTTAGGATACATAGACGTGTTTTAATTTAGGAATATATCTTTTTTAAAGCGTTTCAAGTCGTGCGCCCGGGTTGTTGTAAAATCAAGGGTATAAAACAGTTAGCAATATCTTGATCATATTTCGCGTTAGGACATTGTACTTATATCCATGAAAATATTTCCATTAAAGGATGACAATTGTACCGATATAGCGTTTATGTATTAAATTAATTATAATATCCATATTTAAAAAATATTTCCTTAAAAAGAAAAACATCATATTGAGTTAAATTAAAATAGTTATAATACGAACTGGGTAGTTTTGACTACTAAATGAATACTTGAACTGTATCACCTACAACCGGCGGTAGGGGTGGGGGTGTGATGTCCTAGTGGTCTAGAGTGCCGCGCTTCGACCCCTAGCTGGGCGGTCACATCTGGCTTGCGGCTGTGGTTTCGATCCCTGGTGTGAGCGTATGTGGCATGGAGATAGGAGCGCCTTTTCAACCTCGTGGGTTTCCTCCGACAACTCCGGTTTCCTCCCACTGCTAAAGACCCCTACGCGAAAGCGAATTATTGAAATTAAATTAAACCATATCTTAGTCCCGAAATGTCCTAGTTTGTGTCGGGTGGACGTTAAAACCCCATTTCTCTCTCACAACCGGCGGTGAATTCAAGCGTAGTGCGTACTACTTTTCTGTACAGAATGGAATCCACGGTGGCTCAGTCAGTATTCGATCCCTGTGATTTTCCGGTATCGATGGATTTCTGTCTTCTTTAGTCCAGTCGAAGCAGAACAGTAGGACGTTAAAACCCATTTCATTTCGACCGTTGTTGTAATTAGATGTAGGAGTTGACCACAGCGCCACTGTCCGGGCAAAACATCTCCCAAAGCACACTGTATGGCGTATAGCAGTACCACATGCGCTAATAAAGACGGATTTTGCCCGAACAGCAATATGTACACGGGCCCTTGTGTTCTTTACCATTCGAACGAGTAGACGCTATATGATCCTTTGCCAACCAACAAGGGGATTTCACACTGGACAATTTCCGGAAATCCTTCTCGAACCCTGGATTCATTTGGATAATTTGTGAATGCGGCTCCCTAATTTCATGTCGTTGCAGGTTCTTATAGGCGTGTTGGAAGGATGTTTACCACTCTAAACCGCAAACAAATAATAATAATGAAAATTAATCAGAATCCTATCCAATCAAAAAATGTTTATACCGAAATGAGAACGTTTTGGCAATTATAAAAAGTTTGATATTTTTATTGATAAATATAGAGACGTTTTTAATTATTAATCTACGAAAAAAATCTCAGAGAACTTTGTGGCACACGGTTTGACTATTTTTAATATCACATCTGCAATATTGAAATCCGAGAGAATTTTATTTTTTACTAAAGATACCTTCATGTTAATATTGAAATGTCAGAAAACTGCCTTGTTTTACTAAAGTTAACACGACCACGGTTATAGTGACATCCCAGTCTTGTTTGACTATGTTTTATTACTAGAATAAGCGGTGTTCTCATTAATATTAGAATCCCGGGGAATATGCGCTTCACAAGATAAAACTGGGTGTGTTATTATTAACATAAATACAATGGCGAATTGGTTGGCATGTAACTCCTTTCGTTTTTTTAAAAAGAAAATTCTTTGGAATTGAAAATAAATCAGATATATTCTGAATTAAAAACTGCATTGTAATATTGTGAATATTATTTTGAATTTACCAATGAATAAAATTGTGTAAAAGTACCAATGGGCCATTCGACCTTATTACTGAATACATACTTTCTTAAGGGCGAACACAGTGGTGAATTGCTTCTTGTTATTTGTCTTTATACGTTGACAATTTAGACTCACGTGCTGTCCCGGGTCATTACTTTCATTGGGATTGTATAACACACACAGACGCGCCAAACAAATAGACAGTAAATGGAATTGGGCCTGTAGCAGGAGCTCGGTTTTATTTAATCAATTTCTCTCTGAATTATATTTAAATATCATATGATCCCCTTACCATCTGCTTTACTTTGCCCGAAATATATCACACAAATAAAAACAACACTATGGTACTAAAACACAGAGAATCGTTTGTGGGCTGAGAGTGTGTGTATTAGAAGATTTAATAATTATCACTGAGATCAAAACGCGTGACTAAATATTGCATAAGTCCACAATGGCAGGTGTTCTATCATGACATTATGCAAATGAATAAGCCTTCACAAAATACATCGAGAACATTTGGTTAACCATTATGTTTTTTGTATTTACGACTCGATATTGTTTACCACACAATTCCGCTGATGTTAAGGTGTTTTATATATAAACTATGTATTATGTCAAGGAATCCTATAATTCTATGTGTGCTAGGCAAAATAGGCTATATCTCAATTGTTGTATTATATACAGCTGAAGTCACGCTAGAAACAATCAAGACCTCTGAACCAGATAAATACAAAATGGATCATGTTGGAGGTTACTTGATTTTATTCAGCTAAACCGGGCCAATGAAGACGATCATAATACATTTACACCGGAAATTAATCTTTAAAAAATATATTGTTAATCAAAAAGTGAACTTTAGAATTATGTTTAAACTTCGTTAGAATATTTTCTAGATAACATATTATGATAAACAGTATAATATAATCATTTTCATCAACTAAAGTTGTATTTGTGTTTTTGATATGGAAGCAATTAGTTACTGGATGGGGTGAATGGCCGAAATATAATTATAAGGATATGCATAGGAGTATCTCGAATTGTTATTAATTAACGGGGGTTGGGGATAGCCGGATGTTTAAAGCGTCAGGTAGGGCTCACACTGTCGGTCGCCAAAGTCGCAATTTGCGATAAAAATCTGAAAGTGACGATTAAAATTTGATTTTGGCGATAATATTTTGCGCTACTGGCGATTTTTTTTTTTTTTTTTTGAGAACTAGCGGAAAAAGTCTTAAAATTCTATTCGTATTTATCCTGGATTAACCATTATTGAGTGCCAATCACATGGCTGGCGGGATACTATAAATTAATCAACTGGCTGATAATCCAGATCGTTAAGGGGTGTATCCAAAAATGCGTCATTGGGTCAAGTGACGAAGCTTGCACGTGAGTAGGGCTGCCTGTCCAACCCTGTGGGTTTTCTCCGAGTTTTCCTGTTTTCGCCCACAGTTAAAAACGTCTACACACATGCGAATCATTGAAATAAAATTGAACCCCAAGTTAGTTCCGAAATGACATATAGTTTGTGACCGGGTGGGCATTAAAGCCCATTTCTCCTTCTATCACTCGCTACCAATTAAACTGTACAAGGTTTAAATAAACAACAAGTTTAGCTAAAGCAGAACCGGCAAATGTTTTAGCCGTTCTTATTTAGCGATAAATTAATCCACAGGTGTAGGGCAAACAGTTTGTATTCTATAGTAAGTTGGGGATAAATATCGAAATAAATTATTCACTAGCTGATATATGTATAAAATATCATTACATTTGTTTCAGACATTCGACTAGTGTTATTAGGAAAGAAAGGTGTAGGTAAAAGTTCCGTGGGAAACAGTTTGCTTGGGAGCAAAGTGTTTAAATCCACTCCACTGAAACCTGAATGTCGCCGTGGATCGACCACACTTACAGATCAAACCAAACTGGTTGTTGTTGATACACCAGGAATTGCTGACACCAACAGTTCGACTACGGAAACATATGAAGAACTTGCACGGTGCATAGATCTTTTACAACCAGGCCCCCACGTATTCCTGTTTGTCCTAAACATTGATAGATTTACGAAGGAAGAGATGAACACAATAAAACATCTCAAATATTGGTTCGGACGGGATGTCATGAAATACGCAGTATTTATTGTTACCGGCAAAGATTCACTGGATTATGACGGTTTAACGATAACACAGTATATTGAGAATAGTCCACCTGAACTCAAAGCCATAATCGAAGAATGTGACGGAGGGATTACAGCAATAAACAATCGCGGTCCTGACCCTGAACTGGAAGTAGATGTAAAGGCCATACTGACTCTAGTAAAAGAAACCATGCAGGCTAACAATGGTCAATATTACTCTCAACAAATGTACAGCCAGGCTGTGAAGGCACGTGAAGGGCAACCAAGTTTGGTGGAAGATGAGAAATTTAATGACGTTAAAGATTTGCGAATACGTGAAGCACTGAAAAGACACAAACAAGACCAAGAGGAACAAAAAAACCAGAAAAAGAAAAAGTGTGATTGCAGTTGCAATTTGCTGTCATGAATTATAAAATAAAACAAACAAATGTTTCCTTTTGGGCAGTTTTTCATGATAAGTAATAGACAACCTGGTACAACATGAAGTTCTTTTGTTAACAATAGATAGGATAAGATATCTATACAAAGAATTCAATAATATCTGATGTATAAATTATTATATATTTCATGATCCGTTAATTGGTTCTCAAAACTGGACATCTGAAATAAAATTATTTTGAAATAATGTGGATTTTCTCATATCTGGGATCAACAACATGCTTTCAAGAATGCGTTTGCGAGAGAACCATGCATTGACCGGCACATGGTGCGTGACCGATTTTATGTATGATGGGTACCACCCCCCCCCCCCCAACCCACACACCACTGCGACAATTTTAGATCAATCGAACCATTTTTACAAATCCGAAGTTTTAAGACCGAAAAAAGCCCCCCAAATCATTTTCAAGGCATTTGTCAATTGAGTATACATTCTGAAAGTTGGATGAACTTTCATCTAGTGGTATTTGGTATATGAATTAATGCTGCAAACTAGCAAAACAGCCCATTTTAGGTATGTCATTTTGTTCTCTCTATATCTCACCCACTGCGTGTATGATAATTCTTTGTGAATGCTGACTAAAAAGGCAAAGACCTATAGTATTAGGATCAAGAAATAATTGGGTGATTCACGTTTAAAACATGTTCTATTATCAAAACTACAAATACTTACAACCAATAAGTATTTCAAATTAAGAAATATCGATACACTTTACTATCTACTATCTATCGATCGATCTATCCATCTATCATAGAAGTATCTAATCATGAAAAGTGATCGCACAATTACACCGTTAAAAATTTTAAACGATGACGTTTGGAAAGCTTAATTTACTGTAAATGCCAAAAGAACTGTTCTTGGTAAAGATAATTAATCTCTAGAATAATTTTCAACATTTTGTTTAATTCTGCAATATAATCTCATGATCTAGTAGAAGGATGGCAAATTTTTGAACACCAAATCTTAAAAACTAAATAGTGTATTTTATGCTAGCATAGTAGTCGTATACATGCCTATACTTGACAAAGTGATATTTCAAAGAGGCAAAAACAAAAAGTTTATTATGCGTATAAGGTTGTGGCATACTCCTCGCAGTGTTTCGTTTGATTAGACTTAATCCCACTCAACACTGCCGTAATGAAAGTAAATTTCTGTTTCAAATTGTGACTGGTCAATAGTCTGATTAACAACAAATACCTAATGCGTAACAATATCATATGGGTTTACACAGAGCTCAAAATATTGTTACGAAACGTTACGTCATGATTCACGAAATTTATTTCGCCCAATTAACCAGTGCATAGCAGAATATTGCAGAAAAAATAATTCGTGACAAACGAGACTATCAAAATGGCTACAATCTAAACAATACTTTCTCCGTTTTTTTAATATTTTAAATCAGTGGCCACAGTTTTGGGGAAGTCCCCAGATTAAACGAAGGGTCGTCTTGTTGCTGCACTTAAGAGAGATTTGTTTGAACGGGTAGAATAGAAACACTCCTTCAAAAACTCAAGTATCAGAAGTCAATCCAGCAATGGCCTGAGAGGTATTTCTCGGACAACTGCTTCGGGAATATGCTATCGTAATTTCTTTCGGATAACTGGCATTTTATTTCTGGAAAAGGCGGAAAATGAACACATGATTTCAGCCGTCATCGTGACGATTAATAATGACAATATGTACATTTAAATAGCACACGTACTACATGCACAGAGATATGTTACCTGCGAATACAATTAAATTAATTTCATTAATCCTGATAACAAGATGTTTTTTAAGTCTTGATTTAAAACAAGGAAGGGTTTGAGATGATTGAATGATCTCTGGTAGATTATTCCGCAGTTTAGGCATATCCATTGAGAACGATCCGTATCCAAATGATTTTATTCCCACCTTGAACACCACAGTTTAGGCATATCCATTGAGAACGATCCGTATCCAAATGATTTTATTCCCACCTTGAACACCACAGTTTAGGCGCATTCACTGAGAATGATCCGTATCCAAATGATTTTAAATCCCACCTTGAGCAACACAACTAATGGAGATGTGTGCGGCTGGAAGTTATGTGGGGGACTTATATGTGCATAAGGTCAGATAAGTATGCTTGAGCTAAACCATTCGGGCGCGGCTACGTCAAAGACAGACTTTGATGACAATTCTTTCATTTATTGGCACCCAATTGAGTGATTATGTTGATGATCTGGTAACAATTCGAGCTGCTGTATTTTGTACAAGGGGCAATTCTTGAGAATACCGAAGAACATAGAAGTGTAGCAGGTGTCTTGTATGGCCAATTTTTCGGGACTGAAGATAACATTTTTGACACATTTCACTAATGTGACTGACCATGCTTAAACTGGACCATAAGAAGATACCTAAGTTATTTACAGTGTCTCGTGGTACTAGTATTTTATCTCGTACAACCATATTATTTGACAGGTGTGTGTTTGGACTAAATAAAATACATTTTGATGTATTGGATTTAATTACATTTAATTTTAACATATTGCTTGTCATCCTTTAATTTCATGTCATGTGTACACAATTTGGGTCCGAGTAATTAGGGGATGGAACAGTTTTTGAAAGGGAGTAATTTGCGATCAGCTGTGTATCATCTGTAAAAGAATGTCGTTCTACAAACCATGATTATCAATTAGTCGTCCTAAATTATTGGTATACATTACAAAGACGACAGGTCCAAGGACTGATCCTAGTGGAACTCCTGAAACATCTGTACCGGCCCTACACAGGGTTGCTGGAAGGCAGTTGCATGGGGGGATATCAGGCCCAATAATCCAGGCAATGAATGATTTTATTACAAAAATGATGTGAAAAATAGAGTCATGTTCTTCAAGTTCCACCATCAAATTTTATATGAAAGAAATCCGTGCCAGTTATTTTGTCAAAACCAAATAATAGTATTAGACGTCCTCAACTTCCATTATTAATAGAGTTGTCCTGAGCCCCGCAGTGGGTGAGATTTAGCATATAGCAAAAACTACGTCTCAAACTAAATTCCCCATAGCCTCAATGGTTTCGGAAAAATTTAATAGTTATATATATCAGAGTATTAGTAAACATCATTCATAACATTCACACCGCTTAGGTCGGTAAATTCTACATGATTCTCTCGCGAACTCATTCTTAATATACTAATATTATCACAAATAGAACTTCATGTAAAAAATCAATCTTACTTCCAATCGAATATTCAACTACGGTTTTAAAGATTATATAAGAGTATACAATATCCTTCAATCGAATATTCGAGTAAATTATGAAACTATTAGCTGTCCTTTCGATGTGTTTTTCTCCAGCTAAATATTGAAACCAGGTAATATAATCAAATCTAACATGTCATGAAGATGAATTTCACTTTCTTTTATGTTGTAACGCTTATATCCCACCGTAGAATATATTTTCCGCAGTTATTTTTACCTCAAAAGCTATAAAAATCAACTGGTGAATAATAGACAATAATAAAAAAAACCTGCTTAATCTTAGACAATATCTACATTACGCAATGCATATAAGAGAGCAGCTGCTAGATGACCTTACCAAGTGGGAATCTCAGGCCTTTTAACTGAATATACTTTATAAATTATCGAATAAAGCGAATAAAACTTCTAGATATAACTCGAATATAAATTCTGCAATTTTTCTGTAAAAAGAACTATTTTTTGTCACGAATTATCAGAAAATTCCTGGAGACCTCCATATTCAACTATGATAATTACGTCCTTTCCCCGTCGACTTATACCGCATTGTTAAACTAAAATAAAAGTTAAAGTTCTTTAATATAATATTATTAATCTAAAAATAAATTCTTTGTGGTATTATTGTTAAACTTAAATAAAAGTTAATCATTTTTGTTTAAATATATTATTAAGCTAAAATAAAACGTAAATGGTTTTTTTAATATAATATTATCATTAAACTAAAATAAAACTTAAAAAATTCTTTTATATACATGTAATATTATAAAACTAAAATAAAACTTAAAAAGTCCTTTAATATAATATTATAAAACTAAAATAAATGTTAAAAATATATTTTGTAAATTATTATTAGACTAGAATAAGAATTGCAAAGTCCTTAAATATATTGTTATTATTAAATTAAAATAAAAGGTTTGTTAATATAATATACTGAGCGCCATAGAAAACGCATCACTTAGTTTTTCGTATAACAAAATGATCTTGTAAACATATCTTATTTATTTTGCTCCTTATTGAGAACACTATTCAAATGGGGACACATCAATAACAACACATTTGTACACTTGTGGATGTTTAATCTGTAGTCCACGGTACAAAGTCAGAGGGGTCAAAACCAAAAGTTAAAAATGTTAAAAATATATTTTGTATAATATTATTAAACTAAAATAAATATTAGATTATTATATTACAAAATTTTTTACCTTTTATTTTAGTTTAATAGTAATACAGTGACATTTTTTTTATTTTAGCTTATTAATAATAAAATTTTGAAGAATTTTTTAGCTTAATAATAGTATATCAAAGAGTTTAATAATAATATAGTAATGAAATTTGTAACTCTTATTTTAGTTTATTATTATTATACAAAATATATTTTTAACATTTATTTTAGTTTTATAATATTATATAAAAGAACTTTTTAAGTTTTATTTTAGTTTAATAATAATATCATATCCATATCACATTAAATAACTTTTTAACAAATGTGTTGTTATTGATGTGTTCCCACTTGAATAGTGTTCACAATATGTTACAGGATCATTTTGTTATACGAAAAACTAAGTGGTGCGTTTTCTATGGCGCTCAATATATTATAAAATTATAATAAATGTTAAAAATATATTTTGTATAATATTATTAAACTAAAATAAATATTAAATTATTATATTACAAAATTTTTTAACTTTTATTTTAGTTTAATAGTAATACATTGACATTTTTTTTTTAGCTTATTAATAATAAAATATTGAAGAATTTTTTAGCTTAATAATAGTATATCAAAGAGTTTAATAATAATATAGTAATGAAATTTGTAACTCTTATTTTAGTTTATTATTATTATACAAAATATATTTTTAACATTTATTTTAGTTTTATAATATTTTATAAAAGAACTTTTTAAGTTTTATTTTAGTTTAATAATAATATCATATTAAAGAACTTTTTAATTTTTATTTTAGTATAATAATATCATATTAAAGAACTTTTTAATTTTTATTTTAGTTTAATAATATTATATCAAATGACTTTAATTTAATAACATTATACGAAAAATCTTTTTAACTTTCATTTTAGCTTAATACTATGTAATTAATATTAAGAGGTTATATTTTAGTAATAAAGATAAATTACGTAACTTTATTTTGATGCTTTTATATTGTTAACTTATTATATTATGAGGTTATATTTAAGTAATAGAAATATAACTATTTAGTTTTATTTTTGATGCATGGGTTATTCGTACCACTCGAAGGACTATATATACTTGTCCATTGCTAGCCCGTCTGTAAATGTTGCATCCTTTGTGGTAAATGTTGCAATAAAATACTGATAAGGTTTTAGTAATTTGAAATGGAAATCATACAATTATTTAAGTATTTGGAGTTTTTTAATGAAATCATATTTAGGGAAATTCCAGGCTGGATATGTAATTAAACATTAACACGTTTGATAATATTATTTTCGAAATTTTGTGCTCTGCCGCATATTATTTTGTGTGTATTCGAGAACTCCATTATATTCAGTATAAAAATCAAAACTATACAGAATGCCAGGATTAGCCGCGAAACCTTTGGCAATAGTTCTCTTAATACCTCAAAGAGTTTGGTCTGAAAATTTGGGTTACCCATCTAACATCTCACACGATCAAATAAACAAATAGCTACACAAATATATGAAAGGGTATCAGTACCAATATGAAATGTTGTTTAACGTATGTTTAATTGTATTTGATATCACGCGACAATTTATTCTTGGATTATTACCAATTTGACAAAGCTTGTTTAAGAAGTAAGTAAAAGATCCGTTCATTATAACTATTTAAAAATTGATATTCAATTTATGACAAGCGATTTATGAGTTCGCCTAATAAAGCATTATACAACGAACTTAGGACACACACGAATAACGTATTCTTTTAAAAATGCCTCCCGCTGATAAATATTCATTTTAAAAAAATCAGAACACAATTTGAATAATAGATCAAATACTGTTCAATAATACAACCGTATATGGTTCTCGTCATTATAATATGTGCAACAACAAAGCCCCTATTCTTCATTTATAATATACATTTCTGTACAATATTGAAAGGGCATATTTTAAAATTGTATTTGATCTCCAAAAAGCAGTATTCACACCCACCTTAAGTATAATCAGAATTTGATAATATGGATATCTATTTCAAGATTTATTTCGAAGACGGGTAATTTATTCAGCCAAACAACAAAAAAGCGTCATATTAAATCTGAAACTAACTTTACAAAAATATTTCCTTAGATAAGATAATGTTGTCTGGGGGTAAACTGACATGGTCTTCGCAATGGGAAAAAAACCCAATGTAATATCACGCCATAACCATTAAAATATCATCAATCCATCGGCTGTGTTTGATATCGATACGACGTTATTAAGTCTCCTCCGAATTTCATCCCAAGGATGTTCAATCGGGTTTAAGTCGAGTGTAAGGGTTGGTCAGTGTTTAACGTTGACATCGTTCTACTATAAAAAGTCCCGAGTGGCTCTGGCGGTGTGAGCACGGGCGTTGTCATGCTGGAAAACGTTGTTTCAATGACGTGCGATATGACGTGAGGTCTGAGAGATTGATCGTTGAAGCGCACTGCCATGATGCCGCCTCCTCTCCCTGGACCAAAATGTTAGATCACCACAAGACCCACTCTCTAGTTCAGGCCGGTTCCACCCCAAATCATTAAGCTTACGCCTCCCCATATGACACATTGGTCAGAATAACGTCGGCCAATTACTAAATGCCAATCAAAGAAGACAATCCTGTGATCATTTGCCCAGAATGTTTATGATGACAGCTTGACAAAGACGGGTAATTTATTCAGCCATAAAAACCTATAACAATGATTCTGAAACTTACTTTACGAAAATATTTCCTTAGATAAGATAATGTTGTCTAGGGGTAAACTGACATGGTTTTCGCAATGGAAAATAACAGATATAATATCACGCCATAGCCACTAAAATATCATCAATAAAGGTTGCTAATGATAACAAAATGGTGTTTGTGTTTGCAATGAAAGGTATACATTCAATTTTAAACTTTATTCATCCAAACAATTAGTTCTGAAACTAACCTTAACAAATATTTCCTTGACATTAAAATGGTTACGAATAAATATGTCCCTATAATAGAGAGAAAGAAAGAGGGAATAATTACGAACAAAGCGTCATTGCTGATGTCTGGACCCCATTTCGACATACGATAACTTACAAACATTAATTAAATAATATAACCTGACTAAAGCAGAATAAAATCTAGATTGTGTATTTTTGGAAAAAGGTTGGAGTTGTTGTTTGTGGTGGAGTTAATAAGCAACCATTGTAAATACAACAAACGTGGCACAGGTATGCATCCATGGGAGATAACTCTTGTAAACAGGGAATCACTCGGCAAACCTCGGCAGATTCCGTAACATACATGTAACCTCGGCTGTATGACGAATTCCGCCATATTGGAACTATTTAAAGGTCCCGGATGAAACATGGCTGCGCCCATACCGAACACAAATTGGCGACCTATTGGGCTAGCGACCCATTCGACACTTCTATTCTGAGCTATAGGAATGGATAAAAATAATATATTCTACTTTCATTTGATAGATATAACGTTGGATTTTATTGGTTGATAAATAGATGAGTTAAGGCGACTGTTGTCTTTATTCTAAATAGGTTCCCAAAGAACAGGTTGCAGCTCGATCGGTCGAATAGGTCGCTAGCCGAATAGGTTCCCAATTTGTGTAATAGCGTCACGTTTTCCTGTTAAAGTAAACCGGTAGCCGTATCGCAAATGTATGGGCGTTGGTACATATCACTTACTGTCATACAGCCGAGACTAGATGTAGTTTACGGAATCTGTCGAGATTTGCCGAGTTACAGGGAATTAGAAGCCATTGTATATGGCAACAGATCACTAAAGATTTCCCCCATTGACTTTAATGTTAATTCCTGTCTCTTAGATCGGCTCTAACTTTTTCCCAAATTTTCGTTGGGTAGAACGCTTTCTACAACAGATAGAGCAACATGTGGCAATTTCTTGCCCAAAAGCACGTATGAGGTTCTTCATGAAAAACTTGTGATACACAAGCCGGAAGTAGAGACAAGTAAACATGCATTGTTAGGCCCTACATTTCAGCCTAATCAACCTCTCAACTCTCGCATCCTTCCGCCTCAAAATTATGAATATTCACAAAAACTTCCGCCTCAAAATTATGAATATTCGCAAAAACCTGGCAGAAAATGTATTTTCAAACCCTGTTCTTCAATTCTACACCAAAAAGTCAATAAAAATCGCAAAAGGGAGAGAAAGACTAAAATAGCCTTGGACCTTGTTTCGTGCGTGACGGCGTAAAAATATTTACTGTGTCCTATATATGCTTTCCATATATTCTAGCAACATACCGGTGAAAGAAAATCAAAAAATAACTGCAAAAATGATGGCCTTTTAAGTATACATGCTGCTTCATGAACAGTGGTGCATCTCCGGTACATGGGCCTTTTGAGCTAAAATTTAAAAATCTGTCTTATTAATGGCAGTATTTGAGTTCTATGAAAAAATGTGACAAGTTACAAACAAACTACACTGTAAACACCCATGATCTGGATTTCTTTTTCAAAAATATTTTTTTTTACTGCTTTGTCGTGTAGCAACTTTCAAAAAAACAATTTTCCACTTTTTTAGATAGTCAGACTGGCAAGTAATATATTTCTAGAAACCCTGGACAATATGCAAACAGGACAAGCCAACAGTGAGGCTGATGTCCCCCGCCGAAATCCCAAAATAAATAGACGACACATATTAATTAATCGCACATTTATTTTTAACAAAAGTATCGAGCAATCAAACTGTACACGAAGTGTCATCCAAAAGTGTTTTATAATGAAAAATGCTAAAACTGACGAGAAAAATGAAAATGTACCCTAGTTAGGGGGACCCTAAAGACGGACCAAAGGGCCCCCACGCTTGACAAAAGGGCCCTCGTTTCCGAGTCAATTGTTTCTATACACTGTTACTGTCGAATCCATTACTGAATGAGAATGCAGTCATTGTATTGGCATAAAAATCATCAATCAAGATGAACCTAAGTTATCTTGTCCCAAAGTATCAACCAATCAAATTGCTTATCTCTGCCTATCCTAAGCAGAAAATGCTCATCTTCGAACTCCATCGTTATCTTGTCCCAAAGTATCAACCAATCAAATTGCTTATCTCTGCCTACCCTAAGCAGAAAATGCTCATCTTCGAACTCCATCAAGGCATTGGCCTAATCAGCATACACACCAATTTTGAACATTTTAACTCAAGTAGAAGGAAAGTTATTGTGTTGCAAAGTCTCGGCAACTCAGAATGCTTATCGCTCTGCTTACCCTGAACAGAAAATGCTCATTATCGATCTTAGTCAAGGTATTACTGTAATGAAACTATACACTAAGTTTCATCACTCTCACTTAATTAGAACTAAAGTTATCGTGTCCCAAAGCATCAACCAATCAAATTGCTTATCTCTGCTTACCCTAAGCGGAAAATGCTCATCTTCGAACTCCATCAAGGCATTGGCCTAATAAACACATACACCAAGTTTGAACATTCTAGCTCAATTAGGAAGAGAGTTATTGTGTCCCAAAAAGTGTGACGGACAGACAGACGGACGAACCCATTTTAATAGTCCCCCAACTTTCTTCGAAAGGCGGGGGAGAAAAATCAAAAATCAGTTGCATTGATTGTAATATCAAAGATCTATACAGAAACATGTATCACCACCCCTAAACAAGTCACTGACTGAATCTCTGGTTGCAGAACTAAAATTATCAAAGGAATCTATCTAACAGCTACGTTTTACCATCTCTGGCTAACATATGTACATATATGTTTTACCATCCCTGGCTAACATATGTACATAAAAACTAAAACATGTGAAATAAATGTGAAATATGGGTTAAAATAGGCCTTGTTGAAAGAAACAAAAATGCCATATTTGGTCTATGACCATCCTTCTTTTACCAAAAAGGTCACAGAATACACAATTTTCACAACTTTGGAAATTTTTCAATATTTTCAACATCTCGAAGCTCAGAGGCATCATACAAATCTTTTTTTGCAATTCTTGAGCTGAAACAAGATGTCTGGACTTTTACATCAATTTCCTGAAAAAAGTCAAAAAAGTAGTTATGGCAGAGTTGACAGCATAAAGGAGGCCTGAAAATGAGCAACATGTACATTTTGCTGTTCAATAAGTAACATAAATGCAACAAACACCACAAATCCTAGATTTTAATAAGAAAATATTGAACATTCAGCAGGTATTTACACATCTACACCAGTTTTGTATCAGGGTGTGGTCTCACTGGCTCAAAATGCCTCATGGTTCTAAGTTTGACTATGAACAAAAAGGGTTAGAAATCCTTGAAATGTACAAAATAACTATTTTGAGGTGAAAAATAACATAGTGTCAAAATTGAGCCACCCCCTGTTTTGAACATTTTGTATAAACCCATCTGCTGTACATTATGAACTCAGTGTTGCCAATTTTCAATTTTCTGTAGGAGAGATGGAACTTTTTCTAAACCTGACAAACTTGTAGATCCCATATAACTTATATTAGCAATGAAAATAAGAGCATTTTTAGACATTTTGACTCATTTGAGTAGCTACGAAAGGATTAATCTCTACAGCAAAATGGGGGGAACCTCTCAAGCTTTTGTGAATATTCCTGATTTTTAAACAAAATTTGGTGAAATTATAATCTGTACTTTCTGAGGCTGAATAGGACAAAATTAGGCATTCAAATATATTTCATAATGTTTCAAAATCAAATAAAAACTGAAAATTGAGAAATTTGCAGTAAAATCTCAATTTTTCTCCAAACTTAGATTATTTTTTTTAAAAAATAACTTTTTTTAAAGTTTGTCTAGTCAAAATATTCCACCATTTAATCTTCATATTTTCGAAAATAAGGCATACAGTCACAGCCTTATAACACACAGACAGGCCACAGCTCACTAAAGATTTCCCCAATGACTTTAGCGTTAATTCTCGTCTCTTAGATCGGCTCTTAACTTTTTACCAAATTTTCGTTGGGTAGAACACTTTCTTCCACAGATAGGGCAACATGTGGAAAACCCTTGCCCAAAAGCATGTATGAGGTTCTTCATGAAAAACTTGTGATACACAAGCTGGAAGTAGAGACAAGTAAACATGCAATGTTCGGCCCTACATTTTAGCCTAATAAACCTCTCAACTCTTGTATCCTTCCGCCTCAAAATTATGAATATTCACAAAAACCTGTCAGAAAATGTATTTTCAAACCCTTTTCTTCAAATCTACACCAAAAAGTCAACAAAAATCGCCAGGCAAAAGGGGGGAAAAGGGGGAGAAAGACTAAAACTAAAAATAGCCTTGGCCCTTGGTGTACTGTGTCCACATACCGACCCAGCTCACATGGCCACAGATCACTAATGATTTCGCCATTGACTTTAATGTTAATTCCCGCCTCTTAGACATGCTCGAATTTTTTCCCAAATTTTCGTTGGGAAGAACACTTGCAACCACAGATGGAGCAACACGTGGCAACCGCTTGCTCAAAAGCACGCATGAGCCTGATCATGGAAAACTTGACGTACACAACCTGGAAGAAAAGGCCAATAAACATGCAATTTTCGGCCCTACATTTCAACATAACCAACCTCTCAACTCTTGGATTCTACTCCACAAAGTCAACAAAAATCGCCATGCAATAGGGTTAAAAGGAATCGGGAGAGAAAGGCTAAAATTAGCATCGTCCCTTGTTTTGTGATGGCGTAGGAATAGTTGGTGAGCTGTGTCCTATATATAGGGGTGAACATTCGGGTATCACCAAAAGACATTTTTTTTTATTTGCTTCCGATGTGTTCTGGGAACATGCGGGTGGAAGAAAATCAAAGAATAACTGCAAAAATGATTGCATGCTGCTTTACGTACAGCGATGCATCTCAGGTCCATGGGCCTTTTGTGCTAAAATTTTAAAATCGTTCTTGTTCAAGGCAGTATTTGAGTTCTGTGACAAGATTAGAGAGGTCACAAGCAAACTACACACAACACATTCAAAATTTGGATTTTTTTCAAAAATATAATTCTTTATCGCATGTCAAGAAAAAGGTACAAAATTAAATGTAGCTTTAAATGTGGCAGGAAATATAATATTAGAATATGTCAATTGGACAATATGCAAACAAATGAAAAGTAAATCAGTTGCAATGATTGTAATATTAGAGATTTATACTGAAACATGTATCCCTACCCCCTGAACATGCCACTGATTGAATCAATCTAATCTTTGGTTGTAGAACTAATATTACCAACGGAATCTAACAGCTATGTTTTACCGACCCTGCTTAACATAATGTACATATAAATCAAAATACTTGCACTAATTTTGTAGTCTGGTTAAATATAGACCTTGATACCATGGTTGATAGATGATCGTCCGCCACTAACACCTCAAATCTCGGAAGTATCATACAAATTTTATTGCAATCCCTTTCCCGAAGCAAGCTGTCTGGATCTTTACATCTATTTCCCGAAAGAATGAGGTCAGAATGTGGTTAGGATAGTGTTTTGACAACACGAAAAGGAGCAAACTCAACCTGTTATTGTTCATTTTGATAAGAAAATATTGAACATTAAGCTGAGATGAATACATGTACACCAGGTTAATATCCCAGTGTGGTTTTATTGGCCAGAAATGACTAAGAATTCTGAAATTGACTCTTAACAAAAAAAGGCTAGAAATGCATGATATGCACAAAATAACTTTTTATTGGTGCAAAATAACATTCTTATCTGGGGCTTATTTCACGAAATTTTCACTAAGATAAGATCCAAATTTTAGTAATTTGATTGGACAATATTAGATTGATTTTAGTCCCTAGCCAATCAAAATTGAAGTATATACTAAAATTTGGATTTTATCTTTAGTTAAAATTTCGTGAAACAGGGCCCTGGTATTTAAACTACAATTTCAATTACTATCATTTAAATGCCAACAACGGAGAAACGCCCGTTTGGAACATTTTTACAATCCAGTCTGCTATTCATTATTAACAGTTTTACCAATCTTCTTTTCTTTTTTTTGTAGGAAAGGGGGATCGGGTGGCCGAATAGTGAGCACGTGCGTGTTGTATCACAGAGCCTGTCATTGAGTCAACTGGCGTGGTTTCGAATGCCCGGTTGTACGTGGCAAGGAGTATGGTCGCCTGTCCACCCTCATGGGTTTTCTCCTGGTACTCCGGTTTCCCAAGCAAGTTATTGAAATAAAGTTAAACCATATGTTAGTCCCGAAATGACCTAGTTTGTGTCGAGAGGGCGTTAAATTCCATTTCTCTCTCTGCCTCTTGTAGCTCCTGGAGCTATTTCTAATTCTGACAAACCTATAGATCCCATCTAAGTTATATAAGCAATGAAAATAATGGCAATATAGACATAAGCATTAATTTCTACATCGAATTGGGGTGGGGGGCAATCTGGGGATTTTCTTTGAATATTCATACTTTGTAGACAATATTTGTGAAATTGCAATACAATTCACTTTATCCGTGCTTTCTGGGGCTGGTTAAGCCAGATTTGAGTTTTAAAATATTTTCTTACTGTTAGAAACGAAATAAAAACTGAAAATTTAGAAATTTGCAGTAAAAGTACAGTTTTTTTCTCCAAACATTGATTTTTTATTTAACATTTTTTTAGATTTTCTGTAATCCAAATATCTTATACATATTTTCTGAGAATTTAGCCTTCATATTTTCAAAACTAAGGCATAACAGGCACAGCCTTGTCACACATAGACAGGCCACAGATCACCAATGATTTCCCAATGGACTATAATGTTAATTCTAGTCGTTTAGACCGACTCTAAATTTTTCCCTAATTTCGTTGAGTAGAACGCTTTCAACAACAGGTGGAGCAACAAATGGCAACTTGTGATACACAAACTGGAACTAAAGACCAAAAGCATGCTATTTCCATCTCCACATTTTAACCTGGCCAACCTCTTCTTAACTGTTGTATCCCCCCGCCTCAAAATCATGAATATTCAACAAAACCTGACCGAAAAAGCAGGGTACTATTAAAATCGGTTCGTCCGTCTGTCTGGCTGTCCGTCTGTCCGTCACACTTTTTCGGACACAATAACTTTCTAGCTAATTGAACTTGAATGTTCAAACAAAAAAAAAAACAGTTTTATTTTTTAAATCAGGGATGTATACAATTTTCACTATTATCATAAAATAAGGTGATTATATTTATATGTGTGGCGTCCACCTGATTTCTCATACTATACAAAACATGCTATGCAAAACATTTACAGCAATTTACAGCAATAAAATAAAGCGTTTTACCATATAAGAAATTCTTTTTAAAGTATACTTGTATCCTTCTCTTGAGAAGTAAAAAAAATAAACCTTTTTAAGTTAAGTTACTGCAATATGATCTTTTCATAAGTTTGGACTTCAAATTTTCCCCCGTTTAGTTATGTTTTCTCCCTTGCTTGAGTTGGGGAGTATACATATTTCGAGGGTTACAGGACAGTGTCCAAAAGAGGAGAAGAAAAAAAAAAGAAGAAGAAGATAGAGAGGGGGAAAAAAAAAAATATTCTCCTTTCTGCGAAAAATCGAAAGAGGAAGGAGATTTAGCCTCCCCTTAGATAATAAGATGCCTGGTACATGTATTGTATTATAAGGTTTATGTTCATATCATAGGTATATTATAATATTAATTAAATGATAAGGGTATGCGACCAGTCTAATTCTACAATAATGCGTTGCATTCTACATATTTCCATTTATTTCGGGTGTAGACACTTGATTTAAATACTTCCAAATCTAATGAAATTTTACTCATTAAAAAGGCATTATATAGCGATAGTGACGGCTTAACGTTTTCTAATTTGGATCTAAATATATAATATTTGGTAAAGAGTATCAAGTAGTTTGTAAAGTCCCATTCATATAAAATATTGAACTTTGATTTTCCTGGATAGCCAAAATGAATATTTGTATTTGTTAATATTATATTAATATTACTTTTAGGGGTAATTTCAAGCATTCTCTCCAAATTTTTTGGGCATAGCTGCAGAAAATGAATAAGTGATTTACTGTTTCAATATCGGATTGGCAGAAGGTGCAGAGGGTGGTTTCAGTTAAGTTTAATTTACATAAAAGTGTGTTTGTGTATATTATTTTATGAATTTATTGAATAAGTTTGGTGTCTATACTTGTGTTATGTGCAAGATTAAAGATATCTTTCATATGCTGTTCGGTAATTTCGATTTCTAATTCCTTTTCCCATTTACCTATAGCCAACGGTTTTTCATATAGTAACCTGATCCTCGCGGAATATATTTGTTTAGCGGTGATTGATTTTAAGTCATGTTTATACCAAGATATTAAGTCGGTGTTTATTTCTTCTAAATAACTAACGCTCTTACAATTCTGTGTTTCGTCGTGTGGGGTAGTTTTCAGAAATCTTCTGACAACTGACGATGTACTTTTTATATAAATTTTACTATATTCGTCGGTTACCTGTTCATTTAAATTATCTTCAATAAATTCATACATATACAAAGTATTTTTATTTTCAAATTTCTTTCTAAAAATATTATTATCTAATCCTATACATCTATTATTCCAGAATATTTGATTTTTCGGGTGTATCAAGTTATCAACATGTTTCGTATATATAGTGTACCAATTTTGAAATAATTCGTGATAAAAGGGAGATAAGTTTTTAAGTTTAGGGTCGTAGTTGCACGCTGGTAGTAACTCACCCCCATACGTGTCAAGAATAAAATTATATGTTGTTTTCCAAGTCTGCGTTGTATTAGTATAAATTTTCTTTATCCAACAAATGCTGCGAGCTATCATCATTTCATTTAAATTTATCATATTTAAACCCCCCATATTCTTCATTTGACTGATTACAGTTCGTTTAAGTTTATCTGGCCCATTCCATAAAAATGCAAAAATCTTCGTATTAAATCTTTTAATAACATACTCTGGGATCATTAAAGCCGACGCTGGATACAGAATTCTTGATATAAAGAAAGTTTTAATTATTTGTATCTTGCCGATTATTGTAAGTTTTCTCTTTCTCCAAGTATTTAATATATTATCGATCTCAATCAATCTGTTTTCATAGTTTAATTCCTCAGCTGTTTTTGTGTCCTTGGAGAATACCACACCTAAGATTTTTATGTTCGAATTTTGATATACAAAACCAAATTCATGTATTTCAGATGACAGATTAGGTATTCCACTATTTAGATCAATTGCTTCAGTTTTTTTAATATTAATTTCTAATCCTGACACTTTACTGAATTTTTTAAGAACTTCATATAGATGTCTAGCTGATTTATAATCCTTTAAAAAACATCTCACGTCATCAGCAAAAGCAATTAATTTTAATGTTTCATGACCAATGTTAAACCCTCTAATATTAAAATCATTTCTTATAAAATTACATAGGGTTTCAATTACAAGATTAAATAAATTGGTGCTGCTCGGATCGCCTTGACGAACTCCCCTTTCTATTGGAAAAAATGGCGTTGTAAACCCGTTATTTATCACACAACATTTGACATCATTATAAAGGGTACGAATATATCTAATAAAATTACGTTTACACCCAAAGGAAGATAAAACATTAAAAAAAAATTTATGACTAATACTGTCAAAAGCTTTTTTAAAATCGATAGCTAAGAGAAAGCCCTTTATTTTCTTCATTTTTGCCAGATAAAAACAATCATCTATTATTCGTATATTTTCCTGTATGTGACGCCCTGGTATAAAAGCAGTCTGATTAGGATTTTTTTTTTTTTTTTTTTTTTTAGTAATTATTAGAAATTTTAGAAAGTGTTTTAATCTATTAACAGAACACAGTTTTTATGGGTTACAATCACTAGTTTTATTCTAAAAGCACGACGTTTCGACAAGTATCCTTTTATCGTTATCAAGCACAATGACATTGAGTAAACTTGAGATCAATATATACAAAATTCATAGTGAAACCATGAACATGGATTAAAGTAACAGTACCAAAAGGGGATCTAAGAAGTAAAGGATAGTTAACAACAACAACAACAAAGTAATTAACTGATTAAATAAACTCTGGGGTTGAGTAGGGGGTTGTTGACTAGTATGAGGCCCTTCAAAGGGTACTTTGAACAGACCGGTTAAAGCTGATGAGGCACAGAAAGTGAGGCCATATAATTAACTTATTAGATAAACTCTAGTGTTTGAGTAGGGGGTTATTGACTATTTTGAGGCCCTTCAAAGGATGCCGTGAATAAACCTGTAGGCTGTTGAGGCCATTATGGTGAGGCCATATACATGAAATTAGATAGATATGGTTTTATAACAACAGATATGACAATACACAGATAATGGAAAGGTTAGGGAGAATCTATAATAGCGAAGATTTAACAATGAAAGGGGGGTGGGGAATACAACCAAGGGTGCTAAATTGACATAGTTAAATTTTATTATGCATATTGATAACATCATCATATGCCCTGGGGATGTAAAGCCCTAAGTCCCTATTAAGTTGAGGTGAGTGTCTTCTGATGTTTATTGCTTCAAGGATCTTCCATTATCTGTGTATTGTCATGTGTTGATATCATGCAAGTCTTTCTTCTGAACTGCATGAGGTTGCCTAAGGTTTGGTGATATTGGGGTTTTTCTGGTCATGTGCTTATCTATAATATTATCTTTCATGCATAATTTGTAAAAAATGGGTGTGTTTTGGGTGTTTTTTTTTTTAAAGAAACCCTCAGATGTAAATTTATCATTTACTATTGTAACTTGTAATACCATATAGACTATCGCATTAAAGCTATAATTTCATATTTTTAAGTTATATTTGTAAAATGTACCGAAAACAAAGCCTCATAAAAAAATAAATGGTATCTATAAACAGTCCTACCTTCTTAAAGTTCAAAACTTTTGAAGATAGCTCTACCATGGGGGGGGGGGGAAGGGAGGTAATAGTGTTATTATTTTCTGTGTCATTGATTTATTAGTGTTGGGAATATGATCGTATGATAGTGAGTTGACAACCACTGAGCAAAAGACATAGAAATAATCATGTATGTAATGTTCATCCTATAATCTTATAATTTAGTTTATCCTAAAGGGACTATCAACTTAATATGTAGTAATAACTTTCTATATTATAATAACACATAGTGGTTATCACTATAACTGCATGTAAAATTCACCCTATAAAGTTGTTATTTGTAATATAGTTTTGGGACTACCACTTTAGATACGTATCCAATAAATTTATATCTCATAATATCTCATGGTGTCTACCATTTTAATATGTACAGTATTCATACTATAGCTTTTAATGGTAATATATAAGGAATATCCTTTTAATAGTATTATATTCAGTTTTGAGTTACCACACATTTTTCATCCTATGATGGGTCTTCATCTTTAATAGAATATAATATTCATCCTATGAAGTTTTAAATTGGCATATAGCTTAGGGACTACCACTTTAAAAGTATGTACTATTTATCCTACAAAGTTGTAAACTGGCATATAGCTTAGGGACTACCACTTTAAAAGTATGTACTATTTATCCTACAAAGTTGTAAACTGGCATATAGCTTAGGGACCACCACTTTAAAAGTATGTACTGTTTATCCTACAAAGTTGTAAACTGGCATATAGCTTAGGGACTACCACTTTAAAAGTATGTACTGTTTATCCTAAAAAGTTGTAAACAGTCATATTGTTTAGGGACTATCGCTTAAATAGTATGCAGTATTCATTCTATAAAGATGTACATTATCATATAGCATAAAGACTTCCACTTTAGTAATATCAAATATTCATCCTATAAACTTGTAACTTGTCATATAGCTCAGAGACTACCACTTTAATAGTATATAATATTCATCCTATAACGTTGTAAACTGTCATATGGTTTACGGACTACCACTTTAATAGTATAAAGTATTCATCATATAAAGCTGTAAATTATCATATAGCCAAGAGACTACCACTTTAATAGTATAAAATATTCATCCTATAAACTTGTAATCTATCATATAGCTTTGAGGCTACCATATTAATAGTATAAAATATTCATCCTATAAAGTTGTAAATTATTATATAGCTAAGGGACTACCTCTTTAATAGTATAGAATATTCATCATATAAAATTGTAATTTGTCATATAGCTTAAAGGCTACCATATTAATAGTATAAAATATTCATCCTATAAAGTTGTAAAGTATCATATAGCTAAGGGACTACCACTTTAATAGTATAAAATATTCATCATATAAAATTGTAATTTGTCATATAACTTAAAGGCTACCACTTTAATAATATAAGATATTCATCCTTTAAAATTGTAGATTATCATATAGCTTAAAGACTAAAGCTTTAATAATATAAAATATTCATCCTAGAGAGTTTTAAATTGTCAGATATATTAGAGACTACCGCTTTAATAGTATATAATATTCATCTCAGGTTACATATTGTCATACATATGTAGTACAGGGACTATTATTTCAAGTGATTACAATGATCATACTTTAATGTTATATCCTTCATAAGAAATTCCAATATATTTTATAGACTAGTATTATAAACGTATATACATGGAGTAATATGGAATAATCAACTTAAAAAGATTAGTACTTGTACTATTCATCGTTAAAATTGCAGATAATAATATCCTATAGAGATTATCCAATTTAGTTGTATATATTTTATTCATCAATAATGTTATAGCTTATAATATTGCACAGGGAGTATAGCTTTAGTGGTATCATATTCAGGTAACTTTCATTTTACTAGAAGGATATCCCTGACTGCGAGATTTATTCGATATTTTCAGGCGTTTTCCCCCTTGTCAGCGGTGCAGGTCCGAACGTCTAGTGATGGGGATGTGGTCAACACATGAGTACTTTATACACCTCGACGTACACGTTAAAGAAATCCTGAAATCGGTTGGAGAAGCACAATATAAAGCCCCCTTTCACCCGTTCGTTCATTTATTTTTCTACCATATTAACCGTTACTTTTTAAAGTTATAGTACTATATTAAACACTTTCTTCAATTCAATTTTGCATGAATACAACCTCGATCGTTTAATAATAAGATCAGGGTTGACAAAAGCTTGTTTCTTTACGGGCTTAAATTAGATTTTCCGAGAAATACACTCAACTTTGATATGCATTGAGCAAAGAGTTTCTATGAATAGTAAAATACTGGCGAATATAGATTTCGTTGAACCGGCAAATCCCCGGGAATGATCTAAGTCTACTATTACATGTTGATCTATAAAAGGGGTGATATAAGTGTGCTATCGTTGAAAGGCGATTTTGTTAAATTATGACTGTTTATTTAAAGGTGGGATTTCACATCCCACTGATCAGCAGTGAATATTCGCTAGACCGCTTTAGTCACTGATAAGCATTACATCGACGCGACTTAAACATACATTATGCAAGAGCTAAATCTGATTATTGCAAGTCTTTATTTTGGCTTCAGGTGTCATAGAAATTATAAGTTAGATCTTATAATGCACTTTACACCTCTACTATTCCGAGGCTAAGTGAGTCGGATACAATGACACACTTTGCGCCATGGTTTTGATTTCTTGTGCGCCCTCATATTTTTGCACCTCCTCGCAAATGGCAAATATCATGTGTTTTTTTAACATAATTAAATTTTCTTGTCTTTCGCTTTCGGTTAGGATAAGGTTTAGGGGTAGATATTCACTAACTTTCACTTTTATAAAATCAGCTAAACCACCTCAGTGTGTCAACGAAATCCTGGTTTGAGGTGGCGGGATGGAGGATTAATCAACAATGCCAGTTATGCCAATACTCACCATTATTTCTGCTACTGTTAGTCAAAGTCAATCGGTGGAAACATTCCGTGGTGTATCTGTTTCTGTTCAATCTAAACAACCCTTAAAGGGCCGATCCCGATACTATTTTGGAGAATAAAACTGCTTAATTTTGTGTTCAAATCCCTTAAATTCCAAGGGCCGAGCAACTAACTCAATATATGCGATACGTTTGTAAACAACTCAAACATCTCAGTGTTCATCTGGAAAATGAGATCAGTGTTCCAAGATGTGTTATGCGGTGAGAGTTTCGAAGTGAATTCCGGTATTTTTAAGTGGTTTCGGGTGATTTTGAAATGACCGTGAAATAAATCGGGGATTCTCAAAGTGAATTTCGCGTGTGAGCGACTTTTTAGCCTATCGGATCGATCTTCTATCACAGAGATTCGTGTATTAAAGTCCAGAAGTGTTCCATTTGACTATCTAGGTGTGAAATGAAATGAAATGAAATGGGATTTAAGGTCCTACTGTTCTGCTCCTAAACTGAACAAATGATGACAGGCATACGGCATACCGTGTGTTATGAAGTAAATTTTACCGGGGCAGTGGCGTTACGGCCTATTCTTATATCGAATCAGAAACTGCCAAGGGATCTTTTGCGTGCACGCCAATGAATACACGGGTCCTCAGTGTTCCGTCCCATCCAAAGGACTAGACAGTAAGAGTATTAGTAGTAGTAGTTTTCAAGGGGTAGCACGATTTACCCAAATCTACCTAAACCCACCCCAATCTACCCAAATCTACACTTTCTGGAGACCGTCTGATGACTAATAAAGACGGACAGATCTTATGTCTTAATAATATCAATAAAAGTATTTTTATTTACCCAATATAGGCTCGACGCCACTGGTGTATACCTAGAGATTTATCATAATTGTATTATAATATTATGTCATATATTCAAATGATTTAATGCATGCCCAAAATACAAGTAAGGATGAACATTTACCCTCTCACTCATTTTGTCCAATTGTTATAAAAATCCAAAAAGGAAAAACACAAACTCGGATATGATGACAGCAGACAAAAGAGATTATCAATCAATCAATCAATCACCGCATTTGTATAGCGCAAACAATACTTCGATAAAGTTCCTAATGCGCTTAAAAGTTTATGTGAATTCTTTTAGTGTTTATTTTCCTCAAATAGATGTGTCTTCAAACGTGACTTGAAGATGTCTAGAGTTTTTGATTCTTTAATGTTTAAGGGTAGAGAATTCCAGAGAAAAGGTGCTGCAAAGTGAAAAGATCGTTTTGTCCGTTGAAGTTTGACAGCGGGAATAACTAATAATGACTTGTTCTGAGATCTTAAGGTTCTACTGGATTCATATGGAGTCAATAGATCTTTAATGTATTGTGGCACTTGGTTGTTGAGTGCTTTATAAGTTAGTAACAGTATTTTGAATTTGATTCGCTGATTTATTGGTAACCAATGGGGGGTTCTTAGCGATGGTTTAATGTGATCCCTTTTCCTGGTTCCAGTGATGAGACGAGCTGAAGCATTCTGAACATATTGAAGTTTCTGCAGCTGCCACTGTGGTAGACCATACAACAAAGCATTATGGTAGTCCAGCCTTGAAGAGATCGAAGCATGAACGAGGAGTTTTAGATTTTCACATGTTAAGTACTTCTTTATCTTTGCTAATTTATAAATCTGGTAAAACGCTGAAGAACAGATGGTTTTGATGTGGGTCTCAAAAGTTAGCGTGGAATCAATGATAGCACCGATGTTCTTTGCCTTGTTTGTTGGTTGAATTAACTCCCCACCAATCGAGAGGCTCCCTTTTTTTATTTTGTTGAGTTGTTGTTTGGTACCGATATAAAGAACTTCAGTCTTGTCTGGATTTAATTTTAAAAAATGAAGAGTCATCCAGTTGTGGATTTCATCTAAACAGTTCTCAATATCATGCACAATAGTGGTTTCAGATGTGTGATCAAAGCTGATGTACAACTGTGTATCGTCTGCGAACAAGTGGACACAAAGTCCATATTTCTGGGCTATTGCATTAAGTGGTCTTGTGAATATTATAAATAAAACAGGCCCTAGGACTGATCCTTGAGGCACTCCGCAGATCATTGAAACAAAGTCCGAGGAAGTCCCATTAATACACACAGCTTGCCTTCTGTCGGTTAAGTAAGATCGGAACCAGTTGAACACATTGTTACGCAAGCCAATGTCAACCCATAGTGTGTCTAGGAGATCACTGATGTCAAGAGTGTCAAATGCAGCGGATAGGTCCAGCAAAATCAGCAATACGCTCTGTTGTTGATCAATGCACTTGTGGATATCATCGACAATTTTTATCAGAGCGGTTTCCGTACTATGGAATTGCTTGTAAGCCGATTGAAGAGGATTATCAAGAGCACTCTGGCGAATATGCACATTAAGACGCTGTAGCACACATTTCTCAATGAGTTTTGATATATAGCTCAGGTTACTCACAGGCCTGTAGTTCTTCAGCAGATCAGCATCTAAGGATGGTTTCTTGATTAGAGGTGTGATCATGGCTTGCTTCAGGGTACTTGGAAAGACTCCGTCTAGAAGCGATTTGTTGACTATAATTATAAGGATTGGTATGAAATCATCCAAATTGTCTTTAAGAAGCCATGTTGGAAGTGGGTCTAACTGGCAAGACTTCGTCTTGGTTTTATGTGGGTGGAGTTAACGCCTGTCAATCAAACGATCGGCCATACGAAAAATCGGTGAAGATGGAATTCAATCCCATTTCTAGTCAAAAATTACACAGGTGACAGCTATGTTCAGAATAAAGTAGTTTGAAATTTATACATATTCTTCTTTCATCATCTATTTTTGAACTGTTATCGCAAGAATGGCTAACTCCTTATAAAAATCTCCCATAATGTATCTTTAATGAATCAAAAATATTCTAAAACATTTTTTTTATGTATTAAAAAAATAAATAAAGACGTTTGAAGTATTTATTTGTAGTTTAAAAATATTTCATATTTAGTGTAAATGGGTATTAAAGTGAGTAAAAGGCATCATTCTGCTCGAAGCAGTCACGTCTTATGTAAACAATGCACGCGCCATTGAACCAATGATCGACGGGTGTGTCCTCACTGTGCCCACTTTTGATTAATCCAATTAAGGTCTAATTAGGATTAGTGTATTAAGCGGATTAGGATTAGGTGTTATAGGTAATTAGATGGAAAAAAAAACCCAAATATGTATTTTTTTTTTATTTTTCGATGTTTTATATATATTTAATAAAAATATAACATACATGGATATATCATACATCACATTAGCACTTTATAATTTAATGAAAATATAGCAATTTTCGATGTTTTATATATAAAATATTTAATAAAAATATAACATACATTGATATATTGCTTGACGATTTTATTGATTTCTGGCACCCGAGAAAAATCTGCTTGTAGTCTATATTTCTGCGCATTGCGCCAAATACACTGACCAAAGTGAAAAAAACAACCTTTTAGTTCTGACCTCGGCAACACAGTTCTCACAGCATTTTGCATACTAACTTCGAAATCTGCAAACACATGGCCTGTGTTAAGATTAACATTGACAAGTGCCAATGTTTTTTCTCTAACACATCTGAGGAACTCAACATATGTTCCCTCCTTCTTATCGGGTAATAGTGCATACACCAATAGTGCATACAGTGAGTTCATCTCACCAATTATAAGACTGAATATTTAGTCACTTTCAATATTTGTTTTTTTCCATCTAATTACCTATAACACCTAATCCTAATCCGCTTAATACACTAATCCTAATTAGACCTTAATTGGATTAATCAAAAGTGGGCACAGTGAGATGTAACCGATCGACGCAGTTGAAGACGGGGTACTCCTACTGTGCCAGTTCTTAATCCCTGGATTATCGGACTTTAATTAACAGCCTTAATTGGCTTGATCAAGTTGGTCAATTTTATGGTGTAGAGAACTGTGTTCAACAGACTATTCGTTCAGCATATGATAATAATAATAACTAGATCTGCTACTGTCCCATGCAGATATGAAAGCTTTCATATTCATCGTCACGTGTCATCGATTATATCAAGTATCTCAAATAAAAGGATAAGAATAACAAACTATCAAAATTGGTCAAAAACTCGCGAAGTTACAAGTCTAAATATAGTATGAAAAATTGAGTAATCTGAAAACTAAAGGGAAATAACTGATACTTGTGTTGCTGTAATCGGGATGACTCCCGACTTCAAAACTTTCAGAAATATGAAATGAAAATGGTAAGAAAACATCGAAAAATTAAATGAGATAACTTTGAACAAAACTAAAACTTTTTGAATCAGGTTGAACTCAACTGTTTGAATATGTACTTTAAATATGTAGATTTGGAAAATTATAAAGACATAATATCAAAATCGGTCAAAAACTCACAAAGTTACAAATTTAAATGTAGTGAGAAACATTGCACCCGGGCAAAAAAATAATCTTTAAACTAAAGGGAAATAACTGAAACTTGTATAGCTGTAATCGGGCTTCCAAGATATGTTATATAATTATGGTTTCCAATATGTTCGGTTATAAGTAGGAAATCGTGACACTTCTTAAAGTTGGGTTCCCAGATAAGTATTTATCGGGTGGTCATTGCCTATAAAAGTATGGCAATTTTGGTATATATGGAAGGAAGAGATATCCAATCTTACTAGAAAAATACTGGATTCCCTGAAAAACACTCATGGAGCGTAAACAGGACAAAAATGTAAGGGGTTCCCTTAATAGTCAATCCGACGAATAAGGGTACCTGCACGCTTGGCGTTGAAGGCTGCACGCGAACTTGAGTGATTTGTGTACATTTTGAAAAACTTTATGAAGAGTTAGACATACAACAATTTCTGGGGTAAAAATCACGGAAAAAGACGCATGGAGTGGATAATCCGAGAATTTAATTAGGATTCTATATTTGTAGTAAATAGTCAGCGCTTACAGACAACATCGTCTTGTGTATGCAATGCATTCTCCCCTGTCGTCTGCCACCGTTGCCACTGGTTACGGCGAGGGGTAATCGCCTGACGCAAACATGGTCTCTTTCGATAGATTTTTATAGCAGGCTATTCTCGTCAATTACAATGTTATGAGAACGATTTGAAGCAAAATTATGATAAGATAATTAGTTTGAATATGTTTTTAATTCTAATATATCATCAAATCACCCAGTTTGTATCCGGGAACCCAACTTTAAGCATATTTTAAACAAAGGGTCATAGACTGCAATATACAAGAATGGCACTCTGCAATAAAAAAAATGGCCAAAGCAAGATTTCTATGCAGAAATTAAATAATTGCTAGAACCCAAAAAATATTTATCCACTATAATAAATAAGCAACATAGAGAAAATGAAATGAAATTGAATGGGTTTAACGTCCTACTGTTCTGCTCCTACAATGGGCTAATGAAGACGGGCATACGCCATAAAGTGTGCAATGAGGGAAATTTTACCCGGGCAGCGGCGTTACGGCCTACGAGGTTGGACAGGCGACCATACTCCTTGTCACGCACAACCAAGAAATCGAAACAACGCCAGACGTTATGATACAGAGCGCACGTGCTAACCATTCAGCCACGCAACCTCCCTAAAATCGGCAAATTGCTGACCTACAGCGAGAAACATTTCAACCGGGCGAAATTTTCTATTTTAACAGTTTAATTTGTACGGTACCTTTAGTTATCAACCGATTATTACAAAACTTTTAAAAATAAGCTCCCCCTGACCACCTTAATCGTTCGCAATAAACGTTTGCCCCTTAAAATCGACAAATTGCTGAATTTAAAGTGAGAAACATTACAACCGGGCCAAATTTTCTGTTTTATCACTTTTACAGTACCTTTGATTACCAACCGATTATTACAAAACTTTAAAAATAAAAGAGAAAGTGAGAAATGCGGCCTAACGTCCATTCGACACAAACTAGGTCATTTCGGGACTAACATATGTTTTTTTAACTTTATTTAAAAACTCCCCTTGCGCGTACTGGTCTTTAGCCGTTGGGAGGAAATCGAAGAACATGGAGAAAACCCACGAGGTTGGACATCATACACCATGTCACGTGCAACCTGGAGATCGAAACGACGCCCGATGACTCAATGACAGACGTTACGATACAGCGCGCACATGCTAACCATTCAGCCTCCCTGAATTCGGAAAATTGCTGACTTATAGCAAGAAACATTTCAACCGGGCGAAATTTTCTGTTTTAACAGTTTAATGTGCACGGTACTTTAATTACCAACCGATTATTACAAAACTTTTGAAAATAAGCTCCAACTGACCAGCTTAATCGTATGCAATAAACGTTTTGCCTGAATTGAAAGTTCTGCACGGAGAAAGTTCATCTCGATTTCCCGGCGTGGTTCCCCTTGTCAGTGAGGCAGAACGGAGGGCCTGACAAGCACAGCTGTCTAGTCGTTCGGATGGGACGAAAAACCAAGGTCCCATGTACACATTGGAGTGCACGTAAAATATCCCTAAGCAGTTGGAATTCGATACTGTTGAATAAGCTCTATACGATGACTAAATGCGTAGATTGTAGTCACCCACACTGCATGTTTCGCTTAACAATGAAAGGGTACCGTATTCAATGTTCGATCCTTTTGTTCTTCTACTCCTGATATGTTGGACTGTTGATCGATGGTTTCATATAAAAGACTACCAATAAGACTCTAAAAATGCTCCAAATTGTAAAAATACGACTCTTTCTTTCGGCTATCCCTGATATTTAAAAAAGAATGATACAATGATTTCAAATAACAGGCTAGCTATTACACTCTCTATTGACAAAAGTTTCACCGCCCTCCCTTCATTATAACCGAAGTTATCGTGCCCTAAAGAATCAACAAATCAGCATGCTTATCTCTGCTTACCCTAAGCAGAAAATGCTCATCTTTGAACTCAATCATGACATTGACCTAGTGAACGTCTACACCAAGTTTGAACATTCTAGCTTAATTAGAAGGAGAGTTATTGTATTCCAAAGTCCCGGCCCTTCAAATTGCTTCTATTTTTCATTTTCAATTCAAAATGGTGACCATCACGTGACCGAAATCAAAATTCGGATCCGACAGATTTTTAGGCATTCCTTCAAGGATTCTGAAAATATAACTCCCGAGTCTGTAAGTAAAATAGCAAAACAGCCTTTTTGATTTTTCACGTTTAAAGATGGTGCCACTTCCGGTTCGATCGAAAAAATCCATATTTTGTGTACGAATCAGTAATTACTTCTCTAGTATTCAAAAAAAAATTTAGGTCATTCTGACCTATATTTCGACGATTTTTTTGAAAACTTTGATCCTTAATTTCACAAAGGGGAGATAATTTAGAAAATTTTCAAGGACATCATTGAAGTCGCATTGGCAAGATCTACTAAAATTCTAAATTTCACGAAAATCGCACAACTATTAAAGAAGTTGTCAAATTGGTAATAACTTCCGGTTCGAAATGACAGCGACGAATTTTCGAAATGCGAAAATCCGAAATTGCAGATTTAAAGTAAATGTTTCAAGATACTCAAAGAAAAAAGAATTAGTAAAATCGGTCAAAAAATAACAAAGTTACGACTATGCATTGTCACTTTTTTCGTTCGTAAAATTCGGTGATTTCGGATTCGTAAAACGTTTTGAAAATATATTTAATCAAGGTTCGCACCCCATTTTTGGGGGGTAGGTCAAAATTTCGGAAAGATCCTATGGATAGATTCTGAGAAATCCGATTTGCAGAAAACACACAAAAAAAAAAAAATAACTAGATCTGCTACTGTCCCATGCAGATATGAAAGCTTTCATATTCATCGTCACGTGTCATCGATTATATCAAGTATCTCAAATAAAAGGATAAGAATAACAAACTATCAAAATTGGTCAAAAACTCGCGAAGTTACAAGTCTAAATATAGTATGAAACATTGAGTAATCTGAAAACTAAAGGGAAATAACTGATACTTGTGTTGCTGTAATCGGGATGACTTCCCACTTCAAAACTTTCAGAAAAATGAAATGAAAATGGTAAGAAAACATCGAAAAATTAAATGAGATAACTTTGAACAAAACTAAAACTTTTTGAATCAGGTTGAACTCAACTGTTTGAATATGTACGTTAAATATGTAGATTTGGAAAATTATAAAGACATAATATTAAAATCGGTCAAAAACTCACAAAGTTACAAATTTAAATGTAGTGAGAAACATTGCACCCGGGCAAAAAAATAATCTTTAAACTAAAGGGAAATAACTGAAACTTGTATAGCTGTAATCGGGCTTCCAAGATATGTTATATAATTATGGTTTCCAATATGTTTGGTTATAAGTAAGAAATCGTGACGACTTCTTAAGCATGTTTTAAACAAAGGGTCATAGACTGCAATATACAAGAATGGCACTCTGCAATAAAAAAAACTGGCCAGAGATTTCTATGCAGAAATTAAATAATTGCTAGAACCAGAAAAATATTTATCCACTATAATAAATAAGCAACATAGAGAAAATGAAATGAAATTGAATGGGGTTTAACGTCCTACTGTTCTGCTCCTACAATGGGCTAATGAAGACGGGAATACGCCATAAAGTGTGCAATGAGGGAAATTTTACCCGGGCAGCGGCGTTACGGCCTACGAGGTTGGTAAGGCGACCATACTCCTTGTCACGTACAACCAAGAAATCGAAACAAGGCCAGTTGACTCAATGACAGACGTTATGATACAGAGCGCACGTGCTAACCATTCAGCCACGCAACCTCCCTAAAATCGGCAAATTGCTGACCTACAGCGAGAAACATTTCAACCGAGCCAAATTTTCTATTTTAACAGTTTAATTTGCACGGTACCTTTAGTTATCAACCGAATATTATAAAACTTTTAAAAATAAGCTCCCCCTGACCAGCTTAATCGTTCGCAATAAACGTTTGCCCCTTAAAATCGACAAATTGCTGAATTTAAAGTGAGAAACATTACAACCGGGCCAAATTTTCTGTTTTATCACTTTAACAGTACCTTTGATTACCAACCGATTATTACAAAACTTTAAAAAGAGAAAGAGAGAAATGCGGCCTAACGTCCATTCGACACAAACTAGGTCATTTCGGGACTAACATATGTTTTTTAATTTTATTTAAAAACTCCCCTTGCACGTACTGGTCTTTAGCCGTTGGGAGGAAACCGAAGAACACGGAGAAAACCCACGAGGTTGGACATCATACACCATGTCACGTGCAACCTGGAGATCGAAACGACGCCCGTTGACTCAATGACAAAGGTTACGATACAGCGAGCACATGCTAACCATTCAGCCATCCAGCCTCTCTGAATTCGGAAAATTGCTGACTTATAGCAAGAAACATTTCAACCGGGCGAAATTTTCTGTTTTAACAGTTTAATGTGCACGGTACTTTAATTACCAACCGATTATTACAAAACTTTTGAAAATAAGCTCCAACTGACCAGCTTAATCGTATGCAATAAACGTTTTGCCTGAATTGAAAGTTCTGCACAGAGAAAGTTCATCTCGATTTCCCGGCGTGGTTCCCTTGTCAGCACAGCTGTCTAGTCCTTCGGATGGGACGAAAAACCAAGGTCCCGTGTACACATTGAAGTGCACGTAAAATATCCCTAAGCAGTTGGAATTCGATACTGTTGAATAAGCTCTATACGATGACTAAATGCGTAGATTGTAGTCACCCACACTTCATGTTTCGCTCAACAATGAAAGGATGCCGTTTTCAATGTTCGATCCTTTTGTTCTTCTACTCCTGATATGTTGGACTGTTGATCGATGGTTTCATATAAAAGACTACCAATAAGACTCTTTGTAGAAGAAGTTCCCAAAAAATAGTATGTTGACTTTACGAGAAAGACCTCTAAACATGCTCCAAATTGTAAAAATACGACTTATTGGATTTTCAATCTCTTTTTTTCAGCTATCCCTGATATTTGAAAAAAATGATACAATCATTTCACACAACAGGCTACCCATTAGACTCTCTATTGACAAAAGTTTCACCGCCCTCCCTTCATTATAACCGAAGTTATCGTGCCCTAAAAAATCAACAAATCAGCATGCTTATCTCTGCTTACCCTAAGCAGAAAATGCTCATCTTTGAACTCAATCATAACATTGACCTAGTGAACGTCTACACCAAGTTTGAACATTCTAGCTTAATTAGAAGGAGAGTTATTGTGTTCCGAAGTCCGGGCCTTTCAAATTGCTTCTATGTTTCATTTTCAATTCAAAATTGTGACCATCACATGACCGAAATCAAAATTCTGATCCGATAGATTTTTAGGCATTCCTTCAAGGATTCCGAAAATATAACTCCCGAGTCTGTAAGTAAAATAGCAAAAAAGCCTTTTTGATTTTTCACGTTTAAAGATGGTGGCACTTCCGGTTCGATCGACAAACTCCATATTTTGTGTACGAATCAGTAATTCCTTGTCTAGTATCGAAAAAAAAAATTAGGTCATTCTGACCTATATTTCGACGATTTTTTTGAAAACTTTGATCCTTAATTTCACCAAGGGGAGATAATTTAGAAAATTTCTAATTATATTTTTGAAGTCACATCGGTAAGATCTACTTGTATACTAAATTTCATGAAAATCGTACAACTATTAAAGAAGTTGTCAAATTGGTCTAAACTTCCGGTTCGAAATCACAGCGACGAATTTTCGAAATTCGAAAATGTGAAACTGCAGATGAAAATGATTTTTTTCAAGGTATTCAAAGAAAAAAGAATTAGTAAAATCGGTCAAAAAATAACAAAGTTACGACTATGCATTGTCAGTTTTTTCGTTCGTAAAATTCGGTGATTTCGGATTCGTAAAACGTTTTGAAAATATATTTAAACAACGTTCGCACCCCATTTTTGGGGGGGTAGGTCAAAGTTTTAGAAAGATCCCATGGTTAGATTCTGAGAAATCCGATTTGCAGAAAATACACAAAAAAAAAATAATAACTATATCTGCAAAGCAGATATTAAAGCTTTCATATTAACAGTCACTTCCTGTCACGTGTCATGGGTCATGTAAATAATCTCATCAACAAAAAAAAAATCATTAAAATCAGTCAAAATATAGCGAAGTTTTTATGATTTTTCAATCGTAAACAACTTTATCGGCACGAAAAACATCAAAGACAAAATTCGAAAATGTGACATTTTCAAATAACAACATTTCGACCCTGATCCCGGCTATCCAGAAATGTATTCATTTTGGAAATAGGAGACATATTCTCCAAACTACGGCCTATTGCTTTCATTCACGTGCTCGTTAATGTCGATTTTTCACCTTTTCTCATATTCAGTTCGAAATGGTGACCATCACGTGACCGAAATCAAAATTCTGATCCGATAGATTTTTAGGCATTCCTTCAAGGATTCCGAAAATGTAACTCCCATGTCTGTAAGTAAAATATCGCAAAAGCCTTTGTGATTTTTCACGTTTCAAGATGGCGGCACTTCCGGTTCGATCCACAAACTCAATATTTTGTGTACGAATCAGTATTTACTTATCTAGAATCTAAAAAAAAAATCAGGTCATTCTGACCTATATTTCTTCGATTTTTTTGAAAACTTTGATCCCTAATTTCACCAAGGGGAGATAATTTAGAAAATTTCTAAGGACATCTTTAAAGTTGCATCGGTAAGATCTACTTACATACTAAATTTCATGAAAATCGTACAACTATTAAAGAAGTTGTCAAGTTGGTCTCAACTTCCGGTTCGAAATCACAGCGACGAATTTTCGAAATTCGAAAATCTGAAACTGCAGTTGAAAATGATTTTTGTCAGGGTACTCAAAGAAAAAAGAATTAGTAAAACAGGTCAAATAGTCACAAAGTTACAGTAATGCAGGTCAAATTCACTCGTTCGTAAAATTCGGTGATTTCGAATTCTTTAAACGTTTTGAAAATATATTTAATCAATACTCACCACCCATTCTTGGGTGGGTAGGTCAAAGTTTCAGAAACATCCTATGGTTAGATTCTGAGAAATCCGATTTGCAGGAAACACATGTTGACTTTACGAGAAAGACCTTTAAACATGCTCTAAATTGTAAAAATACGACTCTTTGGATTTTCAATCTCTTTTTTTCGGCCACCCCGGACATTTAAGAAAAAATGATACAATGATTTCACACAACAGGATAGCTATTAGACTCTCGATTGAAAAGAGTTTCATCGCCCTCCCTTCATTATAACCAAAGTTATCGTGCCCTAAAGAATCAACAAATCAGCTTGCTTATCTCTGCTTACCCTAGGCAGAAAATGCTTATCTTTGAACTCAATCAAGACAGTGACCTAGTGAACGTCTACACCAAGTTTGAACATTCTAGCTCAATTAGAAGGAGAGTTATTGTGTTCCAAATTCTCGGCCCTTCAAATTGCTTCTATTTTTCACTTTCACTTCAAAATGGCGACTATCAATTGACCTAAATCAAAATTCTACTCCGAACGTTTTTTAGGCCATCCTTGAAGGATTCAGAAAATATAACTCCCGTGTCTGTAAGTAAAATAGCAAAAAAGCCTTTGTGATTTTTCACGTTTCAAGATGGCGGCACTTCCGGTTCAATCCACAAACTCAATATTTTGGGTACGAATCAGTATTTACCTATCTAGTACCAAAAAAAAAACATCAGGTCATTCTGACCTATATTTCTTCGATTTTTTTGAAAACTTTGATCCTTAATTTCACCAAAGGGAGATAATTTAGAAAATTTCTATTTATATTTTTGAAGTCACGTGGGTAAGATCTACTTACATACTAAATTTCATGAAAATCGTAGAACTATTAAAGAAGTTGTCAAGTTGGTCTCAACTTCCGGTTCGAAATCACAGCGACGAATTTTCGAAATTCGAAAATCTGAAACTGCAGTTGAAAATGATTTTTGTCAAGGTACTCAAAGAAAAAAGAATTAGTAAAATAGGTCAAATAGTCACAGAGTTACAGTAATGCAGGTCAAATTCACTCAAAGTTTCAGAAAGATCCCATGGTTAGATTCTGAGAAATCCGATTTGCAGAAATGACACAAAAAAAAAAATAATAATAACAACTAGATCTGCTACTGTCCCATGCAGATATGAAAGCTTTCATATTCATCGTCACGTGTCATCGATTATATCAAGTATCTCAAATAAAAGGATAAGAATAACAAACTATCAAAATTGGTCAAAAACTCGCGATGTTACAAGTCTAAATATAGTATGAAACATTGAGTAATCTGAAAACTAAAGGGAAATAACTGATACTTGTGTTGCTGTAATCGGGATGAATGAGATAACTTTGAACAAAACTAAAACTTTTTGAATCAGGTTGAACTCAACTGTTTGAATATGTACGTTAAATATGTAGATTTGGAAAATTATAAAGACATAATATCAAAATCGGTCAAAAACTCACAAAGTTACAAATTTAAATGTAGTGAGAAACATTGCACCCGGGCAAAAAATAATCTTTAAACTAAAGGGAAATAACTGAAACTTGTATAGCTGTAATCGGGCTTCCAAGATAGGTTATATAATTATGGTTTCCAATATGTTTGGTTATGAGTAGGAAATCGTGACGACTTCTTAAGCATGTTTTAAACAAAGGGTCATAGACTGCAATATACAAGAATGGCACTCTGCAATAAAAAAAACTGGCCAGAGATTTCTATGCAGAAATTAAATGCTAGAACCAGAAAAATATTTATCCACTATAATAAATAAGCAACATAGAGAAAATGAAATGAAATTGAATGGGGTTTAACGTCCTACTGTTCTGCTCCTATAATGGGCTAATGAAGACGGGCATACGCCATAAAGTGTGCAATGAGGGAAATTTTACCAGGGCAGCGGCGTTACGGCCTACGAGGTTGGTAAGGCGATCATACTCCTTGTCACGTACAACCAAGAAATCGAAACAAGGACAGTTGACTCAATGACAGACGTTATGATACAGAGCGCACGTGCTAACCATTCAGCCACGCAACCTCCCTAAAATCGGCAAATTGCTGACCTACAGCGAGAAACATTTCAACCGGGCCAAATTTTCTATTTTAACAGTTAAATTTGCACGGTACCTTTAGTTATCAACCGAATATTACAAAACTTTTAAAAATAAGCTCCCCCTGACCAGCTTAATCGTTCGCAATAAACGTTTGCCCCTTAAAATCGACAAATTGCTGAATTTAAAGTGAGAAACATTACAACCGGGCGAATTTTTCTGTTTTATCACATTAACAGTACCTTTGATTACCAACCGATTATTACAAAACTTTAAAAAGAGAAAGAGAGAAATGCGGCCTAACGTCCATTCGACACAAACTAGGTCATTTCGGGACTAACATATGTTTTTTAATTTTATTTAAAAACTCCCCTTGCACGTACTGGTCTTTAGCCGTTGGGAGGAAACCGAAGAACACGGAGAAAACCCACGAGGTTGGACATCATACACCATGTCACGTGCAACCTGGAGATCGAAACGACGCCCGTTGACTCAATGACAAAGGTTACGATACAGCGAGCACATGCTAACCATTCAGCCATCCAGCCTCCCTGAATTCGGAAAATTGCCGACTTATAGCAAGAAACATTTCAACCGGGCGAAATTTTCTGTTTTAACAGTTTAATGTGCACGGTACTTTAATTACCAACCGATTATTACAAAACTTTTGAAAATAAGCTCCAACTGACCAGCTTAATCGTATGCAATAAACGTTTTGCCTGAATTGAAAGTTCTGCACAGAGAAAGTTCATCTCGATTTCCCGGCGTGGTTCCCTTGTCAGTAAGGCAGAACGGAGGGCCTGACAAGCACAGCTGTCTAGTCCTTCGGATGGGACGAAAAACCAAGGTCCCGTGTACACATTGGAGTGCACGTAAAATATCCCTAAGCAGGTGGAATTCGATACTGTTGAATAAGCTCTATACGATGACTAAATGCGTAGATTGTAGTCACCCACACTTCATGTTTCGCTCAACAATGAAAGGGTGCCGTTTTCAATGTTCGATCCTTTTGTTCTTCTACTCCTGATATGTTGGACTGTTGATCGATGGTTTCATATAAAAGACTACCAATAAGACTCTTTGTAGAAGAAGTTCCCAAAAAATAGTATGTTGACTTTACGAGAAAGACCTCTAAACATGCTCCAAATTGTAAAAATACGACTTTTTGGATTTTCAATCTCTTTTTTTCGGCTATCCCTGATATTTAAAAAAAATGATACAATCATTTCTCACAACAGGCTACCTATTAGACTCTCTATTGACAAAAGTTTCACCGCCCTCCCTTCATTATAACCGAAGTTATCGTGCCCTAAAGAATCAACAAATCAGCATGCTTATCTCTGCTTACCCTAAGCAGAAAATGCTCATCTTTGAACTCAATCATAACATTGACCTAGTGAACGTCTACACCAAGTTTGAACATTCTAGCTTAATAAGAAGGAGAGTTATTGTGTTCCGAAGTCCGGGCCTTTCAAATTGTTTCTATTTTTCATTTTCAATTCAAAATTGTGACCATCACATGACCGAAATCAAAATTCGGATCCGATAGATTTTTAGGCATTCCTTCAAGGATTCCGAAAATATAACTCCCGAGTCTGTAAGTAAAATAGCAAAAAAGCCTTTTTGATTTTTCACGTTTAAAGATGGTGGCACTTCCGGTTCGATCGACAAACTCCATATTTTGTGTACGAATCAGTAATTCCTTGTCTAGTATCGAAAAAAAAAATTAGGTCATTCTGACCTATATTTCGACGATTTTTTTGAAAACTTTGATCCTTAATTTCACCAAGGGGAGATAATTTAGAAAATTTCTAATTATATTTCTGAAGTCACATCGGTAAGATCTACTTGTATACTAAATTTCATGAAAATCGTACAACTATTAAAGAAGTTGTGAAATTGGTCTAAACTTCCGGTTCGAAATCACAGCGACGAATTTTCGAAATTCGAAAATGTGAAACTGCAGATGAAAATGATTTTTTTCAAGGTATTCAAAGAAAAAAGAATTAGTAAAATCGGTCAAAAAATAACAAAGTTACGACTATGCATTGTCAGTTTTTTCGTTCGTAAAATTCGGTGATTTCGGATTCGTAAAATGTTTTGAAAATATATTTAAACAACGTTCGCACCCCATTTTTGGGGGGGTAGGTCAAAGTTTTAGAAAGATCCCATGGTTAGATTCTGAGAAATCCGATTTGCAGAAAATACACAAAAAAAAAATAATAACTAGATCTGCTACTGTCCCATGCAGATATGAAAGCTTTCATATTCATCGTCACGTGTCATTGATTATGTCAAGTATCTCAAATAAAAGGATAAGAATAACAAACTATTAAAATTGGTCAAAAACTCGCGAAGTTACAAGTCTAAATATAGTATGAAACATTGAGTAATCTGAAAACTAAAGGGAAATAACTGATACTTGTGTTGCTGTAATCGGGATGACTTCCCACTTCAAAACTTTCAGAAAAATGAAATGAAAATGGTAAGAAAACATCGACAAATCAAATGAGATAACTTCGAACAAAACTAAAAGAGGTTGAACTCAACTGTTCGAATATGTACGTTAAATATGTAGATTTGGAAAATTATAAAGACATAATATCAAAATCGGTCAAAAACTCACAAAGTTACAAATTTAAATGAGAAACATTGCACCCGGGCAAAAAAATAATCTTTAAACTAAAGGGAAATAACTGAAACTTGTATAGCTGTAATCGGGCTTCCAAGATATGTTATATCATAGGATATAACAAAGGATCATAGACTGCAATATACAAGAATGGCACTCTGCAATAAAAAAAACTGGCCAAAGCAAGATTTCTATGCAGAAATTAAATAATTGCTAGAACCAGAAAAATATTTATCCACTATAATAAAAAAGCAACATAGAGAAAATGAAATGAAATTGAATGGGGTTTAACGTCCTACTGTTCTGCTCCTACAATGGACTAATGAAGACGGGCATACGCCATAAAGTGTGCAATGAGGGAAATTTTACCCGGGCAGCGGCGTTACGGCCTACGAGGTTGGACAGGCGACCATACTCCTTGTCACGTACAACCAAGAAATCGAAACAAAGCCAGTTGACTCAATGACAGACGTTATGATACAGAGCGCACGTGCTAACCATTCAGCCACGCAACCTCCCTAAAATCGGCAAATTGCTGACCTACAGCGAGAAACATTTCAACCGGGCCAAATTTTCTATTTTAACAGTTTAATTTGCACGGTACCTTTAGTTATCAACCGAATATTACAAAACTTTTAAAAATAAGCTCCCCCTGACCAGCTTAATCGTTCGCTATAAATGTTTGCCCCTTAAAATCGACAAATTGCTGACTTTAAAGTGAGAAACATTACAACCGGGCCAAATTTTCTGTATCATCACTTTTACAGTACCTTTGATTACCAACCGATTATTACAAAACTTTAAAAATAAAAGAGAAAGAGATAAATGCGGCCTTACGTCCATTCGACACAAACTAGGTCATTTCGGGACTAACATATGTTTTTTAATTTTATTTAAAAACTCCCCTTGCGCGTACTGGTTTTTAGCCGTTGGGAGGAAACCGAAGGACACGGAGAAAACCCACGAGGTTGGACACCATACTCCATGTCACGTGCAACTTGGAAATCGAAACGACGCCGGTTGACTCAATGACAGACGTTACGATACAGCGCGCGTATGCTAACCATTCAGCCTCCCTAAAATCTGGAAATTGCTAACTTATAGCAAGAAACATTTTAACCGGGCGAAATTTTCTGTTTTAACAGTTTAATTCACACGGTATTTTAATTACCAACCGATTATTACAAAACTTTTGAAAATAAGCCCCAACTGACCAGCTTAATCGTATGCAATAAACGTTTGGCCTGAATTGAAAGTTCTGCAACGAGAAAGTTCATCGCGATTTTCCGGCGTGGTTCCCCCTTGTCAGTGAGCAGAACGGAGGGCCTGACAAGGACAGCTGTCTAGTCGTTCGGATGGGACGAAAAACCAAGGTCGCGTGTACACATTGGAGTGCACGTAAAATATCCCTAAGCAGTTGGAATTCGATACTGTTGAATAAGCTCTATACGATGACTAAATGTGCAGATTGTAGCCACCCACACTGCATGTTTTGCTTAACAATGAAAGGGTGCCGTTTTCAATTATCGATCCTTTTATTCTTCTACTCCTGATATTTTGGACTGTTGATCGAAGTTTTCATATAAAAGACTACCGGTAAGACTCTTTGTAGAAGAAGTTCTCAAAAAGTATTATGTTGACTTTAAGAGAAAAGAACCTTTAAAGATGCTCCAAATCGTAAACATACGACTTTTTGGATTTTCGATCTCTTTTTTTCTGCTATCCCTGATATTTAGAAAAAAAGATACAACGATTTCACACAACAGGCCAGCTATTACACTCTCGATTAACAAGAGTTTCACCGCCCTCCCTTCATTATAACCGAAGTTATCTTGCCCTAAAGAATCAACAAATCAGCATGCTTATCTCTGCTTACCCTAGGCAGAAAATGCTCATCTTTGAACTCAATCATGACATTGACATAGTGAACGTCTACACCAAGATTGAACATTCTAGCTCAATTAGAAGGAGAGTTATTGTGTTTCAAAGTTTCGGCCCTTCAAATTGCTACTACTCTTCATATTCACTTCAAAATGGCAACCATCAATTGACCTAAATCAAAATTCTGCTCTGAACAATTTTTAGGCCATCTTTCAAGGATTCAGAAAATATAACTCCCGTGTCTGTAAGTAAAATAGCAAAAAAGCCTTAGGGATTTTTCACGTTTCAAGATGGTGGCACTTCCGGTTCGATCAACAAACTTCATATTTTGTGTACAAATCAGTTATTACTTATCTAGTATCCAAAAAAAAAATCAGGTCATTCTGACCTATATTTCCATGATTTTTTTGAAAATTTTGATCCTTAATTTCGTCAAGGGGAGATGATTTAGAAAATTTCTAATTATATTTTTGAAGTCACATCGGTAAGGTCTACATATATACTAAATTTCATGAAAATCGTACAACTATTGAAGAAGTTGTCAAATTGGTCTAAACTTCCGGTTCGAAATCACAGCGACGAAAATGATTTTTTTCAAGGTATTCAAAGAAAAAAGAATTAGTAAAATCGGTCAAAAAATAACAAAGTTACGACTATGCATTGTCCATTTTGTCGTTCGTAAATTTCGGTGATTTCGGATTCGTAAAACGTTTTGAAAATATATTTAATCAAGGTTCGCACCCCATTTATGGGGGGGTAGGTCAAAATTTCAGAAAGATCCTACGGATAGATTCTGAGAAATCCGATTTGCAGAAAACACACAAAAAAAAAAATAATAATAACTAGATCTGCTACTGTCCCATGCAGATATGAAAGCTTTCATATTCATCGTCACGTGTCATTGATTGTATCAAGTATCCTAAATAAAAGGATAAGAAGAAAAAATTATCAAAATTGGTCAAAAACTCTCGAAGTTACAAGTCTAAATATAGTATGAAACATTGCACCCAGGCATAACAATAATCTGAAAACTAAAGGGAAATAACTGAAACTTGTATTACTGTAATGAGACGGATGAGAAAATGAAATGAAAATGGCGGGAAAAACAAATTAAAAATGGCAGGTTGGACAGGCGACCTTACTCCTTGTCACGTACAACCGGGCATTTGAAAACACGCTAGTTAACTCAATGACAGGCGCGCGTGCTAACCATTCAGCCACCCAACCCCCCTTTGAAATCAGACACGTGCAATATGTCATATAGGAAGAATAAGAAGTCGCTCACAAGAAAATGGTAAATTAATGAGTTTAGGTCAAAAGATTGAGCTACTGTTTTAGAGTATTTAATAGTTTTAAAGAGACACGTTAAGGGTTGTTCATAGTTAAATGAAAGTTTAATTTTAAATAAGACCAATAAAATTAGGATTTAATAATGCTAGACTAATATTTCCAATATGTTTGGTTATAAGTAGGAAATCGTGACGAATCCATTCACTCTCTTTGATTTGTTTATGTTTGTGGTCTTTGAGTATGATGTCTTGTCCATATATTTGTTTTTGTGTAGAATTGTGTGTGGTGCAGCCCTCCTGCACTTACTATTAAGCATGTTTTAAACAAAGGATCATAGACAGAATTATACAAGAATGGCACTCTGCAATAAAAAAAACTGGCCAAAGCAAGATTTCTATGCAGAAATTAAATAATTGCTAGAACCAGAAAAATATTTATCCACTATAATAAATAAGCAACATAGAGAAAATGAAATGAAATTGAATGGGGTTTAACGTCCTACTGTTCTGCTCCTAAAATGGGCTAATGAAGACGGGCATATGCCATAAAGTGTGCAATGAGGGAAATTTTACCCGGGCAGCGGCGTTACGGCCTACGAAGTTGGACAGGCGAACATACTCCTTGTCACGTACAACCAAGAAATCGAAACAACGCCAGTTGACTCAAAGACAGACGTTATTCAGCCACGCAACCTCCCTAAAATCGGCAAATTGCTGACCTGCAGCGAGAAACAGTTCAACCGGGCGAAATTTTCTATTTTAACAGTTTAATTTGCACGGTACCTTTAGTTATCAACCGAATATTACAAAACTTTTAAAAATAAGCTCCCCTTGACCAGTTTAATCGTTCGCAATAAACGTTTGCCCCTTAAAATCGGCAAATTGCTGACTTTAAAGTGAGAAACATTACAACCGGGTGAAATTTTCTGTTTTATCACTTTTACAGTACCTTTGATTACCAACCGTTTATTACAAAACTTTAAAAATAAAAGAGAAAGAGAGAAATGCGGCCTAATGTCCATTAGACACAAACTAGGTCATTTCGTGACTAACATATGTTTTTTAATTTTATTTAAAAACTCCCCTTGCGCTTACTGGTCTTTAGCCGTTGGGAGGAAACCGAAGGACACGGAGAAAACCCACGAGGTTGGACATCATACTCCATGTCACGTGCAACCTGGAGATCGAAACGACGCCCGTTGACTCAATGACAGACTTTACGATACAGCGCGCACATGCTAACCATTCAGCCATTCAGCCTCCCTGAATTCGGAAAATTGCTGACTTATAGCAAGAAACATTTCAACCGGGCGAAATTTTCTGTTTTAACAGTTTAATGTGCACGGTACTTTAATTACCAACCGATTATTACTAAACTTTTGAAAATATGCTCCAACTGACCAGCTTAATCGTATGCAATAAACGTTTGGCCTGAATTGAAAGTTCTGCACGGAAAAAGTTCATCTTGATTTCCCGGCGTGGTTCCCTGTTGTCAGTGAGACAGAACGGAGGGCCTGACAAGCACAGCTGTCTAGTCGTTCGGATGGGACGAAAAAAAAATATCCCTAAGCAGTTGGAATTCGATACTGTTGAATAAGCTGTATACGATGACTAAATGTGTAGATTGTAGTCACCCACACTGCATGTGTCGCTTAACAATGAAAGGATGCCGTTTTCAATGTTCGATCCTTTTGTTCTTCTACTCCTGATATGTTGGATTGTTGATCGATGGTTTTATATGAAAGACTACCAATAAGACTCTTTGTAGAAGAAGTTCCCAAAAAATATTAAGTTGACTTTACGAGAAAGACCTCTAAACATGCTCCAAATTGTAAAAATACGACTTTTTGGATTTTCAATCTCTTTTTTTCGCCTATCCCTGATATTTAAAATAAATGATACAATGATTTCACACAACAGGCTAGCTATTGGACTCTCTATTGACAAAAGTTTCACAGCCCTCCCTTCATTATAACCGAAGTTATCGTGCCCTAAAGAATCAACAAATCAGCATGCCCATCTCTGCTTACCCTAGGCAGAAAATGCTCATCTTTGAACTCAATCATGACATTGTCCTAGTGAACGTCTACACCAAGTTTGAACATTCTAGCTCAATTAGAAGGAGAGTTATTGTGTTTCAAAGTCTCGGCCCTTCAAATTGCTACTACTTTTCATTTTCAATTCAAAATGGTGACCATCACGTGACCGAAATCAAAATTCTGCTCCCTACGATTTTTGGGCCATCCTTCAAGGATTCAGAAAATATAACTCCCGTGTCTGTAAGTAAAATAGCAAAAAAGCCTTAGGGATTTTTCATGTTTCAAGATGGTGGCACTTCCGGTTCGATCGACAAACTCCATATTTTGTGTAGGAATCAGTAATTACTTGTCGAGTATCGAAATTTTTTTTTAGGTCATTCTGACCTATATTTCGACGATTTTTTTGAAAACTTTGATCCTTAATTTCACCAAGGGGAGATAATTTAGAAAATTTCTAATTATATTTTTGAAGTCACATCGGTAAGATCTACTTGTATACTAAATTTCATGAAAATCGTACAACTATTAAAGAAGTTGTCAAATTGGTCTAAACTTCCGGTTCGAAATCACAGCGACGAATTTTCGAAATTCGAAAATGTGAAACTGCAGATGAAAACGATTTTTTTCAAGGTATTCAAAGAAAAAAGAATTAGTAAAATCGGTCAAAAAATAACAAAGTTACGACTACGCATTGTCAGTTTTTTCGTTCGTAAAATTCGGTGATTTCGGATTCGTAAAACGTTTTGAAAATACATTTAATCAAGGTTCGCACCCCATTTTTGGGGGGGTAGGTCAAAATTTCAGAAAGATCCTATGGATAGATTCTGAGAAATCCGATTTGCAGAAAACACACAAAAAAAAAAAAAATAATAATAACTAGATCTGCTACTGTCCCATGCAGATATGAAAGCTTTCATATTCATCGTCACGTGTCATCGATTATATCAAGTATCTCAAATAAAAGGATAAGAATAACAAACTATCAAAATTGGTCAAAAACTCGCGAAGTTACAAGTCTAAATATAGTATGAAACATTGAGTAATCTGAAAACTAAAGGGAAATAACTGATACTTGTGTTGCTGTAATCGGGATGACTTCCGATTTCAAAAATTTCAGAATAATGAAATGAAAATGGTAAGAAAACATTGAAAAATTAAATGAAATAACTTTGAACAAAACTAAAACTTTTTGAATCAGGTTGAACTCAACTGTTTGAATATGTACGTTAAATATGTAGATTTGGAAAATTATAAAGACATAATATCAAAATCGGTCAAAAACTCACAAAGTTACAAATTTAAATGTAGTGAGAAACATTGCACCCGGGCAAAAAAATAATCTTTAAACTAAAGGGAAATAACTGAAACTTGTATAGCTGTAATCGGGCTTCCAAGATATGTTATATAATTATGGTTTCCAATATGTTTGGTTATAAGTAGGAAATCGTGACGACTTCTTAAGCATGTTTTAAACAAAGGGTCATAGACTGCAATATACAAGAATGGCACTCTGCAATAAAAAAAACTGGTCAGAGATTTCTATGCAGAAATTAAATAATTGCTAGAACCAGAAAAATATTTATCCACTATAATAAATAAGCAACATAGAGAAAATGAAATGAAATTGAATGGGGTTTAACGTCCTACTGTTCTGCTCCTACAATGGGCTAATGAAGACGGGCATACGCCATAAAGTGTGCAATGAGGGAAATTTTACCCGGGCAGCGGCGTTACGGCCTACGAGGTTGGTAAGGCGACCATACTCCTTGTCACGTACAACCAAGAAATCGAAACAAGGCCAGTTGACTCAATGACAGACGTTATGATACAGAGCGCACGTGCTAACCATTCAGCCACGCAACCTCCCTAAAATCGGCAAATTGCTGACCTACAGCTAGAAACATTTCAACCGGGCCAAATTTTCTATTTTAACAGTTTAATTTGCACGGTACCTTTAGTTATCAACCGAATATTACAAAACTTTTAAAAATAAGCTCCCCCTGACCAGCTTAATCGTTCGCAATCAACGTTTGCCCTTTAAAATCGACAAATTGCTGACTTTATAGTGAGAAACATTACAACCGGGCCAAATTTTCTGTTTTATCACTTTAACAGTACCTTTGATTACCAACCGATTATTACAAAACTTTAAAAAGAGAAAGAGAGAAATGCGGCCTAACGTCCATTCGACACAAACTAGGTCATTTTGGGACTAACATATGTTTTTTAATTTTATTTAAAAACTCCCCTTGCACGTACTGGTCTTAAGCCGTTGGGAGGAAACCAAAGAACACGGAGAAAACCCACGAGGTTGGACATCATACACCATGTCACGTGCAACCTGGAGATCGAAACGACGCCCGTTGACTCAATGACAAACGTTACGATACAGCGAGCACATGCTAACCATTCAGCCATCCAGCCTCCCTGAATTCGGAAAATTGCTGACTTATAGCAAGAAACATTTCAACCGGGCGAAATTTTCTGTTTTAACAGTTTAATGCGCACGGTACTTTAATTACCAACCGATTATTACAAAACTTTTGAAAATAAGCTCCAACTGACCAGCTTAATCGTATGCAATAAACGTTTTGCCTGAATTGAAAGTTCTGCACGAAAAAAGTTCATCTCGATTTCCCGGCGTGGTTCCCCTTGTCAGTGAGGCAGAACGGAGGGCCTGACAAGCACAGCTGTCTAGTCCTTCGGATGGGACGAAAAACCAAGGTCCCGTGTACATATTGGAGTGCACGTAAAATATCCCTAAGCAGCTGGAATTCGATACTGTTGAATAAACTCTATACGATGACTAAATGCGTAGATTGTAGTCACCCACACTGCATGTTTCGCTTAACAATGAAAGGGTGCCGTTGTCAATGTTCGATCCTTTTGTTCTTCTACTCCTGATATGTTGGACTGTTGATCGATGGTTTCATATAAAAGACTACCAATAAGACTCTTTGTAGAAGAAGTTCCCAAAAAATAGTATGTTGACTTTACGAGAAAGACCTCTAAACATGCTCCAAATTGTAAAAATACGACTTTTTGGATTTTCAATCTCTTTTTTTCGGCTATCCCTGATATTTAAAAAAAATGATACAATGATTTCACACAACAGGCTAGCTATTAGACTCTCTATTGACAAAAGTTTCACCGCCCTCCCTTCATTATAACCAAAGTTATCGTGCCCTAAAGAATCAACAAATCAGCATGCTTATCTCTGCTTACCCTAAGCAGAAAATGCTCATCTTTGAACTCAATCATAACATTGACCTAGTGAACGTCTACAACAAGTTTGAACATTCTAGCTTAATTAGAATGAGAGTTATTGTGCTCCAAAGTCTCGGCCCTTCAAATTGCTTCTATTTTTCATTTTCAATTCAAAATGGTGACTCCGGGATGACCTAAATCAAAATTCCATTCGCGACATTTTTTAGGCCTTCCTACAAGGATTCAGAAAATATAACTCCCGAGTCTGTAAGTAAAATAGCAAAAAAGCCTTATTGATTTTTCACGTTTAAAGATGGTGGCACTTCCGGTTCGATCGACAAACTCCATATTTTGTGTACGAATCAGTAATTCCTTGTCTAGTATCGAAAAAAAAAACTAGGTCATTCTGACCTATATTTCGACGATTTTTTTGAAAATTTTGATCCTTAATTTCACCAAGGGGAGATAAGTTAGAAAATTTCTAAAGTCATTTTTCAAGTCGCATCATTAAGGTCTACTTACATATTAAATTTCATGAAAATCGTACAACGACTAAAGAAGTTGTCGAGTTGGTGTAAACTTCCGGTTCGAAATCACAGCGACGAATTTTCGAATTTCGAAAATCCGAAATTGCAGATTTGAAGTAAATGTCTTAGGATACTCAAAGAAAAAAGAATTAGTAAAATAGATCAAATAGTCACAAAGTTACAGCATTGTAGGTCAAATGCATTCGTTCGTAAAATTCGGTGATTTCGGATTCGTAAAACGTTTTGAAAATACATTTAATCAAGGTTCGCACCCCATTTTTGGGGGGGTAGGTCAAAATTTTAGAAAGATCCTATGGATAGATTCTGAGAAATCCGATTTGCAGAAAACACACAAAAAAAAAAAATAATAATAATAACTTTAACAGAAACAATAAGCTTTCATATGTAATACATATGAAAGCTTAATAATAACTTTAACAGAAACAATAAGCTTTCATATGTAATACATATGAAAGCTTAATAATCTTAACAGAAACAATAAGCTTTCATATGTAATATGAAAGCTTAATAATCTTAACAGAAACAATAAGCTTTCATATGTAATATGAAAGCTTAATAATAATCTTAACAAAAACAATAAGCTTTCATATGTAATATGAAAGCTTAATAATCTTAACAGAAACAATAAGCTTTCATATGTAATAATAACTTTAACAGAAACAATAAGCTTTCATATGAAAGCTTAATAATAATTTATTTTTAATATAGCGATTTACATTTTGAACAAAATCTCAAACCGCTGTACATACATGGCAATTTCACACGATTAACAGTAATGAATAAGTAAAAGATAATTGAATATATAAAAATGAAGATCAACTAATACTGTTACAAACTATAAATAGTAGAATGAAGTTAACAAGTAGGACATTGCAATCAATAATAGTAAAATAGAACTAAAATAAAACCGATAACTAAAACTAATTCACAGTAAAAATTTAAAGTGTAAATTGTAAATAGTAAAACATAACTAATAATTAATACAAATTCACAGTGAAAATAATAAAAAGATATTAAGAGCTATATGTAAATATGGTTGTAAATAGTAAGTTTTATGGTTAATATCTGATTTAAATTCATAGTAAGTATTTTCTAAAAAGATATGTTTTAAGATCTGATTTAAACGAATTAAACTTGTCAATTGCTCTCAGTGAATGTGGCATGCTGTTCCATATTCTAGGCGCAAAAACACTAAATGCTCGATCACCATAAGCACGAGAAGGTTGGGGACGGATAGTAGGGTAGTTAAGTTTTGTTCCGCCATCACTTCTGAGTGTACGAGTGGGTTTATAGATATCAATGAGTTCAAGTAGATAGAACGGCGCGGTTTTAGGGTAATGGATCACTTTAAAAATTAAACACAGGACACAGGCATGTAAACTGTGTTCATCTTATTTTATCATGATGATAAGCAATTCTTTGTTAAAATTTACTTAAGTGGTGAACTCTGTTCAGAGGACACTATATATATGGAACCACTGTCATTTGATCTGACATACATCACAAGATGCAAACGTTCAAGTAGATGTTAGTTTCATACCAAATGCTCAGGGTGGCCAAAATCTGGTATATAGGGCATAAATTTAGAATTCGAACGAGGAAAGGGGATAGGGTCCATTGGAGATGCTGTAACTAAAAATTTTAATTATTGTATTTTAGTATAATAATATGTAAAAAAGGGTAGATTTAAAATGGAATAAAATATTAAATTAAACTGTTGATCCTCAGGTAAACCCTTAATCCTAACTAATCCCCATTGTTGTATCGTTAATTATTCAATTAATCCCTAAACAATATAACTTGAAGACAGCCATCTTTGACAGAGATATTAGAAGATAAAAATGGGGCCCATACACGTTCAATAATTCCGTCAATATATTGACTCAATAATATTGAACGTGTGTGGGTTATATTGATGTAAATATTGTCAATATATTGACAGATCAAAACCATTTTTATTTTTATTGGTGTCTATAGAATGACAATATTGATGAGGAGCTGTGTTGAGGAGCTGTAAATCTGAGCTCTCAATGTCCCAAAACTGCTGTCTGTATGCTTATTATATATCGACCCTTTAGAAATGTGTAAGTTATTGTACAAATTATTTGTAACGGATTACATTTCTTTAATAAGATGCAGCAATATCGTATGCAGTTAAATATAACTAAAACCGGACGCCCCCCCCCTTCCCGTCTTTACGCTTTGTGTTTGTGTCCTTACAACTAATCGCCCAGTCATATTTCTATCAAAGCCTTCTAAAGAAATCTAACCTTGTGATAATAATACGTGAATATTAAAGCCCCTATCACACCAAACAAATTTTCGAAACGCCCTACCTCGTTTTAGAAAATAATGTCTATAATACGATCCTAGTCCGGTCATAAACAGACCACAATAGTCCATGTTGCCTGTAACCCGTCAAAAGCTAATTCATATCAAGTTCAGATCGGGTAAATTTGTCATTCCAAAACAGTCTAAGCCCGACGCTAGTCAGTCTATACGCTTGCGTAACTAGTTCTAAATCGTTCCCAAACCTGGTTCTTAGTTTGTTATGCGACCACCTGCTTCATGGACAGTTCAACTCGATCTCATCTTGTTTTAGTGCGTTCGATTGTGCGGCTATTCCGTGTGCAATCCCACCCTGCCTGATTCGAGGACTACAACTACTCTCGTGTCATTCCCCATTCCTGGAAAGCAGCCACTAGTACTTCCAGACGATCTCCAAGCTCCGGCTCCCCTGGTGACCAGCCAGATCGATACCAAGTTGTTCAGCCTCCTGAACTTTGTAGATACTGTGCATCAATAGATGATAGGGTTCAGCGGAAGTTCCTGGCGAAACTCAAGACAACGGCATAGTTGGGTATGGTTCTAGAATAACTCCTTGAAAATTGATGCCCGACCACGTCATGTAACACGAGGTGGTGTGATTGGGGCTTAGCGGTTAAAACTATTATATTTGTTGAACGTTTCTATAACACATCAAATGTCAACTTTCATTGTGCGGACACCATTGTGTGAATGCATACACACATAACAACTTCAACATAAATAGCTTTTAAGATCAAAGGTGACCATTTCTTTATTCAATAAAGCTTTTGTTAGTTTGGTGAAAAGATATTTAGTGGTTAAACGGCGTACACAGTCTTTCGCAGATAATGGGGTGGACTTGTATTAATAAAAGCAACGGGTGCAACGTAAATCCCAGAGAATGTAGATTTCGTGGAAACGTAAATTTAGGGGGATTACATCAAGGTTAAAATACCATAGTTATCTGTGTACCGAATGCCATTAATTGTGAATTTATGCCTATCTATTTAGTGGACATTCGTTTTTTAGAATTAAGGCCAAGCTTCGTAGGCAAATAATAAATATCAAGTTGTTGGAAAATTTAATGATTCACCCCTTGGCCGCTGCAGGTCCGTCTTGCGGTGCATGGCAAAAAAAGTTGATAGTGATTCAAGGGAGATAACTACATGTTTCATTGACATAGATATATGGCAGTTAATTCTTCATATTTTGCAGCAAACCTCCTCACCCAATCACTCACTCTCCGCCTGAAGAAATTTATATTTATCAGATGTTGAAAGATTTTATAGATTCTTTATTGTTGAAACATAATAAAACAAGTATTTGTGGGGACATTGGAATTAATATGTCACTATCGGAATGAACATGATTGCACGTGGTCGAACCCACAATCCACAGAATTGATGTGTATTATAGACCCGGTTTATCTTTTCCATCTAAAAGCAATAAATGTCTGTATTGTCATCGGCATCTGATATTTCATCTTCGTTTAGTTCTTCAGTGTCATCATATTCTTTTCTGCCTGGTAAAATAACCGGAACATGCACCACCCCCTCTTCAAAAAAAGTTCTCATATATGGCCACTACCGAAATTAATTAGTGCTTCTAGTTAGACTTATAACAATGGTGAAAAGCGTGATAGACAGCCAAACAAGATGATGAAGAAGCCGTAGTTGGGCATACATTGAAATAAACCACATTCTAGAAGGACTGTTTTAAGGACCTGCTGTAGGTCCATTCCTGGTCGGGGGGTTGGGATGGCCTAGTGGTCTAGAGTGCCGCGCTTCGACCTCTAGCTGGCCGGTCACCTCTGGCTTGCGGCTGTGGTTTCGAGCCCTGGTGTGAGCGTATGTGGCATGGAGATAGGGGCGCCTTCTCAACCTCGTGGGTTTCCTCCGGGCACTCCGGTTTCCTCCCACGGCTAAAGACCCCTACGCGCAGGCGAATTATTGAAATAAAATTGAAACCATATGTTAGTCCCGAAATGACCTGGTTGTGTTGAGTGGACGTTAAACCCCATTTCTCTCTCTCTCTCCATTCCTGGTCAAGAGATGGGTTGCATATTTACGTGTTTTGCCTGTAGGACTGTGTATTTAGAAATTCTACATACGACTTCATTATTGGTTTATGGAGATTTATTGCTCGTAGAGGGTGTCCTATCGACAACGCAGGCCCGTAGCTAGCCCAGAATTATTAGGGGCGAGGGGGGACGGGCAAAGGCTTCTGGGGGCGCCGATGTACCTACACTTGACGGTCCGCGGGGAAGGGTGACGAACAATTTTAAATTTGAATTTGATATGAACATTATAAAAATTTGAAGGAAGGAATACGGCGACTTTAACGTACCTATAATAATTTATGAGATAAACGAAAAGTTCGCAATCGGGTAAGAGTGTGACTTGTTTGAATTTTGAAGATTATCCAGCCGTGTTGGGCGACCAATTCATTCGTGGACATCTAACCAATCTCAATCGGCATTTTGGGCGCCCCTCCAATTATTATATGGGCGCCCTTGATGTCGTCGTGTGCGACCCACTAATCTCGGCATTATGGACGCCCCTCCGGATGATTATCACGCTGTTTTCATTCCTGGCCACAAAGCCAATCTCCTTAGGGGCACCTCGCCAATTATATTATGGGCGCCAAGGTATCGTCGTGGGCGAGGCACCAATCTCGGCAATATGGACACCCTCCGGGATGAGGCACCATATACCAATCATGCAGTTTTAGGCGCCCCATCGAAGAAGTCGTGGGCGCCCAACCAATCGGCATTATGTTCGGCCCGACAATCATATATTGTCATTATAAGGCGCCCACCAATCATGTCATTATGGGCGCCCCTCAGGGAAATGGCACCCCAATGATCAAGACGTTTTAGGCTCCCCACCAATCAAGTTGTGGTGTTAATCGTGTGCGTCATTATGGGGCGTCTCACCTTTTCAGGCCTGCAACGGAAGTATTTTTTTTTTTTTTTTTTTTTTGCGTGGAAATAACGAATTATGGAATCAGCGATGAATGGTCCTTAATCCCCCAGCTGGCTCCCATTTTGGGTGTATATGTGAGCGTTTTATCCGGGCCGTTCGAAACGTATTAAGCGCTTTCACTGAAGATCAAACTATGGACGATGAGTCTCTTGAGTACTTTATTATATGAAGTCGAAGAAATTATTAATGGTCGTCCGATAACACTGATCTCGATTGATGTTAACGATTCGAATGCGTTGAAACCATAACATGTATTATTTTTGAAAACGGGGTCAGAGTTACCACCTGGCAAATTTAAGAAAGAGGATTGCTATGTCCAGTATTTATCAGAATTGTTTTGACGGAGATGGACGCGGGGGTATCCACCCTTACTACAAGAGCCTCAAGAAACTTTCGCGTTGGTGACATTATTTTGGTTGCTGATCACACATTTGAAAACGGGGCTACAGCTACCACCTTGTAAATTTAAAAAAGAGGCCTGTTATTCGCGTCGTCGATGGCGACCTGTCCATTATACATCAAATTTTTTTTGGCGGAGATGAACTCAGGAGTATCTACAAGATAGTCAGAAGTGGAACAATAAACAAAGAAACTTTCGCATTGGTGACATTATTTTTGATCACGAATTACCAAGATATCTGTGTCCTTTAGGTCGTAGTCTGGAAGTAAAGCCGAATGAACAAGATGGCTGTGTTCGCGTCTTAAAAGTTCAAACTAAAACCTCTGTGTTAAAAAGGCTAATTTACAAAGGTGTTTATCTTGAAAGTGCACCTTTAATCGATGATGATAATAGGTGAAAATCAGTATAATATAGGAACATCTTACAACAATATTATTATTAGAACAGTTTTGTTCTTTATTGCATAAATTGTTAGATTTCATCTTGACTGGATCATTTTATGTTTTGATTTGTATTAAATGTTTCGCTAATGATGATTCTAAAATAATGTTACATTTTGTTATATAATTGCCGTCAAGCGACAGTTGTCAAATAGATTTGTTTCTCTTTATAGGTCTGGTGATGTTAAGAGAATGGCGCCATAGAATCCACTTCGTTTTGTTTCAAGTCGAGAGAAAGAGAGGGCGGGGGGAGATAACGTCCACTCGACACAAACTTGGGCATTTCAGTACTGATTCAGTTTTATTTAAGTGATTCGCTTACGCGTAGGGGTCTTTGGCAGTGGGAACAAACCGGAAGACCTGGAGAAAACCCACAAGGTTCGACAAGCGACCCTACTCCTAGTTACATACAAGCGGGGAATCGAGCGCACGCCGCTTGCCTCATTGACATATCTTGTGATTTCACGCGGACAGTTCAGTCCGCGAAATTAAATTACTAAAGATTGGTCTATTGTCCCTGTTCTTTCACAGGAGGCAGAGGACTATTAATGTGGGTTCTTTTCTGTCGTTCAGTTGTAACCCTATTTCGAATCGATATCCAAGCTGAGGGATGTTCTGCTAATGTAGAACAGAGAAAAACAATTTGATATATCGATGCGATGAATGAAATGAAATATTGTTTAATGAAAGACAAATATAACAGTTCTGACGTTAAACATACAAAATTTAAAGCATGCAAATATTAAACAGAATATGTCGATACTGTAATAGAATACATAACTCTTTTTATTAAACAGATGTTTTATTACTGCATAATATATATACATACAATTATGGTGGTTGGATCAGGAGATATCTAACTAAAGATGTTCTCCCTAGGTCACAGAACACCCAACTGTCCGGGGGTCCGAGGGCAGACCCCCATAGTCCAGGACGGACCGACTTCTCCCTGGGTCTCCCTAAGACCTGACTGGTCTCTGGTCCCTCCCGTCTTTTTACTCTCGAAACCAATCTTAAATAACGTAGTGTCATCTCTGCCGCCTGAAACCGGATTGGTTTACAGGTTACATAAACAATTAAAGTGATTGGCTAACTCGTAGTCACATTGAGTTTGATTGACAGCAAGATAATCCAACATAAACTAATTACTAGAATTCGCACCTCAAAGCTTTAAGGCAACATGGTTAACACCTGTCATGGATTCTGACTGATACACGTTTGTACAAGCTATCACGTCTTACATAACATTATGTCTTAAGTCTACGACTGATACAGATAAAAGGCGTTCGGAATTTAGAAGTTTATACAACGCAGGTAATTAACAATGAAACTAATTATTAATGGTCACCCATTCTAACTTTAAACAATAGGTGTCAATATCTGTTGTGCTTAAATCTTATCTCATATAGGTACTCCGAGCATACAAGTGAGTACCACCTATCAGCTGTTACATAATACTATACAAGATTAACTTGTAATTAATCGTCTATTAGAATGTCAAAATAAGGAAAGAATGAAAAATATAAAATACTGACATAGATTCAAATACAATATTAAATTTTAGGTCTCAAATGATATTGTATTACATTCCTCCCTTTCCACAATTTTTAAAATAGTGGAATATATATAAAATAATATGAAACGATTTTAAAAAGATTAAAACAAAATACAATAATTTCAAGCATTAAAAGATATATAAAAGAAAAGCACAACATCAAAACTAAAAATATTCACAAAGTATAAAAGTCACTGTCTTCCACAAAATGCGGGAAAATGTTGAATATAAAATACTGACAAAGATTCAAATACAATATTAAATTTTAGGTCTCAAATGATATTGTATTACAATACTTTGGAACACAATAGCTGTGTTAGGTGGCTGAAGTTTGGTGTACCTCTTTATAAAGGAAAACATGTTGATAATGAATGGCAGCTTGACAACGACTGGGTAATTTATTCAGCCAAACAACATTATATTAATTCTGAACTAAGTTTACGAAAATATTTTCTTAGATAAGACATGTTCTACTGGGTTAAATTGACATAGGGTTTGCAATGGAAAATAACTGATATAATATCACGCCATAACCATTAAAATATCAACAATAAAGGTTGCCAATGGTAACAAAATGGTGTTTGTGTTCACAATGAAAGGTGTGCATTCAATTTTAAACTTGATTCATCCAAACGACGTAATAAGTTATATTAGTTCTGAAACTAACGTTAAGAAATATTTCCTTAACATTAAAATGGTTATGAGTATAATACAATATCTTACTTTACATGTTGTTGCAGGGCGTGTTACAGGCCAGTACTACCGGGAAAACATCTTGGCAGTCCATGTTGTGCCGTTCGCACGACGTCATGGCCGCCGTTTCATCTTCCAGGATGACAACGCAAGATGTCACAGGGCCAGGATCGTTACAGGTTACCTCCAACAACAGAACATCACCACAATACCTTGGCCAGCACCTCTCCCCCATCGAGGATGTCTGGGACATGCTTGGACAGAGGTTACGTCAACGTCAACAACGTCCTGCCAATGTCCAAGAACTTGCTGCTGCGTTGCAACAGGAATGGGACAATCTGGACCAAAATGATCTTAAACGTCTCATTAGGAGTATGCCACGTCGGCTCAATGCTTGTTTGGCAAACAGAGGAGGATTTACCCGTTACTGACTTTGTTGTGATGCTGTGGTAACTTTGCTGTTTGACCCCGGGTATCATTTTACCCTTATAATGGTCAGTCTGTGCCTTACTTAGTCTAACGATCATTTGGAATAAATCGATGAATGTGAACTTCATTTCATTTTGTCATTTGTTTCTTCGTCAGTTTCATTAGGTGACTTTAATAACACTTAAAAATCAAATATCCCCTACTTATTTTGAATAGTATATATACAACACATCTCTCACGAGTATGCATCCAAGGGAGATAAATCTTGAGAACATGGAATTAGTAGCCATACGGACCTACGAAACGAGGGCGAAAGTTATTCTTAGTCTCTCTCTCTCTCTCTCTCTCTCTCTCTCGCTCTCTCTCTCCCCCAATTGCACGGCGATCTTTGTTGACTTGTTGGTGTAGAATTGAAGAAAATGGTTTGAATATACATTTTCTCTCAGGTTTTCTGTCAGATTGCCACACGTTGCTCCATATGTGGTAGAAATCGTTCTACCCAACGGAAATTTTGAAACTAGTTAGAGCCGGTCTAAGAGACGAGAGTTAACATTAAAGTCAACGGGGAAAGCATTGGTGATCTGTGGCCAAATAAAACTCGCGTCTCTCTGGAATGCATCCAATTGAGATAAATCTTGTGAACATGGCATTAGTACGGAGGCAGACCACCATTGATGTGTCCATTAACTCCAACTTTTCCCCAAATTTTCGCCGGGCGAAATGCTTTTCACTACAGATAGAGGAACAAATGGCCATGTCTTTACACTAAAATTTTTATGAGGTTGACCACCAAAATTTTGAGATACACGAACTTGAAGAAGCATACTCAAAACATGTATCTAGTTGCCGTACATATTATGTGTACGTATATATCAGAATATCGAACAGCAACAATTGGTACTAGTAGTAAAGGAGTTTTATACATGTTGGTCTTACTCGTAACAATTGTTTTTAACTTGTTGTAAGTAAAGCAGAAAGGTAAGAATATTCAATCGCAGATTAAATACTACATTGGGCAATGCCCGTTATTGACCGCGTGAGTCAACCCTTAATCCTCACAAAATATCAAATATATACAAAATTTTCTTTCGGGAGGGAATACTAATCCTTACAAAATATCACATCTAATTACATTTATGAACCCTCACAAAATATCAAATGTAATACAAAAACTACGTTCATAATTTTTCACAATACATCAGAGACATTCAATGAATCCTTTCCTTACAAAATATCAAATAACGTATTATACAAAATTTACATTCATGAAACCTCGCAAAATATCATACAAAATTCACATTCATAAATTTATACAAAATATCAGAATGATAAAATAGTAAATATCATCAGGACGATGTTATAATCATTGACAAATAGTAAATATCAGTAGAACGGTGTTACTATCATTGAAAAATAGTAAATATCAGCGAGACGGTGTTATAATCATTGACAAATAGTAAATATGAGCAGGACGATGTTACTATCATTGACAAATAGTAAACATCAATGAAATGCTCCCTCAGATATCACCAGTAATCACTCTTAGTAGTTAGCATCCGCATAATAAATCCACTGCTACCAATGATAGACTATACCAAATCCAACGTCTCTAGACTTGACAATCTTCGATTACTCTGGAGCGGAAACGACGCCGTCTGACACAACGTGAGCCGCCTCCTCGTCTTCGGCAGCAACATACTCAGTCTCTTTAGGATATACAGTGAAAACGCCGCATTTTGAATTAGAAAACTGCCAAAAACCACATACGGCAGCCGCCAACTTGAATGGCTGGATTATCCAGCCTGGATACCGGAACTGATAGTTTTGACAGAGCGGGTTTTACGACAGTCTGAGCGGTTTCGAAAGGCTAGTCTGTCAATTGCCGACGGTATCGAGTCGTTTAGCATCCATATTTTGTCACTATATTGATTAGAACATATAAATATCAGATGATCCAATATCAAAATTGTCAAAGACTTAGACAATGTTATCGAGCATGCGTATGACGATATATGGAATTTTATTATTTTTAATCGATAGACCGGATACCCAGTTACTAATAAAAACAAACAAAAAACATGGGACCCCGCGGCAGTGGAGATATCGGGCCATAAAGTTGGGGTACTTTATAGGGTTCGATTTTTTTGATTTTTTTGAAATATTACTACCTAGCCTAATATATCGAATCATCATTTGTTTCATAAGTACTCATTTACAACCTGAAAAACAGCAGCTAACATTGCCTAAAATTGACGAAAAAATGAGCAAAAGGCCCATTTTTTACCTGTTTGCCGTATCGCAGCTAGGGTCAATTTCTGAGATCGGCGGTTTTGGCTATCAAGTAGTCTCATGGCGATGACCAAACCCTATGAATATGAATGGAATCGGCCTACCCCTCACCTTCCCGATTTCTGCATGGTTTTCTCGTGGACTGGCACTTAAAGGGACTATCCCGATAAGAACAGAGTCTCAAAAATTCAAGTCCCAGTATTTATGAATGTTATGGACCAAAAATATAGCGGCATGGTGTATTTTACCTTGTCTCAAAATTTCAGCTCAAAATATTGAGTCGTTTGGACGTGGACGCCAACACTGCTTATCCGGACACGTAACCCTTTTAAGATTTCGGGTTAATTTTTCATTGGGTGACCCGATAGTCGATTCCTGTTTCTTGAGAGGTCTATACAGTGAATTACCCATGTATTGTACTTGATATCCAAAGGTAAATTTCACCTACATATTATTTTTATAGAAAAAAGTCTGGTTTTATCCAGATACTGTATAATACAACGGTCTCCATTTCCAGATGAAGACTGTCAGGTTTAAATTATTTACAAGCGTATCACAAATATCGGGTTAGTTTGTCAGCCTTAGATAATGGGTTTTAAGTTATTTTAACACAAAATTAAGCAGTTTTATTCCCCAAAAAGTTATCGGGATTGGCCCTTTAACTAACTGAAGGGAAAGATAGCCAAACAGAGAGAAATTCTAGGTGATCACGGGAATACTAAGATATGCATGTAGTAAGAATAGATGCATGGGTCATACGTAGGATGTGGCGACCGGTTTGAATTAGCCCGCATTCCAGTACGTCTGACGAAAGACCCATGGTGCTATATTTGATCATTCCTAGGGATTTGTTGGGTCAGTGGGTAAGACGTTGACTGACTAATCTAAAGGTCCCATCCCTGTGTTGACCGATAAAGTTCATCGAGATTTTCCGGCGTGGTTTTCCTTTGTCCCTGGTGCAGGATGCAGGGGCAATACATAGTCGTTGGCGTGCACTATTGGCAGAAGGGAGAGAGAGAAAAGAGGTTTAACGTCCACTACACAAACTAGGCCATTTCGGGACTAACATACGGTTTAATTTTATTTCAGTAATTCACTTACGCGTAGGGATCCTTTGACGTGGGAGGACCTGGAGAAAACCCACGATGCTGGACAGGCGACTCTACCCCTTGTCACGTACAACCGGGGAATCGGGACCACGCCAGTTGACTCAATGACAGACTTTATGATACAACGCGCACACGTTAACCATTAAGCAATCCAACCCTCCATTGACAGTAGGAATTTTATATAACAGTAGACCGCAGCGCCGCTATCCGCGCAAAATTTCATTGGTCAAGACGGAGGGCAAAGTGCGATAATGCGGCTTGATATTCGGGGTTCCTTTATTTCCAGCGAATGTGTTATTCTGCTGTAAATATTAGAACAACCGGAAAATTCACAACGACACGAAGAAATGTCACGCGCTTATAATAGCTCTAATTTTTACAGCAGAATAAAAAATACGCGGGAAATGACGGAATCCCGAACATCAAGTCGCATTATCCCTATTTTTTGTCATTCGTCATTCTTCGTTTTAGGTGAATCATAGACACAGAATCAAGTGTATGGCGTATACCCGTCTTCATTAGCCGAATCGGAACAGAACATTAGCTGGTGTCTGTTGGTATAGCCCAACATTTATAGTGACTCCCTGTACCCTGCTGCCAGTGGGGATATCAGCGATCTTGCCTTTATTAAAATAAAGAACTAGTCGACTTTCGTTTAATAATCTGGGACAAAATGTAAATTGTACAGCGCTTGTCCCACAATTAATACAGATCAAACCACCCGTGTAAGATTCGATTAGAATGAAATATTTTTTACGCATACAGGTTAAAATCTTGGAGCTAGGTGGGTTTTATTCAACATGAAAGGTGCGGAAGGTTTGGGATGCTAGTGGTGTATGGCTGGTTTAGGAGACCCCAGAAACCCAATTCTTATGTTGCAACAGTGGTGGGTGTGTGTGGTAGGAGGAGCCACCCATAGTACCCCCAAAAAGCAAAAAATAAAATAGTTCAGAGTAAAATCGAATGAAAAATTGCAAATTGTTGACCTTTGACCTCTTCTTAAGTGACCTTTCCATCAAAAATTCCATTCTTAAGTTATATTTCCTGGTTCAGGGCACAATCCTCTATCAAATGCCACTGAAATGGTACTATGGGGGCTCCTCCTACCACACCCACCACTGGTGCAACATAAGAATTGGATTTCTGGGGTCTCCTAACCCAGCCATACACCACTAGCATCCCTAGCATCCCAAACCTTCCGCACCTTTCATTTTGAATAAAACTCACCTAGCTCCGGGACTATTAGCAAGCAAATTAATTATTGCAATATGTGTTTTTTGTTAAATACCCGACTTTTCCATGACATGTCTTTACCTTGCATTTGTGAAAATCCCGATCAACTTTCTACCCTGATTTTCTTTACCCCAAACAGTCATGTAAAATATTTAAACTGTTAAATAGTTCGCGTCTATGTTCTTAATGTCGTAAATATCGGATTATAATCAAGTGGAGTTTAATAATACCCATGGTTGAGTTACTATATAACAGCACATCGTTCAAGTTTTTTTTGTTTTTTTGTGGGGAGGGGGATACAGTTTCTCCGTTTAATATTTAATGGAGTATATGTTTATATAACAGTTGTTAATATGTGACAACCTACTTGAATTTATAATAACACTTGCATTGATAAGATTGTGTGCGTTTATAGCAATCCACTTGAACTTTTCACTCTTTCATTGTGTCACTCGCTTAACGTTACAATAGTAAATCAAATCGACTGATCTCTGATAAACCAGCGGTGGCTATATATTATAGATATGTTAATTCAGACGTGGATATCGTGACATCTTTCTTGTAGTGTGACAAATATAATTGACCTATAGCTCCTACCACTTTTTATAAAGACCTTAGACAACACTGGCGCGATTTAGACATTAACAAACATGGCGGAGTCGACGGAATTACCTGGATTTCCCTGACTGAGAAAATTATTCGGTATTTCCAGGCGTTGTTCCCCCTTGTCAGCGGTGCAGGTCGGAACGTCTGGTTGCTTAGTACTACATTATACACTTTTACGATTCAATTTTGTATGAATACAACCTCAAGTGATTAATAATAATAACAGGGTTGACAAAAGCGTTTTTCTTTGTAGGCTTCAATTTGATTCTCGGAGAAATACACTCTACTTTGATATTCATTGAGCAAAGAGTTTCTATGAATAGTAAAATACTGGCGAATATAGATTTCGTTGAACCAGCGAATCCCAGGGAATGATATAAGTCTATTATTACATGTAGATCAATTAAGGGCGTGATATAAGTGTACTAATGTCTTTTAAAGAATGACTGTTTAATTAAAAGAGGGATATCCTATATCACTGTTTATAATATGTTATCTAAAAGGATTCTTATTTAGTTAAAGGGACATTATTCAGGAACTAAATCTGTCTATTGCAGATCTTCCCTTGAGCCTTAAAGGTTATATAAACCATTTATTAACATGCCAGGACAATAATCAAGTCTTGATTCCATCGGATAGGTCTAATTAGAACGGATCAGTATGGTTGTTATAAATGGTGCACACATCTTGTAAAACCCTCAAAGGCTAATATCTTCGCTCAGAATAAAGTACATGTATTGCATAATGTATCTTTAATAAAGCTAAATAAGACGCAAATGGCAGCTTTGATCGGTGTATCTACATCATACTTAACTTCTGCCAGTTCTACAGTTAGATTTATACACTAGTTACTAACTTGATTGAAATAAGTAATATAGACGATAAAAACCCCACTTGACCTCAATCTACAGTTGATCATATAGATATCATAAAATATGGTTTCTTACATCTTCAAATGTTAAGAAGAATTGGGACAAAACTAACACTGTTTCACGCAAGTTACACAATTTTGACGACAGACTAATAACCCTGTCACAGACACTCTATTTAATAACCATGTCAAACTCAACTGCCCCGAACTCTTTCATCAGATACTACGCCGAAATCCACAACAGCCTCACTGACCTCGTGCAGTCCCCTGTTTGATTATCAGTGCTTCCAATGTGCCCCAACTGCTGTCTGTATGCTGATTATGTATAGACCCTTTAGAAATGTGTAAGCTATTGTACAACGATTTCCGCGTGGTTACCAATAGATATGGATTACATCTGTTTTATAAGATGTAACAATATCTTATGCGGTTAAATATAATTAAAACCAGACACCCCCCCCCTTACCCTACAGCAGTCATATTTTTTTTCAAATCCTTCAACAGAAATCTAATCGTCTTGTGAAAGTAATATGTGAATATTGAAGCCCTGGTCACACCAAACAAATTTTCAAAACGCCCCACCTCGTCCAAGAAAATCATAGATAATGTCTATAATACGATCCTACTCCGGTCATAAACAGACCTCAATAGTCCATGTTGTCTGTAACCCGTCCACAGCTAATTCATATCAAGTTCAGATCGGGTAAATTTATCATTCTCACGCAGTCTAAGCCCGACGCTAGTCAGTCTATACCCGTTCGTAACTAGTTATAAATCGTTCCCAAAACGTCCTCAACTGGTTCTAACTAGTTGTTATGCGACCACCTACTTCGAGGACAGTTCAACTTGGCATCATCTTGTGTCCAGTGTGTTCAATTGTGCTGCTATTCCGTGTGCTTTCCCGTCCTGACCCGAGAGCTTCAACTGCTCTTGTCATTCCCCATTCCTGGAAAGCAGCCACTAGTACTGCCAGACGATCTCCAATCTCCAGCTCCTCTGGTGACCAGCCAGATCGAGACCACGTCATGGCAACATTTTCCAGAAGTGGTGTGATCGGGGCTTAACGGTTAAAACTATTATATTTGTTGAACGTTTCTATAACACATCAAATGTCAACTTTCATTGTGCTGACACCATTGTAGTGAACGTATACACACATAACAACTTCAACATAAATAGCTTTTAAGATCAAAGGTGATCATTTCTTTATTCAATAAAGCTTTTGATAGTTTGGTGAAAACATATTTAATGCCAGAGAATGTAGATTTCGTGGAAACGTAAATTTAGGGGGATTAAAATGCCATAGTTATCTGTGTACCGAATGCCATTAATTGTGAGTTTATGCCTATCTATTAGTGGACATTCTGTTTTTAGAATTAAGGCCATGCTTCGTCGGCAAATAATAAATATCAAGTTGTTGGAAAATTTAACGATTCACCCCTAGGCCGCTGCAGGTCCGTCTTGCGGTGTATAACAAAATAAGTTGATAGTGATTCAAGGGCGAATACTACATGTTTCATTGACAATGCACGAAAGTCCATAGATTTATGGCAGTTAATTGTTTATATTTTGCAGCAAACCCCACCCACCAACTCATTTACTGAAGAAAGAAGTTTATAGTTATCAGATGTTGAAAGATTTTATAGATTCTTTATTGTTAAAAGATAATAAAACAAGTATTTGTGGGGACATTGGATTTAATATGTCACTATTGGAATGAACATGATTGTACGAGGTCGAACCTACAATCCACTGATTTCTATTATAGACCCGGTTTATCTTTACCATCATAAAGCAATAAATGTCTGTATTGTCATCGGTATGAAATATTTCATCTTTGCTTATTTCTTCAGTGTCATCATATTCTTTTCTATCTGGAAATGTCATATCAAAATGTATATCATGTCGTAAAAGACAAGCACCTGTTGGTAATCAAAAGATGGCAGATTTACCCAAGTCAAGAGTAACTCCTGATTTACCCACTTTCTCGTCAGCTGGAGAGGAAGAGTTTAGTTGAAACGCTGGGGTTGCATAATTAAGTGTTTTGTCTGTAGGGCTGTGCATTTAGAAATTCTACATACGATGGATACAGACCCTTCATTATTAATGGTTTACGGGGTGTCCTGTCGACAACGGAAGTAATTTTGTTGGTGAAAAAAAGGAATTAAAGTCTGCAATAAACGAGTGGAATCAACAAGGCAAGCACAAGTTTTTACAAGATATAAAGTGGTACTTCAATCCTCCAACTGGGTCCCATTTTAAGTGTATATGGGACCGTTTGATCCGGACTGTTCGAAACGTATTCAGCGCTCTCACTAAAGATCAGACAATGGGTGATGAGACACTGAGTAATGTATTCTGTGAAGTCGAAGGAATTATTAATGCTCGTCCAATAACACCAATCCCGAATGATGTTAACAATTTGAATGCGCTGACACCACAACACCTATTACTTTTGAAAACGGGTCCAGAGGTGAATTTAAGAAACAGGGTTGTTAAGTGCTTCGTCGGTGGCGACATGTTCAGTATTTATCAGATTTGTTTCAGATGAACTCGGGAGTCAGAAGTGGAATAAACAAAGAAATTATACTGGATCACAAATTACCAAGATATATGTTGTCTTTAGCTCGTAGTCTTGATCTAGAAATACATGAACACAGGGTACAAATATCCTCGTTGAAACGTTGTTTGCGGGTGGGGGGGGGGGCGAATGGTTAGCGAGCTGTGTCATAAAGCCTGTCATTGAGTCAACTGGCGTGATTTCGATTCCCCGGTTGAACGTGACAAGGAGTAGGGTCGTCTATCCAAGCTCGTGTGTTTTCTCCGGGCCCTCCTGTTTCCTCCCATTGCTACAGAATCCTACGCGCAAGCGAATTATTGAAATGAAATTGAACCATTTGTTAGTCGAGTGGACGTTAAACCCCATTTCTCTCTCTCGCGTCGTGAAAGTTAAAACTAAAAGGTCAAGTGTTAAAAGGGCTAATTGATAAATGTTTTCATCTTGAAAGTGCACCTTTAATCGATGACGATCAGTGAAAACCAGTATCATATAATAATATCACCCATGTGTTTGTGAAGTGTTAAAGGGTGAATGTGCCATAATATCTGTCATTTTGTGAAATCTTACAACAGTATTATTATTAGACAGTTGTCGAATAGATTTGTTTCTGTTGTTCAGTTTTGGGTCATTCCTGTGAGGTGAAGAGAATTCATTTCTTTTTGTGTCAAGCCGAGAGAGAGAGTGTGTGTGTGTTTAATGCTACTCGACACAAACTAGGTCATTTCTGAAGTAACACATGGTTCAATTTTATTTCAACAATTCGCTTGCACGCGTAAGGGTCCTTAGCAGTTGGAGGAAACCGGAGGACCCACGAAACAGGCGAGGAATCGAAACGACGCCAGTTGACTCAATGGCAATGGCAGACCTTATGATACAGCTCGCACGTGCTGACCATTCGGACATTCGTGCTTGCCGCATGCGGTAAATATTCAAAGCTATATCGTTTTTATGATGTAATTTAACCTGTCTTCTCTTTCATAAATATATTTGGTGACGTTTCACAAAGCCCTATACACTGTCGATATATACATCAACCGGCCCGATTAACAGATGTCATTCAACCTTATAACTATCACAAGCTTTACTGTAAATGAGTCCTGCATGCATGTTTTATACTATTGTCAAGTGTTTTTCAGTTTTTTCTTTTGTATGAACGAAGTCCCCCATCTCCTTTATACATATAAAATTACAGTATTTTCATCCCCACTTTTTATTTTAAAAACGATCAAGTTTTACAAATACTTTTTTTGTCAATACAGATCTCAGATTGTTTTGGTAGTGGACATGGACACGTGATTCAATTCTTCTCCGGGAATGCAGTTTCAAAGACTCGTGTAATCCCGGGGAATACAGGTTCAAAGAATCGTGTACTCCCGGGGAGTATAATTTACTGTAATATATTCATACAGCTTCAACGAATCGTGCAATACCGGAAAATATATTTTACTGTGATGTAATAATGACGTCAAAATCTTCGGTGAATAAGAAAATCTCGGGGAATATCTAAACTAAATATTTACATGTCAAGGACAAATAAAGGTGTCAAGTTGTTTTTAACCTAACTCATTTTCGAGGCGTATTTTTAAATACTCATTTATTTTTTTATTTGGCAAGATATATGAATAAGATAGACATTAGTTTACTGCGATAATTGTTAATAAATATCCAAGTTATTTTATATATTTGTCATCACATTATTTGATTTGTTCAATTCATAGATTTAAATGTTGCTAACTGAATATTAAAACACGAATTATTTGTTAATTGATATCAACATTAATGTTGTGTTTTCCCGGGAAATTATGGGCTTCTGATATCTAGTGTTTAAGACAAAATAAACATTTTACCATTGGTACACGAATCGTGTATAATCATGCGTTTCAGCGCCGGTTTAAAAAGGAACGAGGCTAGAAAGATTCCATAATGTCAAAGAGTGACGCCATATCCTGAAAAGCATGCCTAATAAATTTTATCGGTGTAGACTGGAATAGCTAGACGCTAGAGATTGCGATTCTATTGAAACTTCTGGCGTGTTTCGCCGAACATAACTGATTTGAAATTACAATAAAACAGACGCAATAGAATGTACATGAGCAGCAACGGACAATTATTAACTTTCACCTGCCTATCGACTTCGCTAAAGCATTCCATTCCATAGAACAACCGTAGAGGGGGGGGGGGGGAAACATTGTACAGCAACAACAAATATGCGTTGATAAGTCAAGGCAACACTACAAACTATTTCTCCAATACAGTGTGACAATTGTCAGTATGTTTATTGTATTCACTTCATCAACACATTTTTCATAAACGAGATCATATTTCAATAGAGATATCGGGTTGTTTTGGTTGTAGACATGTACACGTGATTCACATCTCCGGGAATTCAGCTTCAAAAAATCGGGTAATCTCGTGCAATATATATAGTTTACTGTGATATATTGGAAAATCCCGGGGAATATCTAAATTATATATCACCATTAGGGACCAATAAATGTGTCACTTTTTACCTTGACTAGTTTCCGTGACGTATTCTTAATTATTCAAATTCATTTTTAATAAAAGATAGCTTGTTTCGCAAGATACATGTTTATAACCTTTACATAGTATATTCCACGTTATTTTATTAAGTTGTTATTACAGTATTAGATTTGTTCAGTTAATACATTTAAATGTTAATGTTGGCTTGTAACTTGCTACCTGATAGAAGTTATGATTTTGTACAAGCTAATTAGTTTTCAAATTAAGATTCTATTTCATAGTTAGCTTGTCCTAGACGCGTCATCAACAAGTAATCCAAATAAAATGACACTTAAAGTTAAGGCTGGTCTTCGAACCTTAGTTTATGATTTTAAATTCGTACTCGATCAGGTGCTTCGTACATGATTTTAAATAATTAATGGTCGGCGAGTTTTATCAGAGATAAACGAAGCGTCAAGTTATCTCTTGTAGCGAGATTGGATGTGCGTATCTTCTGCGTTTGATATAAAACGTATTGGTGTTCATATTTTGATGTACAATCGACAAAAGATTTTTGAATTTACACTATGTTCAAGGTTTTGGTGACCATTCATGATTTTGACGTCAATATATGGATCGGGCAGTCCATTGTTACTAGTATACTACCTCCAGTTTGTGTATTTCAAGACTTTAGAATTTAATATTTTAAAGTCTGAATTTGATAATTCGTGGAATTTTCGATATTTAAGTCGATTATGTTTATATGTTGAATACCTTTATAATAGATAAAGCATGGGCAAAGTTGTGATTATATTTAAAATAATTAGCAATATTTTAGGGAAATGGGTTTAATTCTTCTATTACAAAAATGAATGAATCAATGCAGAAAAAAAAATACAGACTAACGATAAGTAAACATCTTATAACTTTAAATTGTGTTTAAAATACTTTGTAATTTTTGCAGCAGAAATACATGTGTGACACTACCGGTAGGATAATGTCGCGACTATCCTGGTCACGGACTTTAAAAGGAGACTGTAACACTATCCTGTGTCACGGGACCAACAAGAGCAGACCTGTGACACTATCCTGTGACAATGATCGTCTAGGGTTTTCTTCGGACTTCACGTTGTTTAAAATAATGATCAATTATTCCGATCTTCAATTAACTGACACTGGAACACTTTTTATGTTAAATATGTTTTTATATCTATCTAACATCCATACTACAGGAAACTACAATATTATTGAATATAAGTTCAATATCCTCAGCTGGTGTTTTGAGGTGGTATTTCCTCGCCTCTCAGTCGGGAAGGCTGTGGTGTTCTCCCAACCTCCCAATGGTATCTATCTCCTACCGCCTCATCATGATATCTGAATCCGGCCTGTGAGCCAGGGCAGATCACGGTAGGAACTTCCTCTTGAATCTCTCGAATGATATCTAAAGAAACTTAAACTGCGAATGTTCTTATAAAGAGGTTACGTGCATGAGTCAGAATTGAGCCCGGGAAATTGACCAGGTGCTTCCTTTATCGGATTGGTCAAATGCACAGATGCTACCCTGGATTTCAAGACAGTGTACTTGTATGGGCACCTAGGAGAGCGACTAACCACGTTTTTAACTCATGGGATTACCTTTTTTGGATTATCAGACAATGATGTCATTGCCCCACTTTAAACTTCCAGACATATTCTGGTTAGCCTAGTTCTTGTTGTCACTAGTACTAGCTAATACCTTCAATATATTAAACAGACCCTTACAGAACTTTATAACATCTACAGTATATAGGGTCTATAGTGTAACACATGAACCCCGATCATTAAGAGAAATGTGTCCTCGTATGTCCTCTCTCAGTCTCATATAACAACTTTTTGTCCTCGCTGGAATTATCTGAGAGCCGAAATTCGACCATATATCTGTTATCGCTCATTACTTTAGTGAGTTATTTTGAAAGATAACTCATGTTTTACATGTTTAGCGCCACTTCCGTTTCTTCAGATCTTCGTTGCACATCTATTGCAGCAATGTCCCTGTGTTAAAATTATATTTGAAACGCGTTCAAAGCGACTATAGATCCCGATTTGAGTCTCAAAAATAAAAGTCTGAGTACTATACAGTGACTGACCAATGTGCTGTATTTGATAACGAAAGGTAAATTTCACATACACGTTAATTTTTTTTATAAACTTAAGAGCCTGGTTTTATGCAGGCACCATTTAATACAGCGTGAGACATCGGTCTCTATTTCAAGATGAAGGCTAAGGGAATTATGTTGTTTGAAAACGTATCACGTATATTGAGTTATTTGCGCAACCTAAGTTCTATTTTCCTTTAAATAATCGGGATTGGCCCATTAACCAGTTCTATCATTATCACTATAAACCTCAGCATGCCTCGTTTGTCTGGTGTTCCGAAACGAGGTTTTTTTTAAATTGCCCTGTGTTTGGAACGAGGTTTGGTAAAAATTTTCGAGATAGTTATTAGCGGTATTTGCTATCAGCAAATTTGTAAAAATTAAAATTTATGTCATTTAATACGAAAATAAAACCAGTCGAAAGTATGAAATTATAATCAGAGAAATAGACAAGACAAGAATACACACCATACCATAAATTATTTTCGCATTATTAATATCCATATGTCTTCATAATTAAACGTTTTAATTACATTTTAATGTATGGGATGTGCTTTATTTCCCATTTAATTGACAATTGGTATAAGCCAACAAATTTATCGCTGCGCGTTTATGTAATTTTGCTCCAGTAATATTTTGTGCAATGTTATGGGGTTTCAACAGAAACAGTCAATGCTATAGTCAAGTTATTTTTTTACAATAAATATAAATACACTGGCGTATTGGAAATAAAAAATTTTTCCGACCCAAATCACAGATCTCTGACATAATTACTCCGGGAAGTTGGGTTGAACATTTCAAATCAGTTTTGAATCCATGTTCCGGGTCACAAGAGTGTGAATCGTATTCTAAATTTACTTCAAATTCCGAAACTCAAACAAATGTAGTGGATAACTGTATTCTTAACAAACAAATTTCTGAGTCAGAAGTCAAGCAATGTGTCAAGAACATGAAACCAGGAACCTCGCCGGGTCCGGATGGAATCGGTATTGACTTTTATATAGTTGGCATTGATACCCTCCTTCCGGCTATTACTTTATTGTTCAATAAGGTCTTTGATGAGGGGCGTTTTCCCGACTCGTGGTCTAAGGCACTTATCGCACCACTACATAAAAAAAGGCTCAAAAAACGATACAAACAATTACAGAGGGATCTCACTACTTGATTGTATCGGTAAATTGTATAGTGCTGTTCTCAATTGCAGGCTTCAAAAATGGTGTGAATCGGAAAACAAATACAAAGAGGCCCAAGCTGGCTACAGAAAAAGGTCATTCAACTGTGGACCATATCTTCACATTGTTTGGTCTTGCACAGAAATATCTGTCCAAACCTAGGGGGCGCTTCTATACATTGTTTGTCGATTTTTCCAAGGCGTTTGACTCGATTAATCGCTTTAAACTGTCGTCCCTACTCTTACAAATTGGTGTTGGTGGGAAAATGTTTATTGCACTTAAGTCCATGTATAGTTCAGTCTTATCATGTGTCAAAATTGGGAACCGACTCACTCCCTTTTTTGAATGTATGTCTGGAGTAAGGCAGGGATGTACTCTTAGTCCTATTTTGTTTTGTTTTTATATAAACCAGTTAGTTAATATTATGGAAAATGGGGATGTAAGAGGCATTTTTACTACTCAAGACATTGATGGTATCCTTATGTTGCTATATGCAGATGACCTTGGTATTATGGGTGACTCGGTAAGTAATTTGCAGAGAAAAATCAATATTTTGGATAAGTTTTGTATTGAATTTAATTTACCTGTAAACACCACAAAAACCAAGGTTGTTGTATTTAGGTATGGGGGAGCATTAAGGCATAATGAAAAGTTTTTCCTGGGAAGCAATTTGTTACAATGCGTCACGTATTATAACTATTTAGGCATAATGTTCTCATCAAGGTTGTTTTGGAGCAAGGCTCTCTATAATTTGTCAGGGAAGGCTGAAAAGGCATTAATCCCTATCAAATGTTTATTCCAGAAAACAAATCCATCCATTGAACTCTCATTCAAAATTTTTGACTCAATCATCAAACCAATACTACTTTTGGGGATTCGAGTTCCGCTGTGACATTGAACGTGTTCACTCTAAATTTGCCAAGTATGTACTGGGAATCCATAAGAGCTGCACTACACCCGGAGCCTTAGGCGAATGTGGCCGCCTTGACTTGTCTGTTTCATACATGATATCCTGTATGAAGTATTGGACAAAGTTAATTGGTATGTCCCATAACAGATATCCCAAACAGGTTTATCTCATGCTATGTAAACTTGATGAACTAGGTAGGGACACATGGGCAACCAAAAAAAGAATTGTGTTAAGTTCTCTAGGTTTCGCATATATATGGTATTCTCAGTCTGTTGGTAATGTAAAGTTATTTATTGTATCTCTAAAACTAAGACTATCGGATATTAATAGGCAAGACTGGTCTGAGAGAATTAGTAATTCTGAAAGCCTTGAAGTCTATAAAAATTACAAACTAAATTTGTGTCAAGAAAAATACTTGTCGGTTCAAATCTCTAAGCAAGCTATGAGAAATGCCACAAAATTAAGGCTAAATCTCTTCTCCACAGGAGCAAATTTATATAAGAGAAAATTATCCGAATTGCATGTTCTGTACAATACAACTGAAGATTTGTATCATATATTCATTGTGTGTAAGACATATCATAAACTACGAGTTAAATATTTAGGTGACTATATTAATGAAGAGAATGAATTTTATAATTTATTATTAACATGTGATAAAAAACTTTTGTTACAATTATCTACTTATATAGATAAGATATGGGTATTAAGAAACGAATTACTAAAAACCCAGTCCTAAATCCTCTTTGTTGACCATCTCACTTGCATGATCTATATACACCAAGGCTGTTGAAAAGTAAGCTACCTCCACGTATCATTTATTATATTGTTATAGTTACATGTATGTATATATGTATATGTATTATTACCAATTCATACCATACCACTGTCTTACCTGACCACTTTATTGTACTATGATTTGGATCTATGGGTCTTTGACCTAAATCCTTAATAAACAATATCAATGTCAATGAAATTATATGCTTTTTTGATTAATCAGAATGGATTATTTGTTGTGTATAGACCAGATAAACACTAATTTGTTGTCTGCGATATCAGTTAGGTGTAGGTGTAAAACTATTGCAGACACATGGGGACATCTCACTGTGCCACCCGCTATTGTTCTCATTGGGAGATTAATCAAGCAAGGGGATTATCGAATACAATGGTGTTAAAAGTATAGTCCGCTTTTTAAAACTACTAGGTTTAAACTAATTAACAACTTTATTCACAGTAATTTAATAAAAGTAACAAGAAATACATGTATCAAAAATGAATCATAACCCTACTAAATGTGATATGGCGTCAGTATATTCAATTGCACTTTTTACTCCATTTAATATTTCGATTTTAAGATCATTAATATATTCTTCTACTTTCGCCCCCCTATCCAATTGAACTATTATATTTTCAGTAAGTCTGCTCTTTCGACACAATGTTCATAAATTTAAATATATTCGGGTGGTTTGTTCCGATTTTCTTCATTTTACTGTGCCATCCCTCAACGTGTTTAGTTGTCCGTGAACCATCTGTGTTGAAGTGATTCCACATAGCCCTTCCATCGCTTTCTACCCATTGTTTAGTAACATAATCTGCAAACTTTATAATAATGCCATCACCCAAATCAGCTTCTTCTAGGGCATTCAACCAAACGTTGTCTATATCACATAACCTCACAAATGGACTGTCTGTGAAATTCCCTGTTGTCCAAAGTTCTGTGTGTTTCGCCAAATTGCTTAGCGAAAATGAAACAGGCAACCTTTCAGCCCGCAGTGGAATATTTTGATAACTGCGTTTTGTGCTGCTATTTCAAAATCCGTGAAGATGGTCAAAGGTGATGAATAAATATTTATCTCTGTTGCTTAACTTACATATTTTAATCATTAAAATACTTAAATCTTAACTAGGTGAACAGTACTTAAAAGGATACAGTCTATAATCCTTTGTTTATTTAAATTGTCACACCACCACCCTATAACACCATTTGATTAGGTGGCACAGTGAGATTAAACCAGACACATAGCTACCTTGATTAATTTATTGGCCCCAATAAATTGTCACAACACCACAGTTGTGTCTTAACACCTATAACTGATCGGGCCAATAAATCAATCAAGGTAGCTGATGTTGCTTTACATCTATGGCGTGTATTCTTGTCTTGTCTATTTCTTTGATTATAATATCATAGTTTTACAAATTCGCTGATAGGAAATACTGCTAATAACTATCTTGAAAATAACACGTGTAGTAAACGAGGCATTTTTACTAAGCCTCGTTCTGAAAAAAATACCTCGTTCCAAAAACAGGGCAATTAAAAAAACTTCGTTTTGGAACTCCAGACAACGAGGCATTTTTTTTTACCTCGTTTGGACAGAAATGCCGAACGAGGCAATCTGCGGTTTATAGTATACTTTCCTCAACTTAAACCTTCTTCCTTCAGATGTAAGATCTGGAGAGAAATGCCTGAAGCAAAACTGGAGGAAGAAGACTCAAAACCCGATAATAGGGTGGGTAGCAAAATGACAAACTACCAAACCATAAAATTGGAACTATTTCTATAAACCATACAGATGTTGGTGGGCAAGTGACAAATACAGTCGTGTCACGTGTTACATACTTCCGGGCGGAGGTCAAAGTTGTGAACAGTATACTTTCCTCAACTTAAACCTTCTTCCTTCAGATGTAAGATCTGGAGAGAAATGCCTACCGCTAACCTTTCCTTCCCAGCAGTCATACAATAGGAATGCGGTGCCATAGCTCTGCTTTATAAACCCCCAAGTCTCCAACTCTCACTTCAACTTCTAAACCCTTTTACTGATGCACTGCTAACTTAACTTCCCAACATGGGTTTTATAATCGACATGAATTTGACGACCTGCTGTTCAACTTTGGGTTAATGTAGACGGGCATACGCCAAAAATGTGCCATAAGGAAACACTTTTTGCCCAAATAGTGGCACTACGGCCTACTCTTTTATCGAACTTCAACACATCGGTGTTTTATACCAACCTAAAACTATTTATCCCTTGACAGTTCCTCGGTCCTGCGCTAATGGCAAGAATGAGAGACGCCTGAAAATCCCGATGATGACCTTTTCCGCCAAACCCAGGGACCTCCATCTGCAGATAAGCGAACCATCGACTTGCCGAGTCGCCGTGACTACCCAAACCGGTTTAGTTCAGGACAACCTAATACATGTATATGTAATGGGATGATTAGAGATAAAAATTGAAAAGAAAAACCAAATGTTTTAATGTATTTAATACAAAACATCCAAATTACAACATTTCTAATTCAAGAAAATTCTGAAGTAATTTCCTTGCCCCAACCTCATTCAAATGCGTGCCATCTGCCAGGTCAGATGATCCTATATTATTATGCCTTATTAAATACCAGGAATTAGCTGACGCCATGGTAGCTAAATTTTTATTCACCAACGAAACCCTTGCATTTACATCAACCTTTGAGGTCTTCAAAACAGATGACAAAAATATTGTAGAGCTTTTAAACAAATCATTTAAGACATTTCGAAGAATGTCCAAATCACGAAAACATTGAGCTAACTGTTCAAACTCGAAGTGGGTTCTGTTAATATTATTGATTCCGACGTGAATGTACAGGAAAATACAAGACAAAGATTGTGACAAATTAATCAAATTCCGAGATATATCCAAAATTGATGCCCCTGGAATTGAAAAGACTTTTATACCCGACATATTAACAATACTACGTACAATAGAATCCCCTATAAGCAACATTGAATGGTGATGTAATACTGGCGCCCTGAAGAAATCTGAACCGAAATTAAATAAATTTGCCTTCTGATTTTGAAAACAAAATCTTACAATCCACAAATTCCAAGGTAAACCAAATTTGTCTTTTCGGAAACCTCCCTTACTTGGGTATAACAGAATGTTTGTGTCACCTTTATACGCTAATACAACTATCTGGTTTGCCAAGGAAATTTGTGGAAACCAAACTGGGGTAGGGGAGATAGCCGGAACAATCAAGGTACAGTTTATTTGCTTCTGTTTTATAAAGTTAATAACGGCAGAGATCATATTAAAAGGGGGGAACACATACGCGTTCTCGTGTGAACCTATCGACTGTGCAAAAACGTTTATACCTGCCGTTTTTGGAGTTCTATACGGGGTAAAATGGGGAAGAGTGACGCCATCCCTCCCCTTCATAGCGTTACAATCAAGAGACATGAGATCAATAGTATGTGGTCCGAATATTAGATCAACTCTCTTAAATGCTAAATTTGAAAGACAAGCATCCGATTTTAAAAAGGCCCTGGACGGACCATCAGCAGGATTATCTGAAGATGGAATGAAAACTAAATTCATGTGAATATTGAATTCTTGCAGAATAAAAAATATATCCTTAAGAATGTTATTTAAAATCGAAGACCGACTCCCTTGAGTTTTTTCCCAGCTATCTACAAGGGGTTTATTATCGATATTAACATCTAAGCGGTAATCTTTAACATCATGTCTAATACAAATTAACGCCCTTAAAAGAGCCAAAGCCTCTTTTATCATGATTGGGTAATCGATTTCAGATGATAGCCAATAGTCCCCGAAATACTGTTTCTGACTATTGAAAATAAACTCAGCACCCCATTTGAAATTTGAAGCATCAGTAGACAAGCATAAAACTAGGTGCTCTTCCTTAACCCATTGTTTGGAACCCTGCCATTCAGATAGAAACCCCCAAAATACAATTTCCTCCCTCAATTCTAACGATAAAAGACATACAAATTCTTTCGAAGCCGACAACATTGAAATCGCGTTGAAACACTCCGAAGCAAATAATTTCGCTCCTGGTACTGCTAAAGAAAACGAAATTATTTTCCCAGCAAATCTTTGCAAAGATAATAAATGTATACTATTAGATTCTAATATAAATTTTCTTAGGCTCAAAAATTTACAAACTTTTTCCTCTGTTAGACGAAAGGTCTGTTTTTGCGCATCAACCCACATTCCTAAATAAATTAAACGTTGTGTTGGGATTAACGTAGACTTCTGCAAACCGATAAAAAAACCAAGACGAACTACAACTTCACACGCAACGTAAATTGCGATTTTTGCGCGTTCTAAGTTAGACAATGACAAATTAGAATTTATCTGCTCAACGAAACGGTCATCGATATAAATTAGGTTATTTACGCCAATAGACCGTAAATAGGAAGAAACATGAGTATTTAAGGTATTGTATATAAAAGCAGAATTCTTCCATCCGAATAGAATAGTGTTGCATACATAGTAAACGTTATTCCACTGAAAACCTAAAAGTTTACGCGAGTTTCTGGATACAAAAACATGGTCATACCCACTCTTGTCATCTAATTTTGTTAGAAAAGAAGAATTGGTCACAAATCTAGGTATATCATTTAATGAATCTAAGGAAAAAGGGCAATCCTTCATCCAACAATTAAGATATCTCATGTTTAAACATAAACGTGGTTTAGTAGGCTCGACAGTTAATGGAGAAACTACATAAGGCGGGGATACTTCATTTACTGTACCCCAAACAGTAATGGCGCCAGTGGAAAGACGGTTCTTAATTTCCGTTGTAATAAAATCTTGAAAATTGAGACAAGAGTTGGAATTAGAAAACACTTTAGAAGGTGGATAGCTATGATCATATTTTCTACTTCCATAAAACCCGTTAAAATGAACTATGAAGTTTTCTACATTAACTCCGTCACTTAACCAATTCAAAATATTGATAGAATCCGGCGATTCCAACAAAATATCCCGCCATTTATCAACATGCGAGTGAATACTTCCTGCCCTAAAGTTATTGGGATCCCTAAAAACTAAATTCTGTATAGAAACTTCCAAAGGGTTAAATAACACATATTCAGCTGTCTTGACTTCTTTCCACTGACAAGGTTTTCCTTCATAGTCTACCCAAGTGTTACATATTTCCTTAACACTCTAGAAATATATAAAGCAAACAAATTATTTATTACATTTAGCAACAACATGGCCCATTTCCCCACATTTATAACATATGATTTTGGGACTTTGCGGTATAAACCGGGGCTTTTGAAATCTTTGTTTTGAAGGTTGATCCCCCCCATGCTTTAATAAACTTCTGTTCCTTTTCCATTAACTGATATTCTTTTTTGGATGAAAGCATGAAAACAATCAATGAGCCCACATTAGGATTATGTTTGTTCGCCAAAAACCGTTGGAGGATAAAACCATATTCCTCTGCACTTTGGTCGCATGACTTCCTAGCTTTCTCGTCAAGAAGAATGAGTTTCTGGTGCAGAGTGTCAAGGTTTATGTCCGAAGTTCTAGAGGCATATTCTTTAACTTCTCTAACCATTACCTCAACCGACTCTTTCTCCTGTTTATGTTTCTGTTCTTCCAGTTGCTCTTTTAACCTTTTAATTTCTTGTCTAGCATCAAACTGAAAATATCAAATAAAGTCTAAGTCTTTCCAATTTGATAGAGTATTCTCAACCTCGAGGACCTGTCTGCCAGTGCTAACATTCAGTTGAGAAGCCAGTAAACCCACGGTATTCCCCTGAGTGTGGAATGGTATACTCCTCTAGCATGGAATTCGTTCTCCAACCAACGTGAGACAAAATGTCTCTATCTGAAACACCCAAACTCTTGAGAGTAATAGCACACCCACTACGTAACCCATGTGGAGTTTCCCCATTGAAAAGCTTGATAGCCGACAAATGTTTTTTAAGCCGGTGGTTCATAGCTGAAGAGGACACAGGTGCATCTTTTACGCCTACACCTCCAGCAGAACAAGGTCTGAACAAATAACCTGAATTGAGTTCTATTCCAAGTGAGTCGCACACTCTAATGTAAGATTCCAACTCCAAAACAGCACAAATTTCCTGTTTTCCACGGGAGGAATAATTAACCTTCTTGGTTCCGAACTTAAAGATTTTCCTTCAGACATGTGAATATATAAACCATCACCATTTGGTAATTTTCTAACCTGAGAAAACTTCAATCTACCCAAATCACCAGCTCTGTCACCTGAGAAACACAGTAACTTAAAATAAGCCTTATCTCTAGCTAAACAATATCTTTGAGTCCTGGTCAGAGCTTCCTTAGATACATCAACATCAATGGCTCTACACATGCGAATGATTTTATCCAAAAATACAGGTTTGGCCTTTTTCTTACTAAGAAGCGCCCTTGCTTGCTCAATGCGCACCGCTTTAAGGTGGTTTTTTACTGATGGTGAGGCCAATGGATTCCCTACCCCAAGCCTAGTGTTCCAATCCGAACCTCTACCATGGTCACGAAAAATCGCTCTTAAACGACCAATCAAACTGTCGACAGTAGATGCAGCCATCCGCCTTGGACAAACGCATAGAGAATGTTTTAATACTTTATACTTTTTGGGACAGGATTCGTAATGAATTTGACTTTTACCACAATTTTCCTTAAACACTAAAAATTGCCTCATAACAAAAGGGGAAGCATCATCTAGAGATCTCGGTGGATTAAGTAAAGTCAAAAAATGTTTTAATTCTTCGCTTAACTTCTGTTTCTGTTTCGAATACTTCGTATTTAAAACGAAACTATCCAATTCATTAATCCTATCACTGATAGATTTTGCATCCACAGTGGATACCTGAAGGAAAAAAAAATGAAAACTACTCAATATAATCCAATTTTTTACTAAATTAACTTAAATGAAATTGGCAGAAATATTATAAAATGTTTTTGGGACAACCTTTTGCCTATCACCCCTTATGGGGGCGATATCTGTCAACCATCTTTCAAGTTAATATGGAAAGGTGCCTAACGCAAAACCCGATCAGATTCACAACATTTTATTGCATTAACGCGCATAAGATGACAACTGTGCAATTCGTAGTACTTGCAAATTACCTTCCAAAGCACATTAAATTAGGCTGATAAAACCCGACATCAGCCCCGGTCTAACAACTAGATATCATTCTTAGGCCGACACACCTGCATGACAAGGTATCGATCTCGGCCGACTAACCAGTACGAATAAAATATCTATTTCAGGCTCATAAAACCAAACATCAATCTTCAGTTCACAAAACCGTACCAATAGGTATCAATCTAACTCAAAAACATAGAACTAGATATCAATTTCTATATACGATCCATCGAAAAAAACATACAACTAAATATCAATTTCAGGCTGATAAAACCATACATCTAAATATCGATTTCAGGCTGATAAAACCATACAGCTAAATATCAACTTCAGGCTGATAAAACCATACAAATTAAGTATTCATTCCAGACTGATAAAAACAACACAAATTAAATATCCATTTCAGGCTGATAAAACCATACAACCAGGAAAAGACCCCCAAACTGGTAAAAGATAGAACCCATTCTAAATGTAGTTTGAATGAATCCCCCCCACACACCCCCACCCCACCCCACCCCACCCCCGAAGTTTATCGTTGTGATAAATAGCAATAAATGTGACCTTTCGACTCGAATAGTACCGTAAAAAATAAAAAATCGAATGAATTCGAAATTAAATTTGAAATTAGGCCCATAATGCATCAATATCAAGTCTTCATCCCAATAAATTAACTATGCATTTTTATACGCCCACATTTTCATGTGGACGTATTATGTCGTCGCCCCTGTCCGTCCGGACGTCCGTCCGTCCGTCCGTCCGTCCGTCCGGACGTCCGTCCGGACGTCCGTCCGTCCACAATTTGTTTGTGGACTCTCTACAGGTCACAATTCTTATCTGATTTTGACGAAACTTGAAATATAGGTTTATCCCCATAAGATCTCGGTTCCTTTCGATATTGGCATGTATCGGATCGGAACTTCATGGATTATGGCCCCTGATTGTACGAAATATCATGTTTTTAGCTTGTGGACCCTATAGAGGTCACAATTTTGAACCGATTGTGATGAAACTTGACATGCATGTTTATAACCCCAAAATCTTGGTTCCTTTCGATATTTACGGCCATCGGATTGTAACTTCCTGAATTATGGCCCCTGATTGTCCGAAAAATCGCCCTTTTTAGCTTGTGGTCCCTCTGGAGGTCAAAATTATTATCCGATTTAAAAAACCGTTCGATTATATCACCGTTACATGGTAATGAAGGTTGAGTTCAAATTTCGTGAAAATCGGACCAAAATTGACAAACAAAATGGCCGCCGTTTGTACGCGAATAGTGTGAAAATATGTTATATCAAGGTTGTGGACCCTATAGAGGTCACAATTTTGAACCGATTTTGATGAAACTTGACATGTATGTTTATAACCCAAAGATCTTGGTTCCTTTCGATATTTGCACCCATCGGATCGTTACTTCCTGAATTATGGCCCCTGATTGTCCGAAAAATTGCCCTTTTTAGCTTGTGGTCCCTCTGGAGGTCAAAATTATTATCCGATTTAAAAAACCGTTTGATTATATCACCGTTACATGGTAATGAAGGCTCTGTTCGATTTTCGTGAAAATCTAACCAAAATAGACGGACAAAATGGCCGCCGTTTGTACGCGAATAGTGTGAAAATATGTTATATGAAGGCTGTGGACCCTATAGAGGTCACAATTTTGAACCGATTTTGATGAAACTTGACATGCATGTTTATAACCCGAAGATCTTGGTTCCTTTCGATATTTGCGCTCATTGATTCGTAACTTCCTGAATTATGGCCCCTGATTGTACGAAAAATCACCCTTTTTAGCTTGTGGTCCCACTGGAGGTCAAAATTATTATCCGATTTAAAAAAACGTTTGATTATATCACCGTTACATGGTAATAAAGATTGAGGTAAAATTTTGTGAAAATCAGACCAAAATTGACAGACAAAATGGCCGCCGTTTGTACGCGAGTAGTGTGAAAATACGTTATATTAAGGTTGTGGACCCTATACAGGTCACAATTTTGAACCGATTTTGATGAAACTTGACATGCATGTTTATAACCCAAAGATCTTGGTTCCTTTCGATATTTGTGCATATCGGATTGTAACTTCCTGAATTATGGCCCCTGATTGTACGAAAAATGACCTTTTTTTTAGCTTTTGGCCCCTCTGGGGTCAGAATTATTATCCCATTTACCCACTTAGCAACATGATCCCCAGTCGAATTTGAAGCCCACTGAAATGAACCTTTATAACCCAAAGATGTTAATTCATTTCGATATTTGCACATAGGAAAAATCACTTTCGGTATTGCTTGTTCTCTATCCATCTCTCGAAAATGTGGGCGTATCCTGCCTGGCAGTGCCAGCCTATCTTTAATAATTGCCATCCAAGAGTTGTTTTGTCTTTCCTTCCAAGATTAAGAAAAAAAAATATATTAAATTCACAACAGAATAAATGAGTAAACCTATACAACATACACATATTCATTTCAGGCTGAAAAACCATACCGAGATGCCATACTGAGATGCAAATTGTGACATATCTGCCTTTCTATATCACAAAACCGACCACACCAAAAATTTGCACACCTCTGCAACTTTGGCAAATATAGCAAAGACATATGTACCTCATCATGAGCAGTGACGTCATTCACAGCTCCAGATTTTCTCTTTTTAGATGTTGTGGGGCCATCATGTAACTTTGAATTGGCAACCTGGGGATAAAAAGAAAATAGATGATAACAAAACCAACGGCGATCCTAATGTTACCGTACTAGTCCACCATACTATTTCCACACGTGCCTAGTAACAGCAAAACGAAAATGATATTTACTGAGAACCATTGGTAAATAAAAACATTATGTAAATCCAACTATGTACAAGTTATGGTTAAAATCCCTACGGCCAGAGGTCATTTAACGTGCAAAGTAAAATGTGAACTTTTGGGGGGGGGGGGAAATTCGTAATTTCAAACCTAATGCCTGTAGATATAAACCTGTGAACTTTTGCGGGGGAAGATTTGTAATTTTTAGCCTAACAACCTGTACGTTCAAACCCGCGTATTTTTTCACTGAATAACATTAAAGATTCATATTTGAATACATCTTACGCACACTGTCTGTTTATACACGCTGAACAGATTTATATAGCTTCAGTTTGAAACCACCATGGCTGACTAGTATGGTAACGAGCACGTGCAAGCGTGTGTGACCTATATTGTCCACTGCTTTCTCGATTGACGAAAAAAGGAATATGGAAATCAAAACAAAACAAATCATTTTACCTGAATAGCAGCATAAGCGAGAAATACCACCTCCTTCTGTTCAACAGTGTTTAAATCAAACCCCAAAATTTCAAACACCTCTTCGATAACAGAGTTTGTCCAACCAGTGTCCAGGAAACGTTTTAATATCTCGTCTTTTGAAAGGGATTTGAGGACCTCATTTTCCTTAAAAGAAAATTCCGATTTCGTTCCCTTTCTAAACTTTTTCAAGACAGGGATAATGTCTTCCCGGTTTAACACGGCGTTGTTAGAGAGGACAAACATTTCGTCCAAACAGTTGAGCTGTTGGTGGGCAAGTGACAAATACAGTCGTGTCACGTGTTACATACTTCCGGGCGGAGGTCAAAGTTGTGAACAGTGTATTGTTCCGTCTCACCGACTCGAACCACACCGTGGAGGTTTTACTCGCCGAGACCTGGCTCCCCAGTTAGCATAAGCGCTTCCTTGGCGAAAGAATAAAACTATTTATGCTGACATTTAGGTTTTATCTATTCGGGCTGCGGTAAACAGTGTCCAGCCACATTCGCTGCCTTTACATTGGAATATTACTGCTCCTATGGCGGGAATACTATACAGAATCTACTTCCGTTTTACACGAGTAATTCACATTTAAATGATGGGACACTATTGAATCATAATACCTTAAAGAAGCAGGAATATGGATGACCAGCTACATTCTAAAAATATATTAAATGAAAAGAGAGGTTCGTATATATACACTATGACTGTTCGTAGAAAATAACACCACACAATGGCCGACACCAATATTGTCCTTTAGTGAATATTTTAAACTGCCTGTGTATGCGCGCATTATGTGCGCGTTGTTTTAAAAATCTATTCATTATTTTAGTGGCTTGTTGTTTTAGAAAATCATCCATTATTTGTATCTCTGTGGTGCTTTGTCTAGTAATAGCCCCGGACTGTCTAATGTAAGTACAAAGAAAAACTGTTCTTTCTATACACAATAATAGACAATCTTCGGTAATTATAATGGCCCCGAAATTGACAGCAGATGCCAAAATCGGGGCATTTGTAAGGGAATCTTAAGTCATCTTACGTTTTCCAGGCTCCAGCAGCAACTCCGTGAGCGCTGGCAAAACCTTTGGCATGCCACAAAATTGCCAAAAGACCTTGCGAAGATTCATCTTAGTGTTGAATTTGCGTGTCCATTTTGCCCCCCAGAAGGCATTGTGAGGGATTCATGTTGTCGAGTTACCTATCTAATTCAATCGGACAGCTTCTTGTTTACTTCATATTGTGTTCGTATGGAGACAAAACGGTTGACATGCAATATACGCTCTCATTGTGCAATAGAAAAGCGAACAAGCTAACAAAAAGCGACTTTACGTACAACCAGGAGCTATAATTCATGACAATATGGGCGTAAGAATGACAATATGGGTACCGATGATCAGACAAAGATGACAAGATTTGATTATGTGGCCTTACGGTGGACGAGAAGGACACACGAATTCAAAACGAAAATGAAACTTCACAATATTTGGGCAGCACACAAGAAGTTGCTGCCTGCCGGAGCCTGAGAAACTCCATAGGTGATCGTACGATGGCTTAAGATATGGCCCGATGTTTTAACGACCAGAGCTGAATTTGAACATTTTATCTATCGTGTGTCCATCTGGTGTTAATTCCGGGACTGTGTGCCGTCCACTTTAACCATCAGATTAAAAAAGATAGGCTGGCACCGCCAGGCAGGATACGCCCAAATTTTCGAGAGATGGATAGAGAACAAGCAATACCGAAAGTGATTTTTCCTACATCATTAAGTTAGAATTTGATATGTGCAAATATCGAAATGAATTAAGATCTTTGGGTTACAAAGGTTCATTTCAGTAGGCTTCAAATTCGACTGGGGATCATGTTGCTAAGTAGGTAAGATGCTGGCTCGGTAGCCTTTAGGTTGGGTGTTGGGTGTTTGATCCCTGCATTGGGTGAAAAAGTTCATCTCGATTTTCTGGCGTGGTTTCCCCTTGTTAGTGATGAAGGATGGATGGCCTGACAAGAACAGCTGTCAATGTTGGTCCGATTTTCACGAAATTCGACCTCAACCTTCATTACGATGTAACGGTGATATAATCAAACGGTTTTTTAAATGGTATAATAATTCTGACCTCCAGAGGGACCACAAGCTAAAAAAAGGTCATTTTTTGTACAATCAGGGGCTATAATTCAGGAAGTTACGATCCAATGGGCGCAAATATCGACAAGAACCAAGATCTTTGGGTTATAAACATGCATGTTAAGTTTCATCAAAATCGGTTCAAAATTGTGACCTCTATAGGGTCCACAACCTTGATATGACATATTTTCACACTAATCGCGTACAAACGGCGGCCATTTTGTCTGTCAATTTTGGTCCGATTTTCACGAAATTTCACCTAAATCTTCATTACCATGTAACGGTGATATAATCAAACGGTATTTTAAATCGGATAATAATTTTGACCTCCAGTGGGACCACAAGCTAGAAAGGGTGATTGTGCGTACAATCAGGGGCCATAATTCAGGAAGTTACGAATCAATGAGCGCAAATATCGAAAGAAACCAAGATCTTCGGGTTATAAACATTCATGTCAAGTTTCATCAAAATCGGTTCAAAATTGTGACATCTATAGGGTCCACAACCTTGATATAACGTATTTTCACACTATTCGCGTACAAACGGCGGCCATTTTGTCCGTCAATTTTGGTTTGATTTTCACGAAATTCGAACTCAGCCTTCATAACCATGTAACGGGGATATAATCAAACGGTTTTTTTTAAATCGGATAATAATTTTGACCTCCAGAGGGACCACACGCTGAAAAGGGCAATTTTTTGGACAATCAGGGGCCATAATTCAGGAAGTTAACAATCAATGAGGGCAAATATCGAAACGAACCAAGATCTTCGGGTTATAAACATGCATGTCAAGTTTCATCACAATCGGTTCAAAATTGTGACCTCTATAGGTTCCACAAGCTAAAAACATGATATTTCGTACAATCAGAGGCCATAATCCATGAAGTTCTGATCCGATACATGCCAATATCAAAACCGAGATCTTATGGGGATAAACCTATATTTCAAGTTTCGTCAAAATCGGATAAGAATTGTGACCTGTAGAGAGTCCACAAACAAATTGTGGACGGACGGACGGACAGGGGCGACGACATAATACGTCCACATGAAAATGTGGGCGTATAAAAACTAGATTTGTCGTTATGTACCTCCACAATTTAAACCCACGAGGTTGGACAGGCGACCCCACTCCTTGTCACTTACAACCGGGAATTCGAACCCACGCCAGTTGAATCAATGGCAGGCTTCATGATACAACACGCACGTGCTAACCATTCAGCCAGCTTTGTTTAGCGATTTTCGAGGTATCAGATTGCCACACATTTAGTGTGGCACGGCTACGCACTGCATTTATCAACCGACTTAAATAGAGCTTCCGAAAGTTTGGCTACTCGTTACTCTGAGATATGAAATCGGAATTGCGGTCTGTTGTCGTAAGGGAATTTTGAAATTCTTGCTTACTACATATGGTTTAAACAATATTTATTTGCAATGTTTACAATTGTTATAGCTGAATTACAATAAATAAGATACGAAAACAAGTATGAAAATGCTTATATATATCGCTTACAAATATATGGTAAATTGCCCCTACCACATTGTTTTATGATGACTTGTATTTCATTATGTTTGTTGTAAAATAGTCTGTTTGGAGCTGACGTCCCATAAACCAAATACACTGCCAAACAATGCATCAACCGGTCCGATTTATAACATGTGAAGGAGGGGGGGGGGGCGAATGGTTGGCACGTGCGCGCTGTATCATAAAGCCTGGCATCGAGTCAACTGGCGTGGTTTCGAATCCCCGATTGTACGTGACAAAGAGCCGCTTCTCCAGCTTCGTGGGTTTGCTCAGGGTCCTCCGATTTCCCCCCAATGTTAAAGACCCCTACACGAAAGCGAATTGTTGAAATAAATGTGTGTGAACCTTTAACAGATACCCTACTGTTACGGTAAACGAGTCATGCATGCATGTTTTATACTTTTTTCAAGTGTTTTTGTACAGTATAATTATTGTGTCTGAACGAATTCCTTCTCCTTTATATAATTGTGTTATATTAGCTATTTATATATAGTCATATCATCCATATACCTTTTATATAAAGATCAAGTTTCACCATTTTTTTTCATTTTCAATAGCGATCTCATGTTGTTTTGGTGGGATACATAAACACGTCATTCAACACTTCTACGGGAATACAGTTTCAACGAATCATGTAATCTCGGGGAATACATACTACCCAAAAGAAGTTAATGTCAACCAATTATTTTTTGTTTGACATTTTATTAGACACGGGAAACATGTATATCAAAACTTTTAAGCACACTTTTGGTATGAATGAGTTCAATATGTCTCAATCTTGAGTCTGTTATGCAAAGCATATGCACTTTTTATACACAACTTTTCTGGGGATCTGATGAAAAATCGCCATTTTGAGCACAATGAGGTCCAACAAAACTGTCTCAAATTTGGTAAATGTGTTAATAACAAGTGAAACCACCACGTGCTCGTAAGCAGTCGACAAAACGACGAGGCATGCTGTCAATCAGACGTTGAAAAAACATCTGAGAATCCTGAAGGAATTGCACCAATTCTTGAAGATTATCAGGTTACATATGATTGTATCTCACACGTCTGCCTAACTCATCCCTTGCATGCTCAATATTGGTGCCAAGTCAGGAGAGTATGCAGGCCAATCCATTCGTTCAATACCATTTTCGGTGAGAAAATCATTAACAACTCGTGCTCTATGCGGTCTAGCATTGTCATCTGTGTACCCGATATCCGTCATATTTCCTTGGACGACGAAAGGAGGAGTCCTGTGATGTACCGAAATTCCAGCCCACGCCATAAACGTACCACTGCCAAAGCGATGGCATTGTCTGACGTTAACATCAGCAAATCTTTCTCCTTGCCGCCCATAGACGCAACGTCTGCCATCATTGAACTGTAATGCAAATCGGGACTCATCAGTGAAGTGTACTTGTCCCCATTGTCGCCGTCTCCAGTCTCTATGACGTGTGCATCAGTCACGACGTGCTGCCCTATGACGTTGAAGAAGAGGTGGTCGAACCGCTTATCATCGATATCGAATATTGTGGGCTCGCAGACGATTTGAACACCACTTGCATTTCGCAGTTCATCTCTCAGACATCTCGCTGTAACAACGCGCTGGCGTAAGGCCATTTGAATGACATGCCGGTTTTGACGTCGCGACATTGATCTTGGCCTACCAGACGGTGGGCGATTCTGAATTGAATTGGTTGTCTGGAAACGCTGCCATAGTCTCCCAATCACACTCTGGCTAGAACCGATTCTCTGTGCCAAATTCCTCCGTGTAAAACCCTGGTGAAGCCACTCAATGGCTCTTCCTCTGTCAAGTTCCCTCAGCTGACGTCTGACCATGTTGAAATTTCAACTGAGAGCAGCACGGTCCTGGAAGGTTTTTTATGCTAAAAATGTTCCTGGAAAATGCATAATGCACGTGCAAGGACATAATGTACTCCAAAAAGTCGTACCCTACTGCGTTTGGGCGATGCAAACAGTTTTGTTGAGCCTTCTTTTGACCTTCAGTTTATGGTTTCTAAGGAGGCTGTCAAAATCGTTTTGTTTGATAATGACATATGCCTTGTACACAGGTTTTGTCATCAGTATATCGTGAACCAATTTTGACACGATTTCCACCAATAATTTTATATATATATCTGATATGTGCATAGTACGGTGGTTGATTTAGGACACGCAAAAAAAAAATATCTCGGGCGTACGAGATACTAAGTCGAGCGCTCGAGATAGTAAGTCGAGCGCTCGAGATAGTTAAGTCGAGCGCTCGAGATAGTTAAGTCGAGCGCTCGAGATACTAATTCTAGCGCTCGAGATAATACAATCGAACACATCTCAACCGATGTTTTAAGCTATATGATTTTGTTTGTTATATTCAATGATAAACTTGCAGAATAAAGATCCATTTGTTTATTTTCACAGCCCATCCAAAGCTGCAGTGAGGAGCGGATACCCCCCCGCCCCTACACACACACACGCACATCCCATACCATGCTCATCATCACCACCAAATATTTCCCGTTATATTTACCCCCTTCCAACTGGGGAGTATATTGCATATGTTATTATACGAATCAATAATTGTATATATCGAGGTTACACAGTTTTCCTATGAGAGATTGACATATCCTCTTATTTAGAAGCTCAGGTCTGATCCAAGGTTATTGATTTCATATGTAGGAACTGATCATTGCCTAATTTACCCCATCCCCACCCTACCGTTCCCCACACCTTGTGGATATTCTTATTGAATTCCTTGCTGTGGAAGGAAACCTACGGACACGGGGTAAAACCACACGATTGAGAAGGAATTCGTATCATCAAGTCATATACGCTCACAACAGGGACCTAACCCAGAACTACAATCCAGAGGTAGTTGGCCAGATTACACACACCTTCACTTGGAAGGGGATGCCCCAGCCCCATCCCATATACCTCACCACCTCAGTTAATGAGATGCTTTCTCAATCGTGTGGTTTTAATCCGTGTCCTTATGTTTCCTCCCAAAGCAAGGACACTGAATTTAATAAGATAAAGGTTTCTCGGGTTGTGGAAGTAGAGACGTTCAATCCCCAGTTAGAACAAGGTGTAAGGACCAGTGGGGCGCGGGGGAGGGGAGTTGAATGTTCTGCTCCTAAACTGGGCTGTTGAAGACGGGCATACGTCACACAGTGTGCTATGAGGGAAATTTTGCCCGAGCAGCTCCGCTATGGCTTATTACTCTTATATCGAATTCCAACTGCCAATGGAAGTAGTTGTACCGCTTGTTCAGGGACGCACCGAGTGACCTTTAACCTAGTTCGCCGTGACCTGGTCATGACCTTGCACTGAGTGACCCATATGACCTAGTTTGTCGTGACCTTGCATGCCCGAGAAAGAGGGGCGCGCACGGAGAGACAGACGAAGGGGAAGACAAGAGAAGGAGAAGACAACTCTTTTGCATTGATTAAGTTGACCCTGAAACGGGCCGTTGGTTGGCCCTGAAAAGGGCCGTTCGTCTCGCAACACTAACAGGAACATCTCGGATGCTCTGTCGGGTACCGTGGCACAGGTCCCTTCTCACTTTTAACTGCATGTTTCGACCGGTTATGGTAGGTGTTCGACACATCTACCCCACACCAGAAGCAGACCAAGTAATCGACATCCGGTCGATTCCCCTTAGACATAGGTAATAACTCCCAGAAGTTGCACAAAATCTAAAATGTTTTCGATCCATGGTGTTTGTGACTTCTTTTGGCTTTGACACTCCTATTTATTGCCCGGGACTGGACGAGTCTAATGTGTTGGGACGATACCATTCTCCACCAATCAGAATAGCATGACGTCACAAAAAAACAGACACGTGATATGTTGCTTACAAAGCATTTTATTGAACTTGAACATATTTACAAATTTTATTGAACACAAAATTTATTGAACTTGAATTGAACATAAAGCAAAAAATAAACATATTTACAGAGCAAAAAAGCATCGACATCGTTTTCCATTCTTCTGGTCTTTTTGCAAATCGGCAAAATGATCCCTAGACCTTTGTTCGACGAGTATATCGTTCACACGATACACGTGCCCGAAAACAGAAAGGCCGTGCGGGGATGGAACGTTAAATCGATGACACAGATAATACAAACAATAATGTCCGGAGGCGACACTCTCGAGTCACTGAATCCATCGGGGTTGGTAGTGGAGCTGTAGATCTTGCACGAAACGTCGAAAGGCTTCTCCGTAAACATCAGGGGGACACCCGTAGGAATCGAAGAAGGTAATGTGATCTGGTCCATCGCACACAAACACGGTCCAGTGTCTACCGGGTTGGTCTTCGTCGTCCGTGTTGATGACGTAGGCTTTGGGGTACGAGGTCGGGTGTAGTATATCCAGATGATTACTAGCCCACACGCCCCCGAGGGGAGATGTTTTTCTTAAGCCCGTGTCAGTTGTCGATTGGAGAGAGAGAGAAATGAGGTTTAACGTCCACTCAACACAAACTAGGTCATTTCGGGACTAACATATGGTTTAATTTTTTTTCAATAATTCGCTTGCGCTTAGGGGTCTTTAGCAGTGGGGGGAAACCGGAGTGCCCGGAGGAAACCCACGAGGTTGAGAAGGCACCCCTATCTCCATGCCACATACGCTCACACCAGGGCTCAAAACCACAGCCGCATGCCAGGGTGACCGGCCAGCTAGAGGTCGAAGCGCGACACTCTAGACCACTAGGCCACCCCCACCCCCCACCCCCCCCCCCCCCCGGTTGGAGAGAGCCCCAACAATGTGTGATGATTTGTCGGTTGGCGTCGATTTCCATGACATTGTCGTATTCGGCAAACAGAACAAGACTGAGGTGATTGGTCGGGGCAACACCGAACTTGGGTTCCAAAGACAGGTTACCCGCCATTTTGGGATGAAAGTAGTTACCGTCGGCTCCGTGGTCGTTGGTCAAATCGAAACAATACAAAGTGTACTTATTGATATAGTCGTTGAAAGGGAGGCCCAGGTCTTCTCGGGTGTTTAAGACGGCCACCCTTTTCATCCAATCCAGGTAAGGTGCGATGGCTTGTTTCTGGGGAAAGTCGACATCGTATTCGTCAACAATTTCCCCATTCTTGGTCAGTTTGGTGTTTTCCAATTGATTGTGTTCGAATTGGAAGGGGTTTCTTTTTTTTTCTTCCGTCGTAGGCCGGGTTACATACCATACCCACGATCAGTCTCTTTGGTAGGCTTTCGTTAACAAACAGATTGTCTAGGACGTGACTGGCACGATTGTCGGGAATGACCACGTCTCTGACCATCACGCGCTTCAGGGGATACCTGGCGTTGGAGGATTGAAGTTGCGCAGCAACCCGTGTGTAGGTACTGGGAGCCAGGGTGACGAATGGGATATCCAGATAGGCGTTGGTGAACTCCACTTTGTAGTCTTCTGCATCGTTGCCTTCGCCGTACATCAGAAAAAATTTCGGGGATTGCTTTTCCAATTTCAACCGCAGGTCCACACCGTCCAGCAGATACCGATCGTGTAAACACATGTCCAAGTGTAGACGCGACTGCAGTTCAAAGGTGCGACTGGCAGCGATGGTTTTCTGACGTTGTTCCAATCCTTTTTTTATTTGGAGCCTGTCGTCCACCGTCCCCAGCGGTGGCAACGGATTTCGTGGAATTGAACTGATCGTTCTTGGCTCCCTTACCGAAACTCAACAAATTCTCCAAGTACGCCCGGTAGGGATAGGTGGGCAGAGAGGTGGTGACCAAGGTTTCGGCATCTTTTCCCAGCCGTAATTTGACGTCTTTAAACAACGAATGAAACAGGTTGTTAATGGGTGCGACGTGACTATCCGCATCCAGGTCATCCCCGTCGTTCTTGGTCAACTTGAGGGCCAAGTGCAGTGTCATGTTGGCCAGATCGATGAAATCGGTGGTAGCATTGGAAATATAACATTCGATGGGTCCGTCGTGGTTCAAGTCGGGCGTCAGTGGATACTTTCTGATTTTGGTCACCTTGTTTATGGCCGTCTGCGTGTCGGGTACACTGAACAAATCTCGCGCGCAGGGACAGGAATCATTGAGCATTACCTGCGTAGCCATGGTCGACGATATCTAGTTTACGTCGTTTGTGAGAGGTGACCTGTGTTTTCTTCTTCCTCTTCGGACGATGTGAAGTGGACGGGAATCGTGAGGGGTCTTTTATAGGTTCCAGGTGGGCGACCACGTTCTTGAGTGTGTCGGACATCGTGTTTGACACCGCGGGGCGAAGCGTGTCCTGAGCGACTTTCTTCCAGTTTCATTTTTCACGACCACTGAAAAGCACGCTTTGTCTCACTTTGGGTAACACTTGGGCCACATTCTTTTTCACGGCAGGCAGCGCTCACGCTGTCGATCGCCATTTCCGCCAATTTTTGGCGATTCTTTTTTAACCATGGCTAAAAAAATTTTTTGGCACAAAGTTTTGATTTCCACGCCGTGCACACACGTTACAATCTATCACGCTTGGCTGAGTCATTTATCAATCAATCAAGTACTAATCCTTTATCTCTTGATCAATCTCGGATTAGTATACACAGTATGAGTAGTGATAAACTAATCAAGAGACAAACGATTGTTCTCTCCAAATACGAACCGGTGGCTTTTTTTGACGTTTTCTATATATTCAAAATGGCGGACACCGTGAATAATACTCGTTCGATTTGTGTGAGATTATTGGACTATGACGTCTGTTTTATCCTTTTCCTACTCCTGTGGCACGTATCGTTAATAAATAAAGCCGGGTTTGTTGTTAAAGTTTATATTGAAGTCGATATTAAACGCCAGAAACGAACGAACGAAAGTCGTTTATTTTCTAATCACATGCCATTAATACTAATGGGCCGTAAGCGAAAACTTGAACAGCCGTCGTCAACGTCCGATAGAAGAATTTCAAATTTATTTATATTATTTTTTTTTTGTATTTCACCACCAAAATACTCCCGAACTGACTATATAATAGTTAAAAATAGATAACGTAAATGGAATATTGTGAAAATTTGAGTCAATTTGCTTCCTTTGCGAGATTATTAGCGTTTGATATGAGGCCCAGCCTCGATCATCATCGCTAAAGAAAGACTAAGCTCTTAGTCCTTACATAATGTATGTTTGTGCATTTAAACAATGTGGATCTCTTAAAGATGAATGATAATTTTCAGATCCTTGATATTTCAGTAAGTGCTTGGTCACAATTTCTGTTATAAAGAAAAATATTCATTAAAAACAAATACACTGTGTGGTTACCGCAAAAATGGGCTTCTGCAAAGCAGTGAAGAATTTTGTAAATTGTAATATATGTATATTATATGTAAATAAAAATTACTGAAAAAATATAATAGAATAGATATGCGTTCTTTTTTTTTGGGCGGAAAAAATATATGGCTAATAAATTAAAATGAAAAATTGGCGGAAGAAAAATTGAACCCAGAGTGAGCACTGACGGCAGCTTTACCGGCCGACCACAAGGTCTTCCCGACCGATTTGACGGCATTCTATAACCCCGACCATCGACCGGCACCCTTTTGTCTCATAATTCCCCCCTTGTACACCACCAGACCACTGTCGACCCCTCGCTGTCTGAGCACTCCGCCTTTGTATACTCGAATCATCATCGGCGGCGAAAATGAAGTTTGACCACCACCTTACCGTCGAGAATTGGCACGGTTTTCCCCATTCCCTTCCTGATATAAAGACCAATGGAGTTTAGTCGACTGTACTTCAGAGGCAAGTAATGAATCCTGGCGGGACGCTGATACAATCGTCGACTGGGAATCACGTCCAACAAGGTAGCCCTCACGTCACTCACGATCTGTGGTTAGATAATGTCCGTGTAGATGTAAAACAATTCGTACGGGATTTGAAGATTTGGGGTGTGGTGAGCGTAGAAATACAGTAGACTTTGGCCATCGTCGTCGGTCATAGTTATTGACTGCAGGGAAACCAACAGTTCGTTTCCAGTCCATCCCAACATGGACACGATGAGTCTACACAGACGAAGTTCGATTTTCGGCAACACGCCAAACCAGAAAAGCGTGATTGATCTTCAGATACACTCTGCCGTTGGTGTTGTCTCTATTGAAAGACACGAAGGAACCTCTTGATACGGCCCCTTGGCACATCATCTCTCGACTTTCGTACTCGTTCTGCTCTTTCGTCTCGTGGTCGGTCATTTCCTTGTTGTTGGGATCCAAGCAAACAAGTTATTAGCCAAATGAATGTAGATGGGAGTCAGATTCCACAAATCATCCAGTCTAGTGTTCAGGACATCCAGGATATGTCTCAGCGACTCGTAGTCGTCACTCTTGATGTGCGCTTCCATTTCGATCAATCCCTTGATCTCACCGTCCTTTACAATTGAAACAATTCGACGGTCGATCCTGTGGCGGTCCCGGCATATCTTTACTCCGGGTTCGTCGCTCTAGGGCGACCAAGAATGAATGCGTAAGCCGATCGTGTTGTCTCGCTGATTAATGTTTTGCCATTGGTCTGGTAACGTGATCATGGACAGACCAACTTCCCATTCCCGATGATCGACGAGAAGTGGCGGTTCCAGATGTGTATGATATGTGGAGACTTTGTTGTCGGGATACCACTACATGGAACTGTCACTAGGGAGCATGAGGTAAAAGGGCCGGTCGTTGTTCATTATGTTTGGTTTTCAAGGTTGGAGAAGGTAACAGGTAACCCAAGGTACTGGAAAGCAACGCCGTCCACAACGTGGTCTGCGATCCGTCGGGTTTAAAAGCCTGGGCCCTGTTTCACAAAAACTTAAACTAAAATCACTAAAATAGATTTTAACTAAAATCAAAATGAAATTTTAAATTTTAAGCGTTTCACGAAGATTGATTGTAACCTAAAATGCGATTTTAATAGATTTTAGTTAAAATCGCTTGCGCCCGCGCAGTGCACATTTCTGCTGCGGGTACTTACGGTGAAAACAAATACGCTTCGAAACTGAAAACTGTTGGCAGGTTGAATTAAAGGTTGCAATATCAATGGGGAGAGTTTCATACGTTGAAGCATTGTTTGCACACGGTCAGACATTCGTAGAGAGGTGAAATAAATGAGTGTACTGCATAATATGTGATTCGAAAAGTATCGGTGGGTGGCCTTGAACTTGGCATTTGATTCGTGACATGGAAATTTGATTTAATCGCAGGCTTCAATGGAAATACTGTGTATCGATAAACTAAATCGCATGGATTTGTAGTTTTATTGGGAATTGTCACAAACATATTATGATATATTTCTGACTCAAACGGCTAATCTAGGTTGTAATTTTCGTCGCATTTTAAAAGTATTTATCAACTTTGAAATTAATACACCAAATAGCCAATATTCCGATGCCTACATTTGACATGTCATTCTCATCGACCCACCCTTTCAGTGAAAGTTTGAAAATGATACTTACTCACTTAAATGATTTTTTTCCCCAAGATAAAATAGCTTTGGCTCCTAAAATGCCAATTAATTTTTTTTGTTTTATTAACGCAAGACTTTATTAAGAAATAATAATAAATTTATATTAAAATTTAATTTGAAATAGGCCTAGGCCTATAACATTTTTCAATAAACACATTTGAGACTATTGATTTATCTCCTTAGTATTTACATATCATCATAACCCTCAAAAGTATGCGTAAATACTACATATGGTTTGCCTAGTATTATAGGCCTTCTAAAACCTAGAAATAGGGCATATTAAATAATTGTACCCGAACATATTTTCTTTATAGACAAGAAGGCGCTTCTTTCCAAGAAATTGGATATGAATAAATGATTTTCTTTTAGTGTTTAGTTTACTGGGGTATTGAGTGGGTTTTTTTCTTGGAGTTCTAATATGGAGCGCCATCCAAATGCTTAAATTGACTTACAATAAAATAAACGGGTGAAAAGAATTTGAATGAGAATTTTTTTTGCGAATGATGGTTGGAATATTAGAATTATGTGACCCGGGCCGTTCACAATATTATCATTATTCCAATTATATCTATATATCGCAAAATATGTAACAGTGTAGCTCTAATCAATGTTTGTTAATGTCTTGATTTTAAGTTAGGACAGGGTGATGGCTATTTTAAGTTAAAATTGATTTTAGTTAAAATTGTCCTTAAAATACGTTTGTGAAACGCTACTATTTTAAGTTAAGATTAGATTTTAACTTACAATACTATTTTAGTGGATTTTAACTAAAATCCTTAAAATCGTTTTGTGAAACTCATCTATCTTAAGTTAGGATGAAATTCTAGTTTAAGACGATTTTAAGGAGATTTAAGTTTTTGTGAAACAGGGCCCAGTTGGGACAACGAAACTCCGGCCACGACGTACACTAAAATCACTTGACAGAAAAGGACGATTTCCGCTTGTGGCACACGTTTTCCCAAGAAAACGGACGTAGACGTGGTTTCGTCTTGCATGTTGACTGATGTCGGAGTCTCTCGCTCCTATTTATACGTATTGGAGACAGGTCCTGTCGATCCACGAATTAAAACGTGCCGGATAGCCCAACTATTTCACCAATACTTTATCTTTTTTTTTCGAGTACCTTTCCGATGGGAAAGATCTCATCGTCGTTGACTTGGACCGCTTGCAATTTTTCGGGATAGAAGGTGGCCTGTATTGGTTCGCCTCTTTCGTCTAACAGTTTGTAACCGGGACCGACGTTGGGTGCGACGTTGAACGTTTCGGGGTCCAGTTCGGCCAGTAACCTTTGTCGAAGACACCATATTTCGGTAAAGCCAAACATACGGTCGTATCGATGTCCATTGATTTTTTCTTTTTCAGGGGACGTGGAGGGGTGTTGTTAACATCCACTCGTGTTCGGGGCGAACGTCTTTGGGCGCCATTCCGATGTCGTCTAGCACGTCGATGTACCGTTGTGTTTGTTGATGAGTAATGTAGCGCCACATGCGCTCTTTCAGTGTCCGTTGAAATCGTTACACCACACTGGCTTTTGTTACGACGTTGTGTGTCACGAAAAAATGAATTTGTTTCTTCTTCAGGTACGCTTGCATTTTTCGATTGAGGAATTCGATGCCTTTGTCCGTTTGAAGACGCAGGGGTTGTCTGTTTGAAGTCGCATTGAAAGATTTGACGAAAGGCATTCACCAAACTGTCCCCGTCTTGATTTTGAGGGGCAACAACCAAGGGTACTTTGAAAACACGTAGATGACGCACAGCAAATACCTGCATCCCTCATTCTGTTTAGCCAAGGCCGACATATCGCTAAAGTCGGCTTGCCACTGACGATCTATGCCGGCCACCACCGTGGGAGACCGCGAGAATTTCGTTTTCAATGGTTTGTACAAGGTACGCCCATTGTTGTTTCAACCATGCCTTGACTTTGTCCAAGGACACACCGGTCGTTTTGTGAAGACCAAGAGCGCCACAGAAAGCGGCCGGGTGGTTCGGGTCGTAATACACTTTCTTCAGCTTTCGTTCCATGTTTCAGCAGGTGTCCCTTTAAACAGGCTATTTATAGTTTTCCCAGAGGGATCCATCTGGCGCTTCTGGTAGATATACTAGGGGTATACGCACTGGAGATTAGTTTTTGCAAGGAGTGCCATCTGGTGCTTCTGGTTGGTGTACTAGGGGCATCGGTACTGGAGATGTTCTTCTGTCTCGGGCGTCGCGGCGGAGTGGGTATCCGCGAGGGTTGTGTGCACAACACGTTCCATCGTTCTTGATTCCCGATGGCTTCGCGCCATCGTGGCCTTCAAACTTTGCACCATACGCCATACAGTGTGCTATGAGGAAAATCTGGATGAACTTTCTCTGCCAATGCTGGGATCAGCTAAGGAACCAGCGTCTTACCCACTTAGCCACGTGATTCCCCTGAAATTGTAGCATAATGCCAAAAAACATTTCTCAAATTGTTTACTCTCTTGAATAAAGAGATTTTATAGATCATTTTACTTGTCCCACATGCCCTATGTGCCCATTTACTACAAATATCACATGATATTGCTTGGGCACTTTTTCTGCCATTCTGTGTATGTAGAGACACACTAACCCGGCCCATTCCATATTTGATGAAGATTTATATGATTCATTGGAGAGAAGCCATGTTTGGAGATCAAAGTAAGGGTAATTTTGATAGTGGAATTCTGGTATGAAAATGGAGCCACAAAACAATTAACACAAAGGCCGTGTATAGACAACTCTTAATCCTTCATTTAATTAATCTGCGATTACATTCATGTTGCCGTTGTAGCTACAGGATCATCATTTTCAATTATCAACACGTCATGACAAAAAAACTGTGTTGTTTTGATATGTAGCCTATATGTTTTACATAAGACAAGCTAGACTACACGGGTAGTATTATAATTATCAACCAACCTGTGATAACTTTCTATGAATTAAAATCCACAATCCAATTAGTAAACAATCTGTATCTCCACCTCGAGTGTCACTGTGAGTATCTTCAAACCGACTCATGGAGTGAAGTTTCGAAATGCCGAAATGATTCCATTTCAATGAGTATTCTTCGAATGCGTCTTTATCAACAGTTTATCCTTATGAAAACATTTCCAAATACATGGAGTCGTCGATCCTATTGAACATTTTAAGCACATGTAAAAATACGGGTCTGCAGGTGAAATATAAGTGCTGGACTCATATCATACATGTAGTACGGTGATTGGCGGTCCATGGCCAAACATGACACTATGCGCAAAACATACTTCTTATGTAGATTGGAATAACCAGACGCTACTAATTAGTCATTTATCGGGATACCTGGCGCACTTCGCCGACCACAATTGTTTGGGAATTAGAGTAAAAACGGAAACAACTGAATGCAAATTAGTGTATACACATTCATAATACATTATCATATGCGTTGCTATCCATTTGTGTCCATTTCTAGGCCCAAAATGTTAGTGACTTAGCTCCTTTAATGTTGACTCGAAATACAAGTGTATTCGCTTTAATAAGAGCTAACAAATACACCTGGCTGCTGTTACATTACAAATGCTATGATTCAAAGTCTTCGGCATTGAAACACGAATTATTTATCTATTTAAATCAACATTGATGTTGTGATCTTACCCGGAAAATATGGACTTCTGGTATCCAGTATTTAAGACAAAATAAACATTTTACCATTGGTAAACAAATCGTGTACAATAACTTATAACAAGGGGCTCGGGAAACGAGGCTAGACAGATTTCACAATTCATGTCAAACAGAGGCGCCATATTCTGGAGAGCATGGCTAATAAATGTTAACGATGTAGACTGAATTAACCAGACGCTAGAGATTGACATTCGATTGAGACTTTCGCCGAACATAACTGATTAAAGATTACAATAAAAACAGAAACGATTGAATGTAAATCACTTTATATGCATTCATATTGGCTCTAGGACAATTCATTCGTCCCCGGACAATTCATCCCCAAGGACAATTTGTTCCCGGACAATTTGTCCCAGGACTATTAGTCCCCTAGGATTATTCGTCCCCAGACAATTCGTCCCATGGACAATTCGCTCCCGGACTATTCGTCCCCTAGGACAATTCATCCCCGGGGACAGTTTGTCCATTGACGACAATAATGATACGTGTAGTTCCACTATCAAAAACTGTCATGGGTGTGTGAAATAGCTTTATTTAAGGTCTGCTTACACTAAATTAATCCTTACTTTTTAGCCTAAATCTAGGTTTTGATGCTGTTTTTACACAAGGTCCATGAGGTTTTTGTGGGCTAATTGATATACATGTGGTAATCAGCTATGATCAGTGACACCTTTTGTGAGTTAGTGAATCTATTTATCCCATCACCATGGGTATTGTTCAGTGCCAATACTACATTTGAAATAACATCAATATGCATTATTGTGCATGATAGAACAATGCAGACCAGGCATAAGTAAGTTTCACCTTCCTCAATTTCTTTAGAATAAGCTGTTGATCATAATTAATCAATTGTCTTTAAATTTAATAAGCAATTAAGAAAATGGCTTCCTACGTGCAAGCTCACAACCGTCTAGACTTGGTGAATCCCTTAGTCTGGTAATTAATTTGAACAGTATTTAACTGCAGATGAAAGGGTGATAGCATTACTTTTGTGGAAGCGGACGTTAAAACACCAGGTGATAGCATCATTTGCAGAGGATAAATGTTTGAATACACCATGGAGTTTATGAAATCTGAGAGAGGAAAGGACCAGCTAGTCTATGATGGTTATGTGTAGACCAAACAGAAGGAGCTGACTGGAAATAAAACATCATGGGTGTGTGAAGATCGCACGCACTGCAAAGCCCGAGTGACGATACATGGTCAGCCAATAGTAAAGACAGTCAATACCCACACCCATGCACCAAACCCACTGAAAATTGAGGCAGCAAAGACTCTAGAATCAACAAAGGCACGGGTCTAAGATACTCAAGAGACGATTCAACAGATCCTCTCGACAGCAATGGTAACGGTGTCGGAAGGTGCAGCCATACAAATGCCATAAATTTCTAACATTCGACGTGGGATGAGACGCCAGAGAGTAGCTGCTGCACGACCACCTCCTCAACCCCGAATGCAATTGATCTCGAAATTCCGGATTAATATAGACAAACCTTCCGTGGAGATCTCTTTCTCCGGCATGACAGTGGCGTCAGTGATCCAAGTCGGATACTCGTATTTTCAACTGAGAAAAACATCAACTTACTGACAGACAATGTTCACTGGTTCACGGATGGCTCATTTAAAACTGTCTCACAGATTTTCTACCAGTTATATACTATACATGCATTGGTAAATGAGAATATTGTTCCTTGCGTATATGCACTTTAAGAGACAAACGACAGGGTTCAACAAGTAGCTCCAAACCTATCACCAGAAACAGTTATGAAGGATATGGAGAAAGCTGCCTCAAATGCTGTCTCGTTGACTTTTCCTAATGTCTCCATCAATTACTGTTTGTATCATCTGAGTCAAGCAGTGTGGCGACGGGTTCAGGAGTTGGGATTAGCTCCAGGTTACAGAGATGACAATGAATTTGCGCTAAAGATCAGAATGCTCTCAGCACTGGCATTTGTACCTGTTGGTAGAGTTATAGACGCATTTGAAGCTTTGGCTGACATCATTCCTGACGAGGCAGCTGCTGCTCTCGTGGATTAATTTGAACTTACATATATCGGTAGACAAAGACGGCAGGTCGCCAGTAGAGCACCAATTTTTCAAACTCATGAGTGGATCGTGTTTGACAGGGCAATGGATGGTTTGCCGCGTACTAACAATGCTATTGAAGGATTGTACCGTGTATTCCAGTCCAGTGTAGGGGCGTTTCATCCTACCATATGGCGATTTCTCGATGTTTTACGCAAAGACAACAGGGACTTAATGAGGTACGGATTGCCCAGATAACAGGTGGACATCCTCCTCAACAGCAACGTGCTGTATACCGTGATTGTCAAAGAAGGATTTCGAATATTGTGCAGGACTATGAGAGCAGAGACATTTACTCTTATCTTCGTGCTAGTGCTCACAATCTCGGATTGTAGATACTTTATAATGTACGTTTTATGAAACTGGACAATTTTAGACTTCGAATAATAATATTTTATATTTAAAATAAAAATAAATTTTGCATTATAAGGAAAGAAGTTTTTTTATGTTATTGTTTTATGAAAAATAGGTTGCCAGGCAACGAAACATACGCCCACACAGCAGCTAAATCGTGCGGAAGTCAACAAGAGTTGTCGCATATTAAGTAATTATCAGAAAATCATTAGAATTTGTTTGGTTTGTTAACGTTAAGTATACGAAACATTTAATATTATGGATTTAGCTGTTCAATTATCGATTTTCAGAAAATCATTAGAATTTGTTTGTCTGCCCCATGCTAACGTTAAGTATACGAAACATTTAATATTATGGATTTAGCTGTTCAATTATCGATTTTCAAGAAATTCACACTCAACCATCATTAATGTGTAAGGTTTTTTTTAATTCGGGATACAATTGTGACCTCCATTAGGAGTCCACAAGGTACAAAACATGATTTTTCGTACAATCAGGGGCCATAATTCAGGAAGTTATGGTACAATGTTCCCGAATATTGAAAGGAATCCCTATCGTTGGGTTATAAACTTATATTTCAAATTTCATCAAAACCTTGATATATCAAATTTTTTACAGTATTCGCGTATTAGCGGCAGCCATTTTGTCCGGCAGTTTTGGTCCGATTCTTACGAAATTCGACCTCAACCTGCATTACAATGAAGCGGTAATATAATCAAACGTTTTTTAAAATCGGATAATAGTTGTGACCTCCAGAGGGGCCACAAGCTAAAAAGGGTTTTTTTAGTACAATCACGGGCCATAATTCAGCAAATATCAAAAGGAACCAAGATCTTTGGATTATAAACATGCATTTGGTTTTCCATCAAAGTCAGATTAAAATTGTGACCTCTACATGGTCTACAACCTTGATATACCATATTCTTACAGTATTCGCGTACAAGCGGCGGCTATTTTGTCCATCAGTTTTGGTCCGATTTTCACGAAATTCAACCTCACCCTTCATTATGGTGAAACAGTGATATAATCAAACGTTATTTTAAATCCGTTAATAATTGTGACCTCCAAAGGAACCGCAAGCTAAAAAGTGGCGATTTTTCGTACAACCAGGGGCCATAATTCTTCAGGAAGTTACGATCAGATATGTGCAAATATGCAATGGAACCAAGATCGGTGGGTTATAAACATGTATTTCAAGTTTCATCAAAATCTGTTCAAAATTGTGACCTCTGTTGGGTCCACAACCTTGATATAACATTTTCACATTATTTGCGTACAAACGGCGGCCATTTTGTCTGTCAATTGTTGTCCGATTTAATCGAAATTCGAACTAAACCCCCATAACCATGTAACGGTGATATAATCAAACGTTTTTTAAACGCCCACCTTTTCATGTGGACGTATTATGTCGTCGCCCCTATCCGTCCGGACGTCCGTCTGTCCCTCCACAATTTGTTTGTGGACTCTCTACAGGTCACAATTCTTATTTGACAGACAACATGGCCGCCGTTTGTACGCGAATGGTGTGAAATATGTTTTATCAAGGTTGTGGACCCTATAGAGGTCACAATTTTGAACCGATTTTGATGAAACTTGACATGCATGTTTATAACCCAAAGATCTTGGTTCCTTGCGATATTTGCGCCTATCGGAAAGTAATTTCCTGAATTATGGCCCCTGGTTGTCCGAAAAATCACCTTTTTTAGCTTGTGGTGCCTCTGGAGGGCACAATTATTATCCGATTTAAAAAACCGTTTGATTATATCACCGTTACACCGTAAAGAAGTTTGAGTTCGAATTTCGGGAAAATCGGACCACAATTGCTAAACAAAATGGCCACCGTTTGTACGCGAATACTGTTAAAAAATGGTATATCAAGGTTGTGGACCCTGTACAGGTCACAATTTTAATTCGATTTTGATGAAACTTGAAATGCATGGTTATAACCCAAAGATCTTGGTTCCTTTAAATATTTGCGCATATCGGATCGTAACTTCCTGAATTATGGCCCCTGATTATACTCAAAATCGTCCTTTTTTGGCTTGTGGTCCCTCTGGAGGTCACAATTATTATCCAATTTAAAAAAACGTTTGATTATATTACCGTTACACCGTAAGGAAGGTGTCGAGTTTGAATTTCGGGAAAATCGGACCAAAATTGACAGACAAAATGGCCGCCGTTTGTACGCGAATACTGTTAAAAAATGGTATATCATGGTTGTGGACCCTGTATAGGTCACAATTGTAATTCGATTTTGATGAAACTTGAAATGCATGGTTATAACCCAAAGATCTTGGTTCCTTTCGTTATTTGCGCATCTCGGATCGTAACTTCCTGAATTATGGCCCCTGATTGTCCGAAAAATAGCCTATGGTCTCTCAGGAGGTCACAATTATTGTCCGATTTAAAAAAAAAACTTTTGACTCTATCACCGTTACACCCTACGGGAGGTTGAATTCGAATTTCGAGAAAATCGGACCATAATTACCAGACAAAATGGCCGCCGTTTGTACCCGAATAGTGTAAAAATATGGTATATCAAAGTTGTGGACCCTGTAGAGGCCACAATTTTTATTCGATTTTGATGAAACCTGAAATGCATGTTTATAAGCTAAAAATCTTTATTCTTTATGATATTTGCGCATATCAAATTGTAACTTAATGAATTATGGCCTTTGATTGTAGGAAAAATCACTTTCGGTGTTGCTTGTTCTCTATCTATCTCTCGAACAATTATTATCTGATTTTAAAAAAAACTGATTATATTACTGTTGCACCGTAAGGAAGGTTGAGTTCGAATTTCGTGAAAATCGCACAGAAATTGCCGGACGAAATGGCCGCCGTTTGTACGCCTTTGTGTAAAAATATGGTATATCATGGTTGTGGACTCTCTACAGGTCACAATTCTTATCCGATTTTGACGAAAAGTCACATTTCTAGGTTGTGTACCGTCACACCATAATCATTGTCGGCTTCGCATTTCATGAATATCAGACTGGAACTGACCAACAAAATGGCTGCTCCCAATACAGTATGAAATACAGGACTTAATGGTGTAGGAAAAATCACTTTTGGTATTGCTTGTTCTCTATCCATCTCTCGAAACTGTGGGCGTATCCTGCCAGCCTATCTTTTATAAATCGGATAACAATTTTGACATCCAGATGGACCACAAGCTAAAACACTAGAGGGTCCACAACCTTGTTACAACATATTTTCATACTATTCGCGTACAGACGGCGGCCATTTTGTCTGTCAATTGTTGTCCGATTTTCACGAAATTCGAACTAAACCCCCATAACCATGTAACGGTGATATAATCAAATGTTTTTTTATAAATCGGATAACAATTTTGACCTCCAGATGGACCACAAGCTAAAAAGAGCGATTTTTCGGACAATCACGGGACATAATTCAGGAAGTTACAATTCGATGGGCCAAATTTTGGAAGGAACCAAGATCTTTGGGTTATAAACATACATGTCAAGTTTCATCAAAATTGGTTCAACACTGTGACCTCTATAGGGTCCACAACCTTGATAAAACATATTTCACACCATTCGCGTACAAACGGCGGCCATTTTGTCTGTCAATTTTGGTCCGATTTTCACAAAATCTGAACTTAATCTCCATAACCATGTAAAAGTGATATAATCAAACGTTTTTTTTAAATCGGATAACAATTTTGACCTCCAGAGGGACCACAAGGTAAAAAAAGGCAATTTTTCGGACAATCAGGTGCCATAATTCAGGAAGTTACGATCCCATGGGCGCAAATATCGAAAGGAACCAAGATCTTTGGGTTATAAACATGCATTTCGAGTGTCATCCAAATCGGTTCAAAATTGTGACCTCTATACTGTTCACATGCTAAAAACGTGATTTTTCGTACAATCAGGGGCCATAACCCACGAAGTTACAGTCCGATACATGCCAATATCGACAGGAACCGAGATCTTAGGGTGATAAACCTATACTTTAAGTTTTATTGAAATCGGATAAAAATTGCGACCTGCAGACTGTTCACAAACAATTGTGGACGGACGGACAGGGGCGACGACAATATACGTCCACATGAAAATGTAGGCGTATAAAAAAACTTTTAAAAATAGCATCTGCATATTATTTTTCCATTCTAGTGGCTTCGACACTTTTTGTGAGAGACAGAGAGAGAGATGGGGTTTAACGTCCAGTCGACACAAACAAGGTCATTTCGGGACTAACAAATGGTCCAATTTAATTTCAATAATTCGCTCGCGCCTAGGGGTCTTTCTTTTACAGTAGGAGGAAACCAGGGTACCTGGAGAACACCCACGAGGTTGGGCAGACTACCCTACTCGGGAAAATTGAAAGGAATGTCTCCCCAAACCCACGCACACCTACACCAAGAGGTTTCAGAATTGGCAGGAAAGGTGGGGGGGGGGGCTACTGATTTCTTCCTTCATTTGGCCTTCAAAAACTTGTAAAACGAATAGTCCTAGGGGACGAATATTTTTCGGGGACGAATAGTCTTCAGGGACGAATTATCCGAGGACGAATAGTCCTAGGGGACGAATAGTACTGAGGCAAATTGTCCAGGTTCGAATTATCCGGGGACTATTAGTCCTTGGGGACGAATTGTCCGGGAACGAGTTTTCCGGGGACGAATTGTCCCGTACCCATTCATATTACATTCTTGTATGCGTTGCGATCCATTTGTGTAAATTCCTAGATCCCAAATATTCGCGATTTAGATCATTTAAGGATACATTATGATAAAAAGCTGACAGTTTTCACTATAATAGTTAAAATACTAGATAATGTAAAGGGAATTTGCGGAAAGTTGTACGCAATTTAGGTTTCAGAGGTGGATCAACAAAAATGTGCGTTTATAAATCAAGGCTACACTACAAAAGTGAAATGGGGTTTAACGTTCTACTGTTTTGCTCCGAAACGGACAGCGGCACTACGGCCTACCACAGGAATATTTTATGCTCGGGTATATCACCCATACTCCTCGCAGTGTTCCGTTTGAGTAGAGCTAATCTCACTCGCGCCATTGCTTCAGGAATATGTATACCACCCCGCCCGTGGCATCTTTTCCTTTCGTAAGTGTAACAGCAGAATAAATGAACTAAATAGGTTCCCATAGAAACACCTTTTTTTTTTACTGAGGCTCAATGAGATTTGCGTTTGACTTGGCTACGTGGAACTATATAGCACTATCTTTTATATCGAAACACGGAGGGTTGAGAGTTGAGGTTTGTTATCAAGGTGTATCTCTGTCTAAAAAAGTCGATTGTTGACGTGTCAAAAATAATTGAAGCGTGCAGGGCAGAAAGTATAACACGTTTCCGACAAACGCGTTATTCCCAGAATTATAAAGATTGCATTTATAGGCGTTCGGTGTGATTATTTGAACGTATTTGATTGGCGGTATTTGTAGGAGGTATGCACATACCTGTTGACGTCAGTGTGATGACTCACAGTAGATATATATAGAGTAGCTGCGCAAGAAATTGTGCAATTAAAACAGAAATTCACTGAACATTGATCATCATTAAGAACTATTAACGGTAAGTATCTTTGAAAGTTGTCACTATCTGTACAAAAGGACGTCGAATTTATAAAGTAGACTGGTTTTCATAGTCTATCTGAATTATCCCATTCCCGTTTCGAGAATCTTTAATCTACTCCAAGAAAATTATTTTCGTTAAATGATATTTGTGATATAAATATAATTAGAAAGGTAGTAGTGCAATGTAGATTAAAATGAAAACATTATGACATGTAATGGTGATAAATATTTTTCATTCAGAACCGGAAAAGACTTTACCCAGATATAATGGGAATGTTTAAAAGAAGATACAAAATATAACTTTTTCATCTATTTGCCAAATAGTCTATTTACATATGTACAAACTCGAAGGTAGCGTGATTAATTACACACCTTTTTTAATTAGACATCAATCAACGCGTTTAACCCGACTGATTTAGAAATATAAATCTTTTTTTCAGTGTTAAGACAATGGCTTCTAGAGACCGTAAAGGTAAGTTGACTAATATATGTATTATATACCAATAGATGTTTGAAATTGAAGCCGTAATATCTGCCATTGCATATATTTTTAGGTCTTAAAAATACATTATACAAGAGCTAAATCTGCCTATTGCAGGTCTTTCTTTATGCCTGAAATGTTTTCTAAAGTATTAATTAGACATTAATCAACATATCCAGACCATAAGCAACTGCTGCTCAACGCTCTTTGATGATTTAATCCAAAAATTGATAATCGAGACAATGTTTTAATTTTATCGTATCGCTTTAGTAATGATGATCTAGACTAGGCTTATAATCAAATTCAATGGCTAATATTTAGGTTCAGAGTGGAGCGATTTGAAATGTTCAACATATTCCCTTTGCATTGTCTAACTATTATAGGGAGAACTGTCAGCTCTTTATTAAATCTCCCATAGTGCCACTTTAAATGTAATAAATATGATTAATTAGACATATTTTTATACGCCCACATTTTCATGTGGACGTATTATGCCGTCGCCCCTGTTTGTCCTTCCGTCCACAATTTGCTTGTGGACACTCTACAGGTCACAAGTTTTATCCAATTCCAACAAAGATTAATCTCCCTAATATCTCAGTTCCTTTCGATATTGGCATGTACCGGACCGTAACTTCATCGATTATGGCCCTTAATTGTACGAAAAATCGCGTTTTTAGCATGTGGACACTCTAAGAGGTCCCAATTTTTATCTGATGTTGATGAAACATAAAATGCATGTTTATAGCTCAAAGATCTTGGTTCCTTTCGATATTTGCGCATTTTGGATCATAATTTCCTGAATTATGGCCCCTGATTGTACGTAAAATTGCCCTTTTTAGCTTGTGGTCCCTCTGGAGGTCAAAATTGTTATCGGATTTAAAAAAAAAACGTTTGATTATACCACTGTTACATGGTTATGGAGGTTGAGTTCAAATTTCGTGAAAATCGGACCAAAATTGACAGACAAAATGGCCGCTGTTTGTACGCGAATAGTGTGAAAATATGTTATATCAAGGTTGTGGACCCTATAGAGGTCACAATTTTAATTCGATTTTGATGAAACTTGACATGTATGTTTATAATCCAAAGATCTTGGTTCCTTTCGATATTTGCACCCATCGGATCGTAACTTCCTGAATTATGGCCCCTGATTTTCCGAAAATCGCCCTTTATAGCTTGTGGTCCCTCTGAAGGTCAAAATTATTATCCGATTAAAAAAACCCGTTTGATTATATCACCGTTACATGTTATTGAAGAATGAGTATAAATTTGGGACCGAAATTGAGGGACAAAATGGCCGCCGTTTGTACGCGAATAGTGTGAAAGTATGTTATATCAAGGTTGTGGACCCTATAGAGGTCACAATTTTAATTCGATTTTGATGAAACTTGAAATACATGTTTATAACCTAAACATCTTGGTTCCATTGCATATTTGCGCATATTGGATTGTGACTTCCTGAATTATTGTCCCTGATTGTACGAAAAATCGCCTTTATTAGCTTGTGGTCCCTCTGGAGGTCACAATTATTACCTGATTTAAAAAAAAACGTTTGATTATAAAAACCAAATAAATTCTAATGATTTTCTGATAATTACTTAATATACGACAACTCTTGTTGACTGCCCGGACGATTTAGCTGCTGTGTGGGCGTATGTTTCGTTGCCTGACAACCTATTTTTGTATTAGCTATTAGCATGGCAGGACCATAATCAACTCTTTAGGTCATCGGGTGCTCTTAACTTTCAACGGAGTTGAAAACTTTGGCAGTTAATGATTTAATTAAAAAAAGGGTAATCGAGACTAGTGTAACAACATAGCAATGACAATCGAAACTCCGCTATTCTCCAAACAGCCTTAACTTAGTTCAGAATGAAATAATTTGAATGAATTTTTTATAACGCGTTCCGTTTTCATTATCTATTTTAATTGAATAACGAGAACTGTCAGCCCTTTATTTAAATCTTACATAGTGCATCGTTAATATAGACGAAAGGTAATAAAATGTTCAAAGACAGTACTATTGTGTATGTTTCGCCTGAGCTTTTCAAGACATCCAGTAACATTGATTGACATCATGGAAGAATAATAATACAAAAATAATGAATTAGTGGCTGTGTCGAACTATATATCGTTTGCACTAACAAGGGGTCCCAATTTATTAAAGACACGTTTGAGTGAGCGCCTTGATATTTGCGGTAAAGGCGAGTTCAAAACATAAAAATGCGACTGAAATAATATTTTATGGACAAATCTAAATCCAAATTAAGCATTTCAAAATAATTACAAATATCGATGTCATAGTTCTAAAAGGTCTTAGGTCTCAATAAATTTCGGATTTAGTTTCAGAGATTCGAGGGAAAACAGTATTCCAATCTTCATAACGCCGTACCTGTATTAATGTTATAATATTTGTAGTTAAGGCCTTCCGGTTTAAAACATTTATTCTGATCATATGACTTTATGCGGTAGATGCATGCAACTATTCACTGTAAGCGAAAACTGTACTTAAGTCTTTATTGTTGCTTGTTACCATAGTTTCTACACAGTATCAATGCTTAATCTAACGAATCTGTAATTATTAATCCGTCAATGAGCAAGCGTATGGAAGACAATTTATGCCTCTTGATTTTCGACTTCTGTCAGGAGGTCAATGTCGGATGGAACTATATAAAGATCGCCTACTATAGTTGAAAAGCTCCACTGTCCACTAACCAGCATAAACGTGCAGACTTCTAAGAACAGTGACTAGTTCTTCAGGTGATAATATAATCATCTATGATCCTTTGATATATCGCAATCGGTGCATCCTGCCATTTCATGACTTCTTCAGTATACTGTCATGATATAATCTATCGGTTGAGTGGACATTAAAGCCATTCATTAATGTGCTAAATGTTTTTGGGCTCTCTATAGTAAACAATATCAAAACATACCGGCAACACACCAACTTGGTGTTAATATTTTGTCTGTAAATGATATACAAGTTGCAATTATTAACAGATTTGGATCCAATACGGCATGATTCAACATAGGGTTGTACCTATTTATATCTGTCTATGGCCAACCCCCAGGAGCAGAGCGACCCCCGATTTTTGTATCTTTCTTGTACTCGAATAAATGGATACTATTCCATCTCAAGATGTTTCCATTACCAACCCTATGTCTGTTTGTATCTGGGATTTTTGGTCTTATAGTCTCACGGTCATATACCAATCACCCTGTGTGTAAATTTCCATATGTTTAGTTGGCCTTTCTGTCAGGGCATGGACAGAATCACCCTCCATCTGTGAGTTTCCCCTCTCGAAGTAGTTGTGGCCTATTTTGTAAATGGTAAATTAATTACAGAATATACGCACACGTGAAGTCACGTTTTAAACAAGGGGGCTTAAAAATAAATGATCGCCGCGCTGATCTTAAAGGAGCTAAATCGCTAATATTTGGGACGTCAAAATGGTTCGCAACGCTTATAATACTGTCATATATATGTATATAAACTGATTTTCATTAACTAAGAACAAATATCGTACTAGCTAAGACCGAGATTTAAATTCATGATGTTTACCATTACAAACACGAATTAGAATTCACTTTTGATTCATTCTTATCAATATTGATAATTTCTTACTGTGCAAATAGAGCTTCATAAACATAAACTATTTAAGGCATAGTTTTATTTGCAATAAACTAAGTTAAGCATACCCCAGAAAACAATGCGAAAGTAAATGGCTGAACTAAAAGATAATAATATAAATAACCAGCGGCTGCCAGGCAGGATACACACACATTTTGCACAATTCGAATTCAACCTTCATTATGGTTAAATGATGATATATCTAAACGGGTTTTAAAATCGGAAAAAAATGTGACCTCCAGAGAATTCACAAACTAAAAATGCGATTTTCGACGAATCAGGGGTCATAATCCAGGAAGTTATGTTCGGATATGAGCTGTTCAGTGCAATAGTGGTCTAACTCCTCTTTTGGTAGTTTTGAGAAAACCCTTGACAAAGTCTAGACGTGGACCATGATCATCATCCTCATTGGCACATTTTGAAATCTTGGTATCTCCTTTGTTTTGGTCGAAAAATCAATTTTGATTTGAATAATCGTGTCTAACTCAAAAATTTTTAAAAAGTGGGGTTAAACTACTATTGTACTGAGCAGCTCATATATGTTGCGATCAAAAGGAACCAAGATGGTTATGATATAAACATATATTAAAAGATCCATGCAAATTGTGGCCTTTAGATGGTCCACTAGCTATAGAAGACCAAACAGCTCTTTATTCAGTGTACTTAGTTCTTAATTCATAGTCCTTAAAATCAATATTTGTTTTACAAATTAAACATTTGTCAGATGTATTTTTGTTTAACTGGATTGCATTTTAATAAAAAAAAAAGATAAGATTTATTTTAGAAAACAAAACAATTAGCCTACATTTACATTTCATCAGAGAAATACAACCAAAAGCAGATATCGAACGACAAATGTGACAGTAACACATCTATTTAATAAGTTGGACATGATCTATAACCAAAATAATGCAATATGGCAGTTATAATTAAAAATCCGAGTTTTGTATTTAAGCCTATACGAAAATATAAAACTCGGAAATTGGCGAAAAGATATCAAAATAAACTATTTTTCATTGGATAATTATGATTATGACAGTAACACATCTATTTAATAAGTTAGACATGATCTATAACCTTTCAGTTACATTTTAACCAAAATAATGTAATATGGCAGTTATAGTTAAATATCCGAGTTCTGTATTTTGGCCTATACGAAAATACAAAACTCGTAAAGTGGTAAAAAGATATCAAAAGAAACTATTTTTCATTGGATAATTATTATTATGACAGTAATCATAATTATCCATAGAAAAATAGTTTATTTTCATATTTTGCCACTTTCCGAGTTTTCCGTGTTTTGTATTTTCGTATAGGCAAAAATAAAAAACTCGGATATTTAATTATAACTGCCATATTGCATTATTTTGGTTAAAAACTAACTCAAAAGGTTATTGATCATGCCCAACCTATTAAATAGATGTGTTACTGTCATAATCATAATTATCCAATGAAAAATAGTTTATTTTGATATCTTTTTGCCACTTTCCGAGTTTTGTATTTTCGTATAGGCCAAAATACAAAAATCGTATATTTAATTAAAACTGCCATATTGCATTATTTTGGTTAAAATCTAACTGAGAAGGTTATAGATCATGCCCAACTTATTAAATAGATGTGTTACTGTCATAATCATAATTATGCAATGAAAAATAGTTTATTTTGATATCTTTTTGACACTTTCCGAGTTTTGTATTTTCGTATAGGCCAAAATACAAAACTCGGATATTTAATTATAACTGCCACATTGCATTATTTTGGTTAAAATCTAACTGAAAAGGTTATAGATCATGTCCAACTTATTAAATAGATGTGTTACCGTCATAATCATAATTATCCAATGAAAAATAGTTTATTTTGATATATTTTTGCCACTTTCCGTGTATTGTATTTTCATATAGGCCAAAATACAAAACTCGGAAAACTAATTATAACTGCCATATTGCATTATTGTGGTTGAAATCTAACTGAAAAGGTTATAGATCATGTCCAACTTATTAAAAAGATGTGTTACTGTCCTAATAATAATTATCCAATGAAAAATAGTTAATTTTGATATCTTTTTGCCACTTTCCGAGTTTTGTATTTTCGTATAGGCCAAAATACAAAACTTGGAAATTTAATTATAACTGCCACATTGCATTATTTTGGTTAAAATCTAACTGAAAAGGTTATAGATCATGTCCAACTTATTAAATAGATGTGTTACTGTCATAATCATAATTATCCAATGAAAAGTAGTTTATTTTGATATCTTTTTGCCACTTTCCGAGTTTACCGAGTATTGTATTTTCATATAGGCCAAAATACTCGGAAAATTAATTATAACTGCCATATTGCATTATTGTGGTAAATATCTAGCTGAAAAGGTTATAGATCATGTCCAACTTATTAAATAGATGTGTTACTGTCATAATAATAATTATCCAATGAAAAATAGTTTATTTTGATATCTTTTTTGCCACTTTCCGAGTTTTGTATTTTCATATAGGCCAAAATACAAAACTCGGAAATAAATAGATGTGTTACTGTCATAATCATAATTATCCAATGAAAAATAGTTTATTTTGATATCTTTTTGCCACTTTCCGAGTTTTCCGAGTTTTGTATTTTCGTATAGGCTAAAATACAAAACTCGGATATTTAATTATAATTGCCATATTGCATTATTTTGGTTAAAATCTAACTGAACAGGTTATAGATCATGTCCAACTTATTAAATAGATGTGTTACTGTCATAATCATAATTATCCAATGAAAAATAGTTTATTTTGATATCAATTTGCCACTTTCGAGTTTTGTATTTTCGTATAGGTCAGGTACAAATCTCGGAAAACTCGGAAAATATTTGACTTGACTCGATTGAAAACACAAAACTCTGAAAAGTTTCAGATTATGTCCAACTTATTCAATAGATGTATTACTACAACTACTTTCGCCAATTTAAAAAAAAAAATATTTTTGATAATTTTCCAACTTTTTCTTTTTCCGAGTTTTATGATTTGACTCGATTGAAAACACAAAACTCGGAAAAGTCGGAAAACATTGTCCGACTTTTTTGTTTGAATAGAAAACTCGGAAAATATTTTCCTACTTTTCAGTTAGAAACAAAAATCGGACATTTTTTTCCGAGTTTTGTGTTTTCAATAGAGTCAATTCATAAAACTCGGAGAGGAGAAAAGTCGGAAAATATTTTCCGAGATTTCCGAGTTTTGTACCTGACCTTTTCGTATAGGCCAAAATACGAAACTCGGAAAACTCGGATATTTAATTATAACTGCCATATTGCATTATTTTGGTTAAAATCTAACTGAAAAGGTTATAGATCATGTCCAACTTATTAAATAGATGTGTTACTGTCATAATCATAATTATCCAATGAAAAATAGTTTATTTTGATTTTTTTTGCCACTTTCCGAGTTTTGTATTTTCGTATAGGCCAAAACTCGGATATTTAATTATAACTGCCACATTGCATTATTTGGGTTAAAATCTAACTGAAAGGTCATAGATCATGTCCAACTTATTAAATAGATGTATTACTGTCATAATCATAATTATCGATTGAAAAATAGTTTGATATCTTTTTGCCACTTTCCGAGTTTTGTATTTTGGTATAGGCCAAAATACAAAACTCGGAAAACTCTGATGTAATTATAAGTGCCATATTGCATTATTTTGGTTAAAATCTAACTGAAAAGGTTATAGATCATGTCCAACTTATTAAATAGATGTGTTACTGTCACATCATTTGCCAATTTTATTTCTAAAAGTTAGGTAGGCCTATTCTCGACACGACGTATATAGTATGGGTGAACGGGGCAGGTTCGGCCTCGAGGCCATGTGTCAAATTGAAATTAAATACACACCTCGTTTTAATCATTTCATCTTTTTGATGTCCGAGTTTTCGATCTCACCCAAGTTATCCCCGTACAGGCGAGTTGAAATCCCTTGTACATATTACAACCCTTACATATCATATCCAATGAAAAATATTTTATTTTGATACCTTTTGACCACTTTCCGAGTTCCGTGTTTTCGTATAGGCCAAAATACAAAACTCGGAAAACTCGGATATTCGATTATAACTGCCATATTGCATTATTTTGGTTAAAATATGACTGAAAAGTTACAGATTATGGCCAACTTATTAAATAGATGTATTATTACAACTACTTTCGCCAATTTAAAAAAAATAATATTTTTGATAAGTTTCCAACTTTATCTTTTTCCAAGTTTTATGATTTGACTCGATTGAAAACACAAAACTCGGAAAAAATTGTCAGACTTTTTTGTTTGAATTGAAAACTCGGAAAATATTTTCGACTTTTCAGTTTGAAACAAAAAGTCGGACAATTTTTTCCGAGTTTTGTGTTTTCAATCGAGTCAATTCATAAAACTCGGGGAGGAGAAAAGTCGGAAAATATTTGCCGAGTTTTCCGAGTTTTGTACCTGACCTCTATTTTCAGAAATCAAGTTTTGTCTGATAGCGACATATTTCTTTGTTCTAACGAAAAAGTGTTTTATCTCTTCCAAATCATGTAATTATGAATGTGCTAGGGAATAACTAATATATTGAAAGAGGGATAAAAAATACTTTCCGGTCAATCATCACAAATTCAATACTTTTTTCAAGCTAATTAAATTTAAATGTTTCAGAATATAATTTACATTTCTTGAAAGGTACATGAAATAAATTTCTTTTCAGTAGTATCCTGTGTGATATCTGGCCCGTATTTTGACATATGTTACATAATGACAGATGTTATAGACGCTTCAGCCATCTTGACACGTGAAGAATGATTTTAATTTCAGCATTCCTTATGTCATTATGTAACCTTAACTTGTTTTATTTAACTGTCTTTTTCCGATAAACAAACTCTACTGAATGTTAAACTCGATATGATACATTAGCAAGGTGTTTAATAATAAGATCCTTTGCCTTGGAGGGTTTATAAACCCAGAAGGGAAACGACATTGGCAGTCCGAGTCTAGGCGGGGACGTCTTGAGGTTACCCTCGACGAGATGAGTCGAGGTGAGAGCGTCTAGGATATGTACCTGATATGTAAGAAGCAGAATAAAAGTATTATTTGAAGTTACACCAGTGTTGTCATCCAGAATCTGGTTTAAAGAACTAATACTGTCACACATATAAGATCCTTTCCCCCCCCCCATCACTTAATAGAGTTTAATACCCAGGGGGGGGGGGTGACTAATCCCCCGCCCCCCGTCTCCACCGGTGTATAGGAATCCCGGGTCCTACAAGCTTCCACCGGGACATGCACACGCAAGGTCGTATATATATTATATAGCACATGATGCGCATCTTATCAGACACACAATCAGCATCTATGTTACTAGCGGCAGAAATTAGCTCCGTAAACCACGGCTGATCTCTTAGGACATACGCAGGAAATTCATCGAAGCATAAATTCCTCACAGGAAGAAGGCATCAACACGTTTCTCAGACTGATGCATAAATTATACATTATTTTACGATGGTATTGTCAGGACTGATATCATTGGCGAAGAAAATTGACTGTACATTTGCAAATATTCAAAAACATTCAAACAGTATGTTCATTATTAGGTTCATAATCTGGATATATAACTTGCTGTTTATTACAAGAGGCGTTAACAATTTTTGCGTGAATGTGGCAATGTGGCAACTTCGTTGTACGTACAGTTCGCACTATCTTTGATGTATGCAAAATTTCACAATAATCAACATATATAAATTTCGAACTTCGTTTTCTAAATTTTAAAAATTATCAACGAAATGAAACATTGTCGACGAACAGAAATCATTGTTCGTTATGGATCAGATGCGAGGAAATCGATGATAATTTTTCATAATTTTCTGGGGGGAGAACCCCACCATACCCCCCTCTACTGCTCGCGCCTACGGCACTCGGATGCGTGCCTGCGGCACCCATCGCTCCGCGGTCGGTGAGACAAACCATGAGGTTGTCACCCCCCTCAAAAAATCCTGGATCCGCCACTGATACCGTACAACTTTTCCTGTTATTTTCTGACACATATATATTTACATACCTTCAATAAAGAACAGCTCTACTAAGTTAGGGGGTATTTAAATAAAGAGTTTTGATCTTTAATAAGAAATTCTCGATATCTGTTCGTATATTTCTGGGAAATATGTTTATTGCTTGCTACAAAATGTGTATTATTTTTTGGTACATTTATATTCACATGCTTTGAAAAAAGAACAAATTTAAAAAAAAACTAACCTTTACTTAACGTCGAAATACGGGCCATAACACACGATAAAAGATAGCGGGATGCATACTATTAAAAAAAGTCCTAATACATTTCCAACATTGTGAAATATTTATATTTACGTACTTTGTTAAATCAGATATAATTTGGGTCGCCTGAACTCTTTTTAGTTAAAACAAGTTACGCGTCTTAATACGAAATTCCAGTTATTGTATAATGCTTCACCGGAAAGTATTTGTCTTTCTCTAATCGAATATGAGAGTATTAGCTATTTTACTGGCACATTCACGACTACATGATTTAGACGAGATAAATTCCCCTTTCGTTTGTCCAAAGAAGTATGTAGCTATCAAAAAATAAACAAGTATGAAAAATATACTACTTATGAAGTTTAATCTTCTAATGTTGTGCCGTGGCATTAATCATAACAACCAACAATGATGACAATCAATCATTAGAAACAAAAGGGTGATGGCGTTGCTATCTGAAAAATACAAAGAACAAGAAATGCTAAATTAAACTTACTTATATGGATACACTACTTCTGAATTTTATTAACATGCTACGTTTCAATACATATACAGGTATCGTTATAAAGCAATATAAGTGTGTTTATTTTTAGTGAAATTTATTTCTATATGTCTTTTAAGGATAACAAGAAATGCATTTAAAAATGACAATATAAATATGAAAAGTGAAGCAAAGGTTCTAAAATGGGACTAATTATGATGGGAATATGGCTTTAATTTTTGATACACAATGCTCACGCATTAAAATCGACACATGCTCTCTTGAGTAATCAGGATTAACCATGACATGAATTAACATAATATACCTAGTCAAAATATATTGTACTTTTACAGTGACAACATAAATAAATTGACTACAATGGTTAAAACTAAATTCTGAGTTGTTATTTTATCACAAAATATACTCTAGCCTAACTCTGTAGGACCTGTCTTCTCAATCCTAAATGCAAAACTGATATGACCGGTCTACTACTTTCCTAACCCTAGCACAAATACAGCCAAAGTAGATCAAATAATTTAACTATCATTTTACATAATGCATATAATAATAGGATGGAAGAATACAGAATAATTACAATTAATTCACCATAAAATCCTAAATATTATAACAGATATGTTCGTAAATAGGAAAAACAAACATATTTTAATGAACTTTTGACAAAATAATAACACCAACGGATAGAAATCAATACAAAACAAAAGTAGATTTTAAAAAGCATGGCGGTCGCTAATTGGTGAATCGAATGACCGACGTTATCGGGTCAAATGTCCCGTGCGTGACACCTGACGTCATAGAACGTGAGCTCCCAATATAACTTGTTAGATCTACGTGAGTGTAAGGTCATCGAAAGTATAAAAAACGAAACGAAATAGACCTATATTTTAATTAGATTGATATACAGAGAGAGAGAAAAATAACACGCACGTAATTTCACTAATATTAAGGGGGTTGGATGGTCGTGCGTGCTGTATCATAAAGCCTGTCATTGAGTCAACTGGCGTGGTTTCGAATCCCCGGTTGGACGTGACAAGGAGCAGGGGCGCTTGTCCTACCTCATGGGTTTTCTACAGGCCCCCCGGTTTCCTGCCACTGTTAAAGACCCCTACGCGCAAGCGAATTATTGAAATAAAACTAAACCATATTTTAGTCCCAAAATGACCTAGTTTGTGTCGAGTGGACGTTAAACCCCATTTCTCTCTCACTAATGCACATACTTACTCGATTCTCCTTTTATGGTGACTTATATTGTATACCAAGTTGATTTTCCCGCATGTCGTCATAATGTTCGAGAAATGTTTTTGAAGAAATGTTTTGCAAGATTTGTATTTGTTGTTCGAGATTTGTTTTTGGTTGCATTTCTCTGATGAAATGTAAATGTAGACTATTTTTTTGATTTACTAAAATAAATTTTATATTACAAATTACAAATCTGATATGACAAATGTCTGATTTGTAAAACAAATATTGATTTTAAGATGCAAATGTTAATTTTAGTGTACAAATACGAAAATAAATCAAGAAATAAGAATTAAGGACTAAGAATTAAGAAATAAGAGCACTGAATAAAGAGCTGCTTGGTCTTCCATAATCCACACCCCTGATATACCATATTTTTTTTACACTATTTGCGTACAAGAGGCGGTCATTATGTCCGTCAGTATTAGTCCGATTTTCAAGAAATTTGAACTCAACCATCATTAGTGTGTAACGGTCATATATTCAGGCTCTGTTTTTAATGTGATAGAAATTGTGACCTCGACTGGGTCCACAAGCTAAAAACGTGATTATTCGTACAATCAGGGGTCATAACCCATGAAGTTATGCTCCGACGGGGACCGCGATCTTTTGGAGATAAACCTATATTTCAAGTTTAGTCAAAATTGTGGGCGTATAAAAAAACCGCGAAGACACGAACGACTTTCGTTCAATTTGGACATAATTAATTAAACACTGCAATACATGTTTTACAAATGAATATAAATCATTTTATTTACATTCATATTACATTAACAAGAGTTTTTAGACCCATTTTCGTCTATTTTAAGATACCAAAAATACAGCTATACGCCCTGTAACGTGATACAAATGTTGTACTCACGATTTATTTTACTACTTAATTAATTTTGAGATTTTTCCCATTTCGCAACTATGTCTTATATTACATTATATTATGTGTATATGAATATGGCCTGGTCGAAATTTTATATAAACACATTTTTTATAAATTACGTTGAAAAAAGAAAAACACACATGTTCAGTTCTCTTGAACCTCTCCAGACCATATTGACGTAATAAAATGTAATAAGACAGTGGCTTTACGCCACTATCAATATTATCAATATTCATGTATCTAATTTTCCGATTTAAGGAGGGCATATATTTGTTACTAAAATTCATTTGTTTACATTCTAATAAATGCAATTTTTAGAATTTCCCCTGTAATACGCTTCGTGCACATGTGTCTAAATGGATATTGACTTGGATTGTTCTGTTTTCCGGGTGCCTAATTTGCGAACGGTGGAGATTCATTCTAATATTTAGTTGATCATCAGTTTTCCCAATATATTTCAGAACACTAATTGTATGTGCCAGAATACCACATTTTATGGTATCCTTGAACAATGATTAAGTCAATGATTAGGCTAATCAAAGTTTATAAAAAAGTCTTTGTCTAAAATATAATCAGCTTTTCAGAAAATGACTTCAGAAAATCGCACATTCAATCTTTGATTGTCACTAATTCACTTTCGAAAATACAGGCTAAAATGCCTCACCTAGAGGACCATATAATATTTCTTAGTAGGAAGGAGTCCAGATGGTATGAATACTCTTTCTAAAAGACCAGATACCACTTCTGGGTAGGGAGGAGTCTATCTAGTATACCAGAAACCACAAGAGTTCGAACAACTAACAAATCTTAAGATCTACCAGAGCGTTATGACAGTTTCGTTCTACTTTTCAGAATTGAGGGTGGTTTTGGTCGGAAAAACTGGTCGAGGTAAAAGTGCATTAGGAAACAGTTTACTGCGGTCTAAAGGATTTTTTAAGTCAACGGTTGGGAGTGAATCGGTTACTTCGATGTGTAAGACCGGTTACTATGATATGGAGAATGGCGATAGATTGGTAGTAGTTGACACACCGGGTTTATTCGATACTCGGGTTAGCAACGACGAAATATCAAAAGAATTGATTCGCTGCATTTCTCTTGCATGCCCTGGCCCACATGCGTTCTTGTTTGTTCTGAGTGTTGACAGATTTACCAAGGAAGAATTGGATGCGGTAGAACATCTAAAAGAATTGTTTGGAGTTTCTGCAACGAAATTCATGATCTTTGTCTTTAACGGCAAAGACTCATTAGAATTTAGTGAAACAACACTTCAAGAGCATGTACAAAACTCATCAGTGGAGCTGCGATCACTTATCGACAGATGTGGTGGACGAATGGCAACGATAAATAACCGTATTCCACCTGGAGCGAATGAGGGCGATGTTAAAAAAATTCTGGGTTTGGTTGAGCAGACCAAACGTTCTAATGGTGGTAAATACTACACGGATGAAATGTTTTCAGCAGCTGATATGGTTTTCCAAAACAAAATGGAAGAACTGGTTCTCCAAATTGGTCAAACACTATTAGAGCTGGAATTACGAGAGCGGATTCGAAGGAAGGCCGAAGAAAATGATGTTGTTCTGGTAACGTTCGCGGAAGGTATACAAAATGCAACAATCCTTCAAACTCGCCCGAGAGTGGCAATGGCATGTTCCAGGGTAATACATCGTGTTTAATGTTGTTGAGTACTCTAAAATACACATATTAAAGCTAGCACTGTACGGTTTGTTCATAACATTTTTCGTCGTTATTTGGGGTGAAAACTACATATTATTCAACAAACAAATACCAATCTTATTTACCAACTATGTTCCAAACTTGGTCCAAAAGCATGGAAACGCCAAAATATGATGAATTTGCTTGGATATTCTATCCAAAATAGCGTTTGTAAGCGATATTTCAACACCTAAAATGTTAAATAATATCTGCTGAAAGTATTTCAAAAATCTTAATTCATCACTTACCATTAAAAGTGATTTTGTGATTTGAATGAGTCCACAATGGTTCTAAAATAAAACAGTTCTGATGCAAAAAGTAAATATTTACTTCAGTGCTACTCCCAAAATCATTTTATACATTCAAATATAATAGTCTTCGACCATCAAAAATAGATATTCGGCAATGTTTCAGTCGTGATATACGGTAGACCTGGGGAATTGCGTCTTAAAGGGATTCACTTGTGTTGATTGTATCGAAACCTATATTTCTTCCCGCTTGTATCTCCATCAGTACACAACAAACGATCGCAGTGTTATGTGTCCTATGTGTATCTTAGACTACCCAACGCCCTTAAATAATAAGGCTTTGTTATGATCTGAATTTTGTATTCTTTAAGTATTAAACGACAATGGGCGATGGATGGTATATAAAGGCAGTCGAAGTATCAAATTGTATGGATCTAAATGTATCAAGTTGAATAACTTAAAAGTGTAGATATTTGAATAACTTTATATTTGTAATAAATAGTGTTCATTGACAGGTCTGTTTGTCCATTTAATCCTTTATTCGATGATAAAGGACAATTGAATGTTTAATTTCTTACATAACAGGTAGAAACATCAACCATAAGGATAATCAAATTCATTGTCTATTATACGATAATTATAGTGTTCAGCACGATAACCTCCCAAGTGGTTTTTTTCAGTTATCTATACATTACGTTACTACGGTATAAACAGTATTACACACTATTGTACAACAAAATACACACATTACTACAGTATAAACACTATTACCCAGTAAAAAAAAATAAATAGCATGCACAGGTAATTGCCATGCCCCACTAACACCCCCTATCTTGGCATTTACAGAACATGATAAAATACTTGGTATATAGGATTAAAAAATCAATGGCGTTCGTATGTCCTTTAATATTGCTATCCTGTAATATTACATTTTTAAAAACTAGTTAAAGTCGACACTAATTATTTTTATTATATTTCATCTCTTCCCATATAGGGTTAACATTTCTACACTTATATAGATAGTGTTCAGTAGTATCTAATCCATTACAGTGTACATAATCGGGTGACTTAGAAAGTCCTATTTTGTATAAGCACGAGTTTGTTGGTAGTAATTTATGTAGTAACTTAAATTGGAAGTTTCGAATTTTTGGATCTATACATATTGTACGTAAATGTATAAAAGGGTTGAAATTATCTTTTATTTTGAATTCTCTCCATGTTGTCCTTGAGATGTCAATGTTTTTATATTCTCTCAACTGATTATATGCATGTTTATTACTTTATTTATTGACATTATTTTATCGAAAGTAGTTGTTTTACCCGGAGTACAATATCGTTTTTTGATACTACATATTACACCGTGATAGGTAAGAACATTGACGTTAATATTATATAGTTTCCGAAATAAATCGAACGTTAAAAAATTTCCATTTTCATCCAATACATCTGATACTCTGTGTATTCCTACTGCATACCATTTGTTATAGAAGATAGTTTTGTTATTAGGGTTTCACACTGCGTAGCTTGTGTGAAACACTATTGTTTTTGTTAAAATTATTCTTATTATTATTCTTCTTCTTATTATTATTTTTTTTCTCCAATTTGCTTATATCTCAGCAACTACTTGTCGGATCGATACAATGTCTTCAGTTTTCCTGGGAAAGTGGGTGTGACTTAGAGATTAAAGCTATTCCCGGCATTCTGCGACATTGCGAAACGTCCGAAATCACCGAAAATGTCGTTTTTTTTTAAATATTGCCGTAATATTAACAATAATCATTGTATTTTAGCATATGATGCATTTATACATAGTCAGAAACAGAAGACATAGCTATGTTACTTCTGATTTTTGATTTTCGACGAATCTTGGAAGATATTAGGCGCCAAATTTTGAAAATTTAAATTTTTACAAAAAACTTTTTTATTTATTAATATTTTTATATGACATTTTAACCAAGGTTAAAGAGTCATCTGATTTGAGCAAAAATGTCAACATTTTTTGTTTCCGTAATTTTCCTTGGCCGCTATTGGCTTATTCAGTTTTTCAGTCCTACATTAATTATTTATTGTTCGATTTGTATAAAACCATGTCCATATGTTCCGTGGTTCAAAATGTCATTTTTTTTGTTACCGGTAAAGTTTCCTGAAGGCACCGGAAGTGACGTAAATTCAGCAAAAACTGCAATATTGACAGTTCGGTACCACTTTTTGAAAGCAAATACTATTTTCTACAAATCTGATCTTACTCAAAAGATGCGCCCTGTAAAGGTGCACAAAATCTCGGACTCTGTTTTTTTAATTTCGATTTTGTTTTCGGGCCATTTCGATTAAAAGGTAAAAGATAGGCTGGCACTGCCAGGCAGGATACGCCCACATTTTCGAGAGATGGATAGAGAACAAGCAATACCGAAAGTGATTTTTCCTATGTGCAAATATCGAAATGAATTAAGATCTTTGGGTTATAAAGGTTCATTTCAGTAGGCTTCAAATTCGACTGAGGATCATGTTGCTAAGTGGGTAAGATGCTGGCTCGGTAGCCTTGAGGTTAGGTGTTTGATCCCTGCATTGGGTGACAAAGTTCATCTAGATTTTCTGGCGTGGTTTCTCCTTGTTAGTGATGAAGGATGGATGGCCTGACAAGAACAGCTGTCAATTTTGGTCCGATTTTCACGAAATTCGACCTCAACCTTCTTTACGATGTAACAGTGATATAATCAAACGTTTTTTTAAATGGGATAATAATTCTGACCCCAGAGGGGCCAAAAGCTAAAAAAAGGGTCATTTTTCGTACAACCAGGGGCCATAATTCAGGAAGTTACGATCCGATAGCCGCAAATATCGAAAGGAACCAAGATTTTGGGGTTATAAACATGCATGTCAAGTTTCATCACAATCGGTTCAAAATTGTGACCTCTATAGGGTCCACAAGCTAAAAACATGATATTTCGTACAGTCAGGGGCCATAATCCATGAAGTTCCGATCCGATACATGCCAATATCGAAAGGAACCGAGATCTTATGGGGATAAACCTATTTTTCAAGTTTCGTCAAAATCAAATAAGAATTGTGACCTGTAGAGAGTCCACAAACAAATTGTGGACGGACGTCCGGACGGACAGGGGCGACGACATAATACGTCCACATGAAAATGTGGGCGTGTAAAAAAGGGGTAAAAATAAGCTATTTACAACCCATCCAGTGTCTTCATATATTAAAATATTTCTTCGATACTTTCATAAACTTGTAGCAATAATCCATACAAAGAGAATGTATGTGAAATTTAGTTTGTAATATGAGCAGTTGTCGAGAAATGGGCAATTTTGCATGAGTCACTTGTCACGTTATTTTGGCTGTAAAAGAATCAATTATTATTCGATTTTCAATTTTTTTTTTCACTGTCTGTTGCCTATTGCCACAGTCGACTATTCCAAACCATTTTAACACTTTCACCGTCACCGGAAGTGACGTCATTTAGGCAATAACTGGATTTTTAGCCTTAAAAATACATGTTTTATTCAAATGAGTATTATTTGTAATATATGATCATATAAATACCACAAAATGGTTTCTAACTTGTACGGTTGCAGAGAAATGGACGATTTTCCACAAGTCACTTTTTACTTTATTTTGGCTCTAAAAGAATCAGTTATTATTCGATTTTCATAAAATGTTCACCATATGATGTCTTATGCCATTTACGATTTCATAGAACTAATCTAATTGTTTGGGTATCACCGGAAGTGATGCCATTTTGGCAAAAACTGAATTTTTAGCCTTCAAAGCAGATATTTTATTCAAATGAGTCTGATTTGCAATGTTTTCAAAATTATGATATTTGATTCCAATCAACAAATAGATTGAACCCATACGATCATACAGATACCACAAAATGGTTTCTAACTTGTGCGGGTGCAGAGAAATAGGCGTTTGTCTACAAGTCACTTTTCAAGGTTTTTGGTCTATAAAAGTGGCAATTATTATTCTATTTACATAACATTTTCACTATATGATATCAAAAGGCAATTCGGATTTCATAAAACTAATTGAACATTTTCATTATCACCGGAAGTAATGTATTTTTGTCAGGATCACTTACAAGTAACAAAAGTATAAAATGAATTGATATTGCTGGATTTGGTTGATTCTGCGTCCAATTTATTTGAAGTGTGCAATGCTTATGGGGAAACCTGTTTAATGGTTTCATTGGTACCGGAAGTGACATATGTTCAAAGGTAACGTGGCACCGGAAGTGACATGTTAAAGGGTAACGTGGCACCAGTGAAACCCGTCATTCCTGCATGCAGGTCTAGTTTATCTTTATGTTAAGAGTTATACCATATAACAGAAATTTTGTGGCATGAGCGAATGAAGTTAATATATACCCAGGATGTAAAAATATCACGTATGAACTTATTGTTAGTTTTAATACAAGTAACATCTTTCGAGTTTAAATTAAATTCAAAGGTATTGATTAATTTGCATTGTTGAAATGTATCCAGGATTGAGTTCTTCCAGATCTGCATAGTATCATTTTGTATGGCTCTTTTCACCCAATTAATCTTTATTGATTTAGCGAAAGTAAAAATATCTGGGGCATTTAAACCACCTTGATCGAAAGGGCTACACATTTGTTCTTTTTTAATTTTGGCTGGCTTTCCCTCCCATATAAAGTTAAAAAATAATTTATCTATTTGGTTAAGAAATTCCTCACTTGGTGTTGGTAACATAGAGAATTGATAAATAATTTTCGGTAGGATTATTGATTTTAAGATTACAATTCGGCCGCTCAGTGTTTTAGATTTACCTTTAAAGGTCTTCAGGGTATTTTTCATGCTCTATATCTTATTTTCATAGTTATACCTATATATATCTTCTATTTTGTTATTTAAAGGAAGGGTAATCCCCAGGATACATATATTAGTTTTTATGATTCTGATATTGTTTGGAACTGTGTAGTTTAAACCCATCCGCCTAAGCGCGCCGAGAGGGGCAATTTCACATTTATCATAATTTGCTTTTAATCCACTTGCTATTTTAAATTCTTCCATAATACTTAATACTTTTTCCAATGTATTCAATTACCCATCTAAAAAAAAGTGTTGTATCGTCTGCTAATTGTGAAATTTTTATATTATTTTCGTTTACATTAATTCTTGCTATTAATGGCTCGTTTTTAATTATTGCTGAAAATATTTCAGCGCATAAAATAAATAAATATGGGGATAAGGGACACCCTTGTCTTACACCTCTAAATATTTTAAAACTCTTTGTGGCCCATCCATTGTTTATAACACTACTTGAAATATCTTTATAAAATATCTTAATCCATCTCTTAAATGTTTTACCGAAGTTGAAAAAATCCAGCGCTTTATCAATAAAACTCTACTCTAATCTATCATATGCTTTTTCATAATCAATCTGAAATAGCATGCCTTCTTCGTCGTTTTCTTCCATATATTCTATTACGTCAAATATATTTCTAATATTTTGTCAAAAAAGCGACCCGGAATAAAAACAATCTGATCTGTACTTATTATGTCAGTTAGTATCTTTTTAAGTCTGCTTCCTATTACTTTAGTCATTAATTTATAGTCACAGTTAAGTAGTGTTATAGGCCTCCAGTTTTTCAGGTGCTTATAATCTTTATCTTTCTTTGGTAATAGGGTTATAATACCGTGTTTTTGAGAGATACTCATTTCATTATCAAAGAAAGAGGCGTTAAAGGAGTTAATAACGAGATCGTTAATATCGTTCCACATTATTTTATACAGCTCAATTGGGATGCCATCGCTACCTGGAGTTTTACAATTTTTGAATGTTTTTATGACATTTCTACATTCGTCATCAGTTATTAGACCATCACAGATGTCTTGTTGAAATTTGTTTAAAATAGGCATGTCCTTTCCACAATGTTTAAAGAGATTATCTACATTCTTTACATACTCATTGTTTTTAATTATTTCGGAAGTATAGAGATTTTGATAAAATTGATGTATTTCATTTAAAATATTCTGTGGGTTTATTATATTTCCTGCATTTTCATTGTATAGGGTGGAAATTACCTTTTTCGCTGAATTATTTTTGTCTAAATTAAGAAAGTATTTACTGTTTTGTTCGCCCTCACGTATTCCCCTGGCCTTTGCGCGCATCATAACCCCTTTAAGCTTTTTCTCGTTAATGCCTTATATTCCCGATTTTATTTTTTCACACTCGTTGTCATTAGCTGGGGGTGTTTATTTTGTAACATGTCCAGTTTTTCTTCTAACTCCTTCAGTTGTTTTAAATCTCTTTTTTCATTCTGCTAGAATATTGAATTGAAGCTGCTCTTATTTCCATTTTTATCATGTCCCATAACAGGGGCGCATTACAATTACGATATTTTATTCTTCCTTCGGCTATTGTTTCTTTAATATTTTTTTTATAATTTTCATCTATTAAAAGAGATGTATTAAGTTTAAAGAAACCTGGTCCGCGTTTATTTTCATTGCGTATTAGCGATAAGTCAATAATAGAATGGTCTGTTTTATATCCATAACTAATATTTGTTGATCTTATTTGTGTAGAAAGTTGAAATGATGTTATAAAAAAATCAAACCTACAACTGATCATTGGGTTTTGTCTTTTCCAGGTGAATTTTCGATCTTCTGGGTGTTGTATACGCCAAATATCAATGCTATCCGACAAACTCATAAATTCTTTTAACAGTTTTTGTGATTTCTGGAAGGTTACCTCCCGCCCCCTTGTTTATCTTTTTTTCAATATCAACTACAAAATTGAAGTCACCTCCCATTATATGGATATATTCTAAAATACTGTCGAATATGGTTTTAAACAATTGTGGCTCATCTTTATTTGGACCGTATACATTACATAGTATTAAAGGACCTGTGTCAAGATCTACTTTTAAGATCATATAACGCCCTTTATGTTCACTAATGATATCAATATTATTCAGTCCCACGGCATGTTTCATTAAGATGCAGACACCTGCTATATTTGAGGAATGGTGTGAAAAATAAATGTCATTGTCCCACTCGGTCCTCCATACATTTTCTATTTCTTTAGTCGAATGTGTTTCTTGCAGAAAAATGATATTATATTTCTTATCTTTTAGCCATTGAAATGTTTGTAATCTTTTATTTTTATCTCTCAAACCTCTCACATTTAAAGAAGCTACCTCAATACCGAAAATATGATCAAAGTATATGTGCACACGTCAAGAGGGCCCCCACCCGGCACCAACCTTATTCTTGTATAACTCAACTTTAGCTGGCCATATATTCCATATTCCTGTCTTACATCATGTCGTTTCCCCTTCCGTTTAATGTTATCTAAGTAAGAAAAACAATATATAACAATTACATAACCAAACATAAAACACAAAAACACAGAAAACATTTCTATTAGTTGATAAATATCTGTCCAGCCATGGGCAGTGTATGTTCGACTCAAGAAACAATGACTACGATACGACAAGTATGTATTTTTATATACATGAATTAGGTAGAAGAATTAATGGATAGATAGTTCGTGAACATATTGACGTCTTCAGACCCTCGCAATTGAGCTATACCTGCACATACGCCATCTTATTAAAGATATCCAAATAACTAGTAGCGGTGTGGCAATCAAGCATTCGTTTGTTTGTATTTAGACACAAGATAACTATTACCCATTAATTGTATACTAAAAGTTGTTTTACGAAGGTAATCTCCTTAAATTAAATAGTAAACTTTACAATATCATATTAGACTGAAAATATATAAGGGAAATTTTATTTGTATATCATTTCTTAATAGTCTCGGTTATGCTCAACATCTGCCATTAGTTGATTATTTGTCCATGGTATGACTCTTTAACCTAATCATAATGACATAACCTCCCAAGTGTTTCGGTAAAAATATGCATTAACGGGACCTCGCGGTAAACGAGCCAGCGTCTTACATACTTAGTTGCTGCAATACGGTCAGACTCTGAAATGAACTGAGGTTTAACGTCCAGTGTTTATGCGCTGACTGGGCTAATAATAGAGAAAATGGCACTACATATTTGGTCACGATAATGTTATCCACCACGAGTCCCGAAACAAAAGAAAGAAATGGGGTTTAACGTCCATTAGACATTTCGTGTGTTGTTATATCACAAGGCAGTTAAATACAGAAACATCGTTGATGATGACAATGGCACTACATAGTCGTAGTTGTTTTATATAGTATGATTCAAGCAACAAAAGAAATGGGGTTTAACGTCCATTCGAACCAAACTTCGGTGGCGTGTGGGTCTGCAAAAGTGGGAAGAAACTGGGGGATCCACGAGGTAAAACAGTCGAACCTACTCCCTGCCATACACAAGTGTGGATTCGAAACCATACCTCTTCTTACATCGCCCACAAATAATTCAGATTAACCCCACCAGAATAATTACAAGCACATCGCAAGGTCTTCGTGTAACACCCGCTCTTACATATATCTACATTGGATCAAATTTAATATTATCATTGGTCTATCAGTCTCGACATGATTTAACTGATTCGTATCTTACAGATCTTGTGAACAAATCGACCAACGAGTTGTTATCACTACTATACCATCTACTAGATTAAAGTCATTTAGTGATGAACCTTTTAGAGTATATGGTCCAAGTTTGCGTGTTGGACTTCCCGACTGTGTTCAGAATCGATTTCCCAGTTTAAATATGACCCTTGGTTGGATTAAGAGCTCCATAAATGCACATTATTATTATACACCCTCTATAAACGCGATACCCCCGTTCACCATTATTCCGATACCAGTTCAAAAGATCACCTGTATAAAGAAACCCACAAGATTACGACAATTAGAAGATCCCAAATTGATTTTACGGCTATTTCAATCCTTTACAGCAGCAACTTGCAAGTTTTCCAGTATAGCCCACCTGGACCCCAATCAAAAATCGATCGATCAGGCTGGTGTCTTTGAATTAACAGGAAAAACGAAACCTGTCACTGGTGATGCAAATGATGCCAGGATAAGATATCGCTCTTAGAATGAATGAACGGCTATTCCATACAGTGGCACTAGAAACTGTATAATACACTGATTTTATCGAGTATTAAATCTAAAGATATTTTTGATTCCCGAAATATAAATGACACACATAATGATAAATGCCCGAAAACTGTCGCACAATGACCTTTCGACCACTTCATTGTGCAGACTTGTTATCTATATTATTTGTTTTCGCGTCACATTCTGGACGAAATATATGCCCGGATGTGGGGGGTTAAATCTTTAATAGATATTAATATAACTAATGATGCGAGAGAATTGGCAAGTGGAATTCATCTGGGATTACTGAATTTAACTGGGTTATTAACGGGTATTATTCTTTAAATAAATTTGGTTTTCATTTATTGCTCAAACGGTAATATTAATATTCGTGTCAGTGAAATCGCGATGTAACCGTTTCTCTATTTGGATAATGGGAAAAACTAACACCCAACAAAAATGTCATTCGTGCTAGAAATAGGAAAATACCTGGTTGTACAGCGATTGCATTTAGACCGAAATAAATTTGATTAAAGCAGAAATACTTTTTCTAAGAAATATATATTAATCTCATAAGAGTTTCCAATAAATATGTGGGTTTGTTAACTAGTTGACTATGTGTATGTAATACCAAAATCCACAGAGATAATATTGCAATGAACTTGGGGCCATTATTTTTGTTATTATATATAAAAGACATCGTGAATAATATAAAATCGAACATCCGACTTTTTGCTGGTAATACTTCTGCACCTAAACGTAGATGACCCAGAGGCATGCACACTTACATTAAACAATTAATACATAGGCGGAAACACGGCTAGTGACATTTAACCCCCTCAATACAGACAGTTTCACCCTCTCCACTAAACGCAATGTTGGAAAACCACCCCTTTGAATGAACTCAACATGAATAAAGGAAGTAACTGAACATAAACACCTCGGACTTATCTTTCAAAGCCATTGTTAATGGAACAGCCCCATTGGTAGTATAATTAGCAAAGTATCAAAATAAACAGTCTTCGCTCCTTGAAATATCGCTTAAACAGAAAATCGCTACATACCCTACATTCTGGGACGGGTGCACTGACTACTTATGTAATAATCTCGAATACCTTCAGGTTGACGCACTACGCACTATTTGCGGGGCAGTTAACGGTACTAGCCGTACTTCCGTCTACGTAGAAACAGGGTTTATTCCACTCAATTTGTATCTCCGAAGACATATTACCGAAAGTGCGGCATGCCTCTGTGCTCATATATTTGAAGATCCCGATCATTACCTTACATTCAAATGCACGAACAGAAAACATTACAAATTACAACATGTCTTTTATGCGGTTCCACAATTATCAGTCTTTAATATTTTTAACCAGGTCCACGCCATAGATGTAGGCAATTGTGGAATGTATTTATTTTCAGAAATCTAATATCTTGGGGAACTGTTGTGAAAAGTTCCACACAAATGCCCCAAACCTTGCCATAGTTGCAAGTTTATAGATATGTCAAACAGATTTTAATCTCGATCAAATAATATTTTATCGTCTGTTATATGTATAATTCTGGCCAGTAGCTCTAAAGTTGCCCATTATTAAAAGCATCTTACTATGCTTGTATATATATAATTATTAACTACTATATATACAGTACATTTTCACCCATTTTATTATATTATGACCGACCGACAGAAAAATGAGTTTTATATTGAAAACCAATTTTATATTCCTCATTTGGGTAAACATATCCTTGACAACGTTAATGTATTTTAAATCTATTTTATTTACCTAATTATTTCTCCTATAAGATACGTGTTGAATTAAACAGACACTGGCAAATAGAGAATATCCTACGAGTGTTTTTTGATATCAAAAAATATCAACACAAGTTGATAATGTAAAAAAAACGAGGCTCTGCCGAGTTTTTTTTTACTTTATCAACGAGTGTTGATATTTTTTGATATCAAAAAACACGAGTTGGAGATTTTATTTATCACCCAATCCTTTCTTACATGCAGAAATATATATTGACCCAGTATTTCCTTCAAAGTCAATTAAATAAAAACAGTTTCTTTTTAACAAAAAAAAAAGTCACTTTTTATTTAAAATAAGTGGTTTCTTTAAAATAAAAGAAAGTAGTTCCTTTTTGATTGACCAATCAAATTCATGTAAAGCGATATCTCCTAAGGAGATATCGCAGTAGATTATGTAATTTATCATACAAGCGATATCTACTGTCAAATAAGATACTGGGTGATAAATGGATTTAAACTCACTGTCAAATTGGTAAAAAAAAACCTGAATCAAGTCTTTATCTGTGAGATGTATTGTTCTGAAGCAGAGTATTTCAAGCACAAAACCAATCAACCGCGGAGAGGTTGCAGGGCTGGTCAGACAAAACAAAGTCTGATTAAAACTATTAGCAATGTGAGAAAACATTTTGATGACTTTACAACCAGGAGTGTTAACTATGATAACCTCATTGAATTATCTACTGAATCGAATAACATTGAAGCGATTGTCACCAATAGAACACATGATTTTAAACCTACACCAGTGGACATAAATGGCACAAGATTGCCTATTGGCAGCCAGGTTTTAAGATCAAGTGTACATTTTTCAAATCTTGTTTCAATTTTAAGGATTTCAGCAACACTACTGTATCTGTTGTGCATTGGAATGCCCGTTCTATCTAAGGGGGTTGGGATGGCCTAGTGGTCTAGAATGCCACGCTTCGATCTCTAGCTGGCCGGTCACCTCTGGCTTGCGGCTGTGGTTTCGAGCCCTGGTGTGAGCCTATGTGGCATGGAGATAGGCGCGCCTTCTCAACCTCGTGGGTTTCCTCCGGGCACTCCGGTTTCCTCCCACTACTAAAGACCCCTACGCGCAAGCGAATTATTGAAATAAAATGAAACCATGTTAGTCCCAAAATGACCTAGTTTGTGTCAAGTGGACGTTAAACACTCTCTCTCTGCAATAAACTGTCAGCTTTAGCATCATTCTTGTACGAAAACAAGCCGGATATTTGTGTTTTCAACGAGTCCTGGATATCGAGTTCCTCGAAGGGTGAGTCTGTGAAAAATGAACTTTGTTCCCTAGTTTCTGGTTATGATATTTACAGTCGACCTAGGGCTTCTTCCATGGGCGGTGGCGTTGCTGGCATTGCATGCGATAACCTGTGAAGGTGAATAGGAACCATCAACAAATTTCATCGTTTGAATCAATGGACCTATCTGTCAAACGGAGTCCTGATTGATTGTGTACAGACCCCCAAAAATGAATAGTCGAAACTCAAGACATTCTTTGATGATTTTTCTTCGTTGTTGGAATGGGCCGTCACGTTACCCGGATGGCTTGTTATTCTTGGTGACTTTAATTTTCATATTGACAATTTCAGCTGTCCAGATGCCAAGAAATTCCTAAAGCTACTTGACTCATTTGGACTTGTCCAGCAAATAATAAGTCCAACACATTCCAAAGGACACACCCGCGATCTTGTCATTACGAGGTCTTCGCAGAAATTTGTCATGAACTTTGTTGTTGATAATACATTGCCCTCAGATCACAGCTTAATAACCTTTATTATGTGACGTTACACGTCCGCGACCCAAGAAAATCAAGTGCGAAACTAAGAAAATTTCATCAATTGACGCCGACGCTATCAATACAACCATAAACTCTAGACCATGGAAGCCAATGTCAGGTGCTAGCGTTGATGAATTGGTTAGCGACTACAATGATAGAATGGGTAATCTTCTTAATGATCTCGCCCCGCTTACAAGTTTTACAAGACAAACCGCGCGCCCCATAGCACAATGATGTCATTCACCGGCACAAGGTTGAGCTGTGGCGATTGGAACGGAAGTTCAAGACCAATCCCTTAGAAATCAACCGACAGATTTTCCTTGACAAGCGGTCGGCACACAATCGCCTAACAACAAACACCCGTAATTCGTATCACCGCAACAAGATCCAGAACGCTGATCAGAAGCAACTCTTCCAAATTATTGATGACATTATTGGCGAAAAGAAGTCACTGGCTGCTACTCTACCAAACCACACATATCCACAGGCACTAGCACAATCTTCCTCAGATTTTTTCACACAAAAAGTTCGAATGCTACGAAACTCACTGGACTCCATACCAAGTCAATATGTTTTTAATGATTGTGATCTTGGTCATCCTTTTACACATTGTGCCCATGTAACTGAATCCTGTTTATTGCGTCTTGTGTCAGCAATGAACTCTAAGTCCTGTTCACGCGATCCGTTTCCAACTAGTCACTTGAAATTGTGTATTCAACATTTCATTCCCCGCCTTACACAGATCATCAACACGTTATTTAATAATGAACAGTTTCCCTGCAAATTTAAGCATGCCATTGTTCGGCCATTACTGAAAAAGCCAGGTTTGAATTCTAATGCACTGAAAAATTATCGTCTAGTTCCAAACTGCCCTTTCGGTGGTAAACTCATTGAAAAATGTGTAGCTAAAGATCTAGATAATTATCTTAGTGAGTTTTCTTTATATTTAAATTCCAATCCGCCTGTCGGAAGTACCACAGCACAGAGTCCGCTTTACTCGAAGTACATAATGATATCATGCTAGCCCTGGATGGCCATTCGGACGTTATTCTGGTGTTGTTAGATTTGTCAGCTGCTTTTGATACCATCGATCATTGCATTCTATTGGAGAGACTCCAGGAACGGTTTGGTATCAAAGGCTTGACCTTACAGTGGGTGAAATCTTACTTGTGTGATAGAAATCAAAGTGTTGTCGTAAATGGTTACAAATCTGTATCCACTCCGCTTGAATTCGGCGTACCACAAGGTAGTGTCTTAGGCCCGCTACTGTTCACACTTTACTGCACTCCTTTAGAGGATATTATACTTAGTCACGGTTTGGATTTTATGGTATACGCTGATGATACTCAGTTGTATTTTACATGTAAAAATGCTGAAGTTTAAAAGGTTGTAATTGAAAAATGTATTGATATTCGTGCGTTGATGCTTACAAACAAACTGGTACTTAATGATGGTGAAACTGAGGTAATACATTTTCCTTCTAAATATAGAAGCTGTGAAAAATTAAAAACTATCCGAATTGGCAATGAGGAAGTTCTTCCATGTTCAAGTGTCCGTAATTTAGGTTTTTATTTTGACGAAAATTGTCTTTTATCTAGTCTCATTACTAAAGTATGTCAGTCCGCATTTTTGCGCTGCATAAAATTGGTCGTATTGGGCTATAGAACCTTATTAATCCAGCCAAAGGCTATTACGTCAGATATAATTTAGACTAAGCATTGTAGTCTAACAATGGAGGGATTAATAGTTGGTCATTGACCAAACTCTCTACAAAACAAACTATTGTTTTTAATTATAAATGTGTCATAATTGTCCATTATATATTTTGTAGAACTGTATTTCAAATATAGAGTGAGTTATAATTTAGAACGGATCGGATCTCTCTCTTTCTTGTAAATGTTTGTTGAATTATCTATGTTTAAAAAATCTCATAGAAGTTACGTGGACTCAGTCTTGATTTAATAAGACCAGAAATAACGGGGTCACAATATTAAAATAATATGTATGTTTGCCATTTTAACTATGTATATACACCCATTTTGCATTAATAATATATATATATACAAATTATTTAGGGAAAGGGGTTTTACATAGGCTAAGCCTGTTCCCCAATCCCTTTCAGACAACCTGAAAAAATATTGTTTAAAAAAATGAACTTTAATTGCGTGATAGTTTAATAAATCGGTTTTGAATTAGTATGAATACAGTATTTGATAAATTAAGATCGCCTAATTTCCGTTTTAGAGCGCACGTCAACTTTCTATTTTTCTCTCTTTCTCTTATCTTAGAAAGAGAGACTGGGTATATATTTTGGCTTCAGCAAACGTTTTGCTTCACCTGTTGTAAAGTTCAGAGTTCATATGCGAAGCTTAGCACAAAATATTGTTAGTGTCCATGTAAATCATTCCCGTCACATAGCTTATAAAATGCCTTTCTAGACCAGCGTCGAGTCATATCTAGTAGTGTTGACGACTGTGCAGAACACGATTGAATACACACCAAGATGACGACAACGTTAACAAGCACAGACGGTAAGATTGTTTTTATTAATTTTCTTCTCGTAAACATTAGTCCAGTAGGTAGGACGCTGGCTCGCTAGCCTGGAGGTCGGGTGTTCGATCCCTGCATTGGCCGAGAAAGTACATCCAGATTTTCCGGCGTGGTTTCCCCATGTCAGCGATGCAGAACAGAGGGCCTGACAAGGACAGCTGTCTAGTCAGTTGGCGTGCATGTAAAAGATCCCTTGGCAGTTGGAATTCGATATAAGAGTAGGTCGTAGCGCCGTTGCCCTGGCAAAATTTCCCTCATAGCACATTGCATTGCGTATGACCGTCTTCATTAGCCCAGTTTAGGAGTAGAACAGTAGGACGTTAAACCCCATTTCATTTCATTAGTCCAGTCGTATGTTCACGGTGCAAACTACATTGATCAGCATTTCAAAATATGTATTTTAGTTTTACAATTTGCAATTTCCATTGCTCCACAATATCAATGTCACAGTGATAAAATACAGAATACACTTTTCAATAATACAAAATACAGTATAATAGTTATTTTGCACATGACACTTCTCCATTTTGCATAATAGAACTTAGCATATTAGAAAATATACCTTATATTGGTTCTACGACGAAGCTTATTTACGTACGGAACAAATACGAACATATAAGGTATAAGTTCTAATATGCTAAGGTGTTTGTTGTATATCTGGATAAAAAAAATATTTTCTATTTTCTGTAAATGGTTTCGATGTTTTTTGGTGATGGTCTTACTTTGGTGTCGATTGTTGTATTCTGTTATTATGTTTCTGAAATAATAAGAATAAATATGGTGCTCTCGGGCAAGAGCCACGTTAGTGTGTTTCCTACCAAGGATTTGATTTTCTAAAAAGGAGGTTTTTTCACTATAGCGGGATTAGAGCTAGGGATTCTTATAACTAGTTGATTTTATTTACTAAGGGTTAGGGCTAGGGTTGAATCTATTGTTTGCTTTGGGCTAGGGTGAGGACTAGTTTATTTAGTCTAATTTACTGTGCTTTTCTGATGATTTTGGGTGCACTTGCTGCTGTTAAGCTAAATGGGGGGGGGGGGGGGTGTTGTTATTTTCAATTTGTCAATCCAGAATTTGTCTCTTGTAAGCCTAAACGCTTTAATTTCTTCTGTAGTTTCACAGTCGCTCGAATTCCTTTCTATTGGCGTGACAATGAGATCAGAAATGTCATGATTTGGATGGTTGAAGTTAATTGAGACCGGTTTGTCTTTTAAGTGACTATGTCTGACCGGTGGCCGTTATTCTTGCACGAAGCCATTCCTCTTCAGACAAATGTCGAGTAATTTGAGGATTTCGTCGTCGGGTCTGGATACTTGCGGGTTCCTAAGAAATGCTTTCCTAACTGCTTCTACTCCTGTGGTATTATCGATGTTCGTGTATATACTTTGGGTTTAACCTCACTTTCCCAACATTTGATTATTTTGATAAAGGATTAGGGGGTTACTAGACTGTGGATGTTGGACTATAGTCTGTTCTAATTAATTAGTATCACTGATGTAAACTTCTCCGTCTAATTATTGTTGTTACTGGTAAAGACTTCCCACTATCAATAGAATTGGCAAATTGGTGACACCAGTTTACTAATAAATTGTAGCACAAATTAGAAATTTCCTCGATTCGGATTGGTCGAAAAGTGTGGTCGATTGGACAATAAACCCCCTCTGAATTATCAAGGCGAATTACTGCATATAAATATTCCAGTGTACTTTTTCTTCCTCAACTCAAATCTTTATTGGCAAATATCTTCCAGAAATTCTGCACATATGACTATCACACCATTTTCAAACATCATCTTTTATGAAAACACATTTCTGAAATACATAAAACAGTAGAAAATCAGTCCATATATTAATTAAAACCGTTTTCAGGTATCTAAATATATTCGTAACTAGGCTGTCACAGTATGGACAAATTTATTTTCTTTTTTGGTAGGATATAGCTTCACTCACCAATCAATTTTTACTTAATCAGGTGGATTTTTTTTATTAAATCACGGTTTGATCAAAGTCTGGCTAACATGATCTACCTAATAATAAGTCATTAGTCACAAGAAACCGCTTAAAAATACAATGAAGGGGTCGAAAATAGCAGTTGAATATCTAAACATGCCAAAATTGACATTTGTTGACAAGAATAGTATACATAGCAACCACTTGAAATCTTAGGCTAGCCACCACTGCCATAGTTTTATACGGTATTTTTGAGGATGTAAGTACGAAATGCAATTGTTTGAACACGAACAAGCTGCTGGGTTGTGATAAAAGTCTGCAAATAAAATAATAAAGACTGAAAACTTACTTGAAACTCACGAAGCGAAGAAACCTTTGTTGCCAAGAGTTACCCCTCTTTTAGTCTCGGATAGCAGGCCGGAATTATTTCTATCACGCTAACACCCGTCTTTTAAAATGCCACAGTAAGACTAATTTCCCGTTCTTTTAAAAAAATCTTCAAACGTTAAAAAAAATTTATATTGATATCCGAATAACATTTTCTTTCATAAATCATTTACTAGACACTCGAGAATCCAGAATTTTAAATTTGAAGGAAAGCCAGGACGGCCTAAATCTGTGTTGAGAATATTTTGAAAAATGAACGCAAGCACGTGGGCAAATTACGGCTTTTTGAAATAGGTGTAAAAATGTTTCCTAAATATTTGAGCTACAATATCGATAAACACGTTCCTGTTACGTATTTAGAGGGGGTTTATTGTCCATTTAACCATGCTTGAATTATCCATTAGAACAACTCGACGCTATCGCGTCTCGTGTTCTAATGATTCAAGCATGGTTAAATGGACAATAAACCCCCTCTAAATACGTAACAGGAAGTGTTTATCTCCTAATTAAAATTGTGAGTTGTTGTGATGTAATAAATAAATTAAAATTGTGAGTTGTGATGTAATAATTAATTTGAAATAAAAACAAATAAACGATTGAAATTTAATCACAGCTTATCAGTTGATATAGCCCTCCTAATCACAAATGGTCACTCCAAAATGGCGAACGCTCTGGTTAACTTTAGATACATTGCTAATACTAAAGGTGGTCAGAATTTAAGCTATATGGTTTTAAATTCAGAGTTAAGTCCAGGTGTAATATTATTAAAATTCTGAAAATGGTATAATATAAGAATCCATATTATATGTATTTGTTTACTTGTAATCTGTTTCACTAATATTGTTTAATTCATTTTGTTAAACCCTCTTTGTTGATTAATTAGTCATGGCCTGGTGGACCCAGACTCTAAACAATAGATGTGGGGGAAGTGAGGTGTCCCCATGCTCTGTACGTAGATAGCTATTAAGGTAGTCTGCTCAGGGACTCTTAACTGTTTGATTTTGTGAATAAAATCGTAAGGGTCTTTAAAGGGATAACAACACTCTTGCTGGTTTGGCAGCTCCAAAAAATAAATAATAGCCCTATTCTAAGTACTAGATGCTTAAGTGTCCTAGCCGTTGTGTAAATTATCCATTACATCATATTTTACTTGTCCAGAGGGTTCGAAAATATTTTAAAATCAAAATCACATTTAAAAAGGTTTGCGTTAGGCTTTTCAAATCATTTAGTTGAATTTTTCCAATTTTTTAAATTAGGTGTGTTAAGATCAAATATATATCATCAATTAAATGGAATATTGTAAAATAACACAATTTGCTGACCAGACATATTATTCAGTTACAACAAGAGTGGTATTGAGCTTTTACGGTAGGGTGGGTATTGGTATGTTAGGGGTAATAAGTGGTCTATATATTGTGATAGTATTGGCCGTACCTTGGGTAATTTATTAGGTATAAACCATTCCATTTCTGGATTTTTATGTATTTTGGTTGCGTATATAGAAGTCGGTGTCGGCAGCAACATTTAGCAGATAGATAATCATATTGTTTTGCTGTTAAGTATGCCTTGGCTTGCACTTCATGTAAGATGTTTATTTAGGTTGGGGTGTCCTGAAAGATTGGTTGGTCTAATTTAGTGTAATGTTAAGGATTATTTAATGGTTTTTCTGTCTCGGAGATATAGTCTGTGCGATTCATTATGACACAACACGAGCCTTTTTCGCTGTTCTTAATTATTATGTTTGTCTTGTTGGTGGGGGGGGGATTCTGTTTGTGTGATTGTGGTTGAAGGGATGATATTTCTGTGTTCATTCCTCCGAAAGTTTTTAGGATGGCTGGTGATAATGACATTTTAAGTGGTTTCCATGTGGATTTTTCTGTGAATATTTTTTTTACCTCTACCGAGTTTGTTTCTAAAAAAAATAAGTCAACGAAAGTGTTCTTTGGAAGCGATCGGTTGCCTGGGTGGCGGGGTTTATGAATGTTAATGTGGAGGTTGGGATGAATTTCAAGTGGGCTGAGAAGTCTGTCGCTTAAATTGACAACTGACTGTTCTAAAGACTGCTTCCCCATTCCTTTTCCCTAATTATCCTAGTTTAAAGGAGCTAAATTGGTAACATTTGGGATCGACGTAGAAATTGACACAAATGGGTCGCAACGCATATAATAATGTAATATGAATGTATATAAACTGATTAACATTTAATCGTTTCCGTTTGTACTCTTAATTTCAAATCACTTATGTTCGGCGAAGTACGCCAGAAGTTTAAATCGAATGTCAATCTCCTGATGTGACGTGACGTACCGAAACACGTCAGCACTCCTTGGGAGTTCTAGTTACAATTTCAATGTGGATTTATATACTGTTCTATTAAATATAATATAAATAAAGTCAGTCTATATTTCATCAGTATTAATAAAAATGTATTCATATAGAGCACCTATGAAAGATAATTATATTTTTTAAGTTTTATATTAAATTCCCGGACATTGTTCTTTACATGCCATCTATATAGTGAATGACCAACGTGATGAACTTGATATCGAAAGGTAAATTTCACCGACACATTATTTTTATAAAATAAAAGTCTGGTTTTATCCAGACACCGCATGATACAGCTTGGGACACCGGTCGCCATTTCCATATAACGACTGACAGGTTTAAGTAGTTTGAAAACGTATCACATATATTGAGATAGTTGCTCGGCCCTAAGGTAGAGGATTTTAAGAGATTCTAACACAAAATTATTCTCCAAAATATTATCGGGATTGTCCCTTAATGCCCCGGTCAGACCGGCGTGGTGTCCTTACTGTGCCGCTGAACCGATTGGCGACCAGAAAATGCACAAAGTCGCCGGCAAGCGTGAACACAACGCGGAAAAATTTCCCAAAATTACAAACTTTAAAAAGTCGCGTTCTTACTGTGCGATTATACCGTGTACTCACTGCGGGATCGTCACGATCACTCCACGCTTATGGCGTTTCTATTGATATGTATTAGCTTGGCAACGGCAGTTATCGGTGAATTCGCAGCACTCTAACCATGCCCGTAGGAGTTCTTACTACACGTCTCCTACGTACGTATATCTGGACTACACGTGCGTTTCCACCACGTGATCACCGCGACTATGTAAGTTAGTTAGATTTTTGCGAAATTTCAAGATTTCCTTTGAATCGCCCGTTTGCAAAGCAAGTCGTACATGAAAAGCATGGTAACCATAGGCGAGTAAAGTAAGCTTGGTAACCGCGCCAGGGTCGTATTAAGAACTCCATAAACGCAGTGGGAACCTCATAACATCGCCATAGGCGCAGTGGTAGCCCCATGAGGTCGTCGTGTAACCGTGGTGAAATCATCGTAACATCGCCATGACAACGTCATAAGAACTCTGAACGTTTGGTGGGGTCGCGGCCGACACGCGAGGGTTGTGATGATGACGCCATGAAGACACCGTTGAAAATGTTACAATTTTCGAAGCGTTTTTGCCACGTGTGTACTGCTCATGTGCTACGTTCATAGAGATGTTACCACGCTTGTCTCTCGACCTTCGTGATCTACCACGTTCTTTCAGCTTTCCAGGTCATATGGCAGAACCTTGGCGTTTGCTTTTAACATACTCAAAACAAACGTCGTGACTCGGTGATCATTTCACTGTTATGGCGATCGTAACGCTACGAGACCACTTTCCGTCGCCGTAGCAGCGTATTAAGCTCCCCCCCCCCGGTCTGAGGAGTATTAACTACACGTGTGATAGAATTTTAATAAAGCTCTTTGCTATAGTCGAACCGTAACAAAAAATGTGAAGGGTTTGGCTGAGACGCAAAAGGCTATCGGTTACTGGCTACAGTAAACAGCGTTTACACAAACACGGATGATTTTCTACTCACTTATACACCAGTTTAAGCCAAAGAGCTGTTGTATTATACCATGTGAGGATATCTGCTCAAAACAAATTATTCATAAATATAACTGACTCACAAGCTCAAACAGAAAATAATTTAGAACTACTGCTCGTAAAGCAAATCTTTGGTCTACATTACGATGCATTTCGTGTTATCATAGATACGTAAACAGTATATCGATATCGGTACATTATTAAAAGTTTTTTTATTTGCCATCGGGGTTATTGAGTGGACGTGTACTTTGATACATGTGCTGTCGGTCAAGGGGTTAGTCATTGAGTTCAGTAACATGCTTTTGATCCCAAATCTGTACACGACAAGGGGTTGTGGCGTCTAGCTACTGTACACAAAGCCTTCGTAAACTTTTTTGTAACTTCTTTTGACATTACCACGACCCATAGGGCTCAAATATGGGATCTGTGAAAAACAAAATAAATAAAAATGGACATACACCATACAATGTGCTATGAGTAAATGTTGTCTGTATATCGGTACTGCAGCTTACTCATTTACTGATTTCCAACTGCCAATGTTTTCACAGGGCCTTGTTTTTTCAACCATCCGAATGACTTCGCCTTTTCCGTCAAGACTGTACGCTACCCTTGTCAGGCCATTCGTCTTGTAGCAATGACAAGGGAAACCACCCCGGAAAATTCTGATTGAACATTGGACCTCCATTTTAGTGAGCCACTGTGGCTCCGGATTTTGAATGCGTACTATCCGCCATATTCGTATGGGACGAACAACTATGACTTTGCTTTATAAAAGATAGGTAGAATAAAGAACATGTTCCGACAAAATTGTTTAGTCTCCACATGCACTAATGTCAACTTCAGTTACGCAGATAGATTATGGATGAAAAACAATGGCAGTGGGGATCCAAGGTGGCTACATCAAGTTTGGAATGAGGTCTGGGCGATTACTTAAGAATTTGCTATATTTCTGTTTATTTAGTAGCATAGATTGAGAGAGGATTGGGATAAATGCGGTGCTGTGTGAGCAGGGGAGAGATTGCTGAAGCTTGTAAAGGCACAACTTGTTAATATAATATATTATGGGCTTAAAGATGCTTTATGTAAGATTTAGATAAAGAGATGGCAGTTGTTAGTCTTGATTGTCACTGCCACTGTTGTTACCGCCATTGTTTAAATCCGTGTAACATCTTGGGCATTCAATGACATCGAGAATTACCTTGGTCTTGGCAAGTTAAAGATACATTATGGGAGAATATTAAACGAGCTGAAAGTTCTCACTGTAATAGTTAACCAATAGATAACGTAAATAGAATATGCTGTAAATTTCAGTCAAATTGCTCCACTCTGAACCAAGATATTAGCTTTTAAAGTTTCGGTACGACACAAAAACATAGTCTCGATTGTCGATTTTTGAATTTAATCATCAATGGGCGATGAGTGTAGCACCATGGGTCTTTTTTGTCTGACGTGGAGAGCGTGTGTTGTCGGTCCGGTCGCCACATCCTACGTATGACCCATGCATCTTGTTTTTGCTACATATTACCGTAGCCTTGTGATCGTCTAGGATTTATCTCAGATCGTCTTTTCTTCTCTTTCACGTTGTGTGTTTCTTCTTGTTGGTTTCTTAAGACGTTTGTCTTCTTCAGTTATAACAATGCAACAGTTCGTTTTTACCCTTTATGTAGCATAGGTATACATACAAGCATAGTACATATTACAGTCAATGCTAACTAAACTCTTCTCAACCTAGACACCTAGCGGTGTCTAGGACTCTTAGATAGTAACCCTCTGGAACCTAATCGAAGTCTGGAATCTAAATGTCGTCTTACGAATTCGCGCAAGTATCATAATTTTATATCAACTGGTTTTGGACATTCAATTATCTAATTGGTCAAACATGATGTAATAACCCACCCTTATATGGTTATGGAAATTTACTCTAGAAACTGCGCATGAGTTATCTGTTATCATGTTTTTGTTTCTATAACCCATATGTCATTCAAATGCTAGTTGAAATCAGTACACACCTGCATATATGTGAATATGTTAAAAACATAAAACTATATCCTATCTCCCCATTCCTTGTCTATATTGCTACATGAGCAGCCGATAGGATTCAAATCCAGTGACAATCTGAGAACAGGGTTGATTATGGTTTGGATAAGTTAATTAATGTCTAATTAACAGTTAATATAATAAAGAGCTGTCTAATTAATAATTTATATATATATATATAGGAGGATTTAGCTCTTACATAATTAAAGGGACAATAATACTCTTGCTGGCTTGGCAGCTCCAGAAAATAAATAATAGCCTTTTTCTAAGTACTAGATGTTTAAGTGTCATACCTGTTGTGTAAATTATCTATTACCACCTATTTTACTTGTCCAGAGGTTTCGAAAATATTTTAAATCAAAGTCACATTTGAAAAGGTTTACGTCAGACTTTTCAAATCAATAAGTTGAATTTTTCCAATTTTTTAAATTAGGTGTGTTAAGATGAAATTTATATCATCAATTAATTGGAATATTGTAAAATAATACAATTTGTTGACCAGAATGAAGATTGGGACATATTATTCAGTTACAACAAGAGTGTTATTGGGGCTTTAAATTAAGCAAAAATATCAGTACCGTACGGTACAACAAAACAAAACCAAACCTGCTACAAATGTTAAGAAAAATGTTTAGATCCAAACAACTGTGTGTTTTGTGTTTAGACAATGGGGAACTACACCAGAAAAACCCCAAACAATTTTTGCGTCCACCCTTTGAATGGAAACCATGACCTGCTGGTTAGCGAGCTAACCAAAATAGCGATAAATTATATACTTACGCTTATGGCGATGAAGAGGGTGTTGGATATTGAATTTCGATGGCGATCCAAATCAATAAACAATATTAAGGGTATTGGCCAAAAATGGTATTCGTGTAGTTTACAAAAATGATACTCATATCATTTACTCTTGCTATTTACAACGAGGCACAGACAATTTGCCAACCCAAATTTGTTTTAAAAGCATTACAAAATAATGGTCGACCAAAAGAGCCATTTTCCATAATAAACTTGATTTGATGATGATGATGACGATTATTGAGTTGGTCTATCTTGCTGATGTTTAACTTCTGGGAATTTAACTAAAAAGATATATACAATACATTGGTCTGGTTTTAGTTCTAAATTTGTTATTACAAAAACCCGAGCTACAGTGCTTAAACCACTACTTTATTATTCAGCCTCTAGATATCCCTAATTCGTTTAGTGCTTTCTCAATATTCTTGCATATTATTTCATTATATTTATGTTTATAAAAGTCTTAAAGTTTCCTTATATATTTTTATTTGCAGTACTCGAATTAGTATTGGTTGGCAGTAAAGGAGTGGGCAAAAGTTCTGTGGGAAACAGTCTGTTAAATACTGACGCATTTCAATCAAGGCCACTAGAAACATCTTCTTTAGTCTCGTGTAATATGGCAGCAAATGAAGCTTATGGGGAGAACCTTGTTATTATGGATACATCTGGAATAATAGATAATTGCCATAATCCACTATCCCATCAAATGGTTTCACGCATGAATATTTCGACACCTTTCATATTTGTCGTCGTTATAAAACTGAAATATCAGTACACCTATACCCCAGAAGAGCTTGATATTAGCGCAAGGCTGAAAGGGCTATTCGGCAAGGATGTAATGAACAACGCACTAGTTGTCTTTACTGGAAAAGAAATGCTGGTTCACAATGGTTTGACACTCGATGACTATATTAGAAAATCTCCAGATCAGTTGCAGCAGGTCATGGAGGAATGCAACAACCGAGTAGCCGTGATAAATAACCACGAAATTCTCACTAACCGCGAACAGGATGTAATTAAAATACTGACGATGGCATGGGGTATGAAATCGCCTCGCAGTTCTAAAATGTACCACGACGTAAAACATGTTCCAGACCAGCCAGAGATCCGACTGATTTTAATTGGAAACAAAGGCGTGGGAAAAAGTTCCCTGAGAAATAGTTTGCTTCAGAGAAAAGCGGTTACTGCCTCTAATACAGGGGATATTCAAGGATCAATGAGATTGGCAGATGGAACCAAACTAGTTATTGTTGATACACCTGGTATTGGTGATCCCAAAACGCCAACTTTTAACACATTTGAAGAACTAACAAGGCGTATGGAGCTTTTACACCCAGGTCCTCACGTTTTCCTTATGGTTTTCACAATTGATAGATTTACACAGGAAGATGTTGATGCAATTAAATATATCAAATATTGGTTTGGCGAAGATATTACTAGATATCTTGTTGTTGTATTCACTGGTAAGGATTCCTTGGATTTTCATAAACAAACTTTGCATACACATATTCAGAAATCCCGAAAAGAATTGCGCTCACTTATCCATGAATGTAACGATAGAGTCACCGCTATTAACAACCGTGATAAGCATCCTGACATTGAAGCTGTATTTGAGTTGGTTGAAAAAACAATAAATCAGAACGAAGATGGCTTTTACAATAAAAAAATGTACACTAATGCCGTTAAAGAACGTCAAGGGAACCCAATTGTAATGGGTACTGCTTACTTTTCTAAGCAGAAGGATCTTCGATTACGGGCAGTGGAGGAGAAACAGGCAAATGAACTCGAACAGAAAAAACGGTAGTCAATATAATCGGCAGTATTTCAGTACCAAGGCGATTTCTATTTTCTAAATAATCCAATTTAAAATGCAATAATAAATGTAGACTATCCATTTTTTAAATTATCTATTTTTTAAATTTCAAGAAACATATTTTGGACTATTGGGTTGTCGGAACAGTTGTTTGATAGATTAAAACTGGATATCAAGTGATTAATTATACTGGCGATTATTTATGTATATATTATTAATGTAGTTTAACTTCAAAATCACATAGTAATGAGTTAACCAATTTCATTATATATCAACGGTTGTTTAGGTTAATTGTATGGCTAACATTATTAAATCTTTACTTATTCTTCGTATTAGTGTATAATTATGCTTAACTTGATCTTCTATAGTTATATTATAATTTTGTTTCCATTTTACAATAGCTGGCGGCTTTTCTGTAATTATTTTGCAAAACGTTTTAATAAATAGCTTTTGACGTTATTTTTGATATGTTTTTGTTATATTTCTGAAAAATTATCTAAATTTGTCTTCAATCTGTTTTCATAAATTTTAGTATTCCTAATGTATTTCGATAAATTATTTTTTCAACGTAATAAGGTCTTTATCTTACTCGGAGGGACTGATGTCGGCGATATCTACAACAAATAAAATGTGATCGTTAATTAATATTCTTAATTGAGAGCTTAAATTTTTAAATTATGATTATTTCAAATCACATGAATTTGTAAGGGGACTAATCTATTAATAAAACATGTGTAAACTTTATAACGTTACTTCTTAAAGGAGCTAAATCGCCAATATTTGTAGTACCACATTTACTATTATTTTATCCCGGGCGGAGCCAAAGAGTACCTGGGCTGAGGGAGCAAGGATTGGGGCCTGGACAGTAAGGGATATTGGGGACCCCAGGACTGGTAGGTACCAACAGATTTTCGGAGGCACAGAGATCGGTTAGGCCCTAAAATTAACTAAATTACAGAACTAGAGGTTTTACCAATCGATAGGTCCTAACCAGTTCCGGGGACCCCATCCCGCGATGTGATTGTTGGGGCCCAACCAGTCCCGGGAAATTAACGTAATCATAGTATAGTAGTTCAGAGAAATGTATGATCTGAACATGTTTCCTGTCTTAATCTTACGTCTTTTTTCTCTGTGTCTTTTGTTTGGGATTTTATGTCTTGATTTGACCTATGCTCAGTTAGAAAATTGGTCGAATTCTCTTAACGGTCAGTACGAACAATTTGAACAAACAACAATGGGGCCCCCGCACAGTTGGTATGTCCCAGCCCCCCCCCCCACAACGTTAATCCGGCACTGAATATTTGGGACTTAGAAATTGACCCAAATGGGTTGCAACGCATATAATAATGTTATCTGATTGTATATGAACTGATTTGCATTCAATTATTTCCGTTTTGACTCTTAATTTCAAATCAGTTATGTTCAGCGAAATACGGCATGAGTCTCAACCGAATTTAATTTTTTAGTGTCTGGTTATTCCAGTCTATGCTCTCCAGATCAGTTATGGCGTCGCCGTTTAACATAAGTCGTTCTTTCTGGGCACCTGTTACAAATGATGCTGAAACGCACTATGGTACACGATTCAGGTACCAAGGGTAAAATGTTTATTTTGTCTTAAATATTGGATATCAGAAGACTACCTTTTCAAGGTAAGATAACAACATCAATGTTGATTGGAATTGACCAATAATTCGTATTACGAGACTTAGCTACTCCAAATCACATGAATTTTTAAGGGAACTTATCTACTAATATAACATGTACATTATTTATACAAATTTTGAAATAAAGTTGTGTAAAATGGGGGACAATTTTAAAAAATTGGAAAAATTCATATTGATTTGAAAAGTCTAACGTAAACCTTTTCAAATGGGACTTGGATTTTTAAATATTTTCGAACCCTCTGGAAAAGTAAAATAGATTGTAATGGATAATTTACACAACAGGTAGGACACTTAAACATCTAGTACTTAGAATAAGGGTATTATTTATTTTCTGGAGCTACCAAGCCAGCAAGAATGTTATTGTCCCTTTAAGTATACTCTTTATACCAAAAAGACATGAAAACATTTGCCACTGAAAGTAAATAATAACACGTTCGCATTTTCTGTTCAAAATAAAACTTTACCAATTTTACATATTGCGCAGTTTTGTGTAAAGCACGGTCAGTTACATAATTTTCAGTTAAATGTCGCTTGGGACACTTTCGTCTTATACTTCAACTGAATGATATTGTCTATACTTTAATTTATTAACTGGTTAGATCCTAAGTTCCCAATAGACTGTAAATTGGTTGATTCCACGTGCACATTGTCGACTGTTCTTGTCGTGGCACTTGTTTCAACTATATAACAAAAAGAAACAATTATTTGTCAGAGAGCAACTGAAATAACATTTTAAACTTAGGTTTTGATAAGGTTTCAAATAGGGTTTTATATATCATTCTTTCTCTGTTTTGAATACAATTAGTTTCATTTCATTGATTTTTAAAAATACTGTAAGGTGTATTTAAAAGGTAATCACTCAATACAATACAATTAGTTTTATGTCATCAATTGTGAATAGTGTAACCAAAGTTATAAAGATTGTATTGAAAAAGTAACTAATCAAATAGTGTCATATAACAATAATAGTCTATTTGTATGTCGCGTGTATATTATGGACTGACTCGTAGTGCTACAAAAGTACAATCACTCATGCAAATATTTCTCAAGTAACAATCCGAGAAAGGTTTTAAAAAGTACTGACCCACGGGCTAACTTTTGATTTATTTAATTTTTAAGTAAATGTTGCGGCGACCTCTTGAAAATATTTATGAAGTAACGGTATATAGTCCGATAAAGTTTAGAAAAATATTGACACTTTTCAAATGACATGGACTAGTTTCTGCTCGATTTATGTTTTACGTAAATGTTGCGACAACCTCACAGGACAATGCTCATACGGTGGCGTGGGCAGTTTGTTGAAGCTTATTGAACCATAAAATATATTTTATGGCTTTAAGTCCAAATTATTTGTTTACGTCCACATTCATAGTGACGTTTCCAGGCCTGTAGTTTTCTAAATTTACTGGGGGAGGCCACCTTGCCTTCGTGCTCGCAAAGTCTGACGTTGTCGCCCGTGTGCACCCTTTATCCACGGTCTCTTGATCCGCCTTATTGTTGACTTTCTTGTAATTTAGTTGGTTAAATAGATCATTTGAGCTAATGTTTATATAAGTAACATGCATTTAAATTATGAAAGGAGGTTGATAACCAAAGGTTTGTCAGTTTGTTTGACGATCATTATTTCAATGTGTTCACTTCAGTTTGCAAACACCCCAGCAGTAACTGAAATCAGGACCGTTACTTGTTTTTCCAAGGACTGTTAAAGGGGAAGACCAACGATTTTCAACAAGGTTTCCATAAATCTGAAATATATATTCAGAAATAATCCCCTCTGTAACACAAGTAAAAAAGTTTTTGTAAAAGAGAAATTAATTTTTATTAAAACCGGAAGTGACATAGTTAGTTCAACACGCTCACTTGGCTCTATAGAAAGCATACAGATTTGGTATACGTTTACTGCTGTATTGTGTTAACGCCTCATCCTTGGGCCAAAAATCTTATCGAATGGGCTGTTTGTTAGGATATTATAAACACGAATTTATGGTGTTTTAACGTTTAGTACACAAAGCCGTCGCGTAAAATCACTCATACAAAACAGTACGCTGTGGCCCAATTTACACCGCATGGCTAATTATTTACATCACGTGGTTTGATTGACAGCTTACACGTGAGATGTATGTCGTCTGCTTCGATGTTTTTATGCGTGCTGAGTCTGCTGGCAGTGTTTGTATTTATTTTAACGGACTTGTGACACATGCATATTCAAATAAATATATTAATTTCCAACTGTCTGTCAACGTCTGGCACCAACGTATTGGAATATAAAATATCTCTTCTATGGGTCTACAGTAATGCCGTTTAAACATTCGAGCCCACTCATTCGCAAGAGGAAATAGAAGAAAAGAGGAAAAGCAGCTCATGTCGACATTGTGTGCCAAAATGCACTATATTATATGTCTCACATGCCCATAATTTTGGTCTGTTTATGTTGATAAACGCTGTCAACAAGCACAAAAACACCGAAGAAGACGATATATATGTCACTTGTAAGCCGACCAATCAAACCACGTGATGTAAATAATTAGCCATGTGGTGTGAATTGGTCCACAGCGTACTGTTCAGTGTGCGTGAATTTACGCGACGGCTTTGTGTACTAAACGTTAAAAAAACATAAATTCGTGTTTATAATATCCTAACAAACAGTCCATTTCATAAGATTTTTGGCCCAAGGACGGGACGTGAATACAATACATCAGTAAACTTATGCCAAATCTGTATGCTTTCTCTAGAGCCCAGTGAGCGTGTTGAACCAACTATGTCACTTCCGGTTTTAATAAAAATTAATTTCTCGTTTACAAAAACGTTTTTACTTTTTTTACAGTGGGGATTCTTTCTGAATATGTATTTCAGATTTATGGAAACCTTGTTGAAAATCGTTGGTCTTCCCCTTTAAGCGTGTCGTACAATAATTAAGCCCCAATTGCAATCTTTCAGGTACCACAGCAAATACTTGTACGGGGGTATCAAACGGGGTGTTCCCACTTTGCCGGCATACTTTGGTGTCAAATGTTGCCGCTAATCCAGAGTTAATCCTAGAACAATGGTGTTATAAACTATAGTCCATATCTTTTAAAGGTTTAGTTAATCTCACTGTGCCACCTAATCAACTGGTTTTATAGGGTAGTGGTGTGAAAGTTTAAGTAAACAAAGGATTATAGACTGTATCCTTATTAGTACTATTCACCTAGTTAAGATTTAATTATTTTAAGGATTAAAATATATACGTTTCATCGGTTAACGAATGTCTTAAATATTATTCCGGCCTCCCATTTTTGAGATTATTTGATATAGACAACGTTGGGTTAAATGCCTTAGAAGAAGCTGATTTGGAGGATGACAATATTTCAAAATTTGCAGATTGTGTTACTGAACAAGTGGTAGAAAGCGATGGTTCACGAACAACTAATCACTTTGAGGGATGGCACAGTAAAATGAAGAAAACCGGAACAAGCCACCCAAATATATTTAAATTTATTAACATTCTTTCGAAACAGCAGACTTTTACTGAAAATACCATAGTTCAATTGGATAAAGGGGGACGACTGCCCCCGAAAAGGCGAAATATAAAAGAGTAGAAAAATCTATTAATTATCTAAATTTCGAACTGTTAAATGGAGTAAAAAATGCTATTGAATATACTAACGTCATGTCACATTTCGTAGGGTTATGATTCATGTTTGATACATGTATTTGTTGTTATTTATTGTGAATGAAGTTGTTAATTAATTTAAACCTAGTAGTTTAAAAAAAAACGACTATACATTTAACACCATTGTATTCGATAATCCCCTGGCTTGATTAATCCCCCCATGAGAACAATAGCGGGTGGCACAGTGAGATGTTTTTTCCTTTTAAACTGTATTGATTTTAACAAATTTAACTTTAATTGAATCACATTAATAATTTACACATATAAAAATGCATTGATTTTAACAAATTTAACATTTATTAAATAACATTAAATAATTTACTCATATAAAAACCATTAGGGTTTACTTTACACATGTAACTTTTATTAAATAGCATTATATAATTTATAAATAACAATCATTTTACAGCCCCACTAAATAGGAAATATTTGTTCCATACTGATTTAAACTTAAAGAGCCATTTAATAATTGTGTTTTTAAATGGCCAGTTCTTGTATCAAATTGTCGATATTTCTTAACTCGGGGCCATTTGGTACCACTAAATAATATCTCTGAAATGGTGATTTCGACATAAGATTGTTCATGTTTTATGAAGTTAATGAAAGTTAGTGAGCAGTTATTGAGTGAATACTATAAAACAAAGTATAGTTTTAAGATCAATTAAAGGATTTACAGGCTGCCGGCAAAAGTGGGAACACACCCATCAAACTTGGCTTGTGCACCAATGAAAGCATTATCGCTTTATTTTATCCTTGCTATATAATATAGTAAAGCCCCCACCCCCCTGGGCTCAGGGCAGCGTTCAATCACCCTAGAAGAGATATATGTAAACTTATATCGAAACTAAGGGTGGAAGAGCGGCTGCGTTTACACAAACACGATGATTTTCAACTCACTTATACACAAATACCAAGTCATCTTCTGTGAGTGCGGAGAAGAATGTACCACCAACCATGTCCTGGTAAACTGTGAAGTATACAAGGAGGAGAGAAGGGAATTAGTGGAATTGCTGGAGGCCAACAACATACCGCTCAACACTAAGAACCTACTCTTTCCGAGACCAGAACTCAAGCTACAAATCTTCGAACTAATCAACGATTTAATGAACACAGTTGGATTAAGTAGAATAGTGAAGTAAGAGGGAGCCACGGTTAGACGGGCTCGGCATCTAAACACTAAACTACATATGGGATATATACCAAACTAGCAGGATAGTGAAGTCAGGGAGGGTCACGATCAGACGGACTCGGCATCTAAACACTATTCCTCTAAAAAAAAAAAGACACAAGGGGAAACCATGACAAGACGGGTCTGGCACCCACAAAGATGACATCTACCAATCCAGAAATGGGACGAAACAACCACCAAATAATATGTTTTTATTAGCAAATAAAGGGGAGACCTTCCCACTAAACCTAACCCATGGCTTATGGCCGAAAATGGAAAGATTGCAAAATCATATTCTAACAACAGGTAGCAGCTTCGGCTCTCCTATTTCTAGTCTGCGATATCACATTAGTGGAAGCGGACGTTAAACGCACCAGTCCAGTACAGTCCTGGGCTCAGATGTCAGTCAAATCTACAAACCTTAGCCTCGACAGATCACAGCACTGAATGCAACGCGGACCAGAATGCGCACGGTCACCATAATTAATGCATCCTGAACCTAAACCTTCGGCTTTCATCACTCGCGGTGAATTCAAGTGTAGTTGCGTCCCACTTTTCTGTAAAAAAAAATGGCAGCCACGGTGGCTCAGTGAGTAAGACGTTGGCTGACTAACCGGAAGGTTCCTGTGTTGACCGAGAAAAGAGAGAGAGGGAGAAATGGGGTTTAACGTCCACTCGACACAAACCAGGTCATTTTGGGACTAACATATGGTTTCATTTTATTTCAATAATTCGTTTGCGCGTAGGAGTCTTTAGCAGTGGGAGGAAACCGGGGGAAACCCACGAGGTTGAGAAGGCGCCCCTATCTCCATGCCACATACGCTCACACCAGGGCTCGAAACCACAGCCGCAAGCCAGAGGTGACCGGCCAACTAGAGGTCGAAGCGCGGCACTCTAGACCACTAGGCCATCCCAACCCCCCTTGACCGAGAAAGGTCATCAGGATTTACCGATGTGGTACCCACTTGGAACAACGTATAGTCCTTCGGATTAGACGAAGACCGCCGTCCAGTGTGGACATGCCCGTAAAAGATCCCTTGACAGTTAGATTTCCGTCGGAGCAGAATAGTGAGACGTTAAACCCCATTTTATTTCGACCGTTGGAATTAGATATAAGAGTAGGACGTAGCGCCGCTGTCTGGGCAAAATGTCCCATATAGCACGCTGTATGGCGTATGCCAGTCTTCCATTAGCCCAGTCAGAACAGAACAGTAGGATGTTAAACCCCATTCCATTTCATTTCTTTACCGAATTGGCTCATAAAGACGGTGAAGCAAGATTGGTAGACATTTTGCTCTTTAAATTAATAATAGCATTATATCATATCATTGAATAATTATTGGCTTCTCCATACATGTATTGTGGGGAAGTCAGATCCCATGCACTTAATTGAATGATTGGTAAGATAATACATACAAAGAGTTATATTTTGGTAAATATTCAATTCTAGATTGATAACAAATAACACGTGTGAAACTTCTGCTGTAAGTTTCCACTATCCATGTAAGGGTGGTTTTCGACGCCATTAGGCGAATTAATCAATCGCTATAATTACGTCATATTCGACCAATTAAATAACTGAACGCCATGTATAGTAAGGAGCTAGGTTTAGGTTGTTTCGGAAATCTGAACCTTGATTCTTAAGTTGCGGTTCCCCTTACCGTGGGGTGGGGGTCCGACAAAACGTCGAAATTTCGAGTTTGATTCGACTTTATCATACAACAATCAACTTTCCTGAATATGTCGACAAACTTCGGATGTCGCAAAATGGATAAGACCGACAAATCGGGGGGGGGGGGGAAATGACCAACATGATGATTTAATGCGACTTTATCATATAACCATCATCTTTCGTGCAAACGTCGACCAACCTCAGATGTCATCAAAACACTGCTTAAGAAGACGCCGACCCTTCCTTCGATTAAGTACATGTACTAGCGAATCGTTTAAAATTGAATCTAATAGCGAGACTGATGTTCCTGGTGTAATGGTTTTAATGGTTAAAATGTCAATATTACATTGATTACACGGTAAAGGTTAAAATGGCAATATCATATGGATTACACGGTAATGGTTAAAATGGCAATATCACATGGTAATGGATTACACGGTAATGGTTAAAATGGCAATGGTTAAAATGGTAATATTACATGGTAATGGTTTATATGACAATGGTTAAAATGGCAATGGTTAAAATGGTAATATTACATGGTAATGGTTAAAATGACAATGGTTAAAATGGCAATGGTTAAAATGGTAATATTACATGGTAATGGTTTAAATGGCAATGGTTCAAATGGTAATGGATTACATGGTATTGGTTTAAATGGCAATATTAAATGGGAATGGATTACATCATATGGTAATGGTTTAAATGGTAATGGTTAAAATGGCTATGGTTAAAATGGCTATGGTTAAAATGGCAATGGTTCAAATGGTAATGGATTGCATGGTGATGGTTCAAATGGCAATGGTTAAAATGGTAATATTACATGGTAATGGTTAAAGTGGTAATGGTTAAAATGGTAATGGTTAAAATGGTAATATTACATGGTAATGGTAATGGTTAAAGTGGTAATGGTTAAAATGGTAATATTAAATGGGAATGGATAACATGGTAATGGTTAAAATGGCAATGGTTCAAATGGTAATCATCCATATGGTAATGGTGATATATCGCATAGTAAAACTACTGTTGCCGCAGAATCAGGGCCGAGAATGGTGGATGCGTTACCAGATCAGGAAGATTACTTAAAATTCCGAATAGACTTGGTGTATAATAAGTGTATTAAATTTCATTTCAATGAAATTATCTCACGAAGGGGGATGCCATCATATGTATATTGTTACTCATAGTATAAATAGTTACTCGGGTGGCAGTTAATCTGTTTATCATGTGACCTCACTCTTCGGATAGAACACATCTTATTGTAAGACTTGCATGATCCATTAATAAACATTAAACTTATACGAGTTGTTAATGAGTTTACCACAGATGCATCGGTAATCCTGTTAAGACACGCGCCTTAAGTACTGAGTGGGGGGCTGGGATGGCCTAGAGGTCTAGAGTGCCGCACTTCGACCTCTAGCTGGCCGGTCAGCTCTGGCTTGCGGCTGTGGTTTCGAGCCCTGGTGTGAGCGTATGTGGCATGGAGATAGGGGCGCCTTCTCAACCTCGTGGGTTTCCTCCGGGCACTCCGGTTTCCTCCCACTGCTAAAAACCCCTACGCGCAAGCGAATTATTGAAATAAAATGCAAGCGAATTATTGAAATAAGATGAAACCATATGTTAGTCCCGAAATGACCTAGTTTGTGTCGAATGGACGTTAAACCCCATTTGTCCCTCTCTCTCTCAAGTACCGAGAAGACAAACGTCTTAACTACTGAGATAGTAAGAACCAAATACACAACATGAAAAGGAAGTGAAAACAAAATACTAGACGATCACAAAGATATTAACCCTTTGAACACTGACTTTACATGGGGTGTTGCACGTCCCTCCCTGGATTTACAGGACGTCATATTAATTATGACGTCAACGTAATTGGAGCTTGAAAACGCCCCAAGCCGCAAAACCGACATTTCGGGTATATGCGATACAACGTCAAGTCGGTTTTGCGGCATTTCGGGTTCTAAGGGTTAAGATATGTGGTAGGATTTGGCGACCGGAATTGAGAGTCCGCGTTCTACATCTATGGCAAGGTTTGGGGGCATTTGTGTGGAACTTGTAACAGTTTCACAAGATATTGGGTTTCTGGAAATAAATACATTCCACAATATTTCAAGTCCATCTCACGTCTATAGCTCTAGAATGTAAGGTCTGATGCTACCAAGTACTTTTGATCCTTGACACACAGTATAATTGAACTCACCCAAGAACTAGTGATACTCGTTTGAAGTTTCATCTAAATCGTGCATATAATTGTGACTGCTAGACGGTCCACAACCTGGGTATTACATGCTTTTATTATACTATTTTCGTAGAGGGGAGTGGCTATTTGACGGGGATGTTTTGGTCCGAGTTTGAAGAAATAATTATGGTGTAATAATGGTAGGAAGCCAGATATTTTAGGTTTCATCAAAATTGGATAAACAAAATTCTAGCCGCTGGATGGTCTACAATCTGGGTATCGTCAGATTTAAATATTAAAGCCAACTGCAAGTGACGAGATGTAATCGGGGCTAGATCTTGGGTTAGCATTAGCGCTGTCCCTGTTTACATCTCGTGACAATATGTAGGTGGCTTTGATATATTTGGATGTAACCTGGGTATTACATGCTTTTAGGGGACCGACCATTATATATCAAGCAATCGATATATCAAGCCAAACACATGAACATTTGTTCAGCAAAAATTACACACATGTTCATAATGACAGGTAGACAAAGACGGGGTGATTTATTCAGCCAAACGAAATCAAGCCAAACACATGAACATTTGTTCAGTAAAAATTACACACATGTTCATAATGACAGGTAGACAAAGACGGGGTGATTTATTCAGCCAAACAAAAAAACCTATAACAATAATTCTGAAACATGCTTTACGAAAATATTTTCTTAGAGAAGATAATGTTCTACTGGGTTAAATTGACATGGTGTTCGCAATGGAAAATAACCGATATAATATCACAAGTGACAAAACATGCAAATTGGATATTTTTGCACCAAAGGTTTATAAATTGACCCCTCCGGGTTATAGCAAACAATGGTGGCAATTGCAATGATACAAACTACAATATGGGTAATTAATATTAGGTTGTAAGTGGAAAATATTACCAAGATGTCACCGGGAAAAGGTAGTAAGTACACTGATGGCAGTGTAACAAGGTAGTAAGTGGCATTTAGATATGTGCAATAGAAACTCCTTTCTGGCAAACAAATCATGACTTAATCCTTGTAAGACATATAGAAATAGAAATTACAAATAAAACACTTATATGGATATACTACTTCTGAATTTATTAACAGGCTACGTTTCGATACTCATGCAGGTATCGTTCTCAACCTGCATGAGTATCGAAACGTAGCCTGTTAATAAATTCAGAAGTAGTATATCCATATAAGTGTTTTATTTAAATCATGACTTTTTGCACAAATGCCTGAACATATTTCATTTCGCGATAGCAGTGTTTAAGATTAATCAACCCACAGTAGGCTATAATCCTTGAGTGGCATCTAGGCATTTAGCACATTAAAAAACACAATACAATTTATATGGGAAAACAATCACTGGTCTGTGGACATATAGCACGATGTATCAACAATTGTAGAGAAGGAGCCCAGGGGCTTAACCTGGCTGAAAAGTGTACCAATTTTTTCCTTAATGGTATCAATGCATGTATATCTGGTATCATCAAAATGTAAGACTGCCGGGTTTCTGGTGGTGGGTGTGGTCCACACCCAAAATGACATCCCTCCCTCAACTAGTCTAGATTAGCTACAAAAGTGTACCACATAAAATTTACTCAGCAGTGTACCGTACATCTTCAGGTATTACAAAAACACTCTGACAGACATTTCTAGTGGTGGGGTACCCCTGACAGAGCTATGTAATTACTAGACATGTGTTGTGTTGGAGTATCCCTGACAAGAGTTATCTAATTTCTAGTCAACAGCTAGGGGAGAGAGAGAGAAATGGGGTTTAACGTCCACTCGACACAAAGTAGGTCATTTCGGGACTAACATATGGTTTTAACTTTATTTCAATAATTGGCTTGCGCGTTTAACATAAGGCTGGATTAGTTGAAATCTGCACCACCTAAAACAGCTTTGGGGTTGATCAGTACCATCACAGGAGTCCTGAATGACCACTGCCAGATAGTTTGTGCGGTGGGTTACCCCTAACAGACGCGCCCAAAATGCCCCCCCCCCCCCAACTAGGCTAGATTAGCGGGCACTGTTACTGTGGTCTAAAAAATTAAATTTTTAGCCAGGATGCGTAGAATACCAATGTCTAGCATGTGTGGAAGAAGGGTGTCGCATTTTGGGCGTGGAATACCACACCCACTGCTACAAACCCGACAGACTTGCATTTTAAAGATAATGATACCAGACACATGCATCGATAACATATATCAGAAAATTGGTACACTTTTCAGCTAGGTTGACCCCCTGGACTCCCGGTCTATTAGTATCCTCTTATCGTCATCGTTTTGTGCTGGATAACCATAAGACAATACACGTCAAAATGTCGTGCTACATGTGTACAAACCAGTGATTGTTTTTTATCCATATAAATTGTGTTGAGTTTTTTTTTTCACGGTACACTACACAAGGACGGAGGTGTAGGGGAGCCATTTTGCGATACGATTTTAAGGGAGATCCACATTGTAACTTAGAGACAGGTCTATAGCAAGCTAAAGAGGCTTCTAGGGACAAAGAGCTAGCGGGAGCGAGAGAGAGGGCGAACTAGAGAGGACAAGGACTAAATAGAGAGACGATAAGAGCTAGAGAGCCAGCTTAAGAGTAGAGGAGAGAGAGAGAGGGGGGGAGTGGCTGAGAGCGAGAAAGAGAGTTAGGGAGATCCACATTGTAACTGAGGGATAGGGCTATAGAGAGCTAGATAGGGAGCGGGGTATAGCTAGAGAGGCGGGCTTGGGACAGAGAGTTTGTGGGAGCGAGGGCTAGAGAGAGAGCAAACTAGAAGGCGAAATAGAGAGGGGCGAGGACTAGATAGAGAGAGGACAAGAAATAGAGAACAAGCTTAAGAGTAGAGAAAGAAAGGGAGCGGGGTGGTTGAGAGCGAGAAAAAAGAGTTAGAGATAAATGGGGTTTAACGTCCACTAGGTCATTTCTTGACTAACACATTGTTTATATTACCTCAATAATTCGCTTGTGCGTAGGGGTCTTCTATCAGCAGAAAACCGCAGGACCGGGGAAAAAACCACAAGGTTGGACATACGACCGTACGACCTAATAGGGGGTGGGGGTTAAGAGCTAGAGAGTCGGCTGCGAACTGATGAGACTTGTCCTTTGAGAAGACAGAGAGAAGGGTGGGGTTACAGAGAACAAGCTATAGGGCAAGCTAGGGAGAAAGATAGCAAAATGGGGACTAGAGATAGCGATTTAGAGAGGACTATAAAGATAGTGGACAGCAATAAACAGCAAACGTTATTGCAATGCATGAGAACTAGAGGGAGGGAGAGAGAGAGAGCGAGTGAGAGAGAGGGTGGGAGTTACAGAGCGGCGGAGAGAGTTGGAGAGAGAGAGCGTAGAAAGGTGGGAACTAGAGAGAGATAGATAGTGGGTTGCTATGCGATGAGATTTGTCAACGGAGAAAGAGATAAGGAGAGAGAGAGTTAGAGAGATTTACAGAAGGGAATTAGAGATGATTGGGCTAGAGAGCCAGTGAGAAAGAGGGAGAGCTTGACCTCGAGAGAGAACAAGCTAGAGAGAAGGACGAGAACTAAAGAGCAAGTTTAGACTATTAGAGAGCGGGTGTGCACCAGAGAGCCAGAGATTGGTATCAAGCTAGGGTGAAGGATTGAGAGAAGAGGGGACTGGGGTTAGAGAAGGGTATAACATCCACTGGACAGAGGCCATAATAATTTTATCTCAGTAATTTGCTCGCGTGTTGGGGTCTGTATCAATGATAGAATGTCGGAGAAAACCCAACGAATTTGCGCAGGCTACCATACTGTTAACTATACCACTTGACTCAATTACAGACCTTAAGATCTAAAGCAAACCCATAAGACCACTCTAACTTCCACCCGATAGCTAAATCAGATAAGGTCGTAAACAGCAATAAGTATGTATCTTTGGTTACAGGTAGTACGTAGAAAAAGGTCGTAAGTGACTTTCCCGAATTACCACACCTGATAACTAAAAACTTTATATTGCATTTTATACTATCCCAAATCATGACATATTGTACGAAATATTAGAAAAAAACATTCATAAACAATTTTACAGGACCATTTCCATACCTTTAAACTCGATTTTCTCGAAAAGTAAAAAATGTCACTTGCCACCCTTTACCTCTCATGGGACGATAATATCAACAGCATCAATTACTCAGTAATTTATTTAGCCAAACAGAAAAACTAACTTTACAAAAACCTGAAACTAACTTGACAAAAATATTTCTTAAATAGGATAATCCTCAAATCATTTGTCAAAAGAACCAAAAGGGTGTTTATGTTCATAATAAACTCTATACATTTAAGTTGATTCAGCCAAACAAAATAGTAAATTATACAAGTTCTGAAACTAACTTTAAAAAAAAATTTCCTTAAGAAGAAAATGTCATACGGAGTAAAAATGTCATACGGGGTTAAATCTCCCGTCAAAAAGCAACACCTAGTAACTCACCCTTTTCTCTTTTTTTGAGAAAACAAAGGAAAACATAATGAATGAATATTAAACCCCAGCTCAGTACCGGATCTACTGAATACAAAGAAGCAAACGGAGAAAGTGCAAACCTTCTCAAAGAGAGCAGTCTGCCTGGCTGAATCACGTGACGTAAAAGGCGGTAAGTTACCAAATGGCGTCAAAGGTTGAAATGTAAAAAAAAATAAAAAGGGCGATAAACCAGATAAGACAACCCAAAAGGTTAATAAACGACCAATTTAGGAACTAATCGGAATTATTCAGCTATGTGATTGCACAAAATATAATACGTAATACGGGCTATACTATATACCAGAAAGCAACCGGAAAACAACATGTTATACTAAATACCGGAAAACACCGGAAAAAAAGCTAAATACAGGAAAACACACTAAATACCAGAAAACACCCTAAATAGGCAACTCAGAGCCTGGTCCTCCGGAAAACCACAAAGAAACTAACCCTAACCCTAACCCACAACGGAAAAAACTAACCCTAACCCACGCACACAGAGGATCAGGCTCCGGGATAACTATGGTATTAAGTGTGTTTTCCGGTATTTAGTGTTTTTCAGGTGATTACCGGTATTCAGTATAACATGACGTTTTCCGGTGTTTTCTGATTGCTTTACGGTAAATAATATTGCCTTGTAATACACGTATAAAATATGCAAACCAGGCATGTCGAAGAAAAAGTGCTATGAAAGTATATTTATTGCTTTCTTAATTTTGCCGAAATTTGAGTTCTGCAAAAACATTTCAAGGGTTTCAATCAAGTCACATCAAAAATACTCAAAATGCCTTTATTTTACATTTCTCTATAAAGTGGTCCACATTTTACAAATTGTATCTACCAAAATGCCATTTTTGTGTTTTCTTGGAAAGTCTAGAATGAAAGGCATCTATTTCGTGAAACCTCGGCCAGTATACAAAACGACAAGGTGCAGATTCGTTGCATTGAGGGTAATTGTAAGGAAAAAAAATGAAACTTGTACGCTCACCCCCTAAAAATGTTACCAAGGTAACAAATCCAACTTGTGCCCACATAACGAATAGCCTACTGTTAAAGGAATATGGCTAATAGCTATTTTCTTCTAGCCCTCGGTTATACCTACATAGAAACACGGGTACTTGTTAGAAGTATGAATTATTAATTAAAATATGGATTGAGAAATATAAAACAAATTCGGTATTTGGGAATATTTCTGGAGGTCGGGTGTTCGATCCTTACATTGGCCGAGAAGTTGCAATCGTCGATCAAGTAGTTCAATATTTATACAGGTTACACTATTCAAGAAGTCGTAAAGGTAATAATTTTGTAATAAGACAAATATTGTATATTGTTTTGAGCTCTTCATCCAACCGATCACAAGTCTAGCTAATAGATAACGTTGATTTTGTCGGGATGTAGTCATAACGGCCAAAAACAGGTTTGGCCAACACGGCCCTACTTTAGTCATAACGGCCAAACAGTTTGGTCATAACGGCCAAACATTTTAATTTAATGAAAAGCAAGCAATATAATTTTGTTATTTATTAAAGATTTAACATTCAATACGTTAGATATGATTTTATAGACAGGTTGCTTTGATTAAATTATTTACACTTAATGGATTGAAAATTTTGTCGAATCGGTATCTGAACCGGTCTCCTTGTCATATGGAGTGTCCCACGGGCCAGCTCTTTGTTCTATCCTGTTCTGTTTATACACCAATCCCAATAAGCACATAGTCTGTAAACCACAACTCAATTACAAATGACACACATCGTTTAGTGACATTTCCTTCGGCATGCCAAAATCCCTACGCGCAAGTGAATTATTAAAATAACAATGCACCATAAGTTAGTACCAAAATGACACGGGGGTTGGGATGGCCTAGTGGTCTAGAGTGCCGCGCTTCGTCCTCTAGCTGGCCGGTCACCTCTGACTTGCGGCTGTGGTTTCGAGCCCTGGTGTGAGCGTATGTCGCATGGAGATAGGGGCACTCCGGTTTCCTCCCACTGCTAAAGACGCCTACGCGCAAGCGAATTATTGAAATAAAATTGAACCATATGTTAGTCCCGAAACGACCTAGTTTGTGTTGAGTGGACGTTAAACCCCATTTCTCTCCCTCCAAAGTGACACACTTTCTTTGTAGGCTACCTGGCTTGAAGTCTAGACTTACGCCCGCATCTACCTAGGGTGATATAGCAGACGTGATATAGCAGACAAATCTCCATCTCCATACCTCGTTCGTTCCTGGGGTTTTACGTCCACTTCCACCTAGGGTGATATCGCAGACAAGCTCATCCATCTCTCGAATAAAACCATAATTTGTTCCAGAGATTGATTTTTCTCCGTCTGTCGAACCAGTTATTGTGTATACAAGTATATAAAGGGACACAACTCTGTTTTATTTGGATACAGACCAGGGCTCAGACTAGTAATCGTTTGATGTTAAATGACTGCAACATCACAGGCTGTAGCTTTTTGCTCAACATTCCGTTGGTTCCAATCTTTATAGGCACAATGGGGACCACATTTGGCAATGTCCTCATCATAAATTTGTAGGAGATTGGGTTGACCGTTTAGATTTTTTGCTACGGGGATTTGAAGTTGACTGGGGTGAGAATCTCTTTTCCGTCACAATGATCGCTCTGCAGAAAGACACTTTACACCCCCTATCCCTCCGCTGCAATATCATCTGTATTACCCAAAACTGCTATGAAATTGCCAATTTGATCCCTTTTCTCCAATTCTAGACCAAAAAATCACCCCAAAAATGCAGGAAGAGGGGAGAACAAAAATTAAGGGGAAATTGTCTATTTATATCTCGCACTACATTCGTGAAATAGGGGGAAATAATTACTAGGCTTAGTCCCACCAGCCCTTTCTCCATAGTCCATGTTAAAATCACGGTTATATGGACTCAAGCCACTAAACATCTAGGTAGACAAATGCACCCTCATTCTTCGATAACAGCAGCCATTTGAATTTCCTTATTTCGTTTAAACGAAATGCGATTTGATTTGTTTAGTTATTTCCATTAAACGAAATAATGAAATAAACGCGCAAGTAAATGTTCGGTAGCTGTTCACCCAACCGAAGCTATAAAATAAAATAGTCCGTTTTATATTTTGACTTAGATTCGTGATTATTTACTTACAGCCTGCAAGATTTATTTTATAATTACGGTGGATTCTGTCACATCCGAACTTTGATCACTCCGACACTCCGTGAAATCCGACATGATTTTCATGTCCCGATTAATTTCTGTCTACATTAATATCGTTTGTAAATTATCATTAAAATCTGACTGTTTAATACACTGTTTACACTGAGTATGAATGTGTATACACTTGTCGCATTACAACGCCATGCATTATATACCAATAGTGGGAGGGATCTAGTATTTTAATACAGTGTATACACTGTGCATTAACACTTATCCCATTACAGCTTACTGTACTAATTACATGTACGAGGAATAGGAAGAATACAAGTTAAGAATTCGGCGAATTTAAATTTGTATTTACCTCAATCTTTGTACACAGAGAGAGAGAAATGGGGTTTAACGTCCACTCGACACAACTAGGTCATTTCGGGACTAACATATGGTTTAATTTTATTTCAATAATTTGCTTGCGTGTAGGGGTCTTTAGCAGTGGGAGGAAACCGGAGTGCCCCTATCTCCATGCCACATACGCTCACAGCGGGGATCGAAACCACAGCCGCAAGCCAGAGGTGACCGGCCACCTAGAGTTCGAAGCGCGGCACTCTAGACCACTAGGCAACCCCCTCCCCCCGTACCCACAGTGCATTAACATTTATTGCATTGCAGCTTAATCAGTGGCGGATCCAGTATTTTTTATGGGGGGGGGGGACAACCCCATGTTTTGTCTAACTGACCGCGGAGCGATGGTTGCCGCAGGCCGTAGGCGCGAGCAGTAGAGGGGGGCAATGGAGGGACCCCCCCCCCCCCCACGAAAATTTTGAAAAATGATCATCGATTTCCTGGCATCTAAGTCATAACGAACAATGATTTCTGTTCGTCGACAATGTTTCATTTCATTGACGATTTTCAAAATGTGAAGAATAAATTTCGAAATTTATTATTGTGAAATTTTGCATACATCAAAGATAGTGCGGACTGTACGTACAAAGAAGTTGCCACATTCACGGAAAAGTTGTCAACGCCTCTTATAATAAACAGCAAACTGTTTGAATATTATCAGCCGCGGTTTACGGAACAAATTTCTGCCGCTAGTAACATAGATGCTGAATGTGACGTGTCTGATAAGATGCGCACCATGTGCTATACGACCATGCGTGGACGCTTGTTGAACCCCGGTGAGGACTTGGAGGAGAGGGTGGGGTGACTAGTCACCCTAATCACCCCACCCCCCTGGATCCGCCCCTGTTACTGTACTAATTACATATACGAGGACTAGGAAGAATAGAAGTTAGGAATTCGGCGAATTTAAATATGGTTTACTTCAATCTTCTATACAGAACATGCCGTCACAATAATAATACTAGAACACGAGTATTTGCCGTCTTATTTTTAAAAATCCGTTATGTATCCATATAGTCAAGTACAAGCGTGACAGCAGCTGCTGCTCCGAATTTAAGATATCACACAGCAGCTCTGAAAAAAACAAGTTATAATAAATATAGACAAAAAACAGACTCCCTGTTTACATACTTCTCATGTCATGGAAATGGGAAAGGTTAGGCTAACATGAACACTGAAATGAACTGAAATGAAATAAAGTGGGGTTTAACGTCCTAATGTTCTGCTCCTAACCTGGGCTAATGAAGACGGGTATACGCCACACAGTGTGCTATGAGGGAAATTTTGTCCGGGCAGCGGCGCTACGGCCTACTCTTATATCGAATTCCAACTCCCAGGTGATCTTTTACGTGCACGCCAATGTGTACACGGGACCTTGGTTTTTCGTCCCATCCGAACGACTAGACAGCTGTCCTTGTCAGGCCCTCCGTCCTGTATCACCGACAAGAGTAAACCATAACATGGACACAGATTTCCGTCAGGTTAAAAGATACATTATGTAAGAACTAAATCTGCCTATTACAGGTCTTTATTTTAGCTTCACGTATTTTGTAAATTATTAATTATACATTTATTCACATGGAATATTGATTTCTAATTAGATGTTATATAAATTAATAATTTGCTATTCATACTACATACATTATCCACATGACGTTAAACCTATAATCAATTCTCCAGATCATCGGATGGTCGCGATTTTCAATGGATTGAAACACGATCGACATTTAATAATTTAATTTTAAAAATGGATAACCGAGACCTTATCTCCCGTCAAAAGGCAACACCTAGTAACTCACTTTTTTGTCAAAATTGGGTTAGAATCAAATTTGTAGTTACTAGGGCATGTGCTTCCTGTTGGTGTACTAGATATTCCAATCTTTTGATTTTGTAAGCCGTTGCACCCATGCCACAACCTAGCAACTTCCTTCATTTGCCTATTATGCCACAGAAAAACCTAGTAACTCAATAGTCAAATCAATGGATAAGCCGAGGTTAAAATATTCTTTCATTATATTTTCCTTTGTTTTCTCAAAATAAGAAAAACGTGAGTTACTAGATGTTGCTTTTTGATGGGAGTTAATTATTATCGTAACAATAGTAATTGGCAAATGAAATAATATTGGTGAACACTTCGTAGGATGATTCGTTCGACAAGAAACTAAAAATTTGACTGAAATTGTCAGTGTATTCATTTTTTATTACCCGTTTCTGATCAATCTGATTAAAACACAGATCCAATTTCGTTTCGTTTTTTATAGTTCAAAATTTCGTTTTTACTTGTCTTCACTACTCTTGGATCTGGAGGACTTGTTATTTAACTGGTGTTCTGCCTGAAATGAGGGGTCAGCCAATCAAATGGTCTGTCGAATCGACCGTTTGACCTTTTCATGCGTGGAACTGTGGGTAGATATTACCAGCCAACGACGTCTATACTAACACCAGCGGATATAAATCATAACAAAACACAAGTGGATTTTGAAAAGCATGGCGATCGCTAATTGGTTAATCGAATGACTGACGTTATCGGGTCAAATGTCCCGTGCTTGATACCTGACGTCATAGAACGTGAGCGTCCACTATAACTAGTTAGATCTACATGAGTGTAGGCCATCGAAAGTATAAAAAACGAAACGAAATATAGATCTATATTTTAATTAGATTGGTTTCTGATCTGTTATAGCAAGAACAACCAGCCTTTTATCTAAACCTTACATAGTGCATCTTAAATAAAGATATACTTACCTGGGTCGGTACATCATCTAACCAATTCAATGTGGCTTCAGCACACCTTTCTATACGGTGGACGTCAAGTGAAGATGTGTCGGAGAAAGGATTAACTGGATCAAGAACATACGTTGTTTTAGAGAAGAAACTATACCTGAACAGATACAAAGAAACATATATAAGTCTTTCTAGCGATAAAAAAAACTCGAATTAAACGATACCCATTCTGTAGTGAAAGGTGGTTTCTGTATGCAAAGGTACAAAAACAGTTATCCATAACAATCTATTATCAGTGTATCAACATAAACGATCATTAAGATCAGAAGGGAAACTATTATTGGATGTGTCTGCCTATAATTTGAAATCATTTGGGTCTAGAACTTTGCGACACAGCGCATCATATGTTTGGAATACACGTCCAGAAAATATCAGACAATGTGAATCTGTGTATGTTTTGAAATCTGGATTCCCTAGTGGATTGAATAGTCAGTTGAGCGATACAAATATCATTATTATTATTATTTTATTTATTATAAATCGTCAATTTCAATAACAATGCTGCTACTATTCAAACGTATAAAAAATAAAAATGATGTAAGTAGCTTTTGTTTTAGAGTGACGAGAGAAATGAAATAAAGTTTAACGCACTACTGTTCTGATTGGACTAATAGACGGGCATGCGCCAAACAGTGTAACCCAACAGAAACTTTGTCTCTTCAACATTTCGTTAACATATCATTAACATAACGTAAATAATATGAAGTTAGCATTTTCTGCTCAAAATAAATCTTAACCATTTTTACACCGAACGCTTTGGTCTTATACTTCAACTGAATGGTATTGTCTACTCCTTAGATCGAAAGTTCCCAAAAGGCGGTAAATTGGTTGATTCTGCAGGTGCGAATAGGGTCTTTTGTTGGAGAGAGAGAGAGAGAGAGAGAGAGAGAGAGGAATGGGGTTTAACGTCCACTCGACACAAACCCAGGTCATTTCGTGACTAACATATGGTTTAATCTTATTTCAATAATTAGCTTGCGCGTAGGGGTCTTTAGCAGTGGGAGGAAACCGGACGACCCGGAGAAAACCCACGAGGTTGGACAGACGACCCTACTCCTTGTCAGGTACCACCGGGGATTTGAAAACACCCCAGTTAACTCAAAGGCAGGCCGTATGATACAGCGCGCCCAAGCTAACCATTCGGTCATCCACCCCCACCCCTCCCTGTGGGGGGTGTTTCAATAACAGAGGCGGATCCAGTGGGGGGCGCGCGTTTCGATAGTGCCCTTTTTTTTACTGCCGAAAGTGCCTTTTTTACTGCTGAAATTGCCTTTTTTCAGACCCAAATATGTCATCTCCTATGTCATGTCAATAAAACTGCTTAATTTTATATTAAAATCCCTTAAAACCCACTACCTAAGGGCCGAGCAAGTAACTCGGTATTTGTAATACACTTGCAAATAATTTAAACCCGACAGTCTTCATCTGAAAATAGAGACCATTGTATTTTAGTGCATGAATAAAACCAGATGTTTTTCTATAAAAATAATGTGCATGTGAAATTTACCTTTTGTTATCAAGTACAGCACATGCATCATTCACTGTATAGTCCTCTCAAGAAACGGGAATCGATTATCGGGACACCCAATGAACAAATTGACCCGAAATCTTAAAAGGGTTACGTGTCCGGGTAAGCAGTTTTGGGCTGAAATTTTGAGACACGGTAAATACACAATGTATTTTGGTACATAAATTTCATAAATACCCGGACTTTAATTTTTAAAACTCTGTTCTAATCGGATAGTCCCAACTGCATTCTATATGTTTTGCTTGGTAAACAACTAGTTATTTTTATTCCAGAAATAGTTCTAGCGTGTTACTGTTCAATTACTAAATGCCACTTAAAGAAGATTACAATTCAGTTTACCAATTATTATCTGTGTTATAGATTCCTGGTATTGTAATCTGTAGTTCTCCATAGGAACTAAATAATTCCATAGCTTTACAGAAACCAGTTTTCATTTCGAAGTTAGTTTCACTGTTCAGATATTTGTCGAAAATGTACAGCCCGATGACTTCACAACAATACGATGACATATTTAGCCTATTGGTCTGAAATATTAAATAGAGAGAGAAATGAAGTTTAACGCCCACTTAAAGCGATAATTTCATATTTTCTAAGAAAGTAAAACATAATTATTTCTATGTCTTTTACTCAACTCACTATATACGACCATAGACATTACTCCCGACACTTTAAAATCGTTGACACAGGAAATAATAACACAATTACATCCCTTGTTCTTCTATTGCCCACATGGGATAGCTATCTTCAAACGTTTGAATTTGAAGTTGAAAATGATATATTTGCCAATTTCTCAGCTGGCAATAGTAAATTGTTGGATTAATATTGATTATTATTAAAATTTAACAAGGTAGGACTGTTCATAGATACCATCTGTTTTAAGCTTTTATTTTAATGCATTTTAAAAATAATAACTTAAAAATATGAAATTGGAGCTTTAACACAAACTGGGTCATTTCGGGACTCACATATGGTTTAGTTTTATTTCAATAATTCGCTTCGGCGTAGGTGTCTTTAGTAGTGGGAGGAAACCGGAGGACCCGGAGAAAAATCACGAGGTTGGACAGGCGACCCTACTCCTTGTCATGTCGGAAATATTATAAGATTCTCATGAAACATTTCATGTAGCAATTGGTTAGGTATATGAACTGATAAACGGGTAAAGGGTATATATGTTACAGGGATGAATGAAATGTCATGATATTTGATGGCAGGCCAGTGCCAGCCGGGTTATATTTCGCCAGACATATGGGGGATGCTCGATTCACAGTCCAGGCCAGTTTCAAAAAGCAACTTACGATGAAAAATTTGCGTAAGTTTATCGTAAAGTAAACTTACGTAAAAATCGCGATTCACTAAACTTCTTAACTTACGAAATTCGTAACTTTTATCGTAAAGTCTACGGCAACTTTAACCTTGTCGTAAGTTGGAAATTTTTCGTATCTTTGACAAAATGAACGCCTTTATACTTTATGCGTATCAGGGGGCAGTTTCACAAAGCATCTTACGATGAAAAATTTATCGTAACGTAAACTTACGAAAAAATTGCGTTTCACTAAAATTCTTAACTTACAAAATTCGTAAATTTGATCGTAAAGTCGGCAACTCTCACCCTGTCGTAAGTTGGATTTTTTTACGTATCTTGGGCAAAATGTCCGCATTGTTACTTTATGCCAGTGGTTCCCAACCTGTGGTACGCTTACCACTAGAGGGACGAGATGGCCTTCCAGGTGGTACGCGACCACTTTTGGGGTCATGAACGTTTTTTAGTTATTTTTTACTTCACAAAAATGTTTACTGCCTAACACAAGATAATACCCATCATTTCCTCAGTTTGTATATGTTACTATTCTTATTATTATTTTGTATAGGCCTACTTACTTATATTTTATCTCTATACTTCTTTATCTATTTCTTGATTGATTAATCTTTTTGGGGGAAAGAAGCAGATAACATTGAGTTGGGTTTTTTTTTTAGTTTTTTGTGTGTTCTACTTGTAAAAGTATTCCGATAAAGTGCTGCCATGGCGGATGTGGCGCCAGACAGGGTACGCTTACTCTTCCGGACACCTGTTACCACTGTTTGTCGTGTATTTTGTACACGGGGAGCAGTCCATTTTCTGATTACACTATTTTGCCTTTTACATTTTTTTCTAGGACTTCGAATTCTGTCTTATGGTTTGGATTGTTCGTACTTGATTTTATTTTATTTGATCGAATTGAGTTTTTCTGGAACCAGGTGGTAGCCTACGTGGCAGCTGTACGGGACCTCCAAATGGTACTCTATCACAAAAAGGTTGGCAACCATTGCTTTATGCGGATCGGCAACTTCGGCGAGAGAGATTATTTAGTGACACCCGTACGGACGAGGAGTTAGTTTCACGTAATGAAATGAAATGGGGTTTAACATCCTACTCTTCTGTGCCTGACTTGGGCTAATGGAAGACGGGCATATGCTATACAGTGTGCTATGAGGGAAATTTTGCCCGGGCAGCGGCCTACTCTGATATCGAATTCCAACTGCCAAGGGATCTTTTACGTGTACGCCAATGTGTACATGGGGCCTCGTTTTTTCGTCCCATCCGGACGACTAGGCAGCTGTCCTTGTCAGACCTTCCTTCTGCATCACTGACAAGGAGAAACCACGCCGAAAAAATCGAGATGAACTTTCTCGGCCAATGCAGGGATCGAACACCCGACCTCCAGGCTAGCGAGTCAGCACCTTTCCCCCTTAGCCATCGTGATTCCCTAGTTTCACGTAACAAACTTGATTGGACCAGTAGTCCCCGTAGTTGTTCACTGTATTAATGATGATATCTACGGAAGCCCATAAGGGTCAATCAAATGAAAAAAAAAATTCTATCTTATTACAGGATAGCCTAAGATAACCTATCTTGTAATTACAAGATACCGAGATGCCCATGAGTGACAATTTAAAGGTCACCATACACCGATTTCATGCTCCCATAAATACCATTGACTTCATACACCCACCAACTACATATTTATATCATGACTCATCAATTTTAATGCGCTCTTTGAAGCCGCAGAACGCTATTTCTATTTTTCGGAAAACTTCTTTAAATTTTGATTTTTGGAAAGTAAGTAAGGAAAAGGATATTCTGAAAAATGGACCCTCCCTCAATGAAATGAGCTGACTGACATAGCGTCTAAAAGCAGTTTATTTATAGCTTGCGGTATCTCCTGACGAATACAATGTTTTGAGAGGGATTTGAAGCAAACGTTTGATAGATTAATTAGTTTGAATATATTTTTCGCCCAAATATATCACCAAAGCACAGTTTGTACGCGGGAAGGTATCTTTAAGGAGAACATGAAATCAATGTATCATAAATGATATTAATGAGGGAATGAAGTTAATGAGAGTATGAATAGTATTTAATGAGGGCACAACCTGGTGATGCCGATCCCGTGACATAAAAAAGTACTTCGTTGGGATGGAGGGTTGGATGGTCGATTTGTTAGCACGTGCGTGCTTTATCTTAAAAGCCTGTCATTGAGTCAACTGGCGTGGTTTCGAATCCCCGTTTGTACGTGACAAGGAATAGGATCGCCTTCCAACCTCGTCTGTCCTCCGGTTTCCTCCAACTGCTAAAGAGAGGGGGCGGTGTAACGTCCACTCGACACAAAACTAGGTCATTTCGGGACTAACATATGGTTTAATTTTATTTCAATAACCACTTGCGCGTATGGATCTTTAGCAGTGGGAGGAAAGCGGAGGACCCGGAGAAAACCCACGATGTTGGACAGGCGACCATACTCCTTGTCGCGTACAACAGGGGATTCGAAACCACGCCAGTTGACTCAATGACAGGCTTTATGATACAGTACGCACGTGCTAACAAATCGACCTGCCAACCCTCGAGCTCAACGAAGTATTATTGTATGTTACGGGGTCGGCATCATCAGGTTTTCAGTCCTCCGGTTTCCTCCAACTGCTAAACAGAGAGGGCGGTGTGGTTTAACGTCCACTCGACACAAACTAGGTAATTTCGGGACTAACATATGGTTTAATTTTATTTCAATAATACACTTGCGCGTAGGGGTCTTTAGCAGTGGGAGGAAAGAGGAGGCCCCGGAGAAAACCCACGATGTTGAACAGGCGACCCTATTCCTTGTCACGTACAACGGGGGATTCGAAACCACGCCAGTTGACTCAATGACAGGCTTTATGATACAGCGCGCACGTGCTAACCATTCGCCATCCAATCCCCACCCCACTACTATAGACCCCTACGCGCAAAAGAATTATTGAAATTAAATTAAACCATATGTTAGTCCCGAAATCATCTAGCTTATGTCGAGTAGACGTTAAACCCCATTTCCCCTCTCCCTCCAACCTCTCTCTCTATCTCTCTTTCTCTCTCTCCCACACACACACTTCTTTGGCCTATAATTATCCGATAAATCAGTGCGGGACGACCTTGAAATAAATTAGGTTTTTTTTCATGTGATTGACCCTAACGGGCTTCTCCGTATCTTGTATGGGCTTTGGCTATCTTGTAATTACAAGATAGGCTAACTGCAAGATAGCTATCTTGTAATTACAAGATAGTCAGAATTTTTTTTATTATTATTTGATTGACCCTTATGGGCTTCCGTAGATGTCAAAACCGCAACTTGCCGATCGAAATCCTGCTGTACAACTTACAAGTCCTGATTGCATTACAGTAGGCCTACTATGCCACACCTAGCTTCCAAAAACCCATCACTGATGCACATGATCACGGGGTTCGTATACCATCAGTGTCTAGAGTAATTTATCATGTTTCACAAGCAATAACAACCAGTGTTAACGATTAGTTATCAATAAATTTCCCCTAAAGAGTGGGCCTACGCCTATCGCGGCAAAGACCGACACAAATATTCTCCCAAGCTCAGTCTTTCGATTACCTAGTCAGACTGCTGCTCAATTTTCCTTTCAGAATTCCATAATTCTGCTCTACGCCCTCAATCGATACACCGAGAGCTGTTCCAATTTTGTTTTCGATTTTAATTTTCATGCTTTCTATTTCGGCTTTTGACAGACGACGTATGCTACTGTGTCTCACGCGCTATGACGTAGCAAAGAAAATGAAGTAAACAAAAGGCATGAAAATAGCTTTTTATTCATAAATACACAGCTACATCTTAGCGTATATATAAGGAATATATCATTTCATCGTTTATGTTTCAAATGGTTTGGATAAAACCCAACATAACGGTTATAATGCCGAATTTGTCAACATTATGACTGGGGGAATGTTTACAGAAGTTTGAATGAAATGACGTAAAATGACGTCACTACCATTCGTGGCGTATCTACGTAAAAAGATACGAGAAAAAGTTAAGAAAAAAACTTACGCCGACCTTTGTGAAACCGGCGTAAATAATTCGTATCTTTTTCGTAATTTTTTTTTAACGTAACGTGAATCAAGCATCCCCGTGGTATTCGCGACGAAACTTAACTGCAAATAATCATAAGGCTAAACAAACAGACATCACAGTTTGAGTTATAAGAAAAAGTAAGTTATCGGGTATATTTGTGTCGTCATAGCGAGTTGTGGCAGCCATTGTTGTAGACAGGTCCATGTCAGGCACAAATTGGGCCGTTTTCTGGTCAAGGTTTTCTCAGGTGGATTTATACACTTTGGAACATATTCTTTCAAATAAGTTTGCGGCCCACCCTGAAATTTGCGTTAAATCAAAGATGGCGGCCAAAAATCCCAAATGGCCGCCTGAATGGAGAGTTGTATTTTGGTTTTCAACTGATTGTTGCCTAGTTATGATTACAAAGAAAGATAAATCAGTCTTTGATTTAAGTGTTACTAAATTACTAATTTTTACATGTATCATAATAACTAAGCCATGTCTTTGATTTAACACAAATTTAAGGGAGGGCCACAAGATTTCTTGAAGGATTATGTTCCAAAGTATCCACTGAGAAATCCATGACTAGAAAACGACGCCTATTGCGCCTGCCATTGACCTGTCTTTATAAACTGTAACGAGTGGCATTCATTCTTCCTTCCCAGTCTAGACATAACACTAGGAAAATAAATCCCATTTTATTTCATGCAATTTCATTTGTTATTTATATAAACTCTAGCCAGTTGTAGACGTCATTGTAACTTTAACAGTAAATTATATATGTGTATTAAATAAAGCATTTATTTTGCACATTATTACGTAATATATAAAGTATTACCTTATGCCAGTATTTAAGTAAACGAATCAAGTCTTTAACTTTAGGAGGTTTTGGTCGAATCATTGCCAGTTGTTCTTTACAGAAACAAACGGAGTAGTGGTCCCTGACATAACTTGGTTTATTTTGCATTTCTCGATAAACGGACTGCATATTCCCACCTGGTGTAATATAAATAATGTATATAATAAACGTGCCCTCTATTCCCATTTGTTGTAATATAAATAAAGTAAAATAAATCGATACAAGCAAAATCATATATTCTCAATTTTTGACGAAAATTACTGGATAATCTACCACATAAAAAACCAAACATGGGAAATGGAACCTTTTGGCTAAAGTATCGGTAAGTGCTAGATCTTATGAAGCCGGGTCGATTTTGCTAGATTCTATAAAGCGTGGTTGAAATATATCCCACAATTCACTTGGCACATCTATTATTAGAAACAAAATAGAATCAAGAAGATTGTGAAAAGCCATACGTCTGATTCATGACGAGAGAAAATTACCATTTCAATTGAAACCTTTACAAACAAAATTTTAAAGAGTGTCATCGTTGAACAGCGAGCTGTTTTGATAAATTCAGTACGCGGCAACTTAAAAGACTGGATAATCCAGACAATGACCTATTTTCCGTCAAATTTTGAGAACCCATCCAGACTAATATTCGTAGAATATTTGTATGGATGATAGAGACTACACCCCAAATGTAATTTATAATAGGCGTATCATGTTAATACTAATTTATATAACATTTGAAACCAAAACAAAGACTAATACTACTACCTGGTGTGTTATTGTCCGCTTCCACAGAAGTGATATCACAGACAAGACATAAGAGAGCCGAGGTTTCTTCCTGTTTTTAGAATATTATGATTTTGCAATCCAAACCAAAGAACTGCAATAGGCAGACTTATCTCTTACGTTATTGACTGGCGTCCATATTAACGTTTAACTAAAATAGGGTACACAATGTTCAATCCAATCAATATCTCAGCCATCCGATAGTCTAGAGGGCTGGTTATTGGTTTGTCATGTGAATATATAGGTTTAAATAATAAATATAACATTTGAAGCCATAAAGATGACCGCTAATAAGCCAGGGGCGGATTCAATGGGGGCGCAAGGCCCCCCCCCCCTAATTTTCGCCACTGCCCTTTTTGACTACTGAAAGTGCCTTTCAGCTAGCTTTTTTGCTCGATTTTTAGGCTCTTTTTCTACGATTTCCGAACGTTTAGACGAAAATATCAGCCAAATAGCTGTTGAATTGGCTACAGATGCAAGGAAATGACGGATAATTTTCTTGGGGCCCCCACCCCCCTCTCAACGGCGTGCCCCGTTTCCATGGTCAGTGCCCTCATTTTGCCCTCATTAAACGCTGAGTTATGGCCTTTGTTTCACCTTGTAGAATCTTGTGAACGCTCGAATAACAACCAATTTCAACGGTCATACTCTATGTCCAATTATATATAACTTATCGACTGCACATTGTCGAAGAAATAGTTCGTTGTCTTACCATGTCTTGCGATTATATCCATTGCGGGTATAACAGACACTTCGACAGGCTCACTTCTACCCTGGTACTTAACGTATACCTTGAACTTGATGAAATATTCGTCATATTTTAATACGCATATTGAGTCCATCCATTCGGGTTTGTACTGATATAACCAGCTTAACCATTTTTGTTTGGGGTTACATATATATTTCCTAACATCCCGAATAATGTTTGGTTTGTGGCCAATCAAACTAAATATGTTCTGATAGACATTGAAGAAAACGACCAGGTCAGCATCCGCATCACTCAGAATAGATGTTCCCTTTCCCAGCGAACCACTCTACAATCAAATATAAAATATTTCTCAAAATAGCCAGGGGGGTATTTTTTTTAATACATCAAAATTATGGAGAGAGAGAGAGAGAGAAAGATAGAGAGAGAGGGATTAACATATGGTTTAATTTTATTTCAATAATTCGCTTCCGCGTAGGGGTCTTTAGCTGTGGGAGGAAACCGGAGTGCCCGGAGGTAACCCACAAGGTTGAGAAGGCGCCCCTATCTCCAGGGCTCGAAACCACAGCCGCAACCCAGAGGTGACCGGCCAGCTAGAGGTCGAAGCGCGGCACTCCAGACCACTAGGCCATACACTGTCGTACGATAGGTTACGATAGGATTGTCCTTATTGAGTCGACGATACGCTACGTGCAGAGACGGTGCTACGACTGACCTCAATATATGACCATTGACCTGATAGGATCACCACGATTACGTCATGATTAAAACCACGATTTCAGTCGCAGTACGAATCGTGAGAGTGGGAACATGGCCCTTGAGAGAGAGAGAAAGAGAGGGGGAGAGGGAGGGGGAGAGAGAGAGATGGGGTTCAACGTCCACTCGACACCACAAGGTCATTTCGGAATTAACGTATGGTTTAATTTTATTTCAATAATTCGCGTGCGCGAAGGGGTCTTTAGCAGTGGGAGGAAACCTGAGGACTCCGAGAAAACACATGAGGTTGGACAGGCGACCCTACTCCTTGCCACGTACAACCGGGGATTTGAAACCACTCCATTTGACTCAATGACAGGTCGTCTGATTCCCCCCCTCCCTCAGAACATAGCCCTAATATGGGTTAGTTAACAGACAGGCGTACGAAGGCGACCGATTCAGGTGCTGATTCACAAAAATTAAGGACATTGTGATCGGGTGAATGTACATAGTTAAGATTTCTAACAATACGTCTCTAATTATGATGTGTTTACCTTGACGACGTCCTGAATACTGTAACCAGGCATCCAGTGTAAATATCGAACTAATTGGTCGATAGTGTGATTTACACGATCTTCAAAATCATTTGGTGGTCGGATCGTTCTATCTATAAACTTCTCCAAACTTTCTCCTCGTTTATAATCCCAACTCATCTAAATATAGAAATTTATGCCAATTAATAACTGTTCAACAACCTGAATAAATTACAGATATCTCCTCCGTTTCATTTTTTATCATTGATGGTCTCCAAATCATCTATAACTGACTGGTTGTAGTGTTGAGGGTTGATTACAGGGTAGACACATGTATAATCCGGTGTAGGTATTTTCTTATGGAAGAGTATCGCTGCCAATATTAAATGCTCTGCTAAAATGTCTTTTCCATTGATTATATGTAAAAAGTACAAAGTACGAAGTCACAATACCGGTAATGATAAAGTCAAAATACCTCTAAGGCCAAAGTTAAATGTAAAACGACAAATGTAATGTGTCAAATGACAAATGTTTTAATGCAGAATGCTGTTCTTTGACATTTCTACATTTTACATTTCTCTCATTACAAATCGCATTTGCACTCTGCCACATCACATTTGTCATTCACGCTTTCTTTTCATCAACTTGCACATAGCATCTTCTTAAATATGCAAATATAGTATGCCACGTGACTTATTAACATATATTCGGAAACGTCCGATCTTTCTTGAAATAAGAATATGAATTACTTCTCCCAGTTAACGTGCTGCCATTCATCAGTTGACTTCATGCCATTCATGGGTTCTTATTTAGCTAACAATTAAGTTGACCTCAGTTGTTTGTCCCGTACTAAGGGAAACCTTCTCGGCCAATACAGATCGATCCATAAACCCAAGTGGTTTCATGCGCGTAGAATCTCATATCATTATTCCACTTTCTAATTTTTTGTTTTCGTAAGATTATATAAAATGAAATAGGCCAAAGACAAAATACAGTACTACGGCTGTGCCACTATGGACATACAGATCATATATATTCATACATTTATAATATAATTATTGATACCGTATTATATATAATAACACAGGTAAGTGAAAAATTAATACTTGTATAGGCCTAATAAGTAAATATTGCCGAGGTCTATATTATGACAATCACGACGGGTGAAAAAATTCCCTGGCTTCTCCGTCCTTCCATTATCCTGTTCCTGGCAGATAATTAAATTAAATTAAACCTGTCATCATCAATTCGCATCAAAACAGGTTCAGTTTAGTGTCATTAATTATTTTTCAAAATTGTGATTAGTTTAAAAGAGCTAAATCGCTAATATTTGATTTGGGACCTAGAAATTGACATAAGTGGTTCGCAACGCATATAATAATGTAGCATGAATGTATATAAACTGATTTAAATTCATTGGTTTCCGTTTTTACTCTTATTTCAAATCAGTTATTTTCGGCGAAATAAGTCAGTAGTCTCAATCGAATGCAAATTTCTAGCGTCTGGTTATTCCAGGTTACATACGCCGTTTGATTTCGTACAATGTCTATAGCCTCGTTCCTCGAGTCTCTTGCTAGAACTTGGTTTGAAACGCATTACGTGTACCAATGGTAAAATGTTTATCGTGTCTTAAATATTGGATATCAGAAGTCCATCTTTTTCCGGTAAGATTACAGCATCAATTGTTATTTAAATTGACAAATAATTCGTGTTTTCAATGTTGAAGATTTGGGATGATATTTAGTTAGAGACTAAGCTACACTTTAAACTTTAATCCTTTCACAAACATCAAAAAAATGTTTACTAATTCGGGGAAGAAATTGGTCAGGATGCTCATATTTTTAGATTCAACAAAAAGTTATATTTTCCTTTTACCAGCACAAACATAAATAAATAATTTAAAAAGAAAATCAACTAATGGCGCGTTAACTGGGTTATCTTTCCTTGGGAACAATTATTCATATTTTTATTTCAAGAAAGGTCGGTCTTTTCCGTATTTATGTTAATAAGTCACGTGGTATACTATATTTGCATATTTAAGAAGATGCTATGCGCAAGTTGATAAAAAGAACGCGTGAGTGACAAATGAGATGTGGCATAGCGCAAATGTGATCTGTAAAGGGAGGAATGTAAAATGTAGAAATGTCAAAGAAGAGCATTTTGCATTAAAACATTTGTCATTTGACACATTACATTTGTCGTTTTACATTTAACTTTGGCCTTAGAGGTATTTTGACTTTATCATTACCGGTATTGTGACTTTGTACATTGTACTCTTTACATATAATCAACGGAAAAGACATTTTAGCAGAGCATTTAATATTGGCAGCGATACCCTTCCATATCTTCTAAAAAATAGTGCGTGGCAGAGAAAACTCCCGTCAAAGGGCAACACCTAATAACTGACTTTTGTCTAAATTTGAGAAAACAAAGGAAAACATAATGATTGGACTGTTGAGTTACAAGGTTTTTCTGTGGCATACTAGTTTGTGTCATGGGTGTAACTGCTTACAAAATTAAAAGATTGGAATAGCTAGTACAACAACAGATAGCGCATACCCTAGTAACTACAAATTTGGCCCTGACTGAATTTTGATTTTAAAAAAAGTGGGTTACTAGGCTTTGACTTTTGACGGAAGAAAAGGACACATAATCAAAAACTGGTCTTGTTGGCGACTACATATTGTCAGTGGACCGAGTCGTATTTTACACGTAACTTCACGACATCAACCAAAGCAATCTGTTTCACAGAGAATTACTTACGAATTATCTCTGTAACAGATGAATGTCCACAACACGTGCGTTGACTGCACACGCCACCAGTCATTGGCTCAACGGCTCGTGCAATGTTTACTTAACACCTAACTGCTTCGGGCAAAATGATGCATTTTACTCATTTAATACCCATATACACTAAATAGGAACTATTTTTTAACTACAAATACTTCAAACGTCTTTATTTATTTTTCTTTTACCTCAAAAAAATGTTTGAGAATTCAATTTGTCGGAGTAAATAAGTTAATATGCCGTACTCATTAAGCCTCGTCGATGTCATGCTTATCAGTGATTGTAGCGGCCAAGCGAATATTCACTGCGGGATCAGTTTGCAACCAAAGCTGGTTTAAAATAATATAGTGTTTAACCACAGGGACTTGAAGGGATTAAAATAAAACTTCTTACTACTGCTTGACTATAACTATATGATAAAGGGATGGCAGACGCCATCTTTGTTCTGACTTTTTTATGATATATTGTCTGGTGTCATCTCACAATACTCACTAGTTCTGACACTTCATGTCATTTTTATTGCCAACGAGACTTTATTTGATCATTATTCACCTTCCGATGTAATTAAATTGGTCCTTTTACAGCGTTATTAATAACAAATCAAACTTAAAAAGCTATCATTTACCGATATTCAACTTCCCGAGCCCGGAAGAAACCCGAAATAAGGTCAAAAGAAGTCTGTATCACTCAGTCCCTTTATAAACCTATCATTACTCGATATGTGCATAGGAACTGGGTGATCAAGTCTCGCTCAACAGCGGCCTCGCTTCGAAAGTTCTATCACGTGATAAAGCCTACGAACTGGGTGATACAGACTTCTTTTGACCTATTTTCGGATTACTTCCGGTCTCGGGAAGTTGATTGTCGATAAATGATAGCGGTTCAAGTTTGATTTGTTATCAATAACAGTGTTAAATGACCAATTTAATTACATCGGAAGGTGAATAATAATCAAATAAAGTCTCGTTAGCAATAAAAATGACATGAAGTGTTAGAACTAGTGAGTATTGTGAGATGAATTCAGACGATTCATGGTAAATCAGTCAAAACAAAGATGGCGTAGTGACTTACCTTCTTGTATTTATTAAGCAGTGGTAAGAAGTTTTATTTTAATTTATTTTAATCCCTTCAAGTGCCTGTGTGTTTAACGTATATAGTCTCTCACAGATCAGCAGTGAATATTCGCTGGGCCGCTACAGTCACTGATAAGGATGACATCGATGCGACTTAATGAGAATATCGAAACCAGAATTTTTTTTTAAGAAATTTCTCTGGTGAATCATGTTAGCCATTTTCCCAGAAGTGACGAATCACATGACTGTCACGCGAAATGTATTTATTTTACGTGCCTGGATGATCGACCGAATCACTTAAAAATATACCCACGCGTAGAAAAATAGATCTTTACAAAACCTTGAATTTGTACTTTTAGGATCCAATTTTTTCATGTCCGCGAGTTGACTTTGACTCAAGGATTATTTTACAACAAACGAAACGACGATCAGACCTCTAGTTTTCGAGAAATCGACCCAAAAAGATTGACAAATCAGAGGTCAGAATAGGCGGGGCTTAGGTTTGGAAAAAAGTGGTAAAAATGGCCGGTCAAAGGAACCAGAGGCCTCCGGCCCCGCGGCTGCCTCTGGGAACGAGATTCACTTAATGAGTCCCCAATATTAACTTTTTTCTTTCGACAAATTAAATTCTAAAACACTTTATTTTGTATATTAGAAAAAAAAATAAAGACGTTTGAAGTATTTGTAGGTAAAAATGTTTCCTATTTAGTGTAAATGGGTATTAAAATTAGTAAAAGGCATCATTCTGTCCGAAGCAGTTACGACTTCTTGGGCCAATGATTGACGCCACGTGATGTGATAGGACCTGTTGAAGACAGTCATCTTTTACAGAGATTGTAGAAGACTTTCGTAATTCTCTGTGAAACAGATTGATATATTCTACCTACCTTGTCAATTGGGTTAAATATCGCTAACAATGTCTGGTGTCGACGTGTATTTCTAAGAAATTAAACCGAGGTTTAAAATAGATTTCTAGGAAAACTTGTTTGTTATCCGTCTATATTGATATTAAATGGGATCACTAATCAATCGTTCACACTAGTTCATTGTTGTTGATGTTGTTTCATTTTTTTTATTTTATACATCACTTTGATTTTATCTAAATTATCTGACCTCGTATTAAAGTCCAATCAATTTAGTTAAACATATTCAGTAAATTAATCTTAGCAAACTGTGTAATATGTGGACTGTAAATTATTAACTTAATTAGAGAATGGGAGAAAGGGGGGAGGGGGGGTAACGTCTATCTGACACAAACTAGGTCATTTCGGGACAAACATATCGCTCAATAAAATTTTAATATTGCGCTTGTGCGTATTGAGCTATAGCAGTGTGTGTATGGTGGGGAGGGGACGGAGACAACGCCACGAGGTTTGATATACCACTCTACGCCTTGTCACGTGTCTAAGGGGAATCGAAACCACTCCGCTTGAGTCAATTACTGACCTTATGATACAATGCACATGCTAATAAGGGTCGCAACGCATAAAATAATCTAATATGAATGTATATAAACTGGTTTACATTCATTCATTTCCGTCTTTACTCTAATTTCAAATCACTTATGTTCGGCGAAATACGCCTGAAGTCTCAATAGCATGCAACTCTCTAGCTTCTGGTTATTCCATTTTACATTAATGCGTATGTTGTCCATGCACGTCACCGTCTACCCTCGTTCTCCAAGTCCTTTGTTAAAAATGGGCCTGAAACTGATTATGGTAGGCTACACGATTCGTGTACCACTGATAATTTTTTTATTTTGTCTAAAATATTGGACATCAGAAGCCCATCTTTTCCCGTTAAGATCACAACACCAATTTTGGATGATATTGAGTTGGAGACTTAACTACTTTAAGATAAGTGTGATCGATTATAGAACAGATGGCTGGTTTATATCTTTATATAAGATCTTCTGTGTGTAAGGTAAACATATTGTTCGCAATAATACAGCTTTATGGATTTACTATTTATTTGAATTGATTTAATACTCTTACTGCGTCAACAAACATATAATGGATTCCGAATCAACACCGGTGTAATATAGAAAATTGAGGACGTCGTTTGTATTATGTTCGTTGTGGGCAAACAATTATTAGTAAGAAATGATTTACATCCAACAACACCGAAAAGGTATACTTCAAGAATCATGGCGAACCGCTTCCTCCGCACTACGCATGGGCGGATGACGTATAGTATGGAATGATACATAGGTCATAATTACTAAAATGAAATAGGTTCTAACTTCCTACTTTTCTATTCCGACTGATATAATGAAGACGCACATACACCATACAATGTGCTATGGAGCAAATAATTTGTCCGAACAGCGGCGCTACTGCCTACTCTTATATCCAATTCCAACTGCCAGGGGATCTTTTACGTGCACGACAATGTGTACACGGGACCTCAGTTTTTCGTCCCGTCCGATCGACTAGACAGCTGTCCTTGTCTGGCCCACCGAACTCTCTCAGCCAATGCTCAGTTATCAAACACTCGACCTCCAGGCTAGCTAGCCAGCGTCTTACCCACCCTGGTCCCCGTCATAATTACTTTACAATATAATAATCATGATATAATTCTGGATAGACATCTTCTATTTTACTTAGCTCTATTTACATAAATGTACAGACATCACAGTTTGAAACCGTATTTCGTTCAAATATTTACCAAATCCTGGCCCCGAGTTCACAAAACATTCTCAGACTTAAGTTGAGAATTTACTCAAAATTGTTCGCCTTATTTTGACTAAAATATAAACCTTTATAAAACTTTTGTTGTTTTCCTGTATCAAATACATCAATAAGAAACTATGTGCAATGTTTTGTGTTTCTAGGTCAAAGATATTTCTCATAAACAGTGATTGAAAGTTGAGTAAATTCTCAACTTAAGTCTGAGAATGCTTTGTGAACTTGGGGCCAGAATGCAAATTTAATTTTTTATCAATATTTCCTCTGACTATTTTAATGATAGGACATCACTGACATTCAGACACCGAGGGAGGACATTTGTCTATTGGTGTCTTATCGAGGATTTAAGACACCTGAGTATGGTCTATAATTAATACTGTAAACCATAAACCGATATGTATTTATCTTTACATGTATCCGTAACTGACTTTAAGAAGCACCATGTATTATTCACTTTGATCTTTGCCCTTTCACTCCGATTGGCTAATCAAATCGTTCAAACTAACTGTTCCCGAAAATCTCGGTTTTCGGCACGAATAAATCCCGGGTCTATTTAGTCAAGTTACAGATGTTAATATGTGAAAGTGCATGGGATGTTCTGAGAACATCTAGGACACTAGGTGAAAGTACATATGAGAGAGAGTTAGAGAGAGAGAGTCAACTGGTATCTTCCCCATGCTAAAGACCCCTGTGCGCAAGCGAATTATTGAAAAGTAACTGAACCATATTTTAATCCAAAATGACCTAGTTTGTGTGCAGTGGACGTTACTCCCCACTCCTCTCTCTCTGTGATTATATAAAATGGCTGCCATGTCGGTGTCCACCATTAAATCATCGCCATATTGGATGGCCAAAAGCAGTTTTTTAAGGTCGTGTTAATTAAACGACACTATTATTCAAGAAGTCGTCAAGTTAAAAAATACGTCAAGCTAAAATAATTATAATAAGAAAATATTGTTAATAGTTTTAACTGTTTATCCATCCGATCACAGGTCTAGCTAATGCATGTCGTTGCATTCGGCGAATAGTATCTGAACCGTGTCATGCGGAGTGTCCCCAAGGATCAACTCTTTGCCCGGTTCTGCTCTGTCCATACACGAAACCAATTTGAAATCTGCAAATCAAGAGTCTGTATACCACCGCGCATTAAGAAATTCGCTTCGCCAGTCCAAAATCGCTACGCGCAAATGAATTATAGCTTTTCATCCAATCGATTATAAATTGGTTTTTTCGAATCAGTATCTGAACCAGTCTCCGTGTCATATGGGGTGCCCCAAGGGCCAGCCCTTTACCCTATCCTGTTTTGTCTATACACCAATCCCACGAAGCAAACAGTATGTAAACTACCACTCATTGACAACTTCACTTCGCCATTCCAAAATTCCTACGTGCAGGTGAATTATTGTAGTAACATTGCACCATAAGTTAGCACCAAAATGACCCCCTCTCTTTTGACTGGACTTTAAGTCGAGACTTGCGCCCGTTTCTATCTAAGATGAAATCGCAGACAAATCCCCATCTCACGAATCAATTATTGTGTATGAAAAGTATATGAAGGGACACAACTCTGTTTTATTTGGATATAGACCAGTCCTTCTGAAATGAAAAGAAATGAAATGGAGATTAACGTCCTACTGTTCTGCTCCTATATAAACTGGGCTAATGAAGACGGAGCCAGTCCTTTCTAGTACATGATGAAGCCGTGGTTACATATATCTGCAGTCGTGCTACTCACTGTGACTTCGATTATTTACTGACGAATGCTTCAAAAACATTTACGGCATTAAATGACAGTGTTAACTACAATTTGGCCCAATGCTTCGTATGTTACAGGGTTAAACAGGCGATCCTATTCCTTGTCACGTACCAGCGGGGAATCGAAACCACGTCTTTTGAATCAATGACAGACCTTCTTATCCAACTCGCACGCGCTAACCCGTCCCACCCCTACCATTAAAATTAGATCACCAGAACGCTGTTTATTATTTTAAAACTATTAAAATGCAAAAATGAAATTGTGATCTCTACCAAAAAATAAGGACCTGGCGAGGATCATTCTGTTACTACTTACTACCTGGTAGTTTGCAGACTAATTAAAAATAAAATTACTTCGATCGTGAGTTGCTCGGGTTGGAGAGATCCACATCTTTGTTATATATATAATGTGTAAATCTGAAGTCCACTCCGGTGTATGTCCGCTATAGCTACAAACAACAATACCTTATAAATCTCTGTATTAATCTGTATAACTCAAATAACACACTTTTATGGAATAACAATTACTATGGTTTATTTCACTGCGACGTTTCAACAAGATTTCACAAGTCGTTATCAAGCATTATACACAAATACATAAAGAATGAGAAAAATATGAATATATATATATACAAACATCAGTGTGGACCATCCAATTAAATGCAAGGAAAGTGAACAGGAGTAGCTATTACAAGCTATTAATAAAATAAAGGTGCACCGTTGTATATATTAGGATTATACAATTAAAAGGTGAAACAGAGGATTAACAAGATCATCAAAATTGAAACCATACTCATTATACCATGGTTGAAACAAGTATATACTATGAATAACTAACTAAATAAACATTCATAAAGATCAAACAGAGGATTTATAGAATTATATTAAGGCCATAATCTTTGTATTGGGTGACAACTGTTTAGGAATATAACTTTTAAGTAAATGTATAGAAAATAATAGATACATGAACATTTATCATATTGTGAAAGTTACGGGGTTATAATTAATATGATAGGTGTGGTATGGAATATACAATAATTTTAATTGAATCATGCAAGAAGTTAAATATGGTTTACATGCGGAATAACTAGGAATGAACCGTGTTTACAATTTAATTGTAGGGCACAACAACCAAAGACATAGTAAAGGCGAATGGAAAGTTAAATCCCACCAAACCATTCTCACCAAAAGGCTCTGTCTATAAAATCCACTGTAGCTGTCAGAAAATTTACATTGGAGAATCCAAAAGACCATTAGATATCCGTCTGAAAGAACATATGTCAAAAGCCCCCACCAACCAATCTGCAGTTGCTGAACATCTGAACGAGAACCCGCGGCACCGAGTTGATTGGACCAAGGTAAAAACGTTGGCCGTGAACCACCACAACAAACAAAACAGAAGAATACACGAGGCCATCAACATTAGAAGACATGAACCAAAACTGAACCGAGACCCAGGCGTTTATATTCCCAGAGCATATGACCGCAAAATTAACCCAGTCAAGAACAAATCATCCCGTCCCACAGCCGGGGCCCTCAGAAATCCAACAAAATCCCCCTGCTGGGAAGGAGTTAAGACATTAAACATGATAGCCAGACACCTCCAGAATGTCAGACATGCTGGGGAGTTAATAGGGAGGAGGGTAAATCTATTTCCCTCGGGAATCCTCCATCCAGCCCGCTCACATAGAGCCCTAAGTGTTGCTTTATGGACAACTCTAAGTCTTCACCCGTCAGGCAAATACCCACCCCTATTAAAGCTTTGTACCATAGAAAATGAGGTCTGAGACAAAATTCGACTTAAAGCCAACAAAGCTTCTATGCACTTATCCAAAATTTCGGGCGCACTATCCCATTCCCCCCAAAAAATATGTCGGCAAATGCCACCTTTGTACGTGAAATTTAATTTTTCTCTCCTTTATGGGACAGCCATTTTTGGGGCATTTTTGCTCCCGTCCTTGTCTTCTTGTCCATGGGTTACCATTATGAACTGTCTGTTGGTGGGGGAGGGGGGTACCCTGGACAGTGGTGCAGTTAAACGTGGGGGTTGTGAAAAATAAAGGGCGTTCGTCCTCGTCCTTCGCTACTTTGCAACCAGCCATCTTGATTTAAATTGGCTTCTGCCTGTTGCACCCATAAGGCGCATGCCAAGTCAGTAGGGGGTTCATGAAGGAACCTTGCCAGTGTTCTCCAGTTATAAGCCATTCTGAAAAAAATAGGGGCATACCCTGCCAATATCGTATAAATCCGTAAGGCAGCATTGTTTATGAGTAGTGCTCCCCACCCCTTTTAATTGACCCGTCACAATTACCGGGACCAGAATTTTAATTACAATTAGGACACGTATAGTCCTTGTCGTCCCAGTCATCGTTCGGATCTATATTGACACAACGGTAGTGATACCATTCATCACACTGCTCGCAGAAAATCATAGGACTGCCATCGCCAGGACCTTTACATATACAGTAGGTTTCTATATTCCCCGTCGGACTCGGGGATGCAAAATCAGGTTTATCTTTAAACGTCATGATCCATGCGGGCAACTCCCGAGCTAGACATAATTTTAACCGATCATGATTCAAGACACTTTTACGAGTTTTTACCTTAAACAAATATGGAGTAATTACTTGGGTTATAACACCTGGACCTTTCCAAGTTGGCGACAATTTACGACTTTTACCTTTCTTTACTGCGGTATCCAAAATATATGCTACATCACCTAACGCATATTCATTAACCTTGGCACGTAGTTCATAATCTCTCCTCATACGTTCTTGGCTCGCGTTAAAATTCTTCAGGGCCATTTCATGAACCTCTTTCATAGTTTTTTCACCACTATTTTCGACAGGTGCGCCAAACATCAAATCAGCTGGGTGATTTATTTCACGCCCCAACATAAGCTTATTACCCGTAAAACCGGTTTGTCTGTGTACGATGGACCGTAATGCACTTGCAATTTGTGGCAAAAAGATATCCCACGTTTCCTGACATCCGTCTACATTGCATTTTACCGTTTCCATCAGTACCCTATTATAGAGCTGCAACGATTCAGTTCGGTGCACCGATAACCGACACTAGCCGTCTCGGTTCGATCCACGATCTTCAACGTTCATATTTCGATTCGGTTCAATTGCAAATTAAATTTCAAATAAAAACAACGTACACCTTACCATATGAAAAAAAAATGAAGTGCCAGTAGCAATTAAGTCCACTTAAAATTAAATAAAAACTTTTAATTTACGTTATTTAACAAAACACGAATGTCACTCGAAAACATAACTAAAACAGAGTGACCTCCCTTTAAAACAATTTCCGTATGCTACGAAAGTTAATTTATTTAAAATTGGTGACCTACCGAATGTTCATTGGATGTTAATTTAGGTCAAAAGCTTCGGTAATCGTTAAATAAATTCCAAAACGATCTCATTAGCTTATAATTCAGGTCATTATCTTCGGATATTTTCGTGTTTAGCGATTATTACCCATAGCCAAGCAAAGACTGGAAGGTAAAATTATGGCAGACGACGTACTTTCTCGACCACCTGGTCATTTGAAATCTAAAGTTGGGAATCATTTTTGTGAAAGAAAAAACTTTTTGAGTAGTGATAATGTTGACATATTTTGAATACATGTATTACAGTGAAATGTTTTCACAGTTAACAATGTTAACATACTATGTAGTATTAAATAAAAGTGTTCAAGAGAATTTTAGTCTTGAGTTTTTATTGTTTTTTTATGAATTATATACAGGAAAAATTATTGGTTATTATAGCTGATAATCGAATCGAAAATAATCGAATCGAATGGTTAAAATCGATAATCGAACCGAATCGAGGTAGTTGTGAATCGTTGCAGCCCTACCTATTATAAATCTCAGCTTGCCCATTCGATGACGGGCGGCATGGCGTTGTGCGACTCCTATGTACATGTATATGCAACACCTTGCATAATGAAAGAAATAAATTACTCTCAAAATTTCTCCCTTGATCGGTAAATAACTGGAAAAGACATCCAAACCGAGAAAAGAACTCATTCACCACTGCCTTGGCGGTAATCTCCGCGGTTTGTGAAGGTAATGGTATACATTCGACCCACTTTGTGAATTGGTCGACTATCATTAAAATATGTTCGTTTCCGGCCTGCGTCACGGGCAACGGGCCCAAAAAGTCGAGGTGTACCCTTTCCATTGGAGCCCCGGCATGATATTTATTTAAAGGATAACGTTACGAGCCTTCCTATGCTTATTTTTATTAATGTTACAGGTAGCACATGAGTTTACATGGGCGCGTACATATTCAGTCATGCCGTACCAATAGAATGGCTGTTTAATCCGACATTTTGTTCTATTTATTCCTTGGTGACCCGATAAGGGAATGTCATGACATAACTGACAAATATCCAGTTTTAATTCTTCTGGAACTACTAATAGCGTATCGAGTAAATTATTTAATTGTTTTACCCTAAGAATACCATTATCATCGAGAAGAAACAAGTTACGATTTATCCAGTAATATTTAACTGTAGGATTAGATAGCATTAAATCACTTTCTTTGGGTTCAACACCGGATTTCAACCAGGTTATTAACATTTTCAAATCTAAGTCATTATCCTGTTTGTCTTTGAGTATTTCGGGTGAATAATTACTTAACGATATTCCCTCATAGTCGTCATTATAGTCCTCGTCTATAGTTACGATATTGAGAAATTTGCTTCGCCAATCCAAAATCCCTACGTGCAAATGAATTATAGCTTTTCATCCAATCGATTATAAGTTGGTTTCGTCGAATCAGTACCTGAACCGGTCTCCGTGTGATATGGTGAGGCCCAAGAGCCAGCCCATTGTCCTATCCTGTTCTGCCTATACACCAATCCCGGTAAGCAAACAATCTGTGAACTACTACTATTGAAAACCTCACTGCGCATATGGTGAATTATTGTAGAAATATTGCATAATAAGTTAGTACCTAAATGACCCCCCTCTATTTTGACTTTACTTTAAGTCGAGACTTGCGCCCGTTTCTATCTAAGATGAGATCGCAGACAAATCTCCATCTCTCTAATCAATTATTGTGTATGAAAAGTATATGAAGGGACACAACTCTGTTTTATTTGGATACAGACCAGTCCTTTCTGAAATGAAATGAAACGGAGTTTAACGTCCTACTGTTCTGCTCCTATATAAACTGGGCTAATGAGGGCGGGACCAGTCCTTTCTAGTAAATGATGAAGCCATGGTTACACGTATCTGCAGTCTTGCTATTCACTGTGACTTCGATAATCTACTGACGAATGCTTCAAAAACATTTACGGCATTAAATGACTGTGTTAACTACAATGGCGCAATGCTTCGTATGTTACAGGGTTAAACAGGCGAACCTATTCCTTGTCACGTACCAGCGGGGAATCGAAACCACGTCTTTTGAATCAATGACAGACCTTCTTATCCAACTCGCACGCGCTAACCCATCCCACCCCTACCATTAAAATTAGATCACCAGAACGCTGTTTATTTTCATAAAACTATTAAAATGCAAAAATGAAATTGTGATTCTACCAAAAAATAAAGACCTGGCGAGGATCATTCTGGTACTACTTACTACCTGGTAGTTTGAAGACTAATTAAAAATAAAATTACTTCGATCGTGAGTTGCTCGGGTTGGAGAGATCCACATCTTTGTTGTATATATAATGTGTAAATCCGAAGTCCCACTCCGGTGTATGTCCGCTATAACTACAAACAACAATACCTTATAAATCTCTGTAATAATCTGTATAACTCAAATAACACACTTTTATGGAATAACAATTACTATGGTTTATTTCACTGCGACGTTTCAACAAGATTTCACAAGTCGTTATCAAGCATTATACACAAATGAGAAAAATATGAATATATATATATATACAAACATCAGTGTGGACCATCCAATTAAATGCAAGGAAAGTGAGCATGAGTAGCTATTACAAGCTATTAATAAAATAAAGGTGCACCGTTGTATATATTAGGATTATACAATTAAAAGGTGAAACAGAGGATTAACAAGATCATCAAAATTGAAACCATACTCATTATACCATGGTTAAAACAAGTATATACTATGAATAACTAAATAAACATTCATAAAGATCAAACAGAGGGTTTATAGAATTATATTAAGGCCATAATCTTTGTATTGGGTGACAACTGTTTAGGAATATAACTTTTAAGTAAATGTATAGAAAATAATAGATACATGAACATTTATCATATTGTGAAAGTTACGGGGTTATAAATATGATAGGTGTGGTATGGAATATACAATAATTATAATTGAATCATGCAAGAAGTTAAATATGGTTTACATGCGGAATAACTAGGAATGAACTGTGTTTACAATTTAATTGTAGGGCGCAACAAGCAAAGGCATAGTAAAGGCGAACGGAAAATTAAATCCCACCAAACCATTCTCACCAAAAGGCTGTGTCTATAAATTCCACTGCAGCTGTCAGGAAATTTACATTGGAGAATCCAAAAGACCATTAGATATCCGTCTGAAAGAACATATGTCAAAAGCCCCCACCAACCAATCTGCAGTTGCTGAACATCTGAACGATAACCCACGGCACCGAGTTGATTGGACCAAGGTAAAAACGTTGGCCGTGAACCACCACAACAAACGAAACAGAAGAATACACGAGGCGATCAACATTAGAAGACATGAACCAAAACTGAACCGAGACCCAGGCGTTTATATTCCCAGAGCATATGACCGCAAAATTAACCCAGTCAAGAACAAATCATCCCGTCCTACAGCCGGGGCCCTCAGAAATCCAACAAAATCCCCCTGCTGGGAAGGAGTTAAGACATTAAACATGATAGCCAGGCACCTCCAGTATGTCAGACATGCTGGGGAGTTAATAGGGAGGAGGGTAAACCTATTCCCCTCGGGAATCCTCCACCCAGCCCGCTCACATAGAACCCTAAGTGTTGCTTTATGGACAACTCTATGTCTTCACCCGTCAGGCAAATACCCACCCCTATTAAAGCTTTGTACCATAGAAAATGGGGTCTGAGACAAAATTCGACATAAAGCCAACAAAGCTTCTATGCGCTTATCCAAAATTTCGGGCGCACTATCCCATTCCCCCCAAAAAATATGTCGGCAAATGCCACCTTTGTACGTGAAATTTAATTTTTCTGTCCTTTATGGGACAGCCATTATTGGGGCATTTTTGCTCCCGTCCTTGTCTTCTTGTCCATGGTTTACCATTATGAACTGTCTGTTGGTGGGGTGGGGGGTGGGGGTTACCCTGGACAGTGGTGCAGTTAAACGTGGGGGTTGTGAAAAATAAAGAGGCGTTCGTCCTCGTCCATCGTTATTTTGCAACCAGCCATCTTGATTTAAATTGGCTTCTGTCTGTTGCACCCATAAGGCGTATGCCAAGTCAGTAGGGGGTTCATGAAGGAACCTTGCCGGTGTTCTCCAGTTATAAGCCATTCTGAAAAAAATAAAAGCATACCCTGCCAATATCGTATAAATCTGTAAGGCAGCATTGTTTATGAGTAGTGCTCCCCACCCCTTTTAATTGACCCGCCAAAATTACCGGGACCAGAATTTTAATTACAATTAGGACACGTATAGTCCTTGTCGTCCCAGTCATCGTTCGGATCTATATTGACACATCGGTAGAGATACCATTCATCACACCGGTCGCAGCAAATCCTGGGACTGCCATCGTCAGGACCTTTACATATACAGTAGGTTTCTATATTCCCCGTCGGACTCGGGGATGCAAAATCAGGTTTATCTTTAAACGTCATGATCCATGCGGGCAACTCTCGATCTAGACATAATTTTAACCGATCATGATTCAAGATACTCTCTCTTTTACGAGTTTTTACCTTAAACAAATATGGAGTAATTACTTGGGTTATAACATCCTGGACCTTTCCAAGTTGGCGACAATTTACGACTTTTACCTTTCTTTACTGCGGTATCCAAAATATATACTACGTCAGCTAACGCATATTCATTAACCTTGGCACGTAGGTCATAATCTCTCCTCGTACGTTCTTGGCTCGCGTTAAAATTCTTCAGGGCCATTTCATGAACCTCTTTCATAGTTTTTTCAAGTTTTTCGACATAAGTATTTACATCACCGCTATTTTCGACAGAGCCCAAAAAGTCGAGGTGTACCCTTTCCATTGGAGCCCCGGCATGATATTTATTTAAAGGATAACGAGCCTTCCTATGCTTATTTTTATTAATGTTACAGGTAGCACATGAGTTTACATAGGCGCGTACGTATTCAGTCATGCCGTACCAATAGACTCGCAGTTTAATCCGACATTTCGTTCTATTTATTCCTTGATGACCCGGTAAGGGAATGTAATGACATAACTGACAAATATCCAGTTTTAATTTTTCTGGAACTAGTAATAGCGTATCGAGTAAATTATTTAATTGTTTTACCCTAAGAATACCATTATCATCGAGAAGAAACAAGTTACGATTTATCCAGTAATATTTAACTGTAAGATTAGATGGCATTAAATCACTTTCTTTGCTCAACACCGGATTTCAACCAGGTTATTAACATTTTCAAACCTAAGTCATTATCCTGTTTGTCTTTGAGTATTTCGGGTGAATAATTACTTAACGATATTCCCTCATAGTCGTCATTATAGTCCTCGTCTATAGTTACGATATTGAGAAATTTGCTTCGCCAATCCAAAATCCCTACGTGCAAATGAATTATAGCTTTTCATCCAATCGATTATAAGTTGGTTTCGTCGAATCAGTACCTGAACCGGTCTCCGTGTGATATGGTGGGGCCCATGAGCCAACCCATTGCCCTATCCTGTTCTGCCTATACACCAATCCCGGTAACAATCTGTGAACTACTACTATTGAAAACCTCACTACGCATATGGTGAATTATTGTAGTAACATTGCATAATAAGTTAGTGCCAAAATGACCCCCCCACTATTTTGACTTCACTTTAAGTCGAGACTTGCGCCCGTTTCTATCTAAGATGAGATCGCAGACAAATCCCCATCTCTCGAATCAATTATTGTGTATGAAAAGTATATGAAGGGACACAACTCTGTTTTATTTGGATACAGACCAGTCCTTTCTGAAATGAAATGAAATGGAGTTTAACGTCCTACTGTTCTGCTCCTATATAAACTGGGCTAATGAAGACGGGACCAGTCCTTTCTAGTCCATGATGAAGCCGTGGTTACACGTATCTGCAGTCTTGCTATTCACTGTTACTTCGATTATTTACTGACGAATGCTTCAAAAACATTTACGGCATTAAATGACAGTGTTAACTACAATTTGGCCCAATGCTCCGTATGTTACAGACTTAAACAGGCGATCCTATTCCTTGTCACGTACCAGCGGGGAATCGAAACCACGTCTTTTGAATCAATGACAGACCTTCTTATCCAACTCGCACACGCTAACCCGCCCCAACCCTACCATTAAAATTGGATAACCAGAACGCTGTTTATTATCATAAAACTATTAAAATGCAAAAATGAAATTATGATCTCTACCAAAAAATAAAGACCTGGCGAGGATCATTCTGTTACTACTTACTACGTGGTAGTTTGAAGACTAATTAAAAATAAAATTACTTCGATCGTGAGTTGCTCGGGTTGGAGAGATCCACATCTTTGTTATATATATAATGTGTAAATCTGAAGTCCACTCCGGTGTATATCCGCTATAACTACAAACAACAATACCTTATAAATCTCTGTAATAATCTGTATAACTCAAATAACACACTTTTATGGAATAACAATTACTATGGTTTATTTCACTGCGACGTTTCAACAAGATTTCACAAGTCGTTATCAAGCATTATACACAAATGAGAAAAATATGAATATATATTATACAAACATCAGTGTGGACCATCCAATTAAATGCAAGGAAAGTGAGCATGAGTAGCTATTACAAGCTATTAATAAAACAAAGGTGCACCGTTGTATATATTAGGATTATACAATTAAAAGATGAAACAGAGGATTAACAAGATCATAAAAAATTGAAACCATACTCAATATACCATGGTTGAAACAAGTATATACTATGAATAACTAACTAAATAAACATTAATAAAGATCAAACAGAGGATTTATAGAATTATATTAAGGCCATAATCTTTGTATTGGGTGACAACTGTTTAGGAATATAACTTTTAAGTAAATGTATAGAAAATAATAGATACATGAACATTTATCATATTGTGAAAGTTACGGGGTTAACATATGTCAAAAGGCCCCACCAACCAATCTGCAGTTGCTGAACATCTGAACGAGAACCCACGGCACCGAGTTGATTGGACCAAGGTAAAAACGTTGGCCGTGAACCACCACAACAAACGAAACAAAGGAATACACGAGGCGATCAACATTAGAAGACATGAACCAAAACTGAACCGAGACCCAGGCGTTTATATTCCCAGAGCATATGACCGCAAAATTAACCCAGTCAAGAACAAATCATCCCGTCCTACAGCCGGGGCCCTCAGAAATCCAACAAAATCCCCATGCTGGGAAGGAGTTAAGAAATTAAGCATGATAGCCAGGCACCTCCAGTATGTCAGACATGCTGGGGAGTTAATAGGGAGGAGGGTAAATCTATTTCCCTCGGGAATCCTCCACCCAGCCCGCTCACATAGAGCCCTAAGTGTTGCTTTATGGACAACTCTAAGTCTTCACCCGTCAGGCAAATACCCACCCCTATTAAAGCTTTGTACCATAGAAAATGAGGTCTGAGACAAAATTCGACTTAAAGCCAACAAAGCTTCTATGCGCTTATCCAAAATTTCTGGCGCACTATCCCATTCCCCCCCTCCCCCAAAAAAAAATATGTCGGCAAATGCCACCTCTGCACGTGAAATTTAATTTTTCTGTCCTTTATGGGACAGTCATTATTGGGGCATTTTTGCTCCCGTCCTTGTCTTCTTGTCCATGGGTTACCATTATGTACTGTCTGTTGGTGTGGGGGTACCCGGGACAGTGGTGCAGTTAAACGTGGGTGTTGTGTAAAATAAAGGGGCGTTCGTCCTCGTCCATCGCTATTTTGCAACCAGCCATCTTGATTTAAATTGGCTTCTGTCTGTTGCACCCATAAGGCGTATGCCAAGTCAGTAGGGGGTTCATGAAGGAACCTTGCCGGTGTTCTCCAGTTATACGCCATTCTGAAAAAAATAAAAGCATACCCTGCCAATATCGTATAAATCCGTAAGGCAGCATTGTTTATGAGTAGTGCTACCCACCCCTTTTAATTGACCCGCCAAAATTACCGGGACCAGAATTCTAATTACATTTAGGACACGTATAGTCCTTGTCGTCCCAGTCATCGTTCGGATCTATATTGACACAACGGTAGTGATACCATTCATCACACCGGTCGCAGCAAATCATGGGACTGCCATCGTCAGGACCTTTACATATACAGCAGGTTTCTATATTCCCGGTCGGATGCAAAATCAGGTTTATCTTTAAACGTCATGATCCATGCGGGCAACTCCCGATCTAGACATAATTTTAACCGATCATGATTCAAGACACTTTTACGAGTTTTTACCTTAAACAAATATGGAGTAATTACTTGGGTTATAACACCCTGGACCTTTCCAAGTTGGCGACAATTTACGACTTTTACCTTTCTTTACTGCGGTATCCAAAATATATACTACATCACCTAACGCATATTCATTAACCTTGGCACGTAGGTCATAATCTCTCCTCATACGTTCTTGGCTCGCGTTAAAATTCTTCAGGGCCATTTCATGAACCTCTTTCATAGTTTTTTCAAGTTTTTCGACATAAGTATTTACATCACCACTATTTTCGACAGGTGCGCCAAACATCAAATCAGCTGGGTGATTTATTTCACGCCCCAACATAAGCTTATTACCTGTAAAACCGGTTTGTCGGTTTACGATGGACCGTAATGCACTTGCAATTTGTGGCAAAAAGATATCCCACGTTTCCTGACATCCGTCTACATAGCATTTTACCGTTTCTATCAGTACCCTATTATAAATCTCAGCTTGCCCATTCGATGACGGCCGGTATGGGGTTGTGCGACTCTTATGTATATACAACACCTTGCATAATGAAAGAAATAAATTACTCTCAAAATTTCTCCCTTGATCGGTAAATAACTGGAAAGGACATCCAAATCGAGAAAAGAACTCATTCACCGCTGCCTTGGCGGTAATCTCCGCGGTTTGTGAAGGTAATGGTATACATTCGACCCACTTTGTGAATTGGTCGACTATCATTAAAATATGTTCGTTTCTGGCCTGCGTCACGGGCAACGGGCCCAAAAAGTCGAGGTGTACCCTTTCCATTTGAGCCTCGGCATGATATTTATTTAAAGGATAACGAGCCTTCCTATGCTTATTTTTATTAATGTTACAGGTAGCACATGAGTTTACATAGGCGCGTACATATTCAGTCATGCCGTACCAATAGAATCGCTGTTTAATCCGACATTTCGTTCTATTTATTCCTTGATGACCCGATAAGGGAATGTCATGACATAACTGACAAATATCCAGTTTTAATTCTTCTGGAACTACTAATAGCGTATCGAGTAAATTATTTAATTGTTTTACCCTAAGAATACCATTATCATCGAGAAGAAACAAGTTACGATTTATCCAGTAATATTTAACCGTAAGATTAGATGGCATTAAATCACTTTCTTTGGGTTCAACACCGGATTTCAACCAGGTTATTAACATTTTCAAATCTAAGTCATTATCCTGTTTGTCTTTGAGTATTTCGGGTGAATAATTACTTAACGATATTCCCTCATAGTCGTCATTATAGTCCTCGTCTATAGTTACGATATTGAGAAATTTACTTCGCCAATCCAAAATCCCTACGTGCAAATGAATTATAGCTTTTCATCCAATCGATTATAAGTTGGTTTCGTCGAATCAGTACCTGAACCGGTCTCCGTGTGATATGGTGAGGCCCAAGAGCCAGCCCATTGCCTTGTCCTGTTCTGCCTATACACCAATCCCACGAAGCAAACAGTATGTAAACTACCACTCATTGAGAACTTCACTTCGCCATTCCAAAATTCCTACGTGCAGGTGAATTATTGTAGTAACATTGCACCATAAGTTAGTGCCAAAATGACCCCCCTCTATTTTGACTTCACTTTAAGTCGAGACTCGCGCCCGTTTCTATCTAAGATGAGATCGCAGACAAATCACGATCTCTTGAATCAATTATTGTGTATGAAAAGTATATGAAGGGACACAACTCTGTTTTATTTGGATACAGACCAGTCCTTTCTGAAATGAAATGAAATGGAGTTTAACGTCTTACTCTTCTGCTCCTAAACTGGGCTAATGAAGACGGGGCCATTCCTTTCTAGTACATGATGAAGCCGTGGTTGCACATATCTGCAGTCGTGCTATACTCACTGTGACTTCGATTATCTACTGACGAATGCTTCAAAAACATTTACGGCATTAAAGGACAGTGTTAACTACAATGACACAATGCTCCGTATTTTACAGGGTTAAACAGGCGATCCTATTCCTTGTCACGTACCAGCGAGGAATCGAAATCACGTCTTTTGAATCAATGACAGACCTTCTTATCCAACTCGCAAGCGCTAACCCATCCCACCCCTACCATTAAAATTGGATAACCAGAACGCTGTTTATTATCATAAACTATTTAAATGCAAAAATGAAATTGTGGTCTCTACCAAAAAATAACGACATGCCGAGGATCATTCTGTTACTACTACCTGATAGTTTGAAGACAAATTAAAAATGAAATTAGTTCGATTGTGAGTTGCTCGGGTTGGAGAGATCCACGTCTTTGTTGTATATACATCCGAATAAAGTTCCGTTTAGTGACTTCCGCAGTAGGTTAAACCAAGAATTTTTGTACATTATGGACAATAACAAATTCAGACCAGCTACACTTTAATAAAACACGAAGCTAAAATAATGGTGAGATAATGTTGTTGAGACAGTAGCTGTTTAAACATGAAGAAAAAAATAATGGTGGCGTAAAGTAGCTAAGTCTCTAACTCAATATCATCCAAAATCTTCAACATTGAAAACATGAATTCTTTGTCAATTTAAACAACATTAATGTTGTGGTCTTACCGAGAAAAGATGGGCTTCTGATATCAAATATTTAAGACAAAATAAACATTTTACCATTGGTGCACGAATCGTGTACCATAATGCGTTTCGACACCTTTGTAATAAGGGTCTTGGAAAACGAGCCTAGGCATATTCAACAAGTCATGTAAAACGGTGGTGAGGCCATAGTCTTATCTAGAGAGCATGTGCAATAAATATTATAGTTGTAGACTGGAATAACCGGATGCTACGTGTTGCATTTTGGCTGAGACTTCTGGCGTGTTTCGCCAAACTTAACTGATTAGAAATTACAGTAAAACAGAAACGATTTAATGGAAATTAGTTAATATACATTCATATTACATTATTATATACGTTGCGACCCATTTTGTGTCAATTTCTAGGTCCCAAATGTTAGCGATTTAGCCACTTTAATCTTAATTAAGATAAGGGTTAGAGCACAATTGGGTGTTGGCTAGTTCTTTTACTTAGGAACGGTTTCAGATCAAAACCATGTCCACAGACTGTACCTGTGTGTCCCTATAACTGAAATACAGAAATATTGCTCTTCCTCATCTCTGTTCTAAGGCTATTTTGCAATCTTTATTTTCCGCCATATCTGACACAATTTTTTAATAATCCAACACTAGTAGAATTCTGCCATCACCTGAGCGTACATATATAGCTAAAATTTTTGGTTCTTCCTCATCACTTCTGTTCTAAGGCTATTTTAGACTTCTTACCTCCATTGTTATAGCTAAAAACGTTGTGATTTCCTGATGTGTTTGTTTTAACTGCGATTGGATGCTTTTATTGCATGCAATTTAGACTTATGTATTCAAGCAACTGTCGTTTATATGCAAATATTTTCAGTAGGCCTAAAGTCAATCAAGAGATGTTTTTACAGTGTGGCATTTAAAGGCTTTCTTCTTGCGACATTTCCTTTTGTCTAATCGCGCGTTTTGATTGGCTATAATACATGACAAATATTTAGCCAAACTTTCATGATGTTCTGTTTAATATGTTGGTAGAGAGTGAGAGGGAAATGGGGCTTAACATCCACTCGACACAAACTAGGTCACTTTGGGACTAACATCAGGTTTAATTTTATTTCAATAATTCGCTTGCGCATAGGGGTCTTTAGCAGTGGGAGTAAACTGGAGGACCAGGAGAAACCCCACGAGATTGGACAGGCGATCATACTCCTTGTCACGTACAACCAGGGATTTGCAACCACATCATTTGAATCAATGACAGGCTTTACGATACAGCGGGCACATACTAAAAAATTCAGCCATCCACCCACCCGTTTTAAATGAGATGGTTTGTAGAATGATATGCTTAATCATGGCAGAAATGTAATAAATAACATTAATATTAATCTATCGTTGTTGTGAAGAAAAAATTGGTACATGTAGATTTGTTTTTTAAATTCCTATGTGATTCACATCAGCATCTTCTAGGAGGAACTGAATAGTACACTGATGGTGTTGAAACTTGCTGTCACCTGTCCTGCTTACCAGAACCATTGATAGGTCTATATTACAGCCCAGTACGGAGCAGAACATTAGGACGTTAAACCCCTTGGCATGTAGAATTGACCCTTATAGAATTTGTTTAATATCTTAAGTTTTCAATCAACCTGCAGTTCAGTCAAAGGTGCTGAGTGGGCGTATATGTGACTATCTTTATGAATAACAAATGTACCTGAAAATGCTCAATAATGACATTACAATGTTGAGTCAAAGGTGCTGAGTGGGCGTATCTGTGGCTATTTTTATGAATTATATGAAAATGCCCAATAATGACATTACAAAATTGAAGCATAGTTGCTGTGTGAACGTATCCGTGGCATGGATATCTTTATGAACTGCCCAGTAATGACGTTATGACATTGATAAATCACAAACTTTTATATCTGACAGGAAACTAATGATGTTATAACATTTATATATTACAGGCAACTAATGATGTTATAACATTTATATATTACAGGAAACTAATGATGTTATAACTTGTATATCTGACAGGAAACTAACGATGTTATAACTTTTATATTACAGGCAACTAATGATGTTATAACTTTTATATATTACAGGCAACTAATGATGTTATAACTTTTATATATTACAGGCAACTAATGATGTTATAACTTTTATATATTACAGGATACTAATGATGTTATAACTTTTATATATTACAGGAAACTAATGATGTTATAACATTTATATATTACAGGCAACTAATGATGTTATAACTTTTATATATTACAGGATACTAATGATGTTAACTTTTATATATTACAGGAAACTAATGATGTTATAACTTTTATATATTACAGGAAACTAATGATGTTATAACATTTATATATTACAGGCAACTAATGATGTTATAACATTTATATATTACAGGAAACTAATGATGTTATAACTTTTATATCTTAAAGGAGACTAATGATGTTATAACTTTTATATATTACAGGCAACTAATGATGTTATAACATTTATATATTACAGGAAACTAATGATGTTATAACTTTTATATCTTAAAGGAGACTAATGATGCTATAACTTTTATATATTACAGGAAACTAATGATGTTATAACATTTATATCTTAAAGGAGACTAATGATGTTGTAACTTTTATATATTACAGGCAACTAGTGATGTTATAACTTTTATATCTTAAAGGAGACTAATGATGTTATAACTTTTATATATTACAGGCAACTAATGATGTTATAACATTTATATATTACAGGAAACTAATGATGTTATAACTTTTATATCTTAAAGGAGACTAATGATGTTATAACTTTTATATATTACAGGCAACTAATGATGTTATAACATTTATATCTTAAAGGAGACTAATGATGTTGTAACTTTTATATATTACAGGCAACTAGTGATGTTATAACTTTTATATCTTAAAGGAGACTAATGATGTTATAACTTTTATATATTACAGGCAACTAATGATGTTATAACTTTTATATCTTAAAGGAGACTAATGATGTTGTAACTTTTATATATTACAGGCAACTAATGATGTTATAACTTTTCACCAATGTGTTGTGTGTGACGAGATTTTTCAACAATATGATGATCTAGAACAACACAATAAAATACATGTTAAAAAAGAGAAAACTGAAGATTTTGAAACATTTTACACGGAGAAAGACGAAACTATATATTGCTATTCTGAAAATGAGGAAACAGATAATGTAGATGAATATTGTCATATTGAAGTTAAAGAAGAGAAAACTCATGATATAGATGAAGATTGTCATGTTAAAGAAGAGAAAACTGATGATATTGAAACTGTTTATCAGTGTAATTTATGTGATGAAGGATTTAGATTAGAAACTGATTTAGAAAAACACTGTGAATTACATGTTAAACAAACAGAAGAGGAGCCTGTTTTACAATATGGCAATCTTCCAAATAAAGATCATATATATACAAAAATTCACAGAGGCAATACAACTTGTAAATGTGATGTTTGTAGTAAATCATTCACATCGAAAGGTCACCTTAGGCAACACATGACCACTCATACTGGAGAAAAAACATATAATAATGAGATGATTGATGCCTGTGCTCTTCGAAGACACACGGTAGTTCACGCACGAGGAAAACCATATCAATGTGACATTTGTCGTAAAATGTATGCGCGAAGTGGTGATCTACAGAGACATTTGAAAACTCATACTGGAGAAAAACCTCATAAATGTGATGTTTGTAGTATATCATTTACACAGAGTAATAGTCTACAGTACCACATGAGAACTCATACTGGAGAAAAACCTCATAAATGTGATGTTTGTGGTAAATCATTTTCTCAGAAAAGTAGCCTACAGAACCACATGAGAATTCATACTGGGGACAAAGCTCATAAATGTAATGTTTGTAATAAATCATTTAGTAGGAAACGCAATCTAGAGATGCATGTGAGAATTCATAGTGAAGAAAATACTCGCCCACAGAGTCATATGCAAATACATACTGGAGAAAAACTTTTTAAATGTGGTGTTTGTAATAAATCATATTTTGCAGAATGTAATCTCCAAACTCACATGCGAATCCATGCCAGAGAAAAGTGTTTTACTCAGAATAGTGGTCTACAGAGTCACATGAAAATCCATACTGGAGAAAAACTTTGTCGTCAAATATATGCTCGAAGTGGTGATCTACAGAGACATTTGAAAACTCATACTGGAGAAAAACCTCATAAATGTGATGTTTGTAGTATATCATTTACACAGAGTAATAGTCTACAGTACCACATGAGAACTCATACTGGAGAAAAACCTCATAAATGTGATGTTTGTGGTAAATCATTTTCTCGGAAAAGTAGCCTACAAAACCACATGAGAATTCATACTGGGGACAAAGCTCATAAATGTAATGTTTGTAATAAATCATTTAGTAGGAAACGCAATCTAGAGATGCATGTGAGAATTCACAGTGAAGAAAATACTCGCCCACAGGGTCATATGCAAATACATACTGGAGAAAAACTTTTTAAATGTGGTGTTTGTAATAAATCGTATTTTGCAGAATGTAATCTCCAAACTCACATGCGAATCCATGCCAGAAAAAAGTGTTTTACTCAGAATAGTGGTCTACAGAGTCACGTGAAAATCCATACTGGAGAAAAACTTTTTAAATGTGTTGTTTGTAGTAAGTCATATTTTGCCGAATGTAATCTCCGAACACACATGCGAATTCATACTAGAGAACAGCGTTATTTGTTGTAATTCAGTGTTTTTAATTACATGTAGATGTTTCTCGTGGTGGATGGTCGAATGGTAAGCATGCACACACTGTATCATACGGCCTGCCATTGAGTCAACTGGCACGGTTTTGAATCCCTGGGTGTAGGGTTGCCTGTCTAACCACATGGGTTTTCTCTGGGTACTCCGGTTTCCTCCCACTGCTAAAAGACCCCTACGCACAAGTGAATTATTGAAATAAAATTAAACCATATGTTAGTCGCAAAATGACATAGTTTGTGTTGAGTGGACGTTAAACCCTATTTCTCTCTCTCTCCCTTTCTTGTGAATTGATGTTTAATCTAGCCATTTATCAGAAATGGTTTTACGTGACAAGGAGTAGGGTCACCTGTCCACCCTCGTGGCTTTCTTCCCACTGCTAAAACCCCTGTGTTCATGCGAATTATAGAAATAAAACTGAACCATTTGTTAGTCAAGAAATGACCTAATTTGTGTCCAATGGACCTTAATTCCCATTTCTATCTCTCTCTCAATGCAGTTGTCTATTGATGTGATTTTCAACTCTTTCAGATAGAGTTAAGGCCCTTGTTAAATTTTTTATTTTTGTTATTGTTAGTAAGGCCAAATAGAAAACATATGGAAAATAGTGGTGGGTTTTTTTGTTCTTGTTTTTTGAAATTACTTTGTGTTCTTGCAAAGATGGAGGGTTGAATGACCAAATGGTTTGCATGCTGTATCATAAAGCCTGTCATTGAGTCAACTGGCATGGTTTCGAATCCCAGGTTGTACGTGACAAGAAGGTAGGGTCGCTTGTCCAGCCTCATGGGTTTTCTCCGGGTCCTCTGTTTTCCTCCCACTACTAAAGACCCCTATGCGCAAGCGAATTATTGTAATGAAATTAAACCATGACATTTAACCCCATTTCTCTGTCTTTCTCTCTCTTGCAAAGATGATACATGCAATAAAACACCACTTACATGTATATTAAAGTTTTATTATAATATGATTAAAATACAGATCTGTATTTGTTGGTAAGTGGGTAAGACGCTGTCCCGCTAGTCTGGAGGTCACAGGTTCGATCCCTGCATTGGCCAAGAAAGTTAATCAGGATTTACTGACATGGTTTCCCCTTGTCAGTGCAGCAGGACGGAGGGTCTGAAAAGGACAGCTGTCCAGTCGTTTGGATGGGACGAAAAACCGAGGTCCAGTGTACAGATTGGCGTGCACGTAAAAGATCCTTTGGCAGTTGGAATTCGATATAAGAGTCGGTCATGTTGCTGCTGCATAGGCAAAATTTCCCTCATGTCTGTCTTTATTATTCCAGTCGGAATTTCACAGTAGTCCGTCTCGACTCAAGTCAGGTATTAGATCGAAAACTAGCAAAATTTCCCTCATAGGACACTCTATGCCTGTCTTAATTAGCCCATTTGAAATTTCATAGTAGTCAGTCCAACCCAATTGTTACATGTAGATTGAATGCATAGGCGTACGGTCTCGATGACAGTTAGGGGGGCAGAACCTGAACTGCCCGACAAATTTTCGGCTTTACAGACATACCCCCCCCCTCCTCAAGAAAATTTTGGAATATTTGACGGATGCAAACACGCTTTCCTGCTTTTTCAACCCGTATATAGCTGAATTAAGGTGACTGACTCCAATTTCAATGAATCGTTTAAAGTCCACGAAGACGAGAAAATTTTTGAAAATTCAAAAGCCGCAAACGCGCCTCCCTGCTATTCCAGTCTGTGGATAAAGCAGCTTCAATTTGGTCTAATACAGCCTACCTGCTGAGCCGAATTCCAAACAACCATTCAATCGTCGCGGGTTATGGGGGCCTCGCCCTCCCGGAGAAAATTTTGAAAATTAAACCACCGCAAATGCATTTTCTGCTATTCTAGCCCGTGTAAGTAACTCCAAAAGTATCCAATGATTTTGTAAGCGAAATCCCACGCCGAATTCCAACCATCTAATCAGACTGTTGCAGCTGCATTCACAAATACTAATCGATGCGCGAAAAATGTCGCACAAAGTAGAGTGACTCCAGACAAAATGTTTGAATCCATAGTCAACTCAGTACTAATTTGTGGTATTCCATTAAAGAAGAGTAATATTAGTGTTTTATTAGGGAAGTTAGGGAAGCAAAACTAGAAATGCCCGAAAAAATTTCAGGTTTACAGACAGCAGCGCTGGTTTTCTTCCAGAGGCGAAGAAGCGGAGCTGACCTTGTGTAGCCCCCCACCCCCACCCACAAGAAAATTTTGGAATATTTGACGACCGCAAATGTGTTTTACTGCTATTCCAGCCCGTAAAATAAGTGTTTTATTAGTTTTCGGGCACTTAATTTTGCCAAGTAGATGAAATAATTTTTTTTTCTCACTTTACCTGTCTGCCCGAAAAGTCGGCTTGCCCGAAAGTTAGGGGGGCAGCTGCCCCCCTGGCTCGTATGCCTATGATTGAATGCTATGGAGATTACAGTGTTTATCCTATCGGAATGTGCACTGGTAAATCTATATAAAATGGTGGAGGTAAATTGGCTGACCCGCGTATTAATGAGTTTATTTTTAACGTGGGGTTAGGTTTAGGATAATAAGGGTTACAAGGTCATATTGTTCCTCAGTCCCTTTCAATTTCTGAATAAAATGTATAAACGAAAAGAAGAAAAATATTAATTATATTCGGTGACTTAATTAACTTGGTTCCGTTTACCATTAATTATCATAATGTCTGTTTAACTTGTGTCCATTTACCGTTTACCATTAACAATCTGACGCCAAAGTAACAAGTCGTTTTTTTTTATCATAATAAGGCTGTATCAGTATTTTCCAGCAGATAAATGCAGACTCAAAGACGATTGTCATGAAATTTCAGTGACAGTAGGGATAAATTTTATAGGAATTAACTCTTATATATCAAAGACACCAAAATGACACCATTTTGAAGCAGGGAGCAAAACAAAGAGAACCATTTATAAAGCAGGGGTCGATCCAGGGGGTAGGGTTGGGTGTCAAAACCTCCTCCTGCTCACCTACATGTACATGAATGGGGGGGTTGGATGGCCGAATGGTTAGCATGTATGCATTGTATCATACGGCCTGTCATTGAGTCAACTGGCGTGGTTTCGAATCCCCAGTTGTACGTGGCAAGGAGTAGGGTTGCCTGTTCAGCCTTGTGGGTTTACTCCGGGTACTCCGGTTTCCTCCCACTGCTAAAGACCCCTACGCGCAAGCAAATTATTGAAATAAAATTAAACCATATATTAGTTCAAAAATGCCCTAGTTTGTGTTGAGTAGACGTTAAACATGAAAATTTGAAAAGCAACACATTTTACGAGAAAAGTGTCACGGTTGTGTGTTTTATTATTGGCGTCAGATAGTGGGATGGTATGCACATTCAAAGCCCGAGATAATGTCATAGGTATAATTGATATCACAATTAATGCTTTGAATCAATGAAAATGGGGTGTTGGATTTGTCTCTTTAAAAAGCTTGGTTGGTATGTACCTTATATGACGATATTACCATGTATTTCTCAAAATGAAATGGGCTTATATCGAATTCCAACTGCCAAGGGATCTTTTACATGCACTCCAATGGGTAAACGGAACCTCGGTTTTTCATCCCATCCAAACGACTAGGCAGCTGTCCTTGTCAGGCCCTCCTTCTGCATCACTGACAAGGGGAAATCATGCCGGAAAATCGAGATGAACTTTCTCGGCCAATGCAGGGATCGAACACCCGACCTCCAGGCCAGCTAACCAGCACCTTATCCACTTAGCCACCATGACCCCTGTATTCCTCAAATATCTTTCAGATTCATTGTCCCAGCAACCGGGCAAACCCCCTCCTGCCAACATTCCTGGATCAGCCCCTGTAAAGGTAAAGCTTTCAGCAATTTTTGTCTAAAGGTAACCCACCTTCATGGCAAAAAATCTTCAGTAGTGAAAGGCTAAAGGCTAAGGTTCAGAAAGGAACAGTATCAGTTTTAAAGTGCATATATTATGTTTAAATGTTAAGGCCACCTGCAGATTTCAGCAAGGTCACAAGGTACATTTGTATAAATAGGGCTAGTCCAGATCCCAGATCTAGCACTAACCCACAATCCTCGACAACAATCACGTGCCCTAACCCTGACAACAGTTAGATGAACATTTCACATAAGATCTGAAATTGGTAAATTAAAAGATAAGATGACATAATTGCTAAATTTAAGTTAAAAAATTTGTAAAGGTTGAATGGTTTGTGTGCGCTTGTATCACAAGGTCAGTCATTGAGTCAACTGGCGTGGTTTCAATACCCTGGTTAATTGAAATAAATGCAATATTCTACAAGCCGTTGTACTCCACTTAAATTATTATTATTTATACATGTACAAATGTACCTGGGATAATTAAAGCAGCTAAGTCTCTTACTTAATATCAATCCCAAGTCTTCGATATTGAAAACACAATTATTTGTCAATTTAAATCAACGTTGATCTTGTGATCGTACCATTGTTACACGAATCGTGTACCATAATGGGTTTCAGCGCTATTTGTAACAATGGTCTCGATGAACGAGGTTAAGACACATTCGACAAACCTTGTTAAACGGTGACGTCAAATTTCAATCTGAACAAGAAGTCCACCGGTCTAATTTTGACAGTAGATTGAAATGAAATAAAAAGAAATTCGGGTGTAACTGGGCTAATGAAGACGGGCATACGCCATACAGGGGGACATTTTGCCTAGACAGCAGCACTACCGCCTACTCTTATATCGAATTCCAACTGTCAAGGGATCTTGTACGTGCACGACAATGTCCTTGTCAGGCCCTCCATCCTACATCACTGACAACGGGACCTCAGTTTTTCAACTGATATGAACAACTTGACAGTTGTCCTTGTCAGGCCCTCCGTCCTGCATCAATCACACGGCGGAACAATGCCAGAAAATCTGGATAAACATTCTCGGCCAATGCAGAGATCGAACACCCGACCTCCAGGCTAGCGAGTCAGCGTCTTACCCACTTAGCCACCGTGATCCCCCTGACAGCAGATTAAAGACGAAAATTGAAAAAAAAAAATATAAATATTGCTCCAGAAATCTTGAGAGGGGTTACAGCACTTTATTTTGCTGCAGTCATCTTTATTTTTTAACAATTTAACAATATATAAAGCCTCTGTGTACAATAAAGATTTTATATTGATTTAATTTAGTACAGCATTGGAGCCTGAATAATCAGAGTAAAATTAGCGTGTTTCAAACAATTCATACAGTTGCTTTGATTAAATAGACACTTGAACTGGATAATCAAGTAGACAATGGGACTGGATAATCGATTAGCGAGTTATCAATCAGTGACTTTTCTCCTGTATGAATCCCTTTGTGATGCTGCAGCAAGGGTTTTACCCTAGCATGGGTTCCGATATGTTTTTGTAGATAACTATTATGAGTAAATGATTTACCACAAACATCACATTTACAAGGTCTTTCTCCAGTATGAATCATAGCATGTTTTAGCAGACTACTTTTATGACTAAATAATTTACTACAAACATCACAATTGAAAGGTTTTTCTCCAGTATGAGTTCTCATATGTCTCATTAGAGTACCTCGTTCAGTAAATGATTTACCACAAACATAACATTTATGAGGTTTTTCTCCAGTGTGAGTTCTAATGTGTCCTTGAAGAAGACTAATGCCAATGAATGATTTACTACAAACATCACATTTATAGGATTTTTCCCTGGAATGATATCCGGAGTGTTTCAGCAAATCACTGTTGTTATTAAATGATTTACTACAAACATCACATTTATAAGGTTTTTCTCTGGAATGGATCCTGGAGTGTTTCTGTAGTTCACTGTTGTTATTAAATGACTTACTACAAGCATCACATTTGAAAGGTTTTTCTCGAGTATGACGTTTCATGTGAATTTGAAGGTAATCTTGGTTAATAAACACTTTACCACAAACATCACATTTACAGAGTTTCTCTACAGGATGGTTTTTCATATGATTTTGTAAGTAAGATTTGTTGATAAATGTCTTGCAACAAACATCACACTTTTTAAACTCGTCTGGATTGTGAACCTCTTTTTCATTACTCTGATGAACACTTGACTCCAAATTTTTACCATGTTGTAAAACGGACTCTTCCACTTTAACATGTTCCTCACAGTGTTTCTCTAAATCAGTATCAGATTTAAATTCTTCTTCACATAAATTACACTGATAGCTTGGTTCAATGTCTTCAGGTTTCTCTTCTTTAACATGATAATAGTCATCTACATCAACAGTTTTCTCTTCTTCAAAATGAACACGACAGTATTCATCTACATCATCAGTTTTCTCTTTTTTAATAAATTGAACAGGACAATATTGATCTACATCATCAGTTTTCTCTTCCCTAGCATGGACTTTGCAGTGTTTTTCTAAATCTTCTAATTGTTGAAAAATATCATCACATTTTGTACATTGATGAAAAGTTATAACATCATTAGTTTCCTGTAATATATAAAAGTTATAATACCATTAGATATTAGTTTCCTGTAATATATAAAAGACATTACATCATTTAATTTCCTGTAAAATACAAAAGTTATAACACCATTAGTTTTCTGTAATATATAAAAGACATTACATCATTAGTTTTCTGTAATATATAAAAGACATTATTAGTTTCCTTTAATATATAAAAGTTATAACAACATTAGTTTCCTGTAATATATAAAAGTTATAACATCATTAGCTTCCTGTAACATTAACATCAGTTATAACATCAGTTTTCTGTGGTTCATTAGAGTAACATCGATACTGGCCACCTTAATGAATTTATAACAAGCGGATGCCATGCAAGATACGCCCACATTTGCTAAACAGAAAAGTGATTTTTTGCACAATAAACTGCCATAATCCAGGAAGTAACAGTCCGACTAGCGCAAATATTAAATAGGACCCAGATCTATGGAATATAAACATCTGTTTTAAGTTTCATCAAAATCGGATAACAATTCTGGCCTCTATAGGATCCACAACACACGTTTACACAAGAACGGTCAATTTGTAGTGGCATTTCGGTCCAATTTTCACAAAATTTGATCTCACAAGCTAAAAACATGTTTTTTTGTCCCATCCGAACAACAAGGCAGCTGTCCTTGTCAGACCCTCCGTTCTGCATCAATTCATAAAAATAGCCACGGTAACGTTCACACAGCACCTATGACACAACGTTGTAATGTCATTATTGGGCAACTTCACGTACATTTGTAATTCATAAAAATAGCCACAGATACGCCCACACAGCACCTTTGGCTCAACTGCAGCTTGATTGAAAACTTAAGATATTGAGCCAATTCTATATGGTTCAATGACCCAAATACTTCCAGCCAAACATAAAAAAATCATTATTAACTATAGTGCTTGTTGTGTTCAGGGTTTTGTTAAAAGGGGCCACAATGCTAAATATCACACCAAATCTGTTAAAACTTTTAGTCTCTATCATGTTCACAATGAGAAAGGACTCTGTAACGGAGAGAGAGAGAGAAATGGGGTTTAACGTCCACTCGACACAAACTAGGTCATTTTGGGACTAACATATGGTTTCAATTTTATTTCAATAATTCGCTTGCGCGTAGGGGTCTTTAGCAGTGGGAGGAAACCGGAGTGCCACATACGCTCACAGCAGGGATCGAAACCACAGCCGCAAGCCTGAGGTGACCAGCCAGCTAGAGGTCGAAGCGCGGCACTCTAGACCACTAGGCCATCCCAACCCCCCACTCTGGAACGGAAAGTCGCAGAACACTTAATATTAATAGAGTTTATCCTCTGATGACCCAATCCAAACTCGTGGGTTTTCTCCGGGTACTCCAGTTTCCTCCCACTACTAAAGACATCTACGCGCAAGCGAATTATTGAAATAAAATTGAAACCATATATCAGTCCTAAAATGACCAAGTTTGTGTCGAGTGGACGGTAAACCCCATTTCGCTCTCTCTCTGATGACCCAAAATGAAATGAAATGTGGTTTTATGGCACTTCGGCACCATAGGCTATATTGCGCCAAACCTACAATGATTTATGCGAGACAAGTTAAATAAATATCACAAAAAAAGTTTTATATGCATGAATAAAAGCAATATCACAGTAAATAACATAAAAAATCAAATAAATCTTTTATGCATATAAATATTTAAAATATAAAAAATCAATTGAAAATTTATAATAAAAGCTTGTCTCTTTTAAAAAGTCTAACAATTCACAATATAAGCCCGGTTGGGCAAATAATTGATGCAGAGACTGGCAACGGTAATATTTCGATCTTAGGCTCTTGAGATGCTTGCACTCAATCAAAATGTGTTTCACTGTCAAAGGAATATGACAGTGTTCACATTCTGGTTGAGGCTCTCGTTTCAAAATGAAAAAGTGTGTTAAAAAAGTGTGACCTATACGAGAGCGACACAGAACAACTTCAATTCTCCTGTTGGTTCTATAGGAGTTTGGCCAACTCTGATGACCCAAATGCTTGCGACAAAATTTGAAATTCATTTGTTAAAAACTTCAAAAGGGCCCCTCTGGCCAAGGGAAAGGGCCCTCGTGTCCAAGTCAATCGTTTCTTTACACTGTTACTGTCGAATCCATTACTAAATGAGAATGCAGTCATTGTATTGGCATAAAAATCATCAATCAAGATGTCCCAAAGTATCAACCAATCAAATTGCTTATCTCTGCTTACCCTAAGCGGAAAATGCTCATCTTCGAACTCCATCAAGGCATTGACCTTATAAGCATATACACCAAGTTTGAACATTTTAACTCAATTAGAAGAAGAGTTATTGTGTTCCAAAGTCTCGACCAATCAAATTGCGTATCGCTCTGCTTACACTGAGCAGAAAATGCTCATTATCGAACTTAGTCAAGGTATTTCTGTAATGAAACTACATGTATACACCAAGATTCATCACTCTCACTTAATTAGAACTAAAGTTATCGTGTCCCAAAGCATCAACCGATCAAATTGCTTATCTCTGCTTACCCTAAGCGGAAAATGCTCATCTTCGAACTCCATCAAGGCATTGACCTAATAAGCATATACACCAAGTTTGAACATTTTAACTCAATTAGAAGGAGAGTTATTGTGTTCCAAAGTCTCGACCAATCAAATTGCGTATAACTCTGCTTACCCTGAGCAGAAAATGCTCATTATCGAACTTAGTCAAGGTATTACTGTAATGAAACTATACACCAAGTTTCATCACTCTCACTTAATTAGAACTAAAGTTATCGTGCCCCAAAGCATCAACCAATCAAATTGCTTATCTCTGCTTACCCTAAGCAGAAAATGCTCATCTTCGAACTCCATCAAGGCATTGACCTAATAAGCATATACACCAAGTTTGAACATTTTAACTCAATTATAAGGAGAGTTATTGTGTTCCAAAGTCTCGACCAATCAAATTGCGTATCGCTCTGCTTACCCTGACCAGAAAATGATCATTATGGAACTTAGTCAAGGTATTACTGTAATGAAACTATACACCAAGTTTCATCACTCTCACTTACTTAGAACTAAAGTTATCGTGTCCCAAAGCATCAACCAATCAAATTGCTTATCTCTGCTTACCCTAAGCGGAAAATGCTCATCTTCAAATCTCCATCAAGGCATTGACCTAATAAGCATATAGACCAAGTTTGAAAATTTTAACTCAATTAGAAGGAGAGTTATTGTGTTCCAAAGTCTCGACCAATCAAATTGCTCTGCTTACCCTGAGCAGAAAATGCTCATTATCGAACTTAGTCAAGGTATTACTGTAATGAAACTATACACCAAGTTTCATCACTCTCACTTAATTAGAACTAAAGTTATTGTGTCCCAAAGCATCAACCAATCAAATTGCTTATCTCTGCTTACCCTAAGCGGAAAATGCTCATCTTCAAATCGCCATCAAGGCATTGACCTAATAAGCATATAGACCAAGTTTGAACATTTTAACTCAATTAGAAGGAGAGTTATTGTGTTCCAAAGTCTCGACCAATCAAATTGCTCTGCTTACCCTGAGCAGAAAATGCTCATTATCGAACTTAGTCAAGGTATTACTGTAATGAAACTATACACCAAGTTTCATCACTCTCACTTAATTAGAACTAAAGTTATCGTGTCCCAAAGCATCAACCAATCAAATTGCTTATCTCTGCTTACCCTAAGCGGAAAATGCTCATCTTCGAACTCCATCAAGGCATTGACCTAATAAACACATACACCAAATTTGAACATTCTAGCTCAATTAGGAAGAGAGTTATTGTGTCCCAAAAAGTGTGACGGACAGACGGACAGACAGACAGACGGACGGACGAACCCATTTTAATAGTCCCCCAACTTTCTTCGAAAGGCGGGGGACAATTAGAGTGTTTCAAACAATTCATACAGTTGCTTTGATTAAATAGACACTTGGACTGGATAATCAATAAAGAATAAACGAGTTAATAATCAGTGGTTTTGTCATTTGAATGGGATGAGAGAGAGAGAGAGAAATGGGGTTTAACGTCCACTCGACACAAACTAGGTAATTTTGGGACTAACATATGGTTTCAATTTTATTTCAATAATTCGCTTGCGTGTAGGGGTCTTTAGCAGTGGGAGGAAACCAGAGTGCCCGGAGAAAAACCCACAAGGTTGAGAAGGCGCCCCTATCTCCATGCCACATACGCTCACACCAGGGCTCGAAACCACAGAGGCAAGCCACAGGTGACCGGCCAGCTAGAGGTCGAAGCGCGGCACTCTAGACCACTAGGCTATCCCAACCCCCCCTGAATGGGATGAGACCTGAGGTCCTGTGTACTGAGACCACGTTATTTCTGGTCTTATTAAATGGAGACTGAGTCCAAGTAACTTGTGATTTCATTAAACATACATAATTTAACAACTATTTACAAGAAAGCGAGATCTGGTCCATTCTAAACCACAACTCACTCTATGTTTGAAATACAATTCTACAAAATATACATGTAATAGACAATCAGGACAGATTGACAATTAAACTATAAAATATTTCTTCTAAGTTGAAATCTAAAATAAATATACTATTCAAAAAAAGTAGGGATATTTGATTTTTAAGTGTTATTAAAGTCACCTAATGAAACTGACGAAGAAACAAATGACAAAATGAAATGAAGTTCACATTCATCGATTTATTCCAAATGATCGTTAGACTAAGTAAGGCACAGACTGACCATTATAAGGGTAAAATGATACCCGGGGTCAAACAGCAAAGTTACCACAGCATCACAACAAAGTCAGTAACGGGTAAATCCTCCTCTGTTTGCCAAACAAGCATTGATCCGACGTGGCATACTCCTAATGAGACGTCTAAGGTCATTTTGGTCCAGATTGTCCCATTCCTGTTGCAACGCAGCAGCAAGTTCTTGGACATTGGCAGGACGTTGTTGACGTTGACGTAACCTCTGTCCAAGCATGTCCCAGACATGCTCGATGGGGGAGAGGTCGGGACTCAGTGCTGGCCAAGGTAATGTGGTGATGTTCTCTTGTTGGAGGTAACCTGTAACGATCCTAGCCCTGTGACATCTTGCGTTGTCATCCTGGAAGATGAAACGGCGGCCATGACGTCGTGCGAACGGCACAACATGGACTGCCAAGATGTTGTCCCGGTAGTACTGGCTTGTAACACGCCCTGCACCAACATGTAAAGCCGTTCTTCCAGCAACAGTGATGCCTCCCCACACCATAACAGAACCACCCTCAAATCGATCATGTCTGATGACGTTAACATCTTGGAAGCGCTCGTTTCGACGACGCCACACCCTCCTACGTCTGTCCAAAAAATCAACAGTGAACCTTGACTCATCTGAAAACATCACATTGCTCCAGCGTCGATTATCCCAGTGTTGACGATCCTTACACCAACGACGTCTTGCCTGAATGTGATGATCTCTCAAACAAGGGATCACGCGAGGATGTTGGGCGCGAAGGTGACCCCTATGCAGTCGATTCCGAATCGTCTGGCCACTCACTCTCACACCAGTGTCTGTTTGAAGACGAGCGCTGATCTGATTTGCTGTGATGAAACGATTTCTCAAGGCCAAGGTACGGATAAATCGATCCTGGGTTTGAGTTGTCGCCCTTGGTCGACCTGAGCGTGGTCTGTCCTGTACAGATTGTGTATCACGGTATCTGGACCATAGCCTGCTTATGACAGACTGAGAAACATTCATCGTCCGCGCCACAACCGCCTGTGTTGTGCTGATCTGTAGCATGCCAAGGGCACGGAACCTTTCATTTTGGGTAAGCCGACACATATCAAAATTTGTTTTCTGGTCACTAAAACAATTAAACTGATGTTTCCACCCTGGAATTCAATGCCACAATGACTGTAACATTCAAAGTCAGAGTCGTGCAAATCTTGGGTTGGACCACCATGATGATCCCAAGCATCACCTGCAATCCATGCGGTAGCTATTGGTGCGTTTGGGCGTCACATGTAACTGGAAATGTTTCTTCTGTTAGGTTCTATAGTGACTTTTTTCGTAGTCATTTGCATATTTTAGTATTATGCCCCCAAAATCAAATATCCCCTACTTTTTTTGAATAGTATAGTTCGCTTTGTAGACAGTTTGGTCAATGACCAATTCCTTATCACTCCATTGTCAAACTTCAGCGCTTAGTCTAAATTATATCTGACATACATGTAAAAGCTAGTGGTGAGATTAATCTCATGTCAATGTCTGTCTATTTCAACGCATGTCTCACAGAAGAAATTAGCCCAATAAAATAGATTTAAAATACATCAATGTTGTCAAAGATAAGTTTATCAAACTGGGGAATTTAACACTGGTTTTTAATATAAAAAACTTGTATGACTTATGTTGGTCAAAGTACACACTGCTGTATGTGTAAAATATGCCTTGAAATTAAAATAAGAGTGGGCCTTGACATTTTGATCTGCGCAAAATTTCCAAGGCTTCCGTAGCCCAGGTGTCACAAATTTAGTCCAAAATATCTTGGGACTGAAATATCATGTAATTTGTCCAACACTTCATAAATTACCTTGATTAAGTACATGTAGACACTTGGACTGGATAATCAAGTACATGTAGACAATGGGACTGGATAATCGATTAGCGAGTTATCAATCAGTGACTGTTCTCCTGTATGAATCCCTTTGTGATGCTGCAGCAAAGGTTTTTCTCTACTATGAATTCTTGTATGAATTCTGATATGTTTTTGTAGACGACTATTAAAAGTAAATGATTTACCACAAACATCACATTTAAAAGGTCTTTCTCCAGTATGATTTCTTGTGTGTTGTCGCAGACCACTTTTATGAGTAAATGATTTATTACAAACATCACAACTGAAAGGTTTTTCTCCAGAATGAGTTCTAATATGACTCTGTAGATGACCTCTTTCAGTAAAAGATTTACCACAAACATAACATTTATGAGGTTTTTCTCCAGTGTGAGTTCTAATGTGTCTTTGAAGTTGACTAAGGCCAATGAATGATTTACTACAAACATCACATTTATAGGATTTTTCCCTGGAATGATATCCGGAGTGTTTCAACAAATCACTGTTGTTATTAAATGATTTACTACAAACATCACATTTATAAGGTTTTTCCCTGGAATGGATCCTTGAGTGTTTCTGCAGTTCACTGTTGTCATTAAATGACTTACTACAAGCATCACATTTGAAAGGTTTTTCTCGAGTATGACGTTTCATGTGAATTTGAAGGTAATCTTGGTTGATAAATACTTTACCACACTCATCACATTTACAAAGTTTCTCTACAGGATGGTTTTTCATATGATTTTGTAAGTAATGTTTGTTAATAAATGTCTTGCTGCAAACATCACACTTTTTAAACTCGTCTGGATTGTGAGCCTCTTTTTCATTACTCTGACGAACACTTGACTCCCAATTTTTACCATGTTGTAAAACGGACTCTTCACAGTGTTTTTCTAAATCAGTTTCAGATTTAAATTCTTTTTTGCACTTATAGTTTGGTTCAACGTCTTCAGCAATCTCTTCTTTAACATGACAATATTCATCAACATCATCAGTTTTCTCTTCTTCAAAATGAACACGACAGTATTCATCAACATCATCAATTTTCTCTTTTTTAATAAATTGAACAGGACAATATTCATCTACATCATCAGTTTTCTCTTTTTTAATAAATTGAACAGGACAATATTCATCTACATCATCAGTTTTTTCTTCCCTGGCATGCACTTTGCAGTGGTTTTCTAAATCTTCTAATTGTTGAAAAATTTCATTACATTTTGTACATTGATGAAGAGTTATAACATCATGAGCTTCCTGTAATATATAAAAGTTATAACATCAGCTTTCTGTGGTTTAATAAAGTAGTCCATGTACATGGCGATACTGGCCACCTTCATGAATTCATAACAAGGGATTGCCACGCAAGATACACCCACATTTGCTAAACAGAAAAGCGATTTTTTGCACAATAAAGCGTCAAAATCCTGGAAATTAGTCTGATTAGCGCCAATATCGAACTGGACCCAGATTTGTGGGATATAAACACATATTTTAAGTTTCATCACAATCAGATAACAATTCTGGCCTCTAGAGGTTCCACAACATTGGCATTACATACTTTTACACTATTTGAGTACACAAACGGTCTTTTTGTCGTAGCATTTCGGTCCAATTTTCACAAAATTTAATCTCAACTATCATTAGGGTGCAACGGTTTTTGAAATTGAATACAAATTGTGAAGAGGGTTCCACAAGCTAAAAACATGGTTTTTCTTACAATACAATCATACATGAAATCGGGGAAAATAAATTCTGATATGTGCAATTATCGAAAGGAACTGAGAAATAAAAATAAATTCAAAGATTCATCAAAATCAGGTCAAAATTGTGACCACTGGAGGGACCACAAGCTAAAAACATGATTTTTTATACAATCAGGGGCCATAATCTATGAAGTTATGGTCCGATATGATGCATGTTCGATTCCACTATATCATCATTCTTCCACTCCTGATTTAGCGGTCTTATACTATCTCATCACTAGCATATTCACGGTGAATCGCCCAGTTGGTACAATGATGTGGCTTATGGAAGTTTTTTTTTTAACACAGGCTCCAATAGGACTCCCGCCTCTATCCCCTATGTAGGTTATCGATGTCAAACATGTAAAGTGTGTCTAATTTTCGTAAAATGTTCTTTTTTTTCATCTGATGTCATTATTAAATATTAAAATTCCAATTCTTTAACCCTCAAAATATTGAAGTGTTGTTGAATGAATAAAAATATATATATTTTATTCTCTTGTCTTTTCAGAAAATGGCATCAGTTATCCGTCGAACGACGCTAGCAAGTTTCAGTTCCAGTGACACACGTGATCTGTCAATTTCTAATGTACATGTATCCTCGAGCTCCTATTCAACTCACTCAATACCAGAATCTGTCTTCCAGGCATCATCCAGAATACCAGTTCCCGTACGTGTAACGGTACCCCACGATGTGGAATCGCCCTCTACTTCTGAGGAACAGTCCCTCCTGCAGGCGCTGCCCGATTTACAAGATGGTGAAATTACATGTAGGCAGCTTTTTAGGACACCAAATAGGAACAGGCAGAAAACACTTTCAGCTGTTGAAAGATACATGCAGACAATGAATAAAAAGCAGCATGAACTACAACAAGAAGTCAAAGGACTGCGACAAGAATTAAAAGATATGAATAATCTTGTTTTGTTGCTTCTACAGAGACTCCCCCCTCATGGCAAGGGACAAGATCAGCAGATACCACCAGTACGTAGTCCCCAGCCCGCCACACAGACGCTGCCAACGCCTGAAACTGCCACATGAAATTCAGTGATATCCCACCGGAATTTCGTATTTCTGGTGAAGATCTGAAAGCCATGCACCTCCATGCCTTTAATCCCGGCCATTTCGCAACCAAAGTAGTACAAAGACTTTTTCCGGAACTGACCGGACCCGACAACTTACGGCAGAAATATTCGTATTTCGGTGGGGGTAGATGCAATAAGCTAGAACTGGAGCCACGGCGGAAGTCATTCGTCGTAAGATATGTTTTACACCATTATTCTCAAGTGCAAGAAAAGCATGCCTGGCAAAAGCGCGTGGTTGTAAAGATTAACGAATTTCTAAGAAAATGAATTTTATGTGTGTAGACAAAATATTTTTTAAATAGAAAAAAACAATTACTTTGTAAAAAAAAAAAAAGAAGAAAAAGAAAAAAAAAGGTGTTTGCGATGGATTTGAATACATTGTTTTGTTTACCAAGTGCCAAGACTTTATGTGAGTAAATACATGTACTTACATGTAATTAACATTTGTTAACTGCAATAAAAAATGAATTCACTTTTAGTGCATGTATGATTATTAAATTTTGACTGTAAAATATTATGATTTGTATACATTGTGCATTTGTATTACATGTTTAACCTAATTTCGATTTTCAATAAAAATCATGTCAATGGAACCAAAAGAATAAATTGTATGATTATTAAATTTTGACTGTAAAATATTATGATTTGTATACGTTGTACATTTGTATTACATGTTTAACTTAATTTCGATTTTCAATAAAAATCATGACAATGGAGAGAGAGAGAAATGGGGTTTAACGTCCACTCGACACAACTAGGTCATTTTGGGACTAACATGTTTCTTAATTTTATTTCAATAATGCGCTTGCGCGTAGGGGTCTTTAGCAGTGGGAGGAAACCGGAGTGCCCGGAGGAAACCCACGAGGTTGAGAAGGCGCCCATATCTCCATGCCACATACGCCCACACCAGGGCTCGAAACCACAGCCGCAAGCCAGAGGTGACCGGCCAGCTAGAGGTCGAAGCGCGGCACTCTAGACTACTAGGCCATCCCAACCCCCTTGAACGTACGAAGTAATGGAATCATTCAGAAGTGTACTCAAAATAAGTAAATTATAACGGGGTGACGACGAGAATTAACACACATGCGGCCATTGTATAAATATATGCCATGTACGCGTCTGTGTGAAATGGCTTTATTTAATATCCGCTTCTACCGAAATGAAATGAGCGGCACCCAGTAGATGTATATTGTCACAGTGGACATTTGTCGTAAGAATACCCCTTCGTTGAATGCATGTAAATGTAGAGTATTCTATGCAGGGATCTTATTTGGCTGTTTTTTGTCGGCTTTAGCCGATTGATCTTTAATCTAGCCGATTGATAAAACAATGAATCGGCCACTATGGTATCATATATCAATTTACGTCGGCCGATTTACAAAGAGTTAATTATCATGAATCGGCCACTATGGTATCATTAATCAATCAACTTTCGGCCGATTACAAAGAGTTAATTATTACTCGTCGATTAAGAAACCCATCACGGCCGATTACAAAGAGTTAATTATTACTCGTCGATTAAGAAACCCATCACAGGGTCCGTCAATACAATCTGATTACCTTCAGCTTCAATCCTTATCGGCTTGTTTCCTAAATAAACAATTTAGTTGAGTTAATCATGCCAAGTAAAAGAATGTATATAATCCAATGTCGGTTCAATCATTTATATCTAACACAATGTTGAAGTACTTGAACACCTCGCAGAATGACAATAGAAAACGTAAACGAGATATAGCCGAAGATAGTGATGGCGGCGCTGACCTTGAACTTCAAGCATGCACGTCATCATTGGAAATTCCAAAAGCTGCAGATCCCCCCACGTCCAATATAGGTCAACCAAAGTCGGAAGACAGTGACTAGGGTGGTGGACAATATAACTGCTCGGTTCCCCGACAATAAAATTCTCTCCGCGTTCGGTATTTTCAACCCAAAGAATGTTACTAGTGACCCTAATTACGGCATCAAACAATTAGTTATTTTAAATGAACATTTTTCCAAAGTTGAAAACTGCCCATACGACACCGACGCGGTGTTATCAGAATGGCCCATTATGCGCCAGATGATCATTTTTAATTATAAGGGGCTAAATTATTCCGAATTACTGGTGAGCTGTCATAACAATTCCATGAAAGAACAATTTCCAAATGTAATAAAACTGATGGAAATAGGGAGGACGCTACCAGTTAGTAGTGTCGGGTGTGAGAGGGCTTTTTCCAAGCAGAACGTTATCAAAACTATGCTTACATGTAGCTGCCGTCTAAACGTAGAAACTTTAGATAACTTGATGCGGATAAGTTTAGAAGGCCCCCCTCTATCTTCCTTCGATCCACATAATTGTTTACTAAAGTGGAAAGGCATTAGATCCCGGTGACTGTATGCAGGTGACACTATAAAATAAATTAATCTGAATCGAGACAATTGGTCACGTGATCGGCATCTTTCCGACTATACACAGAAATAAATTTGTGCTACGTTGTTAACTTGTTATACTATTGATATGTGCTTATATATTTTGTTGTTTTTATATATTTACCAGTGATTAAGAATAAAAATAGTTTTAAAAAACATATTTGTATTTACTCGTATTTTTTTTTATTATTAAATTATAACTTCCGTTTGGTTGGACGAAACAATGAAAGCAAAAGTAGGACTAGGAATATGCATTTTGCAAAGTACTGAAATTTGACTGTAAAAGTGTGAATATATCGACCTATGAATACAAGTATGCTATTAAAACAAAGGTTTTGTTTATTAAAGGTTTATATTCAGGGTTTAAGGTAATATTATTCTTAATACGATATGCAATTATGGTCGTGAATAGAATATGCATAAAGACGACTATCTGTTAGGGCGACCCGTGGCCGGTTCATTTCAAAATGAAGTAAGAACCCTGATTCTATGTATACGGAATCTGTAAAATAACAAATACATGGCGCTGTCACTTTTGTGACTTTCGCAGTGTACTCCTTCCCACCCATATTGTTTTAATGCGTCATAATACATTATCATGTACCGGTGACAGTCAAGATTTGCTAAGAAAATAGTCCCCGTGTCGAACCCAACATCTCATTCTTAGAAATTATTTATTCAGAATGGCTACTAGACGAATTGTTTGTACAGCTACAGAGAAGTTGAGGGTACTTAGTTACGGTGAGGTGCACGGTTAGTATAGATCTGCACAACATGAATTTAGTTTGGGGAAACTTACTGACATGAAACCAAGTAAAGTAACGAATAGGTGGAGTGCTGCACGTTATCCACAAATTGAGAGAGAATTGGTTGACTATGTAAATGTAAAGCGTCAAGAAGGTATGCCCGTTTTAATGACAGAAGTTACATGTAGACTAAAGGCACTAGCACTAGGCATTGAGCAAAGTCGAATATGAAAGTTTCAAGGCAACATCAAGTTGGGTGTACAGATTTCTGAATCGAAACAACTTATCCATTCATAGAACACATACCCCAAGATTTTGACGACAAGCTAACCAGTTTTCAAAAATTCATTATCAATCTAAGATCTACATGTAAGCATGATTTCACCCTGGATCAGACAGGGAATGCCGACCAAATGCCAGTGACATTTGATGTACCAAAAATCACTGATATTTCATTTACCAAGTAACACAACAATCCATTAAACAGAGGAGAAGACAACTAAAACAACAGATTTACGGTGATGTTGTCCTGTACAGCAGATAGCGGAAAGTTACAACCTTACCTCAGATTTAAAAGAAAGACCCTTCCTAAAAGCATGATATTTCCAAACGGCATTATAGGACATAGGAAAAGGGTTTGATCGATGACAACCTGACAGCTGACTGGCTTGAAAATGTATGGGGAAGGAGACCTGGATGGATGAGAAAAAAAGGGCCTTTCTAGTAAAAGACAGACCTTATGAAATGAAATGGGGTTTAACGTCCTACTGTTTTGCTCAGACCTTAAAAGAAAGTACTCTACCGATTTAGTCATAATTCCTGGGGATATGACGAGTATGCTCCAGTCTTAAGACGTCTCAATAAATAAACCCATGAAAGTAAAACTTAAGACAGCCGTGGTCCGACTGAATGGCAGGTAACGAACAACCAAATACGAATGGGACAAAAACCAGATTTAAATATTATCTGCACATGGATAGTAGAGGCGTGGAAGTCTATTAATCCTGGAATGATTATTAAATCATTTAAGAAGTGTTCCATATCAAATGTTATGGATGGAACTGAAGACAATCTTTTATGCCTTGGGACGAAATGGTAGAAGAGGAGCCAGTAAATAAAAGAAGAAAGGTTGATAAAGAAGCAGACGACGAAGAGGAGACTCACGATAACATTAACATTTATTATACCGACAAAAACGCCCCTGGACTTGAAGTGGCCGACATTCTACCGACGGAAACGCCCCTGGACTTGAAGTAGCCCGCATTCTACCAATCAAAACGTCCCTGGACTTGAAGTAGCCGACATTCTACCGACGGAAACGTCCCTGGACTTGAAGTGGCCGACATCTATAAAACTGAACAGCCTGTTTGTTTTGTTTTTATTATATCAATATCAAATAGAGATGTCTCATCTATACTGTGCCTATACCTATACCATGCTAAACAGGCAATATGATGTATGTTCTACCAAGGTGCACAGACAGTGTTATAATAGCCACTATTTTTTTGACATTCATGCCGGCTCCCTTTATTTACAGCTTCTACATCCACAACCGGCCTGCACATACATGTATGATGTCATATGTTGATTTTGTGTTAGGGTTGGACTTAGTCCAGGGTTAGGGTTAGTGCCAGCCCGGTTTACATCTCAAAAAGGTGACAAAATCTGCAGGTACCCTAACCCACATGACGTCAAATGAGCAAAAATGTACAGGATCGTTGCGGATCTAGTGTTCTCCATGTTTATTTGATTCCATCAATTGGGTTGTTTATTTTTCAACAGTGATCCAGAAATCAAACGCTTGTAAATTGGACACACATTATCAGAATTTAACAGCCAGCCTTAAATTGGAAACAAATACAAACAAATTAGACGTTTTTGAGTTATTTTAAATGATTTTTATGTATTTTAAACAAAGATTTGATATTAAACAATTTCCTGCGTGGTTGCCATTTCTAGTGTTGTAGGATGGGGAGGCAGGCAAGGGTAGCCGTCTAGTCGTTCGGATGCCACAAGAAAACAAAGACAGAGAAATGGGGTTTAACGTCCAATCCCCTATCTCCATGCCACATACGCTCACACTACGGATCGAAACCACAGCCGCAAGCCACAGGTGACCGGCCAGCTAGCGGTCGAAGTGCGGCACTCTAGACCACTAGGCCATCCCAACCCCCCACAAGAAAACAAGATTTCATGTGTGCATAAAAGATCCCTTGGCAGTTGGAATTCGACATAGGAGAAGGCCGAGATAATTCATCCAACACTTTGAGTCTAAAGACAGTTTTTAGTAAAATTTAATACTTTGCATTGCATATTCAGCCCAAAGACTGTTATTACTAAAATTGAATAATTTGCATACCAGTACATAAAATTCCCGAAATCAAGTTCCTGTTCTGCATCTCAAAAGAATTGTTTAAACTTTAGGAAACTATGTGGGCACCTATAAAACTTTGTTAAACTGAGAAAAGAAATAAAATGAAGTGTGCTATGAGGGAAATTTAGCCCATGCAGCAGCGCTACGGCCCACTCTTATATCGAATTCTAACTGCCAAAGGATCTTTTATGTGCACTCGAATGTGTACACAGGATCTCAGTTTTTCGTCCAATCCGACAGCCTTCTTTGTCAGGCAATCTGTCTTGCATCATTGACAAGGGAAAAACCTCGCTGGAAAATGCTAACCTGGTCTGGATACCAAAATATTGAAGTCTTACCTGTGACTGTTGCGCAATCAATTCTAGCTCTTCATCGGGACAAGTTACACTTCTCTTTGAATGCTTCGCGGAAAGACCAGCCTGTGATGACGTTTTGTAACGTTCTTTTGCTCGTCTTACCATTCCTTTCCTACTTTCTGCAACTTTCCTCGACGCCATTTTTACACAAACAAATCACGTGACCTCAATCAAGTCATGTGGGAAAAAGATGTTTCGACACCGATCTACTTCGACACCCGCTACATGAGTTGTTTCGTCACCATCTATTTGGGTCACCTTGATTTGCATTAAATTGATTAGGTAGATAATGTAGTGGGTGATTTAAATAATAAAAATAATCGTTTTCTATAGCGCTGAACATTGAGTCAGTCTGACTGCTCAGTGCCGCTTTACAATGTAGACATGTTATAAAAAAAGGAAAACAAAACATACACGTTAACACGTATATATGTTAGGCGCAATCTTAATTCACCCCTCGCGCATTTAAATTAATGTTCAAAAGTTTGGATAAAACACAGGGCTTTTAGACGTTGAATATAGCCAACTTTGGACTATTTACGACTTCCAGAGGCAAAAGCTCTCCAATTAAACTTTAGATTTTGTACTGGACTTACATTAAGCTGGTTTTTATGAGATAAACGTAAGGAACGGGGAGGTACATAATGCTTAATCAAATCGGATAAATAGGATGGTGCCAATGGATCGTTTAAACAGTTGAAAGTGATTGTGTTAATTTTGAACATGATGCGTTGATTAACCGGTAGCCAGTGTAACTGTTTTTAGAACAGGTGTAATATGGTCAGATGCCCCGCAACAGTGATAGAAACCGCCGACATTTTTCGCCCTGGTTCAATAAAATGAAAGGGGGTCTAACGTCCTACTGTTCTGCTCCTAACATGGGCTAATGAAGACGTACAGAAAATATTTACAACAGATGAAAATCTACGATTTCTCGTTGGCAGTGATTAATATTTTTGTGACGGAACATTTAGTATGTGCCCACAACTTTTTTTTTTACCAGATATATACAATTTATTCTATGATAGGTGAAAAATGTATTCACTCGTGTATGCTTTGCTAGGAAATAAGCGGCAGGATAATAAGCGGTAGGATATCTACGAACAAATGTTACAGATATTATTAGAACCAGGGGCGCCGAAACCCGGATACTAGGGTATACAAATGGTACCCTGCCCTTTTCTTGGGTATACATGCCGCCCTATGAAATTTTTTGTAACCTTTTATTAGTACATTTCTAAATGATAGATATATAATTGCGCTCTCGCACTCCCATTATGTATTTTAAAGGGTTCGATGTTGGTATTTGGAATGATAGATGCGTTCTTAACAGCGTTCTCGGAATTGATGACCTGTCCCCCGCGCTGTTCCGGCGCCCCTGGATAGAACCTGTAACACTGGTTTAAATTTGAACCGATCAACTATATTTACCGATTTTGATAACAGCAGCATTGTATTTACATGTAATTCTGATGATTGTATTTAATTCTGATGTTAAAGGGTGCACATGTTTCATTTTCGCCAGGCAATTTGGAAAGCTGCTCAACGTTTTAGGCTCCAGACATTATTCCGGGACAACCCTCTAATAGGACAATTTGTACGCCAGGCATCAGCTTTGCCACGGATAAGAATGTGTGATATCGAGGATTTTTGGTTCTTTGCTTTGGAAGCTGAAGATTTAAACATTCCACAAGTAGGGCGGTTTGCTGATTAATTTTTAAATTTAAAAAAAATAATAAATGCATGTAATAATTATAAATATATTTTTTTTTAAGCTTGAAACAGAGCACTTGGAAAGTAACGCGCCAAACTTTTAAAGGACAGACATCAGCAGTGGTACAAGCAGACACGTGGTTCTTCAAACTGATCCCGCAGTGAATATTCGCTTGGCTGCTACAATCACTGATAAGCATGACATCGACGAGGCTTAATAAGTACGGCATATTAACTTTTTTACTCCGACAAATTAAATTCTCAAACATATTTTTGAGGTAAAAGAAAAATAAATAAAGACGTTTGAAGTATTTGTAGTTAAAAAATATTTCCTATTTAGTGTAAATGGGTATTAAAATGAGTAAAATGCATCATTTTGCCCGAAGCAGTTAGGTGTTATGTAAACATTGCACGAGCCGTTCAGCCAATGACTGGAGAGACATCCGTTACAGAGATAATTCGTAAGTAATTCTCTGTAAAACAGATTGGTGGTTCTTAAGACAGATACCCAGTTAAATGACTGTTGAAAACATCAAAGATTTTGTTTCTGGATGGAGCATTCCGGGTCTTCAAGAAACCTTTCGTACAGCTATTTTCGATACAGTTTTATTTCCAGTGGTTCGAAAGTCAAGCAAGCCCCCCCCCCCCGGCATTTTGCCTTAGGAGCAACAGAAGCAAATCGGATTACTGTCAGGTATATGCTCTCATAATTATTAATTCTGAAAAAAAAATTAAAATTATTCAAGGTACTTTCATTAAGATTATATAATTTCCTTTTTTTTAAATTCCTGATTGAACACCTGGCAGTACGAATTCGTTGCCGATTTTGAAATAGCGGCATGGCAAGCTCTTAAAGATATCTTCCCCAATATAGAAATTAAAGGTTGTGCGTTCCAGTTCACACAGGCTATATTTAGAAAAATTCAAGAAAATGGTCTGCAGGTACGTGCACTTCTGAAAATATACAATAATATTTATGAAATAGTGATATTGCCTTTATAATTCTTTTTTCTACTTCAATGATGTGTATCTAATCTATTAATTATCCATTCCAGATACACAACGAGGCGACTGCCACAATTTCCTGCGCCAATTGATAGCTTTACCTTTACTGCCGGCCGAACATACCCGAGATGCATTTTATCATAGGTATTATAGCAAGACATCTGACGATAACGTCATTCGAATTATGGAGTATGTCGAAAGACAACTGATCACCAACCGAGTGTTCAGCGTGACGTGAAAAATTGGTCCGTGTTTATCCGCTCCATACGAACCAATAACGACGTAGAGGGGTGGCATAACAGGATCAGTTCTCGCCTGAACAATCGGGGGCCAGTGCCATTCTACCTACTACTGGAAGAACTATACAAAGAGGGCTCCAAACTCAAGTTGGACATCATTTTATTAACTGAAGGGAAGATCTCGAGATGCCAACGACGCAGAAGATTGTTTACATGCAAATACATACAAGTATATACAAACGGGATCAAAATTATATAATTTACGAATCTTCTCCGATTTTAATATCAACCTGTCTGCTATCGACACCCCTGGTGGTCTTGGTAGCATCATTCGTTAGTCATTATTGCGGTTGGCCTGTTTTATTTAACTTTCTTTGTCTGATAAGCAAACTGTACGGAATGTTAAATCTGATACGATATAGTGACCAGATCCTTTTCTAGAAGGGTTTATAAACCCCAGAATACAAACGAATCGACACGGTCTGCGATATCACTTCGGTGGAAGTGAACGTTAAATATAGCTAGGCCTCAGTTAAGACCAGACGTTGGCACGCTGTGCCAAGGTAGGACCATTACTCTCTCAACATAAGATAATTTGTACTCTATATGTTAGAAACAGAACAAAGGTAAGCTTATTATTTGAAGTACACCCGTGTTGTCATCCAGAACTTGACTGAAGACCCAAAGGCTATAAAAGAAAACTATAGGATTACTCAACTGACTCGAGGATTCAATTGCTTGTTGACACACTAGGGGCCATTTTAGTGCTCTAGTCTACAAGCTACTGATTTGGAATGATTTCCGATGATCGCTGCCCGAATTATCACGTTGGATGCCTTTAACCAACCTGAAACATATATCCTCCGATTGCCTGTAAATTTATACATAGTGTTTAAGAATATGTGATGATGAATCCTTTTGATTTTCAGTACATGGTACTTATATTCATGAGATTAAGATGCTTATTGATTTCCAGTGATACTGTTATCACCCCACCCTTACATTTTAGTATTATTGGCCCACTTTGAATTCAAGTGCAATTGATTGACTGTAGTTGTATTTATGTGCATGTATTATATTGTAAACGGTGTACATATTTCTTTTATCTGTTTCTTTTGAAAAATATATATGCGAGGCTGTGGTAAAGTTACAGAACAAGGTAGATCGATTAGAGTATGAACTTCAAGAGCAGAACGCCCAAATTAGCGAGATCTACAATAAGTGTGATGAACTGGAACAATATGACAGAGAAGGGATGTGTATCACAGGAATTGTTGAAATGCAAGACGAAGAAGACACAGACCATCTAGTGATCGGAGAAGATGAAATCATTAATGCACCAATAACCAGTAATGACATATAGGAGAGAGAAAAATGGGGTTTAACGTCCACTCAACACAAACTAGGTCATTTCGGGACTAACATATAGTTAAATTTTATTTCAATAATTCGCTTGCGCGTAGGGGTCGTTAGCAGTGGGAGGAAACCGGAGGACCCACGAAGCTAGAGGGCGACCCTACTCCTTGCCACATACAACCGAGGATTCGAAACCACTCCAGTTGACTCGATGACGGGCGCACGCTAACCATTCGCTCATTCAACCCCCAACAGAAATAGGAGCCATAGGGTAGGCCCCTGGCGCATATGATCTGTTTCCAAACCTTGTGTTTTGTCATATGACATACCTGTATATAAAAGCATTCTCTATGTCTATATATGGAATTCCCCACACATTTTATTATCCAGTTTCAATTAATACATGTGTAAGTTTGTCAATGAACAGTTTAATTTTCCAGTGTCAATTAATACGTATGTAAGTTTCAGTTTATGCTAATTATTTATCCCCACCAAAATATTCACATATTTTAATTCACATATTTTATTATCCAGTGTTAATTAATGGATATGTATGTAGGTCGATAAAGAACAGTTTTAGCGTATGCTACTTATGTTATTCCCCTCCAAAATATTCACACATTTTAATTTATGATAATTATGTTATGTGTATTGCCCTCTCTGTGATATATATTTAGCTTGTCTCGCATAAATCACCATGATTGGCGCAGTATAGCCCAGTGGGCGCTGTCGTGCCATAAAACCACATTTCATTTCCGGTGTGGCATGGCGTGTTTATGTTACTTCTGTTTATTTCTGCCAAACTACAAATGACATTATCTTCACATACATAACATCAAACAACTAACTGCCACATCGGACACGTTAAAAGCCAAACATTAAATTCCTATGTTTAAGATGCAGTGGTATTCAGTCTTAATCTCGTACAATCTGATCGCTCATCCCAACCCTCGACACTAACAAACTGGCCCAGGGCACTTAAGTTTTAAATTCTTTTTCAAGTTCTCTGGGTATCGCTAGTCCTCAATGGCATCCAGTGCCTACCTATCCTGAGAACGCAACACCCAGCAGTCCCCACCCCGCCAGTAAAATGCTTAGAAAAAAAATACACAAAAAATAATATTTTGTAAAATTTGAAAAATATACTTTTCCCCTCGAGCATTACCTAAAAACGACGTTTGGAATATCTATCCCCAGAAGCGCATCCACCTACACAAAGCATAATTGGTACAACTTCATAAATGTGTTCAAAAAAGGAGATAGATTTATATTGTGTTAGGTCGTTGGTCCAAAATTCGTTACAATAGGTTACCAATTCCTCTTTTTTGGACTGATTTCTTTTTGATACCTTCTTTTAAGCATGTTCCAAACCCTCTCAATTGGGTTCAGGTCACAACAAAGTATACTGCATACATGAATAATAAGTAGTATCTGGTTTACTTGGGCGCATTTTTGGCAGCGGGCGCGAAAAACCCATTTTAGTTTGCACCTGTTCTATGCAATAGATTGAATAGGATATTGTCTGAACAATGGGGTTATGAATAATAAAAAGGTATTGTTATAGTGAACTCTTTCCTTTGACCTCAGTGTTTTGTAGCGCGGTCATTTATTGAGGGTATTGGCGTCTCGTGTGGTCAGTGCCATAACCATTTAGGGATGACTGCCCATAAAGATAGTTGATTGTGCCGTGATGGGAGTTTGACCTCAATAAAGGCAAGCAGACTCTAATGGATGGTCAAATCCAAAATGTAGTTTATAATTGCATTGGTGTAGCACTATGCAGTTTGGTAACCAAATAATGTAAATATGTAATACGGTGCAGTGCTGTGAATCGCTGCTTAAGTGTTGAAATATAATTTGCCTGGAAACGTTGCCATAGTCCCACAATCACACTCTGGCTACAACCGGTTCTCTGTGCCACATTCCTGTGTAAAACCCTGTTGAAGCCACGCTATGGCTCTTCCTCTGTAAATTCACTCAGCTGACGTCTGACCATGTTGAAATTTCAACTGAGAGCAGCACGGTCATGAGGGGATCCCCCAAAAGTCGAATTAGCCACCCCCCCACCCAATATTTTGCCAACAATGATTTCTTAGGAACCCTAACCCTCAAACAAACGCCTAACAATTAAAACCACGTTTCTTTTAAATTTATAACTTTGAACTCTTTGTCATGTATATATAATAGTGGTCTTGACAGAAGACTGAAAACTTCATGTACACTATTCAAAAAAAGTAGGGGATATTTGATTTTGGGGGCATAATACTAAAATATGCAAATGACTACGAAAAAAGTCACTATAGAACCTAACAGAAGAAACATTTCCAGTTACATGTGACGCCCAAACGCACCAATAGCTACCGCATGGAATGCAGGTGATGCTTGGGATCATCATGGGGTCCAACCCAAGATTTGCACGACTCTGACTTTGAATGTTACAGTCATTGTGGCATTGAATTCCAGGGTGGAAACATCAGTTTAATTGTTTTAGTGACCAGAAAACAAATTTTGATATGCGTCGGCTTACCCAAAATAATAGGTTACGTGCCCTTGGCATGCTACAGATCGGCACAACACAGGCGGTTGTGGCGCGGACGATGAATGTTTCTCAGTCTGTCATAAGCAGGCTATGGTCCAGATACCGTGATACATAATCTGTACAGGACAGGCCACGCTCAGGTCGACCAAGGGCGACAACTCAAGCCCAGGATCGATTTATCCGTACCTTGGCCTTGAGAAATCGTGTCATCACAGCAATTCAGATCAGCGCTCGTCTTCAAACAGACACTGGTGTGAGAGTGAGTGGCCAGACGATTCGGAATCGACTGCATAGGGGTCACCTTCGCGTCCGACGTCCTCGCGTGATCCCTTGTTTGAGAGATCATCACATTCAGGCAAGACGTCGTTGGTGTAGGGATCGGCAACACTGGGATAATCGACGCTGGAGCAATGTGATGTTTTCAGATGAGTCAAGGTTCACTGTTGATTTTTTGGACAGACGTAGGAGGGTGTGGCGTCGTCGAAACGAGCGCTTCCAAGACGTTAACGTCATCAGACATGATCGATTTGGGGGTGGTTCTGTTATGGTGTGGGGAGGCATCACTGTTGCTGGAAGAACGGCTTTACATGTTGTTGCAGGGCGTGTTACAGGCCAGTACTACCGGGACAACATCTTGGCAGTCCATGTTGTGCCGTTCGCACGACGTCATGGCCGCCGTTTCATCTTCCAGGATGACAACGCAAGATGTCACAGGGCCAGGATCGTTACAGGTTACCTCCAACAACAGAACATCACCACATTACCTTGGCCAGCACTGAGTCCCGACCTCTCCCCCATCGAGCATGTCTGGGACATGCTTGGACAGAGGTTACGTCAACGTCAACAACGTCCTGCCAATGTCCAAGAACTTGCTGCTGCGTTGCAACAGGAATGGGACAATCTGGACCAAACTGACCTTAGACGTCTCATTAGGGGTATGCCACGTCGGATCAATGCTTGTTTGGCAAACAGAGGAGGATTTACCCGTTACTGACTTTGTTGTGATGCTGTGGTAACTTTGCTGTTTGACCCCGGGTATCATTTTATCCTTATAATGGTCAGTCTGTGCCTTACTTAGTCTAACGATCATTTGGAATAAATCGATGAATGTGAACTTCATTTCATTTTGTCATTTGTTTCTTCGTCAGTTTCATTAAGTGACTTTAATAACACTTAAAAATCAAATATCCCCTACTTTTTTTGAATAGTATATATATAATAATGGTATTGACAGGAGACTGGTGAAAACTATCGAAGCAAAATGCGGCGACTTCTCCATTTTCCACAAATCCACTTTCCACCATCCTTTCTCTACATTTAAAATTGCCCGTCCCCAGTATTCACCTTAAAAAAAAAAAAAAAAAAAAAAAAAAACTCACACACAAAATAAATCCTACGTAATAATTGTCATCAAAATTGACAGCAACCAATGAGTTTCGCGTTTTTGTTCTTAATGCTATTTCATGTGAGATGGCTCTTGTATTTGTATTTTCGCAAAAAAAAGTTTGTTTTGAATTGTGGCGCATAGATATTTTGGAATGTTGTCAGGTAGTTCCTTATTGTAGAAGTAATTTAATATGGTGCTGGGATTTTTTTTCGTCATGGGAGATCTGATGGAAAAATTATTTCAATAATTCGCTTGCGCGTAGGGGTCGTTAGCAGTGGGAGGAAACCGGAGGACCCACGAAGCTAGAGGGCGACCCTACTCCTTGCCACGTACAACCGGGGATTCGAAACCACTCCAGTTGACTCGATGACGGGCGCACGCTAACCATTCGCTCATTCAACCCCCAACATAAATAGGAGCCATAGGGTAGGCCCCTGGCGCATATGATCTGTTTCCAAACCTTGTGTTTTGTGATATGACATACCTGTATATAAAAGCATTCTCTATGTCTATATATGGAATTCCCCACACATTTTATTTAATTATCCAGTTTCAATTAATACATGTGCAAGTTTGTCAATGAACAGTTTAATTTTCCAGTGTCAATTAATACGTATGTAAGTTTGTCAATGAACAGTTTAATTTTCCAGTGTCAATTAATACGTATGTAAGTTTCAGTTTATGCTAATTATTTATCCCCACCAAAATATTCACATATTTTAATTCACATATTTTATTATCCAGTGTTAATTAATGGATATGTATGTAAGTCGATAAAGAACAGTTTTAGCGTATGCTAATTATGTTATTCCCCTCCAAAATATTCACACATTTTAATTTATGATAATTATGTTATGTGTATTGCCCTCTCTGTGATATATATTTAGCTTGTCTCGCATAAATCACCATGATTGGCGCAGTATAGCCCAGTGGGCGCTGTCGTGCCATAAAACCACATTTCATTTCCGATGTGGCATGGCGTGTTTATGTTACTTCTGTTTATTTCTGCCAAACTACAAATGACATTATCTTCACATACATAACATCAAACAACTAACTGCCACATCGGACACGTTTAAAGCCAAACATTAAATTCCTATGTTTAAGATGCAGTGGTATTCAGTCTTAATCTCATTAGAGAGTTAAAATCAACATTTCATAATTGGTAAGAGACTTCTTGTCCGGTAGGAAATGTTCCAATTACGCCTTAAATGTTGGGAAACTTGTGCGTCTCGACCCTCAAAATAAATCTATTTTGTCATATTTGTGCAATGCATCTCGCACTTTACATCTTAGCTTCATGTTATCTGTTCTTAAATTCTTCAGTTCGCTCGTCATCGAGGTGATTTAACTCTTGCGATAAATCGGTCTGTGTTTCTATCCCAGTGTTGGTGTCGCATGGTTGTTCCTCTTATCTGTTGATTCTCGTGTAGTAACAACAGCGACTCAGTTTCTGCATATTCGTTTTAGTAGTAGTACAGTATTTTACTAAGTCGCCCCGCAGCAATGATCTCGTACAATCTGATCGCTCATCCCAACCCTCGACACTAACAAACTGGCCCAGGGCACTTAAGTTTTAAATTCTTTTTCAAGTTCTCTGGGTATCGCTAGTCCTCAATGGCACCCAGTGCCTACCTATCCTGAGAACGCAACACCCAGCAGTCCCCACCCCGCCAGTAAAATGCTTAGACAAAAAATACACAAAAAATAATATTTTTGTAAAATTTGAAAAATATACTTTTCCCCTAGAGCATTACCTAAAAACGACGTTTGGTATATCTATCCCCAGAAGCGCATCCACCTACACAAAGCATAGTTGGTACAACTTTATAAATGTGTTCAAAAAAGGAGATAGATTTATATTGTGTTAGGTCGTTGGTCCAAAATTCGTTACAATAGGTTACCAATTCCTCTTTTTTGGACTGATTTCTTTTTGATACCTTCTTTTAAGCATGTTCCAAACCATCTCAATTGGGTTCAGGTCACAACAAAGTATACTGCATACATGTATAATAAGAAGTATCTGGTTTACTTGGGTGCATTTTTGGCAGCGGGCGCGAAAAACCCATTTTAGTCTGCACCTGTTCTATGCAATAGATTGAATAGGATATTGTCTGAACAATGGGGTTATGAATAATAAAAAGGTATTGTTATAGTGAACTCTTTCCTTTGACCTACAGTGTTTTGTAGCGCGGTCATTTATTGAGGGTATTGGCGTCTCGTGTGGTCAGTGCCATAACCATTTAGGGATAATGACTGCCCATAAAGATAGTTGATTGTGCCGTGATGGGAGTTTGACCTCAATAAAGGCAAGCAGACTCTAATGGATGGTCAAATCCAAAATGTAGTTTATAATTGCATTGGTGTAGCACTATGCAGTTTGGTAACCAAATAATGTAAATAAAATATGTAATACGGTGCAGTGCTGTGAATTGCTGCTTAAGTGTTGAAATACAATTTGCCTGGAAACGTTGCCATAGTCCCACAATCACACTCTGGCTACAACCGGTTCTCTGTGCCACATTCCTGTGTAAAACCCTGTTGAAGCCACGCTATGGCTCTTCCTCTGTAAATTCACTCACCTGACGCCTGACCATGTTGAAATTTCAACTGAGAGCAGCACGGTCATGGAAGGATTTTGTTATGCCAAAACTGTTTATGGAAAATGCATAATGCACGTGCAAGGACATAATCAATTCCAAAAAGTCGTACCCTACTGCGTTTTGGGCGATGCAAACAATTTTGTGGAGCCTTGTTTTGAGCTTCAGTTTATGGTTTCTAAGGAGACTGTCTAAATCTTTTTGTTGAAAATGACATATGCCTTGTACATGGGTTTTGTCGTCAGGATATCGTGAACCAATTTAGACCGGATTTCCGCCAATAATTTTATATATATCTGATATGTTCATAGAAAATTACCTGGTAGACAAAAAGGTTTGACCCTTAAAGGGGGTATTTCATATTTTCCAAGAAAGTCAAAACATATTTCTTTCTATGTCTTTTGCTCAATAGATTGTCAACTCACTATTATAAAATCATAGGCATTATGTTTCACACTAAAACTTCTTTCACATCGGAAATAATAACACAATTACTCCCCTGTTTCCCCACTCCCATGCAATTGCTATCTTCAAACGTTTGAATATAATGTTGAAAGTGATATTTTTGCCAATTTCTCAACTGGCAATAGTGAATTATAGGATTAGTCTTTAACAGGGTAGGACTGTTTATAGATACCATCTGTTTAAGGCTTTATTTTAATATATTTTAAACTATAACTAAAAATATGAAATTGCATCTTTAAAATAGGCCTAACGTGATGCAGTTTATCGGGATTTATGTGAACTCTCGGGAGATTCTTGGAATTGTCATTTGCATGGAAAATTTCGGAAATTTTATCAAATCTATCCCTAGTCGTAATTTCTGCTATTTTATAGTTTCCAAAATAATCTCTTGACCAATACATATTCGTCCTTGGCTGTGTGGATAATACCCATAAATATCCGTATGGCCAAAAAATCACGAATTTCTTCAGCCGTTACGTTTCTTCAGTATTTTTCCGCATGATATTTATTGGTTGTGTCGGCTAACAATGCGTATAAATTCAGCCACCAAAATAAACTAATAAAATTTCAAATTTGTTTCCTCTCTTTCTAAGATGTCCGTAGCCCCGGGGGGGGGGGGGGCGCATGAGGGGATCCCCAAAAGTCGAATTAGCCCCCCCCCCCCGATATTTTGCCAACAATGATTTCTTAAGAACCCTAACCCTCAAACAAACGCTTAACAATTAAATCCACGTTTCTTTTAAATTTATAACTTTTAACTCTTTGTCATGTATATATAATAATGGTCTTGACAGAAGACTGGTGAAAACTTCATGTATATATAATAATGGTATTGACAGGAGACTGGTGAAAACTATCGAAGCAAAATGCGGCGACTTATCCACTTTCCACCATCCTTTCTCCACATTTAAAATTGCCGATCCCCAGTATTCACCTTTAAAAAAAAACAAAAAAAAAAAAAAAAAAAAACACACAAAATAAATCCTACGTAATAATTGTCATCAAAATTGACAGCAACCAATGAGTTTCGCGTTTTTGTTCTTAATGCTATTTCATGTGAGACGGCTCTGTATTTGTATTTTCGCAAAAAAAAAGTTGGTTTTGAATTGTGGCGCATAGATATTTTGGAATGTTGTCAGGTAGTTCCTTATTGAAGTAATTTAATATGGTGCTGGGATTTTTTTCCGTCATGGGAGATCTGATGGAAAAATTTGACCTGTCCTCTTCTTTGAAAATATTAAGGCCAGAATACCCCAAAAATGTACACAACCTGTTAATCCGAAAGAAAGAATTATGTAGGGATATTTGATTTTTAAGTGTTATTAAAGTCACCTAATGAAACTGACGAAGAAACAAATGACAAAATGAAATGAAGTTCACATTCATCGATTTATTCCAAATGATCGTTAGACTAAGTAAGGCACAGACTGACCATTATAAGGGTAAAATGATACCCGGTGTCAAACAGCAAAGTTACCACAGCATCACAATAAAGTCAGTAACGGGTAAATCCTCCTCTGTTTGCCAAACAAGCATTGATCCGACGTGGCATACTCCTAATGAGACGTCTACGGTCATTTTGGTCCAGATTGTCCCATTCCTGTTGCAACGCAGCAGCAAGTTCTTGGACATTGGCAGGACGTTGTTGACGTTACCTCTGTCCAAGCATGCTCGGTGGGGGAGAGGTCGGAACTCAGTGCTGGCCGTTGTCATCCTGGAAGATGAAACGGCGGCCATGACGTCGTGCGAACGGCACAACATGGACTGCCAAGGCCGCCTTCGGCTCGTCCAAATGGTCGACCATAGTTCAACTCGGTCTCGACCATGTACACCCGAACTTGAAATGGTGAGACTATAGTCGCGACCATGCTTAACCAACCTTTTGAGGTCGGTTGAGGCTGGTCAAGTCAGATTAAAAATGGCGGCTGGCCACAAAAGATGTGTTGTGTTGGAATTGTTATTTGACGAAAGAACGTATGCTACCAATGTTGCTACAGAACCTGAAAGTTATTTAAATTCATATAACATATTTAAGTAGTTTCTACATTATATAAAGTGGATAATCATTTTTTGTCAATCAATTCGACCACAAGGCTGATGTCACACTGAAATTGTGACAGTAGAAAGTGACGGTATTATAGTAAAAAAAAATTCAACTATTTGTGAATTTTATTTGGAAAAACAGTAAAATATACAAACAATTTTGTTCATTGAATACATGCGTTTGATATACATTGTAAATATAAATTATGTAACAGTAAATAAACTCTGGATATTAGGTTGATTTGTTTATTTTATTGTCTGGGGATAACTCTGTCACTGACTCAACTGTGAGTAGATTTCTTGAAATGGTCGTTATCATATTCTACCTCAAGTACAGCTTTTTCAGCATAGTCAGAAACTTTTGGCAAACGTTCCGGGAATTTGCATCCGAAGAATGATTTGGTCATATCAAAGTTTTCATTAAGCAAACGTGCGTTTTCGTTAGGTAAAAGATTATGTAGCAGTTCATTGAAGGTAATGGCGTCCATTTTGATGACCATGGTCGAACTAGCTTTCGTTCGGGTGTAGTGAACTATACTCTGTCGTTTAGTCGTGACCATACAAGCGCATCCGAAGGTTGCCCAAGATGTTGTCCCGGTAGTACTGGCCTGTAACACGCCCTGCAACATGTAAAGCCGTTCTTCCAGCAACAGTGATGCCTCCCCACACCATAACAGAACCACCCCCAAATCGACCATGTCTGATGACGTTAACGTCTTGGAAGCGCTCGTTTCGACGACGCCACACCCTCCTACGTCTGTCCAAAAAATCAACAGTTAACCTTGACTCATCTGAAAACATCACATTGCTCCAGCGTCGATTATCCCAGGGTTGACGATTCCTACACCAACGACGTCTTGTCTGAATGTGATGATCTCTCAAACAAAGGGATCACGCGAGGACGTCGGGCGCGAAGGTGACCCCTATGCAGTCGATTCCGAATCGTCTGGCCTCTCACACCAGTGTCTGTTTGAAGACGAGCGCTGATCTGATTTGCTGTGATGACACGATTTCTCAAGGCCAAGGTACGGATAAATCGATCCTGGGCTTGAGTTGTCGCCCTTGGTCGACCTGAGCGTGGTCTGTCCTGTACAGATTGTGTATCACGGTATCTGGACCATAGCCTGCTTATGACAGACTGAGAAACATTCATCGTCCGCGCCACAACCGCCTGTGTTGTGCCGGTCTGTAGCATGCCACGGGCACGTAACCTTTCATTTTGGGTAAGCCGACGCATATCAAAATTTGTTTTCTGGTCACTAAAACAATTGATGTTTCCACCCTGGAATTCAATGCCACAATGACTGTAACATTCAAAGTCAAGAGTCGTGCAAATCTTGGGTTGGATCCCAAGCATCACCTGCATTCCATGCGGTAGCTATTGGTGCGTTTGGGCGTCACATGTAACTGGAAATGTTTCTTCTGTTAGGTTCTATAGTGACTTTTTTCGTAGTCATTTGCATATTTTAGTATTATGCCCCCAAAATCAAATATCCCCTACTTTTTTTGAATAGTATATGTAACAAGGGGTGTTTTTGCGCTTATTGCCGACACTTATCAATTGTCGTATTTGTATTCGGCTAACAGTTTTTATTAAACACTTAATAATCTAATATTGACTTACATTAGCTTGGTGGGTCAACATCTGTTTTTTTTATTGCAAGTACTGTGGTAGAATTAGTTCTTTAAAACAACTTCTTGATGACAACACTAGTATATACTTCTAATAATACTTTTATTCTGCTTCTTACAATAGGTACAAACTTTGTAATGTAAACGATCGTAGAACAAACTTATATGGAGGGAGTTGAATGTCCTAGCTTGGCTTAGCACAAGTGTGCTAACTCCAGAAGCTCTCGTCTCGTGCCAATGCCCCCATGGCCTTCGCTCCTGGCTGGACCTAACTATGCTGTTTTCATTCGGGGTTTATATCCCCATCCAAACAAAGGAATCTCATTAGGTATCTGGCTAATGTATCATGCATCATACCCGGTTTAACATTCAGTAGATTATCAGACTAAAGAAAGTTAGATAAGACATGCCAACCACAAGTTAAAATTACATAAGGAATGCTACCAAGATCTCCAGTCGGGTGTTTGATAGCAACAGGTTGATGTTACAATCACTTACGCGTTTCAATATGGCAGGACGCTTGTATGAAACCAACCTGTCATTGTGTAACGTACCTTTCCCTCTTTTTGGAAAAACAATATGAAATATTTTTTTTAAAGCCTTTAAAAATTTGAATATGAATGGAATCGATAATATCTACCCTAATTAAGATAAAAGAAATAACAATAATAATAAAAAGACACCAAAAAATAATCCAACACTAATTAAATGTCATACTATAAACAAAAACAAAAGAACAAAACACTAATTTAAGAGTTATATATACACAAAGTTTTTTTTCACTACTATGTCTCACACGATCGCATGATGCCAATTCTTCTAAATGGTCACACACGCGAAATTATCGGAATCACATATAGTACAAATTCTTTTTTCCCCACCTCGTGAGTTATTGAAATCACATCTTATACTACACCTTATTAAAATTTCCTCTGGGCACTCAGGTTTCCTCCCACTGCTGAGACCCCTACGCGTAAGCGAATTATTGAAATAAAATTAAACCGTATGTTAGTCCCGAAATGACCTAGTTTGTGTTGATTATACACCCCCTTATTAAAATGTTCACACACGTGAATTACTGGAATCATATAGTTATGATACAATTATTTTTTTTTTATCACGCGAATTATTGAAATCACACATAAATTATTACAATACGAAATATTTCCATTTTCTTCTTCCGTACGTCGTCGCTGTGGTAGGGAGATACAAATTTTGGTGGGTTTTTTTCTTTTATTGTGTCGTCGTCTTTTGGTTGTCCGGTAGTCTTTTCATTAAATCCATACCCTCTGGCCAAACGGTGTGTTATGACATGTCGTGCTAAGAAAAGTATTAACTGACACCCGCGCTGAAGTTTTATCATCTGCTTATCATATCATGGAGTGAACTTAATTAATATTTGATCAAATTAGCAAGTGGAACAGACTTGACTTCAGATAACGATCTTTACATTATTATTTATATGGATGCAATTGAAATTAGGATGTCATATTGTTTTACCTCAAGCTACAGAATGATCTGAAACACATTTCAACAATCTTAAATAAGATATTTTTGAAAGAACTAACGGTTTATCTCTATATGTTTTTTTTTCACAACACTCTCTAATTCCGAGCACAATCCTCCTGGGGTTAAACCAATTCCGCCTTATAGGAACTTCACATAAAACTCTTCCCGTTACATATCGGGGCATCCCAATTTCATAGCAGAAGTTGTATACAATTGAAAACGTCACATCTAACATATCAAATTTAACAGTACTATTGGGGATAATGAAATAGATGCGATGTGTATGTTTTGGTAAATTTTCTACATATACACGAAATGGAATCGACTTTGTCTTCTGTGGAGCCGAGAAATGTGATAAATTGCAGTATGTGTTTGTTGGTAGGGTGCCAGTCAAGTCGTCCACAAGCAAAGACGTCCACACGAAAAACCTGGTTTAGTCGTCCACACCAGTTGGTGGAGTCGTCCACATTCGTTGGTGAAGTTGTCCACACGACTTAGCATAATTTCTGGATATAGTAATACGTTGGTGTAGTCGTCCACACGACTTTTGGACACATAATGTGTTTTTAATTAGTATAATTTTTCTGCGTGGTCACCCTTTCTCCCGGCAAAACTATAATTTCTGGATATAGTAATACGTTGGTGGAGTCGTCCACACGACTTAAAAATGTTTTTTTTAAATTAGTATAGTTTTTCTGTGTGGTCTCCCCTTCTCCCGGCAAATAAACAACAAAGTAATTCATTTTATTCAATAAATAACATTCATAAACAATTAACAAATTCAATAAATAAGCATTAATATAACAAATTCAATAAATAACAAATTAATAAACAAGTTCATTAATATAACAAGCCCCATGCACAAATGAATTCCTATACCGCTACCAAACGACCCACGTCCTTTAAAAGCCCCGATACAATTTTTCCCCCTGTTGATACAATTCCCATATTTTAAAGATTTTCCCTGCCACTGTCTCAAATTTCTTCCTCTGTCGCCTCTTTAATTTATTCTTCGAAACCCGTCTTTGTTGAAGTTCTGTCGTTTTAGATTCATCGTGTAACAATTTGATTAGAAGATAAAATTGAAGGTTATTTCTAGCGGCCTTGTGATTGATTCTCCGATGCCATCCCTCGGCGTCGTTGTTGGTTCTAATTGGCTGTAAAAATGAACTCCAATTCTTCTGGTATGCTTTCTTCTTGTAACTGAAAATGAATAAATTATTGTAACTGAAAATGAATTATTGTAAATTATTGTAACTGAAAATAAATAAATTATTATGAATTATTGTAAATTATTGTGACTGAAAATGATTTAAAAAAATAAACATACCACAAATTCTAAATCTACAGGGTCTGCAGGTCTCATTTTTTGCCTGCACCGGTTTGCCGTCCTCACTAAATTATCGGGCTTTTTCAGTCCAGCCAAAGGGGTTGCGTCGCTAATATGCTCAGCCATCACGTCCCCCAAAATTGCCGACGCCGAGCTAAATAAATCCTCATTCGCCTTTTGAATTATCTCTGCGTTGACAATTGTGGCACGGAGCAAGCCAGGTTTACACGGGTGTATGTATATGACTGTGAACGACCAAGCACATAGTTACCACCCCTTTCCGTGGCTGTAGCTGCACATTTCATACGCCTGTTTCTTACGCTACAAGACCAGTAGGTTGTTGCTCCCCTTTCCATCTTCTTTGTGTAAGAATAGCCACCCCTCAGGCGCGGATCCAGGATTTTTTGCAGGGGGGGGGGGTCTAGGTTTGATAATTGCGCTCAACCGATTAAAATAAATTAGATTCAATTTGGTTCATTCTGACGTATTTCCGGAAGGTAAATTCCAAAATTACTGGTCTAAATCGCCAATAAAATCGCATAAAAAATTTTCAAGTCTGAGCAGGGGGGGGGGGCGGAACCCCCCCCCCCTCTGGATCCGCGCCTGCCCCTTTCCACCAGCATCACACCCTTCCGCGGTGTGCCGTCTTCAACCTTCTGGAACACCGGGGCTCTTGGTACCAGAGTATCGTCTACTGCAACGGGCTCACCTGAAGACAAAAATACATTGATATAAATTTACATATGAAATTAAATACTAGCTGCCACGGGATCACCTATAGACCTGAAAACAAGAAGACATTATTATATAAAATCAGTAACTCACTCTTCCAATATTGGGGTTGGTCTCGTATATTCGACGGCCGCGACATCAATATTCATCTCACTTTCATCCATGGTATCCATTTCACCATGATCCAGCTCAGTGCTGGGATTTCAAAATTTTCCCATTTCGGACATTTTGCCGAAAATAAAGGGGCATAACTCTTAACGTTATTTAAGCATCTTGGTTCAGGCCACAATTAAATATCATGTGTCAACAAAATTTTCAAATCCCGTACGTAATAAAAAAACAACAATCTAACGTATTTTCTTTTATTTTATTTCAGGTACGTTCCATTTCATTATTTTAATAACAAAACAGCAATGGCAACAACAACTACAAAGAATACATGCATACATATTATTTAGTGATTTTTTTCACTAATGGATCCCTCAAAGATTTTTCGATAATGTCCATCTGTTTAAAATTACGTTAGGGTCGAAGTCCTCGAGAGCCGTCCTTGTAGCGATATTCTTATAAGTTCGTCCAGTGTAGTAGTGTTGAGGCGGTTTCTTAGCCTGGTTTTAATTAAATTTTGCCTTGAAAACCCCCTCTCAAACTCTACACTGGAGACCGGCAAAACGCGTCCGATCTGCATTACCGAAGCACAATTCGGAAATTGACCCGACAATCCAGGACGGACGCATTTCTAGAGGAGAGAAACATAAGTGTATCCCCGATAGTTTTCGTATACCATTGTTCTAAAGATGGGCCATTCGTGGTTGATGTCTTCATCTATGGTGGAAATGTTGCTGAATATATGGTTGAAATGTGGTTGCTTCCATATCCGGACAATTGGTCGGCACCGGGAAAATTGGAGGGTGAAAATACAGAAAATGCCAAGAGTAGCTTATTCTGGGGAAATCTTGCCTCCATATTATCTACGACATCTGATATTTATCAGGAACCTTTTTGAGTAATTTCTGGTCACGAGACTTTCTTTTTAATATTTGTCCCAAATACGGCACGTCTGGGTTTCAGCTCCATACCCATTTCACTCTGATCCATCTCCATATTACCATCGACCACATCCACGCGAGTCGTACATAAATGGTTGGATCTAACGGCTTCACAAACCATAACGTCAGATGATTGACAATAGGGCATATTCCTCTGATATTACTTGTTTTATCCAGCAATTATTTTGATGAAGTACATTGTTCATAATTCACGCTAGAATTCGGAAACAAACAATTTTTATACGTCCACATTCATAATGTGGACGTATTATGCGGTCGCCCCCGTCTGTATGTGTGCGTGTATGTATGTCGCCTACAGGGCGAAATTCTTACTGGATTTACCTCAAACTTTGTATTTGTATTCCTAATACACTAAGAATGATCCCTATTGTTTTTCGTGAATGCTCGCCCCCAAGGGCCATAGCCACGCCTATTTGTTTCTTTGTTGTCTACATGCCACACGTCTTAACGTATCATCTTGAAACTTTGCTTGAGTCTTCTTTGTACCGTAAGGAACACCCTATCGTTTGGGGTGCATACCCAACCCCCAGGGGAAGAGCCATTCCTTATACTCTAAGGACGGCAACTATTGATGTTGATGCACGACCCCCAACGCAAAACAAACACCTAGCTTTGCCTCTTGGGATATTACAGCCATTTCATTATCTTCATTTTAAAAAGACCGCTGGCAACGGTCTTGGGATCTTGCAGGCACAAATAAACTTCATCACATTAAACCTCTCTTAGGAGATTTGCCAAGCCCCTGTAGAACAAATAGGAGGGATGAAGTTATCTTGTGTCGCTCTTGCATAGGTCATACTTTTTTAATTCACACTTCCATGGTAAAGTGCGAGTCTCAACCAGAATGTGAACACTGTCATGTTCCTTTGACAGTTAAGCACATTTTGATTGAGTGCAAGCATCTTAAGGTTATTAGATCTAATCATTACCGTTGCCAGTCCTGATATTACCGGGCCGAAATGGTAGCTTACATGTACTACACTTTTTGAAAGGCACAAATTTTTACACAAAATTTTGATTTCATATTTGTAATTTTTATTTGTTATTTTCTAATTATATATACATAAAGTTTTGTGATAATTGTTTTTAATTGATAATTTCTGTGATATTTGTTTTTATTTATGTATATATAGATTACTGCTGTGATTATTATTTAGTTTGTCTTGAATAGCTCGTCATATGTTTGGCGCAATATAGCCCGGTTGGTGCTGACATGCCATAAAACCATACTTCATTCATTCATTCATGCATTTTAAAAGGTACCATATAAATCAAAGCAGGAATGTGGACGTTCATTGCAGCGTTAGCGAGCTATGCTCTCGTTTTTTCATTAACGTTGTTACAATTCTTTCTTTTCAGACCTGTGTTGACAGTAAAACACATCTTGATTGAGTGCAATCATCTCACGAATATTAGATCTAATTTTTACCGTTGCCAGTCAGCACGTCAGCTATTTGCTCAACCGGAGCTTTATGCTAAATTGTTAGCTTTTTTATAAAAGACAAACTTTTATTTTAAATTTTAATTGTATATATTTATCATATATTGCGTTTTAAATATTTATATATGTAAAGGAATTGATATTTATTTTTAATATTTTCTGTGATATTTGTTTTTATTTACTTATATGAATACACGCCTGTGATATTGTTCTAATTTCATCATGTTTGGCGCAATATGGCCCGGTTGGTGCTGATGTGCCATTAAACAACATTTCTTTCTTTTCTTTTCTTTGTGCCCCTAATAAAGTAAAGAAGCAAATACATGAAATTAAAAGTAAAGTGTACGTTTTCAATGTATTTCTTTGGTGTTACAATGGGATAATGATAATATCTGTTCCGATATCATAATTTGTTTACCAAATGGTTTTCAATCAATTGCTCATCCATAATAAACTCCTGCACATGCATGTTGTTACCGTACGTGAAATAACATTGAGTAAAGATATATGAAATTCACTATTATATCCTGTCTATTTTATTGTTTGTGGACTGATGAGATTAATAAATACATGTATTGAAAAACAATTTAAAAAGTGAATATTACACCCCATATTGTTTTGACTCGGTCCCACGAAACCAGGTGTATGTCGCACAACTTTATACTCGGGTACAAAAGCAGCGGAAATTGTATGCCTTTTTGATGCTGTGAATGAGCCAAACTCAACTGAACGACAAATTTAAAGATAGGTTGCCAGGCCATGAAACATACGCCCACAGCAGCTAAATCGTCCGCGCAGTCAACAAGAGTTGTCGCATATTTTATCTTTTTTCGGTAATGAAACATTTGTAATACACTAAAATCTGATTAAGAGTAACAACTCACTAAGTAATTACCAGAAAATCATTAGAATTTGTTTGGTTTTTATAAAGTTCTGCCCCATGCTAACGTTTGTATACCATGGATTTTTTTTGGGGGGGGGGGAGGGTTGGGATGGCCTAGTGGTCTAGACTGCCGCGCTTCGACCTCTAGCTGGCCGGTCACCTCTGGCTTGCGGCTGTGGTTTCGAGCCCTGGTGTGAGCGTATGTGGCATAGAGATAGGGGCGCCTTCTCAACCTCGTGGGTTTCCTCCGGGCACTCCGGTTTCCTCCCACTGCTAAAGACCCCTACGCGCAAGCGAATTATTGGAATAAAATTGAACCATATGTTGGTCCCGAAATGACCTAGTTGTGTCGCGGGGACGTTAAACCCCATTACTCTCGCTCTCTCTCTCTCATACCATGGATTTACCTGTTCAGTTATCAAAATTCATTGAAAATCAAAAGATTTGTTTATTTCAAGACCTTAAACTCTATATATCAATCTGAAGTCAATCGGATGATAAATATAGCCTCTAGAGCGTCACAAGATTTTTAAAAGTAATCAAGGGAGATACATGTAGCTCTGGCAGTAATTATCGGAAATCGCGGAAAATCAAAAGGATTCTTCGTCTCCTGACCTTAAACATTGTGTATCAATTTAAAGTCATTCAGATATTAACTTTGGCCTCTAAACCTTCTACAAGATTTGTCAAAGTGATCAAGGATCATAACTCTGGCAGTAATTATCGGAAATCGCTGACAATCAATAGACTTCTTTGTCTCATGACCTTAAACACTGTGCATAAATCTAAAGTCAATCGGATATTAACTTTAGCCGCAAGAGCATTCACAAGATTTTTCAAAGTGATCAAGGGTCATTACTCTGGCAGTAATTTTCGGATAACGCTAAAAATCAATAGGCTTCTTCGTCTCGTGAGCTTAAACAATGCGTAAATTTAAAGTCAATCGAATATTAACTTTAGCCTCTAGATTGTTCACAAGAAATTGTTGAAGGCATTTCCTCCTCGACATTTAATTTTGACACAACCCCCACCCCCAAAGTCACTAAACTGATTATTTCAAATCGTTCTTTACAAATCCAAATTGATAAGCTACATCAATTTGTGAAGACAAACTTGATTGGAGATGGGTATTACATGAACCCAGTCCCTAGCAAAATCTGGTACACTGGATAGTTTAGCGAAGGGACCCTGTGATCAAGATTGTCACTAATGAAACTATTCGTGCGAGTAACCAAACACCCCATCTTTCGGTCCAACATCCCAATTAAACCGTTTTTCTGCTGTATGAGGGGGGTTGGGATGGCCTAATGGTCTAGAGTGCTGCGCTTCGACCTCTAGCTGGTCAGTCACCTCTGGCTTGCGGCTGTGGTTTCAATCCCTGGTGTGAGGGTATGTGGCATGAAGATAGGGGCGCCTTCTCAACCTCGTGGGTTTCTTTCGGTTTCCTCCACCTGCTAAAAACCCCTACGCGCAAGCGAATTATTGAAATAAAATTGAAACCACGTTAGTCCCGAAATGACCTAGTTTGTGTCGAATGGACATTAAACCCCATTGCTCTCTTTTGTGCTGTTTGAATCCGTGTGTATACAAGTAGATATCCTGCCAGTGAATGATTTACTACAAAGATCACATATAATACTTTATTTTTCAGTTCGACTTCTCCTGTGTTGCTGCAGACCACTACTATCAATGAAAGATTTACTACAAACATCACATTCAAAAAGTTTTTCTCCAGTATGAATTTTTAAATGTCTCTGTTGCTTACTACAGTATGTAAATGATTTACTAAATCACATGTAAAAGGTTTTTCTCTAGTATGAATTGATATATGTCTCTGAGGGGGGTTGGGATGACCTAGTGGTCTAGAGTGCCGCGCTTCGACCTCTAGCTGGCCGGTCAGCTTGCGGCTGTGGTTTCGATCCCTGGTGTGAGCGTATGTGACATGGAGATGGGGGCGCCTTCTCAACCTCGTGGGTTTCCTCCGGGCTCTCCGGTTTCCTCCCACTGCTAAAGGCCCCTACGCGCAAGCGAATTATTGAAATAAAATTGTAACCATATGTTAGTCCCAAAATGACCTAGTTTGTGTCAAATGGACATTAAACCCCATTGCTCTCTCTTTTTTCTTCTGTTTGAATCTGTGAGTAGACAAGTAGATATCCTGCCAGTGAATGATTTACTACAAACATCACATATAATACTTTATTTTTCAGTTCGAGTTCTCTGTGTTGCTGCAGACCACTACTATCAACGTTAGATTTACTACAAACATCACATTCAAAAAGTTTTTCTCCAGTATGAATTTTTAAATGTCTCTGTAGCTTACTACAGTATGTAAATGATTTACTAAATCACATGTAAAAGGTTTTTTTTTCTCTAGTATGAATTGCTATATGTCTCTGAAGTTTATCACTGTATATGAATGATTTACTACAAACATTGCATTTATAAGGTTTTTCTCCAGTATGAATTCTCTTGTGTTGCTGCAAACCACTACTATCAGTGAAAGATTTACTACAAAAATCACATTAATAAGGTTTTTCTCCAGTACGACTTCCGATATGATTCTGCGGATGAGTACTCTGTGAATGATTACTACAAAAATCACATTAATAAGGTTTTTCTCCAGTATGAATTCTGATATGATTCTGCAGACGAGTACTCAGAGTAAATGATTTACCACGGCACAAACATCACATGCAAATGGGTTTTTCTCCAGTATGACTTCTAATAGTTTCACTATTATTACAAGATGATTTACTACAAATATCACATGTAAAAGGTTTTTCTCTAGTGTACATGTACAGTCAGGGCAGAACAGTGGGACATTTGAAATGGGATTTAACATCCTACTGTTCTGCTTCGAAACTGGGCTAATGAAGACGGACATGCACCATACAGTGTGCTATGGGGTCATTCCAGCTCAGATCAACACACGGTGTTAACCCGACCCCCTCCGATTTTGATGAAATTTTGCATAAGTGATGTCTAAGACTAGAAAAGCCTAAATCTGAAATTTTAGCCAAATCGACCTACTGGTTACTGAGATATGACCTTTTGAACTTTTGACCTTTTCCACATATTTCGCGTTCCCCTGAAATTTCAAATCCTCATATCTCAGCAACCAGTAGGCCTATCATGGTGTAATTGGTGTCGTTGGAAAGCTAGAAAGACAAGGAATCCATTTCTGGCATCAGAACTCATCAGGAAGACTTTTGGGGGTTTCGATATTTTTACCCAAGTTTTGACCTTGACCTTGACCCAAAGGCCCTGGTGACCTTGACCTGAACTTTTGTCCCAATGAAAGCTAAGACAGTCTACCATCATATATCAAAAGATCCCAATGGTAAAATTGTTCTTTCCCAAGATATCATCAATTCAATTGTACCATGCTTCCATAAATTCAGCATGGCAGCAGATCAGATTACTGTAATTAGCTTGGTAAAGTTCTCTGGTAGTGATTATTGTGAACCCCATTTATCTAGCTGCATTTTGGCGTTTGTTTATGTTACTCTGATAAGGAACTTGAACATCGAGCAGATTCACAAGATAACTCCTCACAAGTCACAGCCAATTTCAATGGTTGGTCAGTGTCTAGAGCGTCTTCTGTACATAGACAAATATGTAGCAGTTTCAAATTCATTTGATATTCGTTTCAATCAATAGTTAGTTTCTTCATTTTGCGGATATTGTTTTTCAATGCAAACATGGAGTTGGAGGATTGTAGCTTTTCTTCATTGGATCAGTGTCATCAGACTACCCACATTCGAACGCCGTCCATACGACGGGTGACGGATAGACAAGAGAGAGAGGTATTATCTCTGCGGACTAAATTGGACATGGAGTCTATCTCTAAAATCTGTGCACATCATGAACGTAAATTCATAACGAAATTCTCGGAATACATCAGAAGTGCTGGCTTGATGAAACAGACATTTTGTGTACTATCGATGCCCCTTCTATTTCACTTTCCCATCCAGGTCGTATTCAATACAAACTTAGCCAAGGGGACCATGCGAAGATAGCACGAGTGTGCAGGAAATGGTCAGGATGTTTGTAACTTGGATGTTACTTGCTGTCGATATTGATCACTAACTGCTTCTGGTTCGGACCTCCTAATCGCTGTTCATATCTTACTTAGTTTATGTTGACTGAAATACTTATGCTGCAATCGTAGTGCTGCTTGTGTACCATAAATGAAATCGATAAAATCTGATGATCAGTTTTAAATGAAAATGGCTCTCAATAAAGCTGAATTGAGTTTGAACTGAAGATTTTTTTATTTTGAATTTTTTATGTACCACATAGTCCAGATATAGCTCCCACCCAGTGAAATACTGTGTTATTGATGTAACCACGGTGAAATTAAAGACATGGTATCTCGGAAAAGAACAATTTTACCATTGTGATCTTTTAACATATGACAGTAGACCGTCTTAGCTTTCATTGAGACAAAAGTTCAGGTCAAGGTGACCAGGGCCTTTGGGTCAAGGTCAAGGTCAAAACTTGGGTGAACAAATCAAAACCACTAAACTTGCTTCAAGTTAGATTCTGAGGCCGGAAATGAATTCCTTGTCTTTCTAGCTTTCCAACGACACCAATTACACCCTGATAGGCATACTGGTTGCTGAGATATGAGGATTTGAAATTTCAGGGGAACGCGAAAAATGTCAAAAAGGTCAAAAGTTCAAAAGGCCATATCTCGGCCTCCAATGGGTCAATTTGGCTAAAATTTCAGATTTGGGCTTTTCTCGTCATATACATCATGTGTACAAAATTTCATCAAAATCGAAGGGGGTCGGGTTAAAAATTTCAGATTTCTGTGTTGATCTGACCTGGAATGACCCTATGAGGGAAATTTTGCTCGGGCAATGGCGGACCTACTCTTATATCGAATTTCAACTGTCAAGGGATCTTCTATGTGCACAGCAATATGTACACGGAACATCGATTTTCCGTAACTTCCGAAGGATTAGACAGCTGTCCTACATCACTGACGAGGAGAAATCCCGGCAGAAAATCTGGATGAACTTTCTCGGCCAATGCAGAGATCGAACACCTCCAGACTAGCAAGCAAGCGTCTTACTCACTTGGCCACATGATCCCAAGTGGGACATTTAACCTCATTTCATTTCTTCAGTGCGAGTTCTGATGTGTGCTTGTAGATAACTACAATAACAGAATGATTTACCACAAACATCACATTTATAGGGGGATCATGTGGCGTCTTCCATTAGCCCAGGTTAGGTGCAGAAGAAGAGTAGAACATTAACCCCATTTCGTTTCATTTCTTTGCATCACATTTATAAGGTTTTTCCCCCAGTATGAATTCTCATGTGTTTCTGTAGACTACCACTCTGATTACATGAATAACCACAAACATCACGTTTATAAGGTTTTTCCCCCAGTATGAATTCTCATGTGTTTCTGTAGACTACCACTCTGATTACATAAATAACCACAAACATCACATTTATAAGGTTTTTCACCAGTATGAATTCTCTTATGTTTCAGAAAAGTACTGCTGTGACTAAATGATTTATTACAAACATCACATTGATATGGTTTTTCTCCAGTATGAGTTCTTATGTGTGCACTTAGAACAGAATTGTAATTAAATGATTTATCACAAACATTACATTTATAAGGTTTTTCTCCAGTATGAATTCTATTATGTTGGTGTAGATCGTAGCGGTTGGTAAATGACTTACTACAAACATCACATTTATAAGGTTTTTCCCCAGTTTGAGTTATAGTGGGTGTACTTAGATCACTATTGTGAGTAAATGATTTACTATGGACATCATATTTAAAAGGTTTTTCTCCAGTATGACTTTTGACATGTGTTTGTAGAGAATTATCCTCAGTATGAATTTTCGCGTGTTTCCAAAGACCAAACCTGTCGATAAATGATTTACTACAAACATCACATTTAAATGGTTTTTCTCCAGTATGAGTTCTCATGTGTCGTTGTAGATCACTACAATCAGTGAAAGATTTACAACAAAAGTCACATTTAAAAGGTTTTTTTTCTCCTGTATGAATTGTCTTGTGTATCTGTAGATCATAACGGCTTGAGAATGATTTACTACAAACATCACATTTATGAGTTTTTTCTCCAGTATGAATTCTTATATGTCTCTGTAGATCGCTACTGTGAGAAAACAATTTACTGCAAACTTCACACTTATGTAATTTGTCTTTATTATGAATTCTAATGTGAATCTGTAGACTGCTACTGACAGTAAATGATTTATTATGAACATCATATTTAAAAGGTTTTTCTCCAGTATGACTTTTGACATGTGATTGTAGAGAAGTTTCCTCAGCATGAATCTTCGCATGTTTCCAAAGACCAAACTTGTCAATAAATGATTTACTACAAACATCACATTTAAAATGTTTTTCTCCAGTATGACATCTCATGTGAATTTGAAGGTAATATTCGTGTAGAAATGATTTGCTACAAACATCACACTTCTTAAACCCTTGTGAATTGAGTATTTCTTTTTCATTGCTCTCACTAAAACTTGTCTCCCAATGTTTACCATTTTGTAAAACAGGTTCCTCTTCTTCAATGTGTATTTCACAGTGTTTTTCTAAATCAGATTCTAATTTAAATTCCTCATCACACAAATTACACTGATAGCATGTTTCAATGTTTTCGATTTTCTCTTTTTTAACATGACGATATTCATCTACATCATCAGTTTTATCTTCTTTAACATGACAATATTCATCTACATCATCAGTTTTCTCTTCTTTAACATGCACTTTGTTGTGTTTTTCCAAATCCTCATATTGTGGAAAAATCTCATCACATACAACACACTGATGGAAAGTTTTAACATCATTAGTTTCCTGCAATATATAAAATTTAAAACATCATTAGTATCCTGTAATATATAAAAGTTATAACATCATTAGTATCTTGTATAACAGCTGTAGTATCCTGTAATATATAGAAGATATAATATCATTAGTATCCTGTAATATATAAACATTATAACATCATAGTATCTTGTATAATATCATTAGATCCCTATAATATATAAAAGTTATAACATCATTCGTTTCCTGCAATATATAAAAGTTATAACACCATTAGTATCCTGTAATATATGAGCAGCTAAAACACAGTATACAGAAGGAGGGCCTGACAAGGACAGCTGCCTAGTCGTTCGGATGGGAAGAAAGAAATGGAGTTTAGTGGCACATCAGCTCCAACCGGGCTATATGGTGCCAGACATATGATCTTTACGAAACAGGCTAAAATATATCAAAGAAAAGCATTATATGCATAAATAAAAACAATATCACAGTAAGTAAAACCTAAAAATAAAACCTATCTTTATGCATATAAATATTTCGTTTTTTATACTTTCGATGGCCTACACTCATGTAGATCTAACTAGTTATAGTGGAAGCTCACGTTCTATGACGTCAGGTATCAAGCACGGGACATTTGACCCGATAACGTCAGTCATTCGATTAACCAATTAGCGACCACCATGCTTTTCAAAATCCACGTTTGTTTTGTTATGATTTCAATCCGCTGGTGTTTATAGTATAGACGTCGTTGGCTGGTAATATCTATACCCACAGTTCCACGCATAAAAAGGTCAAACGGTCGATTCGACAGACCATTTGATTGGCTGACCCCTCATTTCAGCCAGAACACAAGTTAAATAACAAGTCCTCCAGATCCAAGAGTAGTGAAGACAAGTAAAAATAAAATTTTGAACTATAAAAAACGAAACGAAATTGGATCTGTGTTTTAATCAGATTGACGATTTGTTTAGCCTACCAATGGTAGTCTACTTTTTGAAGGTAAGATAACAACATGGATGTTGATTTGAATTGACAAATAATTCGTGTTTTCAAACTGTAAGACTTTGGATTGATAGTGAGTAAGAGACTTGGCTACGGTACTTTAAATTGCACATGAAAAGACATTTGATGTGTCTTGGATTGTAACAATTCTACTCACCATTGTTGTGTTTTAATGTTCGAATTATCAGGTAAACAATCATTCGCTGTAGATTTATCGTCTGCTTCAATAAAAGGCGAAATAATGAAGAAAATATTTTGTTCTTTTCTCAGTTTCTCTACCCAAGTTAATTTCCGGTAAGGAACGGAAACGGGTTGCATAAGAAATATAGTCTTGGATCTGTCTAACGCGAACAACTCACAAACACAGCCAAACACAGCGCGTCATTTAATTTGTAATTTTCGTCTGATGTAAAGCAAAAGAAAAAGAATTTAACGTGTCACCAAGTAAGCGTGAGACCAAGTGATACCCGATAAGCCTTCCTGTGAGACAAAGTCCCCTCAGACCCAGTCCCAAATTACATATAAAGTGACAGGCGGAATTGACAGGCAGATCTCAAGATTCAGTCCCACTGACACCGATTTCCAGTCCTCTCCTTCACAAGAATTTGCTCCGAGCAATGACCTAAAAATTCAGGATATCGACTCAATTGTCAAAATTTTCTGAAAGGGAGGGGGCGGGCTCCCCGAACCCTCCACCACCTTCGGGTTGCTCAGTGTTGTATGAGGTTTACAAAAATCAATGTGTTTTTAGCTTTTGATATTAGAGCGAAATCAAATTTGGTGGCAACTGAAACCCCCTTTGATTTACATGTAGTATTTTGTTTATATGAATGTATTATGTATGTGCATGTATTATTATATGTATATGACTATGTATAAATGTATAGGTATGCATGCTGTCCATAATGCACGTTTTGCTGCAATAAACTTCTTATCTTATACAATGAGATGAACTTTATATCAACCTGAATTAACTCCTTTTTGGGCAGATAATGGTCGACCAACATATCAGCAATACGATCTATGTCGTGATGTCGCCTTGCATAACATTTCAACTCGCTACCACAACAACACGACATCTCAATATTTCCATCTGACACCACAACATCAAAAATGGCGTAATGTCGGTAAAATTCTCGTATTGTCGGGTGAAAATGTTGTGATGTCCGACTGTCGGTTGTCGTATTAAATTAATGTCGTGATGTCAGGTTATCAGTCATTTTCCTCTCAATACTATGATTATGTACACTAATCCTGGTGCTGGTCAAAAAGATTTTCTAGGATTTTGCAGCGCGGTTTCTCCAACTAACAATATAAAACTAATCCCGCGGCCACGGTTGATCAATGTTTATCCTTTGTCATAATCCGAAATTAAAAACCTTTTACTTTCTTATTTCTGTGAATCTATTGGGTAAATTTATCTTTTAATAAAACATATTATCATTCTTTTATCCTTCTTTTAAAAACACAATTTTCTGATATTAAAAGTATGTGGAAATGAAAGCCAAGGAAATCTTATTTATTTCTTCGGCAGACGACATTCGTGGAGAACGCGAGATCGGAGACGGTCATACGCATATATGTGGATTGTGGGTAAGATTAAGGATTAGGCTTGGTCCAGGGGGCTTGGTCCAGGGTTAGGGCTAGCCATGTTTACATCTCGAAATTTTGAAGAAATCTACAGGCCCTTACCATAACCCACAAGCTATATATGACGTCATATGTGCTAAAATGCTTAGGATCGTCTTCGATCTAGCCTTCTCCGACATTTGTGCTGTTAATAATCAATACGCAGTAAACGAAGTGTTGGCCTTGGGGACAATACGCAGTGGGTGGGGTGGGATAAAGATTATTTACTGTGACAAAGTCAGTGAAATACACATAACATTATTATTATTGTTATGACTACTATTATCCAAATACTTAGGTTGAATTGATTTGTATGTACTGTGCAATTGAAATAAATCAATAGTAATCCGAAATTATGAACTATTGTTGTAGGTCGAGTCCATGTCCAACACAAATATTCGACTATGGTGGCACTGCACCGGAAATATATATTTTTTTTTGACCGGGTTGTGAAATTTGAATTGACCGCGTAAAATCATTTGAAAAGTTTATTTGTTATTACAGTAAAGTCTATCATCCAAAATCTTCAACATTGAAAACACAAATTATTTGTCGATTTAAATCAACATTGATGCTGTGATCTTACCGAAAAAAGATCGGCTTCGGCTATCCAATATTTAAGACAAGATAAACATTTTACCATTGGTACACGAATCGCGTACCCGGTACACGAATCGCGTACCCGGTCAAAAAAAAATATATATTTCCGGTGCAGTGCCACCATAGTCGAATATTTGTGTTGGACATGGACTCGACCTACAACAATAGTTCATAATTTCGGATTACTATTGATTTATTTCAATTGCACAGTACATACAAATCAATTCAACCTAAGTATTTGGATAATACGGAAAACAAACAGACGTACTGATCATGGACTTTTCAAAGGCCTTTGATAAGGTCAGCCACAGTCTGCTCCTGCACAAACTAGATCATTATGGCATTAGAGGGAAAACCAACAGATGGATAGAATTATTTTTATCAGGAAGATCTCAATCAGTTGTAGTCGAAGGCCAGAAATCGAAGAGTGTTGAGGTAGAATCTGGGGTGCCTCAGGGCTCCGTATTAGGACCAAGCTTGTTCCTATTCTACATCAATGACATCCCCACTGGCATTGACTCAATAGTGCGCCTCTTTGCAGATGACACACTAGTCTACCTAACTATCTCATCAGCCAAAGATTGTTCAGTCTTGCAGGCTGACTTGACTAAATTACAAGAATGGGAGACACGTTGGAAGATGGCTTTTCATCCAGACAAATGTAATGTCCTAACAATTACCAGGAAAAAGAAACCAATCGACCATGGATACATACTCCATAACCAGGTCCTTCAACATGTGACTTCTGCTAAATATCTTGGAGTCACATTTAACTCTGAAATGGATTTCGGGCAGCACATCAACACCATAACCAATAAGGCAAGCTCGACAATAGGTTTTCTCAGAAGGAATCTAAATATTGGATCCAAAAAATTAAAAACCGAAGCATACCAAACCTATGTACGACCCACTGTTGAATATGCTAGCACCGTCTGGGATCCCCATGACAAAAATGACATAAGAATACTTGAAATGGTACAAAGACGGTCTGCTCGCTTTGTAACAAATCGATACAGGAACAGGTCAAGTGTTGGAGAAATGCTTAAAACCTTGAACTGGAAGAGCCTTGAGGAAAGACGTAGAGAAGCGAGACTGATCATGATGTATAAGATTGACAGGCAGCTGGTAGCCATTGACAATCAGAGACTAGTCCCTCCCCGTCGTCTTTCTAGAAACATGCACCCCAAGTCCTTTCAAACCATCTCGGCCTGCTCTGATTACAGGAAGTGGTCATTTTTTCCCAGAACAGTTCGAGATTGGAACAGCCTACCGCCAGATATAGCTACTGCTGGGTCTCTTGAGTCGTTCAAAACTCAACTGGCCAAACCCTCTATCTAAACTGCCCTCTTTTTAACATCCTCGCGCATCCCCACCCCCCATTGACAGTACCTTCAAAGTGTTGAAGTTGGTCAATTAAATGGAAGAAGAAGAAGAAGAAGCGTTTCAGCCCCAGTTCTAGCAAGAGACTCGAGGAACGAGGCTAAAAACATTGCACCAAATCAAACGGCGTATGTAGACTGGAATAACCAGACTGGAATTTTTTATTCGATTTAGACTGCCGGCTTATTTCTCCGAACATAACTGATTTGAAATTAAAGTGAAAACGGAAACCATTGAATGTAAATCAGTCTATATACATTCATATTACAGTATTACATGAGTTGTGAACCACTTGTGTCAATTTTTAGGTCCCAAATGTTAGCGATTTAACTCCTTTAAGTTTAGATTAGGTCATGATTCTATATCACCCAAATGATGTACTAGATATGGTGAGATGGTTGTACTATTTCAGTAAAGGGCGTAGGCCTATCTCTATTCTTAGCAGGGGCGTTGGGATGGCCTAGTGGTCTAGAGTGCCGCGCTTTGACCTCTAGCTGGCCGGTCACCTCTGGCTTGCGGCTGTGGTTTCGATCCCTGGTGTGAGTGTATGTGACATGGAGATAGGGGCGCCTTCTCAACCTCGTGGGTTTCCTCCGGGCACTCCGGTTTCCTCCCACTGCTAAAGACCCCTACGCGCAAGTGAATTATTGAAATAAAATTGAAACCATATGTTAGTCCCAAAATTACCTAGTTTGTGTCGAGTGGACGTTAAACACCATTTCTCTCTCTCTCTCTATTCTTAGCAAAAAGTGTATTTCCGTAAACCCAATGGCAAGGGTGAGGTTTCCTCGACCCAAAACTGTTTCACCCCACCCTGGTTTTGTGAGAGAAGCCTACATACATGTACAGTTTTGAGTCAGTGAAGTCATTTCCGCCTCGACATTTAATTTTGACACAACCCTCAATGTCACCAATTGATTATTTCAATCGTTATTATTTACAAATCCAACTTGATAAGCCACACCGATTTCTGAATACTAACTTCATTGGAGATGTGACCGAATGGTGGGACATGGGAATTACATGTACCGAGTCCCTAGCAAAATCTTGTACTGGGTACACAGGATAGTTTGACGAAGGGTCTGTGTAATGGGAATTAGATGTACCCAGTCCCTAGCGAAATCTGGTACACAGGATAGTTTAACGAAGGGTCTGTGTGATCTAGATTGTCACTAATGAAACTATTAGTGCGAGTAAACAAACACCCCATCTTTCGGTCCAACATCACAATTAAACCGTTTTTCTGCTGTATGAGGGTGGTTGGGATAGCCTAGTGGTCTAAAGTGCTGCGCTTCGACCTCTAGCTGGCTGGTCACCTCTGGCTCTTGGCTGTGCTTTCGGTCCCTGGTGTGAGCGTATGTGGCACGGAGATACATGTAGGGGCACCTTCTCAACCTCGTGGGTTTCCTCCGGGCACTCCGGTTACCTCCCACTGCTAAAGACCTCTGCTCGCAAGCGAATTATTGAAATAAAATTAAACCATATGTTAGTCTCGAAATGACCTAGTTTCTGTTGAATAGACATTAAACCCTGTTTCTCTCTTTTCTGCTGTATGCGTCCTTGTGTAGACAAGTAGATGAACTGCCAGTGAATGATTTACTACAAACACCACATTTAAAACTTTATTTTTCAGTATGAGTTCTTTTCAGGGGTCTCGGTAACTTTTCGAACTTGATTAGAAAGAGCTGCTAATCAAGTTAGATAAATTCAGGCAAATTGATTAGCAAAGTCCCGTTTTGATAAGCAGTGTTTGAATATCCATTGACTACTATTTCGGAAAACTGTGATTGAAATAAAATTTATCTGTTGAATTTTAAAATATAATGCAAAGCTTTATTTCAGTCACACTATTTGAAAATTATTGTCATAAATATTTCACAATCTAATTGAAATTCAGATCTATATTTCGTTTCAGTTTTTATAATTTCGATGGCCTACACTGCATGTAGATCTAACAAGTTATAGCGGGAGGTCACATTCAGTTCAGATGTCAAGCACGTGACATTTGACCCTATAACCTCAGTCATTTGACTAACCAATCAGAATCGTTTGCTTTGTATTGATTTCTATCGCTGATAATGCCTACCCACAATTATGCGCGAAATAGGTGAAACCCTCGATTCGACAGACAATTTGTCAAGCAGAACACGAGTTAAATAAGAAGTCTTTCAGATCTTAATATAGTAATAAAGTGTCTAAATGACCGGATACGGTTACCGACGAAAATTTACTACAAAACCGGTTATCGTCTCTGATTGGTCAATTTTATCACGTGGTTATTAGCGGTCTTTTCCAAATTGGCGGCCTCTACACAGGCATCCTTGTTGGTGCGGAATTTACATCCCTTAATTCACTTTTAGAGGTGATGAAACAATTCGAATTTAAGAGTAAAGTGACATATTGGCGAAGAGATACGCGGGTTAGGATTAGTCGAATATCTGGTTTTGTAGTGGAGAAATGTTGAGATCCGGTTTCGTTGTAAATTTTCGTAAGTAACCGTATCTGGTCGTTTAGCCACTTCCATATAGTAAAGACAAGTAAAATGAAATTTTGAACTATAAAAATGAAACGAAATAGGATCTGTGTTTTAATCAGATTGGAATATATCAATGATGTCTGCTCGTGCTGTGTATCCCCTCTCTCAATTTCACAAACCGGTAAAACCTGTAGTTGTAGTAGTAGTTGTAGTAGTAGTAGTAGGCCTAAAAGAATAATTTCAGTATCATTTCTGGGTTAATTCGTCTTTTGAACATTCAATATTCACAACCATCTCATTTCTTTGACTTAACAGCCATTTACACGTCAATGCTTATATCAATCATCATACAATATTTTACGCGCCGATGCATCAGGAGCTAACAACATCGATTCCTTACTTAAATGATACAGCGGTAAATTGGAAGACTTTAGCCAACTGCAACTACAGAGATTACTATTGTAGTAGATCGAAAATTCCCTGCCGCAAATCTCCGTTATATATTCCATAATATATTCCCATTTTATGAAGAACATCAATGGATTACCTACTTTCATTTTATCAAAAAACCGCCTGTCATTAAAAACAAATCAAGGGGATGCAACTCCATGTAAGATAGTAGGGGGCGCTAAACTTTGCTTTAAGAAGTAATAGGTATTATATACTAGATGATTGTGACTACACTGGCAAAGACATGTCGAAAAATCGTTATAAAAACTGTCCACAACTCTTTACAGTTAAAAAGGGTAAATAAAATTGTCCATGTGAGAAATAAAAGTGAGAGAGAGAAATGGGGTTTAACGTCCACTCGACACAAACTAGGTCATTTTGGGACTAACATATGGTTTCAATTTTATTTCAATAATTCGCTTGCGCGTAGGGGTCTTTAGCAGTGGGAGGAAACCGGAGTGCCCGGAGGAAACCCACGAGGTTGAGAAGGCGCCCCTATCTCCATGCCACATACTCTCACACCAGGGCTCGAAACCACAGCCGCAAGCCAGAGGTGACCGGCCAGCTAGAGGTCGAAGCGCGGCACTCTAGACCACTAGGCCATCCCAACCCCCCTGAGAAATAAAAGAAGAAAAATTTATGATTAGCATTTGTGCGAATCAAGTTAGCTACTTTAAATTTGTATCAAATTGATTAGCAACGGGCAAGATTTGGTTTGCAAACTGCGATGCGAACCCGATTATCAAGATCCGTGGTTCTGTTTTGCTGCAGACCAGCAGTACTATTAACAAAAGATGTACTACAAACTTCACATTCAAAAGATTTTTCTCCAGTATGAATCCTGATATGTCTCTGTAGATCAACTACAAATATCACACGTAAAATGTTTTTCTCCAGTGCACAACAGTCAGGGCAGAACAGTGGGACATTTAACACTATTTCATTTCATTATTTCTCCAGTGTGAGTTTTGATGTGTGCTTGTAGATAACTACTGTAACGGAATGTTTCGAAACAAACATCACATTTATAAGGTTTTTCCCCAGTATGAATTCTCTTATGTGTTACAAAAGTACTGCTGTGAGTAAATGATTTACCACAAACATCACATTGAAATGGTTTTTCTCCAGTATGAGTTCTTATGTGTGCACTTAGAACAGAATTGTAATCAAATGATTTATCACAAACATCACATTTATAAGGTTTTTCTCCATTATGAATTCTCATGTGTTGATGTAGTTTACAGTTATAAATAAATAATTTATTACAAATATCACATTTATAACGTTTTTCTCCAGTTTGAGTCATAGTGGGTGTACTTAGATCAGTAACGTGAGTAAATGATTTACTACAAACATCATATTCATAAAGTTTTTCTCCAGTATGTGTTTGTTGTGAATTATCCTCAGCATGAATCTTCGCATGTTTCCAAAGACCAAACCTGTCAATAAATGATTCACTACAAACATCACATTTAAATGGTTTTTCTCCACTATGGATTGTTTTGTGTCTCTGTAGATGACTACAGCTTGAGAATGATTTACCACAAACCTCACATTTATGGGGTTTTTCTCCAGTATGAATTCTCATGTGTTTCTGAAGATAACTATTGTGAGAAAATAATTTACTGCAAACATCACACTTATGTAATTGGTCTTTAGTATGAGTCTTCATGTGAATCTGTAGATTGCTAGTGTATGTGAATGATTTACTACATACATCACACTTAAAAGGTTTTTCTCCAGTATGACGCCTCAAATGAATTTGAAGGTAATATTCATTTATAAATGATTTGCTACAAACATCACACTTTTTAAACTCTTGTGAATTGAGTATTTCCTTTTCATTATTCTGGCTAAAACTTGTCTCCGAATGTTTACCATGTTGTAAAACAGGTTCCTCTTCCTTAACATGTATTTCACAGTGTTTTTCTAAATCAGTTTCTAATTTAAATTCCTCATCACACAAATTACACTGATAGCATGCTTCAATATCTTCAGTTTTCTCTTCTTTAACATAAAAATATTCATCTACATCATCAGCTTTCTCTTCTTTACCATGACAATATTCATCTACATCATCAGTTTTCTCAAATCTAACATGACAAAATTCATCTACATCATCAATTTTCTCTTCTTTAACATGACAATATTCATCAACATCAGTTTTCTCTTCTTTAACATGTACTTCACAGTGTTTTTCCAAATCATCATATTGTGGAAAAATCTCATCACATACAACACACTGATGGAAAGTTTTAACATCATTAGTTTCCTGCAATATATAGAAGTTTAAATATCATTAGTCTCTCGTAATATATAAAAGTTAAAATATCATTAGTCTCTCGTAATATGTAAAAGTTAAAACATTAGTTTCTCGTAATATATAAAAGTTAAAACATCATTAGATTCTCGTAATATATAAAAGTTATATCATTAATTTCATGTAATGTTATAACATCATTAGTATCCTGTAGTATAGAAAAGTTAAAAGTTATAACCAGTATTATCAAATGCTACCCAGTATTCAGGTCTTGCGTCTAGAACGAACGAAAATTCTTGCTATACTTCAATTATCTATTAATCGAATTTATGTAATGATTGTTGAATGCATTAATTTTAGTGGTATCACCATTGACAATTTTGTCCATTATTTGAAGTACAGCAAGAATTTTCGTTTACGGTAACATTCCATTCCTAAATTTGGAATATTGGCTGTGTGCAGACTTTCACAATAGTGGATCATTTCAAATGTATTCGCTGAAACGTAGACGGTAAGGATTCCAAAATAGCCTTAGAACTAATAGCCTCATATTAGTTGTCATCTAGTCTCTATAATCCAAACAAATATTCTACGAATATTAGTCTGGATGAGTCCTCAAAATTTGACAGAAAGTCTGTCATTGTCTGGATTGTCCAGTCTTTTGAGTTACCACGTACTGAACCTATCAAAACATCTCGCTTGTCAACAATGACACTCTCTAAAATTTTGTTTGTAAAGGTTTTAATTGAAATTTAATTGAAATAATAATTTTTTCTCGTCATGAATCAAACGTATGGCTTCTCACAATCTTCTTAATTCTTTGTCGCGATTCATGTTTTGTTTTAATAATAGATGTGCCAAGTGAATTGTTGGATATATTTCAGACTCGCTTCATAGAATCTAGCGAAATCGATCCGGCTTCATAAGATCTAGCACTTACCGAGACTTTAGCCAAAAGGTTCCATTGCCCATGCTTAACCGTGAGTTTGGTTTTTTATGTGGTAGATTATCCAGAAATTTTCGTCAATAATTGAGAACCAACCCAGACCCTCCGTACGTTGTAGACTATGGGGCTCTGGGTGACAGAGACTAGTTGTCATCAGGAGGTGTCTGTAATGAAGACAGAGCACTAAGTAAGGGTCCCAAAGACTTTGTTCGAAAGTAACTAACATAATGCATGTTTTTGTAGTTTTAGTAATTTTGTTCGTTTCTAAAATCTAAATTGCATTTGAATAACATTTGATGTGCATTTGATTGCAACCCTTTAACCCACCATTATTGTGTTTGTAATCTTCAGATTATCTGGTAACCAGTCATTTGTTGAGGGTTTATCGTCTGCTTCAATAAAAGGCAAAATAATGAAGAGGAAATCCAGTCCGTGTTCATTTCCGGTAGGTAATGGATACGGGTTGTATAAGAAATATAGCCTTGGATCTGTCTAACTCGAACAACTCACAAACACAGCGCGTCATTTAATTTGTAATTTTCATCTGATGTAAATCAAATGAAAAAGAATTTAACGTGTCACCAAGTAAGCGTGAGACCAAGTGATACCCGATAAGCCTTCCTGTGAGACAGAGTCCACATAGACCCAGTCCCAAATTACATATAAAGTGACAGGCGGAATTGACAGGCAGATCTCAAGATTCCGCCCCCCCCTCCCACAACCCATTTATGATCCTCTCGTTCACAAGAATTTGCTCTGAGCAATGACCTAAAAATTCAGGATATCGACTCAATTTTCAAAATTTTCAGAGGGGGGGGGGGGCTCTCCAAACCCTTCATCACCTTCGGGCTGCTCTGAATTTGAATAAACTGCTTTTTGGTCGGACAACGATTGACGAACAACTATATAGGCAATAAGATCTATGTTCTATGGTGGTTGATTGGTATCATGTCGTGATGTCATGGTGTCGCCTTTCATATGGTGACAACACGACATCATGACATTTTCACCCTACAATGCAACATTTCCACCCGACACCACAACATTAAAAATGTCGTAATGTTGGTAAAATTGTCGCATTGTCAGGGGAAAATTCTGTGATGTCGGCCATTTTCCTTTCAATACTATGATTATTTACACTGATCCTGGTCGAAAAAGTTCCCGGGGATTTTGCAGCACGGTTTCTCCAGTTAACAATATAAAACTAACCCCCAGGCCACAGTTGATCCCAGTTCACAATATAAAACTTCACTTTTTAATGTTTATTCCACGTCATAATCCGAAATTAAAACTAAACTTATTACTTTCTTATTTCTGTGAATCTATTGATTGGGTATTTTATCTTTTAAAAGCACATTTTTATCATTCTTTTAAAAACACAATTTTCTGATATCAAAAGTACGTGGAAATGAAAATCAAGGAAATCTGATTTATTTCTTCATCAGACAACATATATCCGTGCTATTAATAACGAATTCGGGACAGGATGGGGTAGGATGGGATCGAGATTATTTACTGTCACAACGTTGGGATGGCCTAGTGGTCAAGAGTGCCGCACTTCGACCTCTAGCTGGCTGGTCACCTCTGGCTTGCGACTGTAGTTTCGAGCCCTGGTGTGAGTGTATGTGCATGGAGATAGGGGCTCCTTCTCAACCTTGTGGGTTTCCTCCGGGCACTTCGGTTTCCTCCCACTGCTAAAGACCCCTACGCGCAGGCAAACTATTGAAATAAAATTAAACCATATGTTAGTCCCAAAATGACCTAGTTTGTGTTGAGTGGACGTTAAACCCTCTCTCTCTCTCTCTCTCTCTCTCTCTCTCTCTCTCTCTCTCTCACAACCTCAGTGAAATAAACATATTATTATTATCATGATTACTATTATCCAAATACTTTGATTGAATTGATTTGTATGTACTGTGCAATTGAAATATATCAATTGTAATCTGAAATTATGAACTATTGGTGTAGGTCCAGTCTGTGTCCAACACAAATATTCAACTATGGTGGCACTGCATCGGAAATACCTATTTTTATTTGACCTAGTCTCTATCATCCAAACAAATATTCTACGAATATTAGTCTGGATGGGTTCTCAAAATTTGGCTGAAAGTAGGTCATTGTCTGGATCATCCAGTTTTTTAAGTTTCCACGTACTGAATCTATCAAAACATCTCGCTTGTGAACAAAGAAACTCAAAAATTTTGTTTGTAAAGGTTTTAATTGAAATGGCTTCTCTCACAATCTTCTTAATTCTTCATCGCGATTCATGTTTATTCCTCGTCTCTAATTTGTTTCTAATAATAGATGTGCCAAGTGAATGGGAGGATATATTTTGATGCTTTTGCCAAAAGGTTCTATTGCCCATGCGTAACCGTGAGTTTGGTTTTTTTATGTGGTAGATTATCCAGGAATTTTCGTCAAAAATTGGCAACAGACCCAGACCCTCCGTATGTTGAAGACTAGGGGGTTCTGGGTGACTGAGACTAATCCCAGTCTGGATTTGTGAGAGAAGCCTACATACTTTTTTGAGCCGGTGAAGACATTTCCTCCTCAACATTTAATTTGCATTTCGAATCGTTATTATTCACAAATCCAACTTGATAAGCAACATCAATTTCTGATATTCTTTAAGTGACATTTATTAACTGGACAGATAAATAAACTATGAACATACTTTTGGAAAAATAGCTACTGATATATTTAGGCAAGGTTAATTAGTCCCTTTGATCTTGTTTTTTTATATCACAACCCCATTGTGTCATAGACCTTTGAGTTGATCTTGTTGTTTCTATGCATGGATTCAACCTTGTTGTTGTAATTTTGTCTATATATGTTGCTTCACATTTTGTTATATTGTATTAGCTTGAAAACATTGAGAGAATACTCTTCGAAACGTTGCCTAAATAGACCGGAGGGAGAGGGAGGAGTATTATCCGAAAGGTGGGCAAAAAGCGGGAGTTGACTTTTCTAGAAGCCTTTTTCCTCAGGAATCCGAAAATGGTGGGTGATCAGTCAGGTGAGGGAGCGTTCAGGAGTTATTGAGGTCAAAAGGTCACCAGAGGTCAAAGGAGGCTGGCTTAAGAATTTAGCCACTTCTGATGCTGTCTGTCAGAGTTTTTGTTGGAACGCAGCTGAATCATGGAATAAGTGACGAAGGATAATTTGTGAAACCCATAATCAAATTATGATGTAATTGAAAAGGTCAAAAGGTTACCGAGGTCAAATTAGCAAGAAATAAAGATGCACTGAGATTAGGGGCAAAATTAATGTTATTTTCAATATGCAGTACGATTCTGCATGGTCTGGCGAAGTAATTTCATCCAAAATTAACGATTATGTTAAACGAGTGATATGTCACACCATAAGTATATAATCTATAAGTATATAATTGTGAACATTTTCGCAAACTGGAAGTATTATTCGTTACCATTTCCGGGTAACCGATTGTGGATTGTGATGGACATTACTCGATATTCACGTCCATGCGTGCACATGACAATCTCATCCGATTCATTATCGTCATCAACGTCATTAGTATCGACATTAATTTCGTCGAAAAAGTGGGGGATTTCTCCATCGTCATGAATCAACATTTCAGGGAGAAACTCTCGCTCCAACCATGTAGTGTTGGTGACTCCAGTGCAAGCCTTGGCGAAGACGCACATCGCCACATCCTCATCACATTGTTGGCTAGACAACAATGGAGCTTGAGGGAATTTGCACGAGGTGGAAGCAAGCTCAGGTCTACTATGCGTCCTTTCTTACAATTTGCCCAGAAAATATTGTATCGAGTCTGATCTACATTCGTAAGGCGAGGATGGCCGTAGAAAACGCAAACAATTTTACTCAAGGCATTGAACGTGCGTTCCCCCAAAAAGGTTAAACTCCTAAAGTTGCGAACGTAGCCAGAGCCTCTTCGTCTATTTTCACTTTGCTCGACAATGGTATTTTTCCTTTGTGGAAGAAGGACAGTATACTGGACTGTCATACTTAAGGTTCCTTTGAGTCCTTCGGTTTTGGACATACTTTTCATATAACGCACCAAGCTGTTCACTAATGAGTTCCATGTCGCCTTCAATTCCCCACAAGTCAGTGAGTTCGTCCGATAGGTAGGACAGGAGGAACAAGCCATGCAGAGCCTTGGCTACACGCTCGTGAACCGTCCAAGAGTAGTTGTAGGGGTAAGAATCCCACCAAGTGAACATAACCCAGGCAGGTATAGCGAATTCCGGTACAATCCGGGGGATTCTTACCGGGAAGCATTACAACTACACTTGGACGATTCACGAGCGTGTAGCCAAGGCTCTGCATGGCTTGTTCCTCCTGTCCTACCTATCGGACGAACTCACTGACTTGTGGAGAATTGAAAGCGACATGGAACTCACTAGTGAACAGCTTGGTGCGTTATATGAAAAGTATGTCCAAAACTGAAAGACTAAAAGGAACCTTAGGTATGACAGTCCAGTACTGTCCTTCTTCCACAAAGGAAAAATACCAACGGCCAGCCTCGCCTTACGAATGTAGATCAGACTCGATACAATATTTTCTGGGCAAATTATAAGAAAGGACTCATAGTAGACCTGACCTTGCTTCCACCCCATGCAGAGTCCCTCAAGCTCCATTGTTGTCGAACCAACAATGTGGTGAGGATGTTTCGATGTGCGTCTTCGCCAAGGCTTGCACTGGAGTCACCAACTCTACATGGTTGGAACGAGAGTTTCTCCCCGAAATGTTGATTCATGACGATGGAGAAATCCCCCACGTTTTCGACGAAATTAATGTCGATACTAATGACGTTGATGACGATAATGAATCGGATGAGGAGTCATGTGCACTCATGGACGTGAATATCGAGTAATGTCCATCACAATCCGCAATCGGTTACCTGGAAGTGGTAACGAATAATACTTCCAGTTTGTGAAAATGGTCGCGATTATATACTTATAGATTATATACTTATGGTGTGACATATCACTCGTTGGTGAAATTACTTCGCCAGACCATGCAGAATTGTACTGCATATTGAAAATAACATTAGTTTTGCCCCTAATCTCAGTGCATCCTTATTTCTTGCTAATTTGACCTCGGTAACCTTATGACCTTTTCAATTACGTCATAATTTGATTAATTGGTTTCACAAATTATCATTCGTCACTTATTCAATGATTCAGCTGCGTTCCAACAAGAAATCTGCAACAGACAACATCAGAAGTGACTAAATTCATAAGCCAGCCTCCTTTGACCTCTGGTGACCTTTTGACCTCTATAACTCCTGAACGCTCCCTCACCTGACTGATCACCCATCATTTTCGGATTCCTGAGGAAAAATGCTTCTAGAAAAGTCAACTCCCGCTTTTTGCCCACCTTTCGGATAATACCCCCCTTCTCCCTCTGGTCTAAAATAAATCAGTAGCTGTTTTTCCATAAGTATGTTTATAGTTTATTTATCAATTTCTTCTCAACTTCGTGGGTTTCCTCCGGGCACTCCGGTTTCCTCCCACTGCTAAAGACCCCTACGCGCAAGCGAATTATTGAAATAAAAATTAAAAACCATGTTAGTCCCGAAATGACCTAGTTGTGTCGAGTGGACGTTAAACCCCATTTCTCTCTCTCTCTCTCTCTCTTTTATCAATTTCTGAATACTAACTTCATTAGAGATGTGACCAAATGGTGGGACATGGGAATTACATGTACCGAGTCCCTTGCAAAATCTTGTACCGGGTATACAGGATAGTTTGGCGAAGGGTCTGTGTAATGGGAATTACATATATCCAGTCCCTAGCGGAATCTGGTACACCTGATAGTCTAGATCATGCAGTCCCTTCGCTAAACTGGTACACCTGATAGTTTAACAAAGGGACTGTAAAATCTAGACTATCAATAATGAAACTATTAGTGCGAGTAACCAAGCACCCCATCTTTCAACCCAACGTAACAATTAAATCGTTTTTATGCTGTATGAATCCTTGTGTGTTGTAGACAACCTGATATACTGTCAGTGAATGATTTACTACAAACATCACATTTAAAACTTTATTTGTCAGTACGAATTCTCCTGTGCTGATGCAGACCAGCCGTACTATTAACAGATCAATTCTAGCAACGAAATATTCACTACAAACATCACATTCAAAAGGGTTTTTTTCTCCAGTAGATCGCTACTGTTAGAAAACGATCAACTACAAATATCACATGTAAAATGTTTTTCTCAAGTGTACAACAGTCAGGGCAGAACACTGGGACATTTAACGCTATTTGATTTCATTATTTCTCCAGCGTGAGTTTTGATGTGTGCTTGCAGATAACTACTGTAACGAAATGTTTCAAAACAAACATCACATTTATAAGGTTTTCCACCAGTATGAATTCTCTTATGTTTCATAAAAGTACTGCTGTGACTAAATGATTTACCACAAACATCACATTGATATGGTTTTTCTCCAGTATGAGTTCTTATGTGTGCACTTAGAACAGAATTGTAATAAAATGATTTATCACAAACATCACATTTATAAGGTTTTTCTCCAGTATGAATCCTCATGTGTTGCTGTAGTTTACAGTTATAAATAAATGATTTATTACAAATATCACATTTATAAGATTTTTCTAAAATTTGAATTATCATGGGTGTACTTAGATCACTACAGTGAGTAAATGATTTACTATGAACATCATATTGAAAAGGTTTTTCTCCAGAATGACTTTTGACATGTGTTTGTAGAGAATTTTCCTCATCATGAATCTTCGCATGTTTCCAAAGACCAAACCTGTCCATAAATGAGTTACTACAAACATCACATTTAAATGGTTTTTCTCCACTATGAATTGTCTTGTGTTTCTGTAGATGACTAAGGCTTGAGAATGATTTACTACAAACATCACATTTATGAGGTTTTTCTCCAGTATGAATTCTCATGTGTTTCTGAAGATAACTATTGTGAGAAAATAATTTACTGCAAACATCACATTTATGTAATTTGTCTTTAGTATGAGTTTTCATGTGGATCTGTAGATTGCTACTGTTAGTGAATGATTTACTACAAACATCACACTTAAAAGGTTTTTGACAAGTATGACCTCTCAAATGAATTTGAAGGTAATATTCATTTATAAATGATTTGCTACAAACATCACACTTATTAACCTCTTGTGAATTGTCTATTTCCTTTACATTATTCTGGCTAAAACTTGTCTCCCAATGTTTACCATGTTGTAAAACAGGTTCCTCTTCTTTAACATGTATTTCACAGTGTTTTTCCAAATCAGATTCTAATTTAAATTCCTCATCACACAAATTACACTGATAGCATGCTTCAATATCTTCAGTTTTCTCTTCTTTAACATGACAATATTCATCTACATTGTCAGTTTTCTCTTCTTTAACATGTACTTCGCAGTGTTTTTCCAAATCATCATATTGTGGAAAAATCTCATCACATACAACACACTGATGGAAAGTTTTAACATCATTAGTATCCTGTAATATATAAAAGTTTAAATATCATTAGTCTCTCGTAAAATATAAAAGTTAAAATATCATTAGTCTCTCGTAATACATGTATATAAAAGTTAAAACATTAGTTTCTCGTAATATATAAAAGTTAAAACATCATTAGATTCTCGTAATATATAAAAGTTATATCATTAAGTTCCTGTAATAATGTTATAACATCATTAGTATCCTGTAGTATAGAAAAGTTAAAAGTTATAACCAGTATTATCAAATGCTACCCAGTATTCAGGTCTTGCGTCTAGAGGAGCATGATTGCGCTCGTACTCCAAAGTGCACACTTATTTATTTTTAGGAGCGTTGTAATCGTTCTCGGCACATCCAATAAATTCTAATAAATCTGTGTTTTCTCCTTTTTCACGCTTGTAATGTTGTATTTGTCCAATGTCTAAAATCTTCAAATCTTGTACCTTATCTTTTACTCCACCTATGGGCAACCTTGATTACCATTTTTCAAACTCAACTTAAACCATTTTTGCTGTTTTTTACTCATTTATCGACTTTGTATACTATTTCAAGTGTACATTTACACTAAATAGGAACTGGGGGGGGGGGGGTATCCAGATAGGCTACTTCCAACATTTAACCATTTTCTTGATAATTTGAATAAATAATTTTGGAATTTAATTCTCAAAAGTTAAGAAATTCAATTTTGAAACTGAATTCATTCGCCCCGAAGTATTGTAATTCAACTCACCATTATGATGTCATAACAATTAATTGTTGATGTTTATAACTGACTTTTATATATTATACAACTTCATATAAGGTATCAAAAAAAGACTACTTGTGTAGTGAGATCGCACAAAGAAAACTGTCTTACTCTGTCCTTTGTTCGTTTCCGGAACAGCTTTGGAATAGTTGTATAATGAAATAAGACGTGGATCTATCCAACACGAATAACTCATAATGTTCAGAGCTTGATAGCAGACGCGTTGAGATATTACTTGTATATTGTAATGCACTATATAAGAATAAATTATTCATTATTACGGAAAGTAATAACATTCCCATCTGCGCATGACAGAAAGTAGTAATTTTTAAATCCGAAGGAACTCATTTTTTTATGCAGGGTTAGATTTATATAGCAAGGCCACATTCATGATCGATTTGGTGAATCGTTGTTTTAAAAACAAAGGTTTCATGTCCAAATGATTTAGATTTCAATGTCCACATTCATGTGTAGGCTATGTATTATGCAGTCTGTATATAGTCTACATCCTCTTCGAATTTTGCATACTTATTCTTTATACCCTAAAGGCGATCCCTATTGTATTATGCTGTCTATATGTGTGTCCGTGTATCGTCGCCTGTTCGTGGGTCCGGACGTCCGTCTGTCCACAATTATTTGTAGACTCTCTATAGGTCACAATTCTTATCCGATTTTGACGAAACGTGAAATATAGGTTTATTCCCATTAAATTTTGGTTGCTGTCGATATTGAGGCCACAATTTACAACTGATTTTTATGAAACTTAAAGTTACATTATGGGAGATCAGATAAAGAGATGCCAGTTCTCACTATAATAGTTAAAAACTAGATAGTGTAAAGGTAATTTGCTGAAAATTTCAGTCAAATAGATCCACTATTAGCCGAGGTCATCATTACTCAAATCATTAATATAAACAGCATAGTCTCGATTATCCACTTGATTGATTTAATTATCAACGGCCATTAAGCGGCATATTTGAATCTAATCCAGCTTACATCGAAAGCTAGCGTTGACATCGAGAGTTTATGGTCTGGATAAGTTAATTAATGTCTAATTGATTATTTAGATAACATTTCAGGCCTAAAGAAAGACCTGTAATAAGCAGATTTTGCTCTTGCATAATGCTAATTTAAATTGTATGTTTACAACCCAAAGATCTTGGTTACTTTTGATATTAGCAAATTTCGGATTGTAACTTCCTGTATTATAGCCCCCTGATTGTACGAAAAATCACCTCTTGAGCTTGTGGTCCCCCTGGAGGTCACAATAATTATCCGATTTATAAAACCGTTTGATTATATAACAGTTACACCATAAAGAAGACAGAGTGACCAAAACTGCCTGACAAAATGGCCGCCGCTTGTACGCGAATAGTGTTAAAATATGGTATATCAAGGTTGTGGACGCTGTAGAGGTTACAATTTTAAGCCGTTTTTGATGAAACTTGAAATGCATGTTTATAGACCAAAGATCTTGGTTCCTTTCGATAGTTGCGCGTATCGGATCATAACTTACTGAATTATGGCCCCTGATTGTACGACAAATTGCCTTTCATAGTTTGTTGTCCACCTGGATGTCACAATTAAACTTTTGATTATATCACCGTTACATTGTAATGAAGGTGGATTTTTGTGAAAATCAGACCAAAACTGTCAGACCAAATGGTCGCCCCTTGTACTCAAATAGTGTAAACTTCTTGTTATCAAGGTTGTGAAACTTGAAACGCATATCTATACCCCAAAGATCTTGGTTGCTATTGATATTCGCGCATATTGGATCGAAAGTTCATGAATTGTGGCCCCTGATTGTACGAACAATTGCATTTTTAGTTTATGGACCCTCTAAAGGCACAATTTTGATGAAACTTAAACCATATCTTTACTTTTCAAAAAGCTCAGTCCCTTAATTTGGATATTTGTGCATTTCCAACCATAACTTTCTGGATTATGTCCCCTGATTGTACAAAAAATCGTTTTTTGTTTTTAGCTTTGGGGTTTTTTATTGTCGACAGTCTGGAAATCTGAATGAATCTTCTTGAAACTTTGCGTATTTATTCCTGATACACGTGTATGGTGTATACTATACAAATAACTACAGCATGCATATATAATATAGTACCCCATGAACTACTATACAGATGGCTACATCAGTGTAATTAACTTTACTACAGATAGTCAAGGTCAAACTACATACAAACAAGATTTCACAAGTCATTCAGTCCTAGTCAGATCAGATTTACTTGATAATGAGTGTAGCGGCTGGAGGTAATAGAAGAGAAGTAACCAGAAATGATTGATTGATTTTCATCCCATATATAGGGGATGGGTGTGCCTTCCCTTCTGAAAACGTGCCCTGGAAAGTGTTCAAGGAAATGACTGTGTCAATATCGCTAAATCATTAGTTCAATCACTTGTCCTTTCAAATGTGATACAGTCGAGTGTAATAATAGATAACAGGTTCTTTTTCAAATATAGAATAATCTTTAATCAGGTTACATACAGGTTACAGAAGTTCAGTAATAAGATTATGCTTTACGTCACAAGTTCCTAGATAGCCGTTTCACATTGTGTGTTCCTCTAGATAGCCTTCTTGCCTCGGATCTCTCGTATTTTGACCTGGTTGTCTGTTGAGTCGGAATACCTTGGAGTTGCAGTTCGGTACTGATTTGGAATGTATCCGATCCCCGCCTTATAAAAGACTCTGGTCAATTCATCAACATCACGATGCCCGAGGACATCGTGTGGTCATTAAAAAAGTATAGCGGGCGAGAACAAAGGCGAGTCTGAGGACATCGTGTGGTCAACCATGGTGGAGGCCCTGGGGCCTGGAACATGTGGGGGGCCCCTGATCATTGACCGCGAGCGCCGAACGATGATTTGATGAATGGAGGCCGTAACGTTACGACCAAGCCGTACTCGATGTTTGACAAACAAAATTGTAATACGAGGTTTAATCAAGAAATATGAATATTTCGTGTGATCATGGTGTGCATCTCGTCAAATTCAGCTTATACCCACAACAAATATCAACAACAACAACAACTACAGCTTATATACAATCGTACGCGAAACTGAGGCAATATTTGCGCTACTCGAAATGATGGGGACGTGTTATTTGTTCGAGTTATACGATAATTCGAGTAAGACGATGGTCGGTCCGATAGAAGATCTCACGACAATAAAAAAAAACATGTGTTACACCCATCACCGGATTACACCGAAATCGCGGATGTCGATCGCAACACATCATGGATTGGGGGGGGGGCAGGGACTTCCGATGGAGGGCCGTCGAAGCATCGGAGGGGCCCCGTCACTAGCTCACCGGCCGTTGGAGTCCTCGGTCCGACCATGCTCCAGGCGCGCAACTGAGATTTTTGTGGGGGCCCCCTAATGTGGTGGACCCTGGGGCCTGTGCCCCATGGTTAATCCGGCGTTGCGTGTGGTCATTAAAAATATAGAGTCCTAAAACAATAGGTTAGTCTGGGGCTGACCTACTAATATATCATTACATAAATATCTTTAACAATGGTTTGACTTACATCGAGTTATATAAATATAAAATATAGGGCACGACTATTTTACACAAAGTCATTAGGTCAATCACCTGTCCTTTCAAAATCATTAGGTCAATCACTTGTCCTACCACAATTTGACTTCTATAACAGTAAGTAGTACACAAGCCATATTGTATAAGCTCCAAAAACAACACAATACTATTATTATTATTATCCTGCTGACCTTCCCTTGTTCCAACCAGATGTAGCAATAAAAACGAATAACACTCGATGTATCTATCTGATTATTACAATAATACATAGCCTGAACTACAACACAGATGTTTACAGCATTTATCATATCAACTTGATCACAGGCAGTCAAATTAAAACTACATACATACAATCGTAAAACTTGAGATTTTATAAAAGTTTTATTTTACTATTTCTGGTGTGACTGAAGACAACAGTTGTACCTACACTGTAAATTTATTATGGTTTATTGTTTGGATGAAGACATTTCTTACTACAGTGTAAATTTATTATAGATTTTCCCTTGGATGCCTTCTCATGTGTCTTTTCAACAAACTACTCCTGGTAAATGATTTACTACAAACATCACATTTAAAAGGCTTTCTTGCGCGTGAGTTTTCATGTGTCGCTAGAGATCACTACTATCAGTGAAAGATTTACGACAAACATCACAATTAAAAGGTTTTTCTCCAGTATGAATTCTTATATGTCTCAGAAGATTACTACTGCATGTGAATGACTTACTACAAACATTACATGTGAATAAGAGGAGAGGGAGAGAGAAGGAAAGAGAGGGGGATAGAAGAGAGAGAGAGGGGAGGAGAGAAGGGAGAGAGAAAGGGAGAGAAAGAGAGAGAAGAGAAGAGAGAAAGAAGAGGAGAGAGAAGAGGACAGAAAGATGAGGAGAGTGAAAGAGAGGGGGGGGGAAGAAGAGAGAGAGAGAGGAGAGAGAGAGAGAGAGAGGAGAGAAGGGAGAAAGAGAATAGGAGAGAAGAGGAAGAAAAAGAGAGAGAGAGAAGAGAAGAGGGGGGAGAAATTAGACCATTTGATAGTCCCGAAATGACCTACATTGTGTCGAGTGGACTTAAACTCCCCCTCTCTCCAGTTTGAAATGGAATGTATAAATAGAAATATACGATGGCAAATATAACTAGACCTGCTTGCAGGACTGAAGGCTTTCACCTTGGCCACGCGATTGACGGGTTGACAGATGCATGAAAAAGACTACCCCTCGCACACTCCCAATGACACACACAAACACCTGTATAACTGAGATATTTAGACTCGCTTGACTTGCGCATTACGATAGAAGGAAATAGAAAAAATAAAGTTGAACAATTCAGATCATAATAATACCAGATCAATAGAATTGGACAGATGTCAGAAATCCAAATATGTATTTGAAAATCAAAATTCCAAGAAATAACAATTTTAGTAAATTTTAATAAACAATTGAGAACGACATGGTTATCTCAATTCGACCGTTATCGCATCCACAATATCCCCGGCTGAATAAAAATATAAATTTATCGAAAATCAGTTGAGAATTTACATAATTAGGACAGATTTTCATTCGTGCACGTTAAAGATTTACATCACTCCCGGTCTATTCACGACTTTCGCAGTAGATCTAAGTACTGTTTAAAACATACGAAAAATCAATATTCAGAACTCTATCTGTTTTAGAGATCTAAACGACTATAAAAAAAAACAGTTTTCTGAATGAGACAAAAAAGTATCTTAAGTATCAGATAACCAAAACCCTAAATCAAACCTTTCAACATTGTAACCAAGGGGTGCCTTTTTTATACATAGCTTCAACAGAGAGGGGTCTTTAGCAGTAGGAGGAAACCTTAGTATCTGGAGAAAACCCACAAGGTTGGACAGGCGACCCTACTCCTGGCCACGTTCAATCGGGGGTTCGAAACCATGACAGTTGACTTAATGGCAGGCCGTATTATGCAGCGCGCACGCTCCAACCATCCTTGACCGAGGAGTGGCACTACGACCTACCCTTACATGTGATTCCAAATGCCAATGGTTCCTTTACGTGCAGGTTAATGATAACAGAGGATGCTAGAGTTTCGTCCTGATTTGCACCATCAACGATGGACGATTCGTTTATACTTAATACGTGGACAATATTTTGATCGGAATTTTACTATTATTTTTCATGGCGAGGCGACCGTGACAAAAGGCGTGTTGTAGGGGTTGGGGTGCGGGTGAATGAAGCCTCAACTGTCTTGGTTTCGATTCTCCGGTTGTGCGTGTCCAACCTCGTGAGTTTGCTTCGGGACCTTCGCCCCCCCCCCCCTCTGGTAAAGATCCCCACACGTAAGCGAATTATTGAGATAAAAAATTAAACTATGCACTAATCACGAAATGACCTAGTTATGTCCAATAGACGTTAAACCCCATTTCCATTTATCCCTCTCTAAGTGCATTAAAGTCCACCGGAGTGTCATTACCTTCGTTGGTTTGCGTAGTAAAATGAAAGGGAAATGGGGTGCTATTTTTCGACAGAATGTGAGATAATAAATACGGCCATGCGTCATGCATTGTACTATTGAATACTTTATGCCTGGACAGAAGCGTTTCTACACGCCATCGTGCATAGGGGACCTTGGTTTTTCGTTCAAATTCATATTTTAAGCCCTCGGGATCTCATACAAAGCTTCCTTAATTGGAAGCCAAGTCCACAGTCAATAACTCGCAGAAAGTTGCGGTTTTATGGCCAATAGATGAAATGGGGTTTAGTTTTTTGCTCCTATAGTACGCTAATGAAGAAAGGAATCCGTCGTTGCATGAGGAAATTTTGCCAGGGCAGCCGAATCATGGCCTATTCTTATAATCAATTCCTACAGTTAAGAGATATTTTACATGCACGCCAATATATGTACGGGGACTCGGTTTTCCGTCACATCCGAACGATTAGACAGCCGTCTTTGTCTAGCCTTCCACCCTCTGTCACTGGAAAGGGTAAACCACATCGTAAAATTTCGATGAAAGTATTCTTTTTAATCACTGTAAGAACCTTGCAATGTCGCCACATCGCACGGTCCCCCAGTGTGGCATAAAATTTTAGGAACACTCTTCTTAGATTTGAAAAGTGTTTATTTCAAGTTTATTTACATTGTTTTTGTGAGGTCCTGGAAAAGAAGGATAATGTATCATTAACGTCATTTATTATATTATTAATTCACTGGAAACTTCAATATTGTAAAAGTTGACGCTCAAAAAGATTGTCAGTCCAGTAAAAGCCGAATCCCCAAAATAGTCCAAAGAACTTCAATTCCATTCACAAGTTTCAAAAATGTGATAATTCGTCCATATAATACGTTGAGGCTTTTAACTGTAGACCATGATCAAAACACCCCAGCGCCACCTATAATCTTAGCTAACGATCTTTTGTCGATATTTACATAAATCAACTTACTTTACAGCACGGTGTCTTTACACTCTCGATGCCAAATAATAACGATTATAATAAGCGTATATTTAGTAATTTTAATTTACATCTAATCACTATATACCTGCTGTTTTTCGTGTGGAGTGGCAAACTGATCCCGCAGTGAATATTCGCTTGGCCGCTACAATCACTGATAAGCATGACATCGACGAGGCTTAATGAGTACGGCATATTAACTTTTTTACTCCGACAAATTAAATTCTCAAACATTTTTATGAGGAAAAAGAAAAATAAATAAAAACGTGTAAAGTATTTGTAGGTAAAAAATATTTCCTATTTAGTGTAAATGGGTATTAAAATGAGTAAAATGCATCATTTTGCCCGAAGCAGTTAGGTGTTCAGTAAACATTGCACGAGCCGTTGAGCCAATGACTAACGCCGCCTGCGTCAACGCACGTGTTGTGGACAGTCATCTGTTAAAGAGATAATTCGTAAGTAATTCTCTGTGAAACAGATTGGTCGAGTGGCTGTCTGCTTGCAACTAATGAATCTATCCACTTTGTCACATAAATACAACTGGTAGCGTTTTCATATACACGGTATTCTAGGACAGGATAAGTTGTTCCGATTGGTCAATTGGTTTGGCACGTCTTCAAAGTTAAAAAGTTTGCGTGTCATTTCACTACGGCGAATCGTAAATTTCACGCTCAATATTCTGGTTGCAGACCAATTATATTGCACGTCACAATAAGTGGTTCCGATTTGTCAGTTGCTTCTTGGCACGCCTTCAAAGTAAAAAATCGCATTTTTCTTATATGCACTCCGAAATCATATCATGATTTTCAAATGTGATAGTTTTAACGAACGGTCTAATCACGGGACATGTTTTTGCAGGTGTAGAAAATTGTTGAGGCCATTTAGAATAAAGATATCTTCAGTTGACTAAATAGTGAAAACGCGAATAATCCACGTTACTTATATTGCTGGAATTGAGTTAACCTTATCAATTTAAATGCGATTTTTTGTGGGACATTTATAAACCAAATTTCATCAAAAAATGAAAAAAAAATCATTTAATGTAAATTTATTTAATTTTAGTTTATACAGACAAACAACCTTGCCCTTTAAATAATATTAATTTATTCATAAATTATAGAATTAAAAAGATAAGCATTTTATTAGAATATTTAATCTATCTAGTGGTCCCAATAATATATCAGTTAAAAACTTAGACTACATGGATAAATCAGCCAATCATCGACCTTGATTACATACGGGCTAGATAACCTAAACAGCCAATCATTGAGCTTGTTTACAATACACACGCGCTAGCTGACCTAATTAATTTCAGCATTGTTAATCGCCATTGTTCTATACGCACACGCTAGCAAACAGTTCGGATTTTAGCTTTATTTTTACGGCATATTTAAACATCTACTCATACCTGTTTAAACATACAAACTTTTATAGTATTAAACGTATTATTGAAGTGCCAAAAAATGTGAACGTATCATCGGATGTGTGTAGATTGAACTTTCAACTTTGAACCGATGCAGGCGACCGCGGCAGCTCGGCATTGATATAAAGGTTTTTAGTTTAGTTGGAATACAGATATTTTGACATCAACATGCCTAGAAGAGCCGCTTTATATGATCCCAGTATGCCGGAAAATTGGACAACGGCTAAGTTAAAGGCCCAATTAACTTTAAAAGGTATACAATTCAGTACATCGGCTAAAAAGGCTCGATTAATAACTTTATACAAGGAAACTGAAAACGAGGCGGGACAATCTGATACCAGAGACAGGGGGCGCTCCAGTCCACCTAGACAAATCAACAACAATGGCGACCCCCTTCAACAAGCGCTACTAGAATTACAGCATCAATTGAAGGAAATTAAAGACGACAACAAGTCCATGAAAGGAGAAATAAGCCGACTGAACAGAAGATTCGATGGATTAAACGAAATACCAGCATCACATTCTCTGGATAGTGAAATTATTAATGATAATACTAACAGTAACGTATCTAGAAATAATTTGTTTACACCAACTAGAGCAGTCGCCGCTTCAGCCGGAAGCGACAGACAACAAGCAGTCGATGCCGTGCTTTTCCCGACTGCTAGTACTAATACAGATACATCGACATCAGGAAATACGCTTTATACAGCAGATGTCAAACGACGTGAAATAAACACCGCCTATAATAACGGTATGTACGTAGTTACTAGATTTGGGTACTCTAGCGAATCCTTGCCCAACATTGAGACTATCTCTCCGCAATTAAGAAAAAACATTCTGGAAGGAAAGGACGTGAACCTGGTATCACTTTTGATCCCTAATCACATCCCAAGCAACCCTACCGATTCTAACTACAAGCCGGACCCTCGACTGAATAGGGACCTTACCATGTCAGAATTTGTCCAGGCTTTCGGAATATACAAAAGTGTAATGAACGAAGTGTTTGATAGGACCATAGAATTAGACCTTTATGAGCGTGACATCACAGACATGGGTCACAGGTACAATGGTAAAGGATTTTACGAGTATCACCGCGAATTTAGTGCCAAGGCTGCGGCTCATCTACGGGTGTCAAACAGAAAGGTAGATTGGTCCGTGCAAAACAATAAATTGTTCTGCAATATATTTGCAAACTTCACGCCTAATACTTGTAACCACTGTAATAGTGTGAGCCACTACACAGGATTCTGCCCTACCCTCGTAGAGAATAACTTTAACAATGGTAACATGAGGCCTTACTTCACGAACGCACAAAACGGCAATAACAGTGTAAACAGATATTCTTAAAAACCTAACAATTATAAAAACGACAACCAAGGAAATCGCGCTAACAACAAACAATTCCATCTAGGAAAAGAAATCTGCCAAAACTTCAATACAGAGAAAGGTTGTTACCGTCATAGATTGTTTTTTTTACATGTGTGTTCGTCATGTAAGACAGAACATTCAAGAGCCAAGTGTCCGGCTTCAAAAAACGATGGGACAGGACACAACAGACCAATCAAGTCGAGACAGCTAAATCAGTAAAGACTCCTATTAATATTGTCAAACTTGAACAATTACATGTATTGGAAAAACATCCCGATAGGGAGTTCGTTAGTTATTTGACAAATGGACTACAGGAAGGTTTTAATACTGGACTTAACGAAGTGCCAAAATGTTCTTTCGAATGTAGAAACTCTTTAAGCGCCAGAGAGCAACCAGATGTAGTTACGGCATTAATTGAAAAAGAAGTGAATAAAGGGTTCTTGCAAGGACCGTTTAATAGTTTACCCTTTGCTGTCTATCGTGTCAATCCGATAGGTATAGCCGAAGGGAAATATTCAAAAAAGAAAAGACTTATTGTCGATTTGTCATCACCACATGACAATGACGACCATACCAGTATTAATAACCTGATTAATAAGGAACAATTTTCACTAGAATATGTGACGATAAATCATGCTATTAACCTTATAATGAATGAAATGGAGTTTAATGGCACGTTAGCTCCAACCGGGCTATATTGCGCCAAACTTATGATCGTTACGAGACAGCTTAAAATATATCACAGAAAAATATTATATGCATAAATAAAAACAATATCACAGTAAGTAAAAACTAAAAATAAAACACATCTTTTATGCATATAAATATTTAAATACAAAAATGAAATAATATATATATATATATATACAATTAAAATTTATGATAAAAACCTGTCTCTTTTAAAAAGTCTAAAACTTTACCATATAAACCCGGTTGGACAAACACGTGATGCAATGACTGACAACGGTAAAAATGAGATCTAATATCCTTGAGATGCTTGCACTCAATCAAAATGTGCTTAACTGTCAAAGGAACATGACAGTGATCACATTCTGGTTGAGGCTCTCGCTTTAAGATGAAAATGTGAGTTAAAAAGGTATGACCTATTCGAGAGCGACACAAAACAACTTCATCTCTCCTGTTTGATCTGTAGGAGCTTGGCCAGTCTCCAAGGAGAGGCTTTATGTGATGAAGTTTGTTTGTGCCTGCAAGATCCCAAGACCGTTGCCATCGGTCATAAATAAAATTATTTATACAGGATTTAAAATCCGTATAAGGCGTTAAAAATTCAGATAAGGGAAGGTCTAAGGCAGACTTGGCAGCCAAATCTGCCTCATCGTTCCCTTTTATATCTACGTGACTGGGGAGCCAGCAAAGGACAATGTCCTTGCTGATAAACTCATGTGATAGTAGCAGACGATAAATGTCTGCTACCAAAGGGTGTTTCAGCTGTTTATTATTTATCGCTTGTAGCGAGGACAAAGAATCAGTAAATATAATGTATTTTAAACATGAAGAGGATTGAATGAACTCCAAAGCCTGAAGAATAGCTTGGAGCTCAGCTGTAAAAATAGAAGCAGCAGGTGGTAGGCGAGCAGAAATGGTCTCGGATGGCGTCACAGTAGCCGAAGCTACTCGATCACCATCTTTCGATCCATCGGTGTAAACAGGAGCATAATCACCATACTTATACCTTAACTCCCTAAAGAGAGATTGGAACACCGTCGAGCTAGTATCTCTCTTTTTATGCTGAGAAAGATCGAAATCGATCTTTGGCGGAGATATAGCCCACGGTGGAGTCCCAAAGACAGGGGTACTCGCAATACTGTCGAGGACGATACCAGCCTCAGACAAAAGGGGTTGTATGCGAATACCGAATGATGGAATAGTATTAGTCTTCACTAGATATAAATGCTCATGAAGAGGTCTAAATATGGTGTTAAATGAAATGTGATTTGGAAGTGATGCAATTTTCGTAGCATACTGCAGGGCCAGTTTATCACGTCTGTTGTGCAATGAGGGCTCGTGCGCCTCGACGTATAAACTGTCCACTGGAGAAGTACGAAATGCTCCTAAACTGATTCTTAGTCCCTGGTTGTGTATGGTGTCGAGCTCTTTGAGATAAGACTCGCGGGCAGACCCATACACTATACACCCATAATCGAGTTTTGATCTTATTAAAGCTCGGTATAATCTGAGCAAGACCTTACGATCTGCTCCCCAGTCAGTATTTGATAAGACTCTCAATATGTTGAGGGCTTTCAGACATTTCTTTTTCAGGCTTTTTATATGGGGGATAAATGATAATTTCTTATCAAATATCAGCCCCAAAAATTTGGTTTCATCCACAACTGGAAGGCGATTGCCATCCAAATAAAGTTCTGGATCTGGATGCAAACCTCGTTTCTGACAGAAATGCATGCAGACAGTCTTGGATTTCGAAAAACGAAATCCATTTTCGGTTGCCCATTGTTGAAGTGAATTCAAACAAAGCTGCAACTTACGTTCGATTATCCGCATGTCTGTAGAACCATAGCACATCTGAAAGTCATCAACATAAAGAGCGCCGTTAGTACCTGGTTTAAGGCACGCTGGGATGGTATTAATTTTTATTGCAAATAGTGTTGGCGACAATATACTTCCCTGTGGAACCCCCATTTCCTGAGGAAATGGGTCAGAGAATATTGATCCCAGTCGTACCTTAAATGACCTATCTTCCAGGAAATTTTTAATGAAGATAGGTAAGCGACCTCGTAGGCCGAGGTTATGGAGGTCGCGCATGATACCATGTTTCCATGTAGTATCATAAGCTTTCTCCAGATCGAAAAATATAGCAACTAAATGTTGCTTCTGGATGAAAGCGTCCCTGACGAACGTTTCAAATCTGACGAGATGATCAAGAGTGCTCCTTTGGGACCGAAATCCACATTGGAGGTCAGTAATGAGGTTATTGGACTCAAGGTACCAAACAAGCCTTCGATTGATCAATCTCTCCATGGTTTTGCAAATACAGCTAGTTAAAGCGATCGGGCGATAATTGGTAGGATTCGTATGATCTTTACCCGGTTTAGGGATGGGAATGATTGTGGCTTCATGCCATGAAGGAGGGAAGTTCCCATCAACCCAAATCCGGTTAAAAAGATCCAGTAAGATGAGGAGTGTTGGAAAAGGTAAATGTTTTAAAATCTGGTAGTGTATTTCATCTGGACCAGTTGCAGTATCCCGAGCTCGCTTTAGCGAATCTCGAAGCTCTGCAACGGAAAAGGTATCATTATAACATTCATCATTGCGGGACTTGAAATTAAGTCGCCTTTTCTCCTGTTGTTGTCTTATGCCTCGAAAGGCATCTGAGGAGAAATTGGATGATGAATTGAATGAAAAAGTACTGGCCAGAGAATTAGCAATATCAGGGAATGTTGTTAAGGTGGTATTATCAACATTGAGATGGTTAACTGATAATGCACTACTTTTACCTTTAATCCTACGAATCCTATCCCATACCGACTTAGATGTGGTACGGGAATTTATCCTGGAGACATAACCCTGCCATGAAGATTTCTTTGCTTGACGTATGGTTCTACGGGCTTTCGCCCGGACCATTTGGAATGCCGCAATATTCTCCATGGAAGGATGGTTCTTTAATCGTCTCAGGATACGATCACGCTCTTTAAGAGCGGATTTGCAATCATCGTTAAACCATGGTTTATTGAAACGTTTTGGTTCAGTCGTGGTTTTTGGAATCGCCTGCTCAGCTACATCTTGAAGAATGGAAGTGAATAAGGCCATGGGCTCATCTGCTTCTTCTAACTCTTTTGCATCAAAAGAGAAGAGACACAAAGATTCAAAAAGAGCCCAATCAGCCTTATGCAACTTCCACCTCTGCGGTCTTTCGACCGGAGAGGGACCATTATTATCAATTAAGATAGGAAAGTGGTCACTACCACATAGATCTTCATTTACTCTCCATGTAAAATCCTGAAACAGGACCGGAGAGCAAATGGTGAGATCCAGCGAAGAAAAAGAAGCAGTGGCAGGATGTAGATAAGTAGGCGAGTCATCATTTAATAAACACAAATTATTAATGTTAATGAAGTCCGCTATTTGTTTACCTCTGTTGTTATCATCTGGACTACCCCAGAGGGAATGATGACCATTGAAATCTCCCGTAATAATAAACGGGAGAGGAAGTTGTGCAACAAGGTCATCAAGATCTCTGGGATTAAGATGTAAACTTGGTGGAAGATATACAGAGCAGAGTGTTATAGGAATATGCAAAGTCACCCTAACTGCAACTGCCTGTAAAGGCGAGTTGAGAGTGACTTTACTCTGAGGGATATCTCCATTAAGAATAATAGAAACACCCCCATGAGCTCTACCATCACCAACTGCATGATGATGATAACACACGAAATGTCTAAAAGACAAACAGTCAGAATTCCGTAAAAAAGTTTCCTGTAAACAAATAGCTAAAGGATTGTATTTTTGAATTAAAAGTTGGACTTCATTAAAATTTGGTTTTAAACCACGACAATTCCATTGAATAATGGAATTTAACATTGTCAGGGAATTTTATTTTTTGACGGCTTCCCATGCGGGTCCGTATGGACATCCGCATAGGTAACACCGTCCATCAGATCATCCCCATATCTATTATAGAGGGAGATAGGGTCTTTTGAACCCTTTTTCCCTCCCTCTCGAAACTTTAATAATTTTTCTTTCTTTGATGAAGAATTACCCTTTGACTGTGACCCTGACCCAGAAGAACTGGAATCAAGGATGACAGGTTCAAGGGGAGGCGAGGGGTGTGATCCCTTGCCGTTCTTGGAGGAAGAGTTAGGAGCAACCCCAACAACTTCAGATTGAGGCAAGGTGGATGAACCCTCGCCAGTCAAAGAAATGATAGTTTCGATCGAGCCCTCATTTGTTTGAGAGGAGCCCGATACCCCTTTAATATGATCTGACGATATTATAGAGAGTTTCCCTTTATCTGGCCAGGTTAAATCAGTCTGAACAGAGATGCTTTTGGTAGATACCTTTACTGCGCCTGCAAAGGATTTCCCTTGAGATGGAACGGGAAAGAGCGCAGTTAGATCTATTTGCTTTCGAGCATCGAAATAAGGTATTTTCCGCTCAGACATTATCTGTTGAATTCTTTTTTCTTTTTGCCATACTGGACATTCGCGAGAGTAAGCAAAGTGCTTACCCTTGCAATTGACACAGCACAACTCCGCCTGGCAGGTAGCGCTCTCGTGGCCATCATGGCCACAGCGAGCGCAGGTGTCCTTACCTCTACAGACGGTTTTACTGTGTCCAAATTTCTGGCATTTGTAACAGCGAAGTGGGTTACTGATGTAAGAATCAACAGGTATGTTAAGATAACCTGCCTTGAGAGTCTTTGGAATGTCGGGACGATTGAAAGTGAGGATATAGGTGCTTGTGGGAATCACCTTATCTCCTCGGCGTACACTTATTCTTTTAACATGTTGGACGCCTTGAGAAGAAAGGTATTCCACCATTTCTTCCTCACTGCTGCCTTCAAGATCCCGACAGCGAATTACACCTCTACTTGAGTTTAATGACCTATGCGGAGACACCTTGATAGGAATGTCTGCTAAGGATGTGGATTTAAGCAGCATGGTAGCATGCTGTTCCTTAGCGCATTCTATCAAAAGAGTTCCGTTTTTTAGTTTTTTAATAGCCTTGGGCTCACCGGCTAAGCCAGCTATGCCCTTGGTTATTAAGAATGGTGATATTTTTGATAGGTCCGTAGAGGGACTCTCAATTAAGAGAAACCTCGGCCATGTTTTAGATATTTTTAAAGTATTTTGAAATAAATCAGAAACGTCCTCTGTACTAGAACGTTTCTGTTTCTTTTTATTAACTGGTGTGGGGGGGGGGATTGGGGAATCCATGAAATATTTTTTTGAAAATTCACCCCTCGTCGTCCCCCAGGTTACTTCCCTGCCTACCAGGGGGAGGACTAGCACGGATGACCAGTGCATTGCCTCAGGGCTCGACGAGGGGTATACTCAAGCCAGTAAGTATAAATACTTAGCCAACCCGATTGACCCGAGCCGCCGCTCTGTAGAATGTACTCAGGACACAAAGGTAACACTTGCTGAGTGATAACAACAAAGCAAAGAAATTGGAAAAACGTACATTCTATAGAGCTAAAAACGACCAAAGCCGATTGATCAGAGTGGGCCACTCTGACCCCCCGTCTAGGTGAACCATGGGCCAAAGTAATGTGTTGCAGAGAAAGGGCTCGCAAGCCAAATCCCCACTCAATTACCAGGATTCCACTCTCCACCGACACGGGTCGCAACGCACGGCAAACACGTTGCCCTATTACAGGGATCCTTTTAGTCGCCTTTTACGACACGCAAGACATACGAAGGGTATATTCTTATCACCCCCTACACCCCAGGGGGGAATTAAGCTTATAAAAAACAATGGTAAAGGTAGTTGGTTGTGTAAAACAGACATTTCCGATGCATTTAAACTCATACCCATGGACCCATCTATGTGGCCATATCATTGTGTCAAATGGGACAATCAATATTATTACTATACAAGACTTGTGTTTGCAAGTAGATCAAGTCCAAAGATCTTCGACTCTCTGTCAATTGCTCTGTGTTGGATAGCAAAGAACATTTATCACATAGCTAATATTCTCCATTTGTTAGATGACTTCCTGACAGTTGATGTCCCAAATTTCGACGCAGAACGCACTATGGCATTGCTATCTTTGATGTTTAACACATTAAACATACCTGTGGCTAAACACAAGACAGTAGGTCCTGTCCGCGTTTTAGAATACCTAGGAATTATTTTAGATGCAAATGACATGATTGCTAGTCTTCCATTAGAGAAAGTACATAGGATATGTGACATTATTCAATCATTTATGAACAGAACTTCATGTACAAAAAGAGAGCTACTCAGTTTATTAGGCCATCTTAACTTCGCATGTAGAGTCGTAGCCCCAGGGAAATCGTTCATATCTTATTTGATTTCACTATCTACAACAGTTAAGGAGTTGCATCATTATGTAAAAATTAATGCAAACTGTCGCCTCGATCTTAGAATGTGGTTTAAATTCTTGTCGAACTGGAATGGAATATCCTTCTTTCTGAATGACAGTATAACAACATCCGCAAATATGCATTTGTATACAGATGCTACGGACAAAGCATTCGCCGGCATATATGGAAATACATGGTTTCAGGGCGTGTTTCCTGAAAATTATTTAATTATAGACAAGGATGAAAAAATTTCCATGACTTTCAGAGAACTATACCCAATAGTTATGGCATGTGCTTTATGGGGTGAGAGCTGGAAATCACATAGAATACTGTTTCATTGTGACAATTGAGGGACAGTAGAGGTTATAAACAAAGGGAGATCAAAAATAAACTCTATTATGAACCTGATGAGGAAATTAACATGGTGTTCAGCTAAATATAATTTTGTGATACACGCTAAATTTATTCCTGGAGTTGAAAACACTATAGCCGATGCCTTGTCTCGATTTCGGAAATTCAGAACTTTGGTACCAAGGGCAGATCAATTGCCAGTGAATATCCTTCCACCTTCAGAATTGATGATGATTTAAAGGAACATTCCGAAAAGTTATTAAGTTTGGCAGTTAGTCCTCAAACTGCAAGAACTTACGAAACAGCCCTACAGCACCTAATGAGATTCTTAGTGATAAGTAACTTTATAGTAGTAAATGGAGAGTTACCAAACATATCAGAGAACATTTTGTGTCTTACTGCTCAAAAAACCTTAGTTTGAAATACGCAACAATTAAATTATATCTAGCTGGAATACGGCATCATTTTATTATACGTGGTTTAGTAACCCTTTTAAAAATTCTGAACAGTTAGATTATTTATTGAAATAAATGTCATGTTCAATCTAATAACAGATTTCCAATAACTTTTACAATTCTAGTCCAAATATGCAACTTGTTAAATAGGAATCTTTTCTCTCCTTACATAAATATTATGATGTTATGTGCATGTCAAATGGCCTTTTTTGGTTTTATGAGATGTGGGATGCTCATCGTCTTGCCAACTATTTGAAACCTTTTCAACAGCACTTCAGTGGATCCTCCATAAGATTACTAATCGTTACAACATTTGCCATTTACTTGATGATTTCTTTTTCGTGGGCAAGGCAGGATCTGACCATTGTCTGACATCCTTTTTAGATTTATGTGCGCACTTAGGCGTACCCATTAAGCATGGTAAAACGCATTTGCCGACAACAGTGTTAACAATTTTTGGCATTGAAATCGATTCAAATTTAATGGAAGCACGTTTACCTTCAGACAAACTCAGAAAAATTTCTGTTATGTTACAATTTTATAAGAAGAAACGATTTATAACTCTTCGTGAACTTCAATCTCTGTTGGGGTTGCATAACTTTGCGTGTTCGGTCATAATTCCGGGTCGTGCTTTTCTTCGTCGTTTATTCAACTTGACCATTGGTCATACTTGTCCTTCTTATCGCATCACAATATAGCCCGGTTGGTGCTGACGTGCCATTAAACAACATTTCATTTCATTTCATTTATCGCATCACACTTAATGCAGATGCCAGGGCTGATCTGTCTGCTTGGGACAAATTCATATCGCAGTTTAATGGGAAATCTTGTTTTCTGTTTAGTAATTGGATTGGTTCAGAAACTATTAAACTATACTCGGATGCAGCAGGAGTTCATGGGGGGTTTGCAGCAGTTTTTGGTAAACATTGGCTTACGGGTCACTGGCCTACCAATATGAAAGCCATGCATATAACTTTCAAAGAATTATTTCCAATTGTATTAGCGGTTGAAATTTGGGGGCAAAGTTTGGCAAATCATAAAATTTTGTTTTCAACGGACAACGCGGCCGTAGCTGATATTATAAACAAAAAATCTTCTAGGGACAATATGGTTATGAAATTAGTTCGTCGTCTTGTTATTGCTTCTTTACGTTATAATATATACTTCAGGGCCCGCCATATCTCAGGTAAATCCAACGTTATCTGTGACTTGTTATCTCGCTTCTCCTTTCAGAAGGCTCATTCACTTGCCCCTTGGCTTGCAGCTCAACCAACAACAATTCCGCCACAACTCTTCGATCTGTAGCTTCTTCATTATTCCTGGCATCCTTGTCACCTACTACAATTGTAACATATAACAGAATGATCAATAAATATAATAGTTTTTGTAGAGAACATTTCCACTCTGCATCTGTATTTCCATCAACCCAGTCTATGATTGCTGAATTCATTGCACATCTGTTTCTAGCCAATTATAGTCCTTCAACCATAGCATCTCATTTATCAGCCATAAGTTTTGTTCATAAGATGCACCAACATGCAGATCCTACGAGTTCATTCATAATAAAAAAAATTCTAAAAGGGGTTCAAAAGAAGAAAGGAGCAATTGACACTCGTTTACCTATTACACATGCTATTTTGGTTGATCTGCTTAAAGCCTTACCTCTTGTGATCAATAACTCTTTTAACCAATCATTATTGTCCGCTATGTTTCTATTAGCATTTTATGCATTTTTACGTATAGGTGAAATTGCGTACAAAAATCATCTACATAAAAATAAGATTGTACAACTGTCCGATGTTACTTTTGTTTGGGATAGGGGAACTTTATCAGGTGCATCTATAGTTATTTCAAATTATAAGCACAGCGATTTACATCCTAAAACTATTTTCATTTCACGTAGGCTTAATGATGTATACTGTCCTGTGGTTTCGCTTAAATCATATCTGGACAGATCTAACCATACCGGGGGTCCTCTCTTTCAATTTCCTGATTGTAACCCAATTTCCTATTCTTACTTTTCGTCTTCCCTGAAATCAATCTTGCAGTTTATAGGTTTAAATCCGAAATTTTACAAGAGTCACAGTTTTAGGATAGGGGCAGCCAGTGGTGCTGCAGCACAGGGGGTTCCAATGGCAGTCATTCAGAGAATGGGTAGATGGAAATCTGATGCTTTTAAAAACTACATAAGAATTCATACATTGTCGGTCTAACGTTACCATTAATTAGTACTATTCATGCGCTAAACCTGGTTTAGTGTCGGCATCGTCTGTGCTAATAATCATATTACAATATTGTTTAGTGTTTTAGGTGTCGGCTCTAATTATTACATAGAGTTATGTTTAGTGTGTTAGGGGTCAGCATTGCCTGCTCTAATTATTAGTTATAATTGTATTGCTTGTTAGGGGTCAGCATTGCCTGCTCTAATTATTAGTTATAATTGTATTGCTTGTTAGGGGTCAGCATTGCCTGCTCTAAATTAGTATGTTATAATTGTTTAGCGTATTTAGGGGTCAACATTGTCTGATATTACAATTGGTTAGCTTGTTAGGGGTCAGCATTGCCTGCTCTAACATTGCCTGCTCTAACTATTAGTTATGTTATCATGGTTTAACATTTTAGGGGTCAGCATTGCCTGCCCTTACTACTAGTATGTTATGATTGTTTTTAGCGTATTAAGGGTCAACATTGCCTGATATTACAATTGGTTAGCTTGTTAGGGGTCAGCATTGTCTGCTCTTACTATTAGTTGTATTACAAATTATTTAATTTGTTAGAGGTCAACATTGCCTGCTCTGACTAATTTGGTATGATATAATTGGTTAGCTTGTTAGAGGGCAGCTTTGCCTGCTCTAATGCTCTAACTATTGGTTGTGTTACAAATTGTTTAGCTCGTTAGGGGTCAGTATTGCCTGCTCTGACTATTTTGTTATGATATGCTTATGGTTTAGTTTTTTTAGGGGTCAGCATTACCTGCTCCAACTATTAGTTGTTATAATTGTTTAGCGTGTTAGGGGTCAGCATTGCCTGCTCTAAATATCAGTTATGTATAATTGCTTAGTTTGTTAGGGGGTCAACACTGCCTGATATTACATAGTTTAGCTTGTTAGGGGTCAGCATTGCCTGCTCTAACTCACCACCATCTCTCGCTATTTCTGACCCAAACTAATCAAGAGTCCAAGGGTGGGGCAGCCATTCATCCTTTATGGCTTTGTGGCGCTTTTTACCCCACCTTTGCTTTCCGTTCTGTCATTTATTCAGTTTAGAGAAGTTATTTTGAAAAATTATATATGTATATAATGCATGATATTGTTCATATGCGGTTACTGAATAAATGACCTTTTAACAAACAGATTCTGTTTCGTCAAATCTTTGCAATGGGCAAGCAAACTAGCTTGGTCTCTGATTCTTTGTGGGAGGATATAGCGATAAAAGCTGCTTGGTGCTGTGTCCGTCGCAATCCTGGCAATCATAAAACATATTTTAATGTAAATAAAATAGTTTATGATGCAGGATGAGAAAATTTTATCAATTGGCCACTCTATCTCTTTAACCATTCACTTCAAACAAAAGTACATACTACATCATTGTAACTATTAGCTTATAGGGATACAATGTTTCAGCCTGAAAAATACAGCTGTCTTTAGTACACTCAGGTCAAAAAACATGTGATAGCTGCATGGTTTCCCCAAATGTGCAATTATGATTGGGTTGTCCTTATTCACTTATCCAATCAGCTGGGTTGGTAACTAGTTCACTACCGCTCAGTTATAAACAGGTCTTTTGGTTTTCAATCACACTGAACAAGCAAGGAAGGAATTTTTCTCACAGTAACTACATGTATTTATGGTTAAACCTCTTAATTGATTAAGTATCCATTGTTTAAAATTCCCTCCCGCCACTCTCTATTTTATTTCATTTTCATTTCAGGTTGTTGGGCGCTTTTTACCCCACCTTTGCTTTCCGTTCTGTCATTTATTCAGTTTAGAGAAGTTATTTTGAAAAATTATATATGTATATAATGCATGATATTGTTCATATGCGGTTACTGAATAAATGACCTTTTAACAAACAGATTCTGTTTTGTCAAATCTTTGCAATGGGCAAGCAAACTAGCTTGGTCTCTGATTCTTTGTGGGAGGATATAGCGATAAAAGCTGCTTGGTGCTGTGTCCGTCGCAATCCTGGCAATCATAAATATTATGATGTTATGTGCATGTCAAATGGCCTTTTTTGGTTTTATGAGATGTGGCGAGTTCACAGTTAAATCAGGATCTGCTACATACAACATTTTAAGAATGACAGATATTGATATTTCTAAAGATAAATCATTCTATATAGTTAAATTAAGGGCTTCTAAAACAGACCCGTTTCGACAAGGAGTATCTATACATATCTTTAGAAATAGTAATATTTGCCCAGTTGAAACAATGTGTAAATATTACAAATATAGAATCAATCAAGGTGCCCTTGAATCATCCCCCCTATTCGTTAATGAATTTATGTCAACAGAACCTTTAAAAAGAGATACATTTATTGCTTATGTTCGTCATCTGCTAGAAGTAATAGGATACAATAGTGCAAAGTACTGTGGGCACTCTTTTCGTATAGGAGCTGCAACCAGTGCTGCTGCGGCAGGCGTAGAGGATCATTTAATTCAAACGTTAGGCAGATGGTCGTCAAACTGTTATGTTAGGTACATAAAAACTTCTAAAGAATCATTACAACTAGCACAAAGTTCTATGTGTAAAAGTGTAGGGCAATAATGCCAAGTACACTCGTTAATATAAATCATATTTTTTTTTTTAATGTTTTGATCATTAATTGGAAGGCATAAGGGAGCACTTGTATACACTTAATTTTCACATATATTTTTTGTGGAGGCTCTCATTCAATATTTTATTTCCTAAATATGGTATTCGATTTGGATTTTTCCAACAAAATATTAGATGATTAAGTTAAAGATCTACTGTCATTATATATGGAGGCCGCAGCCCCATATCTTTAATCTTATACATGGAGGCCGCAGCCCCATTTCCTTCTTTAAAACTAACGCTACATGGAGGCCGCAGCCCCATTTTTCATTCTTTAATAGTTAATACATTACATGGAGGCCGCAGCCCCATTTTCAACCTTTAATAGTTAAAACATTACATGGAGGCCGCAGCCCCATTTTTCATTCTTTAATAGTTAATACATTACATGGAGGTCGCAGACCCATTTTCAATCTTTAATAGTATAATACATGGAGGCCGCAGCCCCATAGTGAGTCAGATCCCCAGGGTATTAAACGGTAACCTGGAGATTCGTCTCAATAACAAGTAGCTCCCTAAAAATGCCAAATTTGATTAGTTTTGTTTGTTTCTTATTAGCATGTATAATTTGTATGTTGTTTATCATTTATGTTGTGGAATTTTAATAAATATCGTATCGTAACCTATACTGTGTTTGTATAAAATGTAAATTTATTTAATTTTAGTTTATACAGACAAACAACCTTGCCCTTTAAATAATATTAATTTATTCATAAATTATAGAATTAAAAAGATAAGCATTTTATTAGAATATTTAATCTATCTAGTGGTCCCAATAATATATCCGTTAAAAACTTAGACTACATGGATAAATCAGCCAATCATCGAGCTTGATTACATACGGGCTAGATAACCTAAACAGCCAATCATTGAGCTTGTTTACAATACACACGCGCTAGCTGACCTAATTAATTTCAGCATTGTTAATCGCCATTGTTCTATACGCACACGCTAGCAAACAGTTCGGATTTTAGCTTTACCCACCGTCCATCCCCTAGACTCCACTAGTAGGTACGATGGGATATATTTTATTTTAAATTTTACTTTTATTCAATTCAATTCAAATGTGTTAAGTAACAAGATCATTTATAAATATATTTTTCTTGTTTTGCGTATTTAAGAGCTTATCTTTGTTAAGTAGTTAACACTGTTGGATCTTTGTGGATCATTAATAGGAGCTACTTGTTTAGGACTTTTTCGGATTTTTCCAACAAAATATTAGATGATTAAGTTAAAGATCTACTGTCATTATATATGGAGGCCGCAGCCCCATATCTTTAATCTTATACATGGAGGCCGCAGCCCCATTTCCTACTTTAAAACTAACGCTACATGGAGGCCGCAGCCCCATTTTTCAACCTTTAATAGTTAATACATTACATGGAGGCCGCAGACCCATTTTCAACCTTTAATAGTTAATACATTACATGGAGGCCGCAGCCCCATTTTTCATTCTTTAATAGTTAATACATTACATGGAGGCCGCAGACCCATTTTCAATCTTTAATAGTATAATACATGGAGGCCGCAGCCCCATAGTGAGTCAGATCCCCAGGGTATTAAACGGTAACCTGGAGATGTGTCTCAATAACAAGTAGCTCCCTAAAAATGCCAAATTTGATTAGTTTTGTTTGTTTCTTATTAGCATGTATAATTTGTATGTTGTTTATCATTTATGTTGTGGAATTTTAATAAATATCGTATCGTAACCTATACTGTGTTTGTCTGTATAAAACTTTAAAAAAAATTGATTGAATGTTTTAGGGATCATAGTCAAGTTGTGACAATATTCTGTGTCACGGTACTAAAAAGCAGCTGTGGCACTATAAGTAGGATAATGTTGTGACTATCCTGGTCACGGACTCCAAAAAGCAGGCTGTGACACTACGAGGCCACACAGGTGACAATGATCGTCTAGGGTTTTCTTCGGACTTCACGTTGTTTAAAATATGATCAATTATTCCAATCTTCAATTAACTGACACTGGAACACTTTTTACGTTAAATATGTTTTTATATCTATCTAACATCCATAATACAGGTAACTACAATATTATTGCCTCTCAGCCGGGAAGGCTGTGGTGATCTCCCAACCTCCCAATGGTATCTATTTTCTACCGTCTCGATCATCATGATATTTGAATCCGGCTTGTGAGCCAGGGCAGCTCACGGTAGGAACTTCCCCTTGAATCTCTCGAATGATATCCAAAGAAACTTAAACTTCGAATGTTCTTTTAAAGAGGTTACGTGCATGAGTCAGAATTGAGCCCCGGGAAATTGACCAGGTGCTTCCTTTATCGGATTGGTCAACTGCACAGATGCTAACCTGGATGTCAAGACAGTGTACTTGTTTGGGCAAGAGCGACTAACCACGTTTTTAACTCATGGGATTACCTTTTTTTGGATTATCAGACTTATGATGTCATTGCCCCACTTTAAACTTCCAGACATATTCTTGTTAACCTAGTTCGTGTTGTCAATAACAATTTCAATACATAAACCAGAAGATATTTTACAAACTAAGGTAACCTCTACAGTATATAGGGTCTATAGTGTAACAGAGTTTCCCCTACTTCAGGTATAAGTTGTGTACATTTCACTTTCGAATTCACGACAGACATTAAGAGCAAAACAAAAGCATCCGACAATTATTAAATGCAGGGACGGAGACGCTGCAGGGACGGAGACGCGAAAAGAAATCTAGGGGTTTTGTCTTTTACCTCGTTTTCACAAACCTGTTTATTTAACCGTTTAAGTAAGTTAATGTTTACTTAAAAATTACTCGTTTGCTTGAATAATATAGCTAGTAGTTTTTTTCACCTGTACGTGACAGGGAGTATAGGGTTGCCTGTCCAACCTCCTCGTGGGTTTTCCCCGGGTCCTGCGGTTTCCTCTCACTGCTAAAGACCCTATTAGTCCCGAAATGACCTATTTTGTGTCGAGTGGAGGTTAAACTCTATTTCTCTTTTTTCACCTGTGGCATTCAAGACGGGGTATGTGTCGTAGTATCGCCTAACTGCTGTGCAAACGCATTTTCCAATTCCGATGATATTTGAGCTAGGAAGACTATATAACATTAACACGGGTAGAAGCATGGCACTTGGGACCGTGGGGACGGTGTTTATTATGAATTTATTTCATGGGGCATAAGACTTATAACGGATGGAAGTTGATATCCCCAACAAATCAAATACGAGTTCAAACCGGAATAATAAAGTAGTGGTGTAGAAATTTTAAATTGCTGGAAAGTGTTAGTTTGTAGTAATCTGCGCAGTTAAGAATTTAATACACAAGTTTTCAAGAGATAGGAAACTGCAAGTACTTATCACTTAAACATAATTTGCAACGATTTTGTTGTTTAAGCGGGTATGTTAAAATTCAAAAATCTTGATTCAAGTTATTATTGTAATTCATTCAAAATTCGGTTGACAGATGTAGAGAAACCAGGGAATATTTTCTATGCAATTGTTTGATTTTTTACTTGGCTCTTTCGTCGATTGCACGCGCGTATGCTCAAAAACAAAATCATAGGATGGGGTTTTAAAATATGGAACTATACTGTTGCAGTTTGGCCTCTATTTTGCATTCAGGACTTTGGGTAAACGGGCATTCTGGTGGGGCGGAAACTGATTATTCCGAAGAGAAGTATCATAACATACTATATAAAGCGAAGGTTTAAGATTTTAATTTCAATTCCCTTCTGAAAAAAAAAATAAGATTGATGAATTAATGTCATTTTAAATTGTTGCAAACTTTAATATTGAGAAGTTAATTTCCAATATCTGCCTGAATTAATTCAAACCACGAGCTTATCTACTTTTGATGTATACTTTTTCTAAATAAGTTAAATAATAAGTTCTAACAGATTTTTTATTGGATTAAATCTTTAAAAAATTACGATATCCCAAATACGTAAATGGCGATCCGTGGCCTTAAATCGTCTTGAAATTGCATTTGATATATATATATATATATAATAAAATCTATTTATAGAATAATTACGCTTAATAAACATGCATTTGTTAGTACGATTGCAAAATATTTTGAGGTTAACATACCTTTTAAATCGAGAACTTTATTGTTTTTAATGGTCAAAGATATAGTTCTCTCTTTGAGAATAAGTTTGTTTATATCTTTGGGAGTTTTAGTTTTACACATCGAAAACTCTTTATAGCCGGCACTTTTTTAGTAATGATCCCATGCTCCGGATCATACGCCTCCAGCAGTCCGACCACCCGAACCGGTTGGCACTCTTCCGTCTTAAAATTACAACAAAAAAACCAAAATGCATAGTATTATCAATTTGGGTTTTTAAGGGGTGGTTCAGAGAGACGCTTACATATAAATATACTGTGTCTACCCGATTTTTCTATCAATATACTACGCAAAGTCTTGCTCCGAGCCCTTCCAGACACTACCAATAGAAAATACAGTTTACAACACATGCATTATTATGAAATTGCCACCACGTAATTAGTCTCTGTCACCCAGAACCCCCTAGTCTTCAACGCACGGAGGGTCTGGGTCGGTTCTCAATTATTAACGAAAATTACTGGATAATCTACCACATAAAAAACCAAACACCTGGTTACGCATGGGCAATGGAACCTGTCAAATTTTGAGGACCCACCCAGACTAATATTCGTAGAATATTTGTTTGGATTATAGAGACTACCACGTAATTAAAAACAAAATGGACGATTAGCAGTATGAAACAGCTACGCCAACATCATTTAGCGTTACGTCATATTGGTTTTTATGTGCATTTGGATACGAGACTGTGAAAACAAATGTTATTATTTATTAAACTAATATATTAATCAATATAAAATGAAATGGGGTTTAACGTCCTACTCTTCTGCACCTAACCTGGGATAAGCACCTAACCTGGGATAATGGTAGACGGGTGCTACGGCCTAATCATATATAGAATTCCAACTGCCAGGGGATCTCTAACGTGCACGCCAATGTGTACATGGGACCTCGTTTTTCGTCCAATCCGAACGACTGGACAGCTGTCCTCGTCAGGCCCTCCGGAACTTAAAAATGTTGACTTTGGGCGAATGAATATACTAACTTACCTCGATGATAGTGTTAAACGTGGAACTGAATTCCACGTTTTGCTGGTATAAATTAAATTTTAAATTTGTCATTTTAATATATTGATCAACTTTCAATAGGTTAGTAACTTCTGCTGTTGGTTGCTAGATTGTAACCATTGTTGAGTCCGATTCGTCTCTTATTTTAATTTTTTTTATGTTAATCTCCTTTCCTTTTTTGGTGACTTGCTTAGTTTGGTGTTCCTAAAATAATAAAGTAAAATTGGGTAATTATCTCTGAATTAAGCCCCCAGGGTTTACCCACCTAATCTGCGATGGCCTGAGTGAGAATAGGCGGGATGGGTTGAGGGGTTATGACAGGGCGACAGACAGGTAAATATATTATATACTAATAACACTGATAAGCACTACACAGCTATTCTACAAGCAGCATGCAACATGCACCACCACTACTGCAGCCATAAAATAAATATAAGTAAAAGCTTTCTACTTACTATAATCTAAGTGATCCAAATTTAACCACAAAAATAATTGCTGTAATCCAGAAGCACTATAATTCCCAATATGTACGTTTTCTAAATTCTCCGTAGCCGAAGCAGTATAAAAAGTCAGAGATCTCACGAACTCTAAAAGGGACAAATATGGACCAACCACGGCCTTTATACCCAAAAAAAAAACATGCACGTGCAAAATTAATAAACGTCACAGACGGGCTGATCCATTTTAACCTGAGGGGGATCAGCCCACGTCTGCAACACACCCCCCAATTTTATAAAAAGAGACCCCCCTAGGGAAATAAAAAATATGGCTAGTTCCCCAAAATAACTCCCTTCCCCCCATCCCTAGGATAGGTTGGTCCATACATAAAAGAGGGGACATAAGAATATAACAAGTTCGAATCTAGACTAGAAATTGGAAGATAGATAAGCTCAAAAATAAGAAACAGGAAAGCATTAGGGAAAATGAAACAAAGAATTAGGAAAGATTATAGAGGAAGATAGAAAATGACAGTGAGAGCGGCCTTCCCTAAAAATAATAAAAAAAATACCATAAAACCACCCACCAAACTAAATAAACCGAAATTAACAAAAAAAACCAAGGACCAGAGGAAAAAGAACTAAACATAAAAAACCAATAATCCCCAAAGAGTTATCGCTGGGAGTTAGGGCGGCGACAGTGGGGGCAGCAGACGGGTCTCTGTCTCTCCCGGGAGCTAATCCGGCCCAACAACTCTCGCCACTGTTGCGGCGAGAGGTGAACGGACCGGTCAGCTGCCGGGACGGCCCCCACTAATTCACGTGCCCGTTGACGTCGGCGGCGCTCCTCACGTTTCCGAGTCCTCCTTTGGCTGGCGGACTCACGCCTGGGCAACACCACCGACATCAACGGGACAGGTTGTCCCCTGGGATCAGATGCGGATCCCCTGGGGACAACCTGCCCCCTACCCTCCCCAGCCCGTCCTACATAGTTAGGAGGGCTAGGGTGAATAGGAGGGAGGCCAAAGCCTCGGCGTACCCTCAACTGCCCTGAATTAGATCCAGGTACAGGCGAGGACCGCCGGGGTGTGGCCTCTACCCTCTCTGGCATCCCCCCTACCGCTCCTGGGGTTGGAGCGGCAGGTAGAGGGGACCCAGTAGAGGTTGCCCGACCCCGGCCTCTTCCCCTAGCACGAGGAAAGGCACGGGGTCTTCCCTCTCCCCGGACGTACTCCCGTTCGGGAGTAGCCAGAGTCTGCCCTCTGCAGACCCTGGGTCTCCTCCCCAGGCCCCCGAACCACTCAAACTGGTCGATGAGGGACCTGGGAAGAGACTCCACTGGCGTACCACCCACCTCCCTTAGGGTAAGTGGGTGGGCGGAATTGCTTGATTTGTATTCTCCATCTGAAAAAAAATAGAGATCACCACCAATTATCTAACTATTTCTGTCTGCTTTATCCATATTTTTTTTTCCTTCGATCTATTTTGACTTTTCTCTTAATTTTCCTTTATTGGAATCTCCTACAACTCCATTCCCCCGGGACACCTCCCTTATCCTATCCCCACTTCCCTCGACTCCCCCCTTACACAAACCTCTCCCGGAAAACTTTCTGGTCCCCCGGGGAAAGATATCCTAACAATGTAGCCAAAAACCCTCCAATGTGTCAATAGGGCTGGATGTGTTAAGGGGTGAAGAGAAAAATCCCTAATGGGGACCCACCCAGATTGCCTTGCCAATTCCCGGAAAGCCCCATAAGTCGCGGGATCCACCTTACTATCTGCTGGTATCAATTTGTCCCGGTTAAGTTTATCCATGATTTCCCACAAGGACTCTCCTACATCGGGGATTGCTCTAGCCAAAGCCCGTACGGCCAAGACCCCCTTTCTAACAATCTCCACACTAGGAATTGACATCCCCCCTCTGGGAATCCTAAAATAGGGAGGTAAATGTTTGTCAAACACATGTATTTTTAAAGAATTGGTCTTATAACCACACCCCGGAACTGGACATAAGGAGGCCTTAACTAATCTCGATCTGTCTACCCTCTCCCATGCCTGACTCCGAGTTGTACCTTGACCTGGATAATTATAAAAGCCTCTCTCCGGGACCGGTCTGCAACCAGGTTCTACCTGGACATATTCATCATAAGTTAATTTCCTCTTGGGGGGCACCGGAGAATTCCCTATAGGACGAGCACCTAAACCTATTTTCCTTTGGCACCCTCCTAAGTTCATTGGCAAGCTATCCCTGTCTATTGTTGATCCATATCCGGATGACTGTTGACCATAACCCCCTCCCCCTAAACTCCTGTCAGGAACCATACCAGTACAACTTTGAGCCACAGTTGGAAGTCTTCTACTGACAAAACCCGTTTCGGGAACTCTAAACCTTTCAGCAGAATTTGACCCATAATTACTTCTTGGCAACGGACCAGACTGAGTCCCCCCAGAACTAGTAATGGTTGTCTGTCTTCTAGGTACCTTTAATAAGGGTGACAAAAAAGAGGGCCTAGCATAATAAGTAGGTGGTGCCACTCTTAACGACATTAAGGGTACGGGCATCCTACTAATCCCTCTAGGAGTGGGCCTTATCTGCCAACTAGCCAAGGGTATAGGAGGTTGTCGAATCCTATTCTGGGTAGGTGAAATATATAAAGTTAATTCATCCCCTCCCTGATTAGGCCCATCGTATACTCTCACATCCTGGGACATGGGTCTTAAAGGAACAGAAGGAGGGACTGGGTTGGGCTTAATAGGATTTGACCACTCATCCAACCTAATAGGGGACGACAGCACTGACCATTCCGAATCGGAGCTCATGGAAGTGGTACTATCCCCTAACACCTGCGGAGTTGGCGGACTCAAAATGATATCAGATTGATATAACTCGTCATCCCAACATGGTTCAACGGTTTGCTGTTCCTGTTTAGAGGAACAGGGACCTCTATTAGTAAAACCTTTCCTCATAATCACCAAGGCTTACCTTTTAAATACAAAAAATTTATAGTCTTTAAAATCTGAAAATAAAAAAATACTCCGGGAGAAAATCATTCCTTTCTCTCCCGGACTATCATGCTTGTTGTGAGGAATCGCAATAAGGGCAGGTATATATATCTATGCACTCCGCCTCCTCAGGGGTCAAATTAACACACCTTCCATGGAACCACTCTAAACAATGATCGCACTGAATTCCGAAACCTCTTCCCCATGGTCTCCGGCAAACACAATAAATTTTGCGAATAGGACGCACTAGGGTAGAATGATCCCCACTCATAATTTTATTTCTATAATGCTCTACCCAGGGGGGGGGGGGATCTCCCTATCTCTACACGGTTTTATTCTGTCATGATGCATAATGGACTGGGCATTACGCGTTTTCACTCTTAAGAGATAAGGGGTCAAAACTTTATCAATCACCCCTGGGCCTTTCCAGTAAGGACTTAATTTTTTGTTCTTTCCCTTAAGACAGGCAGTATCCAAGATATACACACAATCCCCTATATCATAAGATTTTTTCCAAATTTTCACATCGTAATCCTTTTTCATGCGTTTTTGTCTAGTCTGCAAAGTTTTACGAGCAATCTCATGTGATTTAACTATATTCTCCTTAAGATTTTTTAAATATAGATCAGGCAGAGGTTCTTGTTCTTCTGTTGGAGATCCAAACATGAGATCAGTGGGCATATTGATCTCTCTCCCCAACATTAATTTATTGGGCGTATACCCAGTACACCGATTTACAGAAGAACGAAGAGCACCGGCTAATTGAGGCAAATAAATGTCCCAATCTGTTTGCGTATCCCCAATATAACAACGTAAGGCGTTCATCAATGTCCGATTGTATCGCTCTACCTGGCCGTTGGACGATGGACGGTATGGGGTGGTACGGGCACGATGTATTTTCAATAAATCACATAAGGAGATAAATAGGTCACTTTGGAAATTTCGTCCCTGATCCGTAAAGATCTGACACGGAACTCCAAATCTCGAAAAGAATTCATTGACAGCGGCTTGTGCAGTTACCTCCGCAGTTTGAGATGGCAAAGGGATACATTCAACCCATTTGGTGAATTGATCCACCATCATCAAAATATATTCATTTCCCTGATTGGACTTAGGCAAAGGACCTAGGAAATCCAAATGAACTCTTTCCATAGAGGCTCCTGCATGATAATTGACTAAATTATGTCTAGCTATCCTAGTTGCCTTTTTACTTTGATTACATTGCATGCATGATGCAACATACAACTTAATTTCTTGGGTCATTCCGTACCAATAATATTTTGTTCTGATCCTATGTCTAGTTCGATCCCTACCTTGATGACCCGCCAGAGGGATATCATGATTTAATCTTAATAATTCAGAGACTAAAGGCTTAGGCACTACTAGTTGAGAATGACCGTCTAAGTCTTTCCTATACAAGATCTGATTTTCATCCAAATAATATAATTTCTGATTGATCCAATAACTTTTTGAGGCAGGACTAGCTATATATAATTCACCCTCCCCTGGTTCTATTTTGTTAATAATCCAATTTAATAAAATAGCCAAGTCAGAGTCTATCTTTTGGCCTTGTTTGATTTCCTCTTCTAATTTGCCTGATAAATCAATTCCTGAATCAAACCTTGGGGATTTTCCTGAGAATTATTAGGTGAGATTATTAGAGCACAAGTTGTTAACAATCCATCAAAATCAGTCGTACCAAGATTTTCATTAATTTTGTCTTGCCATTCCCCTTTAAAACTATTGAGGTCAATATCAATAGGGGGTTTCCCATTAATCTTGGGTGGGATTAAAGGGACAGCTTCTTCGACATCAGTTTGATATTCATACCAATTCTCATGGGCTCTTACACAATATTTGCAACCTCCACAGGGCAAATCACTCGGACGTATATTCAGGGCAAACTCAGGACAAGGGCCCGACACAGGTATCCTCGACAAGGCATCTGCATTGACATGTTTGGAACCTGGTCTATATTTTACAGTCATATCATATTGGGCAAGCTCTTCCATCCACCTAGCTAACTGACCGTTAGGGCGTTTAAACTTCAGTAACCAAGTAAGACTACTATGGTCAGTCCTGGCCGTAAAAGGTCGACCCAAGAGATAATGCCTAAATTGACGGGTAAATCGAACAACCGCAAGTAATTCTTTCCGCGTTGTACAGTACCGCTGCTGTTCCGGGGTTAAAGAAAAACTAGAGTAGGCTATTACTCTCTCTTGCCCATCTTGGACCTGACTTAATTCGGCGGCCACTGCTAAATTACTCGCGTCAGTATCCAAAATAAAAATATCAGTCTGATTAGGTAAAGCTAACACTGGGGTAGTTATTAAAGCAGTCTTTATATTTTCAAAAGCCTCTTGCTGCTCCTCCCCCCAATAAAAAGGTTTTTTACCCGTAATAGAGTACAAGGCCAGCGCCTTCTCTGCGTACCCTTTTAAAAAGACACGGTGATAATTGGCCAATCCCAGGAATTTTTCTACCTCTTTAGTAGTTTTGGGAACCGGCCAATCTCTTACCGGGGCTAAGTGCTTATCACTCATTTTTATACCATTTTTGCTCACAATACGGCCTAAGAATTCTACCTCTTGCCTAAATAATTCACACTTTTTAGGTTTCATTTTTAATCCATACTGACGGAAACGTCCCAAAACCGTTCTAAGATTAAATATGTGATCTTCAAATTTTTGACCCATAATTAACACATCATCAATAAATGCTAACGAGATATTCCAATTTAGGCCCTGCAGGACCAAATTTGCAGCTCTAGAGTAGGAACTTGGGCTATTGCTAAGGCCAAAAGGCATACGTTTGAACTCGAAGAGACCAAATTTAGTTAAGAAAGCTGTTTTCTTTTGATCTTCCGGCTTAACTTTAATCTGCCAATATGCAGAGTTAGCATCTAATTTAGAAAACCAGGTATTTCCTGCCAGGGTATCTAAACATTCATCGATAATAGGTAACGGATATATATCCTTAGTCGTAACTGCATTAAGGGCTCGATAATCAATACACCATCTTACATTCCCGTCAGGTTTGCGTATCAATACTGGGGCCGACGCCCAATCAGAAGTGGAAGGTTCGATAACACCTGCTTTTAACATTTTCTTTAAATGGGCTTCCTCTTCCGAGGCAAAACACAAAGGTGTCCTACGCATGCGTTCCTTAATGGGCCGGGCATCGCCCGTGTGAATAGCATGTTCAATGGCAGTAAAATTCCCTAAGTCATATTCAGATTGAGCAAAAACATCACTAAAATCAATCAATAATTCGGCTACTTGGTTTGCTTGGGCGCTTGACAAATGCTTAATTGATCGTTCATATAAAGAAACTAAATGTTCAGGCACCTTAGGGCTACCATCTACATTTAGTACACCATTGTCAACATTGGGGGGACCTACAGGGTTAGGGTTGGGGGAAACCGGGGAAGAATCTCCTAAGGGAATAGGAAGTATTGATTCCTTTCCAACCTCATATTCTTGTCCAATTATGTCATTAGCTTGTAAAACAATTTCCTTATCAGACGCATTAATCAAACATACCGTGGGATAATCAGTATTTGAATGAAGAGTACGACCAATAAGTAACTGTTCACTTTCTATAGGCTCTATCATATAATCTTTTAATGTCCTATCCATTTTACAAGGTAGACGAGTGACTGACCTAGCTGTAATAATAGTTTTAGTAGGGACCATAACTTGGGCGGTATATGGGGTACTATCAGTATTACACGTAGGCCTTACTCCTGTTACTAGGGGAATACTCTCATCACCTACTATTAAACACTCATGTAAAAAATCAATAATAACTTTCCACTTTCTAAGAAAATTTAAACCAAGTAAAGCTGTGTCAGCTATAGGGGCTACATAAACATTATCCGTGAACGTAAAAGACCCTATTCGGAGAGTAACGGGGCCTATTAGAAATCCAGGAAATGTCATATTCTCGGCTGCTGCATGTATTGTAATATCCCTAATCTTGGGTGGCTTAATTTCAAGCTGATCATAGACCTTAGGCGATATTATAGTACAATCCGAACCAGTGTCAATTAACGACTCAGTAACTAAATTTTCTATTGTTAGAGGGACTCTATATGCAATAGCAGAGGGTAACCTAGCAACAGAAATTTCATCATCAGGCTTAGAAACACTAACACTCTCCCCAACCTTGGAACTAAGAGCAATGTTAACCTGACATTCTTCTACAGGTTCAGGTAAGAGTGATTGTTTCAAGTTTGGGCCTTGTTCAACTGGGAGCGAGGGCAGGCCTACTGCCTCGTCCCTTGGGCGTTTAAAGTATCATTTTCTTCCTTAATTCTTAACTGTTTCTTTGTGGAGGCCGATGCCGGTAACTTAGTAGGCTGCTGGGGGCATTCATTCTTATAATGGCCTAACTCTCCACATCCAAAACATGTAATATTTGTCCTATTAGGCGAAGGGGAGGACCTTCTCCTATTTAAAGTTAAAAGTAAAGTCGCTATCATATCTTTAAGTTGGCTTACTTCCATCTTAACTTGACCTATCTCAGATTCCTCTTTCGGTTTTTCCGGAATTTCCCCAACATTTAAACTGGGAGGTTTAACTTGCTTACGCATAGGCGACGGGCTAGTTCTACGTACATGGGGGTATACGGGACTATATTCCATTGATGTTTGCCTATCTATTGGAGGCAAATCCGTAAATCCTACTTGAGAAGGACTAGTTGATCTTAACTCAGGGTAATAATAAGTTCTATTAACACGAGGGGATCGTGGATTTTGATATAAATAAAATAAAACCAAGTACGAACAATCCAAACCATTAAACAGAATTCGAAGTCCTAAAAAAAACGTTATAGGCAAAATAGTGTAATCAGCAAATGGACTGCTCCCCGTGTACAAAATACACGACAAACAGTGGTAACAGGTGTCCGGAAGAGTAAGCTTACCCTGCCTGGCGCCACACCCGCCATAGCTGCATCCAAACTATTAGGCAAAATGTCGATAAAATAGCGTGATTGGCCAATGAACTATCGGTATGCAAAATGCACGTGATGAACTGTGTTAACTATGTAGTGGACATATAATCAGTGAGATAGTATTAGTATACGTGTCAATTAAATATATCTAGAATAATAACCGAGAGAGACACGTTATATTTACCAATCAAGTCAACATGACGGCCATAAAACTTTTTAAAGGTTTTTATAAGTTTAGTGCGCACGTATCCTTGTAGTTGAAGCTTAGATGACAAATGCCTCGATCTACTTAAAAAATCAGAATAAAAGGAACAAGCTCTCGCGTACCGAATTAGCTGAGACACAGACACTCCATAAGCTGGTGATATTGGAATGTTACTACTAATAAATGGAAAGTTAACAATCGGAAAGTCAAAGTCATCACGTTTATCGTACAATTTAACACTCAGTTTATGGCAATTGTCAAAATCGAGACGCAGATCCAAGTAGGAAGCGTAATTGTCACTGTCAGTGGTGTTTTTAATTTCCAGCTCATCAGGATATATGAATTCGACATAATCACTAAATTTTGGATTATTAAGTGATAAAACGTCATCGATATATCGATAAGTGAAATTAAAATTTCTGACCAATCGTTTATTTGTTTTAACGAGCGCTTGGATGTAATCGGCTTCGTACGAATAGAGAAATAAATCAGCAAGCAACGGTGCACAGTTGGTGCCCATGGGGATACCTACCACTTGCTGATATATTTCCCCTCCAAATTCAACAAAGATGTTATCAATTAAAAAATCCAACATCTGAATTATCTTGATGGCGGTGAATTTGTTTTTGGAATCACTGTGATTCTTAACGAAATACGTGGATTTGTAATTAACAACTAAATATTGATATCTAGCAGTTCCCGATTTAGATGAAAAGACACTGTGAATGATGTCTTTCAACCTGGCTTTTAATTTACTATGGGGAATTTTAGTATACAAAGTAGAAAAGTCAAACGTTTGAATGGATGAGACTGAAGCAAGCGATCTAGATTGCAAACCATCAAGTAATTCTTTAATCGTCTAGGCATAGAAGATCTAGATGGTCGAGACCTAACCCCAACCGACTCATAGTCATCATGTCTAAGTGTCTGGGAGAAAGACTCTGTCTCTACCGGATTAGGGAATCCTACTTGCCTATCCGCCCCGGGATAACCACTACCCCTAGTGGAATTAGTGTTAGATTTTAACGGAATGACCGTGTTGACATGAGTATACCATTGCAACCTTTCAACCGCTTCCTCCATATCAATTAATCTTAAATTAGCGACAAATCTACCCGCCTCTGGGTCATTACAGCCTGAAACTAACTCCAAAACAGATTGTCTAGCTATAAAACTCTCCGTCGCAAAACCAGAATAAGCTCTCAACGCTAACTGTTGCACTCTGTCACTCCAGTCACTTATCGCTTCATTAACCCGCTGAGTTGCCATTTGAAATTCCACATGGGCTGCCTCGGGTAGGGCTGGGTAAAATATCGATATAAATCGATTGGGCGGCCCAGAAAAGCACTATCGATAGCGGTGGGTTATTATCGATTATCGCCCTTCGTCTATTTTTCTTGCGTCTGAAATGTCAATGTTTTCTTTCAGTTAATTATATAGAGCGAAGCCCTAAAGCATCGCGCGAAGCGCCGTGCTTGAGCAAAGCTCTTTTCCGGTAACACAGGAGCGTAAGCAAAATGTCACCCAAAGACTGTTGATTAAAAAAAATTTCAGACCGGAACCGGATACACTGGGCAAAATTGGCAATGCGCATGTCAGCGCATGTCAACTTACCAAATCTCGCCCAAGCGAGATTTCGCGTCTCTAAGAAATATTTCTATGACGCGTCGAATGAATGACGTCACATATTTTTGACGTCAATGAAAATTCTCACACATTTTTGTTCTTTTTGCAAAAACCAGCTCTAGTGTAGGCTCATTTGTCATCAAATAAATATTCGTGTCATTTTTTTGGTAAAAGCAAAAACTCAATTGATTCTGAAAGAAGTTATCATATGCTTTAATAAAAAATAGGGTGCCATTTTTTTTTCACGTTCTAGGTGTCCGAAATCCAAGATGGCGTCCAAAATGGCCGCCATTCAGCAATAATTCAATATCTTCGCTAGTACACATGATATGATGCCAAACAAAGTATCTAAATATAGGTTTCCCAACACAAGAAAATCAATGGGATCATCAAATTTCGCTAAAGTTGTGATTTACATGCCTAATTTCAAGATGGCGCCCAAAATGGCCGCCGTTTACACTAAATTCTGCTTATTTCATTACAGTAGTCAATACAATGATATTGGAAATAGAAGTACAAATAAAATATCTGATTAAAGTATTGTTCTGGTCAGGTGATATGAATAAGTCCTAAACAAATCTATATAACTATTGTGGATCTACTTTAGTTATTGTTCAGTGTAATAGTATGAACGAAAAAAACCCGCCAAAGTCACATATAGTTTTAGCAACGGAAATCAAACATCTTCACACTCCTCATTTATCCCTGACTGGCTTGCTTTGTTGTTGCAGTTGAAAACCCAGCATGCACAGAATTCTGTACATGGGATATTGTTTTTGTGACAACTACACCTTCCTTCACATCCAGATTTACATCCGCACTTGATCAGGTGCAGTATTGCCTCAGGAGCTGGTGGATTCAAACATCGAACGGCAGAGTAGTGACTTGAACCTGCGTCAAATTGCCAACCAAATTCAGCGGGTGCTGGGAGGCATGGGTGATTTTTATCAGCTTTCTTCCAAATCATGGCTATGTAGTGTGCACGCCGAATATGTAAGTCCAGTGAACCAGAAGTTGGTGGAAGATTTTCTCCTTCGGCTGCACGATTTGAGAAGAGGAACCAGCGAAGCTCTTTCACTTTTGTGTGGATTTTGGATCGATACAGCACACAAACAAAACGTTCCAGGTGAGAGCATAGATCAGACGGCAGATCGTTGTCATTTCCAAGCATTGCTAGTGCATCCAGGATATCTTTGTCACAAGACATGAATGCCTTGAAGCACCAGTCTTTGGTTCTGCCAGCAAATCTACCAGACACGTCAGAGCCTGTCAGAGCATGAAGACCCAACAGTGCAGAAGCGCGCTTTTGTCCTAAGCTGTTGTATACATTACAGACAGATATGTTCCTTTTCCGCCTGCCCTTTCCAGTGAGGAAGACTGTAGAAACTGGCAAGTGCGGATACACGTTGACAAGTAGCAACAAGACATCCGTATCTGGAGAACTGACCACAAGATCTGCATCATGGGGAGCATTTATCGCATGGAGTATGAGCAACGTGTCTGCCTCCTCTTGGCTGTGAGTGAGAAGCGAGTCTGGAATATCAACATTGCCCTTGGTTTGTGTTCCTGATGTCACCATAAATTTCTTCAATCTGTTGTTTGAGCTCCTGCTGTGGCGTTCAACCTTGTCAGCCAAATACTCAGTGAGCTCTGCTTTGGTCCGAATATCCGAGAGAAACTCCTTCAGAGAAATATTCTTGATTAAAGTGGTGTCCTTCACGTGGTAATATGTTGACTTTCCCTTGGTCCTCTTTGTCCTCATCTGTTCCTTGAGTGATGTTTTCATGTACCTGTCAAACACCAATCTGACCTCATCATAGTTTGTAGCTATGTTACAGACTATCGCCAGAAAGGAGTCTGCAAAATCTTGACACGTCTTCATTTGGTCGGTCTTGGGAACAGAGTTTACCACAGCCATTCCATCGATGATGATTACTCGATATGCTGATGGTTGATTGGTCTCCACATCTGTTTGTTCTACTTGTAGTGGTACATGTATTGAATGATTGCCAGATGGCTCACTTTCTGTTGCCTCGTTTCTGTCAGCTTTGGCCTGTTCTGCGTTACTATTGAGTTTCTCAAGATGATGCAGTATCGAAGCCTTATCATAGGCTAGCAGAAGAGACCCATCTGAAGCAAATAAGGATCGTGGTACCACACCAAACTCGTAAGTTCCAATGCACTCCTTCAGGTCAAGTTCTGGTCGACTCCTGGAGATAACAATGAAGTGCTGCAAAAGTCCTCGCTCTTCTTTGATCTTGACCACCTTGTCCCCTACTCTGATTTCGGTTGATGCATTAGCACTTTTGAAAGTTCCAAGTTTCTTTTTGGTCATTTTCTCCCACACAGAGAGTTTTCCTTATATCAGGCGTTCAGTGACAAAACCTTCAAACATCTGTTGACCAATCTCATCACGGCGAAGGATGTCATTGGCAACAGTTTCATTCATCACTGACTTGGTGAGCAGGTTGTATATCTCATCCTCGTCAGCAGATTCAAATGGGTTCCCATGCTGATGAAATACTGCACTGAGATTGACTGCATTTTGTGTGACACGAGAGAGCTTTCCTCCTGTGAGTTCATGGTGTTGTGTTCTTTTCTCATTGTTGACAGTGTAGTATGTTTTTTCAAATTCGCGTTGTAAATTTGACAGTTCAGGTGCAATGAGAAAGTACTTGTCCAGTGACTTTTCGTTCTGAGTGATTCCTACTATCCCACCAATGACTTTGAGTTCACGGTTCTCTTGTTCGATCCCATGGTCTGGACCTATTGATGTGAATCCAGCCACGCCTTTGGTGACACAGAAGTTGCCCTTCTCAAACTCGGCCCATATTTCGGGATGATTTGTTTTCGTTTCTTGCATCGTAGATATGTATAGTGGCATCAGACGTGCATAATTTAAGTGGTCGTGGGCAAAAAAGTACTTTGTAAGTGCTTCCAGACTCTGCATATGTAGCAATATGTCTCGTTGTCTGGTTGCTCGAATAAATTGGAGAATGGTCTCAAACTGCTTCATGTAGTTACTGATGAAGCGCTGAATCTTGTTTGCAGTGCCAGCAGATTGTTTGATCTTTTTGAAGATTTCCCTGGATTCAAACAGTTCGATGGTTTTCGTAACGACATCGCCCAGGTTATGTCTGCTTTCTGGGTCCAGATTAATGTCTTCTTTATATGCTTCTCCCAAACAAGTGGAGGTTTCTTTCAAGAAAGCTTCTTCATCTGGATGAATGTGGAGAAACTTTCGGAAGTACATACTGTACAAAGCCAGCAAGGTAACTGTATGAGCTTCCAATGCCCGATACATGTGTTTTCCGTTGAGTATTTGTGTTACTGTTGTTGGTGAGTATAATCCAGCTTCGACCCATGCTTGGTCAATACCACTCCCTTCCACATATTTACCCAAGGCTGCCAAAGCCCAAAAGACGATGTGCAACTCACCAGGCCGAAACAGGAACTGCTTCTTGATATCCTCACGCTCCATCCACAACTTCATGGCCATATCGTATAGCTGAAGATCAAGAGTCACGACTGTGACAGATTCTGGTCCCATGGCATAAGTGGCGATAGCACGTGCTCTCATTAGACCCGTATAGAGAGTGTCGTACTCTGTTGGAGGTGAGCGTATCAGTGGTGGTACTAGGGCAATGTTTGTCTTTGGACCAGAAGGAGACAGCAAAGAGTTGAAGCCCCCCCATGTTCCTGGACAAGAGACAAGTTTGACCTCTACTTCACTTTCTTTGAAGTCCAAGCATCCAGTAATCCATGCCAGATCCTTCTTCGTGTTCAACTCTGTGCTAGATGTGCCAGAATTCAGTGTGCAAACACGCTTTTTGGCGGTTGGTACCGGTTTGTCACATGGTAAGGTTTCACATGGAACTATAGCCTCCAATGTTTCAGAGCGTGATGAACGATCAATGTCAATTGGCATTGTTGAGGAACTGTCAGATTCAGTCTGATATACAGCAATGGCAGTGCCATGGAGCGTATTCATCCCAGAAGGTGTGGATTCAAGAAAATCTATGTTATCCAGGGCAAGCCAAACAAACATATCGTGGACCAACCAAGGTGGACGATAAACCCCTCCCGTGGATTTCATCCGCTTAAGAACAGCATTGGCGATGGCAGTCTCTATTTCCATAACCTTTTTGTATGGGACAGAGAGGTCTAGTTGGCCTAGCTTTTCTACAAGGCACTTTGATCTGGTGCTTTTGTGTACATCTAGAGCTAATCCGACATTAAGGGGAGTTTCAGTTCGGTGTTTGAAAGCGACGTTTCCGTGTTTTGTTTCATAAGTAACCTGTCGATCAGTCTTGTATGCACACACGAAATGCTGCGCCAGTACAGATGCACTTTGATTCATAGATTCGGCCCTGCTGGTAGTTTTAACATCATGCAAACCTTGGATAGCATGTTTGCAGAAGAGTTGGAGCAAAGCCGGTGGTTCATAATTATCAAACCTTCCTTGAAATTTCCACAGAGGTGCGTTTGCAATGTCTTTTCTCAGGATTTTAGCAGCTTTCAGAAGGACTTTCACATCTTCTCTTAGCTTGCTTGGGTCGTTGGCAAAACCACCAGCTAACAGGCTTTCCTTGGCCTTTGTAGAAAGTACTTGTTCTGGTTTTGTTTTGTCTAGAGGTCTGGTGAAGTGCACATCAGGGATATTGTCTAAAATCAGTTGCTTTAGGTATGCTTTGTATCGCGGATAACCGGGTAAAGTAAACCCGTTTGCTTCCAGCAAACACACATAGGATTTTTCAATGTCGTTCATATTCAAAACAGATTCATGCCTTGATTTGTTAATTTCTGTTTCCACCATGTCGAGAATCTCTACATCAGACACTAACTGTGCGAACTTAATATCATCTTTAGGGAGTTGTCTCTTAGCCCTTTCTATCTCTCGTTTTGCATGACTTAAGCACAGCAGGTGATACTTCATGTCCTCTGCAACTGCTGTTAAAAGATCTGACGATACAACAACATTGCTCAGTCTGACTCTCAACTGTTCATTTGTAGTCTGTTGGCCAATTGCCTTGAGCTGAGCTCCCATGTTTTCTGTCGAGACATTATGCAAGTTGTCTGTTTTGTCCTCTTGGCAAATGATACACATCTCCTTGTCAAAAGTCTGACTTCTTGTACGTACATGGCCCAGTCCGACTTCTGCTACAGACTTAGAAGTACAGGTAGACGGGATTTGTGATGGTCGTCCTTTTTTCTTCTGTTTTACGTCACAGACATTGCCTGTTGCTTCTCCCTTCTCATATCTCATCTTTGCTCGTTCAACTTTTGTTTTATTTGTGAGATCCTTGTAACATGTCTTGTGGTAGGAAACACCTTTCTGTTGCAGTTCATCAGCAGACCAACCACTTATGCGACCCTTTAATGCGAAGAACTCTGTTTCCCCACATGAACATCGAATACCAGTTGAGGTAATTAGTTTCTCTAGTGAAGCCAATAAAGGGTGAAGCACATAGTTTGTATAATCTTTTTGTTTGCTGCTCAGCTGACAAATAAAGCACAGTTCAAAATCCACAGTTTTTGACTTTTTGTTAGATGAAGACTCTGCCATGTTGGTTAATATCCCTGGACTGCGTTATATCTCCATGGTAACGACACACATATCTGACATCATTACATTGTGACATCATAGTATATCTATAGTTACTATGGAGATAAGAATGTTCACGTGATATCATTCGGTTCCTCATTGAAAGTCTATCTATATTGCTAAATGACGGCCATTTTGGACGCCATGTTGAAATTGGGCATGTAAATCACATTTTAGCCTAAATTTAATGGTTTCATTGGTTTTCTTGTGTCGGAAAACCTATATTTAGATACTTTGTTTGGCATCATATCATGTGTACTAGCGAAGATATTGGATTATTGCTGAACGGCGGCCATTTTGGACGCCATCTTGGATTTCGGACCCCTAGAACGTAAAAAAAAAATGGCACCCTAATTTTTTTAAAAACTTATGATATCTTCTTTCAGAATCAACAGAGTTTTTGCTTTTACCAAAAAAATGACACGAAATTACAAATGAGCCTACACTACTCAGGCAAGGCCTGTTACATATTACACCGCTCACTTTAATTACTATCAGGTATCAATGTAACGCATAACAAAATTGTGTCTGCCTATTGAACAGCCGTTTTCGTCAATTCACTCTCATTGAAACGTTACTTTAGTTTTGAAGAAATTATTGTTGAATATCGCTAAATCGGAGATATCCGGATGTGTAAATAAAGTTAGAGTTATTTCCCTTTGCAAGCTTCAGAATTCGTCTGTACAGTTCACTATTTCTCTACGTGTGCCTCAGTAATGAGTACCCGGTACAATAAATAGCACACATGGACGACAAAACTTTTGTTGATTTACTTATATATTATACGAATAATGGTTCTCTATTGACACACGAAACGACACAGAATTGTCCGCCATATTGATATTTTCGCGCGCACGTACGCAATGTTTTGAATCGGAACAAGTTCATTTTGGTCCTTTAACATAATTATTTACGATATTTCTTCATACGGAACCACGGATGCATTATTTTAATAATAAACAACATGAATTGACGTATATATACGTGATATAACAAGTTTTATTAAAGCGGAAATTTCATATTTTCTAAGAAAGTCAAAACATAATTATTTCTATGTCTTTTGCTCAAAAGGTTGTCAACTCACTATTATACGATCATGGGCAAAATTTTTGGGGCATTGAAATGGGTGACACAGGTTGATTGAGGAAATAGTTACTCAATTACCTCCCTTGTTTTCCCATACCTCTCCATGGACGGCCATCTTCAAACGTTTGAATTTGAAGTTGAAAATGATATTTTTGCCAATTTCTCAACTGGCAATAGTGAATTATAGGATTAATAGGATTATCCTTTAACAAGGTAGGACTGTTTATAGGTTCAATCTATTTTAGGGCTTTATTTTAATACATTTTAAAAATATAACTTAAAAAAATGCTATTGCAACTTTAATGTTTTCCAAGTAAATCTCCTTAGACAGGAGCAAACGATCTTTCGCCACTTCGTTATCGTATGGTTTTAAACTTTGAACTTACACTGTATCCAGTCTTGATGACGACCGTGAAAATAAGTTTGTTTTCGATACTATCGATTATCGACCGACATTTCATTGCCGATTATCGATAGTGAAAATCACTATCGATACCCAGCCCTAGCCTCGGGTATATCCTGACCTCCGAAACGTTTTTCCATCATTTCTAATGTCACTTGAAAATTCATTTCCGGATATCTCCGAGTTATATTTGTAAAATAGTCGGCTGCCTTATCAGATAAACAATAACATAAGTAATTCATACATTGAAAACTATTGGCGCCCCAAGGTTGGGACAAAGCAAAATGGACAAATTTATCACTGAAAGTATTCCAACTTCCATCTGATTTTCCATTAAAAGATAAAGAACGAGGTATGGTAGAAGGGTTAAAATAATTCTCCCTGGCTCGGGTACCCCCATCATCTCTCACATATCTCCCCTCCCTTTCCTGTTCATTGCGGGGTGGGATAGGATCCCTAATCCTAGCATCTTGACTAAGACTCCCATCCTGTTTCATAAACTCCCCCTTATCTTTTTTGTTATTGGTATTTGGGATAGGATCATTAAGTCTACCATCCTGACTGGCATTACAAAAGAGGCGGATTTAATGATCGCTGATCCTCCATAAAACGTTGAGTTTCAGATAAGAATGCATCTCGATAATCTTGTTCCATCTTTATAGACCACTGACTACCCCCATACGCCATGTTGAAAATTAGGTAAAGTCACTTTAATTTATTCCCAACTTATCTATACAACCTATCAAAAGCTTCACTATAACGTGCTTTATTGTAATAGTGATATAAGATTTCAAATTATCTTCAAAAAGTCAATCAATAAACTTTATTCAAGAAAAAATTCCTAAGTTCTAAAATAATTTCTCAATAGTCGGCCATTTTGTTTGTTTACTTCCGGTTAAATTGCCTATGGGGAAATTCCTAAGCGATATTCAATCTACCCACGTGATCTAACTTCAAAGAAATGTTGAGACAATAAAAATAAATCAACTTTAATTTCAATATCCTCTAGAAATATTAACTAAAATACTATTCTAATAACTGACCAGGGGCCTATTTCACGAAATTTTAACTAAGATAAGATCCCAATTTTAGTAATTTGATTGGACAATATGACAGGGCGACAGACAGGTAAATATATTATATACTAATAACACTGATAAGCACTACACAGCTATTCTACAAGCAGCATGCAACATGCACCACCACTACTGCAGTCATAAAATAAATATAAGTAAAAGCTTTCTACTTACTATAATCTAAGTGATCCAAATTTAACCACAAAAATAATTGCTGTAATCCAGAAGCACTATAATTCCCAATATGTACGTTTTCTAAATTCTCCGTAGCCGAAGCAGTATAAAAAGTCTAAGAGATCTCACGAAATCTAAAAGGGACAAATATGGACCAACCACGGCCTTTATACCCAAAAAAAACATGCACGTGCAAAATTAATAAACGTCACAGACGGGCTGATCCATTTTAACCTGAGGGGGATCAGCTCACGTCTGCAACAATAATCATACAGTTCACAGGTTATAAACACGTATGTAATAGATTGTGTAAAAAGCAAATATCAAACCAACGGAGCAATGTTATTTTTATTTTGTGTTCTATTAACCTCTCTGCAAATTGAAATCTCAACCTGGAAATGGTAATTCGACAAGTAGGTGTAATAATTGTATTATAAGTATAGGCTGTAACATATAGTTAATTTGGTCTGAAATAACAGTAGTTATCTCCCATTAATCTTGAAGCATTGTTAATACATTAGAGTTATGCACTCTTGCTATATATGCACTTCCTGTTTTCCATGTACAACCATGTGCTTCACAAATAAACATGTCTACATATACTGGTCTTTTATCAAATAAGAACCCATGACATAGGCTACGCTAGAAAACGGGAGAGGGGGAGAAATGGGGTTCAACGTCCACTCAACACAAACTACTAGGTCATTTCGGGACTAACATATGGGTTAATTATTTCAATAATTCGCTTGTGCGTAGGGGTCTTTAGCAGTAGGAGGTAACCGGAGTGCCAGAGGAAACCCACGAGTTTGAGAAGGCGCCCCTATCTCCATGCCACATACGCTCACGCCAGGGCTCGAAACCACAGCCGCAAGCCAGAGGTGACCGGCCAGCTAGAGGTCGAAGCGCGGCACTCTAGACCACGAGGTTGAGAAGGCGCCCCTATCTCCATGCCACATACGCTCACGCCAGGGCTCGAAACCACAGCCGCAAGCCAGAGGTGACCGGCCAGCTAGAGGTCGAAGCGCGGCACTCTAGACCACTAGGCCATTCCACCCCCGCCCCTGCTAGAAAACGGGTTATTTGATTGCTTCACAGGAAAATGGTATATACCTGATATATTATTCAATATTGACGTGTATGTTTTTATTATTAAATTATCAACACACAAAAACATAAAAAAAATTACGAAAATCCATTTTAATTACAAATATATAATGGCATTATGATAACAGGCGTATATTACAATTGAATCACCTGTCAATCAAGACTGTTCTTCAACACGGGTCACGTGGTATTATTACAGCTTAACTGGTCATGTACAGCCAACCACAAGACAATTTTCTTCTAGCGAATTATACCGTCACATAGTTAACCAAGGTGAACAAATTTGATTGAAATAATGGCTTTTGACAGCCCCCCCCCCCCCAAAAAAAAAAAAAATTTTTGGAAACTAAAATTATAATTGAATTGGCAAAATGTAGGAAATCTAGATCCGTTGAATAGTGACGTCTTACCTCGATGATCGTCGAGTAACTGGTTAGGGATTTCGCGACCGCAATAGTGCGGGTTTGTGCCACGGGATGAATTAATGATCGGCCTCTTTCCCGTACCACATTTGTTAGGCTAATTGTTATTGGGGTTGGCCTGGCAATTGGATCTGTAATAAATTGAAATATTTTATTTCTGTACTAAATTGAAATATTTTATTTAAATTGAATCAATGTTTATTTTCATAAGCCCTCGGGGCGGGATGCATTGATGGGATTGTGTGTTGGGTTTGTTAATGGTGGAGATTTTTTATCCTGGTGAACTCGATTTTAACACTTTAAAGCTTTGTGACAGTCCGGTTCAAGGCACCCCAAAACGTATTGAATGATAATTGATGGGACAGGGTCGTCCCGAAATGAAATACAATGGGGTTTAACAACCTACTTTTCTGCACCTAACCTTGGCTAATGGAAGATGGACATACGCCATACAATGTGCTATGAGGGAAATTTTTCCCGGGGAACGGAGCTACGACCTACTCTTATATCGAATTCCAAATGCCAATGGATCTTTTACGTGCACGTCAATGTGTACAGGGGACCTCGGTTTTTCGTACCATCCGAACGACTAGACAGCTGTCCTTATCAGTTACCGCGTTCTGTATCACTGACAAGGGAAAAACCACTTCGCCACGTGGTTTCCAGGGCCGTCTCGAGCGTGCACATTGATATATATTTTACGAAATTGTAAAGCTGGAATCAAAAGACCAGGGGCCTATTTCACGAAATTTTAACTAAGATAAGATCCCAATTTTAGTAATTTGATTGGACAATATTAGATTGATTTTACTGCTTAGCCAATCGACATTGAAGAATCTACTAAAATATGGATTTTATCTTAAGTTAAAATTTCGTGATGTGGTTTCCTTTAGGGGCAGACAGAGGGGTTATATGTTGGCTATAGTTTTTAATAATAGGAGGAGTGGAGTGGTTACAATGGAAAATATTGCAGAAATTCGGGAAGGATGTCGCTTTTGTTCAAGACTTAAAACTATGCTCTTTGTTTATTATAATTTAAGCAATTGTTTTTAGTTAAACTTGATTTTGGCTACAACAGCAAATTGTGCTTCTTAATATATAAATTATTACCGACAATGGGTGTATTTATCCCAAACTGATAAATTTAAACATTAAATCACTTTCTTACCTGCTGTATTGTATTGTATTCCAGTACTAATTGATTTATTAATTTTATAGTGTAATAATAAATAACTTTGATCCTGTTTAAGATCCTGGTTGGTATAAAGTTGAACAACTAGTGTTCCATCCGAAATTGCAAAAACTTTTTTTTTATTTTCGACTTCTTTTCCGGTTATGACAGTAAATTTTAAAGGTCTTTTGTAAGGGCCATTTTTGTCATCTAAAATGGACGTAAATGAACTCATTTTGAAAAGGGGGACAAATGGTAATCCTTTTTGCTTATATAGGTGAATTTCCACGTGGTATTTCAATCCGAGGCAGAACTCGATTTTTACCTGTGCTTTGATATCTAAGAAAATACCTGTAGAATTTAGTATGGTGGCCCATTTGTGTCGGAGAACGCTAGATAGGAGACGATCCTACGCAAAATGTGACGTCATATGTGAATTGTGGGTTAGGGTAAGGGTTAGGCTTGATTATGGATTAGGGTTAGGGCTAGCCCTGTTTACATCTCGGGACTTTGACCAAATCTACAGGTCCTAGCCCTTACCCTAACCCACAATCTACATATGACGTCATATGTGCTAAAATGCGTAGGACCGTCTCCTATCTAGCGTTCTCCATTTGTGTCATGGATTAAACTGTAGCTTTGTTTCTAGTAATCTGTAGAATTTAGTATGGTGGCCTATTGGTGTCATTGATTAATCTATAGCTTTTTTTCTAGTTATTTGTTTCATACTAGAAGGATAAAATGGTGAAAAAAAAAACAAAACAACGAATACTCCTTTTTCCGCTGTGTATTTTCCATGATAAAAAAAGGTTTCCATGATGGAGAAAAGATTTCAAGCACCGAGAAAAGGTATTCTTCCACGATGGAAACCTTTCTCCGTGAAGGAAACCCCTTTCTCCGTGAAGGAAACCTCTGTACTGAAAACTTATTTTCCGTGATGAGAACCCTTTTTACCACAGAGAAAAGGTTTTCCGGTGAGATGAAACCCCTGTTTTTACGCGATAGAAACCCTTTCTCGACCGTAGAAACCTTTTACCGTAGAAACCTTTTCTCCACCGTAGAAACCTTTTCTCGACCGTAGAAACCTTTTCTCGACCGTAGAAACCTTTTCTCGATCGTAGAAACCTTTTCTCCACCGTAGAAACCTTTTCTCCACCGTAGAAACCTTTTCTCTGTGATGGAAATCTGTTCCCCACGTTAGAAACACATGCTTCCCATATGGAAACATTTTTAACGCGGAGAAAGAATTTTTTCCGGGGTGTCAACCCTTTTCTCCGCATGTACAAGTAGCCCCAAACAAATAACTTTTAACACATATCATTTGAACTGTTTATTTAACAACGACAGTCTACATATATGTAAATACCACAAAGGTATAGCAAAAGCCTTTTTAATTCTGTATACGCCTGGAAGTACCATGTTAGCTCCCGGTGCTCGCTCAGAAAGTAATAAGAATTTAAAAATTACAAAAAATAACAATTTTAGAAAAAATTAAAATTTGTTCAATCAAGTGTTTCACTGAATCAGCGTTGTATAATCCGGCCTTTAATGACGAATACCATTTTGTCTTAGTTTGTCCAATTTATAAACATCTGAAATATATATAAAAATATTATTATTCGAACCCCATTGTTTTTAAATTATTTAATCTTGTATGTATCTGAACTTGTAAACCTTGGTAGATTTTTATATTTTTCTAATAAAATAAGAGATGAAGAGAATACAGGGAATAGTAACAGTTAATATAAGTCACTATACTCTCCATACCATGATTCTTGTTTGTAATATCGTGTTTATACATTAGTATATATTGATATTTGTATTGTTTATACATGTATGGGGGGTTGGAATGTTCTAGTGATCTAGAGTGCCGCGCTTCGACCTCTAGCTGGCCGGTCACCTCTGGCTTGCGGCTGTGGTTTCGAGCCCTGGTGTGAGCGTATGTGGCATGGAGATAGGGGCGCCTTCTCAACCTCGTGGGTTTCCTCCGGGCACTCCGGTTTCCTCCCACTGCTAAGGACCCCTACGTGCAAGCGAATTATTGAAATAAAATTAAACCATATGTTGGTCCCGAAATGACCTGGTTTGTGTTGAGTGGACGTTAAACCCCATTTCTCTCTCTCTCTCCTCCTCTCTCTCATACATGTATATTTATATTGTTAATATATTTGCTTTTCCTTTTGAGTTTGTGACCCAAGGGTAATAAAAATTGAACTTGTAATTGAAGCTACAAAAGATTAACAAACAATCAATCATCAGTTATCTCTAAGATAAAAACTAATTATTTAATGGGTAAAGCGGAGAATTTTCGAGGTTTAAAAGGCGTGGACAAGAACGACCTGCCAACCAATGAGTCGGCCAATTTATTCTGATTGGCTCGAACAATTTCCAATTGCTGTTTCCTTGACAAATTTCTTGAAAAAATGTGGTTTCTTACGTTTACATTCTTATTTATCATCTAACAGATTGTATGGTAAATTCCAGTCTGCTTATCGAGAGGGGCATAGCACCGAGACTGTACTCTTACGAGTGCTGAATGGTGTCATGCTTGCTCTAGATAGGCAGCATGATGTAATAGTAGTGTTACTTGATCTTTCTGCGGCTTTTGATACCATCGACCATGACCTACTCATGGACAGATTGCGCTCTATGACTGGATAAACGCATTCCTTCGCGGTAGGACCCAGAGAGTGTCAGTACGGTCGATGGTGTCGGAGGACCACGTCCTTGAATTTGGAGTCCCCTAGGGCTCGGTCCTTGGACCGGCTCCGTTTGCACTTTACATGACTCCTCATGAGGACATTATTACCCGCCATGGTCTGAATGCTGTCATTTACGCGGACGATTCTCAACTGTACATCGCCTGCGATTCTCGAACAGACTCTGTCACAGTAGGTCGAATTGAGGCCTGTGTTGATGAGATCCGTGACTGGTAGTTCAGCTCTGAACGTCGGTCTCATTACACTCACCCTGAACGTTCAGGGACTGTCCCATTGACTCAATGTCGAAAAAAATTGGAGAATAGTAAATTTTACTGGACAACTTTTCATTGCTAAACGAAGGGGTCTCAATCCGTGTGAAAGCCTGTACAATGTAAAGCCTGTACATTTCGTTTCGTCTTGTATGACCGACATTCCTGAATGTGGACGTTGACTGAGTTAGAGTGTCATGGTAGCGAAAATGTAACTTGATAGGAGGGGACGTATTTTTAACAGCGTGTTGTGTCGCTCATACTGACTCTAGCGAAGTAAGCAAGGTCTTATTTTCTCACTAAGATGTTCGTTTACATTGTACATGTGTCCACACGGATGGACATCCCATGGTTTAGCAGTGAAAAGTTGCCCAGTAAAATTGACTGGGGCTCTAATTATTTTCGACATTGATTGAATCGGACAGTCTCTGAACGTTCAGGGTGAGTTTAATGAGACCGACGTTCAGAGCTGAACTACGTGACTGGATGCGAGCAAATTTGCTCGCACTGAATGACAGTAAAACCGAAATAGTCCGGTTCTCATCACGCAGCAAAGACGCAAGTCTGCGAGTAGTCGAGGGTGGTGTGCGCGTTGGAGTGGTAATTATATCTCCGTCGGCAACCGTCCAAGATCTAGGGGTGATGATGAACTCAGCGGGACTTATGGACGAGCAGATCAACAGTGTATGTAGTAGGGCGTCAATTTCACTATGGCGCATTGGTAAAATCCGACATCTTTTAGATCAAGTCGGCACTGAGAAATTAGTGCATGCTTTTGTGACATCGAAACTTGATTGTTGCAATAGTTTGTTCTATGGTCTTCCAACCTACAAAGTCAAAAAAATATAGCATATTCAGAATTCTGCAGCTAGGCTGGTAACCAGATGGAAGCTAGATCGTCATGCAGATATGACATCTATTTTAAAAGAGCTACACTGGCTTCCAGTCGAGCAGCGAATTATTTTTAAAATTGTCTGCATTATTTTCAAAATTATACGCCATAGTGAATCAGCGCCTTACTACCTCACCGATATTATAAACGTTTGGCAACCGGCATATTGTGCTAGGAGCAGCACTGATGTGAAGCTGTTGCCCTTCTCTTTCAAAGATCATGGGAAGAAAACGTCCAAACAGTACGGTGAACGTGCCCTAAGTGTGGCAGCGCCTAAACTGTGGAACAATCTTTCACTAGATCTGAGAGCTATCACAAAACTTTCTCTGTTCAAATCAAACCTGAAAACCCATATCTTTCGACAACATTTTTGCTCCTGAAAACTATTTAAGCTTTCATATTACATATGAAAGCTTATTGTTTCTGTTAAGAAAAGAAATATTGATCAGAATGACCTTATTTTTTTTCGATACTAGACAAGTAATTACTGATTCATACACAAAATGTTGAGTTTGTGGATCGAACCAGAAGTGCAGCCATCTTGAAACGTGAAAAATCACAAAGGCTTTTACAGACATGGGAGTTACATTTTCGGAATCCTTGAAGGAATGCCTAAAAATCTATCGGATCAGAATTTTGATTTCGGTCACGTGATGGTCACCATTTTGAAGTGGAAGTGAAAAATAGAAGCAACTTGAAGGGCCGAGAATTTGGAACACAATGACTCTCCTTCTAATTGAGCTAGACTGTTCAAACTTGGTGTAGACGGTCACAAGGTCACTGTCTTGATTAAGTTCAAAGATTAGCAATTTCTGCTTAGAGTAAGCAGAGATAAGCACGCTGATTTGTTGATTCTTTAGGGCACGATAACTTTGGTTATAATAAAGGGAGGGCGACGAAACTCTTGTCAATCGAGAGTCTAATAGCTAGCCTGTTGTGTGAAATCATTGTATCATTTTTTTTTAACTGTCCGGGGTAGCCGAAAAAAAAAAGAGATTGAAAATCCAAAAAGTCGTATTTTTTCAATTTGGAGCATATTTAGAGGTCTTTCTCGTAAAGTCAACATGTGTTTCCTGCAAATCGGATTTCTCAGAATCTAACCATAGGATGTTTCTGAAACTTTGACCTACCCCACCAAAAATGGGTGGTGGTGAGTATTGATTAAATATATTTTCAAAACGTTTTAAGCATTCGAAATTACCGAATTAATTTGACCTGCATTACTGTAACTCTGTGACTATTTAACCTATTTTACTGATTCATGAGTACCATGACAAAAATCATTTTCAACTGCAGTTTCAGATTTTCGAATTTCGAAAATTCGTCCCTGTGATTTCGAACCGGAAGTTGAGACCAACTTGACAACTTCTTTAATAGTTGTACGATTTTCATGAAATTTAGTATGTAAGTAGATCTCACCGATGCAACTTTAAAGATGTCCTTAGACATTTTTTAAAATTATCTCCCCTTGGTGAAATTAAGGATCAAAGTTTTTAAAAAAATCGAAGAAATATAGGTCAGAATGACCTGATTTTTTATTTGGATACTAGATAAGTAAATACTGATTCGTACACCAAATATTGAGTTTGTGACTTGATACGGAAGTGCCGTCATCTTGAAACGTGAAAAATTATTAAGGCTTTTGCGATATTTTACTTACAGACATGGGAGTTACATTTTCGGAATCCTTGGAGGAATGCCTAAACATCTATCGGATCAGAATTTTGATTTCGGTCACATGATGGTCACCATGTCGAACTGAATATGAGAAAAGGTGAAAAATCGACGTTAACGAGCACGTAAATGAAAGCAATAGGTCGTAGTTTGGAGAATATGTCTCCTAATTCCAAAATGAATACATTTCTGGATAGCAGGGATCAGGGTCGAAATATTGTTATTTGAAAATGTCACATTTTTTAAATTTCGTCTTTGATGTTTTTCGTGCCGATTAACTTCGCTATATTTTGACCGATTTTAATGATTTTTTTTTTCTTGATGGGATTATTTACATGACCTATGACATGTGACAGGAAGTGACTGTGAATATGAAAGCTTTAATATCTGCTTTGCAGATCTAGTTTATATTTATATTTATTATTTTCATGATTTTATGTTTTATTTAGTTACCATTAAAATGCTCGTTATTATAACTTCTGTGCAGACTGTTGGGACATTTGTGTAACGGTCTATGAGTCGCCAACGTGTTCCTCCTGACGACGAGGAAGGCAATACAGTGGACTCTGTCAAATCCGACATCGTACGGGGGCGTTACAATATGTCGGAAGTCACAGAGTGTCGGAATACCCAGTTTTGTCGAAACCGGAAATATTGTATATAACCACTTGCGAGACTTACTGTAGGCTACGACTGTCTGCGATATCACCTTGTTGGAAGCGGGTGTAAAATACAACCAACTCACTTACACTCACTGTACGAAGCTTAATAGAAGATGCCTCGGAATATGCCATAAAATTTATGAAGCTATCTCAAAATTCATAGCAGTGGGGAATCTTCGATGTTTTAAAGGCGTGGACAATGATAACTTGCCAATCAATGTGTCGGCCAATCGTAAGACTTTGGTGACTAGTGGTTTTATTCTGATTGGTCCGGAGAACTCAAACGTCAAATGAGGCGTCAACATCTACTTCCTGACGACGACGAGGAATAAGCACTTGCTAGACTCATTCTACCAAACTGATCCCGCAGTGAATATTCGCTTGGCCGCTACAATCACTGATAAGCATGACATCGACGAGGCTTAATGAGTACGGCATATTAACTTTTTTACTCCGACAAATTAAATTCTCAAACATTTTTTTGAGGTAAAAGAAAAATAAATAAAGACGTTTGAAGTATTTGTAGTTAAAAAAATATTTTCTATTTAGTGTAAATGGGTATTAAAATGAGTAAAATGCATCATTTTGCCCGAAGCAGTTAGGTGTTAAGTAAATATTGCACGAGCCGTTCAGCCAATGACTACGAGGCGTGCAGTCAACGCACGTGTTTTGGACAGGCATCCGTTACAGAGATAATTCGTAAGTAATTCTCTGAGAAACAGATTGTCATTGTACGGCGTTAAACCGAAGATGGCAAAATGTACCCCTCCCCCTCGGAATATGCAATAAATTTTTTTATACGCCCACATTTTCATGTAGTCGTATATTGTCGTCGCCCCTGTTCGTCCGTCCGTCCACAATTGTTTGTGAACAGTCTACAGGTCACAATTTTTATCCAATTTCAATGAAACTTAAAATATAGGTTTATCACCCTAAGATCTCGGTTCCTTTCGATATTGGACTGTAACTTCATGGGTTATGGCCCCTGATTGTACGAAAAATCACATTTTTAGAGGTCACAGTGTAGAGGTCACAATTTTGAACCGATTTGGATGAAACTTGACATGCATATTTATAACCCAAAGATCTTGGTTCCTTTCGATATTTGAGCCAATCGGATTGTAACTTCCTGAATTATGGCCCCTGATTGTCTGACAAATCGCCTTTTTTTAGCTTGTGGTCCCTCTGGAGGTCAAAATTGTTATCCGATTTAAAAAACCATTTGATTATATCACCGTTCCATGGTTATGAAGGTTGAGTTCGAATTTCGTGAAAATCGGACCAAAATTGACGAACAAAATGGCCGCCGTTTGTACGCGAATATTGTGAAAATATGTTATATCAAGGTTGTGGACCTTATAGAGGTCACAATTTTGAACCAATTTTGATGAAACTTGACATGTATGTTTATAACCCCAAGATCTTGGTTCCTTTCAATATTTGCGCCAATCGGATCATAACTTCCTGAATTATGTCCCCGGATTGTCCGAAAACTCGCTTTTGTTAGCTTTTGGTCCCTCTGGAGGTCAAAATTATTATCCGATTTAAAAAAACGTTTGATTATATCACCGTTACATGGTAATGAAGAGAGAGTTTGAATTTCGTGAAAATCGGACTAGAATTGATGGATAAAATGGCCGCCGTCTGTACGCGAATTGTGTGAAAATATGTTATATCAAGGTTGTGGACCCTATAGAGGTCACAATTTTGAACTGATTTTGATGAAACTTGAAATACATGTTTATAACCTAATGATCTTGGTTCCAATGCATATTTGCCCATATCGGATCGTAACATCCTGAATTATGGCCCCTGATTGTACGAAAAATCACCCTTTTTAGTCTGTGGTCCTTCTGGTGGTCACAATTGTTATCTGATTTAAAAAAAAAGTTTGATTATATCACAATTACGATTTTCTGATGATTACTTAAAATGCAACAACTCTTGTTGACTGCCGGGACGATTTGGCTGCTGTGTGGGCGTATGTTTCGTTGCCTGGCAACCCATTTTTTATGATTCAAAGTAGAATCGGAAAAATCTTATAAGGATAAAGCGGAGAATGAACGATGTTTTACAGGTGTGGAGAAGAGCGAACTGTCAATCAATTGGTCGGCCGTTGAGTTATTCGATCCAATCAAAATAATAACCATTTGTCACCCAAGCCTAACGAACCGTCAAAATGGGGCGTCAACGTGTACCTCCTGACGCCGCGGAGGACAATATAAGCACTTGCTAGTACGATATCACACTCCCTATACAAAGTCTAACAGAAGATGCCAAACTTCAATATACCCTTCAAAATGTACTCTTTCCCCCACGGAATATGTCATACAAAATTTCAATCTGTTTCACAGAGAATTACTTACGAATTCTCTCTGTAACGGATGCCTGTCCTAAACACGTCCGTTGACTGCACGCCTCGTAGCCATTGGCTCAACGGCTCGTGCAATGTTTACGTAACACCTAACTGCTTCGGGCAAAATGATGCATGTTACTCCACTCGGCTAATCTCGACATATTCCGTAAACTACATCTAGTCTCGGATGTATGACAGTAAGTGATATGTACCTACGCCCATACATTTGCGATGTGGCTACCGGTTTACTTTAACAGGAAAACTTGACGCTATCACACAAATTGGGAACCTATTCGGCTAGCGAACTATTCGACCGATCGAGCTGCAACCTGTTCGTTGGAAACCTATTTAGAATAAAGACAACAGTCCCTATTTATCAACCAATAAAATCCAACGTTAAGTCTATCAAATGAAAGTAGAATATATTATTTTTTATCCATTCCTTCAGCTCAGAATAGAAGTGTAATTTCGTCATTATCTTACAGCTGGATCGGTCGAATAGGTCCCTAGCCAAATAGGTCGCCGACTTGTGTTTGGAATGGGCGCAGCCATGTTTCATCCGGGACCTTTAAAGTAGTTCCAATATGGCGGAATTCATCATACAGCCGAGTTTAGATTGTCCCAGTTTGCCGAGTGCATGTTACTCATTTTCAATACCCATTTACACTAAATACTTATTTATTTATTTTTCTTTTACCTCAAAAAAATGTTTGAGAATTTAATTTGTCGGTGTAAAAAAGTTAATATGCAGTACTCATTAAGCCTAGTCGATGTCATGTTTATCAGTGATTGTAGCGGCCAAGCGAACATTCACTGCGGGATCAGTTTGACAAAATTTATGAAGCTATCTCAATATTCATAGCAGAATCGGGAATTAAATGTTAGCCTAATTTAGTTTCACTAAAAGAGCACTAGTCAAAGAAAGATAACTGGTTGTATAGACCAGGTTGGCCCCTTAGCCACCTGGATGCTTTAATAATATCCGAAAAATTAACGTTAAGATATAGGGAACTACATATCTAGTTACAAATGATGGAACTATTGTTGTAGGACAGTATGGCGGTTCAGCCTGCTGCACGATTTCACTCGGCAAATCTCGGCAGATTCCGTAAACTACATCTAGCCCCGGCTGTATGACAGTAAGTGATATGTACCTACGCCCATACATTTGCGATGCGGCTACCGGTTTACTTTGACGCTATTACACAAATTGGGAACCTATTCGGCTAGCGACCTATTCGACCGACCGAGCTGCAACCTGTTCGTTGGAAACCTATTTAGAATAAAGACAACAGTCGCCTTAACTCATTTATTTATCAACTAATACAATCCAACGTTATGTCTATCAAATGAAAGTAGAATATAGTATTTTATATCCATTCCTTTAGCTCAGAATAGAGGTGTAATTTCGTCAGCTGGATCGGTCGAATAGGTCGCTAGCCAAATAGGTCGCCAACTTGTGTTCGGAATGTGCGCAGCCATGTTTCATTCGGGACCTTTAAAGTAGTTCCAATATGGCGGAATTCACCATACAGCCGAGTTTAGATTGTCCGAAATCTTCCGAGGTTTGCCGAGTGGCACGATTTAATACAATAATATACTAGGGACAATAATGACAAATAAAAGAATAGGGACCTACACACAACCCTTACTAACAACGACAGTGCATATCAATCAATTTAATTTATATCTAAATATTACATCCACGTATTTTGTCTTCTATGAATGGTTTAATTTGTTTTAATTGTTTTGTTCTGTGTTGCTGCTGGTTCTTCTTTCTCTTTTCAGGTAACGAAAAGGGAAAACCCACATGGAATGCCTTTATTTTTTAAAATTGATATCACACCCGGTGGAAGTGGACGCAAAACTCCAGAAACAAACGAACGCACGACGCTGCGCGTGAACCGTATTACAGGACTTTTAACCATATTAGACGAACAGTTTTTAATATGTAAATAATCAACATGTCCAGCTATGTGGTTTTTACGGCGAGCACTTCGCTTTTCCACATAATGCAAGCGGATTATTTTTCCCTACAGAGTTTTCTTCTATACGCACCGATGGCGCCAAACATCTGTCAGCTGGACCTACTGTTTTAACATGTTTTTATTCTGACAAGGGAGAAGATGACCCACTCTCACGACAACAGTTCTATATGGCACCCACAAACGTCAAGAAATTTATAACTGTTTTGCTGGATATTGTAAATTTCCCTGAACCTTTATTTTATGTTTCGTTTTCTATAAATATATGTGTATATTGCTATTTATTTTATGTTGCTTATGTCATGTACCAGTATATGAATTGTATGCAACCTGCAATGTGCGTCATGATACAATAAAAAATATCTTATGCGATTTAAGGTGCCCAAGATGAAGGACAATCGAATACCATACATTAACCGCAAAAATGTTTACTGAGTCAACCTTCAGGCTGTTTTGTGATCATCGAATTCGATTTACCCATGTTCACACCAGCTAGTCTGGGTGTACACATGGCGCTCGGGTTTTGAGAAATTCTTGTATTTTCCTCCAACCAGATACCAAATTTCAAGAGGGAGAATTTCTAATTGGTGGCCCAGCCTGCCCTCTTCAGCCATGGCTTGACTCCACACAATGATTTGGGGAAATTGACCAGTAATCATTAAATAATAATAATAAACAGCTGATCAGTCCTACGATAAAACATGCCTTTGGGCAACTGGAAGGACGCTGACTCTCCGTTTCTATTCTAACTCCTGGAACCGTTGCACTAAGATGTAGAATCACTAAAATAAACACAACAATACTGCAAAATTGAAATATGATATTTTTAATAGGAGAGAAGTGTCAACAATAATTATTCCGTCGACTAAACGTAAAATGCAAATAAAACTTCGATCAAAAAATTTATTTTGCTGCCATATTGAATAATGGGATCATGGGATACTTCCCGAAGTAACTGGCTCCTTGGGCGAGTAAGCCGTTTAAATGACGTCATCGGTAACCCAAATTAATTGCACAATTATCAATTTTGGGCACTTAAACAGAGCTAAATCTGTCTTTTGCAGATCTTTCTTCAGGCCTGAAACTATTAATTACCGATGCCATCACTAGCCTGCGATATATAGCGGATTGGAATAACACATGACTCTTTGTCTTATCTCCCCTTTAAATAATGCACCCCATATACAGTTGACGGTAAAATTTGATTGTGAATTCTTATTCTATATAACATACAGCTGCGAACCCCAGCTGTCTTGAAGGAATTAAATTAGAACACAAAGATAGGTTGCCAGGCAACGAAACATACGCCGACAGCAGCTTAATCGTCCGAGCAGTCAACAAGCGTTGTCGCATATTTTTACTTTTTTTGGTAAAAATATTTTGCTTTTTATAAAGTTTTGCCCCACGCTAACAATTAGTATAGGAAACATTTAACATCATGGATTTAGCTGTTCAGTTATCAAAATTCATTGAAAATCAAACTACTTGTTCGTTTCAACACCTTAAACGCTGTGTATCAATCTGAAGTCAATCGGATGATAAGTTTGGCATCTATAGTGTCACAAGGTTTTTTGGAGTGATCAAGGGAGATAACTCTGGAAGTAATTATTTGAAATCGCTGAAAATCAGTAGGCTTCTTCGTCTCATGACCTTAAACAGTGTGTGTAAATTTAAAGTCAATCAGATATTAACTTTCGCCTCTAGAGCGTCCACAGGATTTTTTGATGTGATCAAGGGCCATAACTCTGGCAATAATTATCAGAGATCGCTGAAAATCAATAGGCTTCTTCGTCTCATGACCTTAAACACTGTGTATAAATTTAAAGTCAATCGGATATCAACTTTGGTCTCTAGAACATCCACAAGATTTTTGGAAGAGATCAAGGGCCACAACTCTGGCACTAATTATCAGGAATTGCTGATAATCAATAGGCTTCTTTGTCTCATGACCTTAAACACTGTGTATAAATTTGAAGTCAATCGGATATCAACTTTGGCCTCTAGAGCATCCACAAGATTTTTTGAAGTGATCAAGGGCCATAACTCTGGCACTAATTATCGGAAATCGCTGATAATCAATAGGCTTCTTTGTCTCATGACCTTAAACACTGTGTATAAATTTGAAGTCAATCGGATATCAACTTTGGCCTCTAGAGCATCCACAAGATTTTTTGAAGTGATCAAGGGCCATAACTCTGGTAGTTATTATCGGAAATCGCTGAAAATCAATAGGATTCTTCGTCATATGACCTTAAACACTGTGTATAAATTTAAAGTCAATCGGATATTAACTTTGGCTTTTAGAGCGTCTACAAGATTTTTTGAAGTGATCAAGGGCCATAACTCTGGCACTAATCGCTGAAAATCAGTAGGCTTCTTCGTCTTATGACCTTAAACACTGTGTATAAATTTAAAGCCAATCAAATATTAACTTTGGCCTCTAGAGCGTCCACAAAATTTTTTGAAGTGATCAAGGGTCATAACTCTGGTAGTTATTATCGGAAATCGCTGAAAAACAATAGGCTTCTTCGTCTAATGACCTTAAACACTGTGTATAAATTTAAAGTCAATCGGATATTAACTTTAGCCTCTAGAGCGTCCACAAGCAATTGTGGACGCCGGACGGACGGAGGCGACGACAATATACGACCACATTTCAATGTGGGCGTATAAAAATCGAGTCATAGAATAGTAGTTTCAAAACTTGCGAAAGGGTACCTCGAATGAGTCCTTGATTCAGATGGTTATATCTCAGTGAATATTAATGCTAGAGTCATATAACATGCAGTTTTAAATAAGTTTAAATATATTTTTTCATTTTAGTATAAGGGGGTCACATGGCAACTTTCTGAGAATTGTGTCCAGTTGACACGGAATGACCGAGATCTCTGTTATGTGTGTGGGGTTGAATATGTTACAGGGCTAATGAGTGAACTTTTAACCCCATTTCTCTCTAATGCCTCTACAAACAATACAAGCACAAGTTTTTTCACCAGTATGAGTTCTCATGTGTTGGCATAAAGTATCGTTTTCTTGGAATGATTTACAACAAACAACACATTTAAATGTGTTTCCGCCAGTATGAATTTTCATGTGCTTCTTTAAATCATATCTAAGTTTGAATGATTTATTACAAACATCGCATTTATATGGCGTCTCTCCTGTGTGATTTCTCATGTGAATCTGTACCGTACACCGACGACTAAAATATTTACCACAAACATCACATTTATAGGCTTTTTCATCAGTATGAGTTTTCATGTGTTTCTGTAAAATATCATTCTGGTTAAATAATTTACCACAAACCTCACACTTCAAAGTTTTTTCACCTGAATGAATTCTCATGTGTCTCTGTAGATAAGTACTGATAGCAAATGATTTACAACAAACATCACACATAAAAGTTTTTTCACCAGTATGAATTTTCATGTGTGTCTGTAGATTATAATTCTGTTTGAATAATTTATTACAAACATCACATTTATATGGCGTCTCTCCTGTGTGAATTCTCATGTGACTCTGTACCATATACCGTTGACTAAATGATTTAAAACAAACATCACATTTATGAGGTTTTTCCCCAGTATGAATTCTCATGTGTCTCTGTAAACCACCATTCTGATGAAATGATTTACCACAAACATCACATTTATAAGGTCTTTCTCCGGTATGAATTCTCATATGCCTGTATATATGACTACTCTGTGGAAATGATTTACCACAAACATCACATTTATAAGGTCTTTCTCCGGTTTGCCCTTGTTGACGTACATGTAGTTCACAGTGTTTTTCTAAATCAGTTTCCAATTTAAATTCTTCACCACACAAATTACACTGATGGACTGTTTTAATATCATCAGTTTTCTCTTTTTTAACATGACAATATCCATATCCATCTACATCATTAGTTTTCTCTTCTTTAACATGACAATATCCATCTACATCATCAGTTTTCTCTTCTTTAACATGACAACATTCATCTCCATGCACAACATTAGTTTTCTCTTCTTTAACATGACTAAATTCATCTAAATTATCAGTTTTCTCATATTTAACATGAATATATTCCTCTACATCATCAGTTTTCTCTTCTTTAACATGCAATTTGTAGTGGTTTTCTAAACTACAAAAACTTTGAGTCATTTCATCACATATTGTACACTGATGAAAAGTTATAACATCGCTAGTTTCCTGTAATATATAAAAGTTATAACATCGTTAGTATCCTGTAATATATAAAAACATCAATATTTTCTTGTAATGTATAAAATTTATATCATCATTAGCTTCCTGTAATATATAAGTTATAACATGATTATAGTTTCCCGTAATTTTTACGCCTTTGTGTACTACTGTGTGTGTCCATTTACACTAAATAGGCAATATTTGTTTATACAGATTAGGCCCTAGGCTACTTCCAACATTTAACTTTTTTCTTTATAATTTAAAAAAATGTTTTGGAATTTAATGCGCAAAAGGTAAGAATACTAAGAAAGACCCGAACTTACCCCTCCCAGTGATAGTAGCCGACATGCGAATAATATTTATGGTTGATAAGTTTGGGTTCAATAATTCAACTCACCATGTTATCATTAACTGTTGGGTTTTTTTTACATCTGAGCCCTATAGATCATACAAGTTGATATAACGTATCAACAAAAGACTACTCGAGTGTATATCACATTAAGTTAGATTACACAAAGAAATCTGCCTTTCTTCTCTCCAACATGTTTGTTCATTTCCGGAACAACTTTGTGAAAGTTGTATGATGAAATAAGACGTGGATCTATCCAACACGAATAACTCATAATGTTAGAAACTTGACAGCAAAAGACTATTTCATGCACACATGACTGAAAATGAAATGAAATGGGGTTTAACGTCCTACTCTTTTGCACCTAACCTCGGCTACGGCCTACTCTTATATCGAATTCCAACTGCCAAGGGATCTTTTACGTGCACTCGGTTTTTTGTCCCATCTAGGCAGCTGTACTTTCAGGCCCTAATTCTGCATCACTGACAAAGGGAAATCACGCCGGAAAATCGAAATGAACTTTCTCGGCCATTGCGGGGATTGAACACCCGACCTCCAGGCTAGCGAACCAGTGCCTTATCCACTTAGCCACTGTGATCCCCCCACATGACAGAAAGTAATAACTTTTCCGTCAGCATATGTTAGGAAGTAGTTATATTTATATCTGAAGAAACGCATTAGGACTAGCAATTAATTATACATTGACATCGATGTTAAATGGCTGTAACATCCCAGGCTGTAGCTTTTTGCTCAACATTGCACTGATTCCAATCTTTATAGTTACAATGGGGGCCACATTTGGAAATCTCCTCATCATAATTTTGTAGAGGTTTGACCATTTAGATTTTTTTGCTATGCGGATATTGGCTCTGGTAAAATCTCACTATCAACACTTTACACCTGCCCTATCCCTCCGCTATAACATCATCAGTATTACTCAAAACTGTTATGAAATTGTAAATTTGATCCCTTTTCTCCAATTCTAGACCAAAGAGTCAACCAAAAAATGCAGGAAGAGAGGAGAAAAACATTAAGGGAAAAATTATCTATTAATAACTTACACCATCATGAAATAAGAGGAAATAATTACTAGTCTTAGCCATTATGTCTGCAGGGTAGATCTGTGCATGCCCAACTCCAAGGGACAGAGCCACACCCACTTTTTTCTTTGAAAATGACAAGAGAAGCCTAGTGGAAACGTCGCTCAGTAACAAGCAGTAATTTATTCTGTAGAATTGTGACATGTACTGAAGTACGTGTAATTATTATTCAGAAAGTACAGGCGCGGATCCAGGATTTTTTGCAGGGGAGGGGGGGGTCTAGGTTTGATAATTGCTTAACTAATTGCCACGCCCATCCACGCCAGTGCCAAAAGCGCTCAACCAATTAACGGAGGGTTTGGGGGCCCTCCCCCAGAAACATTTGGTAAATTAGATTCAATTAGGTGCATTCTGACGTATTTCCGGAGGGTAAATTCCAAAATTACAGGTCTAAAAATCGTCAATAATCGCATAAAAAATTTTCAAGTCTGAGCAGGGGGGGGGGGTCCAGACCCCCTGGACCCCCCCCCCCTTTCTGGATCCGCGCCTGAAGTAGCACCTTTGAAAGTACTGTTCAAATCATTGTTTTCTTGGTGTGTTGCCTTCTTAATTAACTGATAGTATTGAAAACCTTTCATACTTATTCCTTATACCCTATAAGGAATTATTATTTTTGGTGCATGCCCAAACACCAGGGACAGAGTCACATCCAATTTTTTGGTTTATCTTATACGTTTCGCAATTCCGAATGGATCATCATGGAACTTAGCCTATGTATTCCTTATAGCCTAAGAACGGCAATCATTTTATTATTTTTTAAGCATGTCTGACCACCTCAGACAGAGCCATGGTGAATTCTTTAATTAATCAATACCTGTCACAATTCTGAATGAATCATCTTGAAACCCCAAATCTGGGAATAGACATCAAAATAATCAAATTTGAGTCAATAGTTATGGACTTTCGGTCCTTTGGAGGTGTTGGCGGCCATTTTTGACATAATATGCCAAGCCAACATCATTTTTAATGATCTTAATGTGTTACCTTTTCCTAAAAACCTAGGAAAAGACACCAAAATCATCAAATTTGAGTTGATAGTTACATAGTTATGATCATTTTAAGACGTTTCGTTTCGGTGGCCATTGTTGACGCCATCTTGAAAAACACTTTTCCGGGGGTTCAACTTTGGTAAACTTTTAGTATGTTATAAAGTACAATAAACCCTGCCAGAATCAGTTGAGAAACCTTTCGTTGCAATTTGGGGGGGGGGGGGTATTTTCCATATATTCACCTGACTGACTACATATCATATAATTAACTTTACCAGAGACAGTCAAACTACATACATACAATCTTAAAAGTTTTATTTCTATTATTTACAGTGCAATTTCTACTGTGACTGAAGAGAACAGTTCTTATTTTGCAACATTATTTTGCGCCGATTTTATTCTTTTTAAAGCTGTTTCTAGTGTTGCTAGAAAAGAGGAATTGCATATATAGTCCATAGGAGATGTTACTTAATATGCTCTAACAATATTTTTTTAGCATAAAAGAAGAGATAATGGTGGCTATGAAGACCTGGTTATCCCGAATGTCAGTGACTAGTTTCGTTCGTATTGAACTCATCAGACTGGACTGATAGGACTCACGTGTTGGGCGTTTTTATTTATACTATTCCGAAACCCCGGTGGGGTTTCTATGGTTACTAATTGGCGGGGTTACCGGGGTTAACCCCTTGGCGGGGTTTGCGAATATTTTACCGGGGTCGGCAGCTCGCTTACCGGGGTTTGTACAGAGGTTTGACAAAATGGCGGGGTGCCAAATTTGTTACCGGGGTCGCTACCTCGCTTACCGGGGTTGTACTGATCGTATAGATTGAGGTGCTAGTGTCCATAATTTTGCTAACTAGGATGCCTTGGGTTGGTTTGTAACATTGTTACTTGTCATAACAATGAAGGGATAGTATATAGACAAGGGTGTTGATGTAACACCCGTGAGAAGGGCAAAAGGCTAAATATAAATCCAAAGTTGGAACACTCAGTGGTAGAGCATTGTAAAACAAAAATAAAAATGGTTGGAGTGCCCAAGTTTAGATTTGTCGTTGATTCCATGAAGTACCGGAAGTTAGGTTTTAGAACGTTAAATACTGTGTGATTCAACATGGCGCCCGAGGGGTTTAATATGATGAGGTACGGAACAGTACCAAATGGTTTTTTTGTTTGAGTGTCAAGGTTGACTAAAATGCCTGGGAAAACGGAAGTAGGAGGCGACTAGTATGTGTCTATCTATTTTGTGGACCGATGTGAGATTGTCCGTTGTGTTAACTGGACGAGTAGGCCTATTCACCTTCGGTTATTTGTCAATGTCAAATAAGCGGCTTCTTATCGACACGATCGGCTCTGGATCAGTTTGATTCTACGTATCTCTCGTAGCTGGGAGAAAAAAGATTTTTTAGCCGAGAGAATATCTTCCGTCAAAATAGTCGTGATTCCTTCCCTTGCCTCGGAATCAACCACTATTTTGACGGAAGATATTCTCTCGGCTAAAAAATCTTTTTTCTCCCAGCTACGAGAGATACGTAGAATCAAACTGATCCAGAGCCGATCGTGTCGATAAGAAGCCGCTTATTTGACATTGACAAATAACCGAAGGTGAATAGGCCTACTCGTCCAGTTAACACAACGGACAATCTCACATCGGTCCACAAAATAGATAGACACATACTAGTCGCCTCCTACTTCCGTTTTCCCAGGCATTTTAGTCAACCTTGACACTCACACAAATAAACCATTTGGTACTGTTCCGTACCTCATCATATTAAACCCCTCGGGCGCCATGTTGAATCACACAGTATTTAACGTTCTAAAACCTAACTTCCGGTACTTCATGGAATCAACGACAAATCTAAACTTGGGCACTCCAACCATTTTTATTTTTGTTTTACAATATTTTTTTAGCAGGAATTTGCAGTCAATACCAGTGATTTCAAAAATTTTCTTTTCAGACATTTTTCCACCAAAATAAAGGGCATAACTCTTATCGTTATTTAAACAGGCGTTTTCAAACCACAATTAAGAATCATGAGTCAACAAAATAATCAAATACATACGTAATAAAAAATATGTGTATTTCGTTATTTTTCATGTTTAATACCCGCACGGTATTCGATTTTAGCATGCTCTGTCATGTAAAACAATTAACTACTTACATTATTCCAATCGAAATATTTGTCATCATTTCTTAGTGTGTTTCTTTATTTTTTTAAAAACATAAATCCCATTCAAAATATGATCAATAATACAAAAAAATGCCATCAAAATAGAATCTTCTCTCCAACATCAGGCGTATTAGTTCCGGCATGTATACCTCTCTTAATTTCACGTTTCTCGCAAGACTTTTTTACTTTCATTTTAATTGTGTGTGTCAAATACTTCTAAATAGCTTTATTTAAATTCAGCTTTCACCGAAAAAATATATCAGACAATTTATCGGACACAATATTTGTTGATTTGAGGTGTTTATATGCTATCAGGTTTGTTAATATGACTAATTTCGTGTGTTATTGTCGGACACCAAGGATATTAAAACGTAAGACAATGGAGAAATCACGGGTGAATCATCAGATTAAGTTTATAATCACTCTTGACTGCTGTTCAGGATTGAATTGATGAATTGTCCGACAAAGAATTACGTCAGCCAATCACGGTAAATACATTAATCACTTAATCAACGATAATCGGGTTGAGTGGTAGTTATACACTCAGTACACTATATTAATTTAGGAATTTTGAATATTATTCACTATGTTTTTCATCAGTATGATTTCTCATGTGTCTTTGTAGGCTACTGCTATTACCAAATGGTTTACTACAAATATCACATTGGTAAAGTTTTCTCCTAGAATGAATCACCCTGTGCCTCTGGAGAGTACTACTATCGGCAAATGATGTAATACAAACATCACATGTAAAAGGTTTTTCTCCAGTATGAATTCGCATGTGTCTCTCTAGGCCACTTTTCTGTGTAAATGATTTACTACACACATCACATTTAAATGGTTTTTCTCCGGTATGAGTTCTGGTGTGTAGCTTCAGAGTGCTAATGCATGTATATGATTTACTACAAACATCACATGTGAAAGGTTTTTCTCCAGTATGAATTTTTATGTGTCTCTGAAGATTACTACTCCTTGAAAATGACTTACAACAAATATCACATTTAAAAGGTTTTTCTCCAGTATGATGTTTCAAATGAATTTTAAGGTAATATTTGTTACTAAATGATTTGCTACAAACATCACACTTCTTAAACTCTTGTGAATTGACTTTTTCTTTTTCATTATTCTGACTAAAAATTGCCTCCCAATGTTTACCATGTTGTAAAACAGGTTCCTCTTCTTTAACATGTTCCTCACAGTGTTTTTCTAAATCAGTTTCTAAATTGAATTCCCTATCACACAAATTACACTGATAAACTGTTACAATATCTTCAGTTTTCTCTTCTTTAACATAACAATATCCATCTACATCATCAGTTTTCTCTTCTTTAACGTGACAATATTTATCTACATTATCAGTTTTCTCATCTTTAACATGACAATATTCATCAACATCATCATCATCAGTTTTCTCTTCTTTAACATGCACTTTGTAGTGGTTTTCTAAACTACAAAAACTTTGAAACATTTCATCACATATTGTACACTGATGAAAAGTTATAACATCGTTAGTTTCCTGTAATATATAAAAGTTTTAACATCATTAGTTTCCTGTAATATATAAAAGTTTTAACATTTTTATAATCCCAGAGTGGCATTTAGTGATTGGCCATATTATAAAGCACAACACAATTGCTATGGAAACAATCACTGGATTATACACATATAGCATAACGTTTCAACAAGTATTCTCTTATCGTTTTAGAGACGGGCAAATAAGGTCATAAGAAGGTTGATATGTGAAATAATCCAAGGCCAAAGGGTATTAGGGTAATATTTATCTTATAAAGAAGGGCTAATGATGTCATAAGAGATTAATTTTACCCTTATGTAACTTCAGTTTTTATGCGATTTTAAAAATTGTACATATATTTCATAGTTACACCCTGATGATGGTTGAGTTTCAATTTTGTAAAAATCAGAGCTGGTGGAACCTAGACCTCTAGAGATCACAATTTTTACCTGATTTTAAAACCCATTTAAATATATTACCGTTAGTCCCTGATTATGGTTGCGTTCAAATTTCGGAAGAACAGGACTAAAATTGTCCCAGAAAAATGGTCGTTACTTGAACACAAATAGTGTTAAAGTATGTAAGATTAAGGACACTTTATAAGATATATGGCTGAGTTCGTAAATTTGTGTGTTACCCGTTCAATGAAGTCGGTTAGCGGACAGAGACGTATATTTTAACAGTCTGTTGTGTTACTCATACCTTGTTTAGCGAGGTAAGCAAAGTCTTATTTTCTCGCTAAGATGTTCATTGGTCAAGCATTCACAGGGATTGACTCGGGACCGTTCAGCAGTAATAAGTTGCCCAATAAAATTGACAGGGAAGCAATCCTACTTTCGACAAGAATTCAATAGCCGAGTCCCTGAATGTTGAGTTTATTATGGTCTGGATAAGTTAAAGAGAGAGAGAGAAATGGGGTTTAAAGTCCACTCGACACAAACTAGGTCATTTTGGGACTAACATATGGTTTAAATTTATTTCAATAATTCGCTTGCGTGTAGGGGTCTTTAGCAGTGGGAGGAAACCGGAGTGCCCGGAGGAAACCCACGAGGTTGAGAAGGCGCCCCTATCTCCATGCCACATACGCTCACACCAGGGATCGAAACCACAGCCGCATATAGCGCGGCACCCTAGGCCATCTTAACTGCCCCTCACCCGCCACATTATGGAAAGTAATAACATTCCCATCTGAGCATGATAGGAAGTAAATATATTTTTATCTGACGGCTCCCATTATATCTGCAGGGTTAGATTTATTTTTGAATGGCCACATTCACAATCAATTTGGTAAATCGCTGGTTACTTGTCCCAATGATTTATATTTTAACTCATTCCTGTGTATGTATTATGCCTGTCTATATATATTCTACATCCACTTCGAACTTTGCATACTTATTCCTAAAGATGATACCTATTAAAAAACACAACACAGTTATATGGAAAAACAATGACTGGTTTATAGGCACAGCACGACGTTCCGACAAGTATTTTCTTATCGTTGTGCTGATCAGATTTACTTTGTAAGGAAATGCAGTGGCTAGAAGAAAAGAAACCTGACATGATTGGTTGATTTCCAAACCGTATATAGGGGATGGGTGTGCCTTCCCTTCTGAAAACGTGCCCTGGAAAGTGTTCAAGGAAATGTCTGTGTCAATATCACAAAATCATTAGTTCAATCACTTGACCTATTAAAAATTGACTACTGTAACAGTTTACTGGTAGTTAGTACACAAGCCATATTGCATAAACTCCAAAAACAACAGAATACTATTAGTATTATTATTATTATTATTATCCTTCTGATCTTCCCTTGAATCTGGAAGAATTTTTGTCAATGACATCTTCTGGTAGGTGATGTGAGGGATTAACCAATGAAACATCAATGCTGATTGGTTATCACATGTCTGACATCACAGGGTCAAAAGCCCTTCGCATGACCCCTGATGTGACATCTCACTGCAAGTGGTAAAAAGTATAAAAAAAAAACAAAACAAAATATTTTCAAGGAGAGGGAGCCACAGTGGCTAGGTGGGTAAGATGTTGGCCGCTAACCTGGAGGCGGGTGTTCGATCCCTGCATTGGACCGTGAAAGTTCATCCAGATTTTCGGCTTGGTTACACCTTGTCAGGGGTACAGAACAGAGGACCTGGCAACAGACAGTGTAAAGTCGTTTGGATGGGACAAAAAACCAAGTTCCCTTGGTCAGTGGAATTTGATAGAAGAGTAGGCAGTCGTGCCGCATTTAAAGCAAAATTGCCCTCATAACACACTGCATGGCGTATGCTCATCTTCCTTAGCCCAGTCAGGAGCAGAACAGTAGGACGTTAAACCCGATTTCATGTTTCAAGGAATGCTCTTATACATTGTACATACATGTTTTCCCTTTCAGGGTTCAATTTAAGCGGTATTGCATCGCAAAAAGTGACTCAAATCGTGGTAAAAGCGATAGAATTATTTTATTCATTAGCGTGCAGCTTGAAGAATCTCAGTTTGACAGACGAATTGATGACGTCCATAAATTTGATAGGCTAATGAAGTTACAAGCCACAAGTCGTGTTACTACGTTACTGATATTGTTGGATTAGTTTCGGCAATAAACTTGTCAATATTTTGATTGTTTTTACAGATTTTTCTTAAAATTTTGCGCGAACAGCTCGCGTAAGTGTAGATTTATGCGAGCATAGCGCGAGCATCTGCTCCATCTCGTGGCAAGCCCTTAAATAGGCAATATTTGTTTATACAGATATAGGCCCTAGGCTACTTCCAACATTTAACTTTTTTCTTTATAATTTAAAAAATTGTTTTGGAATTCAATGCGCAAAAGGTAAGAAAGACCCGAACTTACCCCTCCCAGTGATAGTAGCCGACATGCGAATAATATTTATGGTTGATAAGTTTGGGTTCAATAATTCAACTCACCATGTTATCATTAACTGTTGGGTTTTTTTACATCTGAGCCCTATAGATCATACAAGTTGATATAACGTATCAACAAAAGACTACTCGAGTGTATATCACATTAAGTTAGATTACACAAAGAAATCTGCCTTTCTTCTCTCCATCATGTTTGTTCATTTCCGGAACAACTTTGTGGAAGTTGTATGATGAAATAAGACGTGGATCTATCCAACACGAATAACTCATAATGTTAGAAACTTGACAGCAAAAGACTATTTCATGCACACATGACTGAAAATGAAATGAAATGGGGTTTAACGTCCTACTCTTTTGCACCTAACCTCGGCTACGACCTACTCTTATATTGAATTCCAACTGCCAAGGGATATTTTACGTGCACTCGGTTTTTCGTCCCATCTAGGCAGCTGTCCTTGTCAGGCCCTAATTCTGCATCACTGACAAGGGGAAATCACGCCGGAAAATCGAGATGAACTTTCTCGGCCATTGCTGGGATCGAACACCCGACCTCCAGGCTAGCGAACCAGCGCCTTATCCACCGTGATCCCCCCACATGACAGAAAGTAATAACTTTTCCGTCAGCATATGTTAGGAAGTAGTTATATTTATATCTGAAGAAACTCATTAGAACTTCGACTAGCAATTAATTATACATTGACATCAATGTTAAATGGCTGTAACATCCCAGGCTGTAGCTTTTTGCTCAACATTGCACTGATTCCAATCTTTATAGGCACAATGGGGACCACATTTGGAAATCTCCTCATCATAATTTTGTAGAGGTTTGACCATTTAGATTTTTTTGCTATGCGGATATTGGCTCTGGTAAAATCTCACTATCGACACTTTACACCTGCCCTATCCCTCCGCTATAACATCATCTGTATTACCCAAAACTGTTATAAAAATTGTAAATTTGATCCCTTTTCTCCAATTCTAGACCAAAGAGTCAACCCCAAAAATGCAGGAAGAGAGGAGAAAAACATTAAGGGAAAAATTATCTATTAATAACTTACACCATCATGAAATAAGAGGAAATAATTACTAGTCTTAGTCATTATGTCTGCAGGGTAGATCTGTGCATGCCCAACTCCAAGGGACAGAGCCACACCCACTTTTTTCTTTGAAAATGACTAGAGAAGCCTAGTGGAAACGTCACTCAGTAACAAGCAGTAATTTATTCTGTAGAATTGTGACATGTACTGAAGTACGTGTAATTATTATTCAGAAAGTACAGGCACGGATCCAGGATTTTTTGCAGGGGGGGGGGGGGTCTAGGTTTGATAATTGCTTAACTAATTGCCACGCCCATCGACGCCAGTGCCAAAAGCGCTCAACCAATTAACGGAGGGTTTGGGGGCCCTCCCCCAGAAACATTTGGTAAATTAGATTCAATTAGGTGCATTCTGACGTGTTTCCGGAGGGTAAATTCCAAAATTACAGGTCTAAAAATCGCCAATAATCGCATAAAAAATTTTCAAGTCTGAGCAGGGGGGGGGGGGGGGGTCCTTATACCCTATAAGGAATTATTATTTTTGGTGCATGCCCAACCACCTGGGACAGAGTCACATCCAATTTTTTGGTTTATCTTATACGTTTCGCAATTCTGAATGGATCATCATGGAACTTAGCCTATGTATTCCTTATAGCCTAAGAACGGCAATCATTTTATTATTTTTTAAGCATGTCTGACCACCTCAGACAGAGCCATGGTGAATTCTTTAATTAATCAATACCTGTCACAATTCTGAATGAATCATCTTGAAACCCCAAATCTGGGAATAGACATCAAAATAATCAAATTTGAGTTAATAGTTATGTACTTTCGGTCATTTGGAGGTGTTGGCGGCCATTTTTGACATAATATGCCAACATCATTTTTAATGATCTTAATGTGTTACCTTTTCCTAAAAACCTAGGAAAAGACACCAAAATCATCAAATTTGAGTTGATAGTTACATAGTTATGATCATTTTAAGACGTTTCGTTTCGGTGGCCATTGTTGACGCCATCTTGAAAAACACTTTTCCGGGGGTCCAACTTTGGTAAACTTTTAGTATGTTATAAAGTACAATAAACCCTGCCAGAATCAGTTGAGAAACCTTTCGTTGCAATTTGGGGGGGGGGGCGTATTTTCCATATATTCACCTGACTGACTACATATCATATAATTAACTTTACCAGAGACAGTCAAACTACATACATACAATCTTAAAAGTTTTATTTCTATTATTTACAGTGCATGATTTACTACAAATATCACAATGATAAATTTTTCCCCTGGTATGAATCTCCCTATGTTTCCGGAGAGTACTGCTGTCAGAAAATGCTTTACTGCAAATCTCACATTTATAAGGCTTTTCTCCAGTATGAATTCTCATGTGTCTCTCTAGGCAACCTTTCCGTGTAAATGATTACTACAAACATCACATTTATGAGGTTTTTCATCAGTGTGAACAGTCACCATGTGTCTTTGTAGGCTACTGCTATTACCAAATGGTTTACTGCAAACATCACATTCGTAAGGATTTCTCCAGGAATGAAGCATCTTGTGCCTCTGGAGAGTACCGCCATCAGCAAATGATGTAATACAAACATCACATGTAAAAGGTTTTTCTCCAGTATGAATTCTCATGTGTCTCTCTAGGCCACTTTTCTGTGTAAATGATTTACTACACACATCACATTTAAATGGTTTTTCTCCGGTATGAGTTCTGGTGTGTAGCTTCAGAGTGCTAATGCATGTATATGATTTACTACAAACATCACATGTAAAAGGTTTTTCTCCAGTATGAATTTTTATGTGTCTCTGAAGATTACTACTCCTTGAAAATGACTTACAACAAAAATCACATTTAAAGAGTTTTACTCCAGTATGAATTCTCAAATGTCTCTGTAGATGACTATTGTTAGTAAATGATTTACTACAAACATCACATTTAAACGGTTTTACTCCAGTATGACTTCTCAAATGAATTTGAAGGTAATATTTGTTAATAAATGATTTGCTACAAACATCACACTTCTTAAACTCTTGTGAATTGACTTTTTCTTTTTCATTATTCTGACTAAAAATTGCCTCCCAATGTTTACCATGTTGTAAAACAGGTTCCTCTTCTTTAACATGTTCCTCACAGTGTTTTTCTAAGTCAGTTTCTAAATTGAATTCCCTATCACACAAATTACACTGATAAAGTGTTACAAAATCTTCAGTTTTCTCTTCTTTAACGTAACAATATCCATCTACATCATCAGTTTTCTCTTCTTTAACGTGACAATATTTATCTACATTATCAGTTTTCTCATCTTTAACATGACAATATTCATCAACATCATCATCATCAGTTTTCTCTTCTTTAACATGCACTTTGTAGTGGTTTTCTAAACTACAAAAACTTTGAAACATTTCATCACATATTGTACACTGATGAAAAGTTATAACATCATTAGTTTCCTGTAATATATAAAAGTTATAACATCATTAGTCTCCTGTAATATATAAAAGTTATAACATCATTAGTTTCCTGTAATATATAAATGTTATAACATCGTTAGTTTCCTGTAATATATAAAAGTTATAACATCATCAGTTTCCTGTAATATATAACATCATTAGTTTCCTGTAATATATAACATAATTAGTTTCCAATAAAATATAAAGTTATAGAAGCATTAGTCTCCTGCAATATATAAAATTTATAACATCATCAGTTTCCTGTAATATAAAACATTTTTATAATCCCAGAGTGGCATTTAGTGATTGGCCATATTATAAAACACAACAATCACTGGATTATACACATATAGCATAACGTTTCAACAAGTATTCTCTTATCGTTTTAGAGACGGGCAAATAAGGTCATAAGAAGGTTGATATGTGAAATAATCCAAGGCCAAAGGGTATTAGGGTAATATTTATCTTATAAAGAAGGGCTAATGATGTCATAAGAGATTAATTTTACCCTTATGTAACTTCAGTTTTTATGCGATTTTAAAAATTGTACATATATTTCATAGTTACACCCTGATGATGGTTGAGTTTCAATTTTGTAAAAATCAGAGCTGGTGGAACCTAGACCTCTAGAGATCACAATTTTTACCTGATTTTAAAACCCATTTAAATATATTACCGTTAGTCCCTGATTATGGTTGCGTTCAAATTTCGGAAGAACAGGACTAAAATTGTCCCAGAAAAATGGTCGTTACTTGAACACAAATAGTGTTAAAGTATGTAAGATTAAGGACACTTTATAAGTTATATGGCTGAGTTCGTAAATTTGTGTGTTACCCGTTCAATGAAGTCGGTTAGCGGACAGAGACGTATATTTTAACAGCCTGTTGTGTTACTCATACCTTGTTTAGCGAGGTAAGCAAAGTCTTATTTTCTCACTAAGATGTTCATTGGTCAAGCATTCACAGGGATTGACTCGGGACCGTTCAGCAGTAATAAGTTGCCCAATAAAATTGACAGGGAAGCAATCCTACTTTCGACAAGAATTCAATAGCCAAGTCCCTGAATGTTGAGTTTATTATGGTCTGGATAAGTTAAAGAGAGAGAGAGAAATGGGGTTTAAAGTCCACTCGACACAAACTAGGTCATTTTGGGACTAACATGGTTTAAATTTATTTCAATAATTCGCTTGCGTGTAGGGGCCTTTAGCAGTGGGCGGAAACCGGAGTGCCCGGAGGAAACCCACGAGGTTGAGAAGGCGCCCCTATCTCCATGCCACATACGCTCACACCAGGGATCGAAACCACAGCCGCATATAGCGCGGCACCCTAGGCCATCTTAACTGCCCCTCACCCGCCACATTATGGAAAGTAATAACATTCCCATCTGAGCATGATAGGAAGTAAATATATTTTTATCTGACGGCTCCCATTATGTCTGCAGGGTTAGATTTATTTTTGAATGGCCACATTCACAATCAATTTGGTAAATCGCTGGTTACTTGTCCCAATGATTTATATTTTAACTCATTCCTGTGTATGTATTATGCCTGTCTATATATATTCTACATCCACTTCGAACTTTGCATACTTATTCCTAAAGATGATACCTATTAAAAAACACAACACAGTTATATGGAAAAACAATGACTGGTTTATAGGCACAGCACGACGTTCCGACAAGTATTTTCTTATCGTTGTGCTGATCAGATTTACTTTGTAAGGAAATGCAGTGGCTAGAAGAAAAGAAACCTGACATGATTGGTTGATTTCCAAACCGTATATAGGGGATGGGTGTGCCTTCCCTTCTGAAAACGTGCCCTGGAAAGTGTTCAAGGAAATGTCTGTGTCAATATCACAAAATCATTAGTTCAATCACTTGACCTATTAAAAATTGACTACTGTAACAGTTTACTGGTAGTTAGTACACAAGCCATATTGCATAAACTCCAAAAACAACAGAATACTATTAGTATTATTATTATTATTATTATCCTTCTGATCTTCCCTTGAATCTGGAAGAATTTTTGTCAATGACATCTTCTGGTAGGTGATGTGAGGGATTAACCAATGAAACATCAATGCTGATTGGTTATCACATGTCTGACATCACAGGGTCAAAAGCCCTTCGCATGACCCCTGATGTGACATCTCACTGCAAGTGGTAAAAAGTATAAAAAAAAAACAAAACAAAATATTTTCAAGGAGAGGGAGCCACAGTGGCTAGGTGGGTAAGATGTTGGCCGCTAACCTGGAGGCGGGTGTTCGATCCCTGCATTGGACCGTGAAAGTTCATCCAGATTTTCGGCTTGGTTACACCTTGTCAGGGGTACAGAACAGAGGACCTGGCAACAGACAGTGTAAAGTCGTTTGGATGGGACAAAAAACCAAGTTCCCTTGGTCAGTGGAATTTGATAGAAGAGTAGGCAGTCGTGCCGCATTTAAAGCAAAATTGCCCTCATAACACACTGCATGGCGTATGCTCATCTTCCTTAGCCCAGTCAGGAGCAGAACAGTAGGACGTTAAACCCGATTTCATGTTTCAAGGAATGCTCTTATACATTGTACATACATGTTTTCCCTTTCAGGGTTCAATTTAAGCGGTATTGCATCGCAAAAAGTGACTCAAATCGTGGTAAAAGCGATAGAATTATTTTATTCATTAGCGTGCAGCTTGAAGAATCTCAGTTTGACAGACGAATTGATGACGTCCATAAATTTGATAGGCTAATGAAGTTACAAGCCACAAGTCGTGTTACTACGTTACTGATATTGTTGGATTAGTTTCGGCAATAAACTTGTCAATATTTTGATTGTTTTTACAGATTTTTCTTAAAATTTTGCGCGAACAGCTCGCGTAAGTGTAGATTTATGCGAGCATAGCGCGAGCATCTGCTCCATCTCGTGGCAAGCCCTTAAATAGGCAATATTTGTTTATACAGATATAGGCCCTAGGCTACTTCCAACATTTAACTTTTTTCTTTATAATTTAAAAAATTGTTTTGGAATTCAATGCGCAAAAGGTAAGAAAGACCCGAACTTACCCCTCCCAGTGATAGTAGCCGACATGCGAATAATATTTATGGTTGATAAGTTTGGGTTCAATAATTCAACTCACCATGTTATCATTAACTGTTGGGTTTTTTTTACATCTGAGCCCTATAGATCATACAAGTTGATATAACGTATCAACAAAAGACTACTCGAGTGTATATCACATTAAGTTAGATTACACAAAGAAATCTGCCTTTCTTCTCTCCATCATGTTTGTTCATTTCCGGAACAACTTTGTGGAAGTTGTATGATGAAATAAGACGTGGATCTATCCAACACGAATAACTCATAATGTTAGAAACTTGACAGCAAAAGACTATTTCATGCACACATGACTGAAAATGAAATGAAATGGGGTTTAACGTCCTACTCTTTTGCACCTAACCTCGGCTACGACCTACTCTTATATTGAATTCCAACTGCCAAGGGATATTTTACGTGCACTCGGTTTTTCGTCCCATCTAGGCAGCTGTCCTTGTCAGGCCCTAATTCTGCATCACTGACAAGGGGAAATCACGCCGGAAAATCGAGATGAACTTTCTCGGCCATTGCTGGGATCGAACACCCGACCTCCAGGCTAGCGAACCAGCGCCTTATCCACCGTGATCCCCCCACATGACAGAAAGTAATAACTTTTCCGTCAGCATATGTTAGGAAGTAGTTATATTTATATCTGAAGAAACTCATTAGAACTTCGACTAGCAATTAATTATACATTGACATCAATGTTAAATGGCTGTAACATCCCAGGCTGTAGCTTTTTGCTCAACATTGCACTGATTCCAATCTTTATAGGCACAATGGGGACCACATTTGGAAATCTCCTCATCATAATTTTGTAGAGGTTTGACCATTTAGATTTTTTTGCTATGCGGATATTGGCTCTGGTAAAATCTCACTATCGACACTTTACACCTGCCCTATCCCAAAACTGTTATAAAAATTGTAAATTTGATCCCTTTTCTCCAATTCTAGACCAAAGAGTCAACCCAAAAAATGCAGGAAGAGAGGAGAAAAACATTAAGGGAAAAATTATCTATTAATAACTTACACCATCATGAAATAAGAGGAAATAATTACTAGTCTTAGTCATTATGTCTGCAGGGTAGATCTGTGCATGCCCAACTCCAAGGGACAGAGCCACACCCACTTTTTTCTTTGAAAATGACTAGAGAAGCCTAGTGGAAACGTCGCTCAGTAACAAGCAGTAATTTATTCTGTAGAATTGTGACATGTACTGAAGTACGTGTAATTATTATTCAGAAAGTACAGGCACGGATCCAGGATTTTTTGCAGGGGGGGGGGGGTCTAGGTTTGATAATTGCTTAACTAATTGCCACGCCCATCGACGCCAGTGCCAAAAGCGCTCAACCAATTAACGGAGGGTTTGGGGGCCCTCCCCCAGAAACATTTGGTAAATTAGATTCAATTAGGTGCATTCTGACGTGTTTCCGGAGGGTAAATTCCAAAATTACAGGTCTAAAAATCGCCAATAATCGCATAAAAAATTTTCAAGTCTGAGCAGGGGGGGGGGGGGTCCTTATACCCTATAAGGAATTATTATTTTTGGTGCATGCCCAACCACCTGGGACAGAGTCACATCCAATTTTTTGGTTTATCTTATACGTTTCGCAATTCTGAATGGATCATCATGGAACTTAGCCTATGTATTCCTTATAGCCTAAGAACGGCAATCATTTTATTATTTTTTAAGCATGTCTGACCACCTCAGACAGAGCCATGGTGAATTCTTTAATTAATCAATACCTGTCACAATTCTGAATGAATCATCTTGAAACCCCAAATCTGGGAATAGACATCAAAATAATCAAATTTGAGTTAATAGTTATGTACTTTCGGTCATTTGGAGGTGTTGGCGGCCATTTTTGACATAATATGCCAACATCATTTTTAATGATCTTAATGTGTTACCTTTTCCTAAAAACCTAGGAAAAGACACCAAAATCATCAAATTTGAGTTGATAGTTACATAGTTATGATCATTTTAAGACGTTTCGTTTCGGTGGCCATTGTTGACGCCATCTTGAAAAACACTTTTCCGGGGGTCCAACTTTGGTAAACTTTTAGTATGTTATAAAGTACAATAAACCCTGCCAGAATCAGTTGAGAAACCTTTCGTTGCAATTTGGGGGGGGGCGTATTTTCCATATATTCACCTGACTGACTACATATCATATAATTAACTTTACCAGAGACAGTCAAACTACATACATACAATCTTAAAAGTTTTATTTCTATTATTTACAGTGCATGATTTACTACAAATATCACAATGATAAATTTTTCCCCTGGTATGAATCTCCCTATGTTTCCGGAGAGTACTGCTGTCAGAAAATGATTTACTGCAAATCTCACATTTATAAGGCTTTTCTCCAGTATGAATTCTCATGTGTCTCTCTAGGCAACCTTTCCGTGTAAATGATTACTACAAACATCACATTTATGAGGTTTTTCATCAGTGTGAACAGTCACCATGTGTCTTTGTAGGCTACTGCTATTACCAAATGGTTTACTGCAAACATCACATTCGTAAGGATTTCTCCAGGAATGAAGCATCTTGTGCCTCTGGAGAGTACCGCCATCAGCAAATGATGTAATACAAACATCACATGTAAAAGGTTTTTCTCCAGTATGAACTCTCATGTGTCTCTCTAGGCCACCTTTCTGTGTGAATGATTTACTACACACATCACATTTAAATGGTTTTTCTCCAGTATGAGTTCTGGTGTGTAGCTTTAGCGCGCTAATGCATGTCAATGATTTACTACAAACATCACATCTAAAAAGTTTTTCTCCAGTATGAATTTTTTTATGTGTCCGAAGATAACTACTCCTTGAAAATGACTTACAACAAAAATCACATTTAAAAGGTTTTTCTCCAGAATGAATTCTGAAATGTCTCTGTAGATGACTATTGTTAGTAAATGATTTACTACAAACATCACATTTAAAAGGTTTTTCTCCCGTATGAATTCTCAAATGAATTTTAAGGTTATATTTGTTACTAATTGATTTGCTACAAACATCACACTTCTTAAACTCTTGTGAATTGACTTTTTCTTTTTCATTATTCTGACTAAAAATTGCCTCCCAATGTTTACCATGTTGTAAAACAGGTTCCTCTTCTTTAACATGTTCCTCACAGTGTTTTTCTAAATCAGTTTCTAAATTGAATTCCCTATCACACAAATTACACTGATAAACTGTTACAATATCTTCAGTTTTCTCTTCTTTAACATAACAATATCCATCTACATCATCAGTTTTCTCTTCTTTAACGTGACAATATTTATCTACATTATCAGTTTTCTCATCTTTAACATGACAATATTCATCAACATCATCATCATCAGTTTTCTCTTCTTTAACATGCACTTTGTAGTGGTTTTCTAAACTACAAAAACTTTGAAACATTTCATCACATATTGTACACTGATGAAAAGTTATAACATCATTAGTTTCCTGTAATATATAAAAGTTATAACATCATTAGTCTCCTGTAATATATAAAAGTTATAACATCATTAGTTTCCTGTAATATATAAATGTTATAACATCGTTAGTTTCCTGTAATATATAAAAGTTATAACATCATTAGTTTCCTGTAATATATAAAAGTTATAACATCATTAGTTTTCTGTAATATATAAAAGTTTTAACATAATTAGTTTCCTGTAATATATAAAAGTTATATCATTAGTTTCCTATAATATATAAAAGTTATAACATCATTACTCCCGAGCAAAGGCAACACCTAGTAACTCACTTTTTTCTTATTTTGAGAAAAAAAAAAGGGAAACATAATGAATGAAAATTAAACGCCAGCTAAAAAATTGATTACTATTGAGTTACTAGGTTTTTCCGTAGCATACTATGCAAATGAACGAAGTTGCTAGGTTGTGTCATGGGTGTAACTGCTTAAAAAATCAAAAGATTGGAATATTTAGTACAACAGGAAGCACATACCCTAGTAACTACAAATTTGGTCCTAACTCAATTTTGACAAAAAAGTGAGTTACTAGGTTTTGCCTTTTGACAGGAGATTAGTTTCTTGTAATATAAAAATTATAACATCATTGGTTTCCTGTAATTTTTACGCCTTTGTGTACTACTGATATGCCCATTTACACTAAGTACAGTTCCTCTCAAATTTTTTGGACTAAAATCTCCGCCACACGGTGAAAAAAAACGCTCTAAAATCTGTTAGATTTCGCGAAGAAATTTCGCTTTATTTCGCGGTGATTTTTCTCTAAGATTCGCTTGGAATCCACCATGTTTCTCTAGGAATTCACGGTGTTTCTCTGGGAATTCACCGTGTTTCTCTAGGAATACACTGTGTTTCTCTAGGAATACATCGTGTTTTCACATGCTTCCCGCAAGGAATTCGCGAGTCTACCTTTAGCTAGGGTCGAACTAATATAGTATGTAATAAATTGGGAGTTGTAATAAAGTAATGCTGCCATGAAAATCTGTACATGTATGATGTACCACCCGGTTTGAAGAACAACAAAATGAGTTCGGTAATCTCGGGAAAACATTTACCGGCATTCTGTATCGGTTAGGATTTTTTCCCTAACGCGCGGACATGCATAACGTCGGCCAAAATATATGCAACAATGAACAACTTACAATGTTTTAAACGTATCATTACATCTTCGTCTGTAACTTAGATGTAATGCATCAATTATTGGCTGCTATCAAATCCAAACTTTAAATTATATACGATGAGCTTTTACACATTATTGTACCATTACTCGCAGCATCAGTGAATCTAAAACAATCATTCATAAATCACTCCGCGCCATACACCACTCCAAATGGGACTATATTTTTTACGCTATGTTGCTATGCGGAAAATCTCCGGTTTGACAATATACATCTACTTTATGTCGCCCAATTCATTTCTGTGGAAGCGGATATTGAATAAAGCCATTTCACACACACATACGTGTACATTCCAAGCGCATGTCACATATTTATACAATGTCCACGAGTATGTTAATTCTCGTCTTCACGCCATTATAATTTGCTTATTTTTAGTACACTTTCTGAATGATTCCATTCTTTTGTACGTCCAACTTCCCGATTTCCTACTGCATATTGCAATATATAAGATTATACATACATGCATATGTTCACATTTAAACTCTAGACGGACCCATATTTATCTTTCCTACTCGAACCAACCGAAAGGACCGTTCGGAGCAATTAAATTACATTATAAGGCTTGACTTCATCATTTTAAAAATATAATACAGATAATATGTTTTTTATGATTAAATCACAATACAAAGATGCGAATAATTTATAGGTGAGTATATACATAACTTAAGAATGGCCGCTGCTGGTAAGTACATATTACCAAATATCTATCTTTATTACATCAGCAATTTAATTGTTTTTCTTTGATATTCTCTATGATGAAACAATACCGCGGGTAAATGCATAAGGCTTTAATATTTCAAAGAAAACACATGCATATTAATTAAAACAAACACAATTATCGAACGATAATTAAAACAACATTTTATTATTGATTCGAGAAGTAATATTAATACAAACGCAATTTCTAAAACAACAATTTATTTTTGGTCCGAGAGGTCTGTTTGTATAGTCTGAGTAGTGTTTTTGTTTCGTTCGATTGGTCATGCATGCGTACAAAAGAATGGAATTATTCAGAAAGTGAGTGAAGGCGACAATGAACATACTCATGGACATTGTATAACTATATGACATGCACTTGGCATGTACACGTATGTGTGTGTGAAATGGCTTTATTCAATACCCGCTTCCACCAAATAGATTGGGCGATATGAAGTAGATGTATATTGTCACAGCGGAGATTATTCTACGGTTGCGCAAAATCCCGTAATAACATTCCTTGGTTGTGTGCATGAAAATGTATCGTGTTTGTAAAATAACATAAACATTGGGCTGTGACTATAGTGACCCTCACAGTGTATCCCCTCCCATTGATATCGTTTAAATGCGTCATAATGCATTATTATCATATACCGGTGACAGTCAAGATCTGCTAAAAGGAATTTCGCCGAATAACACAGCGTAATAATAATTTAGTCCCAATATTTTGGCGCGTTTCTGACCACGTGACTTACCGTGGGGTGATTTACTGCACTGTGGTGTCCTGTATGGAAAATTGATTTAGATTATCTGAAGCTGCGAGTAATTAAGTACCGGTAATGTGTAAAAGCTCATCGTATATAATTTAAAGTTTGGATTTGATAGCAGCCAATAATTGATGGATTAGATCTAAGTTATAGACGAAGATGTAATGGAACGTTTAAAAAATTGTAAGTTGTTCATTGTTACATACATTTTGATCGACGTTATTCATGTATACAGTGCATTGGAAAAAAATATCTGACCATAACTTCTTCGTCAACGGTTAACATAGCTGAATTAAATTACCCTTTTCTTCAACATACTTAAATCGGGATGAAATCCGGATGATATCGGCACTGAAGCGTTTCACCGTGTTCCACCGCGAAACCCCTTATTTCGCGTTGATTTGGCTAGCTGACGTTTCGCTAGCGATTCTCCAAGATTCCACCGCCGAACAGGGTGTTTTTCCACCGTGTTCAGAGATTCTAGTCCAAAACTCCAGACACGTAGTATAGGAAATATACTTTAATCCAGATACTGACTATTTCCAACATTTAACTTTTTTCTTAATAATTTAAAAATTTGTTTTAGAATTTAATTCGCAAATGGTAAGAAAGTTGATTCTGAAACAGAATTTATTTGCCCAGATGTCGTCCTTCCCTGTGATAATATTAATAGCGGCCTACTCAAGTAGTATTTTGTTGAGGTAGACAATATGTACATTTTTGTAACAGAGTATTTCTATGTATAAAAAATATTTTTTTAATTATTTGCAATTTTGTCGAGGGCATTAGGATTAACAATAATCCTCTAATTGGCTTAGGGAGATGAGCCCTGCTGATTTAATAAGCTTAGGGGTAGGGTAGGTAATCTTTTAATTGGCTGAGGGTTAAATGGTAGGGCTAGATCATGACCAGTGCTTGAAATTATGATTCTGCAACGACACCAGTAATTTGAAGAGTGCTTGAAATTATGATTCTGCAACGACACCAGAAATTTAAAATGCTGTATCTAAAATAAGTTTCCAGGGCACCACTGCTTTTCTTCATATTTTTTAACACATACTGTTGTCATTTTCCATTAGGGAGCGTGCAATTTTCAGGCACTGATCCAGAGGGGGGGTTTGGGGGTCCTTATGATTTCTCTGTTTAAAAAGCACAATTTGAATGTATGCCTATGTAATTTAGAGATGATGATGGCAGATTTCCGTAACAGAAACCTGGCAAACCCCCTCCTGCAAAAATTCCTGGATCCGCACCTGATTTTTATTCTGGTATGTGATTTTCTGTGTCAATTAATCTGATTCTAGTTGTGGTACTGTCACAAAATATAAAATTTACAGAGTTTTGGTGGAGTAATAAAATCATCGAAATTGGTTTTCTTTTATCAGTGTTATTGGTGTTCCCAGGGGTTGCTATCACATGCTAATCATAACCAAAATTGATTCATAAAATTTAAGGTTGATAATTTTGGGTCCAATAATTCAACTCACCATGTTATTATTATTACAGATCATACAACTTCGTATCATCTGAACTATATATATATATATATATACAGATCATACAAGTTGATGTTTACATCTGAGCTCTACAGATCGTACAAGTTCATATAACGTATCAAAAAAAAAAAAAGACCACTCTGCTTTTCTTCTCTACGGGGATACTCGATTCACAGATCCGGAATTGAATTCCAAAACTGGTGTCAATCGAGTGAAAAGGAGAATTTCGGATTACAGCGCATGCGTCGACTGTATAAAAAGTATCCCAACCAATCATGACTGCTGAAACATATCCTTTACCTAGGAATACGTCACGATTCTACTCACTCCACCTCAGCTGTCGGGACTGGCAGAACTGTGACAGGACTGAATTCCGCGTTACTCGATTGTAATTCTGTCGATTCGGGACGTTCTGGACTGTGAATCGAGCACCGCCTACATGTTTGTTTATTTCCGGAACAACTTTGTGACAGTTGTATATTGAAATAAGACGTGGATCTATCCAACACGAATAACTAATGTAATAACATTCCCATCTCCACAGGATAGGAAGTAGTTATATTTATAGCTGAAGAAACTCATTAGGACTCGGACTACCAATTTTTTGTCCATTGACATCAATGTTAAATGGCTGTAACATCACAGGCTGTAGCTTTTTGCTCAACATTCCGTTGGTTCCAATCTTTATAGGCACAAAGGGGGCCACATTTGGCTATCTCCTCATCATTATTTGGTAGAGGTTTGACCGTTTAGATTGACTGGGGTAAAAATCTCACTATCGACACTTTACCTTCCCCCACCCTATCCCTCCGCTATTACCCAAAACTGTTATGAAATTGCACATTTGATCCTTTTTATCCAATTCTAGACAAAAAATGCACCAAGATGGAGAAAAAAACAATAAGGGAAAAGCTTTGTATTTATAACTCACACTACATTTGTCCATCATGAAATAAGGGGAAATAAATACTAGTCTAAGTCACTGTGTCTGCAGGGTTAGATCTATTTTGCATGGCCAAATTATGAGATTTTCTCGATTAGTTTCGGTTAAGGTCTGTGGGATATAAAATTATATTTCAAATTTTGTCAAAATTGGTTAAAGATTAAGATCTATGAACAGACAAACAGGGGGCGACGACAATACAATGTAGGTAATGAAAAGGGAACATGTTGAAAATTTCAGTGAAACTCCATAATTCTGAGAAGAGTTATGGCTGTGTGAAGAATATTGTAGCCTCCATAGCCATTGCTACTGATGTTATGATCACAAACAAAGTCTTGAATATCCGACAACCATTGAATACAATAATATTGTATAACCCCGTTTACATTATAAATGTTAAGCGTGCCACGTACCGTTCCTGGTACGGCACCGTTATTTTTTTGTAGTCTAAACGGGTCAAACACAAGCGTGCCGTACTGAGTACCAAGCCAATCTGGCCCACTGAAGTGAGGTGGTCTTAGAACCGTGCCAAGAACGGCTCGCTTTAAATTTTCGTAGTGTAAACGCTAACCGGTCTGAGAACGGATTACTGCGCAAGCGCCAAATGAACCTTGACCTTTTTCCCACGAACTCTGACAGCTCTGTCAACAATTCTGTCAAAATGGCTACACGTACCAAAATCAACCGCCATAATTGTTTTCATCTTGGTAACTTGCTAATGGACTGAAATTAACTTTTCTATGAAGAGTCCCACATTTGCCGTGCTTGGCACGGTTCCAAGACCAGTAATGTAAACGGGTCAATTTCTTGAAATTTATCGCGGCCTAGTATCGTGCCCAGTGTAAACGGGGCTTATGTCTAAATATAGGTCTCTCAATGGTGTTTTGTTTAATGTATTGAAGTCATTACCTACAAATAGGTACCGAACACAAATTGGCAACCTATTCGGCTAGCGAGCTATTCGACCGATCCAGCTGGCAACCTGTTCATTGGCAACCTATTCGGAATTAAGACAACATTCGCCCAAACTCATCTATTTTTACCAACCAATAAAATCCAACGTTAAGTCTATCAAATGAAAGTAGAATAATATATTATTTTTATCAATTCCTTTAGCTCAGAATAGAGGTGTAATTTCGCATTATCTTACAAAATTCTAGACACCCAACTAAATATATTCCGAAAGGTAATTAAATAGGCTTTCCAAATATTATCAGTAAAAGTTGGCACTGTCATATTAAAGGGGTGCACTCTCTTCCTAAACATGACCAATTTTTAAAAAAAATTTAAAGGGAAGAACTGTTAATATCCCGTGTCAAAAGTTCAGGTTGAGAGCGCGCCCCTTTAATATGATTGTGCCAACTTTTACAAATAATATTTGGAAAGCTTATCCAATTACCTTTCAGAATATATATAGCTGGATGCTCAGAATTTTGTACGATGGTCCGAATTTCGACTCGGAATATTACCGTTCTTTCACTTTAAAATATTGTAAAAAATTGGATATGTTGAGGTTGAGAGCGCGCCCCTTTAATATGATTGTGCTAACTTTTACTAATAATATTTGGAAAGCTTATCTAATTACCATTCAGAATATATATAGATGGATACTCAGAATTTTGTACGATGGTCCGAATTTGGACTTTGAAAAAAATACCGGTCTATCTTTACATATAGAATATTGAAAAATTGGTTATGTTCAGGTTGAGGGCGCGCCCCTTTAATATGATTGTGCCAAGTTTTACTAATAATATTTGGAAAGCTTATTCAATTACCTTTTAGAATATATTTAGTTGGATCATCAGAATTTTGTACGATGGTCCGAATTTTGACACGGGATATTAACAGTTTTTCCCTTTAAAATTTTAAAAAAAATTGATCATGTTTAGGAAGAGAGTGCACCCCTTTAATATGACTTTGCCATCTTTTACTGATAATATTTGGACAGCCTATTTAATTGCCTTTCGGAATACATTTAGTTGGATGTCTAGAATTTTGTACGATAATGCGAAATTACACCTCTATTCTGAGCTAAAGGAATAGATAAAAAATAATATATTATTCTACTTTCATTTGATAGACGTAACGTTGGATTTTATTGGTTGGTAAAAATAGATGAGTTTGGGCGACTGTTGCCTTAATTCTGAATAGGTTGCCAACGAACAGGTTGCCAGCTGGATCGGTCGAATAGCTCGCTAGCCGAATAGGTCGCCAATTTGTGTTCGATCAAATAGGTGACGGCTAGATTTAAAATGGAATGGAGTTTTATGGCACAACAGCTCAAACCCTGCTATGGATGGGTGACTGCTAGATTTGGAATGAGGTCTTATAACATGTCAGTTCCAACTGGGCTATATTGGGCAGAACGTATGTTGAATTTGACGATGTAGTAATATAAATCAGCTTGAATATATGTGTGTGCCTTCACTTCCGAAAAAGTGCTGTAAAAAGTGTTCAAGGAAACGACTGTGTCCGTTTCACAAAATCATTAATTCAATCACCCATCCTTTTAAAATCATTAGTTCAATTACTTGTCTTATCACAATTTGGCTACTGTAACAGTAGGTAGTACACAAGCCATACTGTATCAGCTCAAAAACCAAAAGAAAGTTATTATTATTATCTTTATTATATTCCAATTGCCCTAATGACAATATTGTGCTCTCTTTCGCTGCTAACCTTCAATTACTACATTAAATTTCCTGAATTGCTATACAGATGACTACATCATATCATCATTAACTTTATTATATTCCAATTGCCCTAATGACAATATTGTACTCTCTTTTCCTGCTAAATTACTATACACGTGACTACAGCATGTATCCTATAATGTTGGCTTCAAACTTAAGCACCGTGCTAAATGTCATGTGAAAAACTCTAGTGATTTTCAGAAATCTCTTGTGAGGCTCTAAAAATATCTGATTGACTTTAGGTTTATCCTTATATAATATGTAAATATTCACATGCTATGTTGTTTTTTGTTTTTAATTTTAATTATTAGCCTTTGTAAAAAATGATGTTCAGACAGTCAAATTCACACTACCTACTTAGTACCTACAATCATAAAACTTGAGATTTTATAAAAGTTTTATTTCTACCATTTACAGTGTGATTTCTGTCTGGTTTGACTGAAGACAGCATTTCTGACTATAGCATAAATTTATTATAGTTTTTCGCTTGGATGTATTCTAATGTGTCTTTTCAACAACCAACTCCTGGTGTGTCTATAGACAACAGTTCCATATGTAATTACATTGTAAATTTATTATGGTTTGTTTAGATGCATCTCCATGTGTCTTTTCAGTGAAATTCTCCAGGTGAATGATTCACTACAAACATCACATTTAAAAGGTTTTTCACCAGTATGAATTCTCATGTGATGCTGCAAAGAGCAATTATCAGCCAATGATTTATTACAAACATCACATGTAAAAGGTTTTTCACCAGTATGAATTCTGATATGTTTCTGAAGATGACTATTTCTAGTAAATGATTTACAACAAACATCACATGTAAAAGGTTTTTCTCCAGTATGAATTCTGATATGACTTTTTAGATGACCATTGTTAGTAAATGATTTACTACAAATATCACATTTAAAAGGCCTTTCTCCAGTATGAATTCCGATATGTTTCTGAAGATGACCATTTCTGGTAAATGATTTGCAACAAATATCACATGTGAAAGGCTTTTCTCCAGTATGAATTCTGAAATGTCTTTGTAGATCGATACTGTTTGTAAATGATTTACTACAAACATCACATTTAAAAGGTTTTTCACAAGTATGAATTCTGATGTGTTTCTGTAGATCTGTATGGTTAGTAAATGATTTACTACAAACATCACATTTAAAAGGTTTTTCTCCAGTATGAGTTCTCAAATGAATTTGAAGGTAATATTTGTTAATAAATGATTTGCTACAAACATCACACTTCTTAAACTCTTGTGAATTGTGTATTTCCTTTTCATTATTCTGGCTAAAACCATGTTGTAAAACAGGTTCCTCTTCTTTAACATGTATTTCACAGTGTTTTTCCAAATCAGTTTCTAATTTAAATTGTTCATCACACAAATTACACTGATAGCATGTTTCAATATCATCAGTCTTCTCTTCTTTAACATGACAATATTCATCTATATGTAAATGTACATTATCCGTTTTCTCTTCTTTGACATGACAATATTCATCTACATCATCAGTTTTCTCATATTTAATGTGACAATATTCATCTGCATCATTAGTTTTCTCTTCTTTAACATGCACTTTGTAGTGGTTTTCTAAACTACAAAAGCTTTGAAAAATTTCATCACATATTGTACACTGATGAAAAGTTATAACATCGTTAGTTTCCTGTAATATACAAGTTATAACATAATTAGTTTCTAGTAATATATAAAAGTTATAACATTATTAGTTTACTGTAATCTATAAAAGTTATAACATCATAAGTATTCTGTAATATATAAAAGTTATAACATCATTAGTTTCTTGTAATATATAAAAGTTATAACATCATTAGTTTCTTGTAATATATAAAAGTTATAACATCATTAGTTTCTTGTAATATATAAATAGAGGATATTTGTCGTTTTGTCGTGAGTAACATATTTTATTTCATCTCTAAGCAAGAAAACGTTTATATTTTCATGAATGCGTAGCAAGAAAACGTTTATATTTTCACGAATGCGTAGCATGAGTGAAAATATAAACGTTTTCTTGCTTAGAGATGAAATAAAATATGTTATGACAAAACGACAAATGATCGATTTATTCTATGATTTTACAATCATTTTAGGTAAAACAACATGGACTACTGCTAGCCAGTGGAATAACACTTTTATTTCACTGATAAAACGCGGTATTCCACTACTGATCATAAAATAAAAGTTATCATTAGTATCCTGTAATAAATAAAAGTTATAACATCATTAGTTTACTGTAATATATAAAAGTTATAACATCATTAGTTTCTTGTAATAAAAAAATAAGTTGCCAGGCAACGAAACATACAGCCACAGCAGCTAAATCGTCCGAGCAGTCAGCAAGAGTTGTCACATAACAAGATCTTTAGGTTATAAACATGTATTTCAACGGCGGCCGTGTTTTGATTGCAATCATTTCATTTCACGGAAAACATAAGCAGTGATTGGTTAATCAAGCTCGTTTACAGTTTGATAAAAGAAAAACAATGAAGTATTAAAAAATATACACAAATTTTCAACAATATTTTATTGTCAAGTTCAATACTCGACGACGAAAAACAAACAAAAGAGAACGAGCAATGTTAATCACCGATCAATTAAAAAATACAAAAGACTGATGAATCAAATAAACTAGAACCAGCAGTGTTAATCGCGGTCTCAACAATCACTGATCAATTAAAAAAAACAGAAGACGACTATCAGTCTCACATAAAACGAAAAAAAAACCAAAACAGCCGTTACAATATATCACATAAATTTTCAAGTGTAAATAATTTAATTAGAGTGTCAATCCCGATAACTTTTGGTGGAATAAAACTGCTTAATTTTGTGTTAAAATCCTTTAAAATTCATAACCTAAGGCCCACCTTCTAACCCGATATTTGTGATACGCTTGTAAATAACTTAAACCTGACAGTCTTCATCTGGAGATGGAGAACGTTTTATTATACAGTATCTGGATAAAACCAGACTTTTTTCAATAAAAATAATATGTAGGTGAAAATTACCTTTTGTTATCAAGTACAGGGCATGGGCCATTTACTGCATAGACCTCTCAAGAAACATTAATCGATTATCAGGTCACCCAATGAAAAAATTGACCCGAAATCTTAAAAGGGTTACGTGTCCGGATAAGCAGTGTTGACGTTCACGTCCAAACGACTCAATATTTTGAGCTGAAATTTTGAGACAAGGTAAATACACCATGCCACTATATTTTGGTCCATAATTTTCATAAATACTCTGACTTTAATTTTTGAGACTCTGTTCTTATCGGGATTGTCCCTTTAAATCAACCTGTCCATAATATCATATAAAATGTATTGAATGTTAAATCTGTAATAAGAACAAGTCTTTTAATTATTAATCGCATTCTGAAACGTCGCCAGGAAGTCCGAAACGTCGTCCTATACCGAGTCCAAAATGACGGGCGACCCAAGTGCTACCATTCAAAAGATCCACTCACCATGTTATTATTAATTGTTGATTTTTACACCTAACCTATACAGATCATACAAGTTCATATAACGTATCAAAAAAAAGACAACTTGTGTGTAGTGAGAACTGCCTTTCTCCTCCACACCATTTCCGAACAACTTTCACGTTGTATAATAAAATAAGACGTGGATCTATCCAACACGAATAACCCATAATGTTACAAACTGGACAGCATAAGATTATTTCGTGTACATGTAGTAGGGTGTAATTTGTAAATGTTTTGTTGTTTATATGCAAATAAAGTTTATGTAATATATGGTGTTGTATCTTATGTCAGCTTGGTGTCTTGGAATCTAGCCAAGATGTAGTGCCCAGTGTGTGTGTGTGTTGTATTGTGTTTAGTGAGTTGTTTTAATGAGTTTACCTGGCTTGCACCTTGTTTCAAACTGCACTTTTCCTCTTGACATGACTAATGACAAGACCCTCTTGTATATTCTCTTCAACTTCAGGTATTTTATATTTCTTGTTTTTAGTAATTTTACAAGATTAAATTTATCAGTAAATATATTTAGTACAGGTTGGTTCTAAGTAGTTTAAATAAATAATTCTTGTAATAAGAGTTTTCCTAATCTATTATTTCATATCTTTAGTTTTCCCGCCATTTTCCCATTGGTATTTATTTATTGTGGTGTTTGTTTTATTTTAGCTTGTGTAACATATTGGTGTATCTTGTATAATATAATTAAGACACCTTTCCCAGGGTATATATATAAATGTATTTAGTTCAAATTATGTTTTATCTTTCTTTTGTATATTCATTTCTATCTTCATTATGTTCCGTCCGCATGTTTGTAATCCCTTTGTATTTATATTTTCAGTGTTTTTGGTTCTCTTCCTTCCTTCGTTGTGTTTTTGTGTTCGTTTATGTGAATAAACTGTTTAAACCTGTACTGCTTCAGCTCCTTAACAACCTACAAATTCCTGAGATAAAGCTCCGGCTACATACATATTACATAAATAAATAACATTTCCATCAGCATATGTTAGGAAGTAGTTATATTTATATTAGTCAGGTCAATATTTGGAAAATACTCCCTCCAACTCCCCAAAATTGAAACAAAATGTTTCTCAGCTGATTCTGGTAGGTTTTAGTGTACTTTATGACATACTAAAAGTTTACCAATGTAGGACCCCCGGAAAAGTGTTTTCTCAAGATGGCGTCAAAAATGGCCACCAAATCGTCATAACTATGGAACTATCAACTCAAATTTGATGATCTCGGTGTCTTTCACGAGGTTTTTTGGGATAAAGATTTGCTGATCTTGCTTCTTAAATTACTTCAGAGCAGACAATGAGATCATCTACTTATGTTCAAACAGGCAATCAAAAGAACATAAAGTGTATAACATTAATTTGTTGCAAGAAACATTAGGAGACGATGCGTGCAAGGAGTTGCCTACCGGAAATTATTGGAATCTGATCCTGTCATTAAGTCCTGTGCCAGTGCATTCAACCTCAAAACAAATCTCATGAGGACAACGACCGTGGCAAAGACCTCAGGGGCGGATCCAGGAATTTTTGCAGGAGGGTTTTTTCCAGGTTTCTGTCACGGAAATCTGCCATCATCGTCTCTAAATTACATAAGGCATCCATACAAATTGAGCTTTTTAAACAGAGAAATCATTTTTATACCAATCTGATTAAAACACAGATCCAATTCGTTTCGTTTTTTATAGTTCAAAATTTCATTTTTACTTGTCTTTACTACTCTTGGATCTGGAGGACTTGTTATTTAATCCGTGTTCTGACTGAAATGAGGGGTCAGCCAATCAAATGGTCTGTCGAATCGACCGTTTGACCTTTTCATGCGTGGAACTGTGGGTAGATATTACCAGCCAACGACGTCTATACTATAAACACCAGCGGATAGAAATCATAACAAAACAAACGTAGATTTTGAAAAACATGGCGGTCGCTGATTGGTTAATCGAATGACTGACGTTATCGGGTCAAATGTCCCGTGCTTGATACCTGACGTCATAGAACGTGAGCTTCCACTATAACTAGTTAGATCTACATGAGTGTAGGCCATCGAAAGTATAAAAAAACGAAACGAAATATAGATCTATATTTTAATTAGATTGTTTTTATACTGATGTAAGATCACTTTGTGATGTAATTTCATTGATGCAAGGCATTATTTTTTTATGTAGCTGAGCAGGGGGGAGGGGGGGGTGGAACCCCAAATCCCTCCTCTGGATCCGCCCCTGGATCCGATGGTTGATATATTTGGTGGCAAATCGAATGATACCCTATGGTCACTGTACCATATCATTTTCATCAAGAAAGTGGCAACTACCGGTACTGAAGCATCTGTCATTCCTAAGCGGCTTCCCCCCACACCACCTGCAACAAGATATCATAGCCAAGGTGTGTACTTTCAAATTATGGTATAGACCGGGATGGCAAATGAAAGTGACCCAACTGTATTGGGGTGGAAACAGAGAAATGATCAGTTAATTTCAATTATGACCCAAAACAATGCTGTGCCTGGCGAATTATCCATTACAACTGTTTGAAGGACCAGGGAAGTGCAAGTTCTCTCAATGCAGCTGCAGATGCTATGGACTACCCTACACTGCTGTATGTGGCCCCTTTCAAACACTACTCAATAGGTCGATACTGAGGTGGAATGGGTGGGTATGGGCGCTCCATTCTGAAAAAAGTGCCCTCAAAAGTTTTACCTCAAATATACAACAAGGAAACGCGTGTGTGGATATCATATTAGTTCAACTCCTTGGCCTATCAAAATTTGACTACTGTAACAGTTTACTAGCTGGTGGTACACAAGCCATAGACTTCAAGATACTACGTTTGAGTGTAACCAGTGTCAACAGGGCACAGCACCCTGGTATCTTCAGAACTACTAACTGTGTACCAGCTAACTCATACACTCAGATCCCTGCATCAAAACTGTTTGTGCATCCCATCAACAACACTAAAACAGTTGAGAGATTGAATTGTACTGCTGAACTAAAACTCTTACAAGTTTCAAATCCCAATTAAACCTCATCTGTCAAGGTATTTTATGTAGACTAAATTGAATAGACATGAATTTAGATTATTTCTCTTCAGAGGTGCTGGAACGGCGCGAGGGCCATGTACCTAAAGATATGGAGGGGACTGGCCTCTAGAAAATTTTGAAATTCGTCAATTCCGAGAACGCTGTTTAGAGCGCCTCTAGCATTCCAAATACAAACATAAAACCCTTTAAAATACATGATAATGAAGACAAGTGAAGCCTTTCATCAAAAGGGCAAGGGTAAACATGTATACCCAAGAAAAGGGCAGGGTACCGTAACCGTAAGTATACCCTTGTACCTGTATACCCGAGAAAAGGGCAGAGTACCATTTGTATGGACATTGGACTTTTCTGGTGTGACTAAATACACTGTAAATCTATTATGGTTTCATGCTTAGATGCATTCTCATGTGTTTTTTCAGTAAACTACTCCTGGTGAACGATTTACTACAAACATCACATTTATATGGTTTTTCACCAGTATGAGTTCTCATGTGGCACTGCAAAGCACTACTCTCTATGAAAGATTTACTACAAACATCACATTTAAAAGGTTTTTCTCCAGTATGAATTCTCACGTGTCTTTTCAGTAAAGTACTCCTGGAGAATGATTTACGACAGACATCACATTTATATGGTTTTTCACCAGTATGAGTTCTTATGTGGCACTGCAAAGCACCACTCTCAGTGAATGATTTAGTACAAACATCACATGTAAAAGGTTTTTCTCCAGTATGAATTCTGATATGTTTCTGTAGATCACTACTGTTAGTAAATGATTTACCACAAACATAGCATATAAAAGGTTTTTCACCAGTATGAATTCTGGTATGTTTCTGTAGATCGCTACTGTTGGTAAAAGATTTACTACAAACATCACATTTATACGTTTTTTCTCCAGTATGAGTTCTCATGTGTTTCTGAAGACCACTACTATCAGTGAAAGATTTGTGACAAACATCACACTTATATGGTTTTTCTCCAGTATGAATTCTCATATGTCTCTGTAGTTTACTACTGCATGTGAATGATTTACTACAAACATCACATTTAAAAGGTTTTTCTCCTGTATGAATTCTCAAATGAATTTTAAGATAATATTTGTTACTAAATGATTTGCTACAAACATCACACTTTTTAAACTCTTGTGAATTGTGTATTTCTTTGTTATTATTCTGGCTAAAACTTGTCTTCCAATTATTATCCTGTTGTAAACCAGATTTCCCTTCTTCAATATGTTTCTCACAGTGTTTCTCTAAATCAGTTTCTAAATTGAATTCCCTATCACACAAATTACACTGATAGCATGTTTCAATGTTTTCAGATTTTTCTTCTTTAACATAACAATATTCAACTATGTCGCCAGTTTTCTCTTCTTTAACATGACAATATTCATCTAAATCGTCAGTTTTTTCATCTTTAATATGAGAATATCCATCTATATCATCAGTTTTCTCTTCTTTAAAATGAACATGACAATATTCATCTACGACCCCAGATTTCTCTTCTTTAACATGCACTTTGTAGTGGTTTTCTAAACTACAAAAGCTTTGAAAAATTTCATCACAGATTGTACACTGATGAAAAGTTATAACATCATTAGTTTCCTGTAATATGTAAAAGTTATAACATCATTAGTTTACTGTAATATATAAGTTAAAAAATCATTAGTTTCCTCTAAATTATAAAAGTTATAACATCATTAGTTTCCTCAAAAATATAAAAGTTTTAACAGCTTTTGTTTCGTGTAATATATAAGTTATAATATCATTAGTATCCTGTAATATATAAAAGTTATAACATCATTAGTTTCCTGTAATATATAAAAGATATAATATCATAAGCTTCTTGGAATATATAAAAGTTATAACATCATTAGTTTCCTGTAATGTATAAATGTTATAACACCATTAGTTACCGGTAATATATAAGTTATAGCTATGTGACAATTCTGGCTTCTCGACAGTGCAAACTTTGTCAACAGCCTCGTTTTCGTTTGGACTGCCAAAACTTCAGCGTTGGTACGCCCCCCCCCCTCATAAAATCGTGTTTTGGTGTTTATTTACATTAGTGGGGGGTCTACACACATTTTGCTGACGTAGATAACTAGCCCACCTTTACACTCATCTTAATTTTTTTCCGATTGGATTTGTAGAAGTTTAACACGAAGATCGGCATTTTCTGCGATTTTTCAAGTCATCAAAATCACTTCGCTTTACTAGAAAATAAGTAAAATATTTTTTAAAACTATGATAATATTTTACTGTGGTTATCTGACGATCTACTTGCCAAATTTCAGGCAAATCTATCGACTCCCATGGAGTGAATTTGTCCGCGCAGTTTTCGCCTCCGGTATTTCATTGAGTTTTGTTGGTCACGTGACCCATTTCCCCGCACACCCATTGGCTGAATTGTTTGGCACAAGAAATACTATGCCTATTATATTTAATAATAAATACAAATGATATTGATCTGTGCAATTAATCATGTTTTAGACTTGTGGGGCTTTTGTTGTGCTTTCCAATGATACCAAGTTTATTGAAATTGAACAATAATTGCGAAAGTTACAAAACATTTAGTGAGGTGTTAGATTGGGTCACAAAGTTATTTCGCAAGCGCTATTGTTTCTTACAAAATTAATTGACGCATTAATGACTAATTATGCAACATTTAAATTGCTCTAACTTTCTTGCTATTTATCGCAGAAAGGTGATTTTGGTGTCATTGGAATGGCCTGCCAAACGGCTTTCTAATAGTGGTATTTGCATTGCAATCCATTGACTTTAATTTTTTTGTCACTTAGCTATAAGTTATAACATCATTAGTTTCCGGTAATTTTTACGCTTTTGTGTACTAGTTACTGTATGTGTCGATTTACAACAAAAGGCAATATTTGTTTATTCAGATATAGGCTACTTCCACCATTTAACTATTTCTTAATAATTTAAAAAAATATTTTAGAATTTAATTCGCAAAAGGAAAAAAAATTGAAACCTATTTCATTCTCCTTGATGTCATCCCTCCCAGTGATATTAGCGGCCATGCTAAGTTTGGGTCCAATAATTCAACTCACCAAATGATGTCACCACTGTTAATTTTTGATGTTTATAACTGAGTTTTATATATCATACAAGTTAATATAACGTATCCAAAAAAAGACTACTTATAGTAGTGAGATCGCACAAAGAAAACTGTCTTTAGGCTTTTTTATCGACTTGCCAAATTGATTTGAATTTAGTAGAGATGTCATGTGACAATATAGTCGATTTCAAAGTACTTTGGCGAGTTAGTTAAATGCTCCGATTAGCTGTAAGTAGTGTAAGCAATTTTTGTGGCTGGACACCGTTGAAAAAAGCACGTGACCACCCGATCAAATCGTCAAATCGAACCCTGAAGCGATTTGACGATTTGATGTAATCGTTTCGGAAATCGGTGTCGATAAATTCGTTGATTAGGGTAACCAATTTGAATTAGATGGACGTTAAAGACGGAAATGTAATTGAATGCAAATCACTTTGGCTAATCAGTGGTCGTTAAAATCTCTATCCCATGTTCATTTCCGGAACAACTTCGGGATAGTTGTATAATGAAACAAGACGTGGATCTACCCAACCCGTATAACTCACAATGTTACAAGCTTGACAGCATAAGATTATTTCGTGCACACATTGCGGCAAGTAATGACATTCTCGTCTGCGCATGACAAAAAAGTAATTATATTTATATCTGACGGAACTCATTATATCTGCAGAGTTAGATTTATTTTGCAAGGCGGCATTCATAATCCATTAGTAAATCGGCGTGGCGAATATAACGGTTACATGTTCCAATGATTTATATTTTAATGTCCACATTCATGTCTATGTATTATGCTGTCTGTGTATCGTCTACATCCTCTAGGAACATTGCATACTTATTCCTTATACCCTATCGATGATTTCTATTGTTTTTGGTGCATTCCTGACGAGCAAGGAAAGAGTAGCAACGGTTGGCGTCTACAAGCCCCATTTCATAGCAGATTGTCTTGAAACTTTAGGTACTTATTCCTTATACCCTTAGGATCATATCCTTATTGTTTTTAGTGTGTGCCCATTTCATAACGCATTGTCTTGACACTTTAGAGACTTCTTCTTCATACCCTAAGGATCATTCTTTTTGTTTTTGGTGCATGCACAACCCCCAGGGACAGAGCCACGCCCTTTTTTTTCTTGTACGTCTGTGTTTCGCCTTCAGACCACAGTTCTTAATTAACTGATAGTCTTGAAAACCTGAAATACTTTATACTTATTCCTTATACCCTTAGGATCATATCCTTATTGTTTTTAGTGTGTGCCCATTTCATAACGCATTGTCTTGACACTTTAGAGACTTCTTCCTCATACCCTAAGGATCATCCTTTTTGTTTTTGGTGCGTGCACAAACCCAGGGACAGAGCCACGCCCTTTTTTTTCTTGTAACTGATTTGAAATTAGCGTAAAAACGGAAAACATTGAAGTAAATCAGTATATACATTCCCATAACAGTATTATATGCGTTCCGACCCACCTGTGTCAATTTCTAGGTCCCAAATGTTAGCGAGTTAGTTCCTTTAAATACATTCACCAGAGCTTTAAATTGAACCCTCGCTCGAACTGGAAGCCAGTTTTTGATCATATTTTCAGGTTCTGTTTATAAGACACCAATTTTATTCTTTTCAAAGCTGCTTCTAATGCCAGTAGAGGGGAAGTGCCAATCTGTTTCACAGGGAATTACTTACGAATTATCTCTGTCACAGATGACTGTTTTTATCACGTGCATTGACTTCATGTGGTGCATTGACTTCACGTGGCGTCAGTCATTGGCTCAACGGCTCGTGCATTGTTTACATAACACGTAACTGCTTCGGGCAAAATGAAGCTTTTTACTCATTTTAATACCCATTTACACTAAAAAGGAAATATTTTTTAACTACAGATACTTCAAACGTCTTTATTTATTTTTCTTATACTTCAAAAAAATGTTTTAGAATTTATTTTGTTGGAGGAAAAAAATTAATACCGGGAACTCATTAAGTCACATCCATGTCATCCTTATCAGTGATTGTAGTGGCCAAGCGAATATTCACTGCTGATCAGTGTGGGGAATTGCATAGTCCATATGAGATGTTACTTAAAGTTACATTATGGGAGATAAGATAAAGAGATGGCAGTTCTCACTATAATAGTTAAAAACTAGATAGTGTAAAGGTAATTTGCTGAAAAATTCAGTCAAATTGGTCCACTATTAGCCGAGAAAAAAGCGTTTGAAATATTCACATAGCCTCGGTCATCATTACTCAAATCATTAATATAAACAGCATAGTCATGATTATCCACTTGATTGATTTAATTATCAACGGCCATTAAGCGGCATATAGGAATTCAATCCGCCAACATCGAAGGCTAGCCTTGACTTTAAGAGTTTATTATGGTCTGGATATGTTAATTAATGTCTAATTGATTATTTAGATAACATCTCAGGCCTAAAGAAAGACCTGTAATAAGCAGATTTTGCTCTTGCATAATGCTATTTTAATATGCTATAACAATATTTTTTTTTAGCAGGATGAATTCTCATGTGCCTTTTCAGCAAACTACTCCTGGTGAATGAATTACTACAAATATCACATCAATAAAGTTTTCCCCTGGTATGAATTCCCCTGTGTTTCCATAAGTACGGCTGTCAGAAAATGATTTACTACAAATCTCACATTTATAAGGCTTTTCTCCAGTATCAATTCTCATGTGTCGCTCTAGGCAACCTTTCCATGTGAATGACTATAAACATTACACGGAAAAGGTTTTTCACCATTATGATTTCTCATGTGTTGCTGTAGACGCTACTATCAGTGAATGATTTACTACAAACATCACATTTATGCGGTTTTCATCAGTATGAGTTCTCATGTGTCTTTGTAGGCTACTGCTATTACGAAATGGTTTACTACAAACATCACATTGGTAAGGGTTTCTCCAGGAATGAAGCATCCTGTGCCTCTGGAGAGTACCGCCATCGACAAATGATGTAATACAAACATCACATGTAAAAGGTTTTTCTCCAGTATGAATTCTCATATGTCTCTGTAGATTATTACTGCATGTGAATGATTTACTACAAACATCACATGTGAAAGGTTTTTCACCAGTATGAATTCTCTTGTGTTGCTGCAGGCCACTTTTATCAGCAAATGATTTACTACAAACATCACATGTAAAAGGTTTTTCTCCTGTATGAGTTCTCAGGTGTCTCTGAAGATTACTACTGTTAGTAAATGATTTACTGCAAACATCACATTTAAAAGGTTTTTCTCCAGTATGAATTCTCAAATGAACTTGAAGGTAATATTTGTTACAAAATGATTTGCTACAAACATCACACTTTTTAAACTCTTGTGAATTGTGTATTTCTTTTTCATTATTCTGGCTAAAACTCTCCTCCCAATGTTTACCATGTTGTAAAACAGGTTCCTCTTCTTTAACATGTATTTCACAGTGTTTTTCCAAATCAGATTCTAATTTAAATTCCTCATCACATAAATTACACTGGTAGCATGTTTCAATATCTTTAACCTGATTATATTCATCTACATCATCAGTTTTCTCTTCTTTAACATGACAATATTCATCTACATCATCAGTTTTCTCTTCTTTAACTTGACAATATTCATCTGCATCATTAGTTTTCTCTTCTTTAACATGCACTTTGTAGTGGTTTTCTAAACTACAAAAACTTTGAAACATTTCATCACATATTGTACACTGATGAAAAGTTATCACATCATTAGTTTCCTGTAATATACAAGTTATAACATCATTAGTATCCTGTAATATATAAAAGTTATCATTAGTGTACTGTAATAATATATAAAAGTTATAACATCATTAGTTTCCTGTAATATATAAAGTTTTAATATCATTAGTTTCTTGTAATATAAAAATAAGTTGCCAGGCAACGAAACATACAGCCACAGCAGCTAAATCGTCCGGGCAGTCAACAAGAGTTGTCACATATTAAGATCTTTAGGTTATAAACATGTATTTCAATTGTGGCCGTCTTTTGATTGCAATCATTCCATTTCACAGCAAAACATAAGCAGTGATTGGTTAATCAAGCTTGGTTACAGTTTGATAATGAAAAACAATGAAGTATTAAAAAATATACACAAATTTTCAACAATATTGTATTGTCAAGTTCAATACTCGACGATGAAAAACAAATAAAAGAGAACCAGCAATGTTAATCGCAGTATCAACAATCACCGATCAATTAAAAAGAACGAAAGACTGATGAAACAAATAAACTAGAACCAGCAGTGTTAATTGCGGTCTCAACAATCACCGATCAATTAAAAAAAACAAAAGACGACTATCAGTCTCACATAAAACAAAAAAAACCCAAACAAACAGCCGATACAATATATCATGACATAAATTTTCAAGTGTAAATAATTTAATTAAATCAACCTATCCATAATATCATATAAAATGTATTGGCCGTTAAATCTGTAATAAAGAACAAGTCTTTTAATGATTAATCGCAGTCTGAAACTTCGTCAAGAAGTCCGAAACGTCGTCCTACTGAGTCCGAAATGACGGGGGACCGAAGTGCTACCATTGAAAAGATCCACTCACCATGTTATTATAAATTGTTGATGTTTACATCTGACCTCTACAGATAATACAAGTTCATATAACGTATCAAAATAAAAAGAAGACAACTTGTGTGTATATCCATGTATTATAAGGTCCATGGTATATCACATTTAGTGAGATAGCACAAAGAAATCTGCCTTTCTCCTCTGCGCCATGTTTGTTCATTTCCGGAACAACTTTGTGAAAGTTGTATAATGAAATAAGACGTGGATCTATCCAACACGAATGACCCATAATGTTACAAACTGGACAGCATAAGCTTATTTCATAGATCTATGATTATTTCGTGTACACATTACAAGTCACACTTGAAAAGGTTTACGTAAGGCTTTTCAAATCATTTAGTTGAATTTTTCCAATTTTTTGAATTAGGTGTGTTAAGATGAAATTTGTATCATAAATTAATTGGAATATATTGAAAAATAATACAATTTGTTGACCAGATTAAAGATTGGGACATATTATTTAGTCACAGCAAGAGTGGTATTGGGCCTTTCAGTCCTGTGCTAGTGCATTCAACCTCAAAACAAATCTCATGAGGACAAAGACCTGATGGTTGATCTATTTGGTGTCAAATCGAATGATACCCTATCGTCACTGTACCATATCATTTTCATCAAGAAAGTGGCAACAACTGAAGCATCTGTCATTCCTAAGCGGCTTCCCCCAACACCACCTGCAACAAGATATCATAGCCAACGTGTGTACTTTCAAATTATGGTATAGACGGGGATGGCAAATGAAAGTGACCTAACAGTATAGGGATGGAAACAGGGAAATGATCAGTTGATTTCAATTATGACCCAAAACAATGCTGTGCCTGGCGAACTCTTGAAAATTATCCATTACAACTGTTTGAAGGGCCAGGGGAGTGCAAGTTCTCTCAATGCAGCTGCAGATGATATGGACTACCCTACACTGCTGTATGTGGCCCCTTTCAAACTGAAAATTGTGACAATTTAAACAACACTCAATAGGTCGATACGGAGGTGGAAAATGACACTCAAAACTGAATGCTCTGAAACTTATTCCATAGACAGGGGTGTTTGTGCATTAGGTGATAGTGGACAGCTGCAGGTCATGAATTCAGTTTCGTAATGATTGTACAGCTCAGTGACATCCTAAGTTGTCTTAATATGTTCCTTCCCCCCAAAATCCTGGGGATAGATATCAAGATCATCAAATTTGGATCAATAATTATGGACTTGCAGTCATTTGGAGGTGTTAGTGGCCATTTTTGACAGATAAGGCCAACATCATTTTTAATGATCTTAATGAGTTTCTTTGCCCCCCAAACCATAGGAATAGATCCCAGAATCATCAAATTGGAGTTGATAGATACATAATTATGATCATTAAGACGTTTTGGTGGCCATTTTAAGTTATGGCTGTGTGAAGAATATTGTAGTCTCCATAGCAATTGCTATCGATGCTATTATCACAAAGTCTTGAATATCCAAATACAATAATATTATATGTCTATATATAGGTTCTCTCAACAGTGACGGCTAGATTTGGAATGGAATGGAATCGAGTCCAATGGCACAACAGCTCCAACAGGGCTATGTTGCGCCAAATATATGTTGAATTTGTTGAGACATATTGAAACAATATAAATATTTAAAATGCAACTCATGATAAAATACATACAATTAAAATTTATTATAAAAATTTGTCTCCTTTAAAAATGTTAGCACTTTATCATAAAGCTCCATATCTCCAGCTGAGCAAATAGCTGACACACTGACCGGCAATATTAGATCTAATATGTTGAATTTGAAACTGAAACAATATAAATATTTAAAATGCAACTCATATAGCTCCAGTTGAGCAAATAACTGACATACTGACTGGCAAAGGTAATGTTCAGATCTAATATACTTGAGATGATTGCACTCAACCAGAATGTGTTCACTGGCAAGCGAATATGACAGTGAAGACATTCTAGTTGAGGCTCTTGCTTCGAAATGAAAATGTGATTTAAAAAGTTATGACCTAACATATGGTTCAATTTTTTTCAACAATTCCCTTGGGCGTAGGGGAAAACCCGCGAGGTTGGAAGAGTCCACGGGAGATCATCATACAGAGACACTAAGAAAGAAGAGCTTAACTCTTGACACAGAACACATGCTAAGTAATCGGGAACTTAAACTTAGCTTTTAATTAATGTCATAGTTGTGTGTGTAGGTTCCTGTATATAACCTTTGTATTATGGATGTTATAAAGATATATAAACATGTTCCAGGGTTAGTTTATCATTGAGTAAAAATATACAAGACGATGGGAAAGGCAAGCTGTGGAACAGGAAAATTGTCACACAACCAGGGAATGTGTGGCTATGGGCGCTCCATTCTGAAAAAAGTGTCCTCAAAAGTTTTACCTCAAGTATACAAGGAAACACCTGTGTGGATGTCACATTAGTTCCTCCTTGTCCTATCAACATTTGACTACTGTAACAGTTTACTAGCTGGCAGTACACACAAGCCATAGAATTCAAGATTCTATGTTTGAATGTAACCAGTGACAACAGGGCACAACACCCTGGTATCTTCAGAACTACTACCTGTTTACCAGCTAACTCATACACTCAGATCCCGGCATCAAAACTGTTTGTGCATCACCAACACTAAAACAGTTGAGATATTGAATTTTACTGCTGAACTAAAACTCCTACAAGTTTCAAATCCCAATTAAATCTCATCTGTTCAAGAAATCTTATGTAGACCAAAATTGAATACAATATAGTTAGTTTATTGCTGTTAAAACACATTGAGTATGCTTATGAATGGATTTGGCGCTCAAAAAATGGACATATTATTATTATTATTATTCAAACTGCCTTAATAACATTAGCGTGTTCTCTTTTCCTGTTGATCTTCCCTTGTTCCAACCAGATGTAGCAATAAAAACAATCACACTCAATGTATCTATTTGATAATTACATATCATGTATCATAAAATATTGTGCCACATTAACTACTACACAGATGACTACAGAGAGAGAAAGAGAGAAATGGGGGTTAACGTCCACTCAACACAAACTAGGTTATTTCGGGACTAACATATGGTTCAGTTTTATTTCAATGATTCGCTTGCGCGTAAGGCTCTTTAGCAGTGGGAGGAAACCGGAGTGCCCGGAGAAAACCCATGCCACATATGCTCACACCAGGGCTTGAAACCACAGCCGCAAGCCAGAGGTGATCGGCCAGCTAGAGGTCGAAGCGTGGCACTCTAGACCACTAGGCCATCTCCCCCCCCCCCCAGATGACTACAGCATGTATCCTAAAATATTGTATCATATAGTAACTACAACACAGATGGCTACAGCATCTATCATATCAACTTGATCACAGACAGTCAAATTAAAACTACATACATACAATCTTAAAACTTGAGATTTTATAAAAGTTTTATTTTACTTTTTCTGGTGTCACTGAAGACAACAGTTCTTACTATCTATACTGTAAATTTATTATTATGGTTTTTTGCTTGGATGAAGACATTTCTTACTACCTATACTGTAAATTTATTATTATAGTGTTTTGCTTGGATGCAGACATTTCTAACTACTGTACAATGTAAATTTATCATGGCTGTTTGCTTGGATGAATTCTCACGTGTCTTTTAAGTAAACTACGCTTGGTGAACGATTTACTACAAACATCACATTTATATGGTTTTTCACCAGTATGAATTCTCATGTGTCTTTTTCGATGACTTATGTTACTAAATGATTTACTACAAACATCACATTTAAAAGGTTTCTCTCCTGTATGAATTCTCATATGTCTCTTTAGATCACTCCTGCTAGTAAAAGATTTACAACAAACATCACATGTAAAAGGTTTTTCTCCACTATGAATTCTGATATGCCTCTTTAGACAACTATTGTTGGTGAATGATTTACTACAAACATCACATTTAAAAGATTTTTCTCCAGTATGAATTCTTATGTGTTTCTGTAGACCACCACTATCGGTGAAAGATTTCCTACAAACATCACACTTAAAAGGTTTTACTCCAGTATGAATTCTTATGTGTCTCTGTAGGTTATTTTTCTGTGTAAATGGTTTACTACAAACATCACATTGATAAAGTTTTCTCCCAGAATGAACCCCTCTGGTAAGGTTTTCGCCGTTTACTCGCGTCACTCGAGTCGACTCCACTGCCGAGTTTACCCGGGTGAAACATCCCGAACGGTCCGAGTAGTCTGAGCAGTCACGTGACATCAAAACAAAATGGCGAGACACCTTTATTTATTTTGTTTTATTTTTTCGCAATGGCTGTCTCCATTCGGAATCTTATTTTAATCCAGGAACTGTTAGAGGACGAAGAAGAAGAAGATTCCGTACCAACCGACTTACCTCTACCTCTTCTAGCGAGCCTGGTGACAAAGGACGTCATTTTGTCACGTGACGAACCCTTTTACTCTCCGTTCAACGGGGAGTAAACGGGTTAGTCACGTGACGCGACTCGAGTCAGTCATGTGACCAACTCGATTCAAAACGCGAACGGTCTGGTGTCGACTCGAGTGACTCGGGTGAACTACGAAAACCTTACCTCTGTGTTTCTGGAGAGTAATGTTGTACACAAATGATGAACTACAAACATCACATTTATAAGGTTTTTCTTTAACATGAGTTCTCATGTGTAGCTGAAGACCACTATTATCAGTGAATGCTTTACTACAAACATCACACGTAAAAGGTTTTTCTCCAGTATGAATTCTCACGTGTCTCCGTAGGTTACCTCTCTCTGTGAATGATTTACCACAAACATCACATTTATAAGGCTTTTCTCCAGTATGAATTCTGATATGATTCTGTAGAACACAACTGTTAGTAAATGATTTACGACAAACATCACATTTAAAAGGTTTTTCACCAGTATGGATTCTGATATGTGTCCGAAGATGAGCACTATCGGTGAATGATTTACAACAAACATCACATTTAAAAGATTTTTCTCCAGTATGAATTCTGATATGTCTCTGAAGTTTACTACTGTTTGTGAATGATTTACTACAAACATCACATGTAAAAAGCTTTTCTCCAGTATGAATTCTGATATGTTTCTGTAGTTCCGTATGGTTTGTAAATGATTTACTACAAACATCACATTTAAAAGGTTTTTCTCCTGTATGACTCTTCAAATGAATTTTAAGGTCATATTTGTTACTAAATGATTTGCTACAAACATCACACTTCTTAAACTTGGGTGAATTGTGTATTTCTTTTTCATTGTTCAGGCTAAAATTTGTCTCCCAATGTTTACCATGTTGTAAAACAGGTTCCAGTTCTTTGACATGTTTTTCACGGTGTTTTTCTAAATCAGTTTCCAATTTAAATTCCTCATCACACAAATTAAACTGATAGCATGTTTCAATATCTTTAGTTTTCTCTTCTTTGACATGACAATATTCATCTACATCCTCAGTTTTCTCTTCTTTAACATCCCAATATCCAACTATATCATCAATTTTCTCATCTTTACCCTGACAATATCCATCTACATCATCAGTTTTCTCTTCTTTAACATGGCAATATTCATCTACATGTACATTATCAGTTTTTTCTTTTTTAACAAGCCAATATTCATCTACATCTACATCATCATCATCATCATCATCTGTTTTCTCTTCTCTAACATGGACTTTGTAATGGTTTTCTAAATCTTCTAATTCTTGAAAAATTTCATCACATTTTGTACACTGATGAAAAGTTATAACATCATTAGTTTCCTGTAATATATAAAAGATATATCATCATTAGTATCCTGTAATATATAAGTTATAACATCATTAGTTTCCTGTAATATATGAAAGTTATAACATCATTAGTTTCCTGTAATTATACCATCATTAGTTTCCTGTTGTACAGTAGAATCTGAATTCAGCAGCCACCCAAGGGAATTTTTACGATTAATCGCTTAACAGAAGCGTCCTCGTAATAAAATCTTGTGTTTTTTGTGCCGACATCAATTAATATTACGCTTGAATGCATTGGAAGCAAACACCAATATTTGCAAGTTGCATCGGTAAATTTGGCCGTCACTGAATATCGGAATAACTTCTGTAAACTTGTCATTTTGTACCTACCCTCAATACTACTGTCTATCATTGTGATGCATTCAATAATATTTATCCATTTTCGTGAAAAAAATCGATGAATTAATTTTACTTTATGAAAAAAAACACATAAACAAAAAAAAACATTGCTGATAATACTACCGATTCACAGGGGGTGTAACTCTGTATGTAATATTATAGGTGGCGCTTAAACAACAACATACATGTAGTGGCAATGGAAAAGAGATGCTAGATGATCGTGACAAAACACGCCTTTTCGTCTGTACTTTCGGTTTATTCAATCAGTATCAATAATGTTCTGTAACGTGTAAAAACTAAACATTTAATAAAACAAAAGATTAATTAACAGATAATCCTGGGTTAATTGTTATTTTCACATTTCTCTTTACCTGATCAGCGGGAGTCCAGTTAATTAGTTACTACTCACGGGGGTGTTACGAAGAACGACAGGATGGTATCATTCAACAATGGCCGTTGAATGGGCAATGTTTTGTTCAATTTATTAGAAAAACAGTGACCGCTGGCTGCGTTAGAGGAGTTAAAGTTGAATAAAGAGATGGGGGGATGGGAATTTATTGTGACCGCTTACAAGGAGTGGCTGCTCATACAGATTCTACTGTATATAAAACTAATAACATCATTAGTTTCTAGTAATATATAAAAGTTATATAACCTACAAGACAGACAGTAGTTATTTACCTTGGGACAGACAGTAGTTATTAAGATAATTGAGAGCAGTTGTTTTAATAAAGTTGCAGTGATAGAAATTAAAGGTATGTGTTAATATTTGTTTTAAAAGTTTTATATATACTTCATTGTGTAATTGGTCTTTGTTAAAGTGGCGGCTATGTTAGTTTTATTAGTAAAGTTTCTCTACAAGTTTAAGTTATTCTGGTTTTTATTAATTACATTCTACAAATACATCTTATATAGCCAATACTAGAAATGCTATTTAAAGCATTTCGCGTTAAATCTACACTTATTACTTTCACACAACTTATATATTTTATTACAGACTTTATATGGTACATGTACTTCACCTTCGAACAAGTCTGGTAAGCCAGGAAAACCTCTTTTCAGGGTTAGATGTTATGATTTTATTAATTAGTTTTATAATAATCAAGAATCCCTATTATTATTAAGTAGTATTATATAAATAGTATTTAGAGGTGTTTTATTATTAATATGTAATATATTATTTTAATGAATATGAATGCATTGATTTTTATTTATATTATAAATGTATACTTTCAGGGGTTTTTTTTCTTATACCGGAATAAAAAGTTGTTAAACTGAACCCTTGTGTGGTCGTTTTGTCCAATAATTTGACCCCCTACAACAGAACTTTGCATACTTCTTCCTTATACCCTAAAGATGATCCCTATTGTTTTTGGTGCATTCCCAACCAGCAGGGACAACGCCGCAACATAACGGATTGTCGTGACACTTTAGATATTTATTTCTTATACCTAAGGATCATCCATATTGTTTATAGCTAAAGACTCGAAGAACGAGGCTAAAACATTGCGTCAAATCAAACAGTGTATGTAGACTGGAATAACCAGACACTAGAAATTTGCATTCAAATGAAATAGAATGCTGGCTTATTTCGCCGAAAATAACTGATTTGAAATTAGAGTAAAAACGGAAAACATTGAAGTAAATCAGTATTTACATTCCCATTACAGTATTATATGCGTTCCGACCCATTTGTGTCAATTTCTAGGTCCCAAATGTTAGCGATTTAGTTCCTTTAAATACATTCACCAGAGCTTTAAATTGAACCCTCGCTCGAACTGGAAGCCAGTTTTTGATCATATTTTCGGGTTCTGTTTATAAGACACCAATTTTATTCTTTTCAAAGCTGCTTCTAATGATGCCAGTAGAGGGGAAGTGCCAATCTGTTTCACAGAGAATTACTTACGAATTATCTCTGTCACAGATGACTGTTTTTATCACGTGCATTGACTTCATGTGTTGCATTGACTTCACGTGGCATCAGTCATTGCCTCAACGGCTCGTGCATTGTTTACATAAAACGTAACTGCTTCAGCCAAAATGATGCCTTTTACTCATTTTAAAGGGCCAATCCCGATAATATTTTGGAGAATAAATCTGCTTAAGCTTTTATAGAGAGAGAGAGAGAGAAATGGGGTTTAACGTCCACTCGACACAACTAGGTCATTTCAGGACTAACATATGGTTTAATTTTATTTCAATAATTCGCTTGCGCGTAGGGGTCTTTAGCAGTGGGAGGAAACCGGAGTGCCCGGAGGAAACCCACGAGGTTGAGAAGGCGCCCCTATCTCCATGCCACATACGCTCACACCAGGGCTCGAAACCACAGCCGCAAGCCAGAGGTGACCGGCCAGCTAGAGGTCGAAGCGCGGCACTCTAGACCACTAGGCCATCCCAACCCCCCTAAGCTTTTATAATGCTGTGACCTGTTAAAACCAGACATATTTTATAAAAATAAGGTGTAGGTGAATTACCGTATACCTTTCATCATGCACTGTATAGACCTCTAATCAATAATCAAGTATCCCAACGAAAAAATTGGCCAGAAATCTTAAAAGGGTTACGTGTCCGGACAAGCAGTTTTGACGTTCACATACAAACGACTCAATATTTTGAGCTGAAATTTTGAGACAAGGTAAATGCAACATTCCTCCATAATTGGACGCTTAAATTTCATTCGTATGTACTCGGACCTTTATTTTTGAGATTCTGTTTAAATCGTGATAGTCCCTTTAATACCCATTTACACTAAAAAGGAAATATTTTTTAACTACAGATACTTCAAACGTCTTTTTTTATTTTTCTTATACTTCAAAAAAATGTTTTAGAATTTATTTTGTTGGAGGAATAAAGTTAATATGGGGGATTCATTAAGTCGCGTCGATGTCATCCTTATAAGTGATTGTAGCGGCCAAGCGAATATTCACTGCTGATCAGTGTGGCGAATTGCATAGTCCATATGAGATGTTACTTAATATGCTATAACAATTTTTTTTTTTAGCAGGATGAATTCTCATGTGCCTTTTCAGCAAACTACTCCTGGTGAATGAATTACTACAAATATCACATCAATAAAGTTTTTGTGAACCGATTAGATTAGACCAATTAGCTATTATACGCATTTGTGAACCAATTTGATTATGCTAATTGTTACATTTGTGAGACGATTTAACTGAACTGATTAGGCGAATCGACCTAATCGTCCCAGGAGGTGTTTAGGCGATTAGATTTGACGTTTTTAAAGTGGCGGAATGTTCGATGTCGTAAGTAATTTTTATTGCTTATTATTGTTTTTCTCACTTCAGTTTTCAAAAAAATACTTGAAGTTCTTGGACATAGGAGATTGTTTCAAACGGCAACCATTTTTTCTTTTTTTGGGGGTAGATAACCTTCATTTGTCTTTAACAAGTCATCAATAATTAGCAGAGACAATTTTTTTTCTGATCGGTGTCCGTGAAGGCAGCCATCTTACCAAATCGTAATTATCAAATTTCACATTTGTGGACCATAGCTAATCAAATCGAAATCATACTAAATCGTACTAGCAAATCAAAACCTAATCTAATTGACTCACAAAAGGCCTCTTATCAAGCAAGCCCTTTACGTAATACCCTGCGCTGCTAGCTAAAATGCCTACATGTGACAATCGAGTTGCGAAGTTCAAAGATCGATCAATGTCAAGATTACTGATTTTCCACGAGTTTCTCAATTGAAAAAAAACTTTTGACGGCTGTAAACTATGGAGGCTGCCATGTTTGTTTACAGTTATGTGCCTCGGCCTCTGATTGGACAATGCTAATAAGTCACGTGTAAACACAACGGACGCAAAAGTTCAGGAATTGCTGAGTATTGAAGCAATGACTAGATGTTTTAAATCTTGAGGATGTTGCTAAAGGAACATGGGATATGGGTTGTATAAGGAATATAGTCATGGAAGGATCTATCACACGAACGACTCACAAACAAAATATAAAAAGTGTAATTCAATTTGTAATTTTTGACTGATGTAATTCAATATAAATGTAAAATATTTCCAAAATCTACTTTCTGAACTTGACAAAAAGTATTTCCAAAACATGGATCAGGGCCACACTGATCAGCAGTGAATATTCACAAGGGGGCTACGATCACTGATAAGGATGACATTGATGCGACTTAATGGGCAAAAAATATTAACTTTTTTCCTCCGACAATTAAAATTCTAAAACATTTTTTTTATGTAATAAAGACGTTTGGAGTATTTGTAGGTAACAATTATTTCCTATTTGGTGTACTGTAAATGGGTACTAACGTTTTAGGTAAAACATAACGCTAACGCTACAATATACGTCCACATTCCTGCTTTGATTGATATGGTACTTTGTCAAGAAGGCTAGGCGTTTGGGTTGTTTAGCGTTGAAGGTCGTGCTTCAACATCAAGATAATCCATTCAGAATTGTGGCTTTCAGACGCTAAAGGCAAAAAGTGGGCGTGGCTCTGCCCCTGGGGATCGGGACATTCACCAAAATCAATAGTGGACGCCCGCAGGCCATAAGGAATACATATGCCAAGTACCAAGCTGATTCATTCAGAATTGCGGCCTGCAAACCACAAACACAGAAATAGGGCGTGGCTTGCCTCTGGGAGTCGGGACATGCAGTTGTCGTCCTTAGGCTATAAGGAATACATATCCCAAGTTTAAAGACGATCCATTTAGAATCATGGCCTGTAGACAACACACACAGACACGAAGTAAAAATGAACATGGCTCTGCCCCTGGGGGATAGGAAATCACCCAAAACAATTGGGGTCATCCTTAGGGTATCAGAAATAGGTATGCAAAGTTTTAAAAGGATCTATTAAGAATTGCATCCTGTAGGCGAACACAAACATTGAGCGTGGCTCAGTCCCAGGCGGTCCGGCATGCACCAAAAATAATAGTGGTCAGCCTTAGGGTATAAGGAATAAGTATTAAAAAAGTTTTCAAGACGATCGATTAAGAATTGTGGCCTGTAGGTGACACACAGACACACAAAAAGAAAATGGGCGTGACACTGTCCCTGGGGGTCGGGCATGCACCAAAAACAATAGGGATCTTCTTTAAGGTATCAAGAATAAGTGACAGAGAGAGAAATGGGGTTTAACGTCCACTCGACACAAACTAGGTCATTTTGGGACTAACATATGGTTTCATTTTATTTCAATAATTTGCTTTGATAGGGGTCTTTAGCAGTGGGAGGAAACCGGAGTGCCCGGAGGAAACCCACAAGGTTGAGAAGGCGCCCCTATCTCCATGCCACATACGCTCACACTAGGGCTCGAAACCACAGCCGCAAGCCAGAGGTGACCAGCCAGCTAGAGGTCGAGGCGCGGCACTCTAGACCACTAGGCCATCCCAACCCCCTCAAGAATAAGTATGCAAAGTTTCAAGATGATACGTTAAGAAATGCAGCCTGTAGATGACAGACAAACAAATACAAGAAATGGGCGTTGCTGTCCCAGGGGGTCGGACATGCACCCAAAACAAAAGGGATCATCATTAGGGTATAAGGAATAGGTATTTTAAGTTTCAATATGATCGATTAAGAATTGTGGCCTGTAGGCAACACACAAAAATAAAATGGGCGTGGCTCTGCCCCTGGGAGTTGGGCATGCACCCCAAACGATAGGGATCATCCTTAGGGTGTAAAGAGTAAATATACAAAGTTTGAAGAAAATTCAGTAAGAATTGCGCCCTGTAGGCGACACAACGACACGCGAAAAGAAAATGGGCGTGGCTCTGCCCCTGGGGGTTGGGCATGCACCCCAAACGATAGAGATGGTCCTTTGGGTACAAAGAATATGTATGCAAAGTTTCAAGGTTGTAAGTTAAGAAATGTGGCCTGTAGACGACAAACAAACAAATACTAAAAATGGGCGTGGCTCTGCCCCTGGGGGTCGGGCATGCACCAAAAACAATAGGGATCTTCCTTAGGGTATAAGGAATAAGTATACTAAGTTTGAAGAAAATCCATGAAGAATTGAGCCCTGCAGGCGAACCACAGACAGACACACACACACACACACACACACACACAGACAGGGGTGACGGCATAATACGTTCACATTATGAATGTGGACGTATAAAAATGCATGCACCATTGAGCCAATGATTGACGCTGCATGACGTGACATCACATATTCAAGGCAGTCGTCTTTTACAGAGGTATTAGAAGGGTTGAATTAATAGCAGAATCAAAATCTAATTTTGTTAGGTGATCAAAGACTAAATTACTTTCAATTTTAATCAGTGATTCAAACTGGTGTCATTTACCTTCCGTGAAGTCACATAAATTTTCCAATTCAAAAACAATCATGTAAATTTTATAAAAATGTTTCATATCAAGAGCATAAATGTTGCTTTCCAATAAAATCCACAGTGGAGCAGATATTAGTTCATTTATGAAAGCCTGGCATTCTTTAAGGAATACAGGAATTTTAACATCCAATGAAATGATTTGGGTCAATCAATTTTCTGCACAAATATCATCAAGAAAGGTTTTAATATGATTGGCCATATAATTTACAATTATGGCATTGTGGAAAATGATATTAAACTAGCAGTCAGAGAGAGCGATAAAAAGAAATGTGGTTTTACGTCCACTAGACACAAAGCTAGGTCATTTCGGGACTAACACATGGTTCAACTTTATTTCAATAATTTGCTTGCACTTGGATGTCTTCAGCAGTGGTAGGAAACCAGAGGACCGGGAGAAAAACCACAAGGCTGGACAGGTGACCCTACTCCTTGTCATGTACAACTGGGTAATCCAAACTACGTCAGTTGACTCAATGACAAACTATATCACACAATAGGCACACGCTAACCATTCGGCCAATGACCGCCATCCACCCCCCCCCCCATTAAAAATTGTTGATGTTATAAAGATTAAATGAATATTTTATTGTAGATATACATGTAATAAAGATTTGCTGTTATGTACTTACCCGTAAAATAAACAATAACAAACAACAGACTTGTATTTTATTTCAATTCGTATTATTTCATAAATTGTTGATGTGAAAAATATTAAATTAAAGAATAAATAATTTTTTTTAGAAGGTGCTACCGTCAATCAAAAACCGAATAAAATGTCACTTTTGGCTTTTTTCAATTTTTTTTTATTTTTATGGAAAAAACAAGACAAAAATAATATTTATAAAGTTACGTAGAAGTGATTCCTGTGTTTTACACAGAGGTTCGAAAATGGGCAAAATTAAGATTTTTCTGGGAAATTGTGTCCTTTCCTAGACCTTTGCTACTATGAAAACTAACACAACTATCCTTATTCAATACTAGTTACGCCAAAATCCGCCCGCGGCGCCACTTCGATGAAGTTATCAATATTTACGCTTCGCCCGTGTGCACGCCAAAATGCTTGAACGATCTGCGGGTCGGTTAACAAAATGCTCGTTAAAAGCAATATAATTGGTTTAGAATCCACGCGGGGTTGAAATTGAGACAATCAGAGGCTGTCTTTCATAGACTATGCGCATTCTTTCTGTCATCGCATATTATTCGTGAATTTTGAACGTCGTCAAAAATTTCTTCGATTTCAAGGATAAAATACACCCCTATCAAGGTAGATAAATAAATTATTATTACTTCTAACCTTAATAGTAACTTCTAACGAACATTTTGATGTATATATCATTGTAATCCATTCCCCCGAACGTAGAAAATATCGCCCCGAAACATGACATGGTGCCGTAATGCGTATGACGAAGTGGATGGTCGCCATCTTGGCAAGCAGTCGAAGCGTCGGTTGTGTTCTGGGAATAGGCCCATCATATAGGGCTCAGAAAGACAAATCCACTGCTTTTGGAATTTTCATTCTAGCATTTATAGTTCTCAAGATATTGACATTTTCCGTTAGCCTTAATTGACACAGTTTTCTTAATTACAATGACAAGACAAAAAACGCGATATTTAACGACTGAAAAAATGTAATATCTCAAAAAGTACTCTTGCTATTGCAATAATTCAAAAAGCACCGGATTTGTCTCAATGAGATCTATCAAATGAGCCCATTTCCAGCTAAAAAGAAGCAAGTTGAAATTTTTATATAATCTGCCTATCAATACTATTGTTTGGTCCGAGTGGTCTTCTATCTCAAACCATGTATTAAAACCATGGACCTTATAACACATTATAAGGTCCATGTTAAAACCAATGTGATAGAGTGATTTTATTTATTTTATGGGTATTTTAAATGGATCACAATACTAATTTAATCTTAGATAATATGTTACACATCACTGCTTCTTTAAACTATCCTGTCCTATACACTCTTCTTAAAGGGGTTTCCAGTGAGTTCCAGTTCACTCAGCTCACTGGTAGTTTATTTCAACTTTGACCTGAGGTTTTCTTAGTTTTGTATCATCATCACTATGGTCACTTCTTAGGAATGATTCCATGAAGGTCAGAGGATATTTTCATTCTCTGTAATTCATGGTTAGTTTGTGTTTAATTTTATAGAGTTTTGTAGTTGAATCTTTTTCAATTTAGTATAATATAGTGTATTATTGAGAGCAGGTGTTTTAAAGCCCCAATAACACTCTTGTTGTAATTGAATAACATGTCCCAATCTTTATTCTTGTCAACAAATTGTATTATTTTACAATATTCAAATAAACTGATGATACAAATTTCATCGTAACACACCTAATTTAAAAAATTGGAAAAATTCAACTACATGATTTGAAAAGGTTAACGTAAACCTTTTCAAATGTGACTTGGATTTTAAAATATTTTCGAACCCTCTGGACAAGTAAAATGTGATGTAATGGATAATTTACACAACAGGTAGGACACATAAACATCTGGTACTTAGAATAAGACTATTATTTATTTTCTAGAGCTGCCAAGCCAGCAAGAGTGTTATTGTCCCTTTAATAAAGTTCCAGTGATAGAATTTAAAGGGTTTTCTTATACTGGAATAAACCGTAATTTTGTTAAACTGAACCCTTGTGTGGTCGTTTTTCTACAATAATTTGACCCCCTACAACACCAACATAACTATTATTCTCCGAGTTGTCTTCTAATCTTGGTTCGAGTGGACTTCTATTGGTCCAAGTCGTGTTGGGTCCGATTGGTTTTTAGTACTGCTGACACTAAGAAGTAGCTATAGTGTTTTTTGTACGTATAGAGCATATAAATCTATCAACTTGGTTTAATTTTGACGAAACTCGGTAAAATTCTAATTATGGCAATATATCTAATAGAAAGAGGTTAAATTCTGTAGATACGGTGTGTTAATTAACAGGGGTGAGAAATTGACTAAGGGTGATTTAATTATCGCTAGGAGTGAAAATCTGTGCGACAGTGTGTTTTCTGTACTGGGTGTGTTAATTAACGGACGGGTTAAAAACAACTGACACGGTGTGTATTCTACGTTTGGTGAGTTTTCTCGAAAGCGTGTTATAACTGCAGCAAAGTGTCTTATCAAGGACTAGCAGGCTAAATCTGACGCGTAGGTGTCAAATCTAATTTACCGTGCGATTTCTTAATCGACCGTGTGTTTTACGCAGATCGGTCTTTGTTAAGGGTAGGTCTTTATACATGGATTTATACGTGCTGTAAAATTACATGTCTGCCGTCTTTAGTCTATACGTATTTCATTTATTGATGAATACTACGTTTCTTATACTGCATACCATTGTCTTGCAACAGTTATTTATATTTCTTGTCTTTTTGTATGTTTCATTTGTTAGCATTACCGTGGTACTATTGAACTATAAATGCATTGTCTTAAAATCGGTCGCACTCAATATCGTTATTTACCGATATCCGGTCCAACCTCAATTTGATTATACGATTGATTGTAATCTCTATTGATATCAGATGCTCTGATCTGTTTCCACATATATAACAAACGATAATTTACATATCAAATAACACCAATGCAAACAGGGACACAGGCCTGTGGTGATATTGCATTGTCGACCTCGGTGTAATCAGCTTGTCGTTGCGTAAAAATACCGTGCTATGTATGAACATATATCTTTGACACGTGTCCATAGCCGCTTGTGATTCAATAAACGTTGTGTCACAAAGTCGTCTTTGCGTGCAAAATAGAGACCATTAACTTAATATGGAAATAGGGGCTTAATTTAATAAGAACAACTAAATTTAAACACGTGTTAATATTTCTATTGTTTACGATTGTATGGCATAGCTTTATTATTTTTCTCCCGGTACTAATAAACTACGAGGCGAGTGGATCCAATTGTAAATTAGCATGTATAGAAATACGTGATGACAGATCGAGAGCACGGGCTGCAATAGTCAGAATAGTGTTATAGAATGATTTATTTGTTAAAAGTCTTTTAGTAACTTAGTACCATATAATATGAACATCTGACATGCAAAATTGTGTTAAAGAATTAGACTATAACTGTCTCGATAGCGACCGATTTCTGCAACAACTATTTATTGCTGTAGTGATCAATTGCAACTTTTTCACTATACGTGTATCTTAAAGTCATAGTTTTAAACTTATATAGCTTCATTTGCGATATTTAGAACCGTGCATAGAACACATTACGTCCAGAATTTGACGGTAACAGCTTACTAATAAATTTAATAAAAGAAAACTATTTCAGAACAACGATAATTTCTAATACACCTTTGGTGTAATTAAAATATCTCTAGAGGTGGTGTTTGTTCGTTTGACAAATTAAGGTTTTGAAATAGGATACACAACACAAATATATTAACTTACAGGGTCATATTTTGAATTTTAATAAACCATGTTAATTCAAGAAAATTATTGTTGTCTTCTGATTAAGATAAAATCGTGAAACAGGTCCCAGGTTTATAATACACATTCGCTAAAATTGTTGAGCTGCGGTGATCAATTTTATTACCCTAATCAAGTCTGGCAATTAACAGTTGTTATATAACATCTAGGTCAACGTTGATCCAAATGGTGTTCAGTGAAGCGTAATTCCTGCTCTGATGGCAGTTTGTGACTTGAAAATACGTTTAATAATTTAAAAAATTCAAGAAGAAGAACAACCAATGGCATGAAAATTTTCGCATATTTCCGATACAACAATTCTTTTTGTTTTGAAATATACTGTAGAAAAATAACTTAGTTAATAAGTAATTAAAATATCAAGCTTTATTTAAATGAGATGATAGAAAAGGGAAACATACATTTATGTCATTACAATAAGACCAACGCTGAATAGACCACAGTATGCACACACATGATATAATTGTTCTTTTTGTGGTACTTTGTCATCCAGTGAATAAAATGTTACAGGTAAAAAAAAATCACACTCCGACCAATCATGGTCTCTAATCCATTAGAACAGTGTCGCCTCTCCGTCTGAGATCAAAGAGCAAATAAATAGGTCGGACTTGAAAGAATAATTTCGTGTGAAAAGCGTGCTCTCTAGATAGAATAAATTATACAATAAGGATGAGACTGAAGCCGTGGAGTATCAGTGCTGTGGCGTATTATAGTTGTTGTTGGAGTATTATAAGAAATAGCTAGTACTCGTTGACTATTTTGTTATTTGATTTCAGATCGAATCACCGATGATTTTGTTAATGAAGGATCTTGTACTGTTTGTTAATTGCATGGCGTTATGATTTTAGCAGTTTTGATTTTTAATTAGTATGAACGATGTTTTTGTGATAAAGTCTTGATTGTTATTTGGCGTTATGATTTTAGCCACAATTTGTCTGAAGATTAAAAACGCCGCCCCTTGGAGATACGCTAAATGTAACTCACTGTGATATTAATTACAAAACGGTATATATTACCGTAAAATGTAACATTCATTACCTTCATTAGTTTTTGCTGATAAAAAATATATCATAAATTGAAATCTAATAATTTATTATGGCTAGTTTATGTGTGGTTTGCTCCAAGGAAGTGCGTCCCCGACAAGAGGCGTTGCAACACAAAATCGTTTTAATTAAAAATAAAAATCCATGTTGACAACTTGACAAATAAAAAATATTTCTAAAATTTTACAAACATTTCAACCCCTGACTTATTGGGATAAATTGTAACAATTGCCAAATTTCAACCAACTATATCAGCGAATCCATTAGTGCACGAGCTAATTAACTGGCCTCGTCTGTCAACATCAGAGAGCTGAACTCACCGTGTTTCATCTCTCAACATCAAAGAACAATTCCGTGTGAAAAGCGTGCATGAATTGACAGTATGAATTGTAAAATAATGACTGGGTCGTTTGGGAGCGGTTTCGTAATATATGTCTGCATGATTACTTTATTTATTCACGAACGGGCCGCTCAAGCTTGTGGACGACTTTATCATCGTATTATTATGTTTAAAGGTATATGATTTATCTATTAGTGATGCAATTCTGTTTCCTTAGAAAGCCCTATTTACGACCGAGGTAAGAAATAATCTTATAAAATATAACAGCGACGAAACTTACAGGTTATCATTAGTTGCGAGATTGTTTGTTTATAATTGTGTTTTCGAAATAGATTAGAGCATCTGATATCAATAGAGATTAAAAACAGCGACGATTGTGTTTTCGAAATAGATTAGAGCATCTGATATCAATAGAGATTAAAAACAGCGACGAAACTTACAGGTTATCATTAGTTGCGAGATTGTTTGTTTATAATTGTGTTTTCGAAATAGATTAGAGCATCTGATATCAATAGAGATTAAAATACGTCGGATAATCAAAATGAGGTTGGACCGGATATCGGTAAATAACGATATTGCATGCAACCGATTTTAAGACACATGCATTTATAGTTCAATAGTACCACGGTAATGCTAACAAATGAAACATACAAAAAGACAAGAAATATAAATAACTGTTGCAAGACAATGGTATGCAGTATAAGAAACGTAGTATTCATCAATAAATGAAATACGTATAGACTAAAGACGGCAGACATGTAATTTTACAGCACGTATAAATCCATGTATAAAGACCTACCCTTAACAAAGACCGATCTGCGTAAAACACACGGTCGATTAAGAAATCGCACGGTAAATTAGATTTGACACCTACGCGTCAGATTTAGCCTGCTAGTCCTTGATAAGACACTTTGCTGCAGTTATAACACGCTTTCGAGAAAACTCACCAAACGTAGAATACACACCGTGTCAGTTGTTTTTAACCCGTCCGTTAATTAACACACCCAGTACAGAAAACACACTGTCGCACAGATTTTCACTCCTAGCGATAATTAAATCACCCTTAGTCAATTTCTCACCCCTGTTAATTAACACACCGTATCTACAGAATTTAACCTCTTTCTATTAGATATATTGCCATAATTAGAATTTTACCGAGTTTCGTCAAAATTAAACCAAGTTGATAGATTTATATGCTCTATACGTACAAAAAACACTATAGCTACTTCTTAGTGTGATCAGTGTGAATTTTGGAGAACGCTAGATCGAAGTCTCGAAGACGGTCCTACGCATTTTAGCACATATGACGTCATATATAGATTGTGGGTAAGGGCAAGGACCTGTAGATTTCGTCAAAGTCTCGAGATGTAAACAGGGCTAGCCCTAAACCTAACCCACGGCCAAGCCTAACCCTTATCCTAACCCACAATCCACATGTGACGTCATAAAATGCGTAGGACCGTCTCCGATCTAGCGTTCTCCGTGAATTTTGCGTCCAAAAGATCAACTTACCATTGCGATTACGATGTTATGCCCTTCGGATGTTGAAATTTACATCGGAGCTCTATAGAAATTCAGGTTGATTTAACGCCTCAACACCAGAGAATAAAGAAAATCGCCTTTCTTTTCTGACCTATATTCATTTCCGGAAAAACTTGACATAGTTGTTAGGACAAAGAAGACGTGGATCTATCCATCACGAATAACTCGTAAGACCATTTCGTGCGAACTTGGAGAGAAGTAATAACATTACCATCCCGAACAGGGTCCGACTAAAAGCCGGAATTCATTTACAATCACCGAAATTCACTTGAGAAAACCGGAAAACATTTCGAAAATCCCCGATTTCTACCACAAAACTAATTTGTTTGAATGACTACCGAAATTCATATCAAATGACTAATCATTTCGATCTTTGCATAGCTTTCATAACAAACCTAATGGGGATGCTCGATTCACAGTCCAGAACGTCCCAACTTGACAGAATTGCAATCAAGTAGCGCCAAATTCAGTCCTGTCACAGTCCCGTCACAGTTCTGTCAGACCCGATCACGGAAGTGACGTGAGTAGAATCGTAACGTAATTAAACACAACGAATATGTTTCGGCTGCCATGGTTGGTTGGACTATTTACCTATTCAGTCCTAGTGGTCTAGAGTGCCGCGTTTCGACCTCTAATTGGCCGGTCACCTCTGGCTTGCGGCTGTGGTTTCGATCCCTGTTGTGAGCGTATGTGGCATAGATATAGGACCGCTATCTCAAACTATAATCGAAATATCGAAATAAAATTAAACCATATGTTAGTCCCGAAGTGACCTAGTTTGTGTCGAGTGGACGTTAAACCCCCATATCTCTCTCTCTCTCTCTCTCTCTCTCTCTCTACGATAGAATATCCGATAGGCCAAAGTGTCGCTCACACGGAATTCGAGAGGGGTTCACTAGTCCGGGGGTTCAGTAGTGAGCGTTCTCCGGGAAATCGAGAGGGGTTTACTAGTCTGTGGGTTCACTACTGAGATTTCACTACGAGAATCACCAATTCATCTCACGAGTATTTTACAATCACCCGATTTCTCCCACGAGACTAATTCATTTAAATGTATAATACATAACTATGTCGACCCCTCAGCAGACCTCGTGTAGGTGTATCATACAAAGTGTAAAAATATATTTATTAAAATATGATGTACATATATTTATAAAATAGGACGTTAAACCCCATTTCATTGTACGCACTGAATTTCATTGTATTTTGAGTTATTCGAGTTGAAAAGATCCAGAACTGTATTAAATATACAGCCTTCTACCGGAAACGAGTTTTTTCCCATGAGCACTCGGCAAACCTCGGCAGATTCCGGAACCCTACATATTGGGGATGCTCGATTCACAGTTCCGGAATTAAATTCCAAAACTGGCGTCAATCGAGTGAAAAGGAGAATTTCGGAGTACAACGCATGTGTCGACTGTATAAAAAATATCTCAACCAATCATGACAGCTGAAACATATTTTTTACCTAGGAATACGTCACGATTCTACTCACTCCACCTCAGCTGTCGGGACTGGCAGAACTGTGACAGGACTGAATTCCGCGTCACTCTATTTTAATTCTGTCGATTCGGGACGTTCTGGACTGTGAATCGAACATCCCCCTAGATTGTACCGGAATCCACCGAGGTTTGCCGAGTGTCCCGTGAGGCTTCCTTTTACGGAAGCTGACATAATTTGCACTCCATGGTGTGAATCTTCGTCAGTTCGTTACAAGGACTTTTCGCAATTCTTCTGTGAAACAGGTTTTGAAGACTTGTTTACTAAATCAGTACCGGGTTAGCTATTTTTCTTGAAATGCCTTGGTAGAAGAGACAGATCAGCAAACCCGTGTTGTGTTTATCCAATTTAAGTTAGTCCATTTTGTTTTGGCAGTGGATATTTTACCGAATTCGGCACTTTACTCTGATTCGCTATTTTGCCGTACCTTCCGTTTGACATGCGCAGTTCTCTGTTTCCTGGACTTAGCCGTTTTCGCTAAGGTAATGATGCCGGCTATTTTTCCGTCTGACATTTACCCATAACACAAACCCTAACCCTAACCCAAAATCTAAACCAAACCAAGCCCTCACCCTAACCCAACAGTTCTATCCGTCCTGTGACTAACAATGCTTCTTTCTCCTTTTATTATAAGGAGACGAAAATAGCCTACTTGAATTTCTATGGTAGAATTTGATAGAATTATTTTTAAAAGAAAATAAGATAATAAATGTAAATTGTAGAAAAAACATTTAGAATTTTACTCTATTTTGGTCAAGGGCGCATTTCTACAGATTTTGGTTTTTAATTTAAGTACTAAGACTGTCAGTGGTGTTTGTGTTTTTCCGGTAAAATCGTGCTTTGCGCCAAACTTGATATACAGAGTAATCAAAATGGTGGAATATATCAAGAATCGCACAACTGCGCATGTCGAACGGAAGTGACGGAAGTGGATATTAAACCAATCAGAAACGATGTACGGTAAAACAGCGAAAGTAGATACTTTGCCGAATTCGGTAAAATATCCACTACGTCTTGTTTTCTAGTATTCTTAGCCTCTCTTTGTTATCTGTATCAATTTGTTTCAAGCTTTGATTTATAGAACCAAATTTAGGGAAGTTTATCTTACAAACCCTACATGTTCATAATATGAGGTTAACAAAATCGTCTTGTTTTAGTACATCGTAGGTTTGCCTACTTATTTTAGAGCATGATAGACAAAAATATTGAGAACACATCTCTCACTGAAACGCTAAATCATCATCATCAAGGTCTACCTCGCAGGTAGGACACTGTATTGTTCCGTTGCTTTCAGGGCGAGTTCTTTTCCCAGATTTGGAGATATCCTTTGATGCCATTTTATTCTTATACAATTTGGGAATAATGCTCAGGCAAATGATCTAACTAATTAGCATTGGCCAGAAAGAATAAGTACTTGTTTAACACAATAATGTCCTAATGATCTAACTAATTAGCATTGGTCAGAAGGAATAACTATACTACTACAGTACTTGCTTAACACAATAATGTCCTATTTCGAACAGCATAAAAGGCTAATGGATCAAAGAGGAAATAAATAAATATAGAGGGAATTAAATAATCTAATACATAACTTCTTCGTGTTTCACATGTAGCCGTATCCAGTTTTTCCACTGTACTTACGCCAACCACATTACATTCTCATTCTCAAGTCTCAAGTTCAGTGGTTTCGAGCTCTGATGTGAGCGTATGTGGCATGGAGATAGGAGCGCCTTCTCAACCTCGTGGGTTTCCTCCGCGCACTCCGGTTTCCTCCCACTGCTAAAGACCCCTACGCGCAAGCGAATTATTGAAATAAAAAATTAAAACCATATGTTAGTCCCGAAATGAGGAGACGAAAATAGCCTACTTGAATTTCTATGGTAGAATTTGATAGAATTATTTTTAAAAGAAAATAAGATAATAAATGTAAATTGTAGAAAAAACATTTAGAATTTTACTCTATTTTGGTCGAGTGGATGTTTGTGTTGAGTGGATGTTAAACCTCATTTCTCTCGCTATCTCTCTCCGAAATGTCGTAAGTCACAAATGTTGCTGGACCGAAATGACATGAAGTCAAACTAATGATATTACAACTTTTATATATGATGATATAACTTTTATACATGTATATTAAGTAAATTAATGATGTTATAACTTTTATATATTTCAGGAAACTGATAATGTAAAAATTCTCAATCAATGTGTTGTATGTGATGAAATTTTTCAACAATACAATGATTTAGAAAAACACAATAGGATGCATGTTAAAGGTGAGAAAACGGATGATGTAGATGAATATTGTCATGTTAAAGAAGAGAAAACTGATGATGTAGATGGATATTGTCATGTTAAAGAAGAGAAAACTGATGATGTTGATGAATATTGTCATGTTAAAGAAGAGAAAACTATTGAAGCAGTTTATCAGTGTAAATTGTGTGGTAAAGATTTTAATTCAGAGATTGAGTTAGAAAACCATTGTGATACATATTAGTCAGCAAGGGCTAACAGGAGAAAAATCTTTTAAATTTGATGTTTGTGGTAAATCATTTAGTCAGAATAGTCAACTACAGAACCACATCAGATTTCATACTGGAGAAAAACATTATAAATGTGATGTTTGTAGTAAATCATTCACAAACAATGGAAGCCTCCAGAGTCACATGAGAACTCATACTGGAGAAAAACCTTATAAATGTGATGTTTTTAGTAAATCATTCACAAACAATGGAAGCCTCCAGAGTCACATGAGAATTCATACTGGAGACAAATCTTTTAAATGTGATGTTTTTAGTAAATCATTCACAAACAGTGGAAGCCTCCAGAGTCACATGAGAATTCATACTGGAGAGAAACCTTATAAATGTAATGTTTGTAGTAAATCATACTCTGAATCAGATACTCTACTGAATCACATGAGAATTCATACTGGAGAAAAACCATATAAATGTGATGTTTGTTGTAAATCATTTACTGATAGAGGTACTCGACAGAAGCACATGAAAATTCATGCAGGAGAAAAACCTTATAAATGCGATGTTTGTGGTAAATCATTTCTTTATAGTAGTTATCTACCGGTACATATGAGAATCCACACGGGTGAAAACCCTTTTAAATGTTATGTTTGTGGTAAAGCATTTAAACAGCAATGTAATCTACTACAACACAGGAGATTTCATATTGGAGAAAAACCTTTTAAATGTGATATTTGTTGTAAATCATTTAGTCAGAAGGGGAATCTGCAGAAACACATGAAAATACACACTGGAGAGAAACATTTTAGATGTGATGTTTGTAAGAAATCATTCACTAATAAAAGTGGTCTGCAACAACACATGAGAACCCATACAGGAGAAAAACCATATAAATGTGATGTTTGTGATAAATCATTTGCTCAGAGTAGTTGTCTACAGGCACATATGAGAATTCATACTGGTGAAAAATCTTATCAGTGTGTGCTTTATGGTAAATCATTTAATGAGAAAAGTAGTTTACAGGCACACATGAGAATTCATACTGGTGAAAAATCGAGTAAGTGTGATGTTTGTTGTAAATCATTTAGTCATATTGGGAATCTACAGACACACATGAGAATTCATACTGGTGAAAAACCTTACAAGTGTGATGTTTGTAGTTATTCATGTAATCAGAATGGTGATCTAAAGAAACACATGAAAATTCATACTGGTGAAAAATCTTACAAGTGTGATGTTTGTGGTAAATCATTTAGTCTGAGTCATCATCTACAGACACACATGAGAATTCATACTGGTGAAAAATCTTACAAGTGTGATGTTTGTAGTTACTCCTGTAATCAGTATGGCAGTCTACAGACACACATGAGAATTCATACTGGTGAAAAACCTTACAAGTGTGATGTTTGTACTTATTCATGTAATCAGAATGGTGGTCTAAAGAAACACATGAGAATTCATACTGGTGAAAAATCTCACAAGTGTGATGTATGAGGTAAATCATTTAGTCTGAGTCATCATCTACAGACACACATGAAAATTCATACTGGAGACAAACCTGTTCTGCAGTAAATCACAGATGAGGACCAGAAAAAAAACAGTACAGAGAGAGGAATGGGATTTTCATTTAACATGTATTCGACAAAACTTAGTCATTTCAGGACGATCATATGGTTCAATTTTATTACAGTAATCAGCTTTATGTTGATGTTTTATTTTGTACTCATACATGTAGTACACAATACAATACGGGGGGTTGGGATGGCCTAGTGGACTAGAGTACAGCGCTTCGACTTCTCTGGCCGGTCACCTCTGGCTTGCGGCTGTGGTTTCGAGCCCTGGTGTGAGCGTATGTGGCATGGAGATAGGGGCGTCTTCTCAACCTTGTGGGTTTCCTCCGGGCACACCGGTTTCCTCCCACTGCTAAAGACCCCTACGCGCAGGCGAATTATTGAAATAAAATGGAACCATATGTTGGTCCCAAAATGACCTAGTTTGTGTTGAGTGGACGTTAAACCCCATTTCTCTCTCTCTCTACACAATACAATACAGAATTTATATAATTATTTACATGTGACTCACCATGGCAAAACCAGTCACATGTCAAAAATTTAGTTATTTCAGTTTTTGGTATGAGGTGATACTACACATACATTTAAGCCCCGTTTACACTTGGCCGCGATAAGAGTGCCGTACTGGGCACGGCCCCTAGGCTGCGATAAATTTCAAGAAATTGACCCGTTTACATTACCGGTCTTGGAACTGTGCCAAGCACGCCAAATGTTTTAACAGAAAAGTTAATTTCAGTCCCTAAGCAAGTTACCCGGATGAAAACAATTGTGGCGGCTGATTTTGGTACTCCGGTTTCCTCCCACTGCTAAATAACCCTACGCGCAAGCGAATTATTGAAAAAATTAAACCATATGTTAGTCCCGAAATGACCTAGATTGTGTTGAGTGGACATTAAACCCCATTGCTCTCTCTCTCTCTGATTTTGGTACGTGTAGCCATTTTGACAGAGCTGTCAAAGTTCGCGGGAAAAAAGGTCAAGATTCATTTGGCGCATGCGCAGTAATCCGTGCTCAGACCGGTTAGCGTTTACACTACCAAAATTTAAACCGAGCCGTTCTTAGCACGGTTCCGAGACCACCTCACTTCATTGGGCCAGATTGGCACGATACTCAGTACGGCACGCTTGTGTTAAACCCGTTTACACTACAAAAAAAATAACGGTGCCGTACCAGGAACGGTACCTGGCACGCTTAAAATTTGTAATGTAAACGGGGTTATAATTCCCTTCAAAATGGTACAAGTTTCATTTACCACTACCACTGGATATTAGAACATGTCCATCATTGGCTACCTTTAAAAAACATCTAAAAACACATCTTTTTAAGGAAGCTTTTATATAGTCGTTTCAAATGTTACTTTTATATAATATGTTCTTATTTTTATTGTTTTTTTTAACATGCGTTTTACGTAAATGTATTCTGTATGTTTTATCGTATCATTTTATATTGGTAGTTATTTTACATCGCTGCCTATTTGTCTAAATCTTTTTCTGAGCCAGTAACTGTTTATTTATATGTCTTTTTCTATTTATGTATCTTTTAATTGTGTACAGCGCATATTTGCACTTAACAGTGGAAGCTATGCGCTTTATAAATGTTTCAATAATAATAAATAATAATAATAATAAAAATTATAATGGTTTATTTCGTACTCATAGTACACAATACAATACAAAATTTACATATATGTAATTATGAGTCGACTTTTTTCTATGAAGTACATACATGTAAATAGTTGATAATTTCTTCAAGGTTTCTAGCATAGTTTACATCTCTGTATTTAATAAATTCTCTTATACTATTTCTGAGTTGGACGTGTTTATCAGTAATTGGACATGAAATGGCTGTAGTGATTTTAGGTAATTTAAAAGTATTTACATAAATTATATTTAAAACAAATAAAATTGATACTATTAGAGACTGCAGCGCAAAGGGGGGGGGGGGACCGGAGGACCCAGAGAAAACCCACGAGGTTGGACAGCAGGTGGCCCTTCTCCTTGTCTCATACAACCGGGGAATCGAAACCACGCCAGTTGAATCAAAGACAGACCTTATGATACAGTGCGCACACAAGTTAACCATTCAGCCATCAACTCCCTCTAAAAACATACAGATGTGATTGGAAATCAGTCAGTGGCTGTTAGCCGTGCCAGGTTAATTTCATGAAGTTACTAGACTACAGTGAGATTGTGTGGCTGTTCTTCTTTTACAGTCTTCTTTATAGGTTGCCCGGTAGTTAGCCGGAAAATAAAATTCCACTGTTTTGAGTTCCATATGGCCCGGTACATGACGCAGGAGACCATGAACTGCCATCCACTAGGCCATCCCAACCCCCCAGTCTTCGTGAACCGGAGGACAGTACTGGTCTTATGTGGTTTGGAGTGGTAGTCGCTGCAATCTGATTAAAACACAGATCCTATTTTGTTTCATTTTTTTTTAGTTCAAAATTTCGTTTTACTTGTCTTTACTACAAAGAGTTGTTATTTTTTATGTGTTCTGGATGATATGGGGGATTATCCAGTGAAATGCCTGTTGCAGCGAGCTTTTAGCATATGGTGCACGGAACTGTGGGTAATCCTCCAGAAACATTAATGCTGATTGGTTGATCAAATGCCTGATGTCATAGCGGAAACGTCGGTAGTATGACTATGACGTGGCCATCGAAAGTATAAAAAAAACGAAATATATACATGTATCCGTATTTTAACCAGATTGGGTCTACAATAGCTATGGTAATATAGTCTTAAAATAGCCTTAATTTAGCTATGGTAGAATAGCCTTTAAATTAACAAAAAGCCACATATTCCTCATCTTCAATAGAAGGCTTGATCTCGCCTTAACTACATACATCTTATCAAGCCCTTCATATACATTATACCATGCATATTTCATCGGTCGTCGTGAATACCAAGTCTCGTGCTTTTAGCTAAAATGCGTGACAATCGAATTGCAAAGTTCAAAGATCGATCAATGTCAAGGTTGCTGGTTTTCCACGAGTTTCTCAATTTAAAAAACACTGTTTGTTTATAGTGTATTATGTGTCACGAACCCTGGCCCCAAGTTCACAAAGCATTCTCAGACTTAAGTTGAGAATTTACTCAACTTTCAATCACTGTTTATGCGGAATATCTTTGATCCAGAAACACAAAACTCTGCATATAGTTTCTTATTTGGGTATGTGATACATTAAAACAACAAAAGTTTTATAAAGGGTTATATTTTAGTTACAATTAGGCGAACAATTTTGAGTAAATTCTTGACTTAAGTCTGAGAATGCTTTGTGAGCTTGGGGCCTGATTGGACAATTCTACAAGTAATTAGTCACGTGTAAACACAATGGGCGTATAAGTTCGGGGATTGCTGAGTATAGAAGCAACGGTTAGATGTTGTAAAACTCGCAAACATTACTAGATTAACTTATACATCGTAGTAACGTTTTCTCCCTTTACTGCAAATATGTGAACAGTAGCAACCACCACGGAAACCTTGACATTGTACAAACCTTGAACTTCGCAACTCCATTATTACAGGTAGAGACTTTGGGCGTACTCGATTGAACGTTCCGGAATTAAATTCTCTCAATTCCAAAAATAGTGTCAATCGAGTGAAAAGGAGAATTTCGGAGTACAACGCATGTGCCGACTGCATAAAAAATATCTCAACCAATCATGGCAGCTGAAACATATTTGTTACTTAAAATACGCCACGATTCCACTCACACCACCTCAGCTTTCGGGACTGGCAGAACTGTGACAGGACTGAATTCCGCGTCACTCGATTGCAATTCTGTCGATTCGGGACGTTCTGGACTGTGAATCGAGCATCCCCTTTAGCTTGAAAGTGCTAGACCTGGTTGGTATTCGCGATCATCGTGGAATCTGATATGCTGAATATCCAATCGAAATTGTACAGAGTTAAAGCCCCAATAACACTCTTGTTGTAATTGAATAATATGTCCCAATCTTTATTCTGGCCAACAAATTGTATTATTTTACAATATTCAAATTAATTGATGATACAAATTTCATCGTAACACACCTAATTTAAAAAATTGGAAAAATTCAACTACATGATTTGAAAAGGTTAACGTAAACCTTTTCAAATGTGACTTGGATTTTAAAATATTTTCGAACTCTCTGGACAAGTAAAATATGATGTAATGGATAATTTACACAACAGGTAGGACACATAAACATCAGGGTCCGTATTCAAAGGTTTTCTAAAAGTTAAGTAAAAATACTTAATTTTTCCACTTAACCAAGTGTCTTACCTTAAATCGGTATTCAAAGGTTGTATTTTACACATACTTTGCTATGTGAAAACTTAAATGCACACTTAAATTATGGAATACTCACATTCGCCAAAAAGCATGAATTTTTTTATTTATGGAATACCCTGCACTGCCAAAAATCACGAATTACTGACATTGCCAGCTAGTTATGCCCCCTTAAGAGCATCGCTGTATTCTATTAAATTCTTAGTTTACATCACCAGGAAAATGTTTGTCGAAATATTATATTGTAACCCATGAAAATAGTATGATTATAATTTAAGATAAATTATGATAGTGTGCATCCCTTTTCGGTACAGCTGTTTTCATAGCCTTCTTTTTTAAAAAAATAAAATCCATTCAAATCGATTTCAATATAGTGGTAGTATAAAGATGGATATTGTAAGCTTTAATTTTTTAACAATATAAAGCGAATAGAAAACAACATATTATTAGCAATACACAATGGCCCTTGCCTTCTAAGTTAGACTGGACATGTTATACAGTGTTGTTTGTACATCTATCATTTGAGAAATTCATACATATTGTGTAAGTACCTGCACTTTAGATTTTGACAGGTCTGGCATTGACGGTACATTGTGTGTATGAAATATTCATGCTTCATTATATTTTACCAAAATAAATACTACCGATTATGTATATATGGGAATGAGTTGTAAAAATTAGATCATGCCTTGCTTCTAGCGGTAGTATAAATAATTTCCGAAATCTTTAAAAGCCAAGTCTCCACAAATGAATTTAAAGTGCACATAAAATGGCCCTGAAAACTTCTCTATGTGAGCAGTCCATGGTTATTTTATCCACTTTACGGCAAATTCACATCAATCCCACTAAAATTAAATCAGCTATCTTCATTCAAAGTCGTAAAAATAGACCTCCCGTAAAAACGACTTTGCCAATTATTGAAAACACTCCTAATCCCCTTAGACGCCAGTGACGTCACAGTGACCGAATGCATATTCGGAATGTTTATTCCTTAATTACCTATATACAGCCGGCGTGTGTATTCATTAACGCCTGACTGATTCCTTAATTCTAGATCCAATTTAGAATTTGTTTCATAATGTACGGTCGTTCTGTTTTCTCACGGCAGCGATTTTAATACACTCTACCATCGTGTACAGTCTAAACGATTCGAGATACATTTTCGTCAGAAGTTTATTGTTCGAATTTAGAATCTGTTTCATTATGTACGGCCGTTCTGTTTACTCACGGCAGCGATTTTAATACAATCTACCACATCGTGTGCAGTCCAAACGATGCGAGATACATTTTCGTCAGAAGAGTGTCGTCGTTCTAATTTAGAATTTGTTTCATAATGTACGGTCGTTCATTTTCACACGGCAGCGATGTCATACACTCTCCTATGTGTGCAGTCCCATCTATTCGAGATATATTTTCGTCAGAAGAGTATTGTGGTTCGAATTTCCCCGAGTAAAACAGTATAGGAGTAAAAAGATGTGGTCACGCAAAATATATCATAAATTTCAAACGTGATTGAAACGCGATTTGTAAATGACCGATCCGTTATCGATGTACGGCGCCTTTATTTCTGCTTGCGAATTTGACTTTATTACTCTGAAATAGACCGTAAAAATGAAATACGAAGAAATATCTCAATATACGTTAGAATTAACAGATTGAGAAGGATCACCTAACTATCTATGTGTATCGCAAGTGTAGTGTCGTTAATACATGTACCTGTCATTAATCAATCAGACTAAATTTTAACAGTAAAGTAATTAAGAATGTTGATTAGGTAATTATCTTTTTCTTTGCTCACCGATGTTTTTGTAATAAAGTAGCCTCGTATTATTTGTTGATTGGTGTTTAAACAACATCTAAATATAAATCCTTCGATGGATAAGATAAGATTATAATGTCTAACATCATTTAACTTTTTTATAAAGAATACAAGTATTTTACAATTAAATTGACAGTTTAATCACTCACCAAACGGCACCAGGAACTCCACGTTTGATCAAGTGTATTTGATATTCATTATTACAAATTGATGTGGCCGGCGTAACAAAAAATGATATTTACCCTTCTAAATTAGAACCACAATACTGACGAAAATGTATCTCGAATCGTTTGGACTGCACACGATGGCAGATTGTATTAAAATCGCTGCCCTGAGAAAACAGAACGGCCGTACATAATGAAACAAATTTTAAAATGGATCTTGAATTAAAATGTATTACAAAACATTATTCCGTAGTCAATTGTTTTATTTAATTAGGGGGATTAAGGAATCAGTCAGGCGTTAATAAATACACACGCCGGGTGTGTATAGGTAATTAAGCAATAGTTCGTAAAATGTTCACTGCATATCACTGTTGTGACTGTAGGTTGCCAATCAGGATTTGAATTGTTTCCAAACCTTCCCAATTTTTCCGTACGATTTCATTGTTGGGAAATTTATGAAACGCCGGTACATTATTCCCCTTTCCCTTGCTGGGATTTCCACAACTCTCAATAACACAACGGTAATATGGCATCTTGAAATACACTCGGTAATATTCTAGTCACAAATATATAATCTATTACAACCCAAGACGAGAAAGATCGGCTTTTGAAAATGCTTTGACTGATATAGTGATATGTAACTTACGTGTAAATAATTATGCGTTAATGATTACGCCAGTCAAATGTTTATTGGACCGACAAATACACACGTGTCAACTGGCTGTGTGATATATTGTACAGATGATGTGTATACTATGTGTAGTGCCTGTGACGTCACCAGCCAATCAACCAGATTAAGGTTGTAATTGAAAATTTGAAAACCGTTTTTGGCAGTCGGATACTAAAACGTAAATATCTGAATTAATTTTAATCAGATTAGTTTGAACTTGCCGTAAAATGGATTTTGTAACTATTGAGTACCCGTACGTAAAAAATTTTTGAATCATTTGATGTGGTCTTTAACTATATTTTATGACAGTCATGGAAACATACAAACATAACATGATAAATGATCGGGAAAAGATATCCTTAACTACATCGCTGGTAATAACCTTATACTCTATTATGGCGCTACAACATCAAAGTTGACGACGAAAAATATAAATTTGAGGTCAGCTACGCTCGGCGACATTGTCTTTGTTTTAATCTGAATTCCCTATCTTTTAAAATCGCCATTACGGGACTGTTTCTACAGCATTAAAGGAAGTCATTATAATCTCACTTAACTTTAAGGTACCTCCCGTAGGTCACTTAAAGTTAAGTGGATATTTCTCACTTAAACTGGCCTTAGGAAAATTTGATACTTAACAGTGCCTTTGAATACCACTTGCCCTTAACTTACAGGAAGTTACGTATAGTTACGTGAAAGCTAGTACTTAAGTGACTATCTTAGACTTAAGATATCCTTTGAATACGGACCCTGGTACTTAGAATAAGACTATTATTTATTTTCTAGGGCTGCCAAGCCAGCAAGAGTGTCATTGTCCCTTTAAAGCGAGATCAAGCCTTCCATTGTGGATGTTATGGATTCACGGGTTCATTGTTTCGAGTTCAATACTAATCATACGTTAGTACATGTATTAAAATTGCAAATTAAATTGCGTGTGTTGTTTCATTGTGGTCACATACTTTTTGTCCCCCGCCTTTCGAAGAAAGTTGGGGGACTATTAAAATGGGTTCGTCCGTCTGTCTGTCTGTCCGTAACACTTTTTGGGACACAATAACTCTCTTCCTAATTGAGCGAGAATGTTCAAACTTGGTGTATGTGTTTATGAGGTCAATGCCTTGATGGAGATCGAAGATGAGCATTTTCCGCTTAGTGTAAGCAGAGATAAGCAATTTGATTGGTTGATGCTTTGGGACATGATAACTTTAGTTCTAATTAAGTGAGATTGATGAAACTTGGTGTATAGTTTCATTACAGTAATACCTTGACTAAGTTCGATAATGAGCATTTTCTGCTCAGGGTAAGCAGAGCTATACGCAATTTGATTGGTCGAGACTTTGGAACACAATAACTCTCCTTCGAATTGAGTTAAAATGTTCAAACTTGGTGTGTATGCTTATTAGGTCAATGCCTTGATGGAGTTCGAAGATGAGCATTTTCTTCCGAGGGTAGGCAGATATAAGCAATTTGATTGGTTGATACTTTGGGACAAGATAACTTAGGTTCATCTTGATTGATGATTTTTATGCCACTACAATGACTGCATTCTCATTCAGTAATGGATTTGATAGTAACAGTGTATAGAAACCATTGACTCGGACACAAGGGCCCTTTCCCTTGGCCAAAGGGGCCCTTTTGTCAAGCGTGTGGGCCTTTTTGTCTGCCATTAGGGTCCCCCTAACTAGGGTACATTTTCATTTTTCTCGTCGGTTTTAGCATTTTTCTTTATAAAACAGTTTTGGATGACACTTCGTGTACAGTTTGATTGCTCGATACTTATTTTGGGATTTCGGCGGGGGACATCAGCCTCACTGTTGGCTTTTTATTTTTATTTTATATATAAATATAAACAGCAGTTTGGTAATACAAATAATATGGGTATTGTTATTGTCACATAATTATGTGAAATAAGAATTCTATTACATACTAAAAAAACTGCTAATCAATTGGTAAATTTTGCTACTCAATTATACAATTGATTAGCATTCTTACACAATTTTTCTGGAAACTGCTAATCAAATGTAAAATATTCCCTGGTTGTTTGTGTTAAGAGATCCATATGTTAGTATTAAAGTGAATGGGCGCTATCCACAATCTGAGCCCACAATGAATGTCAACAAAATACTGGTTTTAACACTGTCTGCCTATTTAGTTGTTCGATGGTTGTTATCTCGTCGTAAAACAATTTATTCAGGATGACATAAAATACATGTAATATTATGATTGTCAGGCCCGTAGCCAGCTTGCTGGCTGCAGAGGGGCAGTGAAGTTTTTGAAAATTTGAGTACATATCCTGTCAAATAATATGTAATTTGGGACTGGGATGTGAACATAACGGCCCTATGTCATTATGGCCAAAGACATGTTCGATCAAAACGGCCCTTCTTTATTCATAACGGCTGGACAGTTTGGTTGTAACGGCCCAAAAACTTTGTAATAACAGCCCAAAAAATTGTCATAATGGCCCAAAAATTGTCATAATAGTCCAAAAAAAATGTTATAATGGTCAAAAAATTTGTCATGATGGCCAAACAATTTGTAATAATGGCCAAAAAAATTGTTACAATTGCCAAAAAAATTGTTATAATGGCCAAATACATTAGTCGTAACGACCGAACATTTTTTAATTTAAACAGAACGTTGATGTGGTGCTACAGTTATACAAACTATGAAATCCGGTGAGTAGTAATTAATCAACTGATTCATGGATAGTCCCTAATAAGGTACTTTACACCCTCTAATCAGATTATGTAATTTATGAGAGAAACATAATCATTTTTTTCAATTAAAGGTAAAAACACAAACCATGTGTCCTGAAGAAACATTGCCCATAACATTAACCATCCAACCCATCCCGGAAATGGTTTATTGATGGGACCATTAAAATCGTGAAAACGCCTTTCCATCAACTTATCTGCCCAGTTACTAATGCCTCTTAAAGAATATTAGTCACAATTATTATCCAACTTTAAAAAACAAGTTTGATTATACCACCGTTACACCGTAATGAAGGTGGAGTTCAAATCGGACTAAATCTGTCAGACAAAATGGCCGACGCTTGTACGTGAATAGTGTAAAAAATATTGTATATCAAGGTTGTGGACCCTGTAGAGGTCACAATTTTAATCCTATTTTGGTGAAACTTGATATGCATATTTATAACTCGCAGATCTTGGTTTGGAGGTCACAATTATTATCCGATTTAAGAAAACGTTTGATTATATAACCGTTACACAGCAATGGAGGTTGTGTTAGAATTTCATGAAAATCAAACCAAAACTGCCGAACAAAATGGCCGCGGCATGTTTATAACCCAAAGATATTGGTTCCTTTCGATATTTGTGCATATCGAATATTAACTTCATGAATTATGTTCCTTGATTATAGGAAAAATCACTTTATTTTTAGCTTGTTCTCTAATAGTATGTGCAGGGGGACTGCACCACACACAATTCTACATAAAAACAAATATACAGACAAGACATCATACTGAGAGACCACAAACATAAACAATTCAAAAAGAGTATAAATTACAATGCATACTATTTATATCTGTATATATGTTTTTGGCTATAGCAAACTTTTTGCTTCGCCTGGAATAAAAAATGTTCAATGTTCAAATTGACACAAAAAGGGTAGCAGCACATATAATAATGTATTATGAATTTATATAAACTTGTTTACATTCAATCGTGTCTGTTTTTACTGTAATTTCAAATTAGTTATGTTCGACGTGGTTTCAATCGAATGGCAATCTCTAGCGTCTTCTTATTCCAGTTTACACTGATAATATTTATTGCGCATGCTCTCGAGATAAACATATGTTGTCACTGTTTGTCATGACTTGCATTATGTCTAGCCTCGTTGTTCGAGTCCCTTGTTAAAAATGGCACTGAAACGCATATGGTATATGATTTGTGTACCAATGTTAAAATGTTTATTTTGTCTTAAATATTGGATATCAGAAGCCCATCTTTTCCAGGTAAGATCACAACATCAATTGTCAAATAATCCGTATTTTTCATTGTGGAAGACTTAAAGGGGAAGACCAACGATTTTTAACAAGGTTTCCATAAATAATAAATATATATTTAGAAATAATCCCCTCTGTAACATATGCAAAAAAAATTTGTAAGCGAGAAATTAATTTTTATTAATATCGGAAGTGACGTAGTTGGTTCAACACGCTCACTGGTCTTTATAGTAAACATTCAAATTTGGAGTAAGTTTAGCGCTGTATTTTGTGACCGTCTCGCGGTTTAGCAGAACATTTGATGAAAGGAAATCTTTATTAGGATATTAAAAATATTAACTTACGTTTTTTTAAAGGTATAATGCACAAAATCTCTGCGTAAATTAAGTTTCTAAACTGGACACTGTGACCCAATTTAAGCCACATGTTTAGTTGTTTATATCACGTGATGGCTGGCACGTGACTCAATATTTCGTCTGCATCGTTGTTTTGTGCTTACCGACTGACTGTTTTTTTTTCGCATTTCTTTTGCCTGTGTTGTTTGACGCGTGGAAATAAATATTATGTCGATGTCAGACACCAGTGTATCGGATGAAGATATTTACTGTGAGTCCACAGTAATGCCGTATAAATTCGAGCCTAGTTATTCTCGAGAGGAAATGGAACAGAGGAGGAAAAAGAAAAGTCAAGAAAGTATGTCAACAGAAACTTATGATGGAGAACTGTCACTTTTGGTAGTACTAGTAGTAGTAAGTCCAGAACTAGTGAAACATTCTGGCGTTCATGTGACAGATGTGTTTGTTTACCAACCGAAAGTGAGTGCATATGCTGTCATGAAGTTCCACAAGCCCACCATATTGTGGATAAATTTTCCCCAGTCCCTGACAACAATGACTGTGATTATCAGCAGAAATGTGTGACTTTTCACCAAGACTTTGATGCACATTTGAATGCAGGAGTGTTGGACACATATTTCCGGAGCCATAGCAACAATTGGAGACGGTTTCCAAAACCTAAAGGACCTGGAGGAACCCTTATAAATGCGTACGTTTATACTATTTTTATATCCTTACTCCACTCACCCACAGAAAGTCACATCTGATGACCGAATGCCAGTCAAGTCGTCCACAAGCAAAGTCGTCCACACGAAAAACCTGGTTAAGTCGTCCACACCCGTTGGTGGAGTCGTCCACACCCGTTGGTGGAGTCGTCCACACTCGATGGTTGAGTCGTCCACAAGACTTAGTTTAATTTTGAAGATATAGTAATATGTTGGTGGAGTCGTCCACACGGCATAGTTACTGTTTACATTCGGGATATGGATATTCTTTCTATAATCCGGTAAAATATTCAAAACAAGCTTGTTGATTATTCATAAAAGGTGCATTAAATTAAAATAAGCCACGTGGTCATTGAAGACAGTCTCGGCATGGTTTCAGAATTGCACGTCTTCCACGCTCTGTCCGTGTGAATTTCAGGTACCGGTAGATATTAAAATAATAACCGGATAATACATTGATAGATTCACTGACCAGTTGTTAGGTAAATTTAAATCGTCATTAGATATAATTCCCTGATGGAACATCGAATACACGGAGAGAGAAACGGTGGGTGTTTTCCCCGACAGAATCTCCATTGGATAATTCCAATGATACGTGACATATCGGTGGCATTATGCCAATAAAGCAGTTCTATATCGATTTTTTATTTCATACGCTATTGACAGGCAATCTGCACGACAGGCTCACCCTACCTATTACCATTTAATTTTCGTACGTTCGTTACGTACGTATTGACAGGGTGTTAATGTTAACAAATATTGTAGGCTATATCATCAGTCGTACAGAACTTTATTTTATAGCCATTTCAGTTATGGTTGTCACGTGATCATTGTCTATCATCGACGGATGAATAAAAACGTTTGCAAGTTACATGACTGTTACGCGAAGGACTACAAATTGTGTTATAAAGAAAGATACTGACAATAAACACTAATCAAACAATCAAAATTGCTAAAATCATAACGCCAATTAAAAAACAATACAAGAATACTTCATTAAAAAAAACATCGGTGAACAACAAAACAATGATCATACGATCAAACAAACAATACGATTAACATTAACTTTATTATAAAAACATCCCCCCTATGCAATATGCAAATAAGATAGTTTTATTCGTGCATGCATGCTGTCATCCAATAGTAACTGTAAATTTTCCCGCGGTTAGACGCCTCTGACCAATCAAAAAATTGTGGTTTTTATCACTTACACCCTTCAATCGAGAAATCAAGCTTCTCGTGCGATTTTCTATAATTTAACTATAAGTGTGTGTTTTAATGGTTTCCAAATAAAAAAAGTATTTACATATGTATGTAAATAGAAATAAATATGGCACTACCGTTAAAGAAATGTGTAGAATTCGGATTCAAAAGTATCGGTATAAAATTGAATATCAAACACGACGTCACACCTGTGCAGAGCCAGATGTCAGCCGATCACGCCCCCCTCGAATTTCTTTCACACATCCGACTAATTTACGCTAACTTTATTACAAAACAAATCGTCAATACTAATCAAACAATCAACAATGACCATACGATTAACTTTAGTACAAAAACAACCGTAATTCGATCTGAAATCAAATAACAGAATAGTACTAGCTATTTCTTCCATACGATTAAATTGTGTACGAGTCTTATTCTTAGTTTTGGACGACATCACCAATGGTTGTGGATACGATTACATTGTGTACGAGTCTTATTCTTAGTTGTGCTGGAGTCTTATTCTTAGTTGTGGACGACATAACCAATAGTTGTGGACGACATCACCAATAGTTGTGGACGACTCCACCAACGGCTGTGGACGACTCCACCAACGGTTGTGGACGACTTCACTGTGGACGACTTTGCTTGTGGACGATTTGACTGGTACCCTGATGACCGATACAATTACTTGAGTAAATAGTATACAGTAGGGCCCATACTATGTGATTTCACCATTAGACAAAACCATATAAATGCAGGCCATTGATCATAAAACTAGGCTTAGAATAACATACATGTTGTTTCATGTAATATAAATTATTGCAATTCAGAGTAACTTTAGTTATTTATTCATGTGTTCATATCATTCTTACATACCGATACATGTATCATGAAATGTTCAAATTTACATTTCGAACTGTAATATAATACGGCCCTGTCAAACTAAAATACAATCTGAATCTAAAACAATATCTATAAAGGTCCTTTGTTATTTATTTACTGTGATACACAAAAGAAACCAGTGAAAATATTGTGAGGTTGAAATAAACCAGTAAATATGTGTATATTGTGACATCAATTTTATATACATTTCATTATTAGATATCAATCTTTATTGCATGTTTTACAATGCATAATTTGTATACATGTTACATCCACTACTTTGTCCCAGATAAAGAGTTTACAAGTTATCCTAATCTGGCATGTTCTGTTTATTTACAGGCAATACCGATTAGTTGCGTATAGATTTATACTCGACTGGCTACTACAGGGCGAAATGCTCGGGAGAAAAAAACGAATTCCTCTACCAGCATGTATTGTCAACGTTATACGTACGAAATATCCTGCAGATGATGGAGAGTATGCTGGCTTCAAATATGCAGATCTACCAACAGTGTAATAGTAAAATACAAACAATAAACAGATTATAAATTTGTGGATCTCAGTTTGAGTTGATGATTGAAGTGCCAACCTTTGGCTGAAAACAATTTTAAGCTTCATATGAACACAAATCAAAAATATTACTGTCATATATATATATATATATAAACAAACTAGAAATGTCAGTGTTTTTGTTTTCAATTATGTTCGTGTTTATTATACAGTATGCTTTTTAAAGTCTCCACAAAATCACTAGCATAGCCCACTTCATGAATTAGCAGTTTTCTTTCTCCTTTTACACAGCATCTCTTCCACGTCAGGTCTCGGATGTTTTGAAATATTTCTGGGCAGAGGAGGTTTCTCAGTGTGAGAGTCTTTAGCCCTATAAATAACGGATTGATCATTTCGCCTCTTTATTACATCAGTCATCATATCTTTTGCATAATGATATGACTTTGATTCCATTATTTTCTTGGCTGTCCATTCCCCTCCATTCATTTTACTGGCAACATACTTGTATAGTTTATTCCCTGCAAAATATACATTTTTTTATTTGAATATATGATTAAACAGAACAATGTTGAAGCATAAAAGTTTATTGTAACTCATTATGTGTAATTCCCTCGTACTACTTGACCATTTCTTACACTAACAGGCTGGTCTCATTGAGATGACAATGACAACTACAAAAAGTGGTTCATGCATAACCCTTGGGGCAATGCGGCGCTTCACTTTATGAACACAAGGCTGTAGGGTTGAGTTATACATGATTGACATTTTCTTTTGTCATTGAAGCTCATTTATACTTATATGTAATATCTTATATACCCATAAATCGTATTTCATTTAGTAGATTTAGAGTTTGTTGATGACCATAAAAATGATGAATTGTTATGTGGAAGCCATAGTAACATTTTTTCCTAAAAAGTAAAAATAAAATATGTACCAACCTCCAGTTGAACAAGCTTGTTTTCGTCCGGTATTATAATTATGGTCAATGACTGCAAGTTGCATACGTCCTTTCATGGCTGCATAGTGAAAGTGTAAACGCTTAGGTGTAAATTTCAACATGGTTGGGTGATATGCTTCCAGGTCGCCCGCAAAGATATGGACAAAAATCATATTAATAAATAACAGATTAGTTTCTATGTCATAAACACCAGACTCACTGGAAATATGCTCAAAATATAGAAACATTTCCATCTTGTTTGGGATTGTTGTTGTAGAAAAGGGGGGGGGGCTTTATCGGTGAGGAATATGGATAATATAGTACCCCTGATCTCTTCTACATTGAATAGTACATATAAATACATATTACATGCCAACCGAAATTACCTGTGTGCTTGAAGAGAGTCAAATGTTCTAAATCTTTGTTTAGCCTCTTATCGTGGACAATGTTTGTCAGATCTCGGTAGACGGTTGAAGTCGGATCAAACCACATACGAGATTCTTGCTCATCCTCAGTAAGTGGTTCATGATCACATGATCGTGCAGCTCCATCTTCATCCTCCCAACAATGAACACCAGTAACATGATGTAGAATGGAATGCCAAGTTCGCTTCAGCTCCTGTGAATTCAATAATATCAACAATTATATAATTTTATATTTTTTACCAGTAATATGTCAGTTATCTTCAGAGTAATGGGGGGTTGGATGGTCGAATGGTTAGCGTGCACGCTGTATCATAGAAGCTGCCATTGCGTCAACTAGGGTGGTTTCGAATTCCCAGTTGTACGTGGCAAGGAGTAGGGTCGCCTGTCCAGTCTTGTGGATTTACCCCAGGTTCCTCCCACTGCTAAAGACCCCTACGCACAAGCCAATTATTGAAATAAAATAAAAAAACCATATGTTAGTCACAAAATGACCTAGTTTGTGTTGAGTGGACGTTAAACCACATTTCTCTCTCTTTAAACTAATTTGTTAAAACGTATTACAAAAACATTAATTTTTTTACAAAACTTTGGATACACTAATTAAAAATTTGATTGTGGAGTTAAAAAAAAACACTAACATCTACATCGCCGCCACAGGTTGAGCATGCATACCACATGTGGTTTGTAATGCTCTTGGTCCATTTCAACAATATACCATGGCCACTCTTTTTTCCACTTGCAAAGCATCGCTTCTTTATACCTGTAATGCAAAATACAGTATTACAAATGCACAAAACAAACTAATAAGAGAAAATGTAATGTACTAAAGCTGAGACGAATACATACACACTGTATATTGTATAAGATCATTAGTAAAATACATGAATAAATATTACAGTTGTATTTCTCTGAATCATTATTGGCCTGTAAATAAAATGTAGCACTCACCTTTACATATATGCCAACAATCAAACTGGTGAGAAATTCCTCCATATTCTTCTCTCATTGTTTTTCTAATCGATGGTGACCGGTCAGTTGTCATTGTCTTTATGTTAATTCCATGATGCAAAATACTTTCCATACCCCTTACAAAACCCTCCTTTTCCATCGCAACAGATGGTGTCGTCTCTGTAACCTGTACCAGTTGCATGTCAACAATTTTTTGTGTTGCTTCATCCATAATAGAATACGTTGTATATTTTGCAGAAAATCCAGGGGAATCTGAACGCCCATCTCCCATAAGGCACACGCTACCACCATCGAGGGTCTCTCCAATAAGTTGTGCTATGTTTTCTATGTATTGTGTTTGATATGTCTTGTCTATCACAGGAAGTACATAAGTGTTTTGGATGTTATTGAATGTTGATTTACTGAACAACTGTAAATTAACTACTTCAGCTAAACTGCTAAAACTCTGGTAAGTATTACCTGAAAACACGATAGCACTGGCCAGTTTGATGTTTATGAGTGGCATACCTCGAATATCATCGCAACTATTCCAACATCCTTCATGTCCCTGTATACATTCCCAATTTATCACAAGTTTTGCACCAACATGCATAGTTCTCTTTGAAATTATCCCTTGGCCACAAATTTGACATGTTTTAAATAATTCTGCTAGGTTTTTTTTCGACACCAATACACAATCATTGTCATTCATGCCCCCTTCACCATAAAATTCAGTTTCTGAGTCGGTGGTGTTAAAATCAGTCTCGCTGTTTATACCTGTTGTAAATAATGGACTTTGAGTTGCATTTATTTTAAAAGGAGAGCTACATTCCAATTCAGTGCTGATGCTAGGTACAGTCTGAGAGTGCGAAACACTTGAAGTTGAACATTCACTTTGTTGTTTTGATGAGCCAAATGCAAATGGTAGTGGTGTCACCCGTGACACTGACTGAACTCGCATCATTTCCCTTTTTGCAAATGCTGACCTGTCATTTTGTTGAATTTCTAGTAAGAAAGGGAAAATACTTGGAATAGCGTCTTTCTTCAATATAGGTTTTCTTTTTGATCCAGTCAGTTCATGCTGTAAATCTCTGACATAATCGGATGGTACAAAATGTTTGCCACACACTCTCAAATTCTTTACTTTTTTAAATGAGGAATTTATTGGGAGATTTTTGTTTCTAATTTTCACAAGCCACTCTCTTCGACGCCTTGCATCTGATGGAAATCGATGAAATGGCACGCCTATGCTTCTTGTAATCTCGTAGTTCTCACAACCTGGCACATTACAAGAGGGCATTTCTATTGTTTACGTGAAGCCTGCTTATTTAACCCAACAAGAACAAGTCATAAACCTCAACATTAATTGCCAAAAGTCAATATTATTCACAGGCCGCTAATATTGGTCTGTTTACTTTTATAAATATAAAAAGATACGCAGTCATTTACTAAACAACGGTGCAGACGAAATAAATATGTGTCAGCTATCACGTGATGTACAAATATCTGTCACGTGCCAGCTATCACGTGATATAAACAACTAAACATGTGGCTTAAATTGGGTCACAGTGTCCAGTTTAGAAACTTAATTTACGCGGAGGTTTTGTGTATTATACCTTTAAAAAACTGTAGTTTAATGTTTTTAATATCCTAATAAAGATTTCCTTTCGTCAGATGTTCTGCGAAACGTCGAAACGATCACAAAATACAGCGCTAAACTTACTCCAAATTTGAATGTTTACTATAGAGACCAGTGAGCGTGTTGAACCAACTACGTCACTTCCGATATTAATAAAAATTAATTTCTCGCTTACAATTTTTTTTTTGCATTTCTTACACGGGGGATTATTTCTAAATATATATTTATTATTTATGGAAACCTTGTTGAAAATCGTTGGTCTTCCCCTTTAAGATGCTATTGAGTTAGAGACTAACTACTTTAAACTTATAAAAATTTAAAAGTACGGGCCAGGAAACCTTTTTTTTCAATGATTTAATGCTAAACAGTGTTCCGAAGCGGAAATGCTTTTATTAGCATTCAGTCGTTGAGGGGGAAATATTGCTGTCAGGCCTTGTCACATATGTGGTAGAACTGGCAGGCGCGGATCCAGAGGGGGGCGCACGCCCCCTCTATTTTTTGAGGTGGCGAACAATTTGTAGCTCCATATATTCTCGCGAGAAAGGAGAACAAAAATAGTTCAGGTTGGTAATCCTAATTTACAGGATTAGTATGAAATTAGTCCTTGTGGGCATTTTTTCCACTCACAAATCACTGTTCCGGGCTTCGCACTCCCAAGTGGGTGCGGCACGCGCCCTCTTTCTGAAAATCCTGGATCCGCCTCTGACTGGTAAAACACATTACAAATATTATTTTAACACGACGATCATTGCTACGATATATGAGTAATAAAGGATTCATGAATCGAAAGTGACGAATGCCAAAGGAAAACTCGAGTCATCATCCCTCTATATAACTGACGGAAATGAAGAGTGATAACAGATACACGGCCGAATTTCTGCTCACTAATAATTCCTTCGAAGACCAAAAGTTTTTATATGGGACTGCAATAAGATATCTAACAATTCAATAAAGTAATTGAATGTCATTAGATAAGAGCACAATAACACTATTTAGGGATTAACAATTACTGGTTTATTAACATGCAACGTTTCGACGATGATACTCTCGTCTTTATCAAGCAAGTGATAACATATATGTAAAACATCTAGTATTTATATACAGTAAAAAAGAAGTCATAATTATGGAGAATATATATAACAAGCACTGATCAAAGCGATGATGACGAAGCCCTAAGTAGTTATAGTGAACAAAGCCATAATTAATTAAATATCTAAAGAACAGGGAGAAAGTGTTAACTGGTGATCATATTGGTTAATGATGCAAAATCATGTTGTACAAACATTGTGAGCACTAGATTTTATATTACATAAATGATTAAATAAGATTAATAATAAGGGCTAATACAATTTACATGCTTGTTTTATAATGAATAAGATAATAATAATAATTAATAATGTTGAATAAGTGAGTAAAACAAGATGGCTGCCTAGTGGTTTGCACTGTGTCTTGTATGCTGAAAACTAGTTATTTTTTTGAACTTGTGATTATTTTATTGGACTATTACTTGGCATATTACTTCTTAAATAGTGTATCTTTTATTTTACAAAATTGGATTTTAGAAATTCTGTGTAGTTTTTGTGTTATTAACATTTTTAGTTTTTAAATTTGGTGAAGTGAGTACTGGTGAGCTGAACATTGATCATGATCACTTATACCAAACATCAACTTTTAGCCTTGAATTGTACTATAAACTGTGAAAACAACAGAGTGTCTACTGAGTTGTGCTTTTTTCCTGAGTTAATCGCTGACTATAAACCTGTGTATTTTAACACCTTAAAACCTAAAATAAAAGTTTCAAACAAGCCAAGAAAGACTAATACAGGTAGAGGAGTAAATGTGGCAAATTTAATTCAAGTAACTAAGTTATCCCCCAATCCCTGTCCTATGGATTCCAATTTCAATTTCTGTCTTTTAAACTGTCAGTCCATTAGAAACAAAGCCAATGAAATTCAAGAATTTATTTTGGATAATGACCTCGATATTTTTGTCTCTATCGAAACCTGGCTAAAAGATGATTGCAACATTACTCTAAACCAACTTCTTCCAACTAACTACTCTGCATTGACGACCAACCATACTAGTAAGAGGGGAGGGGGTATAGCAGTCTTTTTCAAGTCCACCATCAGAGCATATAAGATTAAAATAGGTCCTTTTAGCTGCGAATACAACACACTACCATTAAACCGCCATAATGAATTATTTCATCTCATCTCATTGTATCGGCCTCCTAATTCTGCCTCTGTTGAGACTTTTTTCAACGACTTATTGGACATACTTAACGAAATTACATCATGTGCTGGAAAACTTTTGTTGATATGTGGTGATATAAATCTACACCTGGATGTTGATTCCAAAACTACTACACAGTTTAACGATATTCTCGAATCTTTCGACCTAGTTCAACATGTTACTAAACCTACTCACAATAAAGGTCACATACTTGATGTCGTTATTACCCGCAAATCTGAATCTGTGGTGTTTAACTTATCAGTAGACAACCATCTCATTTCTGATCATTTTTCAATCATGGCTGTCCTTACACTTCCAAAACCTAAATCACTGCAGAAGACTGTATCATATCGTAAACTGAGAGATATCAACTTATCCAACTTGAAATCTGATATCTTAAATGCCGGTGCCCTTAATAAGATTGGCAATTTCTGTGATATTTCGGATCAACTTCAAATCTATAATACAGAGCTTCCAAACATTATTGATAGCCATGCATCAATTGTCAGAAAAACACTCACCATCAGACCAAATCGTAAATGGTACAATAACTCTGTTCGCGAAAGCAAACAGGCACGTGGAGACGGAAAAGGTCTGGCGCAAGAGTAAGCTTGAAATTGACAGACAAATATATGCAAAGGCTCGTAATGATACAAACATCCTCATCAATCAGACCAAACAGATTTTTGTTTTAAACCGTATACAAGAAAATAACAAAAACCCTAAAGAACTTAATAAAATTGTGAACAATATGATTAAAACTAGTGACGGTACCGTTCTACCAGAGCATCGTGACCCTAAGCTACTCGCTGAATCTTTCAGTCAGTTCTTCAACAATAAAATTGTTACCATACGTAGGGCACTTGACAATTGTTCTTTATCGGTATCTGATAATGATATTGACGTAAACTTCACTGGTTCACCACTATCAACCTTTCCAATAGCTGCTGAAGATGAAATCAAATCAATCATTTCTACATCCTCTTCCTCTTCTTGTGAGCTAGATGTATTCCCAACCCATCTTGTTAAAAGCTGTTCTACAGAACTCTGTCCTATTCTTTGTAGCATTGTGAATACATCCCTATCTACTGGAAACTTTCCTGATGTGTCGAAAGAAGCATTGGTCTTTCCACTTGTCACAATGTTTTGAAAAACTACAGACCTGTCTCAAACCTGTCGTTCATCTCCAAATTTATTGAAAAGGTTGTAGCAGCACGTTTCAAAGCCCATCTGAAGTTACATAATCTTAACGAACCCTTCCAATCAGCATACAGAAGCAAACATAGTACAGAAACAGCATTAACTCGTGTGAATAATGATATCCTTACTAGTCTTGACAATAAAAATGTTGTGTTACTGGTTCTTCTTGATTCAAGTGCCGCCTTCGACACAATCGACCAGTCTCTACTGTTAGAACGGCTTCACGACATTTTCGGACTTGAGGGTAGTGTGCTGAATTGGTTCCAGTCATATCTCACATCCCGTTTCCAATCTGTTGTCATCAATAATGTTAAGTCTGCATCTGTAGAACTTAAATTCGGCGTGCCACAGGGATCGGTACTCGGACCGTTGCTCTTTACCGCTTATACCACTCCTCTAGGGCGTATTTTGAAATCATTCAATCTGAATTATCATATCTATGCTGATGATACTCAACTCTACATTTCAATTAAACCCGAAAATGAATCTCTGCGAGTGTCTAAACTTGAATCGTGCTTTGATTCTAGTAAGTGCTGGATGAAAAAGAACTTCTTAAAGCTCAATGATGAAAAAACAGAGTTCGTGCAAGCCAGTTTTAATCATCTTTTATCCAAAATATCTGTTAGTAATATCTCTATCGGTAATTTTGTTGTTAACCCAGTTAATAGCGTTCGAAATCTTGGTGTAATTTTTGATAAGAATATGAACATGAATGCTCACATCTCCTCAATCTGTAAAGCTTCCAACTTCTAACTTCACAAAATTGGACGGATTCGCAATTTCCTCGACATTGACTACTGCAACTCGTTACTCTAGAACTTACCAGCATATCAAATTAATCGACCACAGAAGATTCAAAACAAAGCTGCGAGAATTGTTACAAGAACTAAATTATACACCACTGGCTACCGATTAAGACCAGAATTGATTTTAAAATTCTCATGCTGACTTTCTGTGCTTTGTCATGTGATGACTCTCCTCTATATATTAAAGAATTAATTCAACCCTACCACCCTACCAGAAATCTTCGTTCAGAATCTAAGTACCTTATTAAATCAGTAACTGCAAACTCTTCTTTCGGTAGACGCTCCTTTGCTTTTGCGGCAGCAGAACTGTGGAATTCAAATGATTTTCCCATAGAACTCAAGTACTGTGCATCAATTGACAGTTTTAAAAGGAATCTTAAAACGCATCTTTTTAGAAACGTTTTCTTTTAATTGTTGATCGCATACTCCTTTTAACTAGTGTTTTCTTTTAACTGACCATAATGTTACCAAAGAGCAGCTTCGGTTGGATTTTAGGACATTGTTATTATTATTATTAATCCGTTATACGTGATAATTATATTGAATGCAATTATATTGAGAATCTAAAAACAACAACAATCCTGATAACATGATATTCTACTGAAAAATTATTCTATCGTATGCGTGGGGAAGGTAGACTCCTACATCTCTGTTAAGGGCCGGTTTGTGTCGTCTGATCTGAATGATCTCCATGATTTTCCTTGTCTTCTTCACATGCTGGTTGGGGTTCAGTACTTCTACTTCTGACCATTGGATTCTGTGTCTCTTGTTGTTCCGCAGATTTTCTGCGAGTGCGGATTGGTTGTCTTTGGATAGCCATTGATGGTCTTTGATTCTAATGCTTAACGGTCTTTTAGTTTCCCCTGTGTACAGGCTGTCACACGCACAAGTCAGTTTATATATGCATCCTGTTGGTAGTGGGGGTTTGATGGGGGGGGGGTCTTCCCGTTGGCCTTTAATAGTTGTTTAATTGTGGTTCCCGTGCTGGTGCTGAAAGTGGCGTCTATCCCTGCTCTACTCAGTAATCTTATTTCATATGATGTCTGTCCTATGAACGGAATGGATATTCTCACTGCTGTCTCGGGTTTGGGTGGGGGATAAGGTGCCTTCTGATGTTTGATGATGGTAGCGGAGATTATGTTTCTGTCAGTTGAGGTTGAATTGGATGAAAACTTCTTTCAAGTGCTGTATTCCTGCTTCTATTTGCGGTGGATCACATATTTTAAGGGCGCGACGTGTTAAGGTTGAAATAATGCCTTTCTTGACTTGACTGGGGTGGTTTGATGTAAAGTTTATGTACTGGTCTGTATGGGTGGGTTTCCTGTAGACTGTGGTGGTTATGTTCTTTCCTACTCTTTTCACCAGAACATCAAGGAAGGCTAATTGGTTCTTGGACTCACTTAATTCTCTCTGCCTGGTTGTTGAGGTGGTGCAGCAGTTGTTGTGGACTGTCTTCATCCCTGAGCATCACGAATGTGCCATCTTCCTTTCTATGCCAACTTAGAGGGGTTATTGGTGATGTGCGTAGTGCTTCGTCCTCTAGTTGAGTCATATATACTTCAGTGATTAGTGGGGAGAGGGGGCTTCCCTTGGGGAGTCCGTGAACTTGCTCAAATAGGACTATATCTTCACCCCAACTGAAGTAAGTCGAGCTTACACATTTGTTTAATAAAGTTATGGTCGTACCTGTACTTAGTTTGGTATTTAGTGGAATCTCTAGGTCATAGAGGGATAACTCGTGTTTTCCTTTGGCGTTCGTCACTTCCGGTTGTTGAAACCTTTTACTCATCTATCGTAGCAATGATCTCTGTGTTAAAATTATATAGACCGCTTGAATTAAAGAGTTACCCGGGTTCTAGTACTCACAAATTTCCGTTCCGACGAAGATATGTTGATTTGGAAATTATAACTGTTTTTAGATGAACTTAAATATGATTGCATTGAACCGAAGTATTGAATACAAATAGTTATTGTTCATGTGATCAACTAATTATTGGTTTGACGTTCCTTCTTTTTGTCTTTGGTCTGTCATAAGCAGTGATCATTTTGGATTACAGACCAACTTTAGGTAGTCGTAATTCCAAGTGTCTATAAACAACAACCGTGACCAATAAATATTAAACCCATTGTGTACCAAATCACTCTATTTAGCTTTGTTATATTTTTTACTTGCCTTCATCAATTCATCTCAATTTTGATAATCTCGAGTGTCATTATATTTCTCTAGTACCGTTTTAAAACGGTGATATATTTCGGTACACCTGAGTGCAGTTGACATTCTATGTCGCTTACACTCTGGACATTGAACTACTTTTACACGAACACGAAATTCGTTATCATCATCTCTGTCAGATTTTAAACAGAGAGAGAGAGAGAAATCCACTCAACACAAACTAGGTCATTTCGGGACTAACATATGGTTCAATTTTATTTCAATAATTCGCTTGCGCGTAGGAGTCTTTAGCAGTGGGAGGAAACCGGAGTGCCCGGAGGAAACCCACGAGGTTGAGAAGGCGCCCCTATCTCCATGCCACATACGCTCACACCAGGGCTCGAAACCACAGCCGCAAGCCAGAGGTGACCGGCAAGCTAGAGGACGAAGGGCGGCACTCTAGTCCACTAGGCCATCCCCCCCCCCCCCAGATTTTAAACAACCTCTCATGTCTGCCAATATGTCATCTACTAAAGAAAACGTTGTTAGAATAGGGGAATGATCTGAAAACTCGTTACTGTTAAGTACCTGAAATTTGGTTTCTGCGAACGTTTTTGTATCCGTTATTGCATAATCAGGGATGCGGCAGCCATGGCGGTCGGAAAAAGTAAACCGATTGTTGCAATCTTTCGAACCGTTTAATAATTTAAGCCTTGGTTCATAAAGGTTGAGTAATTCTTCCCAAAATTTATTAGGTTAAGTCTCATCATCGACAGTTTCAGTGTAACCTGAAGTTTTTTCATACCCTTTGCAGTTTCCAGCTCTACTATTGAAATCCCCGATTAATAATATCCGTCCCGAATCTTTGATTTTGTCAACGGTAGTTTGAATGTCGGTAAATAAGGCGGATTTTTTTGCACCTTTATAAAACGTTGATGAGGTGGGCGGTATGTATACCCACCCGATATATAAATCTGTGCAATGGTTAAATATTGAGCCATTGATTTTTAGCCAGATAATACTATCGTATCGGGTATCCATATGGGTTAGATACCGTTTAAGCCATCTTCTATAAAATATTAAGCACCCCCCCCCACTCCTAGGGGGTTGGGGTGGCCTAGTGGTGTAGAGTGCCGCGCTTCGACTTCTAGCTGGTCGGTCACCTCTGGCTTGCGGATGTGGTTTCGAGCCCTGGTGTGAACGTATGTGGCATGGAGATAGGGGCACCTTCTCAACCTCGTCGGTTTCCTCCGGGCACTCCGGTTTCCTCCACGGCTAAAGACCCCTACTGTCAAGCGAATAATTGAAATAAAATTGAAACCATATGTCAGTCCCAAAATGACCTGGTTGTGTTGAGTGGACGTTAAACCCAATTTCTCTTTCTCTCCACCCCTCCTAACATCTTCCCTGGGGACAACCAGACTCTCACAACCATATTCGCCCAAGTCTTGGCGAAATGCTGCACGCAAACAGCACTCAGTCAAGTGGATGATGTCATTATTGGTGATAGTGTGGAGAAATTCGACATCTTGCAGTTTTGCCACTATACCTTTACGACAATTCCATGAAAATACCGTCATTTCACTTGGCACTGTCAATAGAAAGAGAAGCTGATTAGAAGATTCATTTCGTCGAACTAAGGATGGTGAATGCAATACCACACAAAGAACCAGGGCACGATTTCTCATACGGAAATAAATTAAAAGAAAATCACTTTTCTAACGCTTTGTTACAATAATATTGGTTGGTTACGTGCAAAAGGGTTGGGCTACCTGTCTAATCTCTTTGGTTTTTTCGGAGCTCATCAACGAAACCTATGAGTGTGAAATAGCTTTATTTAACGTCCGCTTCCACCGAAGTGATATCGCAGACCCTATGCGATGCCAATGCTTTATATGAATAATCCACTAGGGGTTGCAAAGGCGAGTGGCTTAATGCACACACTGTAGATTAAAACGCAATGTGTGATTTTTCTTTATTCCATCTTGTACCCGACAAGGAGTTGTGTCACCTGTCTAACTTCGTGGTTAACTCTGCCCGAAAATAAAGTATTGAAATATATACCTTTGTCAACCAAGTAATAAGCCATTTGTGTTAACGGGTCTCTTATGTCAAAAAGACTTGTCGCACCACAAGGGGCATATATGATCCACCGTGTATATTTGACACTGGTTAAGCATTGAAACCGCGTGAATTCTTTGCCATTTGTCAAAACCATGACGCAAAGCTCGTCATCGCTCCCTCTCACTTAGTCTCTGCGTACGACTTCGAAATATAAACGGAAATACAACACGGCTCAAATGCGAATGTGGGCGTATCCTGCCTGGCAACCGCTGTTTTTTTACACGCTGTATTAACTTGTAATGGTATGAGATGTAAACATCAACAATTAACTGTGATGACATCATAAAGGTGAGTTGAATTATTCGACCCAAATTTATCAACCTTAAATATTTGCATGGCTACTACTATCACAGGGAGGGGTGACATCGGGGCGAATGAATTAAGTTCTAAAATGATAATTAAAAAGGTGAAGAAGCCTAATATTTGGTTAAACAAATATTTCCTGTTTAGTGTAACTGGGTACATACAGTAGTACACAAAGGCAGACAAATTACTGGTGTAACAGGACGGGTTGTTATCGATTTGCACTCGAGCGTCAGGGATGACTGGCTCTCATGCAAACCGGAAGTCCAGGTTCGTACGCAGGATGTCAGGTTTCTCGCGTGGACTGAAGTAAAAGAGAACACCTTTATTAAGTTTTAAAGCTTTATTTCAATGATTTTGACCGATACGCGCGTCCGAGTGGTTGGTCCTCTTCTGTCCAATGGTTAACCAGCTGAAATAGAAATTCTTGCACCAAGCCCTCTACTATGTCCCTTTACAGAACCAAAACGGAAGTCCGCCCATGACAAATCTCGTAACTTTCAAACAAAGTCTCAAGGATCAACTTAAACTAAACAAAATTATAAACAAGAGTTAGCGCCTGCCTCAGCCCGAACTTACAGTATTCGTATAGAGGAAAGCGACAAAACGTACATCACCCCAAACGAAGCCACAAATTAGAAACTCGTAACTCTAAACATATACACAACACGGCTCTATGTCTGCCTCAGCCCGAACTTACTATATTCGTACAGAGGGAAACAATAAATCTTACATCACCCAATTCGGAACCCTAAAGTAACTAGAAACTCGTTACTCCATAAATAAATATAATTTGCCTGCCTTATGCCCGAACTTCAATATTCGCACAAAGGTAAACAATAAATCTTACATCACCCTATTCATCGGAACCCTAAAAATAACTAGAAACTCATTTACGACAAACTAAACTCTACTCCGGAGATCCTGCTTGTCCCAAGTGAAATGATTAATCATTCCCCTGGAACTTTCTAACCACCAGAAACAGTCTCCCTAAAGTTAGGAACGCCCGTCTTAGTCTAGGCTTGTCCTAAGCGGCGTAACAGTGAAATCTTGGAGAGTTGCTAGCCATATCACTGCACAATAGGGTTTTTCGCGATGTATTAAGGTGTTTCATGGAGGAACACGGTGAATTGCTTGAGTGCCGAAATCATCCTGAAAAAAAATTGTAATTTATGCAAACAATGAATAACCTACATTTTTTTAAACAATCAACTTCAGGTACATATGTTATGTTTGTAGTACATGTAAATCATTTACCAACACTACTGGCAACAGTAGCAATCTACAGAAACATATCAGAATTCATACTGGAGAAAAACTTTTTACATGTTATATTTATAGAACGGCATTCGTTTGTTAACAGGTTTAAACATTGAGGCGGAAGCTGGGATGTTAAACCTGTTAACGAATGAAGAGTTCTATAAATGACGTGTAACACTGACACCTGCTCAACGTTAAATATGTAACAGGACGTGTTGTTATAGATTTGCACTTGAGCGTCGGGCGTGACAAGCTCTTGTGCAAACCGGAAGTCCAGGTTCGTACACAGGATGTCAGGTTTCTCACGTGAACTGAAGTCAAAGAAAACACCTTTATTAAGTTTCAAATTCTTTATTTCATTAATTACAAAGATTTTATTGGCCGATACGCGCGTTCGAGTGGTTGGTGTTCTTCTCTCCAATGGTTAACCAGCTGAAATAGAAATTCTTACGCCAAATCCTTCTACTATGTCCCTTCACAAAACCACAACGGAACGCCCACTATTGTCAAATCTTGTAACTTCTGAACGAAAATTCTAGGGATAAACTAATAAGAACTCAGCGACATTATAAATAATATTAGTGCCTGCCTCAGCCCGAACTTATAGTATTCGCACAAAGGGAAACAATAAATCTTACATCACCCAATCGGAACCCTAAAAATAACTAGAAACTCATAACTCCACGAATAAATATCAACTTGACTGCCTTGTGCCCGAACTTCAATATTCGCACAAAGGGAAACAATAACTCTTACATCACCCAATCGGGACCCTAAAAATAACTAGAAACTCATAACGTAAACCATCTACTACAAGACTAAACTCTACTCCGGAGACCGTGCTTGTCCCGAGCCAAATGAGTGATCATTCCAGCGGAACTCGCTAATCACCAGAAACAGAGTCTCCCTCCCCTTAAAGTTTGGAACGCCCGTCTTAGTTCGCACTAATCCTAAGCGGCATGAGTGGTCACGCCAGTAGGACTCGCACGCTACTAAACTCTACTCCGGAGAACTGGCTTGCCCCGAGCGAAATGAGTGATCATTCCAGCGGAACTCGCTAGCCATCGGAAACAGAGTCTCCCTTGGGAATGCTTACCGCAGAGCGAAATATGTGAATATTCCAGCTGAGGTCCGCATCCCCCGACCGTTCGACTAAGACTGTTGTTGTTCTTGGTGTTTAACGTCCGCTTCCACCGAAGGTGATATCGCAGACAAGTCTTATTTTTCATTTTCATAATCTTAGCGCACGCGCAGGGGTCTTTGCTGTGGGGGGTGTGGGAGGAAACCGGAGTGCCCGGAGGAAACCCACGAGGTTGAGAAGGCGCCCCTATCTCCATGCCACATACGCTCACACCAGGGCTCGAAACCACAGCCGCAAGCCAGAGGTGACCGGCCAGCTAGAGGTCGAAGCGCGGCACTCTAGACCACTAGGCCATCCCAACCCCCCGACTAAGACTGGCTATTAGTGGCCTTATATACCCGTTGTATACGTGCGGCATGCACGTGCATGAACCTTGATCTGGCTTTCGTGCCGATTTGAAACCTGCGCTCCCATCGGCCGATTTTTACCCACGTTATCCAATAGGAACTGTCGAATTACTAACCGCAAGCCAATTTACAAAATGGCGGGTTTCTATCGAATTTCCGCATGGGATAACCGGCAGTTCCAGTTTAATGCAATATATTGCAAATAATATAGGCCATTTCTACCTACGGCAATTATAAGGTAAGTCAGAGCTATTCTAACGATCTGAAAAATACGAAACCCCCACAAATATATGTTCCTCGTCACTTAGCGTGTGTTCTGTGTCGAGAGATAAACTCTTCTTTCTCAGTGTCTCTGTATGATGATCACCAGTTTTGGAATTGATAGAAGTTAATTCCGGAACTATGAATCGAGCATCCCTATGCTTTCTGTCTTATAAAAATATAACTTCCTGTCATGCGCAGACAGAAATAGATTGATGCTGTCACGATTTAACAGTATGAGTTATTCGTGTTGGTTAGATCCACATCTTATATCAATATACAACTAGTTGTTCCGGAAATGAACATGGGATAGTGAAGAAAGGCAGTTTTCTTTGTACGTTCTCGCTTGATACGATATACGCCTCCTAAAAGCGGTCTGTTTACCACACGAGTAGTCTTTTTGATGCGTTATATTAACTTGTATGATCTATAGAGGGCACATGGAAAAAAAAAACCCAACAATTAATGATAACATGGTGAGTTGAATTATAGACGAATTGCCATTGGAGGCCGCCATATTGGATTTGACGTAGGTCAAAGGTCAATCGAAGTAAACTAGCGAAAACACTGTTGCGGCCCAGCTGACTTTATTATGATTTTGTAGAATTTTGACACGTTTATGGGCTCTATACATTCTTAACTCTTTTATATTTTACTTTTGTACATATTTGCCTGTAGATATCTTTTTAGCGTGGGAAAGTGATTGATCAAAGGAGCTAAATCTTTAACTCAATATCATCGAAAATCTTCAACATATAGTGTACCACAATGCGTTTCAGCCCCAGTTCTAGCAAGAGACTCGAGGAAACATTGCACCAAATCAAACAGCGTATGCAGACTGGAATAAAAAGACGCTAGAAATTTGCATTCGATTGCAGTCATTGTTTTTTGAGGCGCGCGATCGCTCGTGAGCGCCTGCCGCGCACCTGAATGTCGGCCGAGGGGAGGTTTTTCTCCCTCGCCTTAAAATTGAAAATCGCTCTCCATATTTGTAAATCATGGACATGTATTCGATCTCCGCCATACTGTCATTGTGAAATTAAATTATTTGGTGTATTCGATTAGTATGTGATCGCACATGGTAATAAAATTCTGATGAATATGTTGCTCAAAATAGATGGCGCCAATGTGCCATAGGTTAATTTAACTGAAATGAAAAGTAGAACTCTCGCGAGATGTGAGAAATTTACGAGAGATGGCACGTAAAAATTTCCAATGCGAATAATTTCGGAAGAAATAGATTATATTTTGATGGAATTTTCAAGCGTTTATGATTATATTTTGAATGGGGGTTATGTTTTCTAAAAATAATTATACAAGCTAAATATATTTAGAAATTTCGACAAGTATTTCTATTGGAATAGTAGTACCGGTAATAGACGATAGCAGAAGTTTTACTTGACGTACGACTACGTAGTTGAACGAATGATATTATTTAGCAGACGATGTATATTATCAATTATGTAAACAGGAATGATCCCTTGCACCAAGTTATTGATCTTAAGAACCATTTTCCATATACAGAAAACTAATCACTCTTCTTAATATCAGATCACTCTCCTTAACTCCTAAATCACTCTTCTTATCGAAACTGGGAGAGCTTTTTTAGGAGAGCGATTTTTTCAATTTCTTCATTTAAAGTTCCAATTTCATATTTTCTAAGAAAGTCAAAGCATAATTATTTCTATGTCTTTTGCTCAAAAGGTTGTCAACTCACTATTATACGATCATGGGCAAAATTTTTGGGGCATTTGAAAGGGTGACACAGGGTGATTGAGGAAATAGTTACCCAATTACCTCCCTTGTTTTCCCATTCCTCTCCATGGACGGCCATCTTCAAACGTTTGAATTTGAAGTTGAAAATGATATTTTTGCCAATTTCTCAACTGGCAATAGTGAATTGTAGGATTAATAGGATTATTCTTTAACAAGGTAGGACTGTTCATAGGTTCAATCTATTTTAGGGCTTTGTTTTAATACATTTTAAAAATATAACTTAAAAAAATGCTATTGGAACTTTAAGGGGAGCTTTTTTCGACTCTCCTCTAAAATACAAAAAACAACGACTGCGATTGAGAATGCTAGCTTATAATTATTTCACCGAGCATAACTGATTTGAATTTAGAGTAAAAACGGAAACCACTGAAAGTAAATTAGTTTGTATACATTCATATTACAGTATTATATGTGTTGCGACCGACTTGTGTCAATTTGTAGGTCCCAAATGTTAGCGATTTTTGGATACGATACAATAAAGAGCCGAAATGAAGTAATTTTTATAATGAAGCACTAACTCTTTTCTCTTTAAATTGAAGAGCAGACTTACTGAATGTTCAGCGCTATAGAAAACGATTATTATTATTATTTAGACGGCGAATTTGTACTGATCTGATCTACATGTAAATGGATTAAAATATTCTGTCAGATGCAGCTCTCGATCCACAGCTGCTTCGATCGTTAAAGGCTAAACGTTATATTTTCAGCATATTTTTTTCTGAAGTTTCAAACTTAAAACATTTAAAATCGGTGTTATAAACTGCATCTACTTTCTTCTGCGAACTTGCTAAGCGAGACATTTTTTGGGGGCATATTATTTTTTGTTTCAGCGCATGTGGGCCAGTCGCTTCACAGGCCGCGATTCTGTGCAAAACCATTTAAATACCACTATTTTGGACCACTTTCTCGTTGCTGACCAGGGCTCACACTGGCTTTCATTTTTTTTCCGCCAAAATGGATGATAATTTTTATGTAAAGAAATGTTCATATATTTTTTCCGCCAACTTGAATATTTTATCCGCCAAAAATATGTGATAAAAAATTATAGAATATCTAACAATTCAACTAGGATTATTATAAAATGATTACCGATATATACAATACAATATACAACAACTTTTAACAAATCTGTCTTTGCATAATACATTTAGCACAGTTTTGGTTTACTAAGATCGGATTTTATTTTTGATAACTTTAGGCTATTTGAACAAAGTCGTATTGCACTATATATTCAGTATTTACACGTCAAATCTTGTCCAAGGATTGCGTGTACAATAGACCTAAATTGTTATTTTCTGGTACCGTAACGGTATCTGAATCTCTGATAGCATGATATGTACTTCAATTATATTTGTAAGAGATGCTTACAATTATACCCGTCGTTCACCTTTAGAACATTTTAGCGACGATAAATATGATACAAATGGCGAACCGTTTTCTCGCCCAAGAATCGCCGATATTCAAGTAGTTCGTACGTTTTCGACCAGTGGTGATAAGATAATTTTAAATAATGATATCCAATGGGCATACTTGTATGTTTTACATGCCGTATATGATGTCACAGTAAACGGAATTGAACTATCAGAAAATTTACTTTTTTAAGTTAGAACTGTCGGCCATTTTGGTTACATGTATTACCATTTTTGTTTTAAGACGAAACGAAACATCAAATAATCACCGCTTAATTTAATCATGAAGATTAAATAGTGACTTGAGATAGGTTTAATATACATCATTGGCAATTATCAATCAACTTATAATTAATCCGAGACAACTAATTAGTATTACTCGTCGACGCGATCCGGATTATCAGCCAGTTGATTTATTTATTATTGTGTTTAGCCACGTGATTGGCACTCAATAATGTACATGATAAATACGATTAGAATTTTAAGATTTTTTTTCCGCCAGTTCTCAAAAAGAATCGCCAGTATCGTAAAACTTTATCGCAAAAATTATCGCCAAAATGAAACTTTAATCGCCACTTTCATATTTTTATCGCAAATTGCGACTTTGGCGACCGACAGTGTGAGCCCTGTTGCTGACATAGAACAGCACTTATACGTCTTTCCGTCCGTCTATTTTTTTTTCTCAGGGCCCTCATTCCACAGCTTTTCTTTTCTGTCCCTATACTCCACAATATGGAATTCATTTAAGCATATACATGTATACTGGGATTTCGGTTGCCAAAATGACATAAATAAAATTGTTACGGAATAAAACAAAATGATGCATATTATTTTTTTTTTTATTATTTTAGTATTTATAAGTAAACAACAATTTTTGTATACCTGTCTGTTTTCTTACGTAGTTAAAGGGGAAGACCAACGATTTTCAACAAGGTTTCCATAAATCTGAAGTATATATTCAGAAAGAATCCCCTCTGTAAAAAAAAAAGTTTTTGTAAGCGAGAAATTAATTTTTATTAAAACCGGAAGTGACATAGTTGGTTCAACATGCTCACTGGGCTCTATAGAAAGCATACAGATTTGGCATAAGTTTACTGATGTATTGTATTCACATCCCGTCCTTGGGCCAAAAATCTTATGAAATGGACTGTTTGTTAGGATATTATAAACACGGATTTATGTTTTTTTAACGTTTAATACACAAAGCCGTCACGTAAATTCACTCACACTGAACAGTACGCTGTGGCCCAATTCACACTACATGGCTAATTATTTACATCACTTGGTTCGATTGTCAGCTTACAAGTGACATATATATCGTCTGCTTCGGTGTTTTTGTGCTTGTTGACCAAAATTATGGGCATGTGAGACATATAATATAGTGCATTTTGGCACACAATGTCGACGTGAGCTGCTTTTCCTTTTTTCTTCTATTTCCTCTTGAGAATGAGTGGGCTCAAATGTTTATACGGCATTACTGTAGACCCATAGAAGAGATATTTCATATTCCAATACGTTGGTGCCAGACGTTGACAAACTTTTGGAAATTAATATATTTATTTGAATATGCATGTGTCACAAGTCCGTTAAAATAAATACAAACACTGTCAGCAGACTCAGCACGCATAAAAACATCGAAGCAGGCGACATACATCTCACGTGTAAGCTGTCAATCAAACCATGTGATGTAAATAATTAGCCACGCGGTGTGAATTGGGCCACAGCGTACTGTTTTGTATGAGTGATTTTACGCGACGGCTTTGTGTACTAAACGTCAAAACACCATAAATTCGTGTTTATAATATCCTAACAAACAGCCCATTCGATAAGATTTTTGGCCCAGGGATGAGGCGTGAGCACAATACAGCAGTAAACTTATACCAAATTTGTATGCTTTCTATAGAGGTCAGTGAGCGTGTTGAACCAACTATGTCACTTCCGGTTTTAATAAAAATTAATTTCTCTTTTACAAAAACTTTTTTACTTGTGTTACAGAGGGGATTATTTCTGAATATATATTTAAGATTTATGGAAACCTTGTTGAAAATCGTTGGTTTCCCCTTTAACGTAGGGAGTATAATATATATATATATAATATAATAGGCCTAGAAATATGTCATTTCTAGACTTTGTCTTTAAAATTCTTCGAATGTTAATTGTTTTGATGAACTCAAAATACACAGGTGACAATTCTATGGAAGTCATAATTATCACGAAACGTCGCTCATTAATAAACAGTATCTGTATTCCGTAGAAATTGTGTCCAGTGCAATGCTTTGAAAACAAAGTCGTAAAAAAAGACGTCATTTTTGCTCTGATTGAACTTTGACATCATTGATTCAAGATGGCGGAACTGACATTGGTAATTGGTCTATTGAACCCAAATTTATCAACCATAAATATTTTTCGCATGGCTGGGAGGGGTGAATGGGGGCAAATGAATTAAGTTTCAAAATTAACTTTTTTTCCTTTTTCAAATTGTATTTGGCACAAAGCTTTGATTTCTGCGCAGTGCACACATGTTACAGTCTATTGTGCTAGGCTGAGTCAGTTATCAATCAATGAGGCATCAATCCTTTGACTCGTGGATTAATCTCAGATTAGTGTTGATTAGTATTTACAGTAATAGTAATAATAAACAAATTAAGAGACAAAAGATTTAATTATTTGTCTCCAAATATGAATCGGTGGCTTTATTTGATGGTTTCTATATATTCAAAATGGCGGACATTGTGAATGGATGCAGGTCAGTTCATCCCACGACCGTTTCACCCCAGGCTGTTTCATCCCAACCTAATTTTTATCCCCTTATTATTAGAATAGCAGTTAATTAACTGAGTCGAACTTATTGTTAAAGGGACTATCCCGATAAGAACAGTCTCAAAAATTAATGTCCAAGTATTTATGAAATTTATGGACAAAAATATAGAGACATGGTGTATTTACCTTGTCTCAAAATTTCAGCTCAAAATATTGAGTCGTTTGGACGTGAACATCAACACTGCTTATCCGGACACGTAACCCTTTTAAGATTCTGGGTCAATTTTTTCATTGGGTGAGCTGATAATCGATTCCCGTTTCTTGAGAGGTCTATACAACGGTCTCCATTACTGGTAACTAATGATGTTATATTTTTTATATATTACAGGAAACTAACGATGATATAACTTTTCATCAATGTACAATATGTGATGAAAGTTTTCAAAGTTTTTGTAGTTTAGAAAACCACTACAAAGTGCATGTTAAAGAAGAGAAAACTGATGACGTAGATCAATATTGTCATGTTCGTTTTAAAGAAGAGGAAACTGATGAAGATGTAGATGAATATTGTCATGTTAAAGATGAGAAAACCGATGATGTAGATGGTCTGCAGCAACACACACTAACTCATGCTGGAGAAAAACCTTATAAATGTGATGTTTGTAGTAAAGCATTTACCAACTGTGGCGATCTACGCAGGCATATAAGAATTCATACTGGAGAAAAACCGTTTACATGTGATGTTTGTGGTAAATCATTCACTGATAGTAGCGGTCTGCAGCAACACATAAGAACTCATACTGGAGAAAAACCCTTTAAATGTGATGTTTGTAGTAAGTCATTCACATGCATTAGTAAACTTCAGAGACATGTAAGAATTCATACTGGTGAAAAACCTTATAAATGTGATGTCTGTAGTAAATCATTTACCAACCGGAGCGATGTACAGAGGCATATGAGAATTCATACTGGAGAAAAGCCATTTACATGTTATGTTTGTTGTAAATCATTCACTGATAGTAGTGGTCTGCAGAGACACCTGAGAATTCATAGTGGAGAAAAACCGTTTATATGTGGTGTTTGTTTTAAATCATTTACTAACAGTAGTAATCTTAAGAAACATATCATAATTCATACTGGAGAAAAACCCTTTGCATGTGATGTTTGTGGTAAATCATTTACTAACCGTGGTCATCTACAGAGACATATCAGAATTCATACTTGAGGAAAAACCTTTTACATGTGATCTTTGTAGTAAATTATTTACTATCAGTAGTCCTCTACAGAGATATATCAGAACTCATACTGGAGAAAAACCTGTTGCATGCAATGTTTGTAATAAATTATTCACCGATAATAGTGATTTGCAGCAACACATGAGAACTCATGGTTAAGAAAAACCTTACAAATGTGATGTTTGTAGTACATGTACATCATTTTCTGACAGCTGTACTCTACAGAAACACTAATGGATTCATACTGGGGGGAAACTTTATCAATGTGATGTTTGTAGTAAAACGTTTCGTAATAGTAGTGCCCTACAAACACACTTGTGAAAAACCTTATAAATGTGAAGTTTGTAGTAAATCATTCACCAGACTTGTTTGCTGAAAAGACAAATGAAAATACTTAAGTGTTTTTAGAGCATTAGTAACAGCGAAATAAAAAGTATTGTTTGGGCATATCAAGTAAGCAATTGACACAGTTTTGAATAGAATAAAATTAGTGCAAAATAATGCTGCATGTCTCATCCCGATTGCTGGAAAAAGGCCAATATGGTCCCTGGAAAAAGGCCAATATGGTCCCTATCTACAAAAAAGGTGATATTCACAACTCTTCAAACTACAGACATATCTCTTTGCTAAGCTCCCTGGGTAACGTCTTCCACAGAAACATATCCATAACTTTATTTTAAACGAAGGAATTATTACCCCCTTTCAATCAGGTTTTCTACCTCAAAATTCATCTGTATATCAACTGATTGAGCTGAACAACTACATATGTAAGAAGTGAAAGCTATCTTTTTTAACATAAGTAAAGGCCTCAACAGAGTCTGGCATCAAGGCCTTCTACACAAAATCTCATCAATAGGCACATGTATGAGGGGGAAAACTTACAAACTTAATGTTAGTTACTTTCAAAATCATTCTCAGAAAGTCGTCTTACAAGGCTCAATTTTAGGCCCTCTCCTTTTCCTTGTTTACCAAATAAGTTACAGAAACTGACTGCATTGGCTTCCAGTCTGGACGAGGGTTCAATTTAACGCCCTTGTGAATGTGTTTAAATCCATTTATTCTGACACAACTCCCAGTTATTTAAAAGAACTCTGTGATGTCTTTACTACCGTTCATCCAACCATCGTTCTGCTATTAGGGGGGATGGGATGGCCTAGTGGTCTAGAGTGCCGCGCCTCGACCTCTAGCTGGCCGGTCACCTCTGGCTTGCGGCTGTGGTTTCAATCCCTGGTGTGAGCATATGTGGCATGGAGATAGGGGTGCCTTCTCAACCTCGTGGGTTTCCTCCGGACACTCCGGTTTCCTCCCACTGCTAAAAGACCCCTACGCCCAGGTGAATTATTGAAATGAAATTAAACCATGTGTTAGCCCAGAAATGATCTAGTTTGTGTCGAGTGGACGTTAAACCCCATTTCTCTATCTCTCGGTCTACTATTAATGGTAGCATATTGAGGATTCCAAAATAAAATACATGTAGGCGTCCTGGTGAGAGCAGCTAAAATGTGGAATGATCTTCCTAAAACCCTGTGAGTCCTCTTCCATCCAAACCTTTAAGAAAAATTTTTTAAAAAATTTATTTCAAAAAATGGTTTTGAAGTGTTTTTTTAGTGAATGTGCTTAGAAACGCTCATGTGTAATGAAGCAATATATAAATTGAACAACATCAATAATAATAATAAATTGACTGTGTAGTAAGAACTGTTCTCTTCAGTCACACTAGAAATCTCACTGTAAATAATCAAAATAAAACTTTTATAAAATCTCAAGTTTTAAGATTGTATGTAGTTTGATGATACATGCTGTCGTCAGCTGTATAGTAATTAATATGGTACAATATAATGAAACATGCTGCCGTCAGCTGTATAGTATACACATGTATAACGAATTATTATCAAAGCTCCAAGACGATCCATTCAGATTTCCTGAATGTAGACTACATTTTGTAAAAAAAAAACCCATAAAATTTGATTTGTGGATCTGCTCCTGGGGATAGAGACCAAAATTAAAAGTTGCCATTCTTAGGAATACATGATGATCCATTCAGAATTGCAACACCTAAATTATAAACTAAAAACTGGTGTGTGGCTCTGACCCCGGTGGGTGGGCATGCATCTAAGATAATAATTCCTTATAGGGTATAAGGAATAAGTATGAAAGATTTCCAAGACTGTTAGTTAATTAAGAAGTGTGGCCTGAAGGCAACACACAGTACACCAAGAAAAATGGGCATGGCTCTGTCCCTGGGAGTTGGGCATGCACCAAACACAATAAGGATGATCCTAAGGGTATAAAAGAGAGAGCATTGGGGTGCAACGTCCATTTTTGGACTAATATATGGTTTTGATTTTATTCTAATAATTCGCTAGGGGTCTTTAGCAGTGGGGGAAACAGGAGGACCCAGAGAATAGCCTTGAGACTGGACAGGCGACCTTACTCTTTGTCACGTACAACCGGGGATTCGAAACCACGTCAGTTGACTCAATGACAGGCTTTGTGATGCACTGCAAACCATTCGACCATCCACCTCCCCCCACCCCTCCAACCAAGGAATAAGTATCCAAAAATTCAAAACAATCCGTTATGAAATGGGGCTTGTAGACGACAAATGTTGTTACTCTGTACCTGGTTGTTAGGGATGCATGAAAAACAATAGGGATCATCTTTAGGGTTAAAGATATAAATATACCTACTTTCTGTCATGCGCAGACGGGGATGTTATTACTTTCTGGACGAAATGGCCGTACATGTACATGTACCTTGTCAAGCTTCTTACATTATGAGTTATTCGGGTTGGATAGATCCACGTCTTATTTCATTATACAACTATCCGAAAGTTGTACCGGAAATGAACATGGGATAGAGATTGAAAGACAGGTTTCTTTGTGCCATCTCACTGCACAAGTAGTCTTTTTTTGATACGTTATATTAACTTGTACGATCTATAAACCTCAGTTGTAAACATCAACAATTAACGGTGATGGTATTAGGACACTGGTCTCAGTTATTAACATCAACAAGTTAAAACTGTTATGACATCATAATGGTGAGTTGAATTATTTGACCCAAACTTATCAATCTTATATATTAGCATGGCCGCTACTATCATTATTTAGAGGACTTTCTTACCTTTTGCAAATTAAATTCCAAAACATTTTTTTAAATTATTAAGATTAAGAAAGAAGTTAAATGTTGGGAGTAGCCAATATCTGGATAAACAAATATTGCCTATTTAGTGTAATTGGACACAAACAGTAGTACACAAAGGTGTAAAAATTACAGGAAACTAATGATGTTGTAACTTATATATTACAGGAAACTAATGATGTTCAAACTTTTATATATTACAGGAAGCTAATGATATTATAACTTTTATATATTACTACAGTGGACTCTGTCAATTCCGACAACGCACGGGATCGTTTCAATATGTCGGATGTCACAGAGATCCGGAATACCCAGTTTTGTCAAAACCGGAAATATTGTAACTTCGTTCGAAAACCGGAAGTATTGTAATAATTTTGCTTCGAATCACCAGAACGTTATTCCATTTAAAAATGATAAACTTTTCTGTACATTCAAAATTTTCTAACATCAATATTTATTTCATTCAACATGCGTAGGCATTTTGAATAAGTCGAGTTTCTTCGTTGTCTTCACTTGGTCGCACGCTTGTGTTTGCTATCACGTGTTCATTGATAATCTTCTGTTCTATGTCAAGGCCGTCGTACGTTTTCAGCGGCCGTTTTATAACCTTGACACTCATCGGCGAAAGCTTATATCAGCTCAACGTGGACAAACTAACGTTATTCGGGTTCAATGGGCATGCACAATGATTGTTTCTAGGAGGTGCTAGGATAGTTACTTTGCAACTGTCCTTTAGCGAACGATAGCCTCCTCGATTCGCTGACAGTTGCTGGGTATCCCTATTACGAAGTAGTATGAAAATAACGCTTTTTCACATCTCGGTTCTAAGGCTATTTTAGAATCCTTACCGTCTATTTTTCACGGAGATTCCTCTTTTATCACCAAAAGGAATCATTTCCTGTCACATCTGACACAAATTTATAATAATCCAACACTATTTTCATGTAGAATTGTGCTCTAAAAAAAAGTACACAACTTTCATTCAAAACCAGGCGCCATTTTTAACTGACGTCTGCGCAGACCGGTTCATAGCTGCTGTCAGCCAGTATTCCAAATTTAGGAATGGAATTTTTACTGTAAACGAAAATTCGTGCTGTACACCAATTAACGACGGACTAAACTAGCGATCTGATACCACTAATTATTATATAAAACCTATCAAACGGAAAAAACGCATTTTGTCAAAAATGTATCTCAAATATTCAATAAATAAATAAATTGATGTCAATAAAAATATAAAAAAAAACCAAAAATTTTAAAAATACAGTAAATAAATGAGAGAGGAATGAAAAAGTATTGAAAATGTTTTTTTTTTTAAATTTAATAAAGTAATACAAGGTAATGATATGACATTTATCATGTAAAATAAAAATGTACCACAATTTAGGAATGAAACGATGCCGTAGAAATTATTTTTGAATATATAACTTGCCATGCCAGACATTCTGTACAACACTAATGATGCTATACATACGTTTATTGATTCAAACTGTATGTACATTTAAATAATTTTTTCACAAAATGAAAATAAATAGAAGAACTAACAAAATAAATTAAAAAGCTATACATAGGTATTACCTGTAATAGATTAATCATGTATTATGTAAGATATAAATAATGAGCTGATAGTTCTTGCTATACTAAATAGATGATGAAAAGGGAAAATGTTGAAAAGTTTAATAGAATTACTTCATGCACACTTTGAAGCTAACACTGTGAGTTTTGTTGCTAAGATATGCCATTTTTGGTTATTTACAGGGATAAAATACATCTTTATCACCAAAAAAGACCAATTATAATTACCAACTATGTTCTAACCTTGACCCAAAAGCATGATAATAAAGGGTACTGATGAAAACAGCGCAAATTTTCGTTTACGGTAAAAATTCCATTCCTAAATTTGGAATACTGGCTGACAGCAGCTATGAACCGGTCTGCGCAGACGTCAGTTAAAAATGGCGCCTGGTTTTGAATGAAAGTTGTGTACTTTTTTTTTAGAGCACAATTCTACATGAAAATAGTGTTGGATTATTATAAATTTGTGTCAGATGTGACAGGAAATGATTCCTTTTGGTGATAAAAGAGGAATCTCCGTGAAAAATAGACGGTAAGGATTCTAAAATAGCCTTAGAACCGAGATGTGAAAAAGCGTTATTTTCATACTACTTCGTAATAGGGATACCCAGCAACTGTCAGCGAATCGGGGAGGCTATCGTTCGCTAAAGGACAGTTGCAAAGTAACTAGTGCTAGGAATATTATTTGTACGACCGAATTTGTGGGGAAAATTCGTAGATATCCGCGAGTATTTGTCACAATTACTGTCTTACAAGAGATTATAAAATTATCAAGGTAATCAACAAAGACCTACACGATAGTGAGTTTTAATCTTACCGATAATTGATTGGTGATTGCTTGTTAATCTTTTGTGGCTTCACACCCATCAAGTTTTAATCTAACAAGCAATTGCTTGACACCTTGATTTAAGGCTGGATTATACGATGACGATTCAATGGAAATTATAATGACGGGACGGCTAATTGTTGTCGAAATCCGTAACTGACAGAATCCAGACTTATCAGATTTTTTTTGGCTGAAGTAATAAGGAAATAAATCGGGACATGAAAATCATGTCGGATGTCACAGAAATCAGGAGTGATCAGACATCAGATGTGACAGAGTCCACTGTACAGGAAGCTAATGATGTTATAACTTTTATATATTACAGGAAACTGATGATGTTATATAGGCCTATTACAGGAAACAGTGTTATAACTTTTATAAACATGTATTAGGCAGTGTTGAATTGGAACTATGTTTCTTGCCGCCCACATGCTTAGGATCAGGGGGGGGGGGAATCTATTTTCGACCACCATGCTTTTCAACACAAAAAATTGTGAAGTTTTATTTGAATGTTTCGGTCTTTTTTAACAATTATTTTAGAAATAAGTTACCTTGTAATGTCTTGTTTATCAACATTTACCGGCTAAACAGAAATTACTTTTGACAAGTTTAATACAGAACGATATAACAATCGTTGCCGTTGGATGACAGCTGAAATTTACGTAAATTTGATGCGCTTATAGCCATTTTGTTGTGATTGTTTCCATAACAATTGTGTTGTGCTTTATGATTTGCTCAATCACTAAATGTCACTCAAGGATTATAACAATGTTGTAACTTTTATATTTTATGGAAATTATTGATGTTATAACTCTTATATATTACAGGAAACTAATGATGTTATAACTTTTATATTACAGGAAACTAATGATGTTATAACTTTTATATTACAGGAAACTAATGATGTTAAAACTTTTCATCAGTGTACTATATGTGATGATATGTTTCAAAGTTTTTGTAGTTTAGAAAACCACTACAAAGTGCATGTTAAAGAAGAGAAAACTAGTGACGTAGATGAATATTGTCATGTTCGTTTTAAAGAAGAGAAAACTGATGATTTAGATGAATATTGTCCTGTTAAAGAAGAGAAAACTGATGATGAAGATGACACTGTTTATCAGTGTAATTTGTGTGATGAGGAATTTAAATTAGAAACTGATTTAGAAAAACACTGTGAAAACCATGTCAAGGTGGAGGAACCTGTTTTACTACATGGTAAACATTGGGAGGAGGATTTTAGCCAGAATGATGAAAAAGAAATACACAATTCACAAGAGTTTAAGAAGTGTGATGTTTGTAGCAAATCATTTAGTAACAAATATTACCTTCAAATTCATTTGAGAATTCATACAGGAGAAAAGCCTTTTAAATGTGATGTTTGCAGTAAATCATTCACATGCAGTAATAATCTACAGAGACATATAAGAATTCATACTGGTGAAAAACCTTTTACATGTGATTTTTGTTATAAATCGTTTAAACAGACTGTTGATCTACAGAGACATTTCAGAATTCATACTAGAGAAAAACCCTTTACGTGTGATGTTTGTAGTAAATCATTTACACTGAAAGGTGGCCTAGAGAGACACCTGAGAATTCATACTGGAGAAAAACCTCATAAATGTAATGTTTGTAGTAAGCCATTCACTGATAGAAGTAATCTACAGAAACACATGAAAATTCATACTGGAGAAAAACCCTTTACATGTGATGTTTGTAGTAAATCTTTCACAGCTAGCAGTAACCTAAAAGGACACATGAGAAATCATACTGGTGAAAAAACGTTTTAAATTCATCCAAGTGTTTTTTAGAGTATTAGTAACATGGAATAGTATGGAATAGGCAAATTCCTGCTACAGAATATATTGTTAGAGCATATTAAAGTTCCAATTTCATATTTTTAAGTTATATTTTTAAAATGTATTAAAATAAAGCCCTAAACACTAGGGACAATTCATTCAGATTTGATGAAAAAAGGAAAGAAACTGAGCTTACCATCTATAATCTAATACACATATTGACTTAATAGATTGCTGTCCAGAATGTGTTAAATACCATCAAGATTTTTTAGTGAAACATGCATGTGCAATGAATGAACAATATATACTGAGCGCCATAGAAAACGCATCACTTAATTTTTCGTATAACAAAATGATCCTGTAAACATATCTTATTTATTTTGCTTCTTATTGTGAACAATATTCAAATGGGAACACATCAATAACAACACATTTGTATACTTATGGATGTTTAATCTGTAATCAATTGTACAAAGTCAGAGGGGTCAAAACCAAAAGTATGACACAGATGTCAGTAGCTCGAATTGTCCCATTCTTGGACAAGAGCAGCTTCTAAAGCAGTAATGGTGTGCATCTGTGGTCTCAGATACAGACTGCGTCCATTCTCATCCCAGACATGTTCTATCGGTGCCATGTCCGGAGACAAAACCAAAATTAAGACACAGATGGTTAATTCCATGCGACTTCGCTGCACAGCGTACACATATTAGTAAGAACTGTTCTCTTCAGTCACACTAGAAATCTCACTGTAAATAATAAAAATAAAACTTTTATAAAATCTCATAATGAAACATGCTGTCGTCATCTTTATAGTAGTTAATGGGGTACAATATTATCTACATGTAATACATGCTGCCGTCAGCTGTATAGGATACACATGTATCAGTAATAAATATGCAAAGCTCCTAGATGATGTAGACTACATTCTGTAAAAAGAAAACCCATAAAATTTGAGCGTGGCTTTGCTCCTGGGGATCGGGACCAAAATTAAAAGTTGCCATTCTTAGGCTATAAGGAATACACATGTCAAGTTCCAGGATGATTCATTCAGAATTGCGACACCTAAATTATAAACTAAAAACTTGTGCGTGGCTCTGACCCTGGTGGTTGGGCATGCACCAAAAATAATATTTCCTTATAGGGTATAAGGAATAAGTGTGAAAGGTTTTCAATACTGTCAGGTGATTAAGAAGTGTGGCCACACAGGCCCACACAGGCGACACACAGCACACCAAGAAAAATGGGCATGGCTCTGTCCCTGAGTGTTGGGCATGCACCAAAAACAATGAGGATGATCCTAAGGTTATGAGAGAGAGAGAGATGGGATGTAACATCCACTCGATATAAACTAGGTCATTTTGGGACTAAAATATATGTTTTTAATTTTATTAAAACCCGGAAAAAACCCTAGAGGCTGGACAGGCGACCCTACTCTGTGTCACGTACAACTGGAGATTCGAAACCACACCAGTTGACTCAATGACAGGCTTCATGATATTACACGCACATGCTTAACATTCGGCCATTCCTACCCCCTCCCAAAAGGGTATAAGGAGTGGGAATTAATATCCAAAAATTAAAGACAATCTGTTATGAAATGGGGCTTGTAGACGACAAACGTTGCGACTCGGTTCCTGGTAGTCAATGATGCATGAAAAACAATAGGGATCATCTTTAGGGTATAAGATATAATAGAAATAACTACTTCCTGTCATGCGCAGACGGGAATGTTATTACTTTCTGTAATGTGTGCACGAAATAGCCTTATCCTGTCAAGCTTCTAACATTATGAGTTATTCGGGTTGGATAGATCTACGTCTTATTTTATTATTCAACTATCCCAAAGTTGTTCCGGAAATGAACATGGTGTAGAGAAGAAGGACAGTTTCCTTTGTTCGATCTCACTACACAAGTAGTCGTTTTTTGATACGTTATTGTAACTCGTATGATCCATAAAACTCAGTTATAAACATCAAAAATTAACGGTGGTGACATAATGGTGAGTTGAATTATTCGACCCAAATCAACAGTACATATCCGCATGGCTACTACTATCACTGGCGGGATTGATATCGGGTCGATTGAATTAAGTTTCAAAATACCATACAATAGTACACAAAGGCGTAAAAAAAACAGGAAACTAATGATGTTATAACTTTTATCACAGGAATCTGACCTACTATCCGTATATATACCGAACCAGACAATATATAATAGCTATGTGACAAAAATAATTAAAGTCAATGGATTGCAATGCAAATACCACTATTAGAAAGCCCTTTGGCAGGCCATTCCAATGATACCAAAATAATCTTTCTGCGATAAATAGCAAGAAAGTTAGAGCAATTTAAATGTTGCATAATTAATCATTAACGTGTCAATTAATTTTGTAAGAAACAGTAGCACTCGCGAAATAACTTTTTGACCCAATTTAACACCTCACTAAATGTTTTGTAACCTTCTCAATTATTGTTCAATTTCAATAAACTTGGTATCATTGGAAAGCACAACAAAAGCCCCACAAGTCTAAAACATGATTAATTGCACAGGTCAATATCAGTTGTATTTACTATTAAATATAATACGCATAGTATTTCTTGTGCCAAACAATTCAGCCAATGGGTGTGCGGGGAAATGGGTCACGTGACCAACAAACCTCAATGAAATACCGGAGGCGAAAACTGCGCGGACAAATTCATTCCATGGGAGTCGATAGATTTGCCTGAAATTTGGCAAGTAGTTCGTCAGATAACCACAGTAAAATATTATCATAGTTTTAAAAAATATTTTACTTATTTTCTAGTAAAGCGAAGTGATTTTGATGACTTGAAAAATCGCAGAAAATGCCGATCTTCGTGTTGAACTTCTACAAATCCAATCGGAAAAAAATCAAGACGAGCGTAATAACGGGCTTGTTACCTTCATCAGCAAAATGTGTGTAGACCCCCCACTAATGTAAATAAACACCAAAACACGATTTTATGAGGGGGGGGTACCAACGCTGAACTTCCGGCAGTCCAAACGAAAACGAGGCTGTTGACAAAGTTTGCACTGTCGAGAAGCCAGAATTGTCACATAGCTATATTATATAATAAAAAAAAAGAACAGGAATGCAATGCCTGTTGAAGCCTCGATTTTACCTGCTCACGCTTCGGCTCGTTTTTTTTTTTCAACAATTCGTAATGTCAGGCAATTCACTCTAGCCGTTTTGATTTGCATAAATACTCCACACAAAACGATATCATAGCCACTTGTTTCCAATATTTACATTATTTTCCTTCGTTGACATTTATCCCCACCTCCATGCGCTGACGTCACACATAATCAATCCGCAGTGACTAGATCACTAAAACAAGTGCCAAAGTTATTTTAAGATTTTCTCTGTCATTCCATTTTCCTCCTTTTGCATGGCAATTTTTGTTAACTTTTGGGTGTAGAATCTTTTCTGCCAGGTTTTGGTCAATATCTATGCTTTTTAGACGGAAGTATACAAGACTTCAGAAGTTGGTTAGGTTTTTTGTGACGTCAGCGCATGGCGTCGGGGATCAACGCCAACGAAGGAAAATAAAGGAAATATTGGAAACAAGTACGACAAAGATGGTTAATTGTGCTGCACAGCGTGCGTAAGAGCCAGTGGAGGACACACACCTTACTAACAAATAACCATCTTTGTCGTGCTTTTGGTTTTGACCCCTCTGACTTTTTACCATTGATTACAGATTAAACATCCATAAGTGTACAAATGTGTTGTTATTGATGTGTTCCCATTTGAATTTTGTCCACAATAAGAAGCAAAATAAATAAGATATGTTTACAGGATCATTTTGTTATACGAAATACTAAGTGATGCGTTTTATATTACAGGAAACTATATTACAGGAAACTAAAGATGTTATAACTTTTATATATTACAGGAAACTGATGATGTTATAACTTTTATATATTACAGGAAGTTAATGATATAACTTTTATATATTACAGGAAACTAATTATGTTATAACTTTTATATATTTCAGGAAACTAATGGTGTTATAACTTTTATATTACAATAAACTAATAATGTTATAAATTTTATAAAAATAACAGGAAACTAAAATGATGTTATAACTTTTATATATTACAGGATACTAATGATGCTATAACTTTTCATCAGTGTACAATATGTGATGAAATTTTTCAAAGTTTTTGTAGTTTAGAAAACCACTACAAAGTGCATGTTAAAGAAGAGAAAACTGCTGATGTAGATGAATATTATCGTGTTCATTTTAAAGAAGAGAAAACTGATGATGTAGATAAATATTGTCATGTTAAAGAAGAGAAAACTGATGATGTAGATGAATATTGTCATGTTAAAGAAGAGAAAACTGATGATGTAGATGAATATTGCCATGTTAAAGAAGAGAAAACTGAAGATATTGAAACATTCTATCAGTGTAATTTGTGTGATAAGGAATTTAAATTAGAAACTGATTTAGAAAAACACTGTGAAATACATGTTAAGGAAGAGGAACCTGTTTTACAAAATGGTAAAAATTGGGAGGAGGATTTTAGCCAGAATAATGAAAAAGAAATACACAATTCACAAGCGTTTGAAATTAATTCGAAAAGTCATACAGGACAAAAAACGTATAAATGTGATGTTTGTTGTAAATTATTTACTAACAATAGCGATCTACAGAAACATATCAGAATTCATACTGGAGAAAAACCTTTTACATGTGATGTTTGTTGTAAATCGTTTACTAACAGTAGCGATCTACACAGACATGCCAGAATTCATACTGGAGAAAAACCATTTACATGCCATGTTTGTCGTAAATCATTTACTAACAAAAGTCCTCTACAGAGACATATCAAAATTCATAGTGGAGAAAAACCTTTTAAATGTGATGCTTGTTATAAATCATTTACTAGAAATTGTCAACTTCAGAGACATATCAGAATTCATAGTGGGGAAAAACCTTTTACATGTGATGTTTGTAGTAAATCATTCAATGATAGAAGTGGTCTGCAACAACACAAGAGAATTCATACTGGAGAAAAACCTTTCACATGTGATGTTTGTAGTAAATCATTTACCGAGAGTACTCATCTTCAGAGACATATCAGAACTCACACTGGAGAGAAACCATATATATGTGATGTTTGTACTAAATCATTCACTAATAGTGGTGGTCTTCTGCAACACAGAAGAACTCATACTGGAGAAAAACCTTATAAATGTGATGTTTGTAGTAAATCATTCACAGAGAGAGGTAACCTACGGAGACACCTGAGAACTCATACAGGAGAAAAACCTTTTACATGTGATGTTTGTAGTAAATCATTTGGCGACAACAGTACACTCCAGAGGCACAAGGTGATTCATTCTGGGGGAAAACTTTATCAGTGTGATGTTTGTAGAAAACCATTTAGTAACAGCACTAGTTTACAAACGCACATGAGAAGTCACACTGGAGAAAAACCTCATAAATGTGATGTTTGTAGTAAAGCATTTACTTACCTAAGTCATCAACAAAGACACATGAGAACTCATACTGGTGAAAAACCACATAAATGTGATGTTTGTAGTAAATCATTCTCCAGGATTGGTTTACTGAAAAAACACATGAGAATACATCCAAGCGTAAAACTATAATAGATTTACAGTGTATTTAGCCACACCAGAAATCACACTGTAAATAGTAAAATAAAACTTTTATAAAATCTGTATATGTAGTTGGTTGGTACTAGGAAAAGAGAGCACAATATTGTCATTAAGGCAATTATATTGACAATGATAATATGTCCAATGTCTATTTCTTGAGCGCCAAATCCATCCATAAGCATACACAATGCGCTTTTAAGAGCAACAGGAGCACCGGAAGCCAGACACCAGGGTATACAAATGGTACCCTGCCCTTTTCTGGGGTATACATGTATACTCATACCCAAATGACGAAAGACTTCAACCTTTTTACTAGTCTATTCATTTTAAAATGATAGATCTAAATTAATCAATGGTCGACTGTTGATGTTTCACTTAGCTTCATTATCATGTATTTTAAAGGGTTTTATGTTTGTATTTGAAATGCTAGAAGCGCTCTAAACAGCGTTCTTTGAATTGACGAATTTCAAAATTTTCTATAGGACGACCCCCTCCCTATCTATTGGTATCCTGACCCTCACGCCATTCCAGCACCTCTTAAAGGGACAATAACATTCTTGCTGGCTTGGTAGCTCCAGAGGTGACCGACCAGCTAGAGGTCGAAGCGCGGCACTCTAGACCACTAGGCCATCCCAACCCCCCTAAACAAGACGAAGAATACTTTCATACTACAATGTATATATAATTGGCGCACACATTTGTCACGGTACTTGCTTCGAAAAGTTAAGGGAATGCTCTTTGAAACATCGCCAAAATAAATCAGTAATTGTTCTTCCATAAGTATTTGTTGTAGTTTATTGTTCTATCCAGTGGATCATGCCGAAATGGAATATATATATTAACAAAAAATGTGTGTGACACCACCCAAATGGGCTGGATCATGCACCAAAATCAATAAAGTGTACCAAATAACTGGGCATGGCTCTGTTCCAGGGGATCTGGACATGCACAAAAATAAATAGTTGTCATCCTTAGGCTAAAAGGATTACTTAGGCCAAGTTTGAATAAAACGCTATAGGGTTTTTTGCTTCTTTCTAGCTATTCTCCAAACAGACACTAACATTGCTCGGTAATTTGAGTAAAATTTTCACGCTAGTCTCTTTCATTATCTTGTTTTAGCTAGTACAATGAAAACCGTATTCCTGAAGCAATGGTCCCAAAAATCCCTTTCAGCCCATTGCTGAATTGGCCTCTGATAGTGGAGCTTTTGCAGGCGCGGATCCAGGATTTTTTGCAGGGGGGGGGGTGTCTAGGTTTGATAATTGCTTAACAAATTGCGCTCAACCGATTAATTTTCCCCCAGAAAAATTTGGTAAATTAGATTCAATTTGGTTCATTCTGACGTATTTCCGGAAGGTAAATTCCAAAATTACAGGTCTAAATCGCCAATAAAATCGCATAAAAAAGTTTCATGTCTGAGCAGGGGGGGGCGGACCCCCTGGACCCCCCTCTGGATCCGCGCCTGTTTGTATTCTTCCCTTTCATTCAAATCTGTCCCAAGTGTAGGGTCCAACGGTTGTATCCAAAACATGGACCCCTATACCACAAAGACTCACTCATTACTGATCTGTTATTCAGGGAGGGGATTTGCTAAGCTCGCCTGGGTACTGATCTGTTATCCAGGGAGGGGATTTGCTAAGCTCGCCTGGGTACTGATCTGGTATCCAGGGAGGGGATTTGCTAAGTTCGCCTGGGTGGGGATCACAATTCTCTTCTGTTAATAATGAGAAAGTGTCAGCTAAAGAGTGACTTTAAGGAATCCCTTCCCATGTTCTTGACCGGGATCTCCAATAATTGAAAAAAATATGACTGCGATGTCGCCTTGCAGAATGTCTCCCCTTACTCAATAACACACACAACAAAATAAATATTTATATAAAAATATATTATCTTCTGAACAACATCAAAGAAAGAGACAACACGGTGATGAAAATGATATTAATATTAAACCCGCTTTCAGGCGAAACCCTAATTATGGTCGAAACACAAACACACGTATACCACTAGAGGTAGTAAAACACTATTATACAATATAACATATAGCACCGAAAACTCGGGGGGGGGGGGAAATCACCGAATAACAAGAGAACACAAAAAGAACATCCACTAACGTTCTATAATAATGCTTAGTCTCTCAATCAAAGATCTGTTGAAAATTCGCTGTGCGACAACTTATATACGATATAAAATAGCGGGCAGCGAGAACTCCCGTAATACCTTGTAAATACGCCTACTCGCTAACGTGACGTTCATTCGCGAGACAAACGTTTATTTATAAATAAATCGAAAGTAGAATAACATCAACATCGAAAGTCACAAGATAAATTAAGTACATGCTTTCTGTATTATGGATGGACAATTGAATATATGATAAATGCAAAATGTGACGAAAGACTAGAGAATGTGGGTGGATACGGATAAATCTGCCGTACAACGGTAAGCTATGAAATAAAAACGGTCACACAAGTACAGCTACATGACAGTCCTCCGTTTAATCCGAATCTCAAGTATTGTATTCTTGCTGATAGCCTCGTTTCTCTAGTTCAGCTCTGAACGTCGGTCTCATTACACTCACCCTGAACGTTCAGGGACTGTCCCATTCAATCAATGTCGAAAATAATTGGAACCCCAGTCAATTTTACTGGGCAACTTTTTACTGCCAAACAATAGGGTGTCAATCCGTGTTGATGCCTGTACACTGTAAACGAACATCTTAGTGAGAAAATAAGACCTTGCTTACTTCGTTAGAGACAATATAGCGACACAACACGCTGTTAAAAATACGCCCCCGCCTATCAAGTTACATTTCCCCGCCATGACACTCTAACTGTAGGTCAACGTCCACATTCAGGAATGTCGGTCATACAAGACGAAACGAAATGTACAGTCTTCACATTGTACAGGCTTTCACACGGATTGACATCCCGTCGTTTAGCAGTGAAAAGTTGTCCGGTAAAATTGACTGTTTATTTTCGACATTGATTGAATGGGACAGTCTCTGAACGTTCAGGGTGAGTGTAATGAGACCGACGTTCAGAGCTGAACTATCGTTTCCCATGCAATAGGTTTTCCCGCAAAGTTCTGCTATAGGAGCCCCGTTCAAAGTGTAAGGTTTTTGTTATGCAGTTAGCGATTGGTTGTTAATTGGACCATTGACCAGTCATAATTTGCAACAGAAATTTGCTTCCACTAAAGCAGTGTATAGTGGGATTAACGCTAATCAAATGAAACGCGCTGCGAGGAGCATGGGTAAGAACTGTCACCTTGTTAACTAAATCTTACATAATGCAGTTTAAAGAGTTGGGGGGGGGGGGGGGGGCTAGTGGTCTAGAGTACCACGCTTCGACCTCTAGCTGGCCGGTCACCTCTGGCTTGCTTCTGTGGTTTCGAGCCAATTTCGTGGGTTTCCTCCGGGCACTCCAGTTTCCTCCCACTGCTAAAGACCCCTACGCGCAAGCGAATTATTGAAATAAAATTAAACCATATGTTAGTCCCGAAATGACCTAGTTTGTGTTGAGTGGACGTTAAACCTCGTTTTTCTCTCTCTCTCTCTTACCGAAATTGCTGATGATATGACTGGGCTGTCTTTTAATTATGAATTATTCGTGATGGTTAGATCTGCTGCGTCTTTTTATATACAACTATGGCCAAATTGTTCCGGAAGTGAACAAGGTATAGCGTGGAAAGGCTGCTTGATTTATGAGATCTCCCCTTTGTTTACCATACGAGTGGACTAGTTTTGAAGCGTTTATTCAACTTATATCTGACGACCTTAAATGTAATCATCAACAATGGTGAGTGTATTTGCATTGTAAAATTTAATCAGTGAAATAGTGTAGGAAAAGATAACTGTAATGTAATCACCAACAATATGGTGGGCTTGTTTTGAACCTGTTGACCTTAACTGTAATCATCAACAATGGTGAGTATATTTTTTATTGTAAAATTTAATCAGTAAAATAGTGTAGGAAAAGATAACAAACCTGACCTCTCAACATTCTGTGTTTCGAGACAAGAGATGGATCTATATTGTTCCATGTAGCAAAATTGAACACGAATCGCATCGGGTATCAGTACAATATTTGTCATCAAAACTACTATGGATTATTGTTATTTATAATATTTGTGTCACATCCTGGGGGGGTTGGATGGCCAATTGGTTATCACATGCGCCTGTCATTGAGTCAACTGGCTTGATTTCGAATCCCTGGTTGTACCTTTCAAACCTACTGGGTTTCCTCCGGGTCCTCTGGTTTCCTCACCTCTCTCTCTTCTCTACCACATCCAACTACAATAAAACATATAAGTAGTGATGGTCCGATATGGCACCTATCGGTTTTACTGATATTGACGACGAAATATATCGGCCGATACAGATAAATTACAGATAGTGGTGGATATAAAACTATTACACATTAAAATTTCTCGTATGGCATGATGATTTATGTAGATATTTGTCTTTATTTGTAGGGTAATATTTTACTGCGGGAATCAAACACAACCCCTGTGTTTTTGAAGTAATAATTGGGCCATGTTTCCAACACAATCAAGAATACACACCATCCATTATGAACTTAATTATTTGCTGCATCTTTAATGGTACTATTTTCCTGCGGGAATCAAACACAACCCCTGTGTTTTTGAAGTAATAATTGGGCCATGTTTCCAACACAATCAAGAATACACACCATCCATTATGAACTTAATTATTTGCTGCATCTTTAATGGTACTATTTTACTGCAGGAATCAAACACGAATCCTGTGTTTTTGAAGTAATAATTGGGCCACGCTTCCTACGCAATCAAAAATATAGCCTTTATGAACTTAATTATTTGGTGTATCATTAAGGGTCAAGATTATCATATCTTAATTGTTGATTACTATATATAATTCCTTACAGTAATCGGTACGGCATCTGTATGTCTATACCCAGTAAACATGGATGGTTAGATTTACTTTACTTTTACGTCATAATGGTTATGGTTACTTTTACGTCAGAAAATGACGTAAATCTAATATGTTTAAAAAGCAACACGCAAGGCTAAGTTGCCGTGCGCGTAACTATTTAGCTGCACCCTGTGTCAAACGACATAATGATTTCTTCACAACTCTGATAATATTTTAAGGGTATTTACAGAGTCGTTTTGAACAGATATCAGCAACTCTAGTCGTTTTGAACAGATATCAGCAAAAATGGCAATTTATCAGGTGACACCGATCGATACCTGCCGATTGGGAACTTATCGGCCAATTACCGATATTGAAACCGATTATTGAACCATCACTACATATAATCCTACCTAAACACAGATAAATCAAGGTATTTAAAAGCAAAACGCTAAGCCATTACTAAAAACACCTTTTTTAAACGGAAGATGTTTGACATTGTGTTTCGGATAACAACAAAGCTTCATTAATTTCAACGCAAAGATCGAGGTTGGCCCACAATTTCAATAGCTGAATACTTGGTTCAGCAAATTTTCAGAGTGGATCAATTCAACTGAAATTTTCAGCAAATTCCTTTTACATTATCAAGTTGAAATTCAACCATCATCAGAGTGTGATTATGAAATATATGTACAATTTTTAAAATGGGATAAAAACTGAAGTTAGATAAGGGTAAAATTAATCTCTTATGACATCATTAGCCCTTCTTTATAAGACTAATATTACCCTAAAACCTTTTAGCCTTGGATTATTTCACCTATCAAACTTCTGATAACCTGATTTGCTCGTCTATAAAATAAGAGAATACTTGTTAAAACGTTGTGCTATATGTGTATAATCCAGTGATTGTTTCCATAGCAATTGTGTTGTGCTTTAAAATATGCTCAATCACTAAATGTCACTCTGGGATTATAAAAATATTATAACTGTTATATTTTGTAGGAAACTAATGATGTTAATGAATTTTATAACAATGTTATAGGAAATCAATGATGTTATAACTTTTATATATTACAGCAAAATAATGATGTTATAACTTTTATATATTACAGAAAACTAATGATGTTATAACGTATATATTTTACAGGAAAAATGATATTTTAACTTATATATTATAGAAAACTAAAGACGTTATAACTTATATTTTACAGGAAACTAATGATGTTATACAAAATGGTAAACATTGGGACGAGAGTTTTAGCAATTCACAAGAGTTTAAGAAGTGTGATGTTTGTAGCAAATCATTTAGTAACAAATATAACCTTAAAATTCATTTGAGAACTCATACTGGAGAAAAACCTTTTAAATGTGATGTTTGTAGTAAATCATTTACTAACAATATAAATCTACAGACACATATAAGAATTCATACTGGGGAAAAGCCTTTTAAATGTGATGTTTGCAGTAAATCATTCAGTGATAGCAGTGGTTTGCAGCAACACAAGAGAACTCATACTGGAGAAAAACCCTTTAAATGTGATGTTTGTTGCAATTTATTTACTAACAATAGTGATCTAAAGAGACATTTCAGAGTTCATACTGGAGAAAAACCCTTTAAATGTGATGTTTGTAGTAAATCATTTACACTGAAAGGTGGCCTAGAGAAACACATTATGAGAATTCATACTGGAGAAAAACATTTTACATGTGATGTTTGTAGTAAATCATTTACTTACAATAGTGATCTACACAAACACACCAGAATTCATACTGGAGAAAAACCTCATAAATGTGATGTTTGTAGTAAATCATTCACTGATAGCAGTAATCTACAGAAACATATCAGAATCCATACAGGGGAAAAACCCTTTACATGTAAAGTTTGTTGTAAATCCTTTACTAACAGTAGTGATCTACACAGACATATTAGAATTCATACTGGAGAAAAACCTTTTACATGTGATGTTTGTAGTAAATCATTTGGTAGGAATAGTGATCTGAGGAGACATATGAGAATACATCCAGGCAAAGAACTATAATAAATTTATGGTGTAGTAAGAAATGTCTTCATCCAAACCAAAAACTATAATAAATTACAGTGCAGTAAAACTGTTGCCTTCAGTTACCCCAGAAATAGTAAAATAAAGCTTTTACAAAATCTCAAGTTTTAAGATTGTATGTATGTACATGCAGTTTGAATTTCACTGTCTGTGATTAAGTTGTCTCTGTACAATAAAGTTCATGATGTAGCTATCTGTGTTGTATTTAGACTATGTAATTTTGTAATCATCAAATAGATGCATTAAGTGTGATTGGTTTTTATTGCTACATCTGGTTAGAACAAGGGAAGATCAGCAGGAAAAGAGAGTATAGTTACTTGTATGTTTAGTATCATGTGATTTTTGTTTATTTTTTAGGTTATTTGTTGCTACCTATTATCAGTCCTATACTATTCCTTTGATGTACCTTCATCTAGCCCCTCGGCCCTCACCTCATGTATGTGTCTGATTTACAACTATTTACCCTATACTGTAATTACTGAAGGAATTGCACCAGATCTTGCTCGTGGTATCTATCTATCTGATCTCACTAGACCTTTATATGTACCTTTATATTGATCTCGTTGTCATGCGGGGGTTGGGATGGCCTAGTGGTCTAGAATGCTGCGCTTTGAACTCTAGCTTTCCGGTCACCTCTGGCTTGCGGCTGTGGTTTTGAGCCCCGGTGTGAGCGTATGTGGCATGGAGATAGGGGCGCCTTCTCAACCTCGTGGGTTTCCTCCGGGCACTCCGGTTTCCTCCCACTGCTAAAGACCCCTACGCGCAAGTGAATTATTGAAATAAAATTAAAACCATATGTTAGTCCCGAAATGACCTAGTTTGTGTTGAGTGGACGTTAAACTCCATTTCTCTCTCTCTCTCTTGTTGTCATGCATTGTTTCTGATTTAAAATTATTTACTCCTATAGTATAGGGTAATGGGGATTCAAAATGTTTCTAGTCGGACATTTTTACCGAAATTAAAGGGACATAACTCTTATCGTTATTTAAGAAGGCAGTTTTTAGACCACACCCAAAAATCATGTGTCAATGAAATATTCTAATTCGTACGTAATACAAAAATAGGTGCACCTCGTTATATATCAGATTTAATTCCCGTACGGTATTCAAATTTATGTCAGTAATATTCCTACAAAATTACGTGATGTCATAATACGATACTGTTTAAAATTCCGCTAAAATTACGGCATTTTTCGGGTCATAAGTCCATATACATTTTTTCAGCAGAAGTATTATACTCCGTTTCGACTTATATACGGGAGGTGAAAAAAGGATATCCCGAAATTTATTTGGCAGTAAACGTCGCTCTACCACAACGAGCGAGTGACACCATCAGCTAAATATTAGCATTCCTCTCTAGCACGCGCTATCGTCTTAAACAATAAAGTACTTATACTATTCCAACCGACATATTCGTAAACATTGCCTTGCGTACATATTTCTTTATTTAAAAAAGGAAACCCCATTCAAAATATAATCATAAATCCGAGAATATGCCATCGAAACAGAATCTTTTCTTCAACATTAGACGCGTGAATATTGTCAAGAACATTCAGTTTACAGTTTCAGACGTCTCGCGAGATTTAGACTATGAACGGCAAACCTCGACAGATTCCAGATTTTTCATACACATATTTCAAAGCCTGAAGCTGTTGTTCTTTCAAACAAGGACAACCTAGCTCTAAAAATGCTAAACAGTCTTTGAACGGCGCAATTTTGATAACTTCTTTTTTAAAACAGGCAATTTTTCCTAATGAGTAAACCATTGCCGCATCACTTAGCGTCATACAGCCAAGGCTAGGTGTACATGTAGAGTAACGGAATCACCGAGGTTTGCCGAGTGCTATAACCGCGTGCGATAAGAAACGGATATGCTTGTGTGTTAAATAGCTTTATTTAACGCTCGCTTCCAGTGATATCGCAGACGAGTTATATCGCATACATATTGATTTATTTGGAGTGTTTTTTTTATAATTAGGACATGTGACATTTATGACTAATTTCTACGTGCTGTCAGTCGACACCAAGGAGATTAAAAATGCGACAATGGGAAAATCATGGTCAATCACATGGCGGAGAGTAAGTTTATAATTACTCTTATTGTATTGATACATATCCCGACAAAGGAGAAACAATGACTTCCTTTCAGGATTGGATTGATGAATCGTCCGATAAAGGATTAAGGCAGATTAACTAGTTAATCAAGGTAGTTGCTTGCCGGTACAACACGTTAAATACGTTGATCACTTAATTACCTAATCAATCCAGCGTGTTATCAACGATAATCGGGTTGAGTGGTTGTTATACACTCAGTAAACTATATTAATTTTGGAATTTTGAATATTATTTACCATGTCTTGATGTCCGATTGGGCATATTCCCGACCGGACAATTTTAGGCGTTTGGAAAATAGTTTGGGACAAGTCCGGAATATACGGGCGAAATCCCATACAGCCTATACTGTAAGTACTTAATTGTTAGCTCTGAAGAAAATGGACCAGATCCTGCTAAAGTTGGTGCTGAATTGTCGTATCCCACACCAACTTGTCTTAAGGAATTGCGTCCTTCTTAGGTCTATCTGATCTCACTAATCCTTTATAAGTACTTTGTCTTTGATCATGTGGTTCTTATGCACCAAAAATAATAGAAATTATCCTTATGTATAAAGAATAAATGTGAAAGGTTTTCGAGATTATCAATTAAGAAATGCACCTTGAAGGCGACATACAGGCACACAAAGGGAAATAGTTGCTCTGTCAATGAAGGTTTGGGTAAGCTGTAGATAAGCTACAGAGACATATAAGAATTCATACTGGAGAAAAACCTTTTACATGTGATGTTTGTAGTAAATCATTCACCGAAAGTAGTGGTCTGCAAGAACTCATACTGAAGAAAAACCATATAAATGTTATATCTGCCCTAAATCATTCACATACAGTTGTAAACTTCAAACACACAGGAGAAATCATACTCGATGAAAACCTTTTACATTTGATGTTTGTAGTAAACCATGGCTTCTATACATGTGTATTTCAGAATAGGCTTTACTTACATAGCGATGTCGATCATAGCCATGTTTGAAATTGTGTTTAGAATAATAGACTATTTTTCCGGTGTACAAAATGACTGATGGATCGATCAGTTCTAGTTTCAGTCATTTTCCATGGTCCTAGGTCTTGACCGGCATATATGGCTGATGTGGAATCCATGGGGAGTAAACATTAACTATACTGTTAGCCCTGAAATGACCCAGTTTGTATCAAGTGGACGTTAAACCTCATTTCTGTCTCTCTCCGCGTAGTCCCTGGTCTTGACCGGCATATACTACAATAGGCATTAACAGATCAATACAACGCTACAATAGGCAGTCACAGGGCTGTGATCAATACAACGCTAAAATCCTGATTAACAAACAGGAGCCATGTAGCTTAGGGTGTTTTCATGTTTCAACTATTTTGAGTAGTCCATGCTGGTTATGTATTCTACGTTACCAGAAAGACCCTATATGAGCATTACAAAGTTTCAGAATTGCCCAACCAAAATTGGGAGAGTGCTACCATTTTGAATTTTCTCTCCAAAATTGTCATTTTGTAAAGTTCACAATGATATAAAAAAAAATATACATCACTGACAATAATAAATCAAACTTCATAGTTACTGAATTAGACCATAGTTTCCACATATTAGGCCATTTGTTACTTTAACGCTTCCAGTCATACCTTGAAAACCATACACACAGTTGTACCTATCAAACCCTACGAATGCACACGATTCCTTCCACAGGAAAGACCCACGCAAGCATGCTAAGATAATAAAATCAAGAGCAAAATAAATCTAACACTGCAGATATAATAAGATATAAATATTACTACTTTCTGTCATGCGCAGACGAGAATATTATTACTTTCCGTAATGTGTGATGTCAAGCTTGTAACATTATGAGTTATTCGGGTTGGATAGATCCACGTCTCGTTTCATTATACAACTATCCCAAAGTTGTTCCGGAAATGAACATGGGATAGCGATTGAAAGACAGTTTTCTTTGCGCGATCTCACTACACAAGTAGTTTTTTTTTTAATACTTTATAATAACTTGTATGATATATAAAATGGTGAGTTAAGAACATCAATGATTAAATTCCAAAACAATTTTTTAAATGTTGCAAGTATCCTGTATTTGGATAAACAAATATTGCCAATTTATAGGTACGCCAATCATACAGTGCATAGAAATATAGACTAGAATAGCAATGACGTCTTTTACAACGACGTCATAAGTCGGCCATATTGGAAGTTGTATGACGTGAAAAGTAAACACTGCAAATCGCGCTATATAGTGCGAGGCGCTTTCTATTCTTTGCGTTTTTATGATACTGCAACCTATTATTTTGAACTATGACCGTGCGGCAATTTTGTTTTCACGTTGATGTTACAATTTCTAATAAAAGTACTTGTATAAATAGTGCCAATTAATGTATATTATCTTGCCCGTACGCTTATTTCATTAATGACATTATTCGGCGCAGAAGTTGTGGAATTTACCGAAGAATTTAATATTTGTTGCGAAAAAGTATTCGGTTGGAAAATATCGTTAATAAATGTCTCTTAGTCTTGAGTTCACAGAATTTAGGCCTAATTTATACCTTTAATTAACAATTTTTAAAATTAATTACTGATTTGTGTATTCGTTGCTCTACAGTAGTATCAATCTTTCACTCCTATACTGACTCGATAAACAAAAGCCACAGACAAAATACCTTCAGTTTAACTTTGATATAAAATTATCTATCCATATTTTAGAATCCAAATTCTACATATCTTTCAACAGCAGTGTCATATCCCTTTCCTTAACATTAAATTTAAAGCATGGTTTGAGACACATGACAGCATGCATGCACCAATCAAATCATCTAATTGGAGAGAGAGAGAGAGAGAGGTGGGGTTTAACGTCCACTCGACATAAACTAGGTCATTTCGGGACTAACCTATGGGTTAATTTTATTTCAATAATTCGCTTGCGCGTATGGGGTCTTTAGCAGTGGGAGGACCCGGAGAAAACCCACGAGGTTGGCATCTTATTTGGATATTGCATACTTTATAGAATATTGGTTGTACACTTTATAGAACAATGCTTGGACCGATAACCTCAATGGCCAACATGTATTACCTTTTATTAGTGTGCTTCCTAGTTTGCCATAATATACAATAAAAATTATTGTATATATAAAATATTTACTTGCCATTTGGTTTCGCGGGCCAAAACCAAAATTCCCATTGGACAAGTATTCGAAGATTGTTTTACATGGGCTTTATTTGTAGTGTGACGACAGCGATTTTATCCTCGGAGTACAGCAAAAAAAAGAAACTCTTCTATTTTGACGTTTGCGCGAGTCGAGAAAAGCGAGAGCTATCACTCGCGTCAAACATATGAAACACTGCTATCATATCGTTACTAATGTATGAATGAAATATTAAAAATACATAATACTTGTTTTTTAATTTGTGGGATAAAACGGCCCGATATAAGTGGGATGAAACGACCCGTGTAATTTCAGGATGAAACAGCCCGGGGTGAAACGGTCGTGGGATGAAACGACCTGCTCCCTATCAGATTAGGCCTAAATTATGTGACAAGAGACATTCATTAATGAATATTTCATATATTCAAGTCAACATTTATTGCGGTAATTGCATTAAAGGAATATCGCGCGGCAATGCAATTTTATTACTTGATGGCAGGCTTACATTCCACAATTGTTTGCTATTAATGATAACAAAAAAAACGAACGAATTATTCAGACGTACATTTATGATTTTGCCCATAAGAAGTCGTAGAATGATGGGAACAGAAGCTTCGCCAGAACCGTGCAAAAATGGCGGGAAGATCCACAAACTTAGTACATATTTGTCTTTCATGTTCTGTGTAAAAACGAGGGGTCATAACCAAAGGTATATGTGCATTAATTGTTTTTCCAATATTTTGGCAAAGGGTGTGCCCTGGGTTTGATAACAGTTTATTTTACATGATAAACTGGTTCCTGGGGGGGGGGGGGCTTAAAAAGACACTAATTTTTAAAGCAGATCTGCGCCACAATGTCTGGCACTGGTTGACCATTATGACTGTGGTATTGAAAACTACATTGAGACCCCATATTTTCTATTTGACAGGGGGTGCAAAAACTACGGGGGCACAGAATCTCTATTCCATGTGACCAAAGCGTATCATTGCGTCCGCTCAGTTAGAACTCAGCCCGATGAATGCAGTTTCTCCGTTCATAACCATACATGTAATTTTTCGAAGCACGGAGTTTTCATCACGAAGTACATCTATGTCTGTAGGCAAGATAAAATAGGTTATGGACAACATACAACTATAACACATGTTTTGATTTTATGTAATTTACAGACATGATACAAGTAACATGGTGGCTCAGTGAGTAAGATGTTGGCTCGCTGACCATGTTCGATCCCCGAAACGAACAATAGATTTTAAATCACTGGGAGGAAATCCCAAGAAACTCTTCAAATATACTATATAGTTCACAATCAACTAATAACATGTTGTTTGCATTCCAACCCCATTTGTCGGTAAATTTCATCTCTGCTTCTTGCTTCTTCTTTTTAGTTTGAATCTTTATTTCGGCTATCGAGAATTCTACAAAAGCCAACGTCGTCTTTCAGATTTCGGAGAGTGTGTCGTACTCCTACCACTTCTGGAACTACAAGTGCTTTAGTCTCAACATCCAAATCTCTGCCTGCTAAACTATCTCTTTTTAAATTAAACTGTCTAGGGAACCCCAGTATTATTTCTGCAGTAATATCACACAGTGTAGTGTCTTCGTTAAGAACGGTCTCGTCTTGAAGTGTTAGATATTCAATTTTTCTCAAACTTTCAGTAAATTCAATTCCGTTAAGGACTATCAAGATTTTATTAATATCAGGACTTTTATTAATATCAGGACTTTTAATTTATCCAAACGAGTTTTTATTTCGGTGAAGAATTTGTCAATGTTCTGCACAGCAAACGAGAAGGCCCCACTAGCCTTGTCAATTTGTGAACGTCTACCTAGAATAGCCTACAACTGACTTTATGATTTGGTTGTCGAATCAATTTTGGGAAATGTTTAAAACTGTGGCTATGCGCAAACCAATCTCTTTTCTGAATAAAAATTATGTCTGTTTGTCGATCTGTTATTCAGGTGTCATAGACTGACCAAAGGTTTTCTGCAAAATATAAACAAAAACTTCTGTTTAAGATGTCTGATCTAATTCAAATTAGAGTGAGGGAGTAAATACTACGAATTATGAAATAAGTAAACAAATAGTGAAATACTTGAAATACCACGCCATGAAAATGTTGTGAGGAAATATGATTGTATTTACAAACATTGATTTCCCAAAGTCTTGGACATAGTTAAAGAGGTGTAAAACGTATAAAATTCAAGTTTTTAATCTGCGGTCGGGCTGTCAAAGACCACGTTATTGGGCGTTGTTGTCTATAGCTATATTCTCGAACATACATGCGAGAAAAAACGTGTACGCGATTATTAAAACAGGAGTAGTAGTAAAATTACTTTTTGAGACAATAAAAGGGAGGTGACATTAGAAATTCTTTTATTAAATAAAAGTAGAAAACTAGAAGTTGTGTTCATCAGTATAGATTAATTTGTCATGTTTGTTTTCTTATTCTTATTATCAAAAAAAGAAGTTTACTTACTCAAAATTGCAAAAGTATACGCCAAGGCCTAATAGGCCTAACATAGAAAAGGGTATAGTTAAGAATAGACTCTGTTGTTAGTATTAGACCCTAACACAGCCGTAGAGTAGGCCTACTTCTAGGCTACACAAGTTCAAAGCAAATTCTCTTCATTTAAAAGTGTAACTTCATGAGCGATATTCATTGGAAATGGGCCTATTCCTAATTTCGGTATAACTGCTATTGTATGACGGCACCACTACCAGCATGTGGAACCTCGGCATAATAATAATAATAATATATAGGCCTAGGCCTAGATGAGAGTTTGGGCCTAGCGACCAAAAAAAGAAAAAAAAACACCACGAGAAAATGCAATGCTATCTTTTAAGATTTATTTTTTAAAAAATCGAAGTTTAGTTATTACAATTGCACGGTAAAATTGCACTAGGCCTAGTGACACTATATCTATAAATAAATTAATAGTATTACTCTAATACTAATACAGTAATAATTAGGTGTAGTACTAGGCCGAGATTTTGATTTGGCTTTTCCTAACCTATTTAATTAAATGTTCATACTTACTTGTGAGAACTAACACCCTGTGCTGTCGCCGAGGGATTTTTGTGGAGAAAATACCAAAAAGCAAAATACTTTGGTCCGAACAGATCGTTTTTCGTGTGTGGTTTAGTGGATGGATACGAGTGATCGGCCATATTGTTTACACTGACTACAACTTCCAAGATGGCGCCTGGCAGTCGCGTCACCAGGCGTCAAAAGTCACGTGATTGCTATTCTAGTCTATATTTCTATGATACAGTGAACCGCTGTCATCCCTATTATTTAGTGTAAATGGGCACATAAAGTAGTACACAAAGGCGTAAAAATTACAGGAAACTAATCATGTTGAAACATTCCATAAGTGTATTATACAGTAGACCCCACATGCAACAGACAATCGCTTATAACAGACAGTTTTTTGTAATAAAAATTTCTTGTTTTCAACGTCTTTTATAACGGACAATCAATTATAACAGACAATTTTTATTGGTCCCTAATTGACAAATAAATGTAAAAGTCCATTTTTATAACAGACTCTAAAATAAGCAGAACAAAATCTTGATATTACTGACCGGAATACTTTTCCCAAAAAATATCCATACTGATTTTTAGTGTTGTCACGTTTACAAAATTCTTGAATCGGTTAATCGCCTAGTCAAAAATCGTATTGGTTGGGCTGTGTAAGACATTGGCACATTCTAACTTACCCCTACTGCCTTAACCGCGAATCAAAAATCCAATATTACTTGAATTAGACTACGATTCACTAGTTCAACTTCTCCCGTACATCATGATATGTAATATTTTAACACGGATATCGGTAATCGTATCAACAAAAAACAACAGAAGCGACACAAGACGGTACAGATAAGATAAAAACCACGTGTCTCCTTAAGTTCGGCGAATAGAAAAGCCACCTGGCTGTTATATCAGGTACACAGTAACGTCACATTCTGATTGTGAATTAAATAGAGTTCATTGTTTTCTTCTTTATATTTTATAAAATGGTATATTATTAATATTACATTGGTAGTTTAGTAACTTGTAAAAAAGCATAGTCAACTTCCCTGTCACGTGAGGCATGCTTTCAATGTGTCTGTTATGGGCGTATGTGACCATTTTCAGTTATTTCGCACCAAAATCAACCATTTTACACATTTCATAGTAAGCCATGCCTAATATGGTAGACGAAGAGCTCCATGTGACATCAAGATTGTGTTACAATATTTTAGTGTTAACAGAGCTCTTTGTTAAAAACCCAGAGGAGATTGGAAATCAACGTGTGGAAACCTTGCAGTACTCTGAAGTGTGCTATGCTGATAAGCATACGACTGGTGATTGCGACCTCTTGTTCTTTGTGTAATAATTATCTTCAACATGAATAGCAGATTTTTATAACAGACACCTTTTATAATAGACGATTTTTTTCGTTCCTGAGGTGTCCGTTATATGCGAAGTCTACTGTATATTACAGAAAACCAATGATGATATAACTTTTATATATTACAGAAAACCAATGATGATATAACTTTTATATACATGTAGTACAGGAAGCTAATGATATATTTTTTTATATATTAGTGGAAACTAATTATGTTATAACTTTTATATATTACAGGAAACTGATGATGTTATAACATTTCACCAATGTACAAAATGTGATGAAATTTTTCAACAATTAGAAGATTTAGAAAACCACTACACAGTACATGTTAAAGAAGAGAAAACTGATGATGTAGATGAATATTGGCATGTCAAAGAAGAGAAAACTGAAGATATTGAAACATGCTATCAGTGTAATTTGTGTGATGAGGAATTTAAATTAGAATCTGATTTAGAAAAACACTGTGAAATACATGTTAAAGAAGAGAAACCTGTTTTACAACATGGTAAATATTGGGAGACAAGTTTTAGCCAGTATAATGACAAAGAAATAGACAATTCACAAGAGTTTAAAAAGTGTGATTTTTGTAGCAAATCATTTAGTAACAAATATAACCTTAAAATTCATTTGAGAATTCATACTGGAGAAAAACCTTTTAAATGTGATGTTTGTAGTAAATCATTCACATACAGCAGTGAACTACAGAGACATATCAGAATTCATACTGGTGAAAAACCTTTTACATGTGATGTTTGTTGCAAATCATTTACTAGAAATGGTTCTCTTCAGAATCATATGAAAATTCATACTGGAGAAAAACTTTTTACATGTGATGTTTGTAGTAAAACATTTAATAGCAGTAGTCATCTTCAGAGACATATCAGAATTCATACTGGAGAAAAACCCTTTAAATGTGATGTTTGTCGTAATTTATTTACTAACAATAGTTGTCTACAGAGACATATCAGAATTCATACCGGAGAAAAACCTTTTACATGTGATGTTTGTAGTAAATCATTTAGTAACAATAGCGATTTACAGAAACATATCAGAATTCATACTGGAGAAAAACCATATCAATGTGATGTTTGTGGTAAATCATTTACTAACAGAAGTCATCTTCAGAAACATATCAGAAGTCATACTGGAGAAAAACCTTTTAAATGTGATGTTTGTGATAAATCATTCACCAGGAGTAGTGTGTTGAAAAGACACATGAGAAGGCATCCAAGGGAAAAACTATAATAAATTTTACACTGTAGTAAGGAATGTCTTCATCCAAACAATAAACCATAATAAATAATGGTGTGGTTAGAACTGTTGTCTTCAGACAAACCAAATAGTAAAAATAAAACTTTTAAGATTGTATGTATATGGTTTGAATTTGACTGTCTGTGGTAAAGTTAATGTGATACTAGCAGTCGCGCTGTAAATAGTAAAATAAAACTTTTATTAAAATCTCAAGTTTTAAGATTTAGGCCTGCAGCCAAAATTTCTAGCTAGCTTAGAAACACAATTCCGATACATGGTCCTCTAAAAAAAAACATTTTTGGAAAGCTTATGTCACCAGGAACACAAAATCCGGGAGTTCCAAGCAAAATGTTTGCAATTATTGATTTAAGGCCAGATGAATTGAAATTCGTCATAATTTTCAAATAAATGCTATATTTGTACTCAAAATTCTGAAATTGATATAGAATTAAATATTTGCGGAAACACCTGATGCATTTAACCTTGACAAGGAACAGTTGACTGGTTAAATGGTGATGTAAACAAAAATGCTCAAAACACAAATGAATAAAGAATTCTGGAAGTCCATTAACGTTAAAAAAAGAGTTATCTCCCATTCTGTCAAAAGTCAGTAAATGATAGCAGACTTCCAGGTGCATGGAGACAGCTGGTTTTTTATGATGCACATGACCTGGCTTGGGCACACAAGTCCAACAATTATTTTGTTGATTGGATCTCGGGGGCCTGCGAGGGTTGGTTAGTGGATGTTTGCTCAGAAATTATCGCTTGTACATGTATGGAACATGGTAAAGTTAATTTGTAGCATATGTTTGACAGTAGATGAATGATATGCTTTTGAAATAATTGAGATAAGTAGCACTTTATATCTCATTGAACAACGTGATCTTTCCAGTAAGATAAGCATTCTAAACCCACATATCCTTCAATTAGCGACCACCCTATTTTTACAACTGTACATGTAGCTGTAAACCACTATTTCTGATATGATAGAAGGTCAAATTACAAACATACATGTAGGGGGTACTCGATTCATAGTCCAGAACGTCCAGAAGCGACAGAATTACAAACAAGTGACGCTAATATTTGGGACCTAGAAATGGACAAAAGTGGGTCGCAACGCATATAATACTGTAATATGAATGTATATAAAATGATTTACATTCAATGGATTCCATTTTTACTCTTAATTTGAAATTAGTTATATTCCGCGAAATAAGCCAGCAGTGTCAATCGAATGCAAATTTCTAGCATCTGGTTATTCCAGTCTAAATACGCCGTTTGATTTGGTGCAATGTATCTAGCCTGGTTCTCCGAGTCTCTTGCTAGAACTTGGGCTGAAAGGCAGTATGGTACACGATTCGTGTACCAGTGGTAAAATGTTTATTTTGTCTTAAATATGGGATACCAGAACCTCATCTCTTTCCGGTAAGATCACAGCATCAATTAAATTTACAAATAATTGGTGTTTTCAAAGTTGAAGATTTTGGATGATATTGAGTTAGAGACTTGGTTACACTAGGGACTGGGTATCGTCTAGATTTTACGAAAAAAAGGAAAGAAACTACTTTTACCGTCTAGAATCTAACACAAGTGTCCAGTCAATAGATTGCCGTCTAGAATCTGTTAAATGCTGTCAAGATTCATCAAAATTCGTCCAATTTGTGCTACCGTGTAGATTTAGAAACGCTGTTTAGTTTTGACCTCGATCGTCGATCGTCTTCTTTACGACCATTCAGTTTCTCAGGACGTTTTTAGAAATGAACACTACCATTTAGATTTGAAAGGGGTTTAGTTTTTAGATGCTGTCAAGAAATGAACCGCGAGTGTTTGATTTATGTGGTTACAATTAATGGAATAAATAAATTTTCCTGCATTTATACGGCTTTAACCAATGAAAAATTATCGTTGTGTTGTGCACGCGTTGAGTAATACATGTAAGGTTTTCAAGACTGTCGATCAGGTAATGGCGAAGCGTGACCACACACAGACACACCACGAAAAATGGTTATGGCTCTGTCCCCGGGTGTTGGGCACGCACCAAAAACAAGGAGGATGATCCTAAGGGTATCTGAGAGAAAGAGAAGTGGGGTGTAACGGCCACTCGGCATAAACTAGGTCATTTCATGACTAACATATATGTTTTTAATTTTATTTCAATAATTCGTGTGCGCATAGGGATTTTCACATTGGGAGAAAACCGGAGGATCCGGAGAAAACCCTTGAGGCTCGACAGGCAACCCTACTCCGTGTCACATAGGCCTACAACCACGCCAGTTGACTCAATGACAGGCTTCATGATACAGCAAGCACATGCTAAACAATCGGCCCCCCCCCTCGCAAAAGGGTATAAGGAATAGGAATAAGTATCAAAAAATTCAACACAATAGGGATCATCTTTATGGTATAAGATATAAATAAAACTACTTTCTGTAATGCGCATACGCCGATGTTATTACTTACTGTAATGTGTGCACGAAATAGCCTTATCCTGTCAAGCTTCTAACATTATGAGTTATTCGGGTTGGATGGATCAACGTTTTACTTTATTATACAACTATCCCAAAGTTGTTCCGGAAATGAACATGGTGTAGAGAAGAAATACAGGCGATGCTCGATTCACAGTCCAGAACGTCCCGAATTGGCAGAATTACAATCGAGTGGCGCGGAATTCAGTCCTGACACGGTTCTGTCAGTCCCGACAGCTGAGGTGGAGTGAACAGAATCGTGACGTATTCCTAGGTAAAAAATATGTTTCAGCTGTCATGATTGGTTGAGATATGTTTTATACAGTCGACTCATGCGCTGTACTCCGAAATTCTACTTTTCACTCGATTGACACCAGTTTTGGAATTTAATTCCGGAACTATGAATCGAGCATCCCCACAGTTTCCTTTGTGCGATCTCACTACACAAGTAGTCTTTTTTTGATACGTTATATTAACTTGTATGATGTATAAAACTCAGTTATAAACATCAACAATTAACTGTTATGACATCATGATGGTGAGTTGAATTATTCGACCCAAACTTAGCAAGGCCATTACTATCACAGGGAGGGATGGCATCGGGGCGATTGAATTAAGTTTCAAATAAAACTTTCATAATGATGGGTTGAATTATTTGACCCAAACTTATCAACCTTAAATATTATCATGGCCGCTACTATCATCCCTATTATTTAGTGTAAATGGGCACAAACAGTAGTACGGGACTTTCTTACCTTTTGCGAATTAAATTCCAAAACAATTTTTCAAATTATTAAGAAAAAAGTTAAATGTTGGAAGTGGCCTATATCTGCATTAACAAATATTGCCTATTTAGTGTAAATGGACACATACAGTAGTAAACAAAGGCATAAAATTACAGGAAAATAATAATGTAAAAACTTTTATATATTACAGGAAACTGATGATGTTATAACTTTTCATCAGTGTACTATATGTGATGACATTTTTCAAAGTTTTTGTAGTTTAGAAAACCACTACAAAGTGCATGTTAAAGAAGAGAAAACTGATGATGATGATGTTGATGAATATTGTCATGTTAAAGATGAGAAAACTGATGATTTAGATGAATATTGTCATGTTAAAGAAGAGAAAACTGGTGACGTAGTTGAAAATTGTTATGTTAAAGAAGAAAAAACTGAAACCATCGAAAATTGCTATCAGTGTAATTTGTGTGATGAGGAATTTAAATTAGAAACTGATTTAGAAAAACACTGTGAAATACATGTGGAAGAAGGGAAACCTGGTTTACAACATGGTAAACATTGGGAGGAGAGTTTTATCCAGAATAATGAAAAAGAAAAAATACACAATTCACAAGAGTTTAAAAAGTGTGATTTTTGTACCAAATCATTTAGTAACAAATATTACCTTAAAATTCATCTGAGAGGTCATACAGGAGAAAAACCTTTTAAATGTGATGTTTGTAGTAAATCATTTACAAACCGTAGCGATGTAAACCGACATATCAGAATTCATACTGGTGAAAAACCTTTTACATGTGATGTTTGTAATAAATCATTTTCTGTCAGTAACAATCTACACAGGCACAAAAGAATTCATACTGGAGAAAAACCTTTTGCATGTGATGTTTGTAAATAAATCATTTACTAACTAGCGATCTACAGAAACATATCAGAACTCATTTTCAAGAAGAAGTAATCGTCAGAGACATATCAGAATTCATACCCTTTACATGTGATTTTTGTAGTAAACCATTCTTTTGTACTATTCAACCTATGTTATGTATGAGTTATCCAACAATAATAAAATGTACATGATTGGAGCATATCATCTCTTTTATTGAGTCCTACTTCCCAATAAATTCTTACACTTTGCCTGAATAAAACTCCTTGATCAATGCATTCAGTAAGAAAATGGCTAACAAATTAACCAGTTACCCTATAACATACATGTTAGTATTTGAAATTGTTCAAATCCAGCTACTTCTTGCATGTGTACTTTCACTGCCAAATGCAATTTGTTGTCACGCATTTGTACCGAGAGCAAGTGCACTTCAAATCCAGGCGAGGGGCAGCGCAGTCCAAAGGGAAGCAGCTTGCTGTCCTCCGTCTACCCATGGTTAGTTGGGTTGTTGACAGGCATAATGGTGCCCAGATGCATGCCTTGAAGACACTCCTTTTGAGGTGCTGATGCAACGTGTCACAAGTTTGGAGAATTCACAACCTCAATCGGACAAGGTCACCGTCATCGTCCTCGTTTTATTCATTTGAATACAGTCTACAGACAAAGGTTGTTGCCACTTCCTTCAACCATGGCGATGTTTGGAATATCAAGTTCATTCCAGGCCTGAATACTTGAATAGTAGAAAGTTGAATATTGGGTATTATTTTTGCATTTTGGTACAACATAATTACCCGGTATAAATACTTGATCTAGTATACCAGACTCACATTAAAGATTTTGTGAACATGGTTCAATTTCAGTTGTTTGACTCTATTTTCAAGATTTAAACTATTTAGATCTTTATACAGATTTGGGGTAATTGAATCTCTGGGAAATGATGATGTTATAACTTTTATGTATTACAGTAAACTAATGATGTTATAACTTTATATATTACAGGAAACTGATGATGTTATAACTTTTATATATTACAGGAAGTTAATGATATAAATTTTATATATTACAGGAAACTAATGATGTTATAACTTGTATATTACAGGAAACTAATGATGTTATAACTTTTATATATTACAGGAAACTAATGATGTGATAACTTTTCATCAGTGTACAATATGTGATGAAATGTTTCAAAGTTTTTGTAGTTTAAAAAACCCCTACAAAGTACATGTTAAAGAAGAGAAAACTGATGATGATGATGTAGATGAATATTGTCATGTTAAAGAAGAGAAAACTGATGATGTAGATGAATATTGCCATGTTAAAGAAGAGAAAACTGAAGATATTGAAACATGCTACCAGTGTAATTTGTGTGATGAGGAATTTAAATTAGAAACTGATCTAGAAAAACACTGTGAAATACATGTTAAAGAAGAGGAACCAGTTTTACAACATGGTAAACATTGGGAGCAGAAAAAAGAAAAAGAAATACACAATTCACACAAGTTTAAGAAGTGTGATGTTTGTAGCAAATCATTTAGTAACAAATATTACCTTAAAATTCATTTGAAAAATCCTATACGGGAGAAAAGCCTTTTACATGTTATGTTTGTAGTAAATCATTCACTGATCGTACTGGTCTGCAGCAACACCTGAGAACACATACTGGTGAAAAACCATTTACATGTGATGTTTGTAGTAAATCTTTCGCATTCAGTAGTCAACTTAAGACACATCTAAGAATTCACACTGGTGAAAAACCTTTTAAAAGTGATGTTTGCAGTAATTCATTTGCTAACAGTAGTAGTCTTCAGAAACACATCAGAATTCATACTGGAGAAAAACCTTTTAAATGTGATGTTTGTCATAAGTCATTTTCTACAAATTATCATCTTCAGAGACATATCAGAAGAATTCGTTGTGGAGAAAAACCTTTTGCATGTGATGTTTGTGGTAAATTATTCACTGATAGTAGTGGTCTTCAGCAACACATGAGAACTCATATTAAAGAAAAACCTTTTAAATGTGATGTTTGCAGTAAATCATTCACATGCAGTAGGAAGCTACAGAGACATATAAGAATTCATACTGGAGAGAAACCATATAAATATGATGTTTGTTGTAAATCATTTACACAGACTGTTGATCTTCAGAGACATTTTAGAATTCATACTGGAGAAAAACCCTTTACATGTGATGTTTGTAGTAAATCATTTACTGAGAGTTATCATCTACAGAGACATTTCAGAATTCATACTGGAGAAAATAGTGAGTTCTTATAAATCGCACAGATCTATTAAAGTGAATGCTCAAGGCGCATTTAGCTCTCTGATTATCGAAAAAAGATGAGTCTTTAATTGCATCTTAAAACAGCTAACCGATTGTGAATTCTTTAAGGTCAAGGGTAATGAATTCAATAGGTTTGGTAGTGTTAAAAACACTAACGCAGATAAGACCTAGGACGGGGAGAAGCTGACAGTATATATTGCTTGTGTGATAAATTACATAATCTTAGGACGGGAGAAGCTGATATTGCAGATAAGACCCAGGATGGGAGAAGCTGATATCTCAGATAAGACCAGGACGGGAGAAGCTGATATCTCAGATAAGACCTTGGACGGGAGAAGCTGATATCTCAGATAAGACCTTGGACGGGAGAAGCTGATATCTCAGATAAGACCTTGGACGGGAGAAGCTGATATCTCAGATAAGACCTTGGACAGGAGAAGCTGATATCGTAGATAAGACCTAGGACGGGAGAAACTGATATTGCAGATAAGACCCAGGATGGGAGAAGCTGATATCTCAGATAAGACCAGGACGGGAGAAGCTGATATCTCAGATAAGACCTTGGACGGGAGAAGCTGATATCTCAGATAAGACCTAGGACGGGAGAAGCTGATATCGTAGCTAAGACCTAAGATGGAGGGAGGCTGAAATCGCAGATAAGACCTAGGATGGGAGAATCTGATATCTCAAATAAGACCTAGGATGGAGGAAGCGAACGTTAAAAACAGTGATAGAAGAACCCCACTGTTTTAAATGATTCCAGCCATTTCTTAACAATTTACATAGAGAGAGGGAAATGGGGTTTAACAACCACTCGACACAAACTAGGTCATTTTGGGACTAACATATAGTTCAATTTTATTTCAATAAATCCCGTGCGATTAAGCACTGGGAGGAAACCGGAGGACCCTGCGAAAAAAACCATGAGGTTGGACAGACAACCATACTCCTTGTCAAATACAACCTGGGAATCGAAACCACACCAGTTGACTCAATGACAGACCTTATGATACAGCATGCGACCATCCAAGCCCCCACAAACACAACCTTACATACGTACGTAGCTAACTTAAGAAAATTAAATGGTAGCTGGCTTTTTTCCGCACATATACAATGAATGTCCATTTTGCGCAGCCAGGATTTCTCTATTTTTAAAAAAATGCGTTAAAAGTTTTAAATTTTTGTTTAGAACTGAAATAAAGTAACTATTAGTCAATCCCCACGCTAAAATATCAACGGAATTGATTGTGTATATCTGAAATAGACACGACTGAAGCACAAAATAGTACCAATATGTCGACTTCAAATCTAGATTTGTAATGTTATTTTTGTGAAAAAATCATTGGAAGATGCGATAAGAGATTATGGCTATGCAGTTTATATAGTCCTAAAGGCTTCAAGAAGGCTATTGTTGACATTTGTTTGTTGATGTGACCTCATGACCTGTGACGTTTAGATAACGTCATATGGATATCATGGCTATTTACTGTGTCAGTCAGTTCTCTGCAGGCAGGGTGATTCTGTCGTTCAGATTGGCTAACATACATACAAAGAAATGTTGATCGCGACCCTGCTGATTTACGAAATTTCAGATAGGAAATTGCGACTGAAAAATGATCAAATGAGACTACAAAAATTCAACTTAGATCCTAGTTACTTAATTTCACGGAAGTGGTTAGGTTTCCTCAATTACCCTCCTTTTGCTGTTTTTTTATACGCCCACATGTTCATATGGGCGTATTATGCTGTCGCCCCAGGACGCCCGTCCGTCCACAATTTGTTTTACGGACAGTCTACGGGTCACAGTTTTTATCCGATTTATCGGCTCCTTTTGATATTGGCATAAAATAGGAACCGAACCTCCTGGACTATGGCCCCTGATTATACAAAAAATCATGTTTTTAGTTTGTGGACATTCTAAAAGTCACAATATTTTTCTGATTTTGATGAAACTTAGAATGCATGTTTATAACCCAACGATCTTGGTTGCTTGCGATATATGCGCATATCTGATAGTAGCGTCCTGAATTATGGCCCCTGGACTTGCAAAAATGTGTTTTTAGCTTGTGGTCCCTCAAGAGGTCACAATTATTATCGAATTTAAAAAAAATGTTCGAATATATCAACATTATATCACAATGTCATTGATTTAGAATTTTGTGAAGATCGGACCAAAACTGTCGGACAAAATGGTAGCTCCTTGTACGCAAATAATGTAAAAGTATGTCACATCAAGGTTGTTGAACCTCTAGAAGTCTCAATTGTTTTCAGATTTTGATGAAACTTAAAATATACATGTATGTTTGTCCGAAAGATCTCGGTTCCATTCCCCATATCAGACAGTAACTTCATGGATTATGACATCTGATTGTACGAATCATAGTGTTTTTTAGCTTTTGGATTCTCTAGAGGTCACAATTTATAATCCGATTTTTAAAACCGTTTAAATGTATCACCATTCCAACATAATGAAGGTTGAATTCAAATTTCAGGAAAAATTGAAATGAAACTGCCGGACAAAATGGCTGTTTCAAAGATAATACTTGTTTTATAGGTGTCTTTCTATTTTCCAACAGTGTTAACACTGGTATTAACCTAGTGTAGACACTAGTGTAAACTAGTGTAAACACTAGTGCTAAATCGAGGGGCTCAGGTTAAGGCACTAAAAGAACACCAGTTATACACCACTACAACACAACCTTAACACAAGTGTAACTTGTATTCTTGTTGATAGCCTTGTTTCAATCTGTTTCACAGAGAATTACTTACGAATTACCTCTGTAACAGATAAGTGTCCATAGCACGTGCGTTGACTGCTCACCGCGCCAGTCATTGGCTCAACTGCTCGTGCAATGTTTACTTAACACCTAACTGCTTCGGGCAAAATGATGCATTTTACTCATTTTAATACCCATTTACACTAAATAGGAAATATTTTTTAACTTCAAATACTTCAAACGTCTTTATTTATTTTTCTTTTACCTCAAAAAAATGTTTGAGAATTTAATTTGTCGGAGTAAAAAAGTTAATATGCCGTACTTATTAAGCCTCGTCGATGTCATGCTTATCAGTGATTGTAGCGGCCAAGCGAATATTCACTGCGGGATCAGTTTGAGCCTTGTTTGTCAAGCAATTTGTTTTCCTTCAATATTCTGCTATGCACTGGTTAATTGGGCATAATAAAATCGTGAGCCATGACGTAAGGTGTTTGGTCCAATTAGGAGCCCTGTTTAAAGCGTAAGGGTTTTTGTTACGCAGTTAGCGATTGGTTGTTAATTGGATCATTGACCAGTCATAATTTGCAACAGAAATTTTCATCCACTAAAGCAGTGTATAGTGGGATTAACATAATGCACTTTTAGTTAGTTTGTTCATTTACAATTGTAACCACTTCCTGTCAATCGTGGGCGAAATTGCTAAATTATGAATTATTCGTGTTGGGTAGATCCGCGGTATCTTTCTATATACAACTATCGCCAAATTGTTCCGGAAATGAACATGGTATAGTGAGGAAAGGCTGCTTGCTTTATTAGGTTTCCTTTTTGTATACCAGACGAGTGTCTTGTTTTGAAGCGTTAATTCATCTTGTTTCTGTCGACCTTAACAATATGGTTGGCTTGTTTTGAAACTGTAGACCTTAACTGTAATCATCAACAATGGTGAGTGTATTTTTTATTGCAAAAATTTACTCAATAAATATACAACTGGTGGTAGTTTTTTCTTTAATGTGCATAGCAGTTACAGTACTACTCCAGAGTGTCTAGAGGTTTCGTTCACACGTAACCTCTAGATTCCACAAGCTATATTCTCTTTAAGCGATGTGCGACTGAATTATTTGCGCATCAAATAGCCACGAGCTGAAAGGCGTCAGTCGATAAATTCTAAATGCATGTCCTACCTTATTGTGTGATCCATCTCTGAACAACAATAACACTTACTGACACACACACGAGGTTCATTGAAACAGGTTTATCCAATATCACATTCAAAAATATTTCATGTAGTCGCCATGTTAGGATAGTTTGACATCCGTTTGACGTCATATCCTCCCCATTAAAATTTGAGGACCCCTGTTTAACACGAAACGAAATGCATTTTTCTACAATATTTCTATGGATTGCATTATGACAATGTACTGTTTTTGTAGAGATTTTATATTGGGATAGAAGTCGATGTTTATTGAAGGAATAATTAGGTCGCTCTTCATGCGTAGTTGAAAATAAACAACGTCAATTGAGAACTTTGTTGCTTGATTATTTAGTAGGTCTAGATCAGTGCTTGAAATTAGGACTTTTCAAAAACAAAAATTTAAAAAAAACGTAGCTAAAATAAGCTGACAAGGCACCACTGCCTAACTTATTTAAAGCAAACTGTTGACATTTTCCGTCACGGGACGTGCAATTTTTATATATATCGTGTCAATTAATCTGGCCCTAATTGTGTTTAGTGGTACTGTCAAAGTATAAATTATACAGATTCCTCTTACGAGTAATAAAATCACCGAAATTTAGTTTCCTTTCCTTTTAGTTATTCGTGTTCATAATGGTGGCCATCATGTCAGCTATAACTAAAATTCATTCGTCAAATTTCCCACGGCTCTGCCATAACCTATTTTAGAAAGTAAGCATTCTTATGAAAAAACTAATTATATATAACGGTAGGACGGGACATTTACAACTAAATCTTACATCTCTGAATTATTGACCTAATCCCAAATCCCCTGAACGACTGTATGATATTGAAAAGTTATTACATATATGCATTTCATGCGTCTACATAGAAAAGGCACAACTTTTTGATTTGTGTACACGTTGACAACAGTGCAATTTAGGCTATTTTTATTACCGTAGCAGTCCGTGTTTGCTTTCAGCTTTTACTTTTTTTTACGACAATTGCCGTTATGCCGTGGTAATTTCTAGCATAGGCTATATGATTGCGATTATTATTTATAAAATGTTGAATACAATATAATTTAAAATTCTTAAATTTGTCGGCATTCGTAGAATGTTTCATCGCTAACGGTTGATATTATAGATATGATAGCTTCTGTCTTTGTCAATGTCACGTGACATTTTCCCGCCTTTTCTATCTTTGAAAATATGAATAATTATAAAGCATTGAGTCTTGTATCACACACACGGCAACTAAAATAAACGGGTCGAGTGCGAGTTTAAGTAAGAGAGATTTATTCACAATCTAAATAATATTTTACGAAAAGGTATTTGACTGCCGAGTCTTTTTGAACAGATATCGGCTACGCACATATCGGCAAAATTTCTTTTGGTAGGCCACTCATCGGCCGATTAGTCTACTGAATGGCGAAACCGATAATCGGAACATCACTGAAAATAAATTTAAAATGATCGCCTTCAAATTCGTCTCATGATTTCGTTTCGTTTAAAGAATTCGTTCGTAATGTGCACCAACCCAGATTTCACCTTTCACCTATGTAGGTCATTTCCTTTTTCAATGTGTTGTGTTGGTTGTGGGCGAAGATTTTTGTGAAATCTCTTAAAATAGACAACAATTTTTTTTTTTCGGAACACAGATGGATATGATATGTAAGTTTAATGTGTTAGCAGTGCAGATAACTGAAAATTGTGAATTTTGCCTTCCGCTGAACGAAGTATGCTAGTTATCAACTTTTGCCTCGAGCTTTTGACTGTTCGGATGTTAGATGTTACGTCGTCAGAATATCAAAGAGTAACATCTAACTTGTTGGATTATTACAGTACATTAGAGTGAAGTATGAAATTCCTCCTTGTGGACATTTTTTCCACTCAAAAATCGTGGTGTTTTTCACATGTCCACTCCGTGAAAATATAAAATTCGTGGAGAAAAATTGTCGGTGGAAACATAAAATTCTCGGAGGATTATGTTCCGTTGTGATTAAAAATAGTCTGAGTAATTTAGTCAATATTGTCACAGCATTATTTAATAGTTAATGGAATTTCTTTTCATCCACATTTCGAATATTTCTCCCCACACTACAAGACTTGGAAGTATTTATAGCCCAAGAGTTCCTTTGTAAAGTATTGTTAGTACAATCCACCTAACACAGTTGGTGAAATACTTCTATGAACATTCATGATCCAAAATAGCGAAAGTATAAACAATGCATTCACATGATTAATTCAGTGATTTTCGTTATTTGACGGAAACAATCGAATAGGTATCCAATCAGGGTTGACTTTTATTGGAGGAGCCATTAGATTTAAGTGTGACGTTGTATATGTGTTAGATATAAACCTACTCTCCCTCGCATGATATGATATATCAACCTCGTACAGGTTAATAACCTATACATAGGGGTTTCATTTGAAATCGGAGAGCCAGCGGCTGAAATATAGCACACCGCAATCTACGATTCTGAATTACTATTTTATATAAATGTATTACTAGCAATTGTATTGTAATAGATTAATATCAATCTTAATGTTTGCAAAGATTCAGGCTAAAAAATTATTGAAATGTAAGCGAAATTACAGTTTGTTTACATGAGATGCTAGCGGGAAAATACTGCTCAGACGTCATGCGACTGGGAATTTTCCATTGCTACGCTTCACTTCATTGGTGAATCCGTGCCTTAGTTTCCGGTGGATGTTGATATAGAACCAATCAAACGATAGATAACATTTTTGTGATTATTATGGTCTTTGATACCAGGTGATCCGACAATTACAGCCGTAGGAAACAGGATTTATCTGTTTTGATGACTAAATTTGCTAAATTTCGACTAAATATAGCCTACGTTTTTTGTCTTATCATCCAGATTATAAATATTTGACATATTATCATTCAAATTATTATGATTTTAATAAATCTTAACTGACAATAATGTGCGGATTTCTGTTTTAAAATTGGTACTAGCGATTCTGAAGGGAAAATGAGCATTATGACGTCACTCAGATATGACTGAAAAGTACTTATTTTTGTGCCATGCCACGCATTGACTGGTATAGAGCATTTTGATTACATTTTTGACGTCGATCTAATTGGAATATTTTGATGAAATAAAACAATTTGGGTATTATTTTATGTATATTTTCACAAAATGTATTTTAGAATTTTTGTTCTGCCATTTGATCTCTCAACATTCCTATATAGTTCCACGTAGCACAACCGAATTGCATCAATGCCAATATTTTTCATCAAAACTACCATTATTGTTATTTCTGCCATATCTTGATGGTTGGATGGCCGAATGGCAAGCTCATGCACGCTGTATCATAAACCTGTCATTGAGCCAACTGGCGTGGTTTCTAATCACCGGTTGTAAGTGCCAAGAAGTAGGATCGCCCATCCAACCTCGTGGGTTTTCTACGGGTTCTCGGTTTCCTCCCACTGCTAAAGACCTCTACACGCAAATGATTCTGCCACATCAGACTACAATAAAACATAAAATCCTACCTTAACGGGTATAAATCATGGTATTTAAGTTGTTACTAAAAAACGCCATTTTTAAACGGAAGATGTATGACATTGTGTGTCGGATAACAACAAAGCTTCGTTAATTTAAACGCATAGATTTGGAGTTAGGTGATAGTTGTGCCATTACATTGGCCTCAGTGTATCTCAACGACCAGCAAATTGTTACAAATATGATGACTAAACTAAATAGTAACATAGCTAAATAGTAGATCTGCCAATTGCAGGTCTTTCTTTAGGCCTGAAATGTTATCTAAATTATTAATTATACATTGATTAACATATCCAAACTATAATCAACTCTTGATTGCATTGCTAGACTGCAATATTTACTGGATTAGAACTCGATCTGCTGCTTCTGATTAAATCAAAAATACTACATTTTTTATCGTACCAACTTCAGTAACGATGATCGAGGCTAGGCCCACAAATTCAATCGATAATACTTGGTTCAAGGTGGATCAATTTGACTGAAACAAGTACCGTATGTAAGACAAATTTTAATATTACCCTATTACCCTTTGGCCTTGGGTTATTTCACATATCAACCCTCTTATAACATCATTTGCATGTCTCTAAAACGATAAGAGAATACTTGCTAAAACGTCATGCTATATATATAATCCAGTGATTGTTTCCGTAGCAATTGTGTTGTGTTTTATAATATGGCCAATCACTAAATGCCATTCTGGGATTATAAAAATGTTATAACTTTTATATTACAGGAAGCTAATGATGTTATAACTTTTATATATTACAGGAAACTAACGATGTTATAACTTTTCATCAGTGTACAATATGTGATGAAATGTTTCAAAGATTTTGTAGTTTAGAAAACCACTACAAAGTGCATTTTAAAGAAAAGAAAACTAGTGACATAGATGAATATTGTCATGTTCGTTTTAAAGAAGAGAAAACTGATGATGTAGTTGAATATTGTCATGTTAAAAAAGAGAAAACTGATGATGTAGATGACATTGCACCAAGCTATAAGTGTAATTTATGTGATGAGGAATTTAAATTAGAAACTGATCTAGAAAAACACTGTGAAATACATGTCAAAGAAGAGGAACCTGATTTACAACATGGTAAACATTGGGAGGAGAGTTTTAGTCAGAATAGTGAGAAAGAAAAATTCAATTCACAAGAGTTTAAGAAGTGTGATGTTTGTAGCAAATCATTTACTAACAAATATTACCTTAAAATTCATTTGAAACATCATACTGGAGAAAAACCATATAAATGTGATATTTGTAGTAAGTCATTCATATACAGTAGTCAACTTCAGAGACATATCAGAACACATACTGGTGAAAAACCTTATAAATGTGATGTTTGTAGTAAATCATTTACCAACAGTGGCGATTTAAAGAAGCATATCAGAATTCATACTGGTGAAAAACCTTATAAATGTGATGTTTGTAATAAATCATTCAGTGATAGTAGTCGTCTCCCGAGACATATAAGAATTCATACAGGAGAAAAACCTTATACATGTGATGTTTGTCGTAAACCATTCACTGATAGTAATGGTTTGCAGCAACACAAGAGAACCCATATAAGAAAAAAAACTTTTAAATGTGATGTTTGTAGTAAACCATTCACTGAGAGGACTCGTCTTCGGAGACATATCAGAATTCATACCGCAGAAAAACATTTTAAATGTGATGTTTGTAGTAAATCATTCTTCAGGCGTAGTTTACTGAAAAGTCACCAGAGAATCCATATGGGAGAAAACCCCTTTAAATGTGATGTTTGTAGCAGATCATTCACTGAGAGAACTCATCTTCAGAAACATACCAGAATTCATTCTGGAGAAACACCTTTTACATGTGATGTTTGTTGTAAATCCTTCTCCAGGAGTTGTTTATTAAAAAGACACATGAGAATGCATCCAAGCGTAAAACTATAATAGATTTACAGTGTATTTAGCCACACCAGAAATCACACTGTAAATAGTGAAATAAAACTTTTATAAAATCTGTATATGTGGTTGGTTGGTACTAGGAAAAGAGAGCACAATATTGTCATGAAGGCAATTATATTGACAATGATAATATGTCCAATGTCCATTTCGTGAGCGCAAAATCCATCCATTAGCATACCTGCGCTTTTAAGAACAACAGGGGCAACGAAGTCCCAGATACCAGGGTATACAAATGCTACCCTGCCCTTTTCTCGAGTATACAGATACCAGGGTATACTAACGATGCCCTGTTCCAGAACCTCTTAAGAGCAATAATCTAAATTCATGTCTATTCAATTTAGTCTACATGAAATAGCCTGACAGATGAGGTTTAATTGAGATTTGAAACTTGTAAGAGTTTTGGGTTCATCAGTACAATTCAATCTCTCAACTGTTTTAGTGTTGGTGATGCACAAACAGTTTTGATGCAGGGATCTGAGTGTATGAGTTAGCTGGTAAACAGTTAGTAGTTCTGAAGATACCAGGGTGTTGTGCCCTGTTGACACTGGTTACATTCAAACATAGAATCTTGAAGTCTATGGCTTGTGTACTGCCAGCTAGTAAACTGTTACAGTAGTTAAAGTTTGATAGGACAAGGAATTGAACTAATAATGTGATATGTGCCCCACCATAAATAAATATCTCCAAATAGCCCAACAATTACACCACAATATTTAAATATATATATACTAAGCCTTAAATCAGTTTCACTAAATAAATGATCATGTTGTACTTAATAAGCTATGACCATTTAACCATCCATAAATAATACACTGAAAAATGGTTCAGAGTGTTGTCCATAACATCCAGACACTTTTGAGCAAAAAATAGGTCAAGCGCCCTTGTTTAGAAATTAGTCTCACTTCACCAGTCTACCGACCATTCTCCGTCTGATTTACAGGTCGGGATAATCGAGACTACTTTTTTTACGAAACATGACCGAAAGCTGGAACAAGAAATTGAATTTAGAAATAACGAACGGTGGACGACTTAACAATTGTTTTAAGAACCTTATAAAAGTTAAATGAAACTACTGTTAATATCACGTGCCTGCCTAACTCGCGTTATTCAGAGATATTATTTGTACTAAACCAAAAGATGTCGCTCCTAACGGTCTTGTTAATGATAAAGCAATTTAAGAAATAAAACGAGCGTAATTTCTAAAGCTGTTGCAATAACCATAAAGTTAAATATTACTGCTATTCAGAATTGTCAACAATAGATTTTTTTACGTCTGTAATAGTTGATTGTGTGTTGAGAATTGCGCGTGCTACGGCTATTTATAGACTCAACGAGAGTGCGAGACTGGTCAGAAATCAGTTCAAGTTAAACCACTGAAGCGAGCACATTCAACATGTCTAGTACAAATTTTTAGAAGGCACGTGGACCCCCCTATTCCTTGTATATTTCAGGTAACATTTCCGAGATCAGATTTTTCAGAATGGAGCGCCCATAGCCACATATCCCCTATGCTCTGGTTGTTTAACACTTATCCTGTGCCATAAGACCCCATTCCAAATCTAGCGGGCACCCACTTGTAGGTAATTACTTCAATGCAATAAACAAAACACCATTGAGAGAACTTGAATAACCTGTATAGACATATAGTATTATTGTATTCAACGGTTGTCGGATATTCAACACTTTGTTTGTGATCATAACATCGGTAGCAATGGCTATGGAGAAGAGACCACACCGTTCCTCAAACAGCCATAACTCCAATCAGAATTATGGAGTTTCACTGAAATTTTCAACATGATTCCTTTTCATTACTTATTTGTATGAACTCCATTTTCATTTGGACGTATATTGTCATCGCCCCTGTCTGTCTGTTCATATTCTGTTTGTGGAAACTTTACAGGTCATAATTTTTGTCCAATATTGATGAAATTTAAAATATAATTCTATATCTTACAGAGCTTAACCGAAACTACTCGGCCAAATCTCTTAAAATCTAACCCAGCAGAATGACTAAGACTAGTATTTATTTGCCCTTATTTCATGATGGACGAATGTAGTGTGAGTTATAAATAGATAATTTTTCCCGTAATGTTTTTGTCCTCTCTTCCTGCATTTTTTGGTTGACTCTTTGGTCTAGCATTGGATAAAAGGGATCAAATTTACAATTTCATAGCAGTTTGGGGAAATACTGATGATATTATAGCGGAGGGATAGGGCAGGTGTAAAGTGTTGATATCAAATCCGCATAGCAAAAAAATCTAAATGATCAAACTTCTACAAAATTATGATGAGGAGATTGCCAAATGTGGTCCCCTTTGTGCCTATAAAGATTGGAATCAGTGCAATGTTGAGCAAAAAGTTCCAAAACTTGTACGATTGGAAAAGTTGCTAGGACTGAAATTAAGAAAGGAAGATCAGCCAATGTATACCTGCCAAAAAAGTGTTACCAAATTTCAAAGTGTGATTGCACAGTGTATTTTGGAGGAGTGTATTCAAAAAGTTCAAGACTCCCTCTATTATTCTATTATGTTGGATGAAAGTACGGACATGGCAAATTCAAAAAGACTTTTAATTTATATTCAGTATTTTGACAAAGGAGTTACAACGAAACTCCTTAATAATATTGGTAGGACGTTAAACCCCATTTCATTTCTCAACCAGTGCGTGCCGTGAGATCTTCCTAAATGTGCCGTGAAATTTTGAACAGCACACTACGAAAATGTGAAAAATCATATGATCCCAATAATTGAGTATATATGTATTTTATTCAACAAGAATAGGATTTGGGAACAGGCTAGGCCTATATCACCCCTCTCCCTTCAACAAGGCTCAATACCACTCTTTGACAGTGTAGTAAGAACTGCTGTCCTCAGTCACACCAGAAATCGTAAATAATAAAAATAAAATTTTCATAAAATTTCAAGTTTTATGATGGTATGTAGTTTGGCTTTGACTGTGATAAAATTGATGAGATACAAAATTGGATGATACATGCTGTCGTCATCTGTATAGTAGTTAATGGGGTACAATATTATATAATACATGCTGTCGTCAGCTGTATAGGATACACATGTATCAGGAATAAATATGCAAAGTTCCAAGAAGATTTCCAGACTGTAGACTAAAAAAAAACCATAAATTTTTGGCGTGGCTCTGCTCCTGAGGATCGGGACGAAAATTAAAAGTTGCCATTCTTAGGCTATAAGGAATACACATGTCAAGTTCCAGGATGATTCATCCAGAATTGGGACACCTATATTATAAACTAAACACTTGTGCGTGGCTCGAACCCTGGTGGTTGAGCATGCACCAAAAATAATATTTCCTTATAGGGTATAAGGAATAAGTGTGAAAAGTTTTAGAGACTCAGTTAATTAAGAAGCGTGGCCACACACAGACACACCACGAAAAATGGTTATGGCTCTGTCCCCAGGTGTTGGGCACGCACCAAAAACAAGGAGGATGATCCTAAGGGTATCAGAGAGAGAGAGAGAGAGAAACTAGGTCATTTCGGGACTAACATATATGTTTTTAATTTTATTTCAATAATTCGCGGGCGCATAGGGGTTTTCACAGTGGGAGGAAACCGGAGAAAACCCTAGAGGCTGGACAGGCAACATTACTCTGTGTCACATACAACCGGGGATTCAAAACCATGCCAGTTGACTCAATGGCAGGCTTCATGATACAGCAAGCACATGCTAACCATTCGCCCCCCCCCCCCCATCGCAAAAGGGTATAAGGAATAGCAATAAGTATCCAAAAATTCAACACAAAAGGGATCATCTATCATCTTTATGGTATAAGATATAAATGAAACTACTTTCTGTCATGCGCAGACGGCGATGTTATTACTTTCTGTAATGTGTGCACGAAAAAGCTTTATCCTGTCAAGCTTCTCACATTATGAGTTATTCGGGTTGGATAGATCCACGTCCTTTTTTATCATACAACAATCCCAAAGTTGTTCCGGAAATGAACATGGTGTAGAGAAGAAAGACAGTTTCTTTTGTGCGATCTTACTACACAAGTAGTCTTTTTATGATACGTTATATTAACTTGTATGATCTATAAAACTCTTAACTGTTATGGCATCATAATGGTGAGTTGAATTATTCGACCCAAACTTAGCATGGCCATTACTATCACAGGGAGGGATGGCATCGATCGGGGGCGATTGAATTAAATTTCAAATAAAACTTTCATAATGATGGGTTGAATTATTCGACCCAAACTTATCAATCTTAAATATTAGCATGGCCGCTACTATCATCCCTATTACTTAGTGTAAATGGGCACAAACAGTAGTACAGGACCTTCTTACCTTTTGCGAATTAAATTCCAAAACAATTTTATAAATTATTAAGAAAATAGTTAAATGTTGGAAGTAGCCTATACCTGCATAAACAAATATTGCCTGTTTAGTGTAAATGGACACATACAGTAGTAAACAAAGGCGTAAAAATTACAGGAAAATAATAATGTTAAAACTTTTATATATTACAGGAAACTGATGATGTTATAACTTTTCATCAGTGTACTATATGTGATGAAATTTTTCAAAGTTTTTGTAGTTTAGAAAACCACTACAAAGTGCATGTTAAAGAAGAGAAATCTGGTGACTTGGATGAATATCGTCCTGTTCGTTTTAAAGAAAAGGAAACTGATGATGTAGATGAATATTGTCATGTTCGTTTTAAAGAAGAGAAAACTGATGATTTAGATGAATATTGTCCTGTTAAAGAAGAGAAAACTGGTGACATAGTTGAAAATTGTTATGTTAAAGAAGAAAAAACTGAAACCATAGTAAATTGCTATCAGTGTAATTTGTGTGATAGGGAATTCAATTTCGAAACCGATTTAGAAAAACACTGTGAGGAACATGTTGAAGAAGAGAAATCTGGTTTACAACAGGGTAATAATTGGAAGACAAGTTTTAGCCAGAATAATAACAAAGAAATACACAATTCACAAGAGTTTAAGAAGTGTGATGTTTGTAGCAAATCATTTTGTAACAAATATTACCTTAAAATTCATTTGAGAGGTCATACAGGAGAAAAACCTTTTAAATGTGATGTTTGTAGTAAATCATTTACAAACCGTAGCGATGTAAAGAGACATATAAGAATTCATACTGGTGAAAAACCTTTTACATGTGATGTTTGTAGTAAATCATTCACTGATAGTAGTGGTCTGCAGCAACACATAAGAGCTCATTTTAAAGAAAAAACTTATGAATGTGATGTTTGTAGTAAATCATTCACATACAGTAGTAAGCTACAGAGACATATCAGAATTCATACTGGTGAAAAACCTTTTATGTGTGATGTTTGTAGTAAATCATTCACTGATAAAAGTAGTCTGCAGCAACACATGAGAACGCATGTTAAAGAAAACCCTTATAAATGTGATGTTTGTAGTAAATCATTCACATACAGTAGTAAACTTCAGAGACATATGAGAATTCATACTGGTGAAAAACCTTTTATGTGTGATGTTTGTAGTAAATCATTTTCTGTTAATAGCGATCTACAGAGGCACATAAGAATGCATACTGGAGAAAAACTCTTTGCATGTGATGTTTGTAGTAAATCATTTACTAGAAATGATCGTCTTCGGAGGCATATGAGAGATCATACTGGAGAAAAACCTTATAAATGTGATGTTTGTTGTGAATCATTTTCAAGAAGTAGTCATCTTCAGAGACATATCAGAATTCATACTGGTGAAAAACCTTTTACATGTGATGTTTGTAGTAAATCATTCACTGATAATAGTAGTCTGCAGCAACACATGAGAACTCATGTTAAAGAAAAACCTTTTAAATGTGATGTTTGTAGTAAATCATTCACATACAATAGTAAGCTACAGAGACATATCAGAATTCATACAGCAGAAAAGCCTTTTACATGTGATGTTTGTAGTAAATCATTCAGTGATAATAGTGGTCTACAGCAACACAGGAGAACTCATTTTGAAGAAAAACCTTATAAATGTGATGTTTGTAGTAATTCATTCACGTGCAGTAGTAAACTTCAGAGACACATCAGATTTCATACTGGAGAAAAACCTTTTAAATGTGATGTTTGTAATAAATCATTTTCTGACAGTAACGATCTACAGAGGCACATAAGAATGCATACTGGAGAAAAACCTTTTAAATGTGATGTTTGTAGTAAATCATTTACTAGAAATGATCGTCTTCAGAGACATAAAAGAATTCATACTGAAGAAAAAACCTTTTAAGTGTGATGTTTGTTGTAAATCCTTTTCAAGATATAGTAATCTTCAGAGACATATCTGAATTCATACTTGATGAAAACATTTTACATGTGATGTTTGTAGTAAATCATTCTTTTGTACTATTCAACCTATGTTATGTATGAGTTATCCAACAAAAATAAAACGTACATGATTGGAGCATATCATCTCTTACGTTGAGTCCTACTTCCATGCCTGAATAAAACTCCTTGAACAATGCATTCAGTAAGAAAATGGCTAACAAATTAACCAGTTCTCCTATAATATACATGTTAGTATTTGAAATTGTTCAAATCCAGCTACTTCTTGCATTTGTTGTCACGCATTTGTACCGGGAGCAAGTGCACTTCAAATCTAGGCGAGGGGCAGCGCAGTCCAAAGGGAAGCAGCTTGCCGTCCTCCTCCGTCTACCCATGGTTAGTTGGGTTGTTGACAGGCATAATGGTGCCCAGATGCATGCCTTGAAGACACTCCTTTTGAGGTGTTGATGCAATGTGTCCCTAGTTTGGGGAATTCACAACCTCAATCGGACAAGGTCACCGTCATTGACATGTTTTATTCATTTGAATACAGTCTACAGACAAAGGTTGTTGCCACTTCTTTCAACCTTGGCGATGTTTGGAATTGCAAGTTCATGGCGATGTTTGGAATTGCAAGTTCATTCCAGGCCTGAATACTTGAATAGTAGAAGGTTGAATATTGCGTATTATTTTTGCATTTCGGTACAACATAATTATAAATACTTGATCTAGTACACCAGACTCACATTATTAAAGATTTTGTGAACATGGTTCAATTTCAGTTGTTTGACTCTATTTTCAAGATTTAAACTATTTAGATCTTTATACAGATTTGGGGTAATTGAATCTCTGGGAAATGATGATGTTATAACTTTTATGTATTACAGTAAACTAATGATGTTATAAGTTTTATATATTACAGGAAACTGATGATGTTATAACTTTTATATATTACAGGAAGTTAATGATATAAATTTTATATATTACAGGAAACTAATGATGTTATAACTTCTATATATTACAGGAAACTAATGGTGTTATAACTTTTATATATTACAGGAAACTAACAGTGTTATAACTTTTATATATTACAGGAAACTAATGGTGTTATAACTTTTATATATTACAGGAAACTAATGGTGTTATAACTTTTATACATTACAGGAAACTAACAATGTTATAACTTTTATATATTACAGGAAACTAATGGTGTTATAACTTTTATATATTACAGGAAACTAACGATGTTATAACTTTTCATCAGTGTACAATATGTGATGAAATGTTTCAAAGTTTTTGTAGTTTAGAAAACCACTACAAAGTGCATGTCAAAGAAGAGAAAACTGATGATGATGATGTAGATGAATATTGTCATGTTAAAGAAGAGAAAACTGATGATATAGATGAATATTGTCATGTCAAAGAAGGGAAAACTGAAGATATTGAATCATTCTATCAGTGTAATTTGTGTGATGAGGAATTTAAATTAGAAACAGATTTAGAAAAACACTGTGAAATACATGTTAAGGAAGAGAAACCAGTTTTACAACATGATAAACATTGGGAGCAGAATAATGAAAAAGAAAAAGAAAAACTCAATTCACAAGAGTTTAAGAAGTTTGATGTTTGTAGCAAATCATTTATAAACAAATATAACCTTCAAATTCATTTGAGAACTCATACTGAAGAAAAACCTTTTAAATGTGAGGTTTGTAGTAAATCATTTCCATACAGTAGTAAACTACAGAGACATTTAAGAATTCATACTGGTGAAAAACCTTTTACATGTGATGTTTGTAGTAAATCATTTAGTAGCAATAGTGATCTACAGAGGCATATCAAAATTCATACTGGAGAAAAACCCTTTGAATGTGATGTTTGTAGTAAATCATTCACACAGAAAAGTTGCCTAGAGAGACATATAAGAATTCATACTGGTGAAAAACCTTTTAAATGTGATGTTTGTAATAAATCATTTATTAGAAATAATGATCTTCAGAAACATATCATAATTCATACTTGTATGACCGACATATAAGTCATATGAGTTCTATAATAATTATATTAAAAATCAATGTTACATTCCCCATTTTGATAAACATATCTTTGACAATATTAATGTATTTTAAATCTATTTTATTTACCTAATTATTATATATTTTAAATCTATTTTATTTACCCAATTATTTCTTCAATAAGATACATGTTGAATTAAACAGACACTGGCATGAGTGACACATTGAGTAAAGAGTAAAACTCTTTACAATCCAATGTCTATACTGACCTCTGGGCTATAGAACCTTATTAATCCAGTCAGTGGCTATTACGTCAGATAAAATTTAGACGAGGCATTGAAGTCTAACAATGGAGGGATTAAGAATTGGTCATTGACCAAACTCTCTACAAAAGAAACTATTGTTTTAGATTTCAACTTAGAGGCCATATTTTTTAGTTTAATTGTTTATATGTCATAATTGTCCATTATATATTTTGTAAGTACTGTAGTTCAAGCAGAGAGAGTGAGCTATGGTTTAGAACGGATCGGATATCTCTTTTTCTTGTAAATATTTGTTGATTTATCTATGTTTAATAAATTACACAGAAGTTACTTGGACTCAGTCTTGATGGAGAGGGGGTCTATAGGCTTCTGCCTGTTCTCCAATCCAGTTTCTGTGAATAAATATTGTTTAAAAAAAAAGAATTTAATAAGACCGGAAATAACGTGGCCACACTTGACATAAACCTTATAAATGTGATGTTTGTTGTAAATCATTTTCAAGAAGAAGTAATCTACAGAAACATATCAGAATTCATACTTGATGAAAATCTTTTACATGTGATGTTTGCAGTAAATCATTCACTGGTGTAGTGGTCTGCAGCAACAAAAGAAAACATATTTGGGAGAAAAACCCTTTTTAAATGTGATGTTTATGGTAAATCATTTACTGACATCACTGATCTACAGCAACACACCACGATAACCAGATCCTGCTGAATCTTTGCGCTGTATCGTCATATCCCACGATTGCAAATGCAATAGCCACATTGATAGTATAATTAACAAAGTATCAAAATTAGTAAACAGTCTTCGTTCCTATTGTTTAAACAGAAAATTGCTGAATATCCTGTATTCTTCCTTCATTCTGCCACACTTTGATGATGCCGATGTTATACTGAGCGCCATATAAAACGCATCACTTAGTTTTTCGTATAGCAAAATGATCCTGTAAACATATCTTATTTATTTTGCTTCTTATTGTGAACAATATTCAAATGGGAACACATCAATAACAACACATTTGTACACTTATGGATGTTTAATCTGTAATCAACGGTACAAAGTCAGAGATGTCAAAACCAAAAGTACGACACAGATGTCAGTAGCGTGTGTGTCCTCCACAAGCTCTTACGCACGCCGTGCAGCGACATCTCATGGAATTAACCATCTGTGTCGTACTTTTGATCATCAATAACCTAACCCCTCTTTATCTTGAGAATCTCATAAACCTTGAACCTACAAACAAATATTCACTTCGTAATGAAGACAAATTAAAGAGAAATTCGATGCCGTACTGAAACTTTTGCTAAATCTTTTACCCCATCCAGTATTAGGGTGTGGAATAAACTCAGTACCACTGCAAGAAATTCTAGAACTCTGAAAATTTTCTCCGATCATCTATCCAAATCTGATATCAAAGTTCCTTCATTTTATCACCAGAGACCTCAAATCAATCATTGTAAATTACAACTTCGATGCTCTGACCTGCAGGTCCACATATTCCTAAGACATGTTGGCAACAGTCCTGCTTGCCTCTGTGGTCATATATTTGAAGATCACGACCATTACCTTCTGCGATGTTCCTTATATTCAAATGTACGAACAGAAACCATAGACAAATTACAACATGAATTTAAAAATATAAACTGTCTTATTTTATGTATAATTTTGGCTAGCCTCTATAATGTTGCCTATTATTATTTAAAAATCTTACTATGCTTGTACATTTTTCACCCATTTTATTACATTTATATAATATGTATGTGTTTCCCATTATAATTCATTTAAATAAGATGGTTTGTAGAATGATAAGCGTCATTTTGGCAGAAATGTAATAAATAACATTAAAGATACATTATGGGAGATAAGATAAAGAGTTGGCAGTTCTCACTATAATAGTTAAAAACTATATAGTGTCAAGGTAATTCGCTGAAAATTTCAGTCAAATTGATCCACTATAGGCCGAGAACGGAGCGCGTGTAATTTCTGCATAGCCTCGGACATCATTACTAAAATCATTAATATAAACAGAGTAGGCTCAATTATCCGATGTTGTGATTTAATAACAATGGCCGTTCAGCGGCATATTTGAATCTAATCCAGCTTACATTGAAGGCTAGCCTAGACATCGAGTGTTTATTATGGTCTGGATAAGTTAATTAATGTCTAATTGATAATTTAGATAACATTTCAGGCCTAAGGGAAGACACGTAATAGGCAGATTTTACTCTTGCATAATGCAAGTTTAATCTTAAAGATACATTATGGGAGATTAGATAACGAGTTGGCAGTTTTCACTATAATACATAATGTAAAGGCAATTTGCTGAAAATTTCAGTGAAATTGATCCACTATGAACCGAGAATGAAGCGGATAAAAGTTTCGCTTAGCCTCGATCGTCATTACTGAAGTCGGTAAGACAAAACTTATAGTCTCAATTGTCCATTTAATCGTTTACCACGAAGGAAAGTTTTGAGTGTTAATCGGACTACAATACGACAAATATCGCAGGCTAGTCTTGACATCGAGAGCTGATTATGGTCTGGATAAGTTAATTAATGTCTAATTAATAGTTTTTATAACATTTCAGGCCTAAAGAAAGATCTACAATCCCATTCGGACAACATGAATAAAAATATCGATTAAATAAAAAAAAAGCTGTTTGTGTATAAGGAATAAATATGCCAAGTGCCAAGATGAGCCATTCAGAATCCCAACCTGAAGAGAAAAAAAACAATGATGGATCATGCCAAATTGGAACACAATATGTTAATAATTGCAACCTGTAGAGTATTTACTGACAAAATATTAACAAAAAAGTGAGTGTGACACCGTCTAAATGGATTGGATCATGCACCAAAATCACAGAAAACATGCAGATAAGACCTAGGACGGGAGAAGCTGATATGGTACATGTAGATAAGACCTAGGACTGGGAAAGCTAATATCACAGACAAGACCCAGGATGGGGGGAAGTTGATATCGCAGACAAGACCTAGGACGGCTGATAGAAGAAGAACCCCACTGTCATGATTATAGCCATTTCTTAAAAACCAGCGCAATATGACCCGGTTGGAGCTGATGTGCCATTAAAACATTTCTTTCAATTCTAATCAAACACCGGGTACAATTTTATGGTTACACAATTACTGGATGACTTCAAACGCGTTTTTGTGCTATTCCAGTCCTGAATACAGTATGTGGTCTGATATAGCCGAATTAGGTGACTGATTGGAATTCCAATCAACTGTTTATATTCCACGGAGAAAGGGTTGTCGGGAGCAGATTTTGACTGATGCGAACCAATCTGTTTCACAGAGAATTACTTACGAATTATCTCTGTCACAGATAACTGTCTTGAACACGTGCATTGACAACACATGGCGACAATCATTGGCTCAAAAGACTTGTCCATTGTTTACATAAGACGTAACTGCTACGCACAAAATGATGCCTTTTGCTCATTTTAATACCCATTTATACTAAATAGGAAATACTTTTTAACTACAAATACTTCAAACATCATTACTTATTTTTCTAATACATACAAAAAATGTTTTAGAATTTAATTTGTTGAACGAAAAAAGTTAATATGGGAGACTAATTAAGTCGCGTCGATGTCATCCTTATCAGTGATTGTAGCGGCCTAGCGAATATCCACTGCTGATCAGGGTGGCCGCAAACGTGTTTTCTTGCTATTCCATCCCGTGAATACAGCAACTTAAATATGGTCCAATATAGTCTACCTTAGGTGGCATACCATACTCTCGCAGTGTTTCATTTGATTAGAGCTAATTCCACTTAACACTACTGTAATAGAAGCAAATTTCTGTTCCAAGTTATGACAGGTCAATATTCCGATTAATAACCAATAGCTCTAACTGTGTAACAATATCATTGCGCTTTAAACAGAGCTCAAATTGGACCAAATATGTTTATATAAGTTACGTCATCGTTCACGATTTTATTATACCCAATTAACCAGTTCATAGCAGAATCAGGGGTGGATTGGGCTAACGGGTGATCTCCCGAAGGGCCGGTAGGACAAAAAAATAAAAAAATAATTTTGTCCAATTCGTCTGAAAAAAACTTTTTCTGCTGAACATTATATGGGGGAGGGGGGTATTGGACCGGCCATGGAGCGATGATGATCATGTTGTATGTGGCCGGTGGCTTTAACGGGTCGCCTGCACCCTGTTTGTGGGGATACGCTAGAATCCAAAATTCAAAAAGCAGCTTTTATGAATTTCACTTTCGTTACTCTGTACCAATGTGTCTCGTGACCTTCCATCACAGGAGGAATCAACTAGCGCTCTCGGCAACAAAAATGGGACATTTTTCAGTGAAAGTATTTTTACTTATTCAATATTCCTAACTGGTTAATCAAATGGTCAAAATTTGGGGTTCATTTTTCAAAAATTTCCCCGAACTGAATATTAACGACATTCTCTTTCAATTATCTAGTTATTAACTATTACAGTGAGAACTGTAAGCTTGTTACCTAAATCTTACATAATGCAGTTTTAATGATTATTCATTTACAATTGTAACCACTTCCTTCAATCTTTGGCGAAATTGCTAAAGATGTGACTGGGCTGTCTTCTTAATTATGGGGGGGCGGGTGGCCGAATGGTTAGCGTGCGCTGTATCATACGGCCTGCCATTGAGTGAACTGGCGTTGGTTTCGAATCCCTGGTTGTACGTGGCAAGGAGTAGGGTCGCCTGTCCAACCTTGTGGTTTTTCTCCGGGTACTCCGGTTTCCTCCCACTGCCAAAGACCCCTACGCGTCCCGAAATGACCTAGTATGTGTCGAGTGGACGTTAAAACCCATTTCCCTCTCTCTCTTAATTATGAATGATTCGTGTTGGGTAGATCCATAGCGTCTTTCTATATACAACTATGGCCAGATTGTTCCGGAAGTGAACAAAGTAAAACTGCTTGCTTTATGAGCTTTTTGTTTACCAAACGTGTGGTCTAGTTTTGAAGCGTTATTCATCTTGTATCTGTCGACCTTAATTGTTATCATGGTAAGTGTATTTTTCATTGTAAAATTTACTCAATACAATAGCCACCGGCAAATTATAGTGTCTTGAGGTTTCGTTCACACGTACATTGACAGTCATTGCATTCACATTGTCATGATTGTGAGAAGATATCGCCACGGCATACGGCATGGTGCCAATATTTAGTCGTTATGCAAAACTAATTTTTTGACGCCTATCATCTCTATTCTAATGCAGAAATACTATAGAATCTATATAATAAGCACGGTCCAATTATCTTACATGAAACAATATTGACAAAAACTCTCGCAATATGGGAAATAATACACGTCACAAGAAAGGATATTTTTAAAATCATGCTAAATTAAAACAAAAGAAAAATGGTATTGCCAGTAGGCCTACTATATACTGGACTGGTAATTTTGATTATTTTTTACTTTTTAAATAATTTCATTTTGTAGGCTACATTCAATTTTGTTTTAATTAGTAAATTACATAAATAATTTTTGATATGCGGTGGTTCATTGCTGCAATTTCATATTGCTAAGTTGTATTTTTAAAATGTAGGCTATTAAAATAAAGCCTTAAAATATATGGTTTCTATAAACAGTCCTACCATGTTGAAGAAAAATCCTATTAATCCAATAATTCACTATTGCCAGTTGAGAAATTGGTAAATATAGGCCTATCATTTTCAACTTCAAACTCAAACGTTTGAAGATAGCTATACTATAGGGGAATGGAAAAACAAGGGAGGTAATTGTGTTATCGTTTCCTGTTTAAATAATTTATTAGTGTGGGGAATAAGGCCGATGATCGTATAATAGTGAGTTGACAACCTATTGAGCAAAAGACATAGAAATAGTTATGTTTTGACTTTCTTTGAAAATATGAAATTATTGCTTTAAATTGTGTATTTTATTTTTATACGCCCACATTTGCATGTGGACGTATTATGCCGGCGCCCCTGTCCGTCCGTCGACAATTTGTTTGTGGACACTCTATAGGTCACAATTCTTATCCGATTTTGACGAAACTTGAAATATAGGTTTATCCCCATAAGATCTCGACTGCTATCGATTTTGGCATGTATCGGATCGAAAGTTCATGGATTATGGCCCCTGATTGTGTACATGGTAATGAAGATTGAGTTCGAATTTCGTGAAAATCAGACCAAAATTGACGGACAAAATGGCCGCCATTTGTACGCGAATAGTGTGAAAATATACTATTCAAAAAAAGTAGGGGATATTTGATTTTTAAGTGTTATTAAAGTCACCTAATGAAACTGACGAAGAAACAAATGACAAAATGAAATGGTGGTCTGTCCTGTACAGATTGTGTATCACGGTATTTGGACCATAGCCTGCTTATGACAGACTGAGAAACATTCATCGTCCGCGCCACAACCGCCTGTGTTGTGCCGATCTGTAGCATGCCAAGGGCACGTAACCTTTCATTTTGGCTAAGCCGACGCATATCAAAATTTGTTTTCTGGTCACTAAAACAATTAAACTGATGTTTCCACCCTGGAATTCATGGATCAATGCCACAATGACTGTAACATTCAAAGTCAGAGTCGTGCAAATCTTGGGTTGGACCCCCATGATGATCCCAAGCATCACCTGCATTCCATGCGGTAGCTATTGGTGCGTTTGGGCATCACATGTAACTGGAAATGTTTCTTCTGTTAGGTTCTATAGTGACTTTTTTCGTAGTCATTTGCATATTTTAGTATTATGCCCCCAAAATCAAATATCCCCTACTTTTTTTGAATAGTACATGTATATAACTTGCTGTTTTTTTTATAAGAGGCATTGACAACTCTTCCGTGAATAAGACAACTTCTTTGTACGTACAGTCCGCACTATCTTTGATGTATGCAAAATTTCACAATAATCAACATATATAAATTTCGAAATTTATTCTTCAAATTTTGAAAATCGTCAACGAAATGAAACATTGTTGACGAACAGAAATCATTGTTCGATGATAATTTTTCAAAATTTTCTGGGGGGAGAACCCCACCTCCATACCCCCCTCTACTGCTCGCGCCTACGGCACTCGTGTGCGTGCCTTTGGCACCCATCGCTCTGCCGTCGGTGAGACAAAACACGAGGTTGTCACCCCCCTCAAAAAAAATCCTAGATCCGCCACTGAACAGTATGTTTCCATATACACATTAGATTGAAATGCAGTGATATGAAATTTGCATATTTTAGTATTATGCCCCCAAAATCAAATATCCCCTACTTTTTTTGAATAGTATATGTTATATCAAGGTTGTGGACTCTCTACAAGTCACAATTCTTATCCAATTTTGACAAAACTTGAAATATAGGTTTATCCCCGTAAGATCTCGGCTGCTTTTGATATTGGCGTGTATCGGATCGAAACTTCATGGATTATGGCCCCTGATTGTAAGAATAATCATGTTTTTAGCTTGTGGACCCTATAGAGGTCACAATTTTGAACCGATGTTGATGAAACTTGACATGTATGTTAATAACCCAAAGATCTTGGTTCCTTTCGATATTTGCGCCCATCAGATCGTAACTTCCTGAATTATGGCCCCTGATTGTCTGAAAAATCAACCTTTTTAGCTTGTGGTCCCTCTGGAGGTCAAAATTATTACCCTTATTAAAAATCGGTTGGTTATATAACGGTTACATGGTAAGGAAGGTTGAGTTCGAATTTCGTGAAAATCAGACCAAAATTGACGGACAAAATGGCCGCCGTTTGTATGCGAATAGTGTGAAAATATGTTATGTCAAAGTGGTGGACTCTGTACAGGTCACAATTTTTATCCGATTTTGACAAAACTTAAAATATAGGTTTCTCCCCGTAAGATCTCGGCTGCTTTCGATATTGGCATGTATCAGATCGAAACTTCATGGATTATGGCCCCTGATTGTAAGAAAAATCATGTTTTTAGCTTGTGGACCCTATAGAGGTCACAATTTTGAACCGATTTTGATGAAACTTGACATGTATGTTAATAACCCACAGATCTTGGTTCCTTTCGATATTTGCGCCCATCGGATCGTAACTTCCTGAATTATGGCCCCTGATTGTCCGAAAAATCACCCTTTTTAGCTTGTGGTCCCTCTGGAGGTCAAAATTATTATCCGATTTAAAAAACCGTTTGATTATATCACCGTTACATCGTAATGAAGGTTGAGTTCGAATATCGTGAAAATCGGATCAAAATTGACAGACAAAATGGCCGCCATTTGTACGCGAATAGTGTGAAAATAAGTTATATTAAGGTTGTGGACCCTATAGAGGTCACAATTTTAATTCGATTTTGATGGAACTTGAAATACATGTTTATAATCTAAAGATCTTGGTTCCATTCCATATTTGCGCATATCAGATCGTAACTTCCTAAATTATGGCCCCTGATTTTACGACAAATTGCCTTCATTAGCTTATGGTCCCTGTGGAGGTCAAAATTATTACCTGATTTAAAAAAACGTTGGATTATATCACTGTTACAGGGTAATCTAGGTTGAGTTTGAATTTCGTGAAAATCGGACCAACATTGACAAACAAAATGGCTGCCGTTTGTACGCGAATAGTGTAGAAATATGGTATATCAAGGTTGTGGACCCTATAGAGGTCACAATTTTAAACGTTAGCATGGGGCAGATTTTTATAAAAACCAAACAAATTCTAATGATTTTCTGATAATAACTTAATATGCGACAACTCTTGTTGACTCCCCTGACGATTTAGCTGCTGTGTGGGTGTATGTTTCGTTGCCTGGCAACCTATTTTTGTATTGTTAGGCATACAGTTCAATGTATTATTTGTAAATTAATTACCCTTGGAAGTGCGAATTTACGTGTTTTTTGAAATCTACTGCCAAATCACGTGGTTTCTACTGCATTTTTTACACAACCCAACTGCTTTTCATCTCTGAGGGGTTGACAGGTCCCACGTCATTTCGGACTTACGACATTTCGGACTCCAAAAAATATAGCCTTGACGTTTTGGACTCGGGAAGGTGACATTTCGGACTTGGGTAGGTGACACTTTGGACTCCGGAATAAGTTGAAAGGAAAGCTTGAACACAAGTGTCAAATCAATTCATAATAGGCCAAAACCAATTTTTAAAAAAAAAAAGAAATAACATGCTTGTAAAATTTACCGCTCGCCATCAAGGGCAGCAGGGGAGTCATGCATCACGCACCAGTGGCAAAATTTCCCATGTTGAATGTTTACGAAAAGAACATTTTATTTCTTTATATCTGTACTATGTATAGGGTGATCTGAGTACTCTACAGAAAGTTGGTTTTGACACAGCTTAGAAATTACGTTCGTTTTATTTTTAAATTGCTTTATCATTAACTTACCGTTAGAAGCGGAATCTTTTGGTTTAGTACAAATAATATCTCTGAAAAACTTTCGTCAGCAAGAACATGATACTAGCAGTAGTTTCATTTTACTTTTGCGAGGTGCTTAAAACATTTGTTGAGTTGCCTAACGTGCATATTTCTAAATTCAATTTCTTGTTCCAACTTTCTGTTATGTTTCGTAAACAAGTAGTCTTGATTATCCCTACCTGCCAATCAGATGTAGAATGGTCGTTAGACTGGTTAAGCGAGACTTATTTCAAAACAAGGGCACTTACTCAAAAGTGTCTGGATGTTATGGACGACACCCAGAGCCAGTTTTCAGTCTATTATTATTTATAGATTAAATGGCCATATCTTATTAAGTGTAACATGATCGTTTATTTAGTGACTATAAAATGTGTGAAACTGATTTAAGGCTTGGTATATATATAAATACTGTGGAGTAATTGTCGAGATATTTGTGTGTCACCCTAACAACGTTGTAACTTTTATATTTTATAGGAAACAAATGATGTTATAACTTTTATATATTACAGGAAACTAATGATGTTATCTTACAGGAGACTAATGACATTATAACTTTTATATATTACAGGAGGCTAATAATGTATGGGGGGTTGAGATGGCCTAGTGGTCTAGAGTGCCGCGCTTCGACCTCTAGCTGGCCGGTCACCTCTGACTTGCGGCTGTGGTTTCGATCCCTGGTGTGAGCTTATGTGGTATGGAGAAAGGGGCGCCTTCTCAACCTCGTGGGTTTCCTCCGGGCCCTCAGGTTTCCTCCCACTGCTAAAGACCCCTACGCGCGAGCGAATTATTGAAATAAAATTAAACCGTATGTTAGTCCCAAAATGACCTAGGATGTGTCGAGTGGACGTTAAATCCCATTTCTCTCTCTCTCTCTCTCTCTCTCTCCCTCTCCCTCTCCCTCTCCCTCTCTCTCTCTCTCTCTCTCTCTCTCTCTCTCTCTCATGATGTTCAACTTTTATACATTACAGGCAACTAAAGATGTTAGAACTGTTTATCAGTGTATAAAATGTGATGGAATTGTTCATGTTAAAGAAGATCAAACTAGTGACGTAGATGAATATTGTCATGTTAAAGAAGAGAAAACTGATGATGTAGATGAATATTGCCATGTTAAAGAAGAGAAAACTGATGATGTAGATGGATATTGTCATGTTAAAGAAGAGAAAACTGATGATGTAGATGGATATCGGCATGTTAAAGACGAGAAAACTGATGATATTGAAACTGTTTATCAGTGTAATTTGTGTGATGAAGAATTTAAATTAGAAACTGATTTGGAAAAACACTGTGAAAAACATGTCAAAGAAGAGGAACCTGTTTTACAACATGGTAAACATTGGGAGACAAGTTTTAACCGGAATAATGAAAAAGAAATACACAATTCACAAGAGTTTAAAAAGTGTGATGTTTGTTGCGAATCATTTATTAACAGTAGTGACTTAGAGAAACATATCAGAATTCATACTGGAGAAAAGTCTTTTACATGTGATGTTTGTAGTAAATCATTTATTAACTGTAGTCGTCTACAGAAACACACCAGAATTCATACAGGAGAAAAACCTTTTACATGTGATGTTTGTAGTAAATCATTCACTAGTAGTAGCTATCTAAAGAAACATATCAGAAATCATAGTGGAGAAAAACCTTTTCAATGTGATGTTTGTAATAAATTATTTACTAACAGTAGTCGTCTACAGAAACATATAAAAATTCATACAGGAGGGAAACCCTTTAAATGTGATGTTTGTAGTAAGTCATTTGCTAAAAGTAGACATCTACAGGAGCATATAAAAAGTCATATAAGAGAAAAACCGTATAAATGTGATGTTTGTAGTAAATCATTCACATATATTTGCAAACTAGAGAGACATATTACAATCCATACAGCTGAAAGACCTTTTAAATGTGATGTTTGTAGTAAATCATTCACTGATCGTACTGGTCTACAGCAACACAAGAGAACTCATGTTGGAGAAAAACCATTTACGTGTGATGTTTGTAGTAAATCATTCATATTCAGTAATCAACTTAAGAGACATCTAAGAATTCACACTGGTGAAAAACCTTTTACATGTGATGTTTGTAATAAATCATTTGCTGTCAGTAGCGATCTACAGAGACACATAAAAATACATACTAGAGAAAAACGTTTTACATGTGAGATTTGTAGTAAATCATTTATTAACAGTAGCGATCTACAGAGGCATATCAAAATTCATACTGGAGAAAAGCCATTTACGTGTGATGTTTGTAGTAAATCATTCATTAGTAGTTGCGAGCTTAAGCGACATATCAGAATTCATACTGGAGAAAAACCTTTCACATGTGAGGTTTGTAGTAAATCATTTTCTCACCGTAGTCATCTTCAGAAACATATCCGAATTCATACTGGAGAAAAACCTTTTAAATGTGATGTTTGTCGTAAATCTTTCACTGAGAGCAGTAGTCTGAAGGTACACATGAGAATTCATACCGGTGAAAAACCTTATAAATGTGATGTTTGTAGTAAATCATTCGCCAGGTGTAGTTTACTGAAAAAACACATGAGGATGCATCCAACCGAAAGACCATAAAAAAAAAATTTGGGAATGTAGTTGATGGTTGATGTCATAGAATACATGTTTTAGCCCCCTGTGTAGTAGTTAAACAAAAAGAACTAAATCTCTAATATTCTGGACCAAGAAATTGACACAAATAGGGAGAGAGAGTAATGGGGTTTAACGTCCACTCGACACAAAGTAGGTCATTTCAGGACTAACTTATGGTTTAATTTTATTCCAATACTTCGCTTGCTCATAAGGTTTTTAGCAGTGGGGTGAAACCGGAGGACCCAAGGATCATCCACAAGGATGGACAGGCAGGCGACCCTACTCCTTGTCACGTACAACCGGGGAATTAGAAACCACGCCAGTTGACTCAGTGACAAGCTTTATGATACAGCACGCACATGTGACCAGGGTGTTGGGATGGCCTAGTGGTCTAGAGTGCCGCGCTTCGACCTCTAGCTGGCCGGTCACCTCTGGCTTGCGGCTGTGGTTTCGATCCCTGGTGTGAGCGTATGTGGCATGGAGATAGGGGCGCCTTCTCTACCTCGTGGGTTTCCGGTTTCCTCCCACTGCTAAAGACCCCTACGCGCAAGCGAATTATTGAAATAAAATTAAACCATATGTTAGTCCCGAAATGACCTAGTTTGTGTCGAGTGGACGTTAAACCCCATTTCTCTCTCTCTCTCTATTTGTGACCACATCTCCAAATTTACCTGAGCAATACACAATTGAACCCAGGAAACGTTCTCAAAAACGCAACTTGACTTCTGAGATGCACCCCTATACATAGTTGAATCATTCACACTTCACACTACAACGTCAGCAGCATGGAAGACTCGATGCTACCCAAGGTGTTGTCAATCACTTTTTGGTCAGTCAGCAACGCTTTCCGGCTACCAAGACCACAGATGATCACCCCCGGAACTGATAGACCAATTGTTACCACAAGACGACAAGACCACCATGTTGTGCAAAAGCACCTGCAGAATCTCTTCACACAGGCACCTGAGACAGCACGTCGGACAGTGGGAACACATGGAAGACTCATCAGTATTATTATTATAGCATATTTATAGTGCGCTCTTTCATAGGACATGTGCAGGGACACTTTACAAAGTGACATTGTAATCACAAATAAACAACAAGATTATGGACATGTTAACGATTGTATACAGTCAGTTAAAAGGAGCTAAATCGCTAACATTTGGGACCTAAAAATTGACATAAGTGGGTCGCAACGCATATAATACTGTAATATGAATGTATTTACACTCAATGGTTTCCGTTTTTACACTAATTTCAAATCAGTTATGTTCGGCGAAATAAGCCAGCAGTCTAAATCGAATGCATATTTCTAGCTTTGTGCAATGTTTCTAGCCTCCTTACTAAAGTCTCTTGCTAGAACTGGGGCTGAAACGCATTATGGTACACAATTCGTGTACTAATGAGAAAATGTTTATTTTGTCTTCAATATTGGATATCAGAAGCCCATCTTTTTCCAGTAAGATCACAACATCTATGGTCATTTAAATTGACCAATAATTTGTGTTTTCAATGTTGAAGATTTTGGATGATATTGAGTTAGACACTTATCTACTTTAAGTTGTTTTTTAAAAGAAAACTAAATGATAGATTATTCCATCAAACAGGTGCTTGATAACTGAAGGGGGGGTGGGACTGGCCTAGTGGTCTAGAGTGCCGCGCTTCGACCTCCAGCTGGCCGGTCACCTCTGGCTTGCGGCTGTGGTTTCGAGCCCTGGTGTGAGCGTATGTGGCATGGAGATAGGGGCGCCTTCTAAACTTCGTGGGTTTCCTCCGAGCACTCCGGTTTCCTCCCACTGCTAAAGACCCCTACGCGCAAGCGAATTATTGAAATAAAATTTTAAAAAAACATGTTAGTCCCGAAATGACCTAGTTGTGTCGAGTGGACGTTAAACCCCATTTCTCTCTCTCTCTCTTTGATAACTGAAAGAGCTCTGACCATAAGATACTAGTTGAACAGTTTGAGGCTTTAAAAGTGAAATCCCGCTTAACGACCGACCAACTCTGTATTACGGGCAACTCACGTATAGGAACACATATTAAAAGAACCATTATTTTTCTTCTTATAAATTGTACTCAGTAATACGGGCCAGTGCCAGACTGTCCGTGACAGGTGGGCATAAGCTCATTAATAAAAGTGGGCCTAAGGAAAATGAAAAAAGAGGAAGAAAAAAGAAAGATAAAGGAGAGGGGGAAAGAAAAGGAAGGAGGGCACAGGTGTAACAAAGGCCGATATCTCTGCTGTACTTTTGACCTGTGGTCACTAACATCAATATGACTATTGTCAAATAATCTTCTAGTATATACAAATGGTCATGTGGGAGAACCCCTGACCTTTAAGTACATGATTATTATATTTAATATCAATAATGTATGTATATACTAATTAACTTTTTACCTTTAAATTGGATAAGTTTTTGATTCAAATCAGTGGAGCTTTGAAGCTCACCGGAGAAGGGTCTCTCTGTTGAGAGAGACGCACAGACAGGCGTATGGACTCGCCCGAGTTCAACCGCTGCCTTGGCAGAGAGACGGAATGGAAGATGCAGTATGGTTATATGTGTTCCTGTCGTAGACATATAGTTCCAGTATATATAGTCTAGTTTCTGTAGTGTAGATGTGGGCCTATTTATGTATATATTTGATATTCTGTTACGGTTGTAAATAAAACCATACATTTATGAAACTGATTGCTGTCATCACTTACAAATAGTGTTACACAGGGGACAGGAGAAATAAAAGATAGGAAGCTTTGATCTGAAATGCTTGGAAAATGGGTTTGTGGTTGCCAAATTTCAAAATTATGCGTGGGTTGGGGGAACCCCCCAGCCACCCCTCGGACACTTCCGCGCGCTCGTGACGCACCTTCGGTGCGTACTTGTGTGGGCCTTGGTCAATGACCTGACAGCTTGACCCTTCGACCCACCACCAGTCCAACATTGATACGTGCAACTCACTATTACGGATTACGACCACCAAAGCCAGTCCCAATCAATCAATTTCATTGTTTTTCTAACTAGCGATAACAACCACTGATTGGGATTAGTCAGCTCACGACCACAGACAGGGATTAGTCAATCTAACGACCAAGATCAAAGTAATCAAACAGTCGTGCCTGATTGAGTTCTTCCCAGCCATTTAACGAACCGCTAATCTTTCTTTGTTGGTTTAATTTGTTAATCAATGGAATTTCTCATTGTGTGTTTAATTTAAACAAAGAAATGAATAATTTATTTACCGGTAGCACGACGTACCCAAACCCACCATTATTTCAACTGATATAACAATAATTTATATCGATATTTGATAATATACCGTTCTTTCTGTCAAATTGTCATTTTTAATTTAAATTTGTGTGTCAAAATGTGATTCCCACGCAAATTTGGAAGTCGTAACCAAGGGACATAACTCCTAATACACAAATCTAATCAAAACAACCATTATTTCAACTCATATCACAATAATTTATGTCGATTTTTTCATAATCCATCGTTCCTTTTACCAAATTGTCATTTACATTATGATGTTTTTGTGTCAAAATGTGATTTCTAACAAAGGGACAACTCGTGTTAAATCCAAATCTACCATCATTTCAACAGTTTAGAATCATAGCCTTTTTGTGTCAAAATCCGTTCTTATTCGAGTACAGAAGGAAAATAACTCACGGACCGCATAACGCTATAACAAGGAAAATTTTCTTTCAATGAATTAAGTATAGCCCTTTCCTGGTCACATCCCAATTTTCACTCCCCAGGTACCCCATAAACATTGCAACATGGGGACCATATGGGGAAAAAGGGGCTGTGGGCCCAGATCATACCACAAGGTTCCCATACTGGACCCATATTATCTTCCCACATACAAATGTAGGCAAATACACTTTATTTTCATATATATTAATATCACAGAGACAAGCCAAATGATATAATGTTTACTTCTTTCTTACAATGATAATCTGACCTTTTAGTGTGTGTATCTGGGGCCAATATGGGATCTATATGGGATTTTCTGCATTAACAACTCTATTTTTGTATACATGGGGCCAATATGGTGTCCATATAGGATTACCCATTTGTGTATCTGGGGCCAATATGGGATGTATATGGGATTACCCACATTAACAACTTTGTTTTTGTAAACATGGGGCCAGTATGGTGCCCACATGGGTATTACCCATGTTTGTATCTGGGGATAATATGGTATCTGTATGGGATTACATATTAACTTTTGTATATCTGGGACCGACATGGTATCTATATGGGATTACTTATTTCCGTATGTTAGCTCATTATTGAACCCACACTTTTAGTTATGTGTACCTTGAACCAACATGTGCACCCAGAGTCTGTGTGGTATGGATATGATATAACCACATTCATGTATATATGGGCCCAATATGGTATCCATATGGGAATACCCACATGTGTATCTGGGGTCAATATATCTATATGGCATTTCACATAATAATGGTTACATGAACTTCTTTCTTACATTAACCTCGTTTACATTACAAATTTTAAGCGTGCCAGGTACCGTTCCTGGTACGGCACCGTTAATTTTTTTGTAGTGTAAACGGGTCAAACACAAACGTGCCTTGCTGAGTACCGTGCCAATCTGGCTCACTGAAGTGAGGTGGTCTCGGTACCGTGCCGAGAACAGTTCACTTTAAATTTTCGTAGTGTAAACGCTAACCGGTCTGAGCACGGATTACTGCGCATGCGCCAAATGAACCTTGACCTTTTTTCCCGCGAACTTTGACAGCTCTGTCATCAGTCCTGTCAAAATGGCTGCCCGTGGAACTGTATGGACGCACGAAGAAACCGTTGATTTAATTTCTCTGTGGGGGAATGAAAACGTTCAAGCTCAACTGGAGGGTGCAAGACACAATCACAAAGTTTATACACGTCTTGCAGAATCCCTGGCAGAATTAGGCTACGAACTGCGAAATCACAAGCAGTGTCAAGATAAAATTAAGAAGCTGAAGGTGAAATACCGCGAAGTGTTGGACCACAATAATCGGTCAGGAAAGGGGCGAAAGATCTGGGAGCATTTCGATAGGCTCGACCGAATCCTCGGATCAAGGCCTACTTCACGGCCTGAAGTTCTTCTTCAGTCAATAGATGACGACTCGGAGAAAGAAGAGAGTGATGCGTACACCATCGAAGAAGAAGAAGTGGATATTGATGGCACAAGTGCCACAAGTCTTGTTGAACTTGAAGACCAAAGATCATACGGAGGTAATACAATTCTAAATACAAATTTGTGTAGCGCAATTTTTGAACAACTGTTTTTGTACTGGTATTACGACTGTGTATTCTTGCTTATGGTTGTTATTGTCCAATTGTAATTGACATCATAATAATTATCTTAACTCTTTTCATTGATTATTAATCACTTGCGTGTAATTATGTATAATAATAACCCTACTCTAATCGTATATTTTTTATTATAATGCTAGTACAGAATGCACCTACATATGTTCATGATTGATGAATAGGTTCATGATTGATCGGGTGGGGGTGGCCTAGTGGTCTAGAGTGTCGCGCTTCGACCTCTAGCTGGCCGGTCACCGCTGGCTTGCGGCTGTGGTTTCGAGCCCTGGTGAGAGTGTATGTGGCATGGAGATAGGGGCGCCTTCTCAACCTCGTGGCTTTCCTCCGGGCACTCCGGTTTCCTCCCACTGCTAAAGACCCCTACGCGCAAGCGAATTATTGAAATAAAATTAAACCATATGTTAGTCCCGAAACAACCTAGTTGTGTTGAGTGGACATTAAACCCCATTTCTCTCTCTCTCTCATGATTGATCAATATGTATACCCTTACTAATTGTTTTGCAAAATAGATTTAATCTTCTTTTTTTTTAATGAACAGGAGACAAGAGTGATGATTTACTAGATGTGGATGAGTCTGATGTTGATGGAGATTCTTCAAAAGGTGTCGTATATAATTTAATCTGCATCTTAGAAAATACATTTGAGACAATAAAATGTAATCTCAATTTTAAAATTTGTTTCGCTTTATTGGGGGAGAAGACAATATCATTCCAAAAAAAACCTAGCCCATTCGAAATCGAATTAATATCAGTTGGCAGTGGTGCCACTGTTCACGTAAAATGTCCCTCATAACATTGTTTATATCTGTCTACATTTAAGCAGAAAAGCAAGACATTTAGACCCTTTTACAATATAAATATTATATAAACACTGACATATAAATAATAATTTGTTTTGTATTTTTATTAGATCTAGCACCCAAAGATGCATCAACACCCATAAGTTTTAGATCTGGTAAACATTGTCGAAGTAAAGATGAAGTGGACACCCAGAGAGTAAAAAAACAAAAGAAAACAAAAACAGAAAAGGCGGTGGACTCTGCCATAGATAAGTTTACTGCTGTGCTGAAAGAGGTGGACAGTAATTTTCTGGAAATAGAGAAAGGCAAATAAAGGAAGATGCAAATAAAAAAAGTCTATTTGATCTTGTAGCTGAAATAGAAAAGAATCGAATGCAGGTTTGATTACTCATGTTTTCTTAAACAATTAAATACACTGGATTTTGCGGTTTAGCATCTGACTGATGATCACAAGGGGCGGTCTTGATAGTTCAGAGCAAACTGGATTTCTTCGGCTCCCTTTATTTGACAGATATTCCGATATATTTTGTCATATACAGAATAATCAATACATATGAATGAATACAACAACAGGGTATTATACCATGTAATGACCAACGAGTTTTTATCGGCAAAGCATAGTCAAAAATACTGACTTCACTAGCCGAGTTCGTAGCAGAACAGTAGGACGTTAAACCCCATTTCATTTCAAAAATGATTCCTATACAGACGCGGATACAGAGGACGGGCGCACGCCCCCTCTATTTTTTTGCAGTGACGAACATATATTCTCGCGAGAAAGGAAAACAACAGTTTAGGTTGGAAATCGTAATTTACAGTACCAGTATGAAATTAGTCCTTGTGGGCATTTTTGTCCACTCAAAAATCATGGGTCGAGCTTCGTACTCCCTACTTGGTGCAGCACTTCCCCTTCTGAAGATCCTGGATCCGCCCCTGCTATAAACGCTAATCGTGGAAAATTTGAATGTTACATCATGTCGTTTGCTGTTTTTTTACGGCAAAACTTTGCCCGGTTGGTGCCTACATGCCCAGGCGCGGATACAGCGGGGGGCGCACCCGGCGCACGCCCCCTCTATTTTTTGCGGTGGCGAACAATTTGTAGCTCCATATATTCTCGCGGGAAAGGAGAACAAAAACAGTTTAGGTTGGAAATCGTAATTTACAGTACTAGAATGAAATTAGTCCTTGTGGGCATTTTTGTCCACTCAAAAATCACGGGCCGGGCTTCGCACTCCCAACTTGGTGCAGCACGCCCCCCCTTTCTGAAAATCCTGGATCCGTCCCTGCATGCCATTAATCTACATTTCATTTCATTTTACCACTGTTTCTGCCTATCCTTAATTCCTTTGAGCTGATTCTAATTCCAATGTCGTTTGTTTTCTCATTAGACTCAAGAACGAATGCGGAAACAAGACCGTGAGCATGAATTGAAAATTTTCAGTATGATGATGCAGGCCATGAACGGGGCACATGGAACACAAGCAAAAAATCAGTATCCCAGTCAGATGTCTGAGATACCTTCCAGAGTGACGCCTGTGATAACTTCCAGGCAGAACAACAGCCAGGACAGTTTAAATTACCATTATGAAAGTGAAATGCCCTCATTTTCCAATTTTGGGCCTTATTCGTTTGGTGATAATTCAGTGTAAAGTAGATGAAGGTGGATAGTTGATGTGCCAAATAATATTTTGATACATTTGTTTTTGTTAAGCAAAGCTAAATATATATTTTTTTATTATGTCCAAAGATACATTATGTAAAATTTAGATAAAGAGCTGACCATTCTTCCTAAAATAGCTCAAAAATAGATAATGTAAAATTTCATTTAAATTACTTCATTCTAAGCCAAGTTATCACTGTCTGTAGTTTTGACAAGATGTGTGCATTGTAGTAACCGGGGCACTCGTCTTTTCGAGACATAGCCTCGCTTTTTATACGCCCACATTAATTATCCTTCTATATAACTAACTGAAGTGACGAGTGGTAACAGATACACGGGCAAATTTCTGTTCTCCTATAATTCCTTCGAAGACCAAAAGTAGTTATATGGGACCGCAAGAGCATATCTGACAATTCAAAATAATAATTGACTGTAACTAGATAAGAGAAATCGAGAAATATATGGAAAAGGTCCGCCTTTATTTCTTAAAGAATGAATAAAAAAAGGGAATATACAGACTATTTCTATTTATCTCGTTTTCCCTTACCTAGTGACATTCAGTGAGCAGAAATCGCCTGTGTATCTGCTGTCACTCGTCACATATTTGGAACGTGTTTAACCAGTTCTGTCATATATGTGATAATGGTCAACTCCAAGATTGCCCTTTATGCTGTAGCGCCCAAGCTCTGTAAAATGTAGAATTTTTGATTTTCATAAATAATGTTAACAATTTAATTCAATGTTGTTCATTTTGACATATAACAATGAGTGAAAAGTTTTTGTAATTAACATTTTTGTTATGAATAAAATTGTTACAAATGTATGTATGCAAGGGTTCATGTTTATCCATTAAGAAAATTACAAAATGCATTGCGAATGTTGCCTGCAGATGCAAATTCTTGCTCATTGTCCATGTTTTCGACCACTGGAGTTGGTTTTGGATTATCAAGTTCAATGTTCCACTGGTCGAAATACACTTCTCCCTGTTTCTCACATATGTTATGCAGTACACAACATGTAAGTATTAAGTCTGGGGTATCTTTTATATCACAATCAACTCGTTTTTGCAAACGTCTCCATCTACCCTTAAGGCTTTGCTATTGTTCATAATGAAGCGGAGTCGTGTGAGCTGATATTAATGTTATTATTTTGTAATAATTGTAATTGAGATAGCGACTGGAAATTTTGAGACAACGTTCCTATATTTATGAAGCTAATAATAACACGAAGACCGTATTTTTTACTTCGGTATTTATATTTTTAAAAAGTACTTAAATATAGATCCCATACTATGGGCCATATAGCAGTAGATTGCAAAGCCTATGCGTGAACTGATATTTGATGTTTTTGTTATTTTGTAATAATTTTGAAATAGCGACTGGAAATTTTGAGACAACTTTCCTATATTTATGAAGTTAATAATAACATGAATACTATATTTTTTTACTTCAATTTTTATATTTTATCGATCTACAGATTTTCTTGAATTGTTTTGTTTTGGGTCCATTATTTAAGGATGTAAATATCATGTGTATTTTTGTAACCAAGCTGATTCTTTAAATTTATTTTCACAGAGAAAAAAAAAGATGCACTTAAAATATTTTCGTTTATAAATAATTTTTTATATTTTATCGATCTACAGAATTTCTTGTAAAAATAAAACTACTTTTTTGTTTTGGGTCCATTATTTAAGGATGTAAATATCATGTGTATTTTTGTAACCAAACTCATTCTTCAAATCTATTTTCACACAAAAGAAAAGATGCACTTAAAATATTTTCGTAGCAAAAATAAAAATCTTGATATTAGAATCATTGTCTTCATACTTGATCTTTTTAATTCAAATTGATTCATTATAATTTTTTCCAAAGAAAAAAAAATACCAATCTGAATATATAAGGATTATGTATGCTGGTGTTATTCAATAAAGTTCTCCAGCATTTTGCAGCATGGTTTCTCCCAGTCGGTAGTGTAGGAGGGACAACATTGAAAAGAACAGTGTCTAGTTGTTTAGATGGGACAAAAAACACAAGCTCATTGGTACACATTGGCATCATAATTTTGTAAACAAACTGATTCTTCAAAACAATTTTCAATGAAAAAAAGGAAGGAGAGTTTTGCCTGGACAGCATCTGTCTGTCCATGCTTCTTCAATTTTGAACTATATGGAATTGGGTTTTAACATTATCTTGTCAACACATGCAATCCTTCAGTATTTCGTTACGATAACATATGGTAGTCTTTATTCTATGACTATTTGCAAAATCCAAGGAAGGAGAATTTTGCCCGGATAGCATCTTCCTGTCCATGCTTCTTCAATTTTGAACTATTGTTCTTAAGAGTTAAACGACAACTTCCACCGAAGGTGATATAGTAGACAAGTCTTATTTTGCATTGTTATTATCAAAGCGCACACGCAGGTGTCTTTCGTGTGGGAGTAAACCATGAATTTGAGAAGGAGAGGGGTTTAATATAGGCTATGCCTGTTCCCCAATCCCTATTCAGATACAAATCTGAATAAAATACTGCTTATAAAAAAAAAAGAATTTGAGAAGGCGCCCCTATCTCGAAGCCACATATGCTCACACCAGGGATCGAAACCACAACAGCAAGCCAGAGGTGACCGGCCAGAAGAGGTTGATGCACCGCACTCTATACTATCCCAACCCCCCAATTTTGAAGTACATATGTACAGGGGTCTTTTCTTGTTAGAAGAATATTACTAACAAATATTTCAACAACAATAAGATACATAAAAAAAAGAACCCCTTTATTTATTTTAACAATTACAGACATTAAAAAAAAATAACCTGAAAACCTCTGAATAGCAATAGAGGATCAGTTTTTTCTGAACACGATAGAGGCTGCATATTTTAACAGATGGAGGTTTATCTCCTATTTTTCTGCATGGTTTGGCAAATAATGACAAGTGTTTGTCATACAGTGTGCTATGAAGTAAATTTTGTCCAGACAGCAGACTAATTAATTACCTACTCTTATTTCGAAAATTGTCAAGGATTCTTTTACATGTACTCCAACGAATCGAATAGACAATGTCCTTGCCATACGATTACATCATGTGTACCTACTTCAAGAATACACATGATGGCAAATGGCCGCCATTTAAAATACTACGCCCGCCTCTTAGAGACGATAACTTAACTCGCTATAAATTGTAAAAAAATTTACTTCGGCTAGAATTAAAAAACACCTAAGATTAACATTTGCTAAAAATTTCTTAAAAAACAACCTAAATTTATGGAAATGGGGCCAAATCAAATCAGGCAAATTACATCAAATAGTCCATGTTAAACGTATAGCAAAAATTTTAAACTAACGCGAGCACGCGCGTTTCTAGACAACGCCATAGCGGGTCATAGCAACCAGTGAGTATAAATTGGAAATCCCCAATGACGTAGATATTATAAATTGGAAAGCCGAGTCTGTCTTAAAATAAGTAGTACCGTCAGTAAACAAGATGGAAGCCATCTGCTATCGTGTTTGATCATGGAGTAGGCAAGCACAGGTGTGTCGTATGTGTCCTTGCCAGGCCCTCTTCCGAAATTACTGACAAAGTATTTTTCACACTTTATTATTTATGGAAGGTTGTAGCAGTGAAGAGCTTATCTTATATTCAGAGGCCTACAAAAGAAAGAAAGTACAGGGTAACGGGTATTAACATTTTCATAAAGAAATTGAGGAGTTTAAAGGGGTATTAATAATAATATTTTCAACATAATCCTAACAGACAGTTTTCAGATCCAATAATTATGTATCATTAAATAAATATGGTGTAAGAATGAAAAAAAACATGACACTATCTGACATTTAGATTTACATTCATGCAAATTTTATAATGTCAATACGACCAATATTTAAAAGAATTATCTTAATTTGAACATAGTCGGAAAAATAAAGGTCTGGGTACCTATGAAATTTCAACGTAAAAATATAGAGCAATGGTGTATACACCTTGTCTCAAAATTTGAGCTAAAAAAATTGAGTTGTTTTGACTAAGAATGGCTAAGTTGCTTATCCGGACACGTAACGCTTTTAAAATTTCGGGTCATTTTTTTTCGTTGGGTGACCTGAAAATCGATTCCCTAAGATCTATAATACAGTGAATGGCCTATGTGCTGTACTTGATAGCGATCGGTATTTTTCACCTACACATATAATGTTTTCAATATTAAATGAGGGCTTAGAAACAGAACATCCATTCAAATGATTTTTTTTAAAAGTTTACCTTGAAATTTCTGTGTGCAAACATATTGTTTTAAAATACTGATAGCACATTTGAATTTGACAAAATGCTGAGACCATTCATTAAAGTCTAAATTTTATAGAAAATTTCCTTAGGATATTATTTGATTTTTCCTACATCTTTAATTGATAAAGACAGATTTTTTATTTATTTATACACGTAAAGACGTATATAGGGTATATCTAATTATCAAAACAGTTTTTCTTACAATCTAAAACTAAAAGGGAAATTTTAGCTATTAACTTACTTTTTTTGAGGGGGGGGGGGCTATGAAGACACCTTGAAGTAATGAATATTGATACACCAAAAAAAAACCGTAGGCCTAAAGTAAAGATAAAACATGACTATATAGGCCTACATGTATACAGGCCTATATAATTAGAAAATTGTAGATTCTAGACTAGCTGCATAGTTTTTATTACGTTTGACGAAATATTATTATATCGAATAGAAACAAATTGAGGTTTTATAATACAATAGAATGCATCCTGGACGCATTCTCACTGAAAATGATTATTCAATAACTTATACTTTTTATGTGTTATTGTTGTAGGCCTGTGTCGGCTGGGTACCGTAGTATCCTTTTAATTTTTATACGAACGAAACATGTACTGACAACTAACCGTATTGATACAAAATAACTTACACATGGTTAAACATTAATTTCGGATATATCTTGGTAATTGGAAGTTGTGCAGACGATGTTTTTTTCTTATTTTATTCCGAAGCTCACAGGACTCTATACGCATTTCTTCAGGGTTTTGTTTAACCGGAAGTAACTTAGGTTCTGAAACTTCGCGCATGCGATAAATAACATAAACCACCAGTCAGACTTCCTTTCTAGTACAGTTCTATGGTTTCATTAACCATTGTAATAAAGGGTAGGCAGGGTCACCAAGAATAACAGCTGGAACCTGAACACCAGAAATATTTCTGGAATGATTTGCAAAGAGTTTCCCTTCTTGACCCATGTTATACAATTTGGAATTAGCTAGAACTCTGGCATCATGCACCCGTCCTGGCCAACCAATACATGTGTCACGAAACAAATAATTAGAATCTACAACTGCTTGCAGAAGAATACTGTACCATCCCTTTCTGTTGTAATAATCTGTATGATCATGCTTAGGAGCGATAATAGAAATGTGGCAACCGTCAATTGCACCAACACTGTTTGGAAATCCCCTTTTTTTGTTCAAAATTTAACATGATCTCGTACAATTCATCTCCCTCGGGTAGATATATGTATCTTTTTGAAAGTCTTTTATTGATGATTTTGCAAAATTCTTTTAGAATCAAACATATTGATGAGCGAGAAATGCCAAAAAGGTGGGATATTGTTCTGTATTCACATGGAGTTGCAAGTGTCCAAAGGGATATTGCTACTCTCTTTTCAACAGGTATGCATCTTCGAAAAGATGTATCTTTTCGTTTGATGTAAGGTCTCAATGCATCGCATATCATATTGAAGGTGTCTTGTCTCATTCTAAAAAGAAGAAATTACATTTCAATTAAAGGTTGTTGATATTCCTTTGAAGAATTGGCAAACTTCACTACTGTGAAAGTTGAATTTAATCTGTCCATTAAGAGTCTTAATCCCTTCAGTATTTACAAATATCTAGAAGTGAATATTTGGCATCCTCTGCATGCATTATAAAAGGGACATGTCCTGAACAAGCCAGCTTCGTCTAAGCAAAAATAATTACTAAAATCTTTTGACGATCAACTGAATAACTCAAGCCAAAAGTTTATCTTCGTGGGTGGATTAACCAAGCTGTGAAATTTAGATTGTTCAAAAAAAAAAGCAATTGGCCATCTGCATACCTATAAAATATTTTGCTTATTGGAAATGCTGAATGTTTTGTCATTTACTTTCTCCATGCAGTGCAGCCCAACATAAAACCTTTGAAATGTATATTATCAATATCAGTTACTGTACCGTACCTGAAGTTTTCAATCCATTGCTCTTCATTGAAAGTGTTGCAAACAATGTAATTCCACCATTCCCCACTTCTTTCATGTGCCCACAAAGATCTAAAAAAAAACATAGCATGCATAAATGACAGATAATTTGCTTTTTGTTAGCTTTCATCTATTTATTTATGACCAATTGGCAATTTACAGTAGCCTAGTACAGTACAGTTGAATTTCACTGCCCACTGCAGTCATTCATTGGAACAAGGAGTTGAACATTATTGTGAAGGACAACCCAGTGATAGTGTCTTTCCACCCCAAACACCCATTTCAATAAAGCCATGCAGATATAATTATTATATTCTGAATAATAACGTTTAACTTACCTGTGTACACGGCGAGATTCCAAAACTGAGAAATACAAAGTATTAAAGTGATTGCCGGATAAGAACAAGTTAGATAAACTTACATTCAATCTCTTGTAATAATCTGGTAACTCTAGTTTAGTGAATCGTAGACTACTGACTAGGTCTGCGTATCTGGATCTTCTGCGACCTCTAGGTGAACACTTGCCTCTTATATACACCTCATGCACGTGCATCTCAAGTCAAGTCTGCATTTGGGCGACTCATAAATGTGCGTGAGTATTAGGCGTTCTCTGAATACAGTTGCGTTTGGGCGAGCCATACCAACGTTAGTAGTAGAAAAGGCTTACTGTGGCTGTATAGAAGATAGATTAGATATATTATAATCTAAACCGTACCACAAAATACAACACACCTCCCAGTTTTAAAAAGGCTTCAGATAGGAACAGGGCTAGACCCAAAAAGATCTACCCAGCTAGTATGAAAGTACCTCAGGCTTACTCAGCATCAACTATAAAGAATAACCAATACCTAAAATTAATCTACCTGTGGATAAATGCTAATTCCTGGGCGAGATCCGAAAATCTGCCCCTAAAAAGGAATTTAAATAACTAAAGCAACTTAAAACGTTCATGTTCCTCGGGGGAAAGCATATTTAGGGCCACCACTAGAATCCTCCAGTGGAAAAACCCCGCAAAACTATTTAACGGGGACAGTTTAAATGGATGAGGAATGGGCCAATGGAATAATCTACAAGCCCTAGTAAATTCCTGAACATCCCCCGGGGAAAGATAATTAAACTCTGTTACCACCCTAGCCCTGTTTACTAAACTCCATAAATTTGTTAATGAACCCCCCGTATGAGATACTCTGGTGGCCAAAATCTTAACAACCTCTAACTTCCGATATAACCGTGCCTCTGAGGAATACCCTAACCCAAACACCCTTGGCAAATGATTAAACATCACATGTCTCTTGACTGACTTAGAAAAATAAAAACAACCCCTAACTGGGCAGAGCTGAGCTCGCCCCAAACGACTCTGAGACTTTGGTTTTTGAATTACTTGGGTACTTCCGGAACTCTCCTCTACAACTGGACTGACTCTCCAATTAAAGTCCGGTCTCATCATTGGGTGACACGGAATCTCAACTTCATCCTCCTCAACCAACTCCTCCTCAACAACCACCTGCTCCTCCTCAACAACCACCTGCTCCTCCTCAACAACCACCTGCTCCTCCACAGCCAACGCCGACCTCTGCGTTTCCTCCCTTTCTTCTTTCAACATTGCCAATGATAATCTCACTCTCTTACACTCCAACTCAAACCCCTCCACCTCTCCATCTTCCGGGGTCAACACCAACAACTCCTCATCCCAATCTTCCATTCTCCTCTTTCCTTTACCTTTAATAACTTTAAACCACCCATCCATCTAAAATTAATGTCCAAAAAAAACCAAAATTTAATTCTTACCTGGGCTAGATACACCTGCCCCTTTTTTCTTTATATTATCTAATTTTCATACCTGGTCACACTGTGGACATTTATAAATATCAATGCTCTCGGCCTCTTGAGGGGTAATACCAACACAATGACCATGAAACCATTCGAGACAGAAATCACACTGTAATCCAAATTGGTTTCTTCACGGTTTTCTGCACAGACAGTAAATTTTTCTCCCCTGGAGATCCCTATCTGTTCTAACCGTATTGCCCTCAATAGCTTTTTTACGTGCTTGAATTGCCCAAGGGGGAGCATTCGCTTCCGGACAACTTTTTATCCGATCATGGTGCATGACTGACATGGAACTTCTAGTTTTAACCCGATACAATCCAGCAGCCAATTTCTCAGTTACTACCCCAGGGCCCCTCCAATACTAGATTAATTTCCGGGCCTTCCCTTTTGGAGTAGAAGTATCCAAAATATATACAAAAGCCCCCACTTCATAAAGTCGTTCTCTCAATTTTATATCATAGTCCCTTTTCATGCGCTTCTGTGCCATCCCTAAATTTTCCCTCGCAATCTCGTGGGCCAATGTTGCAGATTCCTCCAAGTCTACCAAGTATTGATTTACCATCTGTATATCCACATTCACTGGACTCCCAAACATAAGATTTACTGGAATATTTATTTCCCTTCCTAGCATTAACCGATTTGGGGTAAATCCGGTCTGTCTATTTACTGACGACCTTAACGCGCCTGCTAATTGAGCTAAATGTTGATCCCAATTATCCTGTTTTTCATCTACAAAACACCTAACCGCGTCCATCAGTGTTCGATTATACCGTTCAGCTTGCCCATTCGAAGAAGGACGGTATGGAGTCGTTCGTGCTTTATGAATTTGCATCTGCAGGCACAATTCATTAAACAAGTCACTCTGAAAATTCCTACCTTGATCAGTGAAAATTTGAAAGGGATACCCAAAACGAGAGAAAAATTGATCTATCGCGGCTTGTGCAGTTGCCTCGGCAGTTTATGAGGATAACGGAACACACTCTACCCATTTTGTAAATTGATCTACCATCATTAGAATATGTTCATTACCACGAGTTGACTTTGGTAAAGGTCCAAGAAAATCTAAATGTACCCTTTCCATAGGAGAACCAGACTGATAAGACACTAAACCTGAGCGAGCATGAAAAGTAGCCTTTATACAAGTACTACAAACTTTACAGTTTTGCAAATAAGCTGCCACATCCTTCGACATACAGTACCAAAAATAATTCATTCCAATCTTCCGTTGAGTTCTCCTTAAACCTTGGTGTCCTGCGGAAGGGAGGTCATGACACAAAGCGATAATCTCTGGTATACAATTTTTAGGCACCACTAATTGAGACGACCCATCTGTGGGATCTTTCCTAAACAGAATTCTTTTATCATTTAAGTAAAACAGTTCCTTATGAATCCAATAATATTTAGCTGCAGGACTAGTAAGGATTAGCTCCGCTTCTAATGGGGAACTCCCATCCTTAAGCCAGGCAAGGATAAATCTAAAATCTGAATCTTTGTTTTGACTTTCCACCATTTCCTGTTCCGAATTCTGATTAGCTAAAGTTATCTGCCTAACAAATTTATCCTTTTCAACCTTATACGATGCACTTTTTCTATCAATCGAAAATCCGGATACCAACATCCCATTAATATTATAAGACCCTGATTGGCTAGAATCATCCTCCCAATCCGATAATAACTCCTGTGACAAAATTCTATTTACAACCGGTTCCTTAGGAACCCTAGATAAAGGTACCGATTCCTCTACTTCTATAAATTCAGCCCAATCTTCATAAGCCTTACAACAATATTTACACCCCCCACAGGGTAAAGCTTCCGGTAGAATTTGTGTCTTGAAATCGGGACAAGGGCCTAACTCGGGCGAGCGCGTTAAAAAATCCGCATTTACATGTCTCGCTCCAGGTCGATGCTTAACCGTCATATCATATTGTGACAATTCCTCCAACCATCTAGCTAGCTGTCCATTGGGTTGTTTAAATCTCAAGAGCCACGTTAAACTACTATGATCCGTCCGTAACGTAAAATTTCGTCCCAACAAATAATGTCTATATTGTCGGGTGAACCTAACTACGGCTAAGAGTTCTTTCCGGGTCGTGCAATAACGTCTTTGCTCCGGAGTTAAAGAAACACTACTGTATGAAATCACTTTTTCTTGTCCATTTTGCACTTGACTTAAAACAGAACCAATAGCCATGTTAGACGCATCTGTATCCAATATGAAATGATCCTGGGCGTTCGGAAGGGATAAAACTGGAGGAGTTATCAAAGACCGCTTAATATTTTCAAAAGCCGTTTGTTTTTCTACATCCCATGAAAAAGGTTGCTTCCCGGTTATAGCATACAGTGGAAAGGCCATTTGTGCAAAATCCTTTATAAATTCTCTATGATAATTCGCAAAACCTAAAAATTTCTCGACTTCTTTAGTATTCTTGGGTACGGGCCGAGATTTGACAGGCTCTATATGTTTATAACTCATTTTTAACCCTTCCCCGTTCACTATCCTCCCTAAAAATTCTACTTCTTCTTGAAATAGAACGCATTTCTTTGGTTTCAATTTCAATCCATATGTTTGTAATCGCGTAAGGACTTGCCTAACATTAGCCAAATGATCGTCAAAATTCCTTCCCATAATTAATATATCATCTAGAAAGGCTAATGCTATATTCCAAGTTAATCCATGCATAACTAAATTGATAGCCCTAGAAAATGTTGAAGGGCTGTTCGTGAGCCCAAAAGGGAGTCTACGGAATTCAAATAATCCATACTTAGTTATGAAAGCGGTCTTTTTCTGATCCTCTTGCTTTAAAGGGATTTGGTAATAAGCATTTGTCATGTCCATTTTAGAGAAGAACTTACTACCCCCTACGGTATCAATTAAAGGTAAGGGAAAACTATCTTTGACAGTTACTGCATTAAGTGCTCTATAATCAATACACCACCTAACCGAACCATCAGGTTTCCTTATTAACACCGGTGGACTTGCCCAGTCGGATGATGACGGGTGAATTATCTTCGCGTCTAACATTTTTTTTATTAGAGATTCTTCCTCATTGGCAAAACTAATAGGCGTACGACGAATCCGTTGTTTAATCGGTTTAGCGCTGCCCGTATCTATAGAATGTTCCAAGACACCAAAACTACCCAAATCGTATTCTGTTTTAGCGAAAACATCCTGAAACTCAATTAAAATTTTAGCCAATGACTGAGCTTGTTCTTCTGTTAAATTACTTTTAGATTTTTCAAATAATGAGATCAAATGTTCTGGGATAGTTTCTGTATCTTGTTCTCTTATCAATGCTTCCTCCATGCTACCTTCACGTTGAAGAATGGAGACATTTTCTATTTCTACTGCCTTACCAATAACTTCCTTATTTTTAAGAACTACTGACTCATTGGAACAATTAATCACACACACATTCGGCTGATTCCCTGAAGCATTTAATGTACGACTGATTAACACATCATTCCTTTCCAATGGCTCTACCATGTATGAACCCACCCCCTCTGATTCGACATGACACCTTAATCTCAGAACCGTTTTAGGAGGGATGATAGTTCTATTAGGCACTGTCACTCTAGCTACATGCGAGTTGTTACTTTGTAATTCGATAGTCTCACCCTCTGCGATTAAGCAATGATTCCCTAAATCCAAAATCATATTCCTAGTCATTAAAACGTTCAAACCTATGATCACATCATCCGAAATATCTGCCACATAAACAAAATCCTCCAATGCAACCTCCCCCACCATAATTTGCACAGGGCCTATAATAAAACCCTCTAATTTAGCCTTACCTGCCGTATTTAAACATGCATCCCTAATCTTCAAGGGTTTTTCAGGTAACTTATCATAAAACGCCCTAGATAAAATAGTAATCTCTGCTCCTGTATCAATTATTCCATTAGTCTTTACTGTTTGAATTCCTACTGGTACCCGTAAAGAATACGGTGAATGACCCGGCAAGTTTGGTCTGGATATTTCCAGGTCCTTTTTGACAGTTGAGGACGAGTTCCGACCCGTAGAGTCGCCCTCTTTCAGTTTAACGCTTGAGCGTCTTCTGAGAACGTGACCTTAGCAGCGGATTTATTCAAAGGGCATTCCCTAGCAAAATGCAACGGAGAATTACATTTAAAGCACTCTCCTGAATTCCTACCCCTGGGTGATGGAGATCTACTACGTTGTATTCTACACAACCGTTCTATTACACTGGTCAATTTTTTAACCTCCTCCTTAATACAATCAATTTCTTTTACCCACTCTTTATTGTCGGGTTTAGGGGACTTTGCTTTGGGAGCTACCCTGACCGGTGACGGACTAGTCTGTCTACAATATGCTTGGGTCGTGGGTGAACGTATACTTTGGCTATCATAGCGGCGATTTGGGGAACGGGATCTATTAAAAGCTATCCGACTGTCACGATTTACCGGAATAGACTCAGAAACATGTCGGTACCATTTTAACCTATTTAATGTTTCATCAAAATCTTGCAACCGTAGATTAGCCACGTATCTACTTCCCTCTATGTCCCTACTTCCCGATAATAACTTCGAAATGGCCTGTTTCATAACAAAATTCCTGGGCAAGGCCGGGAAAGCTTTATCAGCCAACATTTGTACCCGGACTGCCCAATCATCCAGATTCTCCGAAGAGTCTTGCTTAGCTTGCTGAAAAAGACTTTCCATTTGTTCCGGAAATTCAACAAAACCAAATCGACGACCTAATTTAATCATAATATCTTCAAAAGTTAAATATCTACAACTCCTATTCAAATAACAAAAGTATTCACTAGCTTTCCCAGTTAAACAATAACATAGGCAATCTCTACACAATTCATCATTATCCCTCCATACTTGGCTTTTAGCAAATCTGTGAAATTTTTCTTCAAACACATCCCATAACCCCTTGTTATTCTCGTCCCCACTAAACATCAGATTTCTCGGAATTCTGCCATAATCCACAACATTCTCTTTTAATGGCCCCCTATCACCTACCCCTGGAGTTTCCGGAATACAAAACGGTTCCCTGTATACTGGAGGAGCCGGTAACCATTTACCCCATAAACATTGCAACATGGGGACCATATGGGGAAAAAAGGGGCTGTGGGCCCAGATCATACCACAAGGTTCCCATACTGGACCCATATTATCTTCCCACGTACAAATGTAGGCAAATACACTTTATTTTCATATATATTAATATCACAGAGACTAGCCAAATGATATAATGCTTACTTCTGTCTTACAATGATAATCTGAGCTTATAGTGTGTGTATCTGGGGCCAATATGGGATCTATATGGGATTTCCCGCATTAACAACTCTGTTTTTGTATACATGGGGCCAATATGGTGTCCATATAGGATTACCCATTTGTGCATCTGGGGCCAATATGGGATGTATATGGGATTACCCACATTAACCACTCTGTTTTTGTAAACATGGGGCCAATATGGTGTCCACATGGGATTACCCATGTTTGTATCTGGGATAATATGGTATCTTTATGGGATTACATATTAACTTTTGTATATCTGGGACCAACATGGTATCCATATGGGATTGTGTATGTTAGCTCATTATTGAACCCATACTTACTGTGTGGTATGGATATGGTATAACAACATTCCTGTTGATTATTAAATATGGGCCCAATATGGTATCCATATGGAAATACCCACATGTGTATCTGGGGTCAATATATCTATATGGCATTTCCCCCACATATAATATATCTAATTCTAATATGGTATCCATATGGAGTTACCTACATGTGTTTCTGGGTCCAAAATAATATATATGGTTTATTTACCACATATAAAATAATTATATAGGTCTGGGTCCAATATGGTATCCATATGGGCCCCATAAACATTGCAATATGGGGACCATTATGGGGAGAAAATGGGCTGTGGGCCCAGATCATACCACATGGTTCCCATACTGAACCCATATTATCTTTCCACATACAAATGTAGGCAAATACGCTTTATTTTCATATATAATAATATCCCAGAGATAGGCCAAATGATATAATGGTTACATGAACTTCTTTCTTACATTGATAATCTGACCTTATAGTGTGTATATCATATCTGGGGCCAATATGGGATTTATATGGTATTACCCACATTAAAACTCTGTTTTGTAAACATGGGGCCAATATGGTGTCCATATGGGATTACCCATTTGTGTATCTGGGGATAATATGGTATCTGTATGGGATTATATGATAAATTTTGGTTATCTGGGCCAACATGGTATCCATATGGGATTACTTATTTGCATATGTTAGCTCATTATTGAACTCACATTTTTAGTTGTATGTACCTTGAACCGATATGCGCAGATGTGATTACCAACATGTGCACCTGGAATCCGCGTGGTATGGATATGATATGACCTTATTCATGTGTATTATGTATGTGGGTTCAACATGGTATCCATATGGGATTACCCACGCGTGTATCAGGGGCCAATATATCTATATAATATATATCTACATTGTAATTCCAATGTGGTATCCATATGGGGTTACTCACACCTGTATCTGTTTCAACATGAATCTAATATCATTTAAACGTTTGTGCAAATCTGTAATATGGCCAAGATTACACGCAGTTTTCCAAATGAGGAAGAGGCTGTCTAAATATCTTTCAAATTTCTCTTTGATGTAGTTTCTACAGTTAAATCTGCTAAAGGGCAATTCCACCGTAACAAACGTACATTTAGAACTCATCATATTTTTATTACTTCCATTATTATCTAACCATGAATAATTACCGTTTTGGTTTTATTTAGTATTAAAACATATGATTAAAATATCAATTGACATATGTACAGAAATGAGCACCATGATTTGCCTGCATGAACATATAGTTGCAAAACTCTGAATTGTCCGGTGGAATTGAAAAGTTTTTCTCCTTGTAAAAAAGGACACTAATACTAAATGTCTACTGTATGGTCACATTTGGATTCTTGTAATCCAGTAAATTAGAAATTATTGTGGTAACGGACGTACGAGTGCAAATTGCAAACGCATTACATGAGATATGTAAACTTTCAAATAATCGGAGTGATACATAATAATAATTATTAACTCATTTGAATTAATGGAGCAGTTACTTTCGAAAAAACATTACTCCTTGAATAAAATATTGTGACCCTAAAATTTTGGTAGCTGACGAACATACATCTTTGAAATCCTGCAAGTGAATCAGAGAATTTTGTCAAATGTTTTCTTTTTACGGTCATAATATCAAGAATGGGTGATGTTAGCTTTGAATATGAGTTTTTGAACAGTTCCATAAATAAATATGAATGAGAGATAAATTGTAAATATTTGATTACATGAAATACTGTGAAAATTAATGGACTGGACGTGCACCTATGAAAACCAAAGTTTACTGAGAATTTTTTCAAATCTTTTCTTGGACAGTATTATAAGAATGGTTTAAACAATTCCATACATAGATCATATGAATGAGAGAGAAAAAATGTAAATATTTGGTAACAGGCGCAGGTTCTCATAGTAATATTTATCTTTGAAATCCCGCAAGTGAATCAGAGAATTTTGTCAAATGTTTTCTTTTTACGGTCATAATATCAAGAATGGGTGATGTTAGCTTTGAATATGAGTTTTTGAACAGTTCCATAAATAAATATGAATGAGAGATAAACTGTAAATATTTGATTACATGAAATACTGTGAAAATTAATGGACTGGACGTGCATCTATGAAAACCAAAGTTTACTGAGAATTTTTTCAAATCTTTTCTTTTTATGGACAGTATTATAAGAATGGGTTATACTTGCTTTAGATAATGAAGTTTTAAACAATTCCATACATAAATCATATGAATGAGGGAGAAAAAATGTAAATATTTGGTAACAGGTGCAGGTTCTCATAGTAATATTTTCATTGTTAGTTACTTTTGCAAAACTATATTATTTTTATATTTTAATGTATACATATCATGTTTATATACATTGTCAGATAATAAATGCCAAATCATTCATTGTGATTCAGAATAATCAAACAAACACAAAGTAAGAAAATACAAAAAATTTACAAATTCGACATTAAGAATGTAAACATTGACCAACTTTTCAACTAATTAAATTTGTCACCTAATTGTATACTTTGACGTGGAATTGCCCTGAAGATTTACGTGTAATATAAATAGTTACTCCATAGGTAGACGATTTAGTCTACTGTCGTACAGAAATTGCTTTTATATCTTAAATAAAATAACAGTCGAAACACTAAAAATTTAGTGATGCACTGATATGGACTTCGCAGAGATTATACAGATTACAGTAAAATTCTTCTAACTGGCTGGTATACCAAATGACAGGCTATAATAATATGTTTACCATGAATAAAAAAAATAGAGTTTATTTATGAATGAAATTGTGATACATGTTTTCACTTTAAGAAATACCCCACCCCGCCTTTCGAATCAAATGCCCGTCTTTGTGGAGCTTTAAAGCAAAAAGAGTCGCTAATACTTATTCTTTTAAAAAAAAGCCAAATAGGACCCTTTTATTACTCAAATTTATTATGAATACATCATGGCTGGTGGTATCTTGCTAGTACGATTTTAATGACTATAGCAGATTCTGTACACAAATTATATAATATCTAACTTTACTGTGGAGGTCACCAAGCCACCCATGAAAACCTGTCAGCGAGTCATCATTAACAATCAATTTAGTCTCTTGAAGTCTGTTTGGTCACTGGCTGAAATTTAGATTCTACAATGTAGAAGTATGTATATTATTATAGTACTAACAAGAAGAAACTGCTGAAAGTGGTACACATCTCTGAAATCAGTTCACAAAAAACTTAATCAAAGGTAAATTTTTCCCATCCTTTCCTACTATAATAAGCTTAATGGCTTTTGGGTAAAACAAATTAAATGAAAGGTTTTAAAGTTTCTATATTTCGAAAAAATGTCTTTTGGAAATTTTGGAAAATAACTGATACAAATGAGTTAATCCTTTTCTGTGGAAATATACAAGTGCATCAAAGTATTTATACAAAAGTTTTGTAATAATATAAAAATAGATTTGAATAGATGTTTCTTTTTTTCTTAGTTCTTTTGATTTGACAGAATATTGGTAAACTCTAAAACAAGAAAGCTGTCATTTCCAGAAAGATGACTATTTCCATTTTCATGGCAAAATATGTTTCTTGCTCTCGCTGGACTAAACGTTTGAAAGTTTTATCAGCTATACAACGAAATACAAATGACATATATATATAACTGAATTTGGTAAAGATGAAATAAACGCACTTTAAAACAAAAGATATAATAAATGCTTAATCTGGTCTTTTTACAGCTTAATCCGTTTGAAACGAGGGTAATTCAAATACTCTGGAACAACAGATTAAAGAATTAAAATGACAACATAAGCACTGGTCAACTATTTCACATGTTCCGGTCCAAAAGACAATGGTGAGTTTCTGTTTGTATTACTGTTTGTGGAGACTACAGGTCAGAATTTATATCCGATTTTTATGAAAATTAAAATATGCGTTTGTATCCCAAAGATATTGATTGAATTCAATATCGGCGCAAAATATGGGTAGATCTAGAGTTGTCTTACTTTGTCAGGCTGCACATCAACAGACCTAATCAATGTGCTTTTCTTTTGAATTGCAGAGTCGGTCAGAAGAAATCCAATGTTTGTGAACACTACAAACGAAGAAATCAAAACAGCTGTTAGTTGCTTCCTGGCTAATTCAAGGGGCAGGGATGGTGGGAGATCCCAACGAATTTCAACTGTCTTACCAAAAAAGCATTATAATAAAACATGAAACCAAATAAACAGTTTTGTTATTTTATTAGACTGATTTGGTACTTGTTGTTTACCATGCTTAGAACTAGAGAATTCATCAAAGTTACATGGAGCTGTGTAGCACACTTGATATTATCATTAAAATAGTGTTTAGCATGTAATATCAAATGATCATACATTAGAAGAGAATTTCATACTTGTATTAAATTAGTCTAAGTTCGGCTATAATGTCTGGTATAAATAGTTTACTGTCCATATATGTGTTGTCACCACAAATAAGCTCAGTACAATATTTCTTAGAATCCCACAGGAAATCCATTTAGTGCCCAAATTAATATCCTGGCATATCCACACAGATCCCATATTATGCCCATATTACATTGATTTGTACTCCCACATGAGTCCCATATAGTACCCATATTACATGTCTTATCAAGACCATATAGGTCCCATATTACACACATATTATTTTAGATGATTTACCCATATAGAACCCACACAAACCCCATTTAGCACCCATGTGGATCCCATATTATGCCCATATATCATTTATTTGTACCCCATATGAGTCCCATATAGTACCCATATTATATTTCTTAACATGGCCATATAGGTCCCACACAGGCCCCATATAGCACCCATATTATTTTAAATGAGTTATCCATATAGGCCCCACACAAACCCCATTTAGTACCCATATGGTTGAGCCCATATGGATCCCATATGGATGTTGGGTGCAAAAATGTCGGGGTCCGGTATGGGCTCCCCATCATGGCCCCATATCACATGACACATGGTACCCATATGGTACCCATCAATGAATGTTATCAGGGTACGCTTAGGTTTTAGTGCGGAACTAGAGTCATAAGAATGGATAGGATTCGCAGTTTCCTTATCTGAAGATGCATCGACCCATTCCTCCTCTTGTTCTAAATCGGAAACTCTTTTATCATTGTCCGACCTTTCCTTAGCCCGTTGTCTTTCGTCATGACGACTCGCAAAAACACCTATAACTTCCGTAATCCCCTTCAGCATATCTGAAAACAAATCTCCCTCCATGTTGGAATCCCAAGATGCCATACTCCCCGAGAGTTATCCCCCTTTTAGACGCTCTTATTTCAGCAGACTAAATTAACTCGCCTGGGCGAGTTCGCACTGCCCCCTATCCCAGATAGGTTTTTTTTCCACCAAAAAGAGCTACCAAAACTAATGCCAGAAATACGAACTAACTTTCTTCCCCCGCCTCAACTCTTATGCTCGCAGCGCCATTAAAGTGATTGCCGGATAAGAACAAGTTAGATAAACTTACATTCAATCTCTTGTAATAATCTGGTAACTCTAGTTTAGTGAATCGTAGACTACTGACTAGGTCTGCGTATCTGGATCTTCTGCGACCTCTAGGTGAACACTTGCCTCTTATATACACCTCATGCACGTGCATCTCAAGTCAAGTCTGCATTTGGGCGACTCATAAATGTGCGTGAGTATTAGGCGTTCTCTGAATACAGTTGCGTTTGGGCGAGCCATACCAACGTTAGTAGTAGAAAAGGCTTACTGTGGCTGTATAGAAGATAGATTAGATATATTATAATCTAAACCGTACCACAAAATGCAACAGTATTTATGAACGACATAATTATTCGTTTTCGTCTCCTCTGATAGCGTGATATTATTGAATAACTAGATGTGACTGTTGACTCATTCAAAACAGGCATCAAGTTTGTTAAAAATTGACTAGACTTTCTTGATTTCTTTCGTACTCCCCAAAACAGAAAGAAAACAAAAAAGAAAGGGCCAAACGTACCAAAATCAACCGCCATTATTGTTTTCATCCGGGTAACTTACTTAGGGACTGAAATTAACTTTTCTGTGAAGAGTCACACATTTGGCGTGCTTGGCACGGTTCCAAGACCGGTAATGTAAACGGGTCAATTTCTTGAAATTTATCGCGGCCTGGTACCGTGCCTAGTACGGCACGCTTATCGCGGCCAAGTGTAAACGGGGCTATAGGTAATCTAACCTTATAGTGCGCATATATCTGGGGCCAATATGGGATTTATATGGTATTACCCACATTAACAACTCTGTTTTGTAAACATGGGGCCAATACGGTGTCCATTGGGATTACCCATGTGCGTATCTGGGGATAATATGGTATCTGTATGGGATTACATAATAAATTTTGTATATCTGGAGCCAACATGGTATCCATATGGGATTACTTATTTGCGTATGTTAGCTCATTATTGAACCCACACTTTTAGTTGTGTGTACCTTTGAACCGATATGCGCACACCACATTCATATGTATTATGTATGTGGGTTCAATATGGTATCCATATGGGATTACCCACATGTGTATCAGGGGCCAATATATCTATATGGCATTTACCACATATAATATATGTCTAATTCCATTGGTATCCATATGGGGTTACTCACACCTGTATCTGTTTCAACATGAATTTAATATCATTTAAACATTTGTGCAAATGTGCTATATGACCAAGATTACATGTAGTTTTCCAAATGAGGAAGAGGTTCTCTAAACATCTTTCCAATTTCTGTTTGATGTAGTTTCTACAGTTAAATGTGCTAAAGGGCAATTCCACGGTAACAAAAGTACATTTTGAACTCGTCATATTTTTATTACTTCCAATATTATCTAACCATGAATAATTAACCGTATTGGTTTTATTTAGTATTAAAAACGTATGATTAAAATATCAATTGACATATGATTTTATTTGTTCATGAACACCGGAAATAAATATTGGCTCCTCAAAGTATAGGTAATAGACTACAGAAATAAGTACCATGATTTGCATGCATTATATATAGTTGCAAAACTCTGAATTGTCCTGTGGAATTAAAAAGTTTTTCTCCTTGTAAAAAAGGACACTAACACTAAATGTCTACTGTATGGTATACTCCGCGCAGCGTTTCGTTTGATTACAGATAATAGATTTCTCGGGCCATTGCTTCAGGCACCATGATTTGCCTGCATTATATATAGTTGTAAAAAGGGACACTAATACTAAATGTCTACTGTATGGTCACATTTGGATTCTCGTAATCCAGTAAATTGGAAATTATTGTGGTAACGGACGTACATATTTTCTTGTAACAGATGTACGAGTGCAAATTGCAAACCCATTACATGAGATAATGTAAACTTTCAAATAATCGGACTGGTACATAATAATAATTATTAACTCATTTGAATTAATGGAGCAGTTACTTTCCAAAAAACATTACTCCTTGAATAAAATATTGTGACCCTAAAATTTTGGTAGTGGACGAACATACATATCTTTGAAATCCTGTAAGTGAATCAGAGAATTTTGTCAAATGTTTTCTTTTTACGGTCATAATAACAAGAATGGGTGATGTTAGCTTTGAATATGAGTTTTTGAACAGTTCCATAAATAAATATGAATGAGAGATAAACTGTAAATATTTGATTACATGAAATACTGTGAAAAGTAATGGACTGGACGTACATCTATGAAAACCAAAGTTTTACTGAGAATTTTTTATAAGAATGGGTTATTCTTGATTTAGATAATCAAGTTTTAAACAATTCCATACATAGATATGAATGAGAGAGAAAAAATGTAAATATTTGGTAACTGGCGCAGGTTCTCATAGCAATATTTTTCATTGTTAGTTACTTTTGCAAAACTATATTATTTTTATATTTTAATGTATAAATATCATGTTTATATACATTGTCAGATAATGAATGCCAAATCATTCATTGTGATTCAGAATAATCAAACAAACACAAAGTAAGAAAATACAAAAAATTTATAAATTCGACATTAAGAATGTAAACACTGACACAAGACCAACTTTTCAACTAATTAAATTTTTCACCTAATTGTATACTTTTGCGTGGAAGTGCCCTGAAGATTTACGTGTAATATAAATAGTTACTCCATGGGTAGACGATTTAGTCTACTGTTGTACATAAATTGTTTTTATATTTTAAATAAAATAACAGTCAAAACACTAAAAATTTAGTGATGCACTAATATGGGCTTTGCAGAGATTATACAGATTACAGTAAAATTCTCCTAACTGGCTGGTATACCAAATGACAAACTATAATAATATGTTTACCATGAATAAAAAAATAGTGTTTATTTATGAATGAAATTGTGATACATGTTTTCACTTTAAGAAATACTCCACCCCGCCTTTCGAATCAAATGCCCGTCTTTGTGGAGCTTTAAAGCAAAAAGAGTCGCTAATACTTATTCTTTTAAAAAAAAGCCAAATAGGACCTGTTATTACTAAAATTTATTATGAATACAGCATGGCTGGTAGTATCTTGCTAGTACGATTTTAATGACTATATAGCAGATTCTGTACACAAATTATATAATGTCTAACTTTACTGTGGAGGTCACCAAGCCACCCATGAAAACCTGTCAGCGAGTCATCATTAACAACAAATTTAGCCTCTTGAAGTCTGTTTGGTCACTGGCTGAAATTTAGATTCTACAATGTAGAAGTATGTATATAATGAGTACTAACAAGAAGAAACTGCTGAAAGTGGTACACATCTCTGCAATCAGTTCACAAAACTTAATCAAAGGTAAATTTTTCCCATCCTTTCCTACTATAATATGCTTAATTGCTTTCGGGTAAAACAAATTAAATGAAAGGTTTTAAAGTTTCTATATTTCAAAAAATCTCTTTTGGAAAATAACTGATACAAATTAAATGAGTTGATCATTTTCTGTGGAAATATACAAGTGCATCAAAGTACTTATACAACAGTTTTGTAATAATATAAGAATGGATTTGAATAGATGTTACTTTTTTTTCTTAGTTATTTTGATTTGACAGAATATTGGTAAACTCTAAAACAAGAAAGCTGTCATTTCCAGAAAGGTGACTATTTCCATTTTCATCTTATAACATATGTTGTATTATTGTGTGTCATGACAAAATATGTTTCTTGCTCTCGCTGGACTAAAGGTTTGAAAGTTTTATCAGCTATACAACGAAATACAAATGACATTATATAACCGAATTTGGTAAAGATGAAATAAACGCACTTTAAAACAAAAGATATAATAAATGCTAAATCTGGTCTTTTTAGAGCTTAATCCATTTGAAACGAGGGTAATTCTAATACTCTCCAAATTGGAACAACAGATTAAAGAATTAAAATGACAACATAAGTACTGGTCAACTATTTCACATGTTCCTGACCAAAAGAAAATGGTGAGTTTCTGTTTGCATTACCGTAATACTATTACGGTTTGTGGAGACTACAGGTCAGAATTTATATCCGATTTTGATGAATATTAAAATATGTGTTTGTATCCCAAAGATGTTGATTTAATTCGATATCGGCGCAAAATATGGGTAGAGTGTTACGTTGTCAGGCTGCACATCAACAGACCTAATGTGCTTTTCATTTGAATTGCAGAGTCGGTCAGAAGAAATCCAAAGTTTGTGAACACTACAGACGAAGAAACATCTGTTAGTTGCTTCCAGGCTAATTCAAGGGACAGGGATGGTGGGAGATCCCAACGAATTTCAACATTCTTACCGAAAAAGCATTATAATAAAACATGAAACCAAATAAACAGTTTTGTTATTTTATTAGACTGATTTGGTACTTGTTGTTTACCATGCTTAGAACTAGAGAATTCATCAAAGTTACACGGAGCTGTGTAGCACACTTGATATTATCATTAGCATGTAATATCAAATGATCATACATTAGAAGATAATTTCATACTTGTATTAAATTAGTCTTAGTTCGGCTATAATGTCTAGTCTGAATAGTTTACTGTCCATATAAGCTCAGTACAGTATTTCTTAGAATCCCACGGGAAATCCATTTAGTGCCCAAATTAATATCCTGGCATATCCACACAGATCCCATATGGTGCCCATATTACATTGATTTGTACTCCAACACGAGTCCCATATAGTACCCATATTACATGTCTTATCAAGACCATATAGGTCCCATATTACACACATATTATTTTAGATGATTTACCCATATAGAACCCACACAAACCCCATTTAGTACCAATGTGGATCCCATATTATGCCCATATATCATTTATTTGTACCCCATATGAGTCCCATATAGTACCCATATTATATTTCTTAACATGGCCATAGGTCCCACACAGGCCCCATATAACACCCATATTGTTTTAAATGAGTTACCCATATAGGCCCCACACAAACCCCATTTAGTACCCATATGGTTGAGCCCATATGGATCCCATATGGATGTTGGGTGCAAAAATGTCAGGGTCCGATATGGGCTCCCCATATTACATGACACATGGTACCCATCAATGAATGTTATCAGGGTACAAGAGCATTCCTAACGTGCAAAAAATTGATAATATGTCCCTTGTTCCCCGTCCCAATGTAAAACAAAAGTGGCCCTAGCATAATAGGTTCTTCGCCTGTTTTTCTATTTAAAACAGGTCTGCTTTTGTGAGAACATGATGTAACAAAACATTGCCCCACGTTAAAAGTCCTGTCCACTCCAATGATGTAACAAAACATTGTCCCACATTAAAAGTCCTGTCCACTCCAATGCACACTTCCATTTTCACCAAAGCAGTTCTTTTTAATATCTAATTGTCCTTTCGAATATAAAATAGATGATTGTCTGTGACCACTGAAGCATACCTCTTTAATATCGGTTGAGTCATGCTGCTTTGCTAATACAGCCAAAATACAGTACAAGGATCGTGCAGGTTTGACAATACGATATTACCGTGTTTTCTATCGTGGAATTCCATGATTTACCGAGTGACTATCGAGGAAATATGGAGTGACACGATAGCACTGTCTCGGTGTTGAAAACACCATGCGACTCGGTGTTATAATTAAAACATGCATCTCGTTTATTATAGGCGAAATACATGTAGCACTTTATAGATCAGTTACTACGTTGGCATTTTTCCATTAACGTGTTTTCTATCGTGGGATTACATGATTTACCGAGTGAATATCGAGTGACACGATAGCACTGCCTGGTGTTATAATCAAAACACGCATCTTGTTTACTTTAGGCGAAATACATGTAGCACTTTATGCGTTGGCATTTTTCCATTAGACACGAATATTTGACGGCTAGTTCGAAATCAGAACATAATTAAACACATTGAAACCCAAGTACTATTCATTCTAAACAGAATATGCCTAAAGATACCAATACGTTATTACTTAATTAATATGTTCGATATTTTTAAGACTTGCGTCAATCGACTATTACAAATTCATTCATATTACGGAAAAAAATATAAAATGCACACAAATCAATTATGGTCTTACCGGGGTGTAGTTTTATCCTTCTAAATAGTCATTTTCATACTGACAAATAAGTCACACGGTGCATACAGTATTGGTATATCACACCTCAACTAATTATCTTCTGGATTAAATCACAAATGAATTAAAAGATATCGTGAACTGATACGAAGCACGCGTCGCCAGAACTCACCGTCAGCATGGTTATGGAACTTTGCTGAATACATGTACATGGACACGTATCAGTATCTATCTTGGTGTTTAACGTCTGCTTCCACATAAGTGATATTGCAGACAAGACGTAGGAGAGCCGAAGCTGATTCCCGTTTTTTAGAATATGATTTTGCAATCTTCCCATTTTGGCCTTAGGCCATGGATTGGGTTTAGTGGGAAGTTCTGCCCTTTATTTAATATAAAACATATCGTTTGGTAGAAGATCTCTTCTGCTTCTAGATTGGTAGATGTCACCGTTTGGGATTAATGTTTAGGTGCCAGACCCGTCTTATCGTAGCCTCCCTTTACTCCACTATCCCACTCTATGGGTTTGGTATCTGTTTCCTTTGCGGAATAGTGTTTAGGTGCCGAATCCGTCTGACCGTAACTCCCCCTTACTCCACTATCCACTCGGCTAATCTCGACAGATTCCGTAAACTACATCTAGTCTCGGATGTATGACAGTAAGTGATATGTACCTACGCCCATACATTTGCGATGCGGCTACCGGTTTACTTTAACAGGAAAACTTGGCGCTATTACACAAATTGGGAACCTATTCGGCTAGCGACCTATTCGACCGATCGAGCTGCAACCTGTTCGTTGGAAACCTATTTAGAGTAAAGACAACAGTCTCTATTTATCAACCAATAAAATCCAACGTTATGTCTATCAAATGAAAGTAGAATATATTAGTTTTTATCCATTCCTTCAGCTCAGAATAGAAGTGTAATTTCGTCATTATCTTACAGCTGGATCGGTCGAATAGGTCGCTAGCCAAATAGGTCGCCAACTTGTGTTTGGAATGGGCGCAGCCATGTTTCATCCGGGACCTTTAAAGTAGTTCCAATATGGCGGAATTCATCATACAGCCGAGTTTAGATTGTCCGAAATCTTCCGAGGTTTGCCGAGTGCTCCACTATCCTGCTAGTTTGGTAGATGCCATCTTTGTGGGATTGGCATTTAGTAACTGGATAGAGCACATACAAAACACAAACGTTTCGAAGAGTATTCTCTCAACGTGTATGTGTAAAGGCGTTGACAAACGCAAACATTCTACACGTATATAAACTGTTCACATATTTCACGGATTCTAATACATTAGCTACAATAATAAACAAACTATGCCACACTCAGTCAATATATAATATTTTTTTTTATTTCTTCTTCCTTTCCTGGGGAGGGGGTTGGGATGGCCTGATGGCCTAGTGGTCCAGAGTGCGGCTGTAGTTTCGATCCCTGGTGTGAGCGTATGTGGCATGGAGATAGGGGCGCCTTCTCAACCTCGTGGGTTTCCTCCGGGCACTCCGGTTTCCTCCCACTGCTAAAGACCCCTACGTGCAAGCGAATTATTGAAACCTTATGTTAGTCCCAAAATGACCTTGTTTGTGTCGAGTGGACGTTAAACCCCATTTCTCTCTCCCTTTCCGGTCTATGTAGACATTCGTTTATAGCTGATATCACTGTCGTTTTGTAGAGGGTGGGGTCGGCCATTGCAAGTACTGTTTTGTTTCCCTGTTAATTTCAGTTTTATTTTTCTTGGAACCCCCATTGTATGAGTGGGTAAATCGATGGTTGTCTGGGCCAAAAAGTTCAGGATATAATCGTCTAAGAACAGAACATGAAAAATGTGTCACTGTTCTTGGTGATGCTATAAGTCTGGCCATTTCTTTGTCTGTGGAGCAGTATCTTCAACGATATCTTGCGACCCCCTTGAACCAAGAAGCTGTATTATATAAGTGGTTTTCTAGTAATTTGTTCTGATGTTTCAATATTTGCATGCTTGGTCGGTTAAAAAGTTCTAATTTTGTGTCAAGACTTTGTAGTATTTGTTATTTTCAACTTCATTGTCGGAGATTAAGGGTCTCAGCGGCTCATCACTCTCAATACAATTAAACAATTCATGTAGTGTATCATTGCCAATGATATGTGTCGGCGTCGTCATATTATCTGCTGGTGTCCGGGATTCAGTCAGGACTGACTGGGAGTGGCGATGCAGGACCGACTGAGGGTGAGGATTCAGGGCTTGCGGATTCAGCGCCACATACGGTTAGACACCAAACTTATCATCCTAGAATAAATACTCTTGAAGATATAGGGGATTATTTGATGTGGCGGCCGTCTTGGACGCCATCTTGAATTTCTCAAAACGTGCAAGGGTGACGAGGTTCACTCGGCAGATTCTGAATAAGGACACCCTAGGCTACTAAAATCAACCATTAGTAAAAAAATGAATGAATGAATGAAATGTTTAATGGCACGTCAGCTCTAACCGGGCCATATTGCGACAAACATGATGAGATTAACGAGTCAAATTAGAACAATACCACAGGGGTGTATTCATATGTAATTAAAAACAAATATCACAGAAAATATAATTAAAATTAAATATATCAATTCCTTTACATATATAAATATTTAAAACACAATATATCATAAATATATACAATTAAAATTTCGAATAAAAGTTTGTCTCTTTTGAAAATGCTAACAATTTATCATAAAGCTCCGGTTGAGCAAATAGCTGACGTGCTGACTGAGAACGGTAAAATTTAGATCTAATATTCTTGAGATGATTGCACTCAATCAAGATGTGTTTTACTGTCAAAGGAACATGACAGTGAACACATTCTGGTTGAGGCTCTCGCTTCAAAATGGAAATATGAGTTAAAAAGGTATGACCAATGCGAGAGCGACACAAAACCACTTCATCCCTCCTGTTGGTTCTATAGGAGTTTGGCCAGTCTCCTAAGAGAGGCTTAATGTGATGAAGTTTATTTGTGCCTGCAAGATCCCAAGACCGTTGCCAGCGGTCGTATATAAAAGAGTTAATGGACGATTTAAAATCGATGAAAGGTAAAAGAAATTGCGATACGGGACGATTTAAAGCAGACTTGGCAGCTAAGTCTGCTTTATCATTCCCTTTTATGTCAACATGACTGGGGAGCCAGCAAAGGACAGTGTCCTTGCCGTTAAACTCGTGTGATAGTAGCAGACGATAAATGTCTGCTACTAATGGGTGTACTTGTTGCTTATTGCTTGTAAAGAGGATAAAGAATCAGTAAATATAATGTATTTTAAACATGAAGAGGATTGAATGAACTCCAATGCCTGACGAATGGCCTGGAGTTCAGCTGTAAAGATTGAAGCAGCAGGTGGAAGACGCACAGAAATGGTCTCAGATGGTGTCACGGTAGCCGAAGCTACCCGATCGCCATCTTTAGAACCATCTGTGTAAATGGTAGCATAATCACCATATTAAGACCTCAACTCTCTAAAGAGAGATTGGAACACCGTAGAGCTAGTATCTCTCTTTTTATGTTGAGTAAGATCGAAATCGATCTTTGGAGGAGATACAGCCCACGGTGGAGTCCTAAAGACAGGGGTATTCGCAATACTGTCAAAGCTGATACCAGCCTCAAACAAAAGGGGTTGTATGCGAATACCGAATGATGTAACAACATTCGTCTTTACCAGATATAAATGTTCATGAAGAGGTCTAAATATGGTGTTAAATGAAATGTGATTTGGAAGTGATGCAATTTTCGTAGCATACTGCAGGGCCAGTTTATCACGTCTGTTGTGCAATGAGGGCTCGTGCGCCTCGACGTATAAACTGTCCACTGGAGATGTACGAAATGCTCCTAAACTGATTCTAAGTCCCTGGTTGTGTATGGTGTCAAGCTCTTTGAGATAAGACTTGCGAGCAGACCCATACACAATACACCCATAATCGAGGTTAGATCGAATTAATGCTCGATACAATCGGAGCAAGACCTTGCGGTCTGCTCCCCAATCAGTATTTGATAAGACTCTCAATATGTTGAGGGCTTTCAGACATTTCTTTTTAAGGCTTTTAATATGGGGGATAAATGATAATTTCTTATCAAATATAAGCCCCAGAAATTTGGTTTCATCCACAACAGGAAGGCGATTACCATCCAAATAAAGTTCTGGATCATGATGCAAACCTCGTTTCTGACAGAAATGCATGCAGACAGTCTTGGATTTCGAAAAACGAAATCCATTTTCGGTTGCCCATTGTTGAAGTGAATTCAAACAAAGCTGCAACTTATGTTCGATTATCCGCATGTCTGTAGAACCATAGCACATCTGAAAGTCATCAACATAAAGAGCGCCGTTTGTACCTGGCTTAAGGCACACTGGGATCGTATTAATTTTTATAGCAAAGAGAGTAGGAGATAAAATGCTTCCCTGTGGAACCCCCATTTCCTGAGGAAATGGGTCGGAGCATATTGATCCCAGTCGTACCTTAAATGACCTATCTTCCAGGAAATTTGTTAATGAAGATAGGTAAGCGACCTCGTAGGTTAATAATAAAACAAAAAAAAGCGTTGTATATAATTTCTAGGTTCAGCCATAGTTCTGCCGGATTAATGTAAACTGTTTACATATTTCACGGGATTCTAGTACATTAGCTACAATAATAAACAAACTATGCCACACTCAATAAATACATAAAACGCTATTTTTTATTTCTTCTTCCCTTTTGGTCTCCGTAGATATTCGTTTATTGCAGATACTACGGTCGTTTTGAAGAGGGTCGGGTCGGCCATCTGTGAATTATATACCGTTGCAAGTACTGTTTTGTTTCCCTGTTAATTTCAGTTTTATTTTTCTTGGAACCCCCATTGTATGAGTGGGTAAATCGATGGTTGTCTGGGCCAAAAAATTCAGGATATAATCGTCTAAGAACAGAACATGAAAAATGTGTCACTGTTCTCGATGACGCTATAAGTCTGGCCATTTCTTTGTCGTTTATTTTCTGGGGATCAGGAATATCGTTGAAGTCTGTGGAGCAGGTTGTTGATATTTGTACATGTACAGGATCTTCAACGATATCTTGCGACCCCCTTGCACCAAGAAGCTGTATTATATAAGTCTGGTTTTCTAGTAATTTGTTCTGATTTTTCAATATTTGCATGCTTCGTCGGTTAAGAAGTTCTAATTTTGTGTCAAGACTTTGTAGTATTTGCTTATTTTCAACTTCATTGTTGGGGATTAAGGGTCTCAGCGGCTCATCACTCTCAATACAATTAAACAGTTCATGTAGTGTATCATTGCCAATGATATGTGTCGGCGTCGTCATAATATCTGTTGGTGTCCGGGATTCAGGACTGACTGGGAGTGGTGATGTTGGACTGACTGGGGGTGAGGATTCAGGTCCCGCGGATTCAATGCAACATACGGTTAGACACCAAAATTATCATCCTAGAATAAATACTCTTGAAGATATAGGAGATTATTTGATGTGGCGGCCGTCTTGGACGCCATCTTGAATTTCCCAAAACGCCCAAGGGTGACGAGGTTCACCCGGCCGATCCTGAATGAGGACACCCTAGGCTACTAAAATCAATCATTAATAAAAAAAAACTTTGTATATAATTTCCAGGTTCAGCCATAGTTCTGCCGGACTAATGTAAACTGTTCACATATTTCACTGGATTCTAGTACATTAGCTACAATAATAAACAAACTATGCAACACTCAATAAATACATAAAACGCTATTTTTACGGCCATCTGCGGGTATGTGTGAATTATATACCGTTGTAAGTATTGTTTGATTCCCCGGTTTCGTTTTATTTTTCTTGGAACCCCCATTGTATGAGTGGGTAAATCGATGGTTGCCTGGGCCAAAAAGTTCAGGATATAATCGTCTAAGAATAGAACATGAAAAATGTGTCACTGTTCTTGATGACGCTATAAGTCTGGCCATTTCTTTGTCGTTTATTTTCTGGGGATCAGGAATATCGTTGAAGTCTGTGGAGCCGGTTGTTGCGACCCCCTTGCACCAAGAAGCTGTATTATATAAGTCTGGTTTTCTAGTAATTTGTTCTGATTTTTCAATATTTGCATGCTTCGTTGGTTAAAAAGTTCTAATTTTGTGTCAAGACTTTGTAGTATTTGCTTATTTTCAACTTCATTGTCGGGGATTAAGGGTCTCCGCGGCTCATCACTCAATACAATTAAACAATTCATGCAGTGTATCATTTCCAGGAATATGTGTCGGTGTCGTCATATTATCTGCTGGTGTCCGGGATTCAGGACTGAGAGTGGCGATGCAGGACTGACTGGCGATGCAGGACTGACTGGGGGTGAGGATTTGGGCCTTGCGGTGGTGGGTGGTTCTACAAATGTTATAATTCTTACGGCGACTTTCTGAAAAATAGGAAATATTTCTTGTTATTTTCAAGAGAGACATGCCTTACATTTTATAGCCACTGTGGCTATTCTGGACTTGAATACAGATGTCATGAAAGAAGACCCGTGAGAAAATCGACATCAACCTGGTATACATTGTATCGACTGCTAAATTACAATTTATCGATGGTCTCGATTTTTTTTTTTGGTTCCCGGTATATTTTATCTTGAACTTGTGCAATTTTCGGCGCCTCTAAACTGTCACCCAAGCACATTTTACGCGCAACAACACTTTTCGGATTTCGACTTGGAATATGCCTTTCTTACTATATCGGGATTAGTTCGAATGTATGGTACAATATCTTTCGAATGGCCATGCGGAGGCTTGGGCGCGAAATTCGCTCCGCTATATTCAACACTTGCCAAATTTAATAAATCTTCCAATTCAATCGGTGCACTAACAAGTTTTGTTATTCACTTTCTATATTCATAATTATGTTTTGGCTTTGCGTAATATCTGTGAAATGAAATTATATTCTCTGGTTGTGGTTTTAACTCAACATATGTCGGTTTATTTCTTAATTCTTACAACTTCTTTGTGCAGCATAGAGAGCTCTATTTTTATGAATTGCAAATTAAGGTCTGTAGAGTCCATAAATAAAGTGTTGATTTACAGTTGTTCCTGTACGTGAATCCCAAACACCGCAGAACAAGTCGATTTAATCAAAAAAAAAAGCAGTCATATTTTTCTCCGCCAGGAAGAAACTCAGATGATGAACCAGTTTTGAAAGCTTTCATAATTTCATTGTTACACTTGAATTTACTCATAGGTGGACAAGATCCAGCATTCGAATACACTGACGAGTTTTCAAAAAATGGTGGGGGTGGTGAGTGTCTTCTGAGCCCTTTCTGTCTCGCAACGTGGTGACATCTCTTGCCAGAAAAGTTTTCGAATGTAGAGTAGTTCTGAGGGATGGGTGAACTGCATGCAAATTCATCCTGTGATATACTGAAGCCGTCAGAAATTGCCCCTGACGGAAGTGTCTGTGATTGTTTCCTGGGTATTTTCTTGTTTTTTCCTATATTCTCACTGTCCAATGCTTCGAAATGAAATGAAATAGAGTTTTATTGCGCCAAACATATGATGAATAACATGAGACAAATTAAAAGATAACACGTAAAGTATTCATGTACACAAATAAAAACAAATATCACAGTATATTAAATAATTAAAAAATAAAAATCAACTTCATTCATACAAATCGTTAAAAGTGAAAAACACGGTGAATTATATATTTACAATTAAAACTGACGATTAAAATTTGTCCCTTTAAAAAGTCTAGTAGTTTGCAATATAGATCCGTTTGGGCAAATAATCCAATGCTTCGAAAGAGTTGTAGCAAGAAGTTGTCGAACAGCTAGGGGTACTGGTGTGAAAAGGAGACTAGACTTTCTCCGGTTTTATCCATTCGTCGATGCCTTTGTTTTTTCTCCAACGTGTTTCGTGTTTGAACTAGAAGAATATTCCTCCAGAGTCTTCGAGTATCTGGTGCATGTCAGGTGTGAGTAAGTCATGAGCCAGATCTAACTGGAGCCGGTGCCGCCTCTTGGCTCCTAAATAATTGAGCTTGACCCTCCATCCAGAAAATGTTTTTACCCACAAGTCATATACACGTTGGGACATCACCTCGACTTCACGGTCACGTAAGAAACGGAAAAACATAAGCAGAGACCCGCGGTAGGACTTTACAGTCCCAGGCTGAAACTTTTTGCTTAACATAACTGGTCGATACCATCGGGTCTCCAGAAGTCGGGGTGATGCCCAGTCATTGATAGTGTTTTGACCTGTTTAATGTGCTGGTCAACGATCTTGTCTGATCTGGGTACGCCATTGTTGAACTTGACCTCTTCTTTCCAGTTATTAAGAATGGCTTCCGACTCAGCAGATAGAGATCCGCAGATAGTCTCAACCTCATTGACATTCTCTGCGGGAGGTTCAGCATCGGCTGGATCCTCAACCGGGTGTAGGTGACGCTCATATTCGACGGTACCAGCCTCTAATCTGTGAAATTTAACCAAATGCTGTCCTACCTTTGAAATGTTAGCCTCGCAACCAGGGAATGGGCATGACTTTTTCTTATGGACGCTGCTTTTGTGGGTGGCCAAGTAGTTGGATACGAACGAATCGGATTTATTATGTACGTTCCTTAAATGCCGTGATATCCAACCTACCCGACTCACACAAAACTTGCACTGGATGGGATCTTTACCCATTTCCTGGTTGTTATTTCAAAGGTGGGGCCAGCAGTTGGTGTTTGTAAGGGTGATTTAGTTTAAGATGGTGATGGGGGTTAGGGAGGGTCCGGCCTACCTATTCGAAACTTAACCTGAACCGAATACCCTAAGAGAAAAAAAACTTAATAAATGAAATGGTGTTATGTTATGAGTGTTTGAGCAGTGGGAGGAAACCCACGTGGTTGAGAAGGCGCGCTTCAACCTCTAGCTGGCCGGTCACCTCTGGCTTGCGGCCGTGGTTTCGATCCCTGGTGTGAGCGTATGTGGCATGGAGATAGGGGCGCCTTCTCAACCTCGTGGGTTTCCTCTGGGCACTCCGGTTTCCTCCCACTGCTAAAGACCCCTATGCGCAAGCGAATTATTAAAATGAAATTAAACCATATGTTAGTCCCGAAATGACCTAGTTTGTGTCGAGTGGACGTTAAACCCCATTTCTCTCTCTTTCAGCCATGTTGATGTCTGACGAAGTCAGCTACCACGATGCTGATCACCGTCATTTGTTAGTACTTTAGTAATGAATAGACAAGCCAATGAAGCCATGTACACGCATTTGCAGTCATCTACTCCTTTTTACCGATCAGGGCATACCTTACGAAATCTGATGAAGTTCTGTACTAGTCTGTAGCGGTACCACTATCACTATGATGATGAGTATGATCACTATTCATTCAGTACTACGCCTACAGTAAAGTACAGTAGTTAGTGTTTTGTCAAGCTTAGCCATGTACATGCATTTGCAGTCATCTACTCCATTTACCAATCCAGCAGTTGCTCAGAATAACCTGTATTTACAAGACTCCATTGCTGTCTATCTTGGCGATCCCTATTGGTTCTCAGTCCAACCTACGCATGGTCAACGCCAGAATTTATTATCCGATGAATTGAGTTCAGCCGGTTCTACAGTTCACCGCCAATACAAGTTTAAAAATCTCTTGCCATAATTTGATGGTAGTACGCAGGAGGTTAAGTATTTCATTTCTGCCTTTGATTCGTATTGTTTGTTAGCAGAAATCGACATTGATTGTAAGAAAATTGCAGCTTTTCACCTACAACTACGTGGTCCAGCACGCACTTGGTTCACCCACATATCTCCAGTCGAAAAAATGTCGTGGAGTGCACTGTGTGTAAATATCGTCACATAGTTTTATGAGGGTGACCGAGTTTTACAGTTTCAGGCCTATAACACTACAGCATTGCGCCCTGGTTTCTCCATACAAGTATTTAGTGGTCAGTTGTTAGATCTTGGTACCCGTCTTCAAAAGCCTGATTATGACATTTTGCTGAGGTTTATAGATGCTTTGCCTCCACACTTAGTCTTTTTTGTGCGTGCAGGACAGCCAAAGACTTTGCAAGATGCAATCACTGCAGCCAAGCTTGGAGAAGCGTATGGTTATCGACGTCAAGAACCGATTCAGGGTCAGTCTAGTTCACTACGTACCTATGACCGTTCGGCTGATAAAACCATTAATCCTTGCATCACAAGTCATCATCATGGCGATAGGAAACAGTTTGTTTTCCTCTTACCCTCCATCTGTAAGCTACTCAGATTTTGTAAACTTACATCAACAAGTTTCTGCACTGACAGAGCGGTTCTCGCAGATGCCTACATCTCAGTCCCAGCCCTCGCCTCTAGCCACCGCCCAGATCTTAGTCAGCGATCAACTGGTGAATTATCGACGACTTCCCATCCACTGCCGGTACCCTCACAGCAAATGCCTACCTGTTTTGCTTGTCACGCTCCAGGTCACCGTCAAGCCGAATGCAATTGGATCAAGAGTGAAAATTACAGATATTGTTATTCTGGACCATATGTTGTTCATTATATCCGCAGTGATCACTTAGTCGATTTGAAACATCCTGTAACTAATCGCATTGTGTCGTGTGTTCATTTACATCGCTTGAAAATGGCCTATGTGCGTTCACCTAATCATATGCCATATTTTCCTTATAAAGTGACAACCTCTCATGTTCAGAAAAGTAATGTGAAATCAAAAATACCTATACGTACAGATACTTTAATTACTATTCCAAAGCAATCACCTAAATTGTCGATTAAATCCAGTGTTGCAGCACATTCGCGTTTACCGATTCCAGCGAAGGACCAAAATACTAATACATTTTCTAATCAGTCTGCAAGACCAGTTCGTACAATTCGCAAACCTTTGCGTTATCGTGAATCGGATCAGACCGATTGTGTCTGTAGTCCTTCCCTCAGTGACCTTGGTTTCCACAAGATTAAGAGAGTTTTAGGACAGCGCGTCAGTCCCACTGGTGTAAAATGAATATTTAGTTCATATTGTGGGTGAACGTGCTCAGAAATCCTTTTGGGTCACGGGATCCAAGCTTAATGCTAAAGTTAAACATGCCATATTTGTGAAACCCCTGCCTTATATTTAAGGGGCAATATGTGTAAAGACAAAGACATTAACTGCAAATTGTGTAATTATTTTTAATAGTTGCATTTTTGACACTGTTTTCTTTCCATAATTTTGCCTGAAAATTGTGTAATCACTTTCATATTTGCATTTGTGACTTTGTTTATTCTCCATAATTTTGCCTGAAAATTGTGCAATCACTTTCATATTTGCATTTTTGACTTTGTTTTCTTTCCAAAAACTTGTCTTAAAAATATGGTTTTTATTCATTTATCTGTGGATTTGTTAAATAATTTTGCCTTTCTGTATAATGAACATTTTCTTGCTTAATATTCATTTTTCACATGTTTATTATTCATGTATTGTTCACTTTGCATAAATATTTATAGTCGGTTCAACCAGCAGTAGTCAGTATATATCTCATTTGGATTATTATCCCGCGCCGAACGAAGTTAGGGAGGGATATTGAAACGGGGTTCGTCCGTCCGTCCCGATTACGTTTCCGGAGCATAGCTCATATACCGTTCAAGATATCTTTTTGAAACTTTGTACACACATCAACCTATCACAGTAGTTGTGCCTTTTGTTATTAATGAATGAATGAAATGTGGTTTAATGGCACATCCGCTCCAACCGGGCTATATTGCGCCAAACATATGATGACGTTACGAGACAAACTAGAAACAAATAATCACATTATGTATATATACATCAATAAAAACAAATATCACAGTAAATATCAACTAAAAAATAGCAATTTTATGTATATATATTTAAAACATGAAATAGAATATCAGGATATAAACAATTAAAATTTCCGATAAAAATTTGTCTCTTTTAAAAAGTCTAGCGCTTTACCATACAGATCCGGCTGGGCAAACAAATGATGTAGTGACTGACAACGGTAATAGTGTGATCTTTTTTTCTTGAGATGATTGCACTCAATCAAGATGTGTTTCACGGTCAAAGGAACATGACAATGCTCACATTCTGGTTGAGGCTCTCGCTTTAAGATGAAAATATGTGTTAAAAAAGTGACCAATTCGAGAGCGACACAAAACAACTTCATCTCTCCTAATAGACCTATAGGAGCTTGGCCAGTCTTATAACACAATGACATATGTCATAGAGGCGTCCTGCCATATTAAAATACGTGTTAGTGATTGTAACATAAACCTTTTGCTATCAACACCCGGCTGGAGATCTTGGTAGTATTCCTTATGTCATTGCGTAACTATAACTTGTTGTTGGCATGTCTTATCCAACTTTCTTTGTCTGATAAACTATATTGAATGTTAAACCTTCATATGATGCTTGATATATTAGACAGGTGTCTAATGAGCTCCTTTGTCTCGAATACGTTTATAAACTCAGAACAGAAACGAATCAGTCAGGGCTAGGAGTTAGGTCCGGCCAGGACTGAGCAAAGGCCATGGGCGCCTTGGCACGAGACGAAATGAAATGAAATGTTGTTTAATGGCACGTCAGCACCAACCGGGCTATATTGCGCCAGACATATGGTGAATTTAACGAGACAAATTAAAACAATATCACAGGGGTGTATTCATATATGTAAATAAAAACAAATATCACAGAAAATATGATTAAAAATAAATATATCAATTCCTTTACATATATAAATATTTAAAACACAATATATGATAAATATGTACAATTAAAATTTAAAGTAAAAGTTTGTCTCTTTTAAAAATGCTAACAATTTATCATGTAGCTCCGGTTGGGCAAAAAGCTGACGTGCTGACTGGCAACGGTAATATTTAGTTCGAATAGACTTGAGATGATTGCACTCAATCAAGATGTGCTTCACTGTCAAAGGAACATGACAGTGAACACATTCTGGTTGAGGCTCTCGCTTTAATATGAAAATATGAGTTAAAAAGGTATGACCAATGCGAGAGCGACACAAAACAACTTCATCCCTCCTGCTGGTTTTATAGGAGCTTGGCCAGTCTCCTAAGAGAGGCTTTATGTGATGAAGTTTATTTGTGTCTGCAAGATCCCAAGACCGTTGCCAGCGATCATATATAAAAAGGTTAATGGACGACTTAAAATCGGTGAAAGGTAAAAGAAATTGTGATACGGGAAGATCTAAAGCAGACTTGGCAGCTAAGTCTGCTTGATCATTCCCTTTAATATCAACATGACTGGGGAGCCAGCAAAGGACGGTGTCCTTTCTGTTAAACTCGTGTGATAGTAGCAGACGATAAATATCTGCTACTAAAGGGTGTGCAAGCTGCTTATTGTTTATTGCCTGTAAAGAGGACAAAGAATCAGTAAATATTATGTATTTTAAAGATGAAGATGATTTAATGAACTCCAAAGCCTGAAAGATTGCCTGGAGTTCAGCAGTAAATATTGAAGCAGCAGGAGGAAGACGAACAGAGATGGTCTCAGACGGCGTGATAGTAGCCGAAGCTACCCGATCGCCATCTTTGGAACCATCTGTATAAATTGGAGCATAGTCACCATATTTAGACCTTAACTCTCTGAAGAGAGATTGAAATACTGTGGAACTAGTATCTTTCTTTTTGTTTTTAGTAAGATCTAGATCGATCTTGGGAGGAGACACAGACCATGGTGGCGTCTCAAAGAAAGGGGTATTCGCAATGCTGTCATGGCTGATACCTGCCTGAGACAAAAGGGGTTGAATGCGAATACCGAATGATGGAATAACATTAGTTCTCAGTGAATATAGATGTTCATGATAGGGTCTAAATATGGTGTTAAATGAAATATGATGAGGCAGAGATGCAATTTTTGTAGCATACTGCAGTGCAAGCTTATCACGTCTGTCGTGCAATGAGGGCTCGTGCGCCTCGACGTATAAACTCTGCACTGGAGATGTTCGGAATGCTCCTAAACTGATCCTAAGTCCTTGGTTGTGTACGGTATCAAGCTCTTTGAGATAAGACTCGCGGGCAGACCCATACACAATACACCCATAATCGAGTTTAGATCTTATTAAAGCTCGATATAATCTGAGCAAGACCTTACGGTCTGCTCCCCAGTCAGTATTTGATACGACTCTCAATATGTTGAGGGCTTTCAGACATTTCTTCTTGAGGGTTTTTATATGAGGGATAAATGATAATTTCTTATCAAATATCAAACCCAAGAATTTTGTTTCATCTACAACTGGTATGGGGCTGCCATCCAGTGTAAGCTCTGGATCAGGATGTAAACCTCTTCGTTGACAGAAGTGCATACAAACAGTCTTGGATTTGGAAAAACGAAATCCATTGTCATTTGCCCATCGTTGAATAGAATTCAAACAAAGCTGCAACTGACTTTCGATTGTCTGCATACTTGTCGATCCATAACACATCTGAAAGTCATCAACATATAGAGAGCCGTCGACCCCACGTTTAAGGCACGTAGGAATTGCATTAATTTTAATAGCAAATAAAGTGGGAGACAAAATACTTCCCTGAGGAACCCCCATTTCCTGAGGAAAGGGGTCAGAGAATATTGAACCCAAGCGTACCTTAAACGACCTATCTTTTAAGAAATTTTTAATGAAGATAGGTAAGCGACCTCGCAGACCGAGGTTATGCAGGTCGCGCATGATACCATATTTCCATGTGGTATCATAAGCTTTCTCCAGATCAAAAAATATAGCAACTAAATGTTGTTTCTGGATGAAAGCGTCCCTGACGAACGTTTCAAATCGAACGAGATGATCAAGAGTGCTTCTTTGGGACCGAAATCCACATTGAAGGTCAGTAATGAGGTTGTTGGACTCAAGGTACCAAACAAGCCTTCGATTGATCAATCTCTCCATGGTTTTACAAATACAGCTAGTTAAAGCAATCGGACGATAATTAGTAGGATTCGTAGGATCTTTACCCGGTTTAGGGATGGGAATTATTGTGGCTTCATGCCACGAAGGAGGAAAATTCCCTTCAACCCAAATCCGGTTATATAGATCTAATAATATTAAGAGTGTTTGAAAAGGTAAATGTTTTAAAATTTGGTAGTGAATTTCATCTGGACCAGTTGCAGTGTCCCGAGCTCGCTTTAGCGAATCCCGAAGCTCTGCAATGGAAAAGGTATCATTGTAGCATTCATCATTGTGGGACTTGAAATTAAGTCGCCTTTTCTCCTGTTGCTGTTTAATGCCTAGAAAGGCATTGGAGGAGAAATTGGATGATGAATTAAATGAAAAGGTACTGGCCAGAGAATTAGCAATATCAGGGAATGTTGTTAAGGTGGTATTATCAACATTTAGATGGTTAACTGATAATGCACTACTTTTACCTTTAATTCTTCGAATCCTATCCCAAACCGATTTGGATGTTGTACGGGAATTGATCCTAGAGACATAACCTTGCCATGAAGACTTCTTTGCTTGGCGTATGGTTCTACGGGCCTTCGCCCGGACCATTTGGTAAGCTGCAATATTCTCCATGGAAGGATGGTTCTTTAATCGTCTCAGGATACGATCACGCTCTTTAAGAGCTGATTTACAATCTTCATTATACCATGGTTTATTGAAACGCTTTGGTTCAGTCGTGGTTTTTGGAATCGCCTGCTCAGCTACATCTTGGAGGATTGAAGTAAATAAGGCCATAGGCTCATCTGCATCCTCTAACTCCTTTACATCAAAAGAGAAGAGACACAACGATTCAAAAAGAGCCCAATCAGCCTTATGTAACTTCCACCTCTGCGGCCTTTCAACCGGGGAGGGTCCATTATTATCTATTAAAATAGGGAAGTGATCACTGCCGCACAGATCTTCATTGACTCTCCACGTAAAATCCTGATATAGGACCGGAGAGCAAATGGTGAGATCAAGAGCAGAAAAAGACGCTGTGGCAGGATGTAGATAAGTAGGCGAGTCATTATTTAATAAGCACAAATTATTAAGGTTAATGAAGTCAGCTATTTGATTACCTCTGAAATTATCATCAGGACTACCCCAGAGTGAATGATGACCATTGAAATCCCCCGTAAGGATAAACGGGGGAGGTAATTGCGTGATTAGGTCATCTAGATCCCTAGAGTTTAGATTTAAACTTGGTGGTAAGTACACAGAGCATAGAGTAACAGGAATATGTAAAGTCACCCTAGCAGCCACGGCCTGCAAAGGCGTGGTAAGGGGAACTTGGCTCTGTGGGACATCTCCATTAATAATAATGGAAACACCACCATGTGCTCTACCATCATTATTGGCAAAATGATGATATTCAACAAAATTTTTAAATGATAATTTATCAGATGTTTTAAGGTATGTTTCTTGTAAACAAATAGCTAATGGATTGATATTTTGTATTAGGATTAGGACTTCATTAAAATTTGGCTTAATACCACGACAATTCCATTGAATTATGGAATTAACCATTGTCAGAGATGTTTAATAGGACTTCTGGGATGCTGTTTGGGATTGGGGTCGTGAACATCCACAACAACATCCATCAGGTGGTCCTCATTCCCGAACCTGTTATAGGTCTGGACAGGATCATCTTCACCCTTCCTACTACGGAAGGATAGTAATTTAGATCCAGCCTTCGAAGTAGAAGGTTGGTTTTTGGGAGGTTTTGGTGGTTTTCCACCTTTCGGAGGTAGTTTGGGTGGTTTTCCACCATTTGAGAGAGGAGTGTCGGGCACAAACTCCTCTGCTGTCTCGGGCACTGAAGACAAACTCGTCTGGGTGCCGAGAGCTGTTTTGTCAGGTTTTTTGGGAATTGTAGGTTTTGGAGAAGGTGATCCTGTCTGCCCAGAAGCTGGCAGGGGCAACGTTGTCTGACAAGCAACAGAAACGGTTTTTGGCTTCGCTATATTTGCAAACGAATTTGCAAATACAGGCGATGGTGTGAGAAGCTCAACCAATTTCCGTGCTTCAGGGTAAGAGATGTTCTTTTCAGTTTTAATCTGTTGCACCTGCTTCTCTTTTTTCCATAAAGGGCACTCTCTTGAATAAGCAAAGTGTGACCCTTTACAATTGGCACAATGAAGATCAAGTTGGCAAATTTCACTTTCATGGCCATCTTGGCCACATCGTGCACAAATTGGTTTACCCTTACATACATTTTTACTATGCCCAAAGCGCTGGCACTGAAAGCAACGCAATGGGTTGGGTATGTACGGGGAAACTGGAATCGAGAGAAATCCAGCTTTAATCATTTTGGGCAATTCTGGTCTATTAAAGGTCAGGATGTAAGTGTTCGTTAAAATGATGTTACCATTTCGTCGTATAGATATACGTTTAACTACAGTAACACCTTGTGAGGAGAGTTCACTAAGCATCTCTTCCTCATTGCTGCCCTCTAAATCCTGTGATCTTATAACACCTCTAGAAAAATTCAGACTATTATGAGGTGTTACCTTAATTGGAATATTCGCTAAAGATGTTGATTTTAATAAAGATAATGAATGTTGTTCTCTAGCGCATTCAACCAGGAGAGTACCATTCCTCAATTTCTTAACGCTTTTGGGTTCACCAGATAATCCGGCGAGACCCTTAGCGATTAAGAAGGGGGATTGTTTGCTCAATGAGGTGTCATTGGTACTCTCAATGACCAGAAACCTATACCAAGTTCGGGAGATTTTATCAGATATTTCAAAAATCTCGTCAGTCGGCCCGCGTTTCGGCGTGCGAAGTTTTTTAACTTGGGAAGCCATTTATAAGCTTTAGGGATTCATCACTGACAGTTCCCCAATCACCAAGGATTGCAACATCCGCACGGGCTATTGCGCGGGTATCCAGCGCTGACGCCCAACGAGAACAGCCAGTGATATACTCAGACAAAGGAAAGAGGAGATCTTTTACTTTACCCGATTGGCCCAAGCCGCTGTTTTTGAGAAGATGCTACAGGACACAAAGGTTAAACTGTACTAAGCTAATAACACAGTAATGGAAAAAAATCATCTTCTCATCAACTAACACGACCAAAGCCGATTGAACAGAGTGGGCCACTCTGACCTCCCGTCTAGGTGAACCATGGGCCAAAGTAATGTGTTGCAGAGAAAGGGCTCGCGAGCCAAATCTCCACTCAATTACCAGGATTCCACTCTCCACCGACACGGGTCGCAACGCACGGCAAACACGTTGCCCCATTACAGGGATCCTTTTAGTCGCCTCTTACGACACGCAGGACATACGAGGGGTATATTCTTATCACCCCCTACACCCCAGGGGGGGGGGGGCACGAGACGAGACGAGAGCTTCTGGAGTTAGCACACTCGTGTTAAGCCAAGTTAAGCATGATTCCCTTCATATAAGTTTGTTCTACGGTCGTTTACATTACGATGTTTGTACCTATTGTAAGAAGCAGAATAAATACTATTATTAGAAGTATATACCAGTGTTGTCATCCAAGAACCTGATCAAAGAACAAATACTGTCACATATTAATTGATGCCGAAGACCAGACCAACGCTTGAAGTCCTATTCCACTAGAAGATCACAGGTCACGGCTCTGAAGGGGTAAGTCTTTTCAAATTCTACCATGGCCACGGTGAATAAATGACATTAGTGCTATGAATTATAATTTAACTGGGACATCTGCAGTTTATCATCACGCGTCATTAAATATCATGGTGTAGTTACTAAATTTAATATTGGCTAGTAGTGGAACAGGAAAATGGCTAAAACAAAATTGTATATATATTATTTGTTTTAAAATGCGTCATGTTGTTTTTAAAAGATTATAAATTATAATTGTTTGTTTTGAACACATATTTTGGCTTTTAAAGTTAGTAGTAGCTAAGTATTATCAGGCTAATAACTGCGAAGTGAAATGTTTTATGATTGTTTAGTTATCTGGAATAGAGTTATATAAGCTTATCCTAATTGAGAGATATAACTCTTTACACATTCACACGGTATTAACGGTTTTGTCTCTTATAAGTTTTTTTGTTGTGTTGTTTTGTGCCTATATATATATTTATGCCTCGAGGTTTACGGGATTATTAATTGTGATGTAGCGTAGTGCCCCAAATATTAATGGGAAGACCCGATATTTACGGTAGAGAGTTTTATTTGTAATACCCCAAAGTTTTAATGGGAAATGCCCCGATATGTAACGGGAGAAACTTTATGTGAAGTGGTTTAACCCCAGGAGGGTTGTGCTCGGATTTAGAGCGAACGTACTGTCTTGTTTTGTGTTGCGTTTCAAAAATTATAGAGATTAACCGTTAGTTCTTTCAAAAATATCTTATTTAAGATTGGTTAAATGTGTTCAGATCATTCATTATTCTTAAGATAAAACAATATGACTCCCTAATTTCAATTGTATCCATGTAAATAATACTGTAAATATCGCTAGATCGTTATCTAAAGTCAAGTCTGTTCCACTTGCTAATTTGATTAACTATTAATTAAGTTCACTCCATGATATAAATGATAAGCAGATGATAAATTTGGGCCCGGGTGGCAGTTAATACTCTTCATAGCACATGTCATAACACGCCGTTTTGCCAGACGGTATGGAAAATGAAAAGACTACCGGTCAACAACAATAGTTGAACTAAACGGAGCAAGGAAAATTCTGACCCCTCAACATTACTGGAACGAGGAAGGGCATCATATGTACCCCACCCCTACAGTTGGCTACGACAGTGCAGTAGCGGTCTAAGAAGATAATTACAGTAGTTTGTGTTCGCGATTCCCCCAAATAATCGGTCTAAGAAGATAATTAGAGTAGTTTGTGTTCGCGATTCCACCATTGTAACATAAACCTGTTGCTATCAACACCCGGCTGGAGATCTTGGTAGTATTCCTTATGTCATTGCGTAACTATAACTTGTTGTTGGCAGGTCTTATCTAACTTTCTTTGTCTGATAAACTATATTGAATGTTAAACCTTCATATGATGCTTGATACATTAGACAGGTGTCTAATGATCTCCTTTGTCTCGAATACGTTTATAAACTCAGAACAGAAACGAATCTTCAGTCTGAGTTAGGTCCAGTCAGGGCTAGGAGTTAGGTCCGGCCAGGACTGAGCAAAGGCCATGGGCGCCTTGGCACGAGACGAGACGAGAGCTTCTGGAGTTAGCACACTCGTGTTAAGCCAAGTTAAGCATGATTCCCTTCATATAAGTTTGTTCTACGGTCGTTTGTGATGGCCTAGTGGTCTAGAGTGCCGCGCTTCGACCTCTAGCTGGCCGGTCACCTCTGGCTTGCGGCTGCGGTTTAGAGCCCTGGTGTGAGCGTATGTGGCATGGAGATAGGGGCGCCTTCTCAACCTCGTGGGTTTCCTCCGGGAACTCCGGTTTCCTCCCACTGCTAAAGACCCCTTCGCGCAAGCGAATTATTGAAATAAAATTAAAAACCATATGTTAGTCCCAAAATGACCTAGTTGTGTCGAGTGGACGTTAAACCCCATCTCTCTCTCTGTACGGTCGTTTACATTACGATGTTTGTACCTATTGTAAGAAGCAGAATAAATACTATTATTAGAAGTATATACCAGTGTTGTCATCCAAGAACCTGATCAAAGAACAAATACTGTCACAGTCTCCACGGAGAGGCTTTATGTGATGAAGTTTGTTTGTGCCTGCAAGATCCCAAGACCGTTGCCAGCGGCCATAAATGAAATGGTTGATGCAAGATTTAAAATCTGAATATGGTATTAAAAAATAGGATAAGGGAAAATCTAAGGCAGATTTGGCAGCAAAATCTGCTTGATCGTTCCCTTTTATATCCATGTGACTGGGGAGCCAGCACAGGACAATGTCCTTGCTGCTCAACTCGTATGATAGTAGCTGGAGTATGTTCATTCTTAAAAAAAGCCACCAACTTAAAAATATTTGGGTGAGGGGTGGCAATAATGGATGTTATCTTAGAATGCCATTCTTCAACATGGTTCGTTGCGCGTGGACCTTCAGTGTGGAAATGGTTCCACATCATTCTGCCATGCTGCCCCTCCACCCAGAACTCAGTTACGTAATCTGCAAATTGCAACACTCTGGCATCTTGGAGTGGTGCATCATCAAGGGCATGCAGCCATACATCTTCAACCTGCTGTATTGGAATTAATGCTGCTGCTTGCTTGACGATTTTATTGATTTCTGGCACCCGAGAAAAATCTGCTTGTAGTCCATATTTCTGCGCATTGCGCCAAATACACTGACCAAAGTGAAAAAAACAACCTTTTAGTTCTGACCTCGGCAACAAAGTTCTCACAGCATTTTGCATACTAACTTCGAAATCTGTAAACACATGGCCTGGGTTAAGATTAACATTGACAAGTGCCAATGTTTTGTCTCTAACACATCTGAGGAACTCAACATATGTTGCCTCCTTCTTATCGGGTAATACTGCATACACCAAAGGGAACATTTTATTGTGTACAAAAGCATGTATAGTGTAGATCTGGGTGAATAAGGTAGGACTCCTGCTAAATGTTCCATCACAGTATATAGTGTCTGCATTGGCGAGATGGTAAAGATTTTCTTGTGTGGAAAACACTAGAAACCTTTTTGTCGGCTGCTGCGTGGAGAAGGAAGTCGTCTCCGGATGTGGTCTTGGTGTAAGATAATATATACTGACTTGTCATATTTTCGAAATTTTATCATGGTTTGATAATGAGAAGAGAAGCCTTGTCGAAACGTCGCTCAGTAATAAGCAGTAATTGTATTCCATAGAATTGTGACCGGTGTACATCAAATACAAATTGTGTTTCCCATATGTAACCCAATCCAAAAGTTTCTGTACAACTCTTTATTGGACGTATGTAATACGAACATATCCTTGTAGCAAGAATGGAGAACTCAGTAACTTGAGCCAATAGTTAGTGCATTAGTTGTAGACTGTTTTACCCCAAGTATCCTTTTACATTTTGTTTAGACTTTTTCAATATCATCTCCAGGGCAGATATCCCCATGTTTAACAGCAATAGTTTAAGATGAGTAAGATTTTGCTTATAATTAAAGATAAAACCTAGGTAATTAAATTGGTTTACAATTCTTAAATTTCCATGAATATGTTTTAAAATTCCTCCCCGTCCTAAATACAGCAATTTGTTTTCATGTCATTAAGGCAAGGCTGATAGGAAATGAAATGAAATGTTGTTTTATGGCACCGTCAGCTCCAACCGGGCTATATTGCGCCAAACAAAATGATGATTCTTTTGAGACAAGCTAAATCATATCACAAACTTGTATATGCATAAATAAAAATATCACAGTTTATCAAATTTAAAAATAAAAAACAATCTTTTATGCATATAAACAATAAAAGTTAAATATTACATATATATATATTATAAACAAATTAAAATTTATAATAAAAACCTGTCTCTTTTAAAAAGTATTTCGCAATATAGCCCAGGCTGGGCAAACAAGTGATGTAGTGACTGGCAACGGTAATATCGCGATCTTGTATTCTTGAGATGGTTGCACTCAATCAGAATGTGCTTCACTGTCAAAGGAACATGGCAGTGTTCACACTCTGGTTGAGGCTCTCGCTTCAAAATGAAAATATGAGTTAAAAAAGTATGACCAATGCGAGAGCGACACAAGACAACTTCATCTCTCCTGTTAGTTCTATAGGAGTTGGGCCAATCTCCTAAGAGAGGCTTGATGTGATGAAGTTTGTTTGTGCCTGCAAGATCCCAAGACCGTTGCCAGCGGCCATAAATAAAAAGATTGATTGACGATTTAAAATCAGAAAAAGGTAATAAAAATTGTGATATGGGAAGATCTAAAGAAGGCTGATAGGTAAGGTGACAGAAACAGTTGCTGGGGTATCGAAGAAGAGCAGCAAATTATGCTATACAGCAGGGAGAAACGACATCAGATGTCACCGTTTCATATGATGGGACCTGGCAGAAAAGAGGCTTTTAGTCGAAAAATGGTATAGCTACAGCGCGGACTCCAATGGGGCTGGGTGTTGAATAGTCCATACGGAGGTTATGGGCAATTACTACAATATTTGTGCCACGATGAAGAACAAGCTTAGAGAAGAAGAATTTATAAAATGAAGTGAAGACCACAAAAGTAAGGGGCTATGTTTGGAAAATCATAGCGGATCAGCTGGTGCAATGGTGTGGCAGAAATTGTTCTTTAAACAGGTTCTTTGATGACAACACTGGTATATTTTTCTGATAATACTTTTATTCTGCTTCTTACAATATTAGGTACAAACATCATAATGTAAACGACCGTAGAACTAACTTAAATGGAGGGAGTCGAATGTCTTAGCTTGGCTTAGCACGAGTGTGCTAACTCCGGATCCAGAAGCTCTCGTCTCGTCTCGTGCCAAAGCGTCCATGGCCTCTTCCCAGCCTTGACTGGACCTCACTGAAGATTCGTTTCTGTTCTGAGTTTATAAACGTATTCAAGCATCATATCAGGTTTAACATTCAATATAGTTATCAGACAAAGAAAGTTAGATAAGACATGCCAACAACAAGTTAAAAGTTACACAATGACATAAGGAATGCTACCAAGATCTCCAAGGAGGTGTATGTTACAATCGCTTACACATATTTTAATATGGCAGGACGCTTCTATGACATATGTCATTGTGTTATAATGGAGCCAGTCGGAATGAATAAGATATTTAGACGATCAGTAAAACTTGGTGATGGGGATTCTTTATCTTTTAACGCTGTAGCCAACGCTGAATCTCCCATTTACAGCAATGCTTCTATTGACAAATTGGAATGTTGTGACCATATCCAGAAACGAATAGGGGGAAAAGGCTCATGGACAAGAGAGAGAAAGAAATGGGGTTAAACGTCCACTCGACACAACTAGGTCATTTCGGGACTAACATATGCTTTAGTTTTATTTCAATAATCCGCTTGCGCGTAGGGGTCTTTAGCAGTGTGAGGAAACCCACGAGGTTGAGAAGGCGCCCCTATCTCCATGCCACATACGCTCACACCTGGGCTCGAAACCACAGCCGCAAGCCAGAGGTGACCGGCCACCTAGAGGTCGAAGCGCGGCACTCTAGACCACTAGCCAATCCCAACCCCCTCAAATACAAACAGCCCCGTGAAACTGACGAATAACGTCGTCGTTAGTCATTTTCCTTATTTTGACATCCCCCCCCCCCCCGCTCGTGGACAAAGTGACCCAATGCAGAAGTAAGACGTACAAGGAGAATGTTAAAACATATACATGTATAGGTATTGTGACCTTGGTCAACTAACCCAGAAGGCTATACAGAGATTACAGGGACACTGCCATAGGTAATCACCCTGGAAATGTTGCAGCAACGAAACTAGAGAGAGAAATGGGGTTTAACGTCCACTGACACAAACTAGGTAATTTCGGGACTAACATATGGTTTTAATTTTATCTTCAGTAATTTGCTTGCGCGGAGGGGTCTTTAGCAGTGGGAGGAAACCCACGAGGTTGAGAAGGCGCGCCCCTATATCCATGCCACATACGCTCACACCACGGATCGAAACCACAGCCGCAGGCCAGAGGGTGATCGGCCAGCTAGAGGTCGAAGAGCGGCACTCTAGACCACTAGGCCATCCCAACCCCCCAATGAAACGAGCAGTGACAATATGGAAACACAGAGCGAAAGATCACTCGGACTGAAGATTGGTGCCCATCAAAATCTGGTCAAGGCAATAAAGACAAACCAAAATACCATACCAAAATTTGAGTGCGGATAAATTATTAGAAAAATGTGCTCATGGGGACGATGCCCAAAAACTACTTTCGTTGTTTGGAGACGTTTGGGGTTGGCCGTCCATGATGCAACTATATCATTCAATGAAATGAAATGAAATGGGGTTTAACGTCCCACTCTTATGCACCTAACCTGGGCTAATGGAAGACGGACATACGCCATACAGTGTGCTATGAGGGAAATTTTGCCCGGGCAGCGGCACTACGGCCTACTCTTATATCGAATTCCAACTGCAAGGGATCTTTTACGTGCACTCCAATGTGTACACGGGACCTCTGTTTTTCGTCCCATCCGAACGACTAGGCAGCTATCCTTGTCAGGCCCTCCGTACTGCATCACTGACAAGAGGAAACCACGCTGGAAAATCCAGATGAACTTTCTCGGCCAATGCAGAGATCGAACACTCGACCTCCAGGCTAGAGAGCTAGCGCCTTACCCACCTAGCCATTCAATGAAGGTGAACTAGACAGACTAACAACATTCGAAGTGTTGAAGTTAAGTGCAGGAAGGCATCTAAAAGCAGGTTTGGACCTGCTAGATCAGAAGAGATTAAAAAATGCGTATGTGCCTGGCCAAAACACAACCCTGAAAGCTAGGCGTGCTCGAGCCCAGCAAATCAAATGCCCAGCAAAATGACCAAATTATTCATCTGGACAATATTAGAACATTTATTATGTATAAATAGGGATTAATACAGCGTACACTCCAATTTGAACAATGAAAACTTTTTAAATTTTTTAGAATTTACTAGTAATACCACAAAAAATATGTTTAACCTTTTTCTCAAAATATCAATTTTGGGTCTGATAGGCCGAGTGATGTCAAAATTTCTCAGCAACCAATAATGCTACAATGTTGTAATTTTGCATGCATATTCCATACACCATAGTGATCATTTTGTTGTACAGAGTGGTCTATAACTTATATATTTTTGTTGTACAGAATGGTCTATAACTTATATATTTTTGTAGTGGTGGTTGTCAAGATTGCGGCACGAGTGGACGTTAAACTCCATTTCTCTCTCTCTGTCTCTACGAAAGTGTGAATTTTAACCCAAATTCGTATTTTCTTGCTAGAAACGCAGAATAAAGATTCACACACTTCATCTTAGTTCAGACTTGTCATATATACCCTATCTAACCACTAGCAAAATTTGGTAAAGATCTCATAAATTAGCTGTGAAAAATTGGCATTCATTTTGTGTTTCTCTGTTGTTGTCGGCCAATTTGTAATTAACATAATTATGCATAAATTAACTAAATTGCATAATAAAATAATTGTTTTTGTAAATTTAAGACATGGTTTTTCAGTTAATATCACAGTTTTCTAGAGCCATTAGCTATCTTTGTAGGCAGTGTTAAATTCAGGGGTCAAAAACTGGAAATTGAGCCTTGCCGGCTTGGAAGCTCCGGAAAATAAATAATACCCTTATTCTAAGAACTAGATGTGTAAGTGTCCTACCTGTTATGTAAATTATCCATTACAACCTATTTTACTTGTCCAGAGGGTTCGAAAATATTTTAAAATCCAAGTCACATTTGAAAAGGTTTACGTTAGACTTTTCAAATCAATTGGATGAATTTTTCCAATTTTTTAAAATAGTTGTGTTAAGATGAAATTTGTATCATCAATTGGAATATTTTGTAAAATAATACGATTTGTTGACCAGAATGAAGATTGGGACATATTATTCAGTTACAACAAGAGTGTTATTGGGGCTTTAACGTCAAGGTGATTTCACTCAATAAAAGTCTACCACATCTAGCATACTCTAGATCCTCGGTCGTTTCACTTAAAAGGAGGACAGTATCATTTGCATACATTAAGTACAAGTTTATATCATTTAAAGGAGTACTCCATTAATCATGGAAATATTTATTAAAGCAAGTAATTGATTCATACAATTGTGCTCCCCAATTCCGACCCAAGAAAATGTTTTTATTTTATTTTTAATTGGCATTATATGGCGCCGCCATATTGCCAAATAGAACTCTTATGAAAACCAGGAATAGCCCACAATGGCATTATGACGTCAATCGCGAACAAAGGACAGCTGACTCCAGCATTGTTTGTAATGGCTGTTAGGAATTCCGCTGTGATAGCACCTTACCAATTCGAGCCAGAATATTCCCCTGGTGAAATGCGAACGGATTCGGACACCGATACATCGAGGGACGAAGCTATTGATAATAATACTAGAGTAGGAAATACAGACTGGTGTCTGTGCACTAATTGTTCTTCGATGCCATTGTCAGACGAATGTGTGTGCTGTAAGGAAACCAACGCTGTTTCTCACCCATACAACCTTGTGTGTAATAGAAAATGAGGATTTTCGTACTGTTTGCTTAAATTCCGAAGTCCTCAGAGTTTCGGCTATTGCTAGGGCCGATATGCGAGGAGACAACGTCCAACCGATTTCAAACGAGTAAGTTTTAACTTTCAGTTTATAGTCACTTAGTTACAGAAGGGCGACATTTTCTCGCACTACTATAAATAGATACCTTGGCTGCTTTTCTATCATTTCATTGGACAATATGTACGGGAAACTTTCTTTAGCCAATCAAAGAACATGTTATCAATAAACAAATCGGAAGTAGATCAGCTTGGAAACCAGTGATTGGTTGATTTTTATTTTTGTAAATACATATACATGGTAATTATACTGGTTTTAAGTGGGCAGAATAAATTTGTAAAATTCACTATGTTACTACCATTTAAAAATAAAGTATTTAAATAGCTGCCTTTATTAAAAGATAATCAAGACTTTGTTTTTGTCTTGTGATTATAGTGCTTGGCAATCGAAACAACATTATTTCTTGTCAAAATTTCAAACACTCATAACAGCCTCCAGAATGCAGTAATTTGACTGAAATTTTTAAATTATCTATTGTTAAACTATTATATCGAGAATGTCAACTGCTTATCTAAATCTAACATAATGCATCTTAATAAAACAAATGTCACATTTATGATTTAAAGATATAAGAATGTCAGTATTTTGTAACCTATTCACAAAATAATTCCGATACGGCTGGTGACTGGTCTAAAATTGATTTAGGCATGCGCTATCGGTGTTTCTTCCTTAGGCGGCTTAGGCACAGAAGCAATATTTTCTGGCACAACAGGTAACTCAAATACTGGTAATAAGATTCCAGCAGTTCTCACTTCAACAGTTTTGGCCATCAAATTTCTCTTAAACTCGTACTTCTTTTTTTTCAAAGATAGGCTTTGCCACCCAGACAGACGTGCGTTTTGGAAACACTTGATTGTATTTGTAAGTGCCTTCATTGGGGCCGCTGGATGCTATGGCTTGATCCCTGCCAACTCCATTGTTATGGTCCAGAGCAGCAAGCTGGGTCCGAGCAACCATACCTTCAAATGAAAAATGCTGTCGTTTCGGACAATACTTCAGCATCATTGAATGGTAAACTTCAAGGTCTCCAGTGTGACATGCTAGTGTAAGTTTTTCTAAAACTTTCAAAAATGACTTATCCAAGACAATGTCTTGTAATACTTGGAATGCTGCAGATCCAGGTTTTAACCACTTTTTTGGGGCTTCTTCATTTTTTGAAAGTTTTGGGTGTTCACACTGATGAAACTGTTCATTTGATGTCCACTCATGGATGTTAGAACAGTGTTTTAGAACTGAAATCCATTTTTCTTTCAAAAGAATGATATTGCCGTCACATGTTGTGACACACCACCAAAAATGGTTTCGGATCGACTGAATCCACGGTTTTAAGGGCTCATTCTGTTTAGACTTAGCTTTCTCTGATAATTTTTTTATTAATGATTTTGATACATGCCAGACATCATAATGATGGATAATATTCGGATAATCTTTTCGTAACATGTATCCGACCTGTATGTGTCTCGGATAATCTTTTCGTAACATGTATCCGACCTGTATGTGTCTGTCTGTTGCCAAAATATTAATATTCAAGCGTTCGTCCAGTGTTGTTAAACATTGCCTTAGACCTTCTTTCTCCATGTTTGTGGATTTCAGTTCAACCTGCCCAACATGTATGACACTAAAGTTAATTAACTTTCCAGTGCCACTATCAAGCAAGGAATAAATACAATATTTTGCACTGAATCCTGGACTGTCACATCTTCCATCTCCAGATAAACACAGTTCTCTGCCAACTAATGCATTCTCAACAGATAATCTTTCTTTTGTCCAGGCCTCGTTAATTATAGTAAATAAATCTGTTTGGATTTTATAATATGTTGAATGTCCCAAAAATACTAGATTTAATAAATTGGCAAACTCTTCCATTTTAGCATAAGAGCACCCAGCATAGAGTAAAGCTGCAGCAATGAGTAAATTTCCAGCAGGCATTTTGCGGATGTATGGTTGTGAGTTCCAAGTACTACTATGTCCAAAAGCACAAACACTTTTCACCTTTAATAATGAACCACTACAGGCGCGGATCCAGAGGGGGGGGGGGTCACTTGTCTCTACTGGGAGTTTCAAAACACAATTGAATCAATCAATAGTCGTACCGGTTATCAATAGTTTATTCACCTTGGTAAGTCTGAATACAAGCAGTTAACAACATTTACCAGGAGGAGGGGGAGAAGGAGGAGATAACAATCGTTGACAACTTGTGGGATAAACAAATACAAAATACACATCAACATTTCAGGCTAGATCACCCTGAGAACATGGCCGACTTTCCTGGCCCTTAGAGTGAACTCCTCTTGGTTCTCAATTTTACTGAACTATGGGGGGTAACTCCATATAAGTACCCAACCCCAGGGATCAGACCAATTAATACCCTCACTGCAAACTGCTGCAGTGACCAGTTACTTTCAAGGTATTGGCTGGAAAAACATCCGGAAATAAAATATAATCAGTTTGGCACCCCCTATCTTCAATTCGTTCATCTGTGTTCCGTAACCAAATTTGTAATATCTAATTCAGGATTGACCTGTATTAGATTACCAGTACTGGTATAGATGTTGGATACATCATTTGAAATTATGTTATGGATTTCCTGTAAAACAATAAAAAATATACATGTATCTAGAGATTTAAAAAAGAGAGAAATGTGGTTTGACGTCCACTCGACACAAACTTTGCCATTCTCGGGCTTACACATGGTTCAATTTTATTTCAATAGTGCGTAGGGGGCTTTAGGCCTTTAATGATGACAGGAAACTGGGGGACCCTGAGAAAACAACGGATTGGACATGCAAACCTACTCCTTGCCACGCACATTCGTGGATTCAAAACCATGCGCTACTTTCCCTTTGTTAAACCTAGATGATTTTGGTTTAAAACTATAGAATAAATGTATTTCTCACTGAAATTAATTTTCATTTCATAGTGGATTCAAAATATTTTACAGTAATTTTAACAAACATAAAATGCCACGAATCGTTTTTCTTTACCAGTGGCATCCGATCCCGTGTCAGTAAACAAAATATCTGCATAATTATTTCGCTTACCGATTTTCTTTGTTTTGCATTCAGACGTTGTTCCGTTTGTAGTCTCCGTTTTGTTGGTAAACTCTTCATGCCATGATTGAAAACTGTCGGTAAGGCGTCATCTTTAATCTTACGTGGCCTCGTATTTTTTTAAAAGTTCTGCCTGCAAATTGTATTATATCGAGTTGTCAGTAAGAGACAACTGTGGGACAGGATGGCATGGATAAGATATTGTGACAGAGTGATATTTTTAATATAAATAGTCAGTTGGTTTTAGTTATTGTAATCTGCACTTAATATAAACTAATAATGGTTGTACTATCCCTTTAAACCTATCCTATAATGTCCACTCTGTACCGGCTGTAGTGAGTTCACTCACTACATCTTCAACTTTAACCCTTTGTATTTGTCTGGTGAGTTGTTTTCTGAGGTCCCCTTGGAAACATTCATACTAAAGTAAAATTGGGTAATTATCTCTGATTTAATCCCTCAGGGTTTACCCACCTAATCTGCGATGGCCTGAGTGAGAATAGGCGGGATGGGTTGAGGGGTTATGACAGGGCGACAGACAGGTAAATATATTATATACTAATAACACTGATAAGCACTACACAGCAGTTCTACAAGCAGCATGCAACAAGCACAACCACTACTGCAGCCATAACATAAATATAAGTAAAGCTTTCTACTTACTGTACACTAAATAATCCAGAATAATAGGCTCTATAATCCAAATTCGTAAGTCTCTAAGCTAAGCTAAGAAGGGGGCAATATGGACCAACCACGGCCTTTATACCCAAAAAAACATGCACGTGCTAAATTAATAAACGTCACAGACGGGCTGATCCATTCTGACCTAAGGGAGATCAGCTCACGTCTGCAACACCCCCCCCCCCCAATTTTATAAAAGGAGACCCCCCTAGGGAAATAAAAATATAGCTAGTTCCCAAAAATAACTCCCTCCCCCCCATCCCTAGGATAGGTTGGTCCATACATAACAGAGGGGACAGGAGAATATAACAAGTTCGAATCTAGACAAGAAATTAGAAGATAGCTAAGCTCAAAGATAAGAAACAGGAAAGCACTAGGGAAAATGAAACAAAGAATTAGGAAAGATTATAGAGGAAGATAGAAAATGACAGTGAGAGCGGCCTTCCCTAAAAATAATAAAAAATACCATAAAACCACCCAAACTAAATAAACCGAAATTAACAAAAAAAACAAAGACAAGAGGAAAAAGAACTAAACATACAAAAAAAATAATCCCCAAAGGCTCAACACGGAGGGGTGGGGCGGCAGCAGTGGGGACAGCAGACATTTAAGCGTCTCTCCCGAGAGCTAATCCGGCCCAACAGCTCTCGCCACTGTTGCGGCGAGAGATGAACAGGCCGGTCATCTCCCGGGACGGCCCCCACCAACTCCCGTGCCCGCTGACGCCGCCTGCGTTCCTCGCGTCTACGAGTCCTCCTCTGACTCGAGGACTCACGCCGAGGAAGCACGAGCGACATCAGCGGAACTGGTTGTCCCCTCGGATCAATAGTGGATCCCTCGGGGACAACCGGCCCCCTACCCTCCCCAGCCCGTCCTACATAGTCAGGAGGGCTTGGGTGAATAGGATGGAGGCCAAAACCTCGGCGGACCCTCACCTGCCCTGGAGCAGATTCAGGCACAGTTGGAGCCCGCCGGGGTATGTCCTCTAGCCTCCCTGGCATCCCCTCTACCGCTCCTGGGGTTGGAGCGGCGGGTAAAGGGGATCCAGTGCGAGTTGCCCGGAAAGGCACGAATTCTCCCCACCCCACGGACCTGCTCCCTTTCGGGAGAGGCCAGGGTCTGCCCCCTGCAAACCCTGGGTCTCCGCCCCAGGCCCCCAAACCATTCAAACTGGTCAAGGAGGGACCTGGGGCAAGACTCCGGTGGTGTTGCATTACCCCCCTCCCCTAGGGTGAGCGGGTGCGGGGGAATAGGTATTTGATTCTTCTCTTCCATCTGAAAAAAATAGAGATCATTGGTATCTAACTATTTCTGTCTGCTTTCTCCAAATTTTCTCCTTCCTTCGAACTATTCTGACTTTTCTCTTATTTTTCCTTTATTGGAATCTCCTACAACTCCATTCACCAATTTCCCCGGGACGCCTCCCTTATCCTATCCCCACTTCCCTCAACCCCCCCCTTACACAAACCTCTCCCGGAAAACTTTCTGGTCCCCCGGGGAAAGATATCCTAACAATGTAGCCAAAACCCTCCAATGTGTCAATAGGGCTGGATGTGTTAAGGGGTGAAGAGAAAAATCCCTAATGGGGACCCACCCAGATTGCCTTGCCAATTCCCGGAAAGCCCCATAAGTCGCGGGATCCACCTTACTATCGGCTGGTATCAGTTTGTCCCGGTTCAGTTTATCCATAATCTCCCACAAGGACTCGCCTAAATCGGGGATTGCTCTAGCCAAAGCTCGTACTGCCAAGACCCTCTTGCTAACAATCTCCACACTAGGAATTGACATCCCCCCTCTGGGAATCCTAAAATAGGGAGGTAAATGTTTGTCAAACACATGTATTTTTAAAGAATTGGTCTTATAACCACACCCCGGAACTGGACATAAGGAGGCCTTAACTAATCTCGATCTGTCTACCCTCTCCCATGCGTGACTCCGAGTTGTACCTTGACCTGGATGATTATAAAAGCCTCTCTCCGGGACCGGTCTGCAACCAGGTTCTACCTGGACATATTCATCATAAGTCAATTTCCTCTTGGGGGGCACCGGAGAATTCCCTATAGGACGAGCACCCAAACCTATTTTCCTTTGGCACCCTCCTACGTTCATTGGCAAGCTATCCCTGTCTATTGTTGATCCATATCCGGATGACTGTTGACCATAACCCCCTCCCCCTAAACTCCTGTCAGGAACCATACCAGTACAACTTTGAGCCACAGTTGGAAGTCTTCTACTGGCAAAAACCGTTTCGGGAACTCTAAACCTTTCAGCAGAATTTAACCCATAGACTGAGTCCCCCCAGAACTAATAATGGTTGTCTGTCTTCTAGGTTCCGTTAATAAGGGTGACACAAAAGAGGGCCTAGCATAATAAGTAGGTGGTGCCACCCTTAACGACATTAAAGGTACGGGCATCCTACTAATCCCTCTAGGAGTGGGCCTTATCTGCCAACTAGCCAAGGGTATAGGAGGTTGTCGAATCCTATTCTGGGTAGGTGGAATATATAAAGTTAATTCATCCCCTCCCTGATTAGGCCCATCATATACTCTCGCATCCTGGGACTTGGGTCTTAAAGGAACAGAAGGAGGAACTGGGTTGGGCTTAATAGGATTTGACCACTCATCCAACCTAATAGGGGACGACAACACTGACCATTCCGAATCGGAGCTCATGGAAGTGGAGCTCATGGAAGTGGTACTATCCCCTAACACCTGCGGAGTTGGCGGACTCAAAATGATATCAGATTGATATAACTCGTCATCCCAACATGGTTCAACGGTTTGCTGTTCCTGTTTAGAGGAACAGGGACCTCTATTAGTAAACCCTTTTCTCATAATCACCAAGGCTTACCTTTCAAATACAAGTAATGTATAATCTTTAAAATCTGAAAATAAAAAAATACTCCGGGAGAAAATCATTCCTTTCTCTCCCGGACTATCCTGCTTGTTGTGAGGAATCGCAATAAGGGCAGATATATATATCTATGCATTCCGCCTCCTCAGGGGTCAAATTAACACACCTTCCATGGAACCACTCTAAACAATGATCGCACTGAATTCCGAAACCTCTTCCCCATGGTCTCCGGCAAACACAATAAATTTTGCGAGTAGGACGCACTGGGGTAGAATGATCCCCACTCATAATTTTATTTCTATAATGCTCTACCCAGGGGGGGATCTCCCTATCTCTACACGGTTTTATTCTGTCATGATGCATAATGGACTGGGCATTACGCGTTTTCACCCTTAAGAGATAAGGGGTCAAAACTTTATCAATCACCCCTGGGCCTTTCCAATATGGACTTAATTTTTTGTTCTTCCCCTTAAGACAGGCAGTATCCAAGATATATACACAATCCCCTATATCATAAGATTTTTTCCAAATTTTCACATCGTAATCCTTTTTCATGCGTTTTTGTCTAGTCTGCAAAGTTTTACGAGCAATCTCATGTGATTTAACTATATTTTCCTTAAGATTTTTTAAATATGGATCAGGCAGGGGTTCTTGCTCTTCTGATGGAGACCCAAACATGAGATCAGCAGGCATATTGATCTCTCTCCCCAACATTAATTTATTGGGCGTATACCCAGTACACCGATTTACAGAGGAACGAAGAGCACCGGCTAATTGAGGCAAATAAATGTCCCAATCTGCTTGCGTATCCCCAATATAACAGCGTAAAGCGTTCATCAATGTCCGATTGTATCGCTCTACCTGGCCGTTGGACGAGGGACGGTATGGGGTGGTACGGGCACGATGTATTTTCAATAAATCACATAAGGAGATAAATAGGTCACTTTGGAAATTCCGTCCCTGATCCGTAAAGATATGAAACGGAACTCCAAATCTCGAAAAGAATTCATTGACAGCGGCTTGTGCAGTTACTTCCGCAGTTTGAGATGGCAAAGGGATACATTCGACCCATTTGGTGAATTGATCCACCATCATCAAAATATATTCATTTCCCTGATTGGACTTAGGCAAAGGACCTAGGAAATCCAAATGAACTCTTTCCATAGGGGCTCCTGCATGATAATTGACTAAATTATGTCTAGCTATCCTAGTTGCCTTTTTACTTTGATTACATTGCATGCATGATGCAACATACAACTTAATTTCTTGGGTCATTCCATACCAATAATATTTTGTTCTGATCCTATGTCTAGTTCGATCCCTACCTTGATGACCCGCCAGAGGGATGTCATGATTTAATCTTAAAAATTCAGAGACTAAGGGCTTAGGCACTACTAGTTGAGAATGACCGTCTAAATCTTTCCTATACAAGATTTGATTTTCATCCAAATAATATAATTTCTGATTGATCCAATAACTTTTTGAGGCAGGACTAGCTATAAATAATTCACCCTCCCCTGGTTCTATTTTGTTAATCATCCAATTTAATAAAATAGCCAAGTCAGAGTCTATCTTTTGGCCTTGTTTGATTTCCTCTTCTAATTTGCCTGATAAATCAATTCCTGAAGCGTCCTGAGTCAGAGTCAAAACTTGGGGATTTCCCTGGGAATTATTAGGAGAAACTATGAGAACACAAGTTGTTAACAATCCATCAAAATCCGTCGTACCAAGATTTTCATTAATTTTGTCTTGCCATTCCCCTTTAAAACTATTGAGGTCAATATCAATAGGGGGTTTCCCATTAATCTTGGGTGGGATTAAAGGGACAGCTTCTTCGACATCAGTTTGATATTCATACCAATTCTCATGGGCTCTTACACAATATTTGCAACCTCCATAGGGCAAATCACTCGGACGTATATTCAGGGCAAATTCAGGACAAGGGCCTGACACAGGTATCCTAGACAAGGCATCTGCATTGACATGTTTGGAACCTGGTCTATATTTTACAGTCATATCATATTGGGCAAGCTCTTCCATCCACCTAGCTAACTGACCGTTAGGGCGTTTAAACTTCAGTAACCAAGTAAGACTACTATGGTCAGTCCTGACCGTAAAAGGACGACCCAAGAGATAATGCCTAAATTGACGGGTAAATCGAACAACCGCAAGTAATTCTTTCCGCGTTGTACAGTACCGCTGCTGTTCCGGGGTTAAAGAAAAGCTAGAGTAGGCTATTACTCTCTCTTGCCCATCTTGGACCTGATTTAATTCTGCGGCCACTGCTAAATTACTCGCGTCAGTATCCAAAATAAAAGTATCAGTCTGATTAGGTAAAGCTAACACTGGGGTAGTTATTAAAGCAGTCTTTATATTTTCAAAAGCCTCTTGCTGCTCCTCCCCCCAATAAAAAGGTTTTTTACCCGTAATAGAGTACAAGGCCAGCGCCTTCTCTGCGTACCCTTTTAAAAAGACACGGTGATAGTTGGCAAATCCCAGGAATTTTTCTACCTCTTTAGTAGTTTTGGGAACCGGCCAATCTCTTACCGGAGCTAAGTGTTTATCACTCATTTTTATACCATTTTTGCTCACAATACGGCCTAGGAATTCTACTTCTTGCCTAAATAATTCACACTTTTTAGGTTTCATTTTTAATCCATACTGACGGAAACGTGCCAAAACCGTTTTAAGATTAAATATGTGATCTTCAAATTTTTGACCCATAATTAACACATCATCAATAAAGGCTAACGAGATATTCCAATTTAGGCCCTGCAGGACCAAATTTGCAGCTCTAGAGTAGGAACTTGGGCTATTGCTAAGACCAAAAGGCATACGTTTGAACTCGAATAGGCCAAATTTAGTTAAAAAAGCTGTTTTCTTTTGGTCTTCAGGCTTAACTTTAATCTGCCAATATGCAGAGTTAGCATCTAATTTAGAAAACCAAGTATTTCCTGCGAGGGTATCTAAACATTCATCGATAATGGGTAAAGGATATACATCCTTAGTTGTAACTGCATTGAGGGCTCGATAATCAATACACCATCTTACATTCCAATCAGGTTTGCGTATCAATACTGGGGCCGACGCCCAATCAGAAGTGGAAGGTTCGATAACACCTGCTTTTAACATTTTCTTTAAATGGGCTTCCTCTTCCGAGGCAAAACACAAAGGTGTCCTACGCATACGTTCCTTAATAGGCTGGGCATCGCCCGTGTGAATAGCATGTTCTATGGCAGTAAAATTCCCTAAGTCATATTCAGATTGAGCAAAAACATCACTAAAATCAATCAATAATTCAGCTACTTGGTTTGCTTGGGCGCTTGACAAATGCTTAATTGATCGTTCATATAAAGAAACTAAATGTTCAGGCACCTTAGGGCTACCATCTTCATTTAGTACACCATTGTCAACATTGGAGGGACCTACAGGGTTAGGGTTGGGGGAAACCGGGGAAGAATCTCCTAAGGGGATAGGAAGTATTGATTCATCACCAACCTCATAGGCTTGTCCAATTATGTCATTAGCTTTTAAAACAATTTCCTTATCAGACGCATTAATCAAACATACCGTGGGATAATCAGTATTAGAATGAAGAGTACGACCAATAAGTAACTGTTCACTTTCTATAGGCTCTATCATATAATCTTTTAATGTCCTATCCATTTTACAAGGTAGACGAGTGACTGACCTAGCTGTAATAATAGTTTTAGTAGGGACCATAACTTGAGCGGTAAATGGGGTACTATAAGTATTACACATAGGCCTTAATCCTGTTACTAGGGGAATAGTCTCATCACCTACTATTAAACACTCATGTAAAAAATCAATAATAACTTTCCACTTTCTAAGAAAATTTAAACCAAGTAAAGCTGTGTCAGCTATAGGGGCTACATAAACATTATCCGTGAACGTAAAAGACCCTATTCGGAGAGTAACGGGGCGTATTAGAAATCCAGGAAATGTCACATTCTCGGCTGCTGCATGTATTGTAATATCCCTAATCTTGGGTGGCTTAATTTCAAGCTGATCATAGACCTTAGGCGATATTATAGTACAATCCGACCCAGTGTCAATTAAGGACTCAGTATCTAAATTTTCTATTGTTAGGGGGACTCTATATGCAATAGCAGAGGGTAACCTAGCAACAGAAATTTCATCATCAGGCTTAGAAACACTAACACTCCCCCCAACCTTGGAACTAAGAGCAATGTTAACCTGACATTCTTCTACAGGTTCAGGTAAGAGTGATTGTTTCAAGTTTGGGCCTTGATCAACTGGGAGCGAGGGCAGGCCTACTGCCTCGTCCCTTGGGCGTTTAAAGTATCATTTTCTTCCTTAATCCTTAACTGTTTCTTCGTGGAGGCCGATGCCGGTAACTTAGTAGGCTGCTGGGGGCATTCATTCTTATAATGGCCTAACTCTCCACATCCAAAACATGTAATATTTGTCCTATTAGGCGAAGGGGAGGACCTTCTCCTATTTAAAGTTAAAATTAAAGTCGCTATCATATCTTTAAGTTGGCTTACTTCCATCTTAACTTGACCTATCTCAGATTCCTCTTTCGGTTTTTCCGGAATTTCCTCAACATTTAAACTGGGAGGTTTAACTTGCTTACGCATAGGCGACAGGCTAGTTCTACGTACATAGGGGTATACGGGACTATATTCCATTGATGCTTGCCTACATGTATCTATTGGAGGCAAATCCGTAAATCCTACTTGAGAAGGATTGGTTGATCTTAACTCAGGGTAATAATAAGTTCTATTCACACGAGGGGATCGTGGATCTTGATATAATCGTCTCGGAATAGAAGATCTAGATGGTCGAGACTTAACCCCAACCGACTCATAGTCATCATGTCTAAGTGTCTGGGGGAAAGACTCTGTCTCTACTGGATTAGGGAATCCTACTTGCCTATCTGCCCCGGGATAACCACTACCCCTAGTGGAATTAGTGTTAACGGAATGACCGTGTTGACATGAGTGTACCATTGCAACCTTTCAACCGCTTCCTCCATATCAATTAATCTTAAATTAGCGACAAATCTACCCGCCTCTGGGTCATTACAGTCTGAAACTAATTTCAAAACAGATTGTCTAGCTATAAAACTCTCCGTCGCAAAACCAGAATAAGCTCTCAACGCTAATTGTTGCACTCTGTCACTTATCGATTCATTAACCCCCTGAGTTGCCATTTGAAATTCCACATGGGCTGCCTCGGGTATATCTTGACCTCCGAAACGTTTTTCCATCATTTCTAATGTCACTTGAAAATTCATTTCCGGATATCTCCGAGTTATATTTGTAAAATAGTCGGCTGCCTTATCAGATAAACAATAACATAAGTAATTCATACATTGAAAACTATTGGCGCCCCAAGGTTGGGACAAAGCAAACCGGACAAATTTATCACTGAAAGTATTCCAACTTCCATCTGATTTTCCATTAAAAGATAAAGAACGAGGTATGGTAGAAGGATTAAAATAATTCTCCCTGACTCGGGTACCCCCATCGTCTCTCACATATCTCCCCTCCCTTTCCTGTTCATTGCGGGGTGGGATAGGATCCTTAACCCTAGCATCTTGACTAAGACTCCCATCCTGTTTCATAAACTCCCCCTTATCTTTTTTGTTATTGGTATTTGGGATAGGGTCATTAATTCTACCATCCTGACTGGGGTACAAAGGGGGCGGATTTAATGATCGCTGATCCTCCATAAAACGTTGAGTTTCAGATAAGAATGCATCTCGATAATCTTGTTCCATCTTTATAGACCACTGACTACCCCCATAAGCCATGTTGAAAATTAGGTAAAGTCACTTTAATTTATTCTCAACCTATCTATACAACCTATCAAAAGCTTTACTATAATGTACTTTATTGTAATAGTGATATAAGATCTCAAATTATCTTCAAAAAGTCAATCAATAAACTTTATTCAAGAAAAAATTCCTAAGTTCTAAAATAATTTCTCAATAGTCGGCCATTTTGTTTGTTTAATTCCGGTTAAATTGCCTATCGGGAAATTCCTAAGCGATATTCAATCTACCCACGTGATCTAACTTCAAAGAAATGTTGAGACAATAAAAATAAATCAACTTTAATTTCAATATCCTTTAGAAATATTAACTAAAATACTATTCTAATAACTGACTAAGATCTGTTTAATTTAATTGTCAACTATATAAACAACTACTCAACCTGATGGCTAAGGAATGTCTAGTCCTACTACCTGCATTCAAAAAGCGTGCGTTACCAAGGCGACGGGTAGTATTTTCCCGCGGTTTCGCTTATACACCAACAACAATATAACTACAAGAAAATACCCTATTCACCTCCCATTGCAATATAAATCACAATTCTACACATTGACTAGGATAATAAATTTTAATTTTTACTGATTTTAATTACTACAATGGGTAATTTTATATATGTGAACTATCTCCACTAAATAAGGAAATTTGGAATTCTATAAACTCCCCAAATAACCCTACCAGCTAAAGTTCAAACGCCGCAGCGCCATATAAAGTAAAATTGGGTAATTATCTCTGATTTAATCCCTCAGGGTTTACCCACCTAATCTGCGATGGCCTGAGTGAGAATAGGCGGGATGGGTTGAGGGGTTATGACAGGGCGACAGACAGGTAAATATATTATATACTAATAACACTGATAAGCACTACACAGCAGTTCTACAAGCAGCATGCAACATGCACAACCACTACTGCAGCCATAACATAAATATAAGTAAAGCTTTCTACTTACTGTACACTAAATAATCCAGAATAATAGGCTCTATAATCCAAATTCGTAAGTCTCTAAGCTAAGCTAAGAAGGGGGCAATATGGACCAACCACGGCCTTTATACCCAAAAAAACATGCACGTGCTAAATTAATAAACGTCACAGACGGGCTGATCCATTCTGACCTAAGGGAGATCAGCTCACGTCTGCAACAATACTATAGATTTTGTATGAAAAGGTAGACCTTTTTCCCTCTCCTTGTTAATATAAAGTTTATGGTATATCCGCCATCCAGTATTGTGTATTTATTGGTTGATAAATTTAGTAATAGTAAATGATAGTATTGAAGCTTCTTCAATAGTGATTTGGTGTGTTGTGGCAGTTGACAGTTTTTATTTATCAGGTATGTTTATTATAATATTTAGGTAATTGGTCTTTGTTTTAAGGCGACAGCCATGTTGAATTTCTTTAAAGTTCCAATTTCATATTTTCTAAGAAAGTCAAAGCATAATTATTTCTATGTCTTTTGCTCAAAAGGTTGTCAACTCACTATTATACGATCATGGGCAAAATTTTTGGGGCGTTAGAAAGGGTGACACAGGGTGATTGAGGAAATAGTTACTCAATTACCTCCCTTGTTTTCCCATTCCTCTCCATGGACGGCCATCTTCAAACGTTTGAATTTGAAGTTGAAAATGATATTTTTGCCAATTTCTCAACTGGCAATAGTGAATTATAGGATTAATAGGATTATTCTTTAACAAGGTAGGAATGTTTATTGGTTCAATCTATTTTAGGACTTTGTTTTAATACATTTTAAAAATATAACTTAAAAAAATGCTATTGGAACTTTAAAGTATAAGTTGGTGATTTGAAATGGGATAACATTACATCAGTGTGCTGAAACTTTAATGTAAATTTAAGTCTAAAGACTCAATTACTTGAGTCTCTTTTTTAATGTAGTCTTGATCACTGAGTCTTAAAAATATACATTGAGATTGTAATGAGAGGAGTTGTCTCCCTGACAACAAAGGAAAATATTCATGAGAAAAATGAATGTGTAAAATGAAAAAAACTAAATTTTAAAATGCATAAAGCTAGATAACACCATAAAGTTTTACGTACTCAGTACAGCAACAAGATGTAAAATAACAACATATATTGAGTGAAAATATAGAGAAACTGTATAGCCTACTGTATATATAAACATTCTTTAAAATAAATATGGAAACAATAACAAACTTTTTTATCAAAACAAAAACATTCAAGAAACGAGTCAAGTCAAACAGGCGCAAGCAGTCGTTGTGCAGCACAGTAAAACTTTTATTTGTTTAGTGAATTGCAGAGTGAAATGATTAACGGTCCAATTACCATATAAACCTAGCCCACCTGAGTAAATTTAATTGCCGAGATATGGCAGAGCCAGGGGTATCTAAAACAGCTGAAGACTTGAGTAAAAAGTCAGAAGTAAAAGAAGACTTGAGTCATAAGTCAGAGTTACAGAAAGAAATAGCGAATCTAAGTATATCCTTGGAGAATGTTTATGAAACCGATCTGAGCTTAGTGGACCAAAGAAAATTGTCTCAGTTTAAAGGGCAGGTAGAGGACCAATTTAAAATATATCAAGAGTCAGTTGATGAATTAATTGACATATTAACCGAAGAAAATGAGAAGATTGCCATACTAAAGGCATTTAATGACATACAAAGTCATAAATCAGACTTTGTACAGAAGATAGAAGAAGCAATAAAAGAGGTTATAAAGGGTGATATGCAGTCACTTAAAAGTTCAAATTCTGCTAGAGAATCAGTATTAGCACGAAAGAGAATTAAAGCTGAAGAAGCAAGGGCAAATCTCGAGTTTCTAGAAAAAGAGATGGAGCTACAAAAACAGAAGGCCGCCATAGATGCTGAAATGCAATTATTAGCAGAGAAAAAGAAAGTCTACAGAGCCGAGAAAGAAGCCAGTATTTATGAAGAGTCATTTCACTGTGGTAGCATTAAATCAGATCTCAGCAAAGTGAGAATTGAAAGAACAAGAAGATATGTCGATAGTTTGAATTGTGGTATGGATGAAGGGGTTACAGACGAGGAAAAGAATACAGATGAAGAACAAAGAGAAGATAAAGAAAAGAGCTGACAGATAGTCAAACATTAATTTCAAATATGTTCAAAAAAGACCTTTTATTGGCCCGTCTATACAAATTTAACGACAAACCAGATAATTACCTGGTATGGAAATCAACATTTCAAAGTGTCGTTACTGAAATGAACTTGTCACCTATAGAAGAATTGGATGTCATGATGAAATGGTTAGGGTCAGAGTCCGGGCGAGAAGCAATGGTTATTAGATCATCTAATGCGACAAATGCACAAAGAGGTCTCACTAGAATTTGGGCAAGACTGGAGGCGAGATATGCCTCTCCAGAAACCATAGAAGCCTGTATTAAATCCAAACTGGAAAAATTTCCTAAAATAGGATACAGAGAACATGAAAAGCTGTTTGATTTATCGAATATCATAGAAGAAATTGAAAATTTAAAAGAAACAGAGAGTTTAAAGACATTATTGGCCTATTATGATTCATCATCGGGGGTAAATCCGATAGTTGCAAAACTTCCCACTGGTTTGCAAGAAAAATGGACCACTTCAGCAGTAACATACAAAAGAAAGCATAAAGTCTCATTTCCCCCTTTCACCCACTTTGCAGAATTTATGAGAGACTTGGCCAACACGAAGAATGATCCTAGTTTCATATACGAGAAGCAAGGTCGAGACAACGAGCAGAAGACCAAAACTACTAGTAAATACCCTTATGACCAACATAAGAAATTAGCCATCACGACAAAGAAGACTGAGTTAAGCGGTAGAGAACAAGTACCGGTTTATTGCCAACTACACAGAGCAGCATCTCATTCACTAGAAGATTGCCATATTTTCAACAATAAGAGCATTTCTGCAAGAAGACACTTTCTATACATACATGGTATTTGCTTGAGATGCGGAGCAAGCGATGATCATCTAGCCAGAGATTGCAAGGTTAAGTTAGATTGTAAAATTTGTCACAAACAACATACCACGATGTTACATGAAGACGAACAACAGACAAGTAAGAAAGATACATTACTTAAAAAGCCTTCCCAAAATAATGGCGAGGAGGTAGTGACAAAATGTACTGAGCTAGGTACAAAACAATTTAAAGGCAAATCATGTGCTAAAATTGTACAAGTTTATGTATATAGAAAGGGACAGCCCGAAAAGTATTTGAAAGTTTATGCAATAATAGATGAACAGAGTAACAGGTCTTTAGCTAAAAAAGCATTTTTCGATTACTTTCAAGAAAATGATAAAAATATTGAATACACATTGTCATCCTGTTCCGGTAAAAGTGTAGTAACTGGACGATTGGCATCAGATTTCATTCTAGAATCACTAGATAGACATGAACAGATAAACATGTCATCTATTATAGAATGTGAAGATATTCCAGATAATAAACATGAAATTCCTACAAAAGAAGTTTGTAAATATTATGATCATTTACAAAGGGCTAAAAAAGAGTTACCTCCCTTAGACCATAATTGTGAAATTTTATTATTAATTGGTAGAGATATTCCAAAAGCTCATTATGTATTAGAGCAATGTATTGGTGACGAGAAAGAACCATTTGCACAAAGATTATACATTGGATGGGTAGTTATTGGTGAGATATGCCATGGTGAAATACACTCAGACCAAAGTACCAGAGTAAATGTGAGTAAAACATACATATTACCGAGCCAAAGGCCATCCTTATTTCCACCTTGTAATATGAGTTATAATATTACAGAGTTTGATGTTCAAGATATTTTTAGAAGAAGCGAAGATGACAACAAATTAGGTTTATCAGTAGAAGATAAAGTGTTTGTAGATATTATGGAATCAGAATTTACCAAAAATGAAAAGGGGAATTGGCAAGCTCCATTACCCTTAAAGTCAGAAAAAAGGCCCCTACCATCAAATTTAGACATGGCAACAAAAAGAGCAAAAAGCTTAGCTCAAAATTTAAAGAGAAATCCTGAAAAGGCAAAACACTTTTTTGACTTTATGGCAAACATCATTGAGAAGGGTCAAGCAGAAGTTGCCCCACAACTGAATACAAACGAGGAACACTGGTTTTTGCCAATTTTTGGAGTTTACCACCCTAAGAAGCCAGGTAAAGTGAGAGTGGTATTTGATTCGGCAGCAAAGTATCGAGACGTTTGTTTAAACGATGTATTGTTGACCGGACCAGATCTATTAAATAGTTTAATCGGTATCATCCTGCGGTTTCGACTGCATAAAGTTGCGATATTAGCAGATATCGAACAGATGTTTTTTAGTTTTTATGTAGATCCAAAACATAGAAACTTTTTAAGATTCTTATGGTTCAAAAACAACGATCTAAATGAAGAATTAATACAATACAGAATGACAGTTCATGTATTTGGAAATGCACCATCACCAGCTATAGCCACATATGGTATTAGAAAAGCCATTAGATCGGGCGAAGAGAAATATGGCGAAGACACTTGCAAATATGTAGAGGATAATTTTTATGTGGACGATGGCTTATTATCAACACCAACAGTGGAGATGGCAATAAGTGTGTTAAAAAGAACACAGTCATCGCTGAAAGAAAATGGAAATTTACGCCTCCATAAAATTGCATCCAACAACAAAGAAGTATTAAAAGCTTTTTCGGAAGAAGACTTAGCAAAAGATCTACAAAATATTGAATTAAACAGTACAGGAAGTAGTTTACCACTGCAAAGAAGTCTGGGTATTTATTGGAACATACATTCTGATAAATTAACATTTCAAGTACAAGTTCAAGAAAAAGCTTTCACACGGCGTGGAATGCTGTCCATTGTTAATGGAATATACGACCCTTTAGGACTAGCAGCACCAATTACCATCCAAGGGAAGCTGTTCATGAGAAACTGGATAACTGGGTCCGATTGGGATGAACCACTACCATCCGAGTTTTATCCCTCTTGGGAAAATTGGACGAAAACGTTGTATTTGTTAAATGGAGTGAACATTGAGCGCTGGTATGGCTTAACAGAATCAACGCTGGACAACTGTGACATCCATGTCTTTGCGGATGCATCAACAGAAGCCATATCAGCAGTCGCCTACCTGAGAATGCAACAGCCAGATGGAAAATATAAAGTAAGTTTTTTAATGGGAAAAGCCAAACTTACTCCACAGCAATCACATACTGTACCCAGACTCGAGCTGTGTGCTGCAGTTTTATCAGTTTCGCTTGCGGAAACAATATGTAGTAACTTACATATTGATTTAAAAAATGTTACATTTTACACTGACAGTAAAATCGTACTGGGTTACATCTACAACAAAACCCGAAGATTCTACGTGTATGTAGAAAATCGAGTAAATAGAATAATAAAGTCAACGAATCCTCAACAATGGCGGTATGTAAGTACGCAAATAAACCCTGCGGATCAAGGGACACGCCCTATGAAAATAAATGCGTTACAAAATAGTTTATGGTTGAATGGACCACCATTCTTATTAAATCCAGAAGATTATAAAGCGACAACTGAAGACGTTGAGGTTGATATCATGGATATAGAAGTTAGACCAGCAGTTACAAGCAAAAAGACAGAAGTAACATTAAACCTGAGTCTAGAAAGGTTTAAACGGTTCTCAACATGGAAAAGTGTTGTAAGGGGAGTGAGTTTATTGAGAAAATTTATGAGTAAAGATAAAGATAATACCAATATACTTAGAGAGACAGAAATATTTTTAATAAAAGAAGTTCAACAGGAGTATTATAAAGAAGAATTAGAATGTTGTGTTAAAAACATTGGTATACCAAAAACGAGTAGCTTAGTCAAGTTGGATCCAGTTCTTGACGATCAAGGGCTACTAAGAGTTGGAGGGCGGATCGAAAAGGGTGATTTCTCGAGTGAAGAGAAACATCCAATTATTATCCCTGGTAAAGAACATTTAGTTAAATTATTAGTATTGCACTACCATGCATTAGTCCATCATCAAGGCAGATCATTTACTCAGTCCAAAATAAGAAGTAGTGGTTTTTGGATAACTGGCATGTCGCAATTAGTAAAGTCCTTACTTCATGCATGCGTTATGTGCAAAAGATTACGAGGTCGAATTCAAGTACAGCAGATGTCTCAATTACCAATTGATCGATTACAACCAAATTCTCCATTTACATACATTGGTTTAGATATATTTGGACCATGGAAGATAGTTACAAGAAGAACCAGAGGAGGACAGGCTCAGAGTAAAAGATGGTCTGTTTTATTTAGCTGCCTTGTAACAAGAGCCATTCATCTAGAGTTAATAGAAGAAATGAGCGCATCATCATTTATTAATGCATTTAAGAGATTTATTGCAATAAGAGGTCCAGTGTCATTAGTAAGATCTGACAGAGGCACAAATTTTGTAGGTGCTACTAAAGAGCTTGGTATAGAGTCGATCAACATAGAAGATAAAAGCATGAAAAAATTTCTAGAAGATAAGAACATCACATGGAAGTTTAATACGCCCCACTCTTCACATATGGGAGGCTCTTGGGAGCGACTAATAGGAGTAGCAAGAAAAATATTAGAAGCTATTCTTCTTCAAAACAAGAATAGGGACCTAAGTCATGAAGTTCTACAAACATATATGTATGAGGTAGCCTCAATGGTTAATTCAAGGCCATTAGTACCCATATATACAGATAACGAAGACCCAACAGTATTGAGTCCTGCGACATTGTTAACACAAAAAACAGACACCATGAAAATTAAAGGAATAGATGTTCCAGAAATAACATTAAAGGATTCATATAAGTCCCAATGGAAGTTAGTTCAGTATTTGTCAAACAAGTTTTGGGACAAATGGAGATCAGAGTATATTCATCAACTCCAGGAAAGAAGAAAATGGCAGCAACGAACTAGAAATATAAAAGTTGGAGATATAGTTCTAATGAAAGATGACGAATATGTCAGATACCAGTGGCCATTAGGAATAATAACTGAAACATATACTGATGACGACAACTGTGTTCGAAGAGTACAAATCAAAATCTATAGAGGCGGACAAAACATCTATTATGTTAGACCAATATCCCAAATGGTGTTTTTATTGGAGTCTGATAGTTAAAGTGACATTAACTTTCATTATGTGCCAAATATTGCATGCTGTGTTTTAATTTTTTTTATTATTCTTAGTTTAGATTTAATCATTAATTAATCTTAGTATTAGCATTTTAATAGTAATTGCATTATTTTCTTAATTCAATTAGGCGAGGAGTGTGCTGAAACTTTAATGTAAATTTAAGTCTAAAGACTCAATTACTTGAGTCTCTTTTTTAATGTAGTCTTGATCACTGAGTCTTAAAAATATACATTGAGATTGTAATGAGAGGAGTTGTCTCCCTGACAACAAAGGAAAATATTCATGAGAAAAATGAATGTGTAAAATGAAAAAAACTAAATTTTAAAATGCATAAAGCTAGATAACACCATAAAGTTTTACGTACTCAGTACAGCAACAAGATGTAAAATAACAACATATATTGAGTGAAAATATAGAGAAACTGTATAGCCTACTGTATATATAAACATTCTTTAAAATAAATATGGAAACAATAACAAACTTTTTTATCAAAACAAAAACATTCAAGAAACGAGTCAAGTCAAACAGGCGCAAGCAGTCGTTGTGCAGCACAATCAGTATATAGTTAAAACATTATTTAAAGTATTCCACTTTAAATACTCATACATTTATTTACATTACATTTATATTTCATTTACAGTATCCCGACCTTTAAAGGTCTTTCACCTTTATACCAGTTGACAATAATTAGAAACCTCTCTTCAGGGTAAGCTATATAAGTTTTATTATTAGTATTACCGGTATTATTATTTAAGCTGTAGTAATTAGTATATTTCATACATTTACGAGTATAGCTGTGTTCATTTAAGAGAAGAGCCATATATATTATACATATGCTTTTATATTATCGTTATTATAACTTTTAATACATGCTTTGATACTGTTTTTATACTTTGCGCTTATTGTATTATTTGTATATTTGCAGGGTTTTTGTTGTTAATAAAGTATCTTTAAAAGATAGAACCCTTGTGTGGTCATTTACACCCCGGCATTTGACCCCCTACAACAATATAAAGTAAATAGAACAACAGCCAGCAGAAGCCATGATGAGATTTATTCTGTGACGTAATCCGAATCTCTACAAGGGACATAACTCATACAATATAAACATAATAGTACACAAATCTCGAACGAAACACCCCTCTTCAAAATGATGGGAACAAATACAAGAGTGTGTCGTGACTACGTAGTTTTTTTCGTCGTATATTAATCAACCATTTCTTCTGTATATCAACTGCTCGAGACTGGATTTTATAATAACTAATTCCAGTCGTTCTTCTTGAATCATTATTACGGGTACCAGTCCAGTCGTCCACAAGCAAAGTCGTCCACAGCCGTTGGTGGAGTCGTCCACAACTATTGGTGATGTCGTCCACAACTAAGAATAAGACTCGTACACAACTGAGAATAAGAATCGTACACAATTTAATCGTATCCACAACTATTGAATAAGACTCGTACACAATTTAATCGTATGGAAGAAAAAGCTAGTACTCGTTGACTATTTTATTTTTTGGTTTCAGATCGAATCACCGATGTTTTTATACTAAAGTTAATCGTATAGTTTGTATGATTATTGTTGATTGTTTGATTAGTACTCGTTGACTATTTTGTTATTTGATTTCAGATCGAATCACCGATGTTTTTGTACTAAAGTTAATCGGATTGTTTGTATGATTATTGTTGATTGTTTGATTAGTATTGACGATGTTTTTGTAATTAAGTTAGCGTAAATTAGTCGAATGTGAGAAAGAAATTCGAGGGGGGCGTGATCGGCTGTCCTCTGCGCGTGATTAGAATAGTGTTTGATATTCAATTTTCTACCGATATTTTAGAATCCCAATTCTACACATTTCTTTAACGGTAGTGTCATATTTATTTCTATTTATGTAAATTCTTTTTTATTTGGAAACCATTAAAACACACGCTTATAGTTAAATTATAGAAAATCGCACGGGAAGCCCGAATCCTCGATTGAAGGGTGTACGTGATCAAACAACAATTTTTTTGATTGGTCAGAGGCGTCTAACCGCGGGAAAATTTACAGTATTACCTTTTATTAGTGTGCTATGATATAGCCTCAATCTAATTAAAATATAGATCTATATTTCGTTTCGTTTTTTATACTTTCGATGGCCTACACTCATGTAGATCTAACTAGTTATAGTGAACGCTCACGTTCTATGACGTCAGGTATCAAGCACGGGACATTTGACCCGATAACGTCAGTCATTCGATTAACCAATTAGCGATCGCCATGCTTTTCAAAATCCACTTGTGTTTTGTTATGATTTCTATCCGCTGGTGTTAGTATAGACGTCGTTGGCTGGTAATATCTACCCACAGTTCCACGCATGAAAAGGTCAAAGGGTCGATTCGACAGACCATTTGATTGGCTGACCCCTCATTTCAGGTAGAACACCAGTTAAATAACAAGTCCTCCAGATCCAAGAGTAGTGAAGACAAGTAAAAACGAAATTTTGAACTATAAAAAACGAAACGAAATTGGATCTGTGTTTTAATCAGATTGATATAGCCTTCAATGTTTTTAAAATTAACCCTCTGTCAGTAGTGTATAAAATAAAAAATCATAAACACAACTATTTAGACGTACAGTTCTGTAATTTAGAACTGGTTTATTGGCATAATGCCAACCGATTTGTCACGTGTCATTGAGATTCTCCAATGGAGTTTCTGTGGGGGAAAACATCCACTCTTTCTTCGTGTATTCGATGTTCCATCAGGGAATTATATTCAATCCAGTTATTATTTTAATATCTACCGGTACCTGAAATTCACATGGACAGACCGTGGAAGACGTGCAAGCGAAGCTTGTTTTGTTTATTTTACCGGATTATCAAAAGAATATCCATATCACGAAAGTAACTATGTCACTTGGACGACTTTACCAACGTATTGCTATATCTTCAAATTAAACTAAGTCTTGTGGACGACTCCACCAACGTATTACTATATCTTCAAATTAAACTAAGTCTTGTGGACGACTCCACCAACGGGTGTGGACGACTCCACCAACGGGTGTGGACGACTTAACCAGGTTTTTCGTGTGGACGACTTGACTGGCATCCCTTATTACAACCAACAGCCGCACAAAGAACCATTTTTGTAAAAATTCGCTGATCAGGTGCTAAGAGTTTCTATACCGCAAGCATGTAAACAAAGGCTTTTGTTCGATCGTGACGTCACAGCATACCAATCGTAATTTAATGGCGAATGAGCTAACTAGGGTAAGATAACTCGTTTATTTTTTATGTTTTTTTTTGCCGTTTTACTTCATAAACAAAAAAATAATTTCTTAAACTTAAATTGCCTTTTTATTTATAAATTATCAGAAATCGCGAAAAGTTTGTAAAATGAAGTACTCCTTTAATGTTATTGACTGACAACCATTTTCCAGTAATTCGAAATCATTATCATAAAATGAGTACAAAATTGGGGACAAACACTCCCCTTGCATTAAACCGGTATGACAAATAAAATATTCCGACATTCCACTTTTAGATATTAACTTTGAGTACATTGCCAGTAACACCCAACTTTAGATCAGAGTCTTACTGGAAAGGGGGGGGGTTGGGATGGCCTAGTGGTCTAGAGTGCCGCGCTTCGACTTCTAGCTGGCCGGTCACCTCTGGCTTGCGGCTGTGGTTTCGAGCCCTGGTGTGAGCGTATGTGGCATGGAGATAGGGGCGCCTTCTCAACCTCGTGGGTTTCCTCCGGGCACTCCGGTTTCCTCCCACTGCTAAAGACCCCTACGCGCAAGCGAATTTTTGAAATAAAATTTAAAAAAAAAACATATGTTAGTCCCGAAATGACCTAGTTGTGTCGAGTGGACGTTAAACCCCATTTCTCTCTCTCTCTCTTACTGGAAAGATCCGGTCGGATGCCGACGAGTAATCTGAGAAACGGGCATATAGACATTTTGGCTATGTTTAATATTTTGTAGAACGTATATTGCATCAACAGTTCCAAGTTCCCATTTAAATTCAAAAACTGACTGATGAGAAATTCAGGTTTACATGTAGATAAATGGCTCTGAATGCAGCAGAATAAAATGAAAAATGAATGAATGAATGAAATGTTGTTTAATGGCACGTCAGCGCCAACCGGGCCATATTGCGCCAAACATGATGAAATTAACGAGACAAACTAGAAAAATATAATCACATTATATATATATATACATAAATAAAAACAAATATCACAGTAAGTATCAAATAAAAATAAATATAAACTTTATGTATATATATTTAAAACATGAACGTGAAAATCAGATATATACAATTAAAATTTGTGATAAAAATTTGTCTCCTTTAAAAAGTCTAAGGCTTTACAATAAAGACCCGGTTGGGCAAACAACTGATGAAGTGATTGGCAACGGTAATGCCGTAATCTTATTTCTTTGAGATGCTTGCACTCAATCAAAATGTGCTTAACTGTCAAGGGAACATGACAGTGTTCACATTCTGGTTGAGGCTCTCGCTTTAAAATGAAAATATGTGTTAAAAAAGTATGACCTATGCGAGAGCGACACAAGACAACTTCATCTCTCCTGCTCGTACGATAGGAGCTTGACCATTCTCCTAAGAGAGGCTTGATGTGATGAAGTTTGTTTGTGTCTGCAAGATCCCAAGACCGTTGCCAACGGTCAAATATACATTTATTTATGGATGATTTAAAATCTTTATATGGCGTTAAAAATTCGGACAAGGGAAGATCTAAAGCAGACTTGGCAGCCGAGTCTGCTTGATCATTCCCTTTAATATCCATGTGACTGGGGAGCCAGCAAAGGACAATGTCCTTGCTGCTCAACTCGTATGAAAGTAGCAGACGATAAATGTCTGCTACCAATGGGTGATCAAGCTGTTTGTTATTAATTGCTTGAAGACAGGACAAAGAATCAGAAAAGATGATGTGTTTTAAATTTGATGAGGACTGAATGAACTCCAAAGCTTGGAGAATAGCTTGGAGCTCGGCTGTAAAAATAGAAGCAGCAGGTGGTAAGCGAACAGAAATGGTCTCGGATGGCGTCACGGTAGCCGAAGCTACTCGATCACCATCTTTCGAACCATCTGTATAAATAGGAGCATAATCACCATACTTAGACCTTAACTCTCTAAAGAGAGATTGGAACACCGTTGAGCTAGTATCTCTCTTTTTGTGCTGAGAAAGATCGAAATCAATCTTTGGCGGAGATATAGCCCACGGTGGAGTCCTAAAGACAGGGGTATTCGCAATACTGTCGAGGCTGATACCAGCCTCAGACAAAAGGGGTTGTATGCGAATACCGAATGATGGAACAACATTCGTCTTTACCAGATACAAATGCTCATGACGAGGTCTAAATATGGTGTTAAATGAAATATGATTCGGAAGTGATGCAATTTTCGTAGCATACTGCAGGGCCAGTTTATCACGTCTGTTGTGCAATGAGGGCTCGTGCGCCTCGACGTATAAACTGTCCACTGGAGATGTACGAAAGGCTCCTAAACTGATTCTAAGTCCTTGGTTGTGTATGGTGTCGAGCTCTTTGAGATAAGACTCGCGGGCAGACCCATACACAATACACCCATAATCGAGTTTTGATCTTATGAGTGCTCGATATAATCTGAGCAAGACCTTACGGTCTGCTCCCCAGTCAGTATTTGATAAGACTCTCAATATGTTGAGGGCTTTCAGACATTTCTTCTTTAGGTTTTTAATGTGGGGGATAAATGATAATTTCTTATCAAATATCAGCCCCAGAAATTTGGTTTCATCCACAACTGGAAGGCGATTGCCATCCAAGAAAAGTTCTGGATCAGGATGTAAACCTCGTTTCTGACAGAAATGCATGCAGACAGTCTTGGATTTCGAAAACCGAAATCCATTTTCGGTTGCCCATTGCTGAAGTGAATTCAAACAAAGCTGCAACTTACGTTCGATTATCCGCATGTCTGTAGAACCATAGCACATCTGAAAGTCATCAACATAAAGAGCGCCGTTTGTACCTGGTTTAAGGCACGCTGGGATAGTATTAATTTTTATTGCAAATAATGTTGGAGATAAAATACTTCCCTGAGGAACTCCCATTTCCTGAGGAAATGGGTCAGAGAATATTGATCCCAGACGTACCTTAAATGACCTATCTTCCAGGAAATTTTTAATGAAGATAGGTAAGCGACCTCGTAGGCCGAGGTTATGGAGGTCGCGCATGATACCATGTTTCCATGTAGTATCATAAGCTTTCTCCAGATCAAAAAATATTGCAACTAAATGTTGCTTCTGGATGAAAGCGTCCCTGACGAACGTTTCAAATCTAACGAGATGATCAAGAGTGCTCCTTTGGGACCGAAATCCACATTGGAGGTCAGTAATGAGGTTGTTGGACTCAAGGTACCAAACAAGCCTTCGATTGATCAATCTCTCCATGGTTTTGCAAATACAGCTAGTTAAAGCGATCGGACGATAGTTGGTAGGATTCGTATGAAAATGAAAAATGTGTTATATCTCTTTGAAATAAATTTATAATATTGGGGTTTTTATTTAACTGTAATGTATTAGTCATTAGTTTAACTCTTCCGTAACACACACACTGACTTATAGTATACAGGAATTCAAAATCTATTTAACCATATGAAGGTGTGCTTCGAGTTGTTGATCCCTTATCCATTCATGTGAGTCTGCTGTGTCAATCTTTGCCAATGGGTCCATGAACTTGGAGAAGGCCTTCCACTGCCTATTTGCCTGGTGTTGTAAAAATGTTGCCATTTTTATTTTTTTCCTTAGTTTTATCAACATGTGGGTTTTTTTGCGAGGATCAAACAGTCTCATTTTCCTTCATTGCAGTTTCTTTTAAAACGTCCATCTTCTGAGATGTCAAAGCAAATTGATGTGGTGTAATTTATTGGTGATGTTTAAACGGTTACATCTCACTGTGCCCACTTTTGATTAATCCAATTAAGGTCTAATTAGGATTAGTGTATTAAGCGGATTAGGATTAGGTGTTATAGGTAATTAGATGGAAAAAAACAAATATTGAAAGTGACTAAATATTCAGTCTTATAATTGGTGAGATGAACTCACTGTAATCGTTAAAGTGATGAATTTTATTCAAAAAATGACACTTGAATATTATATGAATTATGTTCAGTAAGCCTACACATTACACGGTCTTTATAAGGACACACAGAAGTCAGTCTGTCATATTTCATCATGGCAAACCTTCAAGTAAACATCCAGTACATCCCCAATGCTCAAGGTGGAGAAAACTTAGTCCATGAAGAATACAAATTCTGAGTGAAGAATAGGAAGGCAGAACGAGTATACTGGAGATGTTGTATAAAAGGTTGTCCAGCAACCCTGAACACCCACCAAGGCTTTATTACCAAATATTCCAGAAACCACAACCATGTTGCTAACCCACACAAGGTGGCAGTCGACAAATTTCTTGTTGCCATGAAAACCAAGGTGCAAGAGGAAACCAAACCAGTCTGTGCCATCTATCAAGAAGAAGTATCAGGTATGTATTTATCTCTAATGTTGTGTGCCGTTGATTTAAATGATTTAACGTTAAAGCATACTGAACATGTTCTTCCATAACAAACCAATCGAGTGTCTGGTCGCGTATTAATGATATAATAATATGTATAATAAATATTTTCTTTTCGTTTGTTTACAGCCCTTCGATCTGACCGTGACTCAGGTGACATGTGTAATGACTTGTGGACGACATATTGGAAGAGTGATGGAGGTAAATAATTGAAACAACGGTCTGAGTGTGAACGATGTATTTTACTGTGAAGCAGACAGCATGTTGTACAGAGACAGGATGTGACGCCAGTCACGTGACGGGATGTTTACAACAATAATAATAATAAGGCACATTATAGAACACTAGGTACATAATGTTACATCCCCCTTTGTCAAGTTTAAATATAAAATAACTAAAGATTTTAAGATCTGTCCTTGACCTATATAACAACACACCTTGAATTGTCAAAAGTTCCCAGTTACTAATATTACTATAACATTATGGTTACACAGTTTTATAAGTTTATAAACACAGTTTATCTGGGGCTCTTGACAAACGGCCACTCCTTGTCCGCTGTTCCGGGCTATAACTTGGTTGTGGTTCTGTATTGGATGCAGATGTTTTATTTGGAACTGTAGGTTTACTAACATTGGGTACACTGCTACCAACATGAGGTTGTTTATTGATAAGATCAAATCGTACATGTCGTTGACCCTTGGTTTGAGTATCCTCTGTTGGTATGTACGTTTTACTGACTGCACTTTTTAACAAGGACTGTGACTGTAATTTCGAAACTTCATCAGGACTTACTTGTTTTATAAAACGTCGATTACGTCTTAACGTAGAACCATCGGGTAATATTATCTCATACGAACGTGGTTCTAATAATTGACGATTAATTTCGCAAACTTCCAATTGTGATCAGTATCCTGAAAACGAACATATTGTCCTGGAAATAGGTCACACAGCTCTGGACCAGCATTTTGATCATAGTATAACTTTTGATTGTTCTGACGATTATAGAGTTCGTTCCGAACATCCTCATTCTGCGGTGGGGTGATTCGTGAGGGTAACTTTCCATGGAACTTTCTTCCGCTTAATAATTCAACAGGACTCGGCAACTTATTACTGATAGGTGTTATCCTATACTGATATAAAGCATATTCAAATGATGTTTCGTCAGCTTTTGCTTTTATCAGTAAGTTTTTGACAGTTTGTACACAACGTTCTATATACCCGTTTGACTATGGGTATCTGGGGCTACTTGTAGTGTGCTTTATATTCCACTTTACACAAAAGTTTTTGAATGAATGGCAATGGAACTGTGGTCCATTATCAGACATCAATTGAACTGGAAAACCATGTTCATAGAAAATAGACAATAAAGCTTTTTGTACCTCACTTGATGTTGTGTTATTTCTCAATTCCCTAACGAATGGGTACTTGCTGTAAGGATCACTGACAAGCAAATACATATTCTCTGTATGCTGAAACAAATCAGTTGTAACTCTGTACCATGGTCTGGAAGGCACGGTCAATGGCATTAACGGCTCCTTACAGTTCGTTCGAGCATTGTCCTCACATACCGTGCACTTCCTTATGTAATTATCAATGTCATTGTTCATTCCTATCCAATAAACATTGTCTGGCTAACAATTTTGTCTTCTCTAATCCCAGATGTCCTTCGTGTAGTTTAATTAACAATTCTTTACGCATTGTATCCGGAATTAGTATTTGCCCCCCCCCCCCTTTCAACAAGATTCCGTTATGTACAGTTAGTAAGTCTCTCATGGAATGATACGGTTTTAAAACACGACTAACTTTACCCGCACAATCTGGCCAGCCAGTGACAATAATTTCACTTAAGGGCGAAAGGACTGGATCGTTTCTTGTTTCGTACACAAGTCGCGATTGTGTATCTTCTGTACAAATAAGATGCACACGCATATCCAAATTTATGTCTGGATCAGATCGCTTTGGAAAGTCCATCAGAGAGTAGCATCTCTTTACCTGGCGTATAGTTCAAGGTAATTTGGTAACCTTGAATCCTAAGTATTAATCTCTGCATCCTAGGTGGGGCCTTGGCTATGTTTTTCTCCGCAATCATTAATAGAGGTTTGTGATCCGTCTCTACTGTGAAAGGTTTACCATAAACAAGGGTATGGAACCGCTCGATACCGAATATCACAGCAAGCATTTCGCGCTCGATATTTGCGTACCGTTGCTCAGTCTTGGTTAACGATTTCGAAGCAAAATAGATAGGTTTCTCATTTTGCGTGAGTACTGCACCCAAGCCTTTTAAAGATGCATCAACTTGGATAGTTGTGGGTTTATCTGGATCAAAATAGTTAAGTGTTGTGCTATCACATATTAGCTTCTTAATATTGTTAAAACACTTGTCATATGTCTCTATCCTCTGATAAGAGTTCACGCAGTGCACACGTATGGTCACTAATATGTGCCACAAATGGAGCGAGATAGTTTGCAATACCTAAAAATTCACGCAATTCGCTCTTACTGGTTGGGGCACACAAATTGGAAATTCCTTCAATCCTACGGGGATCCGGTTTAACTCCATCCTTACAATATATCATCCCAAAGAAAGGAATCTCTGTGGTTCCAATTATGCACTTAGAAGAGTTAAATACGAGAACCAAACTCTGTGGCTACTCGAAACAAATTGTACAGGCGCTCATTGCGTTCACTGACAGTTGTGCCAAACACGCAAATATCGTCGGCTATACCTAGGCAACCCTCACACTTTTCCAACAACTCGTCCATCCGAGCTTGAAAAATGTCTTGTGATACGTTTAGTCCAAATGGTAAGCGTCTGAAACGATATCTCCCGAATGGTGTGTTGAAAGTTGTAAGCCATGACGACTCTGTATCCAATACGACACTCCAGAATCCGGCTTTGGCGTCCAATTTTGAAAATACTGTAGCTCCTCTGAAGTTATGTGTGATTTCCTCCAACGTCGGGGTCTTGTGATACGTTCTCTTAATAGCACGGTTAAGGTCTTTCGGATCAAGACATATCCACAAAGAACCATCAGCCTTTTCGCTAAATGCCAGACTTGATACCCAATCGGTTGACGTACCTCCGTCTATTTTCTCTATGACGTCATTTTGGACCATTGACTGTAACTCGTTATACAATCTATCTTTCATGTGAATTGCATATTTCCGTGTTGGGTGTATAACTGGTGGGACTGTTGGGTCTATAACTATGTGGTATTCACCTTGAAATCGACCAATAGTATCAAACCTGTCGGGGTACTCTCTCTTTAAATCCGCTATGGATGGTGTCTGACTAATCTTACGGTATTCCTCCGACTTTATCGCTGCACATTTAACCTCAATTAAATTTAACAATTTACTTGTTGGTAAACCAACGATTGCAGGACCAGGGGTATCTGCTATAAAAAAATTCAGCCTCCCTAAATTCATCAGCTTCATTGTACTTCACTGGTAGCTTAAAACAACCATATTGTTTTATTTCTGTTCCATTATAAGCAGATAGTTTGACATTACTGCCATGTACCATACTACCTATTACTGGATATCCATTTACATCCAATTCTCGTGGAAACATTCTTCGAAATGTTGTCAAGGGTAAGATATCTGTATCAGAACCTGTGTCCACCTTCGTCAATAGTGTAGCCTTCTCATTTGGAGCATAGTTAAGTTTTACCATCAATTTGGCTTCTATACTCTCTTTAACTGTGTGTACGTCTACAGTGTCACGCTTTATTGAAAACGCGAAATGGTTCACCACTACTACTGCGACTGTCATCTCTTGACATTTCATTTACAGTTCTGTTGTCGTCTTGACGTCTGCGACCTTTCGAATAACTGCGTCGTTTGACTTTGAACGAGAAAACTTGTGTCGACTAAATTTTCTATCTCTATTGCGACCAAGACCTTTTTCTGTACACATTCGTGCGTAATGACCAATTTCACCACATTTTCTGCACTCAGCATCTTCTGCAGGACATTTTCGCTGATGTCTATTATGATGATATCCACACTTGGAGCACTCGGGTTGCCCTTTAATCGCATCCACATTACCAGTTGGCTCGCCTTTAAATACGGACATTTTCTTGAGGTAACCAATATTTGATTCATGAACTCGAACCTTATTGACAGCTTCTGCCACTGTTATCTCATCCTGATTTAATAATTCTTTCTTTGCGTCCACCATTTTGGTTCCTATGATAATTTGCTCAATTATTCTCTCCTGTAAATCATCATCTGTTTTAAATCTACATTTTGCAGCCTGGTGCTGACATCTAAGGACAAATTCATCGATATTTTCTGATTCTGCTTGCCTCGTGTGTTGTAATTCGTAACGTTCCAACCTCCAATTTCGGCCTGCATTAAACACCTTTTGGAACTCATCTAATACCGTTTTGGCATCCTTTTTCTGGTCTGTGGTGAGACTCCATTTATCAAACATGTGTATCGCTTCATCACCCATATAGAGCAGGGTCGTAGGGACTTGCTTGTCTCGTGCAATGTCCTTGACCAAAATATACATCTCGATTTTCCGTCTAAACAGCTCGAAGCTCGACGAACGATCGCCGGTGTTCCATTTCATAACTGGTTTATCTGAACTCATTTCAGTTGTTGTGAAGAGGTCTTTAATTAATATACACTGACGTATGATTAATACCTTTACTGATGATGGCTTATGACGATAAGATTGTTCGCCGCCACTCGTTCCCGCCTTCACCCCAAAATGTCGATCAGCCAAAACCGCTTTACGGCTAGGAAAACATCTCAAACCAGCTACTTGAACAGTTCAGACACGTTTCATATTCTTAATAGTTTACCTCTGCCACCATGTAATGACTTGTGGACGACATATTGGAAGAGTGATGGGGGTAAATAATTGAAACAACGGTCTGAGTGTGAACGATATATTTTACTGTGAAGCAGACAGCTTGTTGTACAGAGACAGGATGTGACGCCAGTCACGTGACGGGATGTTTACAATAATAATAATAATAATAAGGCACATTATAGAACACTAGGTACATAATGTTACAAGATGATCAGAGAGATTCCAACATTCTATAGTTGCTGTGCTTCCCTGTATAGAGCCCGAACAAAGATCCTTCCAACACTTCCTCAGACCCGCAACGATATCCAGCTTCCAGATTCTTACACCAAGACCACATCCGGAGACGACTTCCTTCTCCACGCAGCAGCCCACAACAGGTTTCTAGTGTTTTCCACACAAGAAAATCTTTACCATCTCGCCAATGCAGACACTATATACTGTGATGGAACATTTAGCATGAGTCTACCTTATTCACCCAGATCTACACTATACATGCTTTTGTACACAATAAAATGTTCCCTTTGGTGTATGCACTATTACCCGATAAGGAGGCAACATATGTTGAGTTCCTCAGATGTGTTAGAGACAAAACATTGACACTTGCCATGTGTTTACAGATTTCGAAGTTAGTATGCAAAATGCTGTGAGAACTGTGTTGCCGAGGTCAGAACTAAAAGGTTGTTTTTTTCACTTTGGTCAGTGTATTTGGCGCAATGCGCAGAAATATGGACTACAAGCAGATTTTTCTCGGGTGCCAGAAATCAATAAAATCGTCAAGCAAGCAGCAGCATTACCATTAATTCCAATACAGCAGGTTGAAGATGTATGGCTGCATGCCCTTGATGATGCACCACTCCAAGATGCCAGAGTGTTGCAATTTGCAGATTACGTAACTGAGTTCTGGGTGGAGGGGCAGCATGGCAGAATGATGTGGAACCATTTCCACACTGAATCCACGCACAACGAACCATGTTGAAGGATGGCATTCCAAGATAACATCCACTATTGCCACCCCTCACCCAAATATTTTTAAGTTGGCGGCTTTTTTTAAGAATGAACAAGCTTACTCCGAAGTAACCATTCTCCAGTTAGGTGCCAACGGAAAATTACGGCCTAAGAGAAGAAAGTACAGGCAACTAGAAACCCGATTCCAAACTCTGAAAACAGATCTTCAGAACGGTATAAAGACTTATTCGAGTATGCCGATGGCGTAGCCCGTTTAACTACATTGTCAATTTTCATTGTTTATCTTGTTTTTGTGTGATGTATGATATATCCATGTATGTTATACTTTTATTACATATTTTATATATAATACATCGAAAATTGTTATATTTTCATTAAATTATAAAGTGCTAATGTGATGTATGATATATCCATGTATGTTATATTTTTATTAAATATTTTATATATAAAACATCGAAAATTGTTATATTTTCATTAAATTATAAAGTGCTAATGTGATGTATGATATATCCATGTATGTTATACTTTTATTAAATATATATAAAACATCGAAAAATAAAAAAAAATTACATAAAATATTTGGGTTTTTTTCCATTTAACACCTAATCCGCTTAATACACTAATCCTAATTAGACCTTAATTGGATTAATCAAAAGTGGGCACAATGAGGACACACCGTTTTAACCTTTGTGGACTTGTATTTCAACAAGATTGTCAATTGGGATATTTTTACCATGGCCTCCTTTTGTGTTGACCGTGATATTCCATCGGTTTATTCCCATAACGCCGACTCACCGAATTTTAGGGGGAAAATTTTGGTCGGTGTTAAGGGGCCAAGAACAATAGACCCAAGCTGGGGGATAAAACTAATTAAGCCGATAATTTTGGGAGCATTTATTTTTTAAAAAATTTATAACAACCTTTAAGTCATAACATTACAAATAATTTTAACTTTTGGCACGCATAAAATGTCCAACATAGTCCAAAAATTCTAACAAATTCAATCCTCCTTCTTCATATCTATGTTTTGCATATTCGATCTTTCTGTTGATATCTGTGTATTTTTTTCCTTTTAGGTGGTTGTCGCTGGCCAATCGAATACTGCAACAACTGAATTTCAATCGTCTTTTGCTCTTCTTTCAAAAATGGCATCACATCAAAAATATTCGGATGAGCTTTTCCAATTAATTTTTTTAGACGCCCGTGCCACCCCTCTAAAGAATTGTTGGTTCTTCGCGTGGTTCGGTTGTGGTTCCATTGTACTTGAGTAAATTGACCGTCTAAACATTGGGTAACCATATAGTCGGACAGTTGTTGAAATTTCTCATTATCTGGTACCTCGGCCATTATTTGGATCCATGCGTCATCAATCTGCAAATAAAAGAAAGATACATATAAATTATTTATATTTACAATACATCTATATTTACAATATATCTATATTTACAATATATCTATATTTACAAAATGTCTTTATTAACTATATATTTATATTAACTATTTACTAAATATAATGAATACTTACATCAGTCACGGGTAGTAAATAGTAATGGTATCCCGATACACCGTCTGACGAATTTGCATGTTTCTTCTTCTCGGTATGACGTTTGCAGACCCAGTTGTTGGACTTTTCTCCAAATACATTGGCCATAGTGAAAATAACACCCTTTCCATTCTACCTCGGGAAAAACTGTCTCACTAGCATTCTTTGCGGCCAAAGAAAGAAATGTATATGAAATGTCTTGGCATTATTTACGTATTTATACTTATTTTGAGAAATAATCACAATGAACTGAATTTCGATCACTTGTCAGCTTCTTGTTGAACTGTCGTATATTATTTTTGTTAATTAATGAGTGAGGTGAATTTAAGTGAACTATATTAATAATCTGAACAAAGTAAAGTAAACTATAGTTAATGTGTTGAATTTAAGTGAACTATATTAATAATGACTGGTCCCTACCTCATCAACGCCTTTAATCCGTTCTTAACCCATCAAAGAGTGCCGCGGTCGACTTTCCAAACTCTGGTGAGTCGGCGTTATGGGAAGACACCCTTCCATCGGTACCCGTAGGCCTATCGAGGGGCTAGTATAGCAGCATCATATGCTAACATCTGCCATAGCAGCAACCTTTACTTTGTGTCTGTTTGGACCAGCATAAAGTCATTCAAACTTAGGATTACCAAAAATATTCTGTCTTCGGCTCCGATTTGGTGTCAGACAGCAGTAGTGACATCCGAATAAAACAGGACAACGGGTTGTCAGGGCTAGTGTCGTGATTTGTGAGAATTCTCAACCATTACAGTTAAGTGGCTTTTGAATGACTTTTGTCTGGTGTAGGATTTTTTCATAACACACGTAAATTTGAAGCCATCAAACAAATTTTGCAATAACTTTTCACCAGACAATATGTTTGTGTCCACTACCTGAAATGGAAAATACATGAAACCACTGGGGATACCGAGGACGATAGACATTTTAACATAATACATTACATGTGGACGATAGACATTTTAACATAATACATTACATGCGGTTATTACATTATATAAAACGTACAAAATAAACATGGGCCATGAACTCTGGGACATACTAACATTGCCTTCTTTGTATTCGTTCCAGGAATTGAAAATTTCATCCTGTATTTCTGTTTTTAAATAAATACCTGCGGAGTTTCCCCTCAAATATCAGTGCAGGTTGGAGTGTAGAAGTGGGGCCTAATCAAACAGATAAAGCTTGGGTGAAGTGAAAAAGGTACTGCTTTACTTTCACGTCTGCCGCTTCAAAGTCCATTGTGGCACATTTAACGTTCGGTTGTTATGGTAACCACTCTACATAAAAGCTCAGAAAATTCGTAGTCTTATTTTCCTTCTTCGTGACACCATTTTCATTTGAAACATTGTGTATAGATACTAGTTGATAAAATGAGTTTTTAACGATTTTGATAGTCCCATCAATAAACCATTGACTGGATTTAGCTATCAAAGCAAATTGTCGAGTTATTGAAAATATCAAGTGCCTTTCTCCTTTTATATCGGCACGTAAAAAATCATCCGGTATTGCATCTTCATTTACCTAGACAAAATATTGTAATCATAACTTCGATCTCAATAAAATCTAAGTCTTTTGGATCAACAAAATAAATAACTTTCATTTTTATCTCGACACGGTATTGCATTTTCATTGAGGTCTTGTTTTTTTCTCTTATTCTATGTAAACTTGATATAAATTTGATATAAATTATAGGTCAATGAGACAAGAACTTGCATGTTATTGGCAGTATTTTGATTTTATGTTAATGAGACCACTAGACGAGAATATTAATGTGTCGCATTGACTTGAATATAAATTTTATGACTAATATACCTTCAAACATAAAGGATATTGTTCCGGTCAATGATCTTGTTAAAACAAACTTCTACGTATTTTGATAACCGCACAGATATTAGCTCTTTAGTTGATCATATTTTGATCACAGATTCGGTTAGTGTTGTTGATACCAGCACCATGATAGAACGTATGTCACCGTAAGGTGCAGTTTCAATTATAATAAAAATTATAAGCGAAAAGTATGGAATTATAAGGGGAGATAAAAATCAGAAACAGACTGGTTAAATTTGCAGGGGCGTACATAACAATTTCGTTTGGGGGGGGGGGGGGGGTTGCCAAAATGCGACCGACTGATGCAACTACACCCCCCCCCCCCCGTTGCGAGTGACGCAATCAGGAGTCGAGCACCACGTGTGAGTTTTCTAGGGAATATGGGGTAGGAGCGGTTTCAAATCTAGAACGCCATCCACAATCCCACCCCACAATGAAAATAAACAAAATACTGGCTGTAACATTAAGCGTCCCGGTAGACCATAGATAGTATTGTAGAATTATATAGTTGTTCGCCGTTCGTTGTCTCGTCGGAAAGCAGTTTTATTTAAGTTCACATATAGTTACATTTGAAAAGGTTTACGTTAGACTTTTCAAATCAATTAGTTGAATTTTTCCTATTTTTTAAATTAGGCGTGTTAAGATAAAATCTGTATCATCAATTAATTGGAATATTGTAAAATAATACACAAAATAATAAAGTCCACTTTAGTTTCCTTTTTAAATTCTACTGCATTGTATCCCCTTTCCCTCCAAATTCTATTTCGTTTACTTCGTGGTCTATTCCCCGTCTTCATTGGCCCAGTTTGGCAGTAGGACGTTAAACCCCATTTCATTCCGCTTTCTATTCACGGAAACAATCGTTGTGAGTTACTCGGGTTGGGTGGGTCTAAGTCTATAATAAATCTTCATGTCGTAAAACGGAAACGTCCCTGTTTTTGATAAAACAGAGGTGAATTCAATGACGTATATATATTAACTAGACCGCGCGCATGTCCAATCTCGACAGCAAACCAGTCATAACATCCGGTTCAGTCAGAAGGCGGGATACATGATAAGAGTAACGGTAAGTAGCTTATAGATTCTAAAAGTTTTTAGCATGCTATTCATTTAGTACGCATTTGTTTACTTATTTAACATGATTACATCGGGCTGTGCTGTTGTATGTAGCAATAGAGATGAAAAAAAAGTCAGATAGTTCATGCTGACGGTAAAATTTTCATCATGAAAGTAGGACAGTCGCCTTTCCAACAGTATGAGTATGATGACCGGGTAGGCCTAGATACTAGATAGGAGTTTGGTACTTTATTTATACAAGTTTTATAATTATCCATGCTTAAATTCGCACATCCCTGGGCTTATGCTAAGTCCGTGTGTGTCTTCATTGGGCTAGCTGTCGAAATTTTCAATAATATTAATATTTAATTGAGAAAGATAAGATGAATCATATCCATGGCAATGTACGGTAATAAATACTAAAGACTAAAGGCCTGCTGCTACAACAGGCAATCGGTATTTCGCCTGTGGAAACGTTATGACTTTAGGTTAGAATAAATAAAAAATGATGCCACTTCTGAATAGTTAAAATCAACTTGATTTTCTATTTTATTTCACATTACTAAGCCTATGTCCGTGAGAAATGTTCTAGCTTCGGAACTTAAAAGCACTTGGGGAATAGGCCTATTTTAGTCAAAACAAAATACTTTATTTCAACGTAATAAGGCCTATTGAAATATGGCGAAAAATACATCTAAATTTAAAATGAAATTATCTAGTCTAAACATTTTGTATTCAGACAATTTTTAAACATATGCTAGATAATGAAATAATAATTAATGTCACTTCTGACCTAGTTAAAATGAATCGACTTGCATGTATACCTATATAAATCTTTTTAAATTTCACAGTGCTAAGCTCAAATCCGTGAGTAATGGTGTAGCTATGGAAGTGAAAAGCCCTTGGGAAATAGGCCTAGTTTGAAAAACATTTATTCCAACGTGTAAGGCCTATACGACATTTCAGGCTTCGCATCTGATAGAAATATGGCGAAAAATACATTTAAAGTAATATCATCTTAACATTTTATTTGATAAATTTCATCATATAAGCTACATTTATCTAAGATAATGAAAATTACATTCAACTTTAAATTTTAATAAATGTTTTAATATTTGGTAATTAATAAAATATTTTTAAAAATGTATTTTATTATGTTAAGATTCACAGGATTATCTTTATTCAAAACGAAAATGGTAAATTGATACTTAATTTACATGTTGTATTTTTCAGATCACTTCCACGATTGTAAATGACATACACAGATTATGAAGTGACAGGAGAAAATAAGAAAAACTTATCAAATTAATAAAAAGTGAATATTAGGAAAAGACACACCACGAACCAAAGTTACAGAAAGCAATGATATCATTTTACAGATAAACGTGGGAGAAATTTTTAAATTCTAATAATTTAAATATGTGCTGACAATTATGGCGGTATTTTAGATTCAAAATTCTAACATGCTATCGTCTAATTTCTTACTTCTATTCATGTAATTTCTAACTTCCATTCATGTAATTTCTAACTTTCATTCATGTAATTTCTAAAAAAAAGACAAAGTGTAATCCAATTTCTTTAATTTGTTCAGTGTAAATCCTAATTCTTTTTCATCTTATTTCTATTATTAAGACTAATACATGAATGAAAATAGAAATTACATGAATGGAAGTTAGAAATTAGACGATAGCATGTTAGAATTTTCAATCTAATATACCGCCAGAGACAATATTTTTCAAAATATCAGCTCTTTGGCTAGGAAAACCCCACAGTGCCTTCAATACCCTACTATCCACTCAATTATTAGTACCAACATTTTTGTGAATCCTTGGTAATGATGCGTGTGGGTTTTGTAATGAAGAGCCAGAGACAATTCTATTTTAAAATTTTAAACATTCATAACTTCGCTCAGAATAACATAGTTTAAAAGTGTGGCACTGCTCCTAAGTATCTGTGTGGATGTGTTCAGTCTTACAATCTACCGAAAATGTGATCGAAATCGAAAAATGCGACCATAGACAACTGATCATACCAAGTTAAAGGATGGCTAGAAGGTGGTCTCATTACTTGTGAACCTTCGTCAACACACCTCATTAACATCATTCAAGAAACTTTTAACAACTCAACTGACATGTTTTGTCAAACGCTACGAACACAATTTAAAACTATTATAGCAAGAACAGCTATCTCTGTATTACCAACTCTTATTGATCTATCGTGTACCATTATATTACTGCACGATTGAATATTGCAAGATAGCTTGATAAAAAAAAATAAGTTTATTATCACCCATAAGCACATTCTACAGTAGATATCACTTGTGTGATAAATTTCATAATCTACTACAATATCATATGCATTTTTATTAAAATTTTGAATAGCCATTTTACTGTTTGTTTTCTTTCTGAAAAGATAATTTATTTGCAGTTATTTTATGACAATGTACACATTACATTGTAATTTGTTTGGGCATCTGTACAAATAATTGTTCAATACCGTGGTTGCTGCTAAAGTTACATGTATTTTCGAGAACATTGGGTGTGATTTTCATTATTTCTAATGACACTCGATCTAGGGCTGGACGATATTGACAATTTTAAATATCGCGATATTTGAAAAAATATTCACGATATATTGAAATATCGCGATATTTTTACGTGTGTAATGTTTTATTAAAAAATGTGTATAAATCATTGTTTTATGTTGTCTTTGTAAGTCACAATTTCTTATTACGTATTGCTTATTGACAATCGAGTCTATGCAGGGTTGAGTTCGTTTACCATAGATAGCAGCTACGGTTTCACGTAAACTAGCTACCGTGACAGGGCGAGATACCAGCAGCATGTATATGAAAACACAGACAATGGCGTCGGACAAATTATTAATGGGCGGGTTCCGCAATCTAGGTTGACACGAGTTGTCTACTCTTAGTTTATACGAATTCTACTTCCGGGGAGTTCAACGCCTCGGGCCATTCACCGTAAACAAAGACACGCGACAGGACAAAGAACAGGCGTGACTGAAGATAAAATAAATCATCAATAAATACTAAAATATCATCAACAAGGCAACATAACACCATAGACACCGCGTCAGTAAAACGAACTGGCTTCGATAAAATAACGCACCTTCCGAAATTTGTTGTGTAGGACTATTTTATTGACAAAAAATGCATTTCAACAAAGATAATCAACGATGTCTTCTTATTGATTTAAATTATATCATATTTCGCACATAATTAGCAATATATCGTCAATAAATATCGCGGTATTTACGATAATCTGCAAAAAACGATATATTGCTATACCGCGATGTTTTTGGTGACCAAAGATCGTCGACGATGAAAAAATTTGACATCGCGATATATCGGGATATCGAGAATATCGTCCAGCCCTAACTCGATCCTTAGACAAAGTGGAAAATATAATAATACAAGTGCCTTAAGGTCGCTTCGCTCAAAAACAATTTAGGTTTTTTCTTTAAAACCAACATGGATTCTTTCATTCCATACTAGCCTGGGGCGCACAAACAAAATTTCAATGGTGGCGGTTGGCGGGAAGGGGGCGCTATCAAAAAATCGTTCCACTCAATATTAGAAAATCAATTCGGTCCACTATTACCTTATTTTTGGCACCCAGTGAAAATGGCATCGCACGGCCCGAGATGGAGAACATTTTTTTTAAATTATCAATTATTACCCCCAGTTATAGGTCGAAAAGTAGTAAAGTATAGCACTGTGTAATTTTTGAATGACTCGGTTGAATATTGATTTGTAGGCGCATATGTGGCATGGAGATAGGGGCGCCTTCTCAACCTTGTGGGTTTCCTCCGGGCACTCCGGTTTCCTCCCACTGCTAAAGACCCCTACGCACAAACGAATTATTGAAATAAAATTAAACCATATGTTAGTCCCAAAATGACATAGTTTGTGTCGAGTGGACGTTAAACCCAATTTCTCTCTCTGATTTGTAGGCCTCATTTTGTTTTTATTATGTTTAAGAGACAAAACGGTCCATTTTCCCGAAAGAATCCAGTCACTCGGCAAACAAAATCGACCCATCCCCAATAGCCCCCTGTTGTTCAGTCCTGTCCATAGCCCTTGTTGTGTCACAATTTAATATGCCATGAAGAGTATATTATTCATTTCCAAGCATTTCTAGTAGAATCACAGAGCAGCGTAAGGTTCTAGAAAATAATGCTGATTCGTGCTTATGTAAACACTGAGAACTGAGATGTGGCATTTGGGCGCAGAAATCACACCAATCCCGATTCATAGGTCCTGTAGTAAATTGATCACCAGTAATCAGTTCAGAATAATAAAAAAAAGCTTAGGTCTAGACACTAGAGGGTCTGAGCATTTGGCTTTTAAAAGATAGGGTCGGTATAGATGCAATTGCTTACCTTACCTATTAAAAAAATGGGGTCGGTGGGAAAACGTCTTTATTTAGGTTTTTTCCGATAGGGGAATCGTAAACAGACATTTTATATTTATTTTTAATTTTTCGGGTGCCGTTATACGCCAATGAATCCTAATATGAAAATAAGTAGTTCAGCCAGACCTCAATCAGCGCATTGCCCATTCGTGGTCATATACTTGAAATTATAAGATATGATCACTTCTAAAAAATATAAAATTTTATTTGTGAACTGTACGGCGATGGTAATAACAGAAAAAATCTAAATTCCAATCAGTCTTTCTATTTACAAACGATATAACGATAAAAAATAAGGTGCACAACGTGTATTGTTTACATTAGAAACGTCACGCTTTCGGCTCTTCTTGACTGAACCGGAAGTCAGCACTGATTTGTCATCACGTCATTAGTAAACAGATTGGCGTCATCGGTCTAGTTAATATATATACGTCATTGGGTGAATTAATACGATCTATGAATTAACATAATCTACGTCATTTTGAATCAATGTCGTGAAGAAAAGAAGTTTACAAAAGAGACTTGAGTGATTTTAGTGTTTTAACTAGTTCAAAGTGACAGGCCAACAGAAAGTTGGTAGGATGTTAGATATAGTCAGTTACATTACAGACATCAGCTTTATTGTCGTAAAACGGAAACTGTCCCATTTTTGATAAAACAGAAGCGAATTTATATCTCGGAGAAAAGAAGTTGAATGTATCATATTTTAGTGTTTTAACCAGCACAAAGTCACAGTCCAACAGAAACATGGTAGGATATTAAATTGGCAATCATGTTTGATCCGGCTCCCTTTTACATTCCATCATTCCATTACTGTTGGTACGCAGGGGTCTCGATAGTTAGTTACTATAATTGCAACCTTATTAAACTGTGTTAAGGTTACGGTATCCAGACCACTCGGACCAAAGACCACTCTGCTGACCAAGCTAAAAGACCACTCGGACCAAAACAGAGACTACTCGGGAACAAGCTAAATTTGTATAGAGTTTAATTTCAAAACATCGTTTGATAATTGATAATAATCGTTTGAAAATTACAAAAATGGTTTAATTAGTACCATAGTTTAATTTAATGGTACATCGGTTAATTTCTCCGAGAGGAGTTTAAAAATGGACGAACCGTCGAATTATGTAATGCGTTTAATTACTAGACTGCGCTTTAATTTCCCGAGATGCGTTTATAAATTACGTCCGATTAATTTATCAACAGTGTTTAAATATTAGACGAATCATTTAATTGTTCGTGAGTCGTTTATCCGATCGGTTCATTTTGATTACGATTATTTACATATGAAATGAAGTACGAATAAAAAGGGTGAATATAAAAAAAAAAATGCACACGAAGATATGCTCATCTTACCGTGGTCGTAGTATTGAAATTAAACTCTATACAAATTTTTAAACACGAAAAACCCCATTATAAACAATATATGGGTCCCAGTGACATGAGCTGTTTCGTACCTTCGTTAATATAAACTTTTACAATGCATTTAAGCATAACCCTCCTCCTTTTGCACCCGGACTTGGAACCGGCGTTGGCGGAGTTAAAGGGTTTTTTTTTAAAAATTATTTTCTTCTATTCTGTCGACACTATTTTTTAAAAATTTTCTTCTTTTGTGCTGTGCTTATATTCTATTGTGCAACTGGAGTGGTATAATGATACGCTCATCTTTATTGGCCCAGTCTGATGAGCTAGTCACTCGGACCATATATTGACCCACATTTCTTTAGTAATTGAGGGTGCTGGATGACTCGGTACCAGGTTCACTCGGGACCCGTATTTTGAGATCACTCGGGACCTACTGGTTTTATGTAGATACAACAGTACAGTGTACATACAGTGATACATGTATATACTGTCTAGGGTATTAATTAAGATAGGGATTAGGATTAAAATATATTTATTGAGAATCAATCAACAAGATAATTAACACTAAAACAAACAATAACAATTGAAATATACGTACTGCGAATACCTGCGTAAAAATAATAGCCGTGATTTCGTATTTAATTTAATGACGTAGTTTATTGTGTTTATGCGTTACTATGTCTTAATACTAATAGCCATAGTTTCGTATTCATATATGACCACGTGAGATTGTGTTTATGCGTTACTATTAATATCTTTTTAATATTTCTTTATTTTAGACATCGGTTATTTAATACAAGCGTTATTTATGTGGCCAATTTGGTTGTTGTTGTGAAGGTATACATGCTTATACACCCCATCACTTACTAGTGGTCTTGATCCGCGCGGAGAAGCCATGTGACAAGCGTGCACCACGTTTTTCAGCCTGTTTTCTTTCAACTTAAAAGCGTAGCCTACCCTGTGTCTTCAGGTGTTGTATCCGCAGATCGAGGGGCCATACAGATACGCACATTTTCTCTCAATAGCCCACTAGTTGTTAATTCACCGGCATTGTAGTTGGTCCAAAGAGAAAATATGCGTGTCTGCATCTGCCCAACTCTGCTTCGTTGACAACGACTGATTTTCCCTTCCGTAAGCATGACCATATCCATCTTTAATTTGTTAGCCTCTTTGAAAAGTTCAACAAGTAACAAATAAAAAGGGACCTGTCCCCGAGTGTTCAACTGAATGTTGATTCTATTATGCCAGCCCTCGACATCATTGTTGGTTCGTACTGACCGCATAAATACGGACCAACTCTTAACATCGAACACTCGGTTAAAGTTCCACTGCCTTTGGATATAGTCCATAACACTGCATACTTTGTCGTCTGTCGATGATCTTGAAAGTTTGTGAAAACTTCTGATGATGTGTTCCTTCGGAAGGAAGGGTAAGGCCATCACTCGTCGCAGGAAATTGTAAGCTTCACCTCTGGAGTTGTAAGGCCCAAAAAAAAAAGAGTTCTGTTTCCTGTAACGGATGGAAAATAGGGTAGGGTCGGTAGGTAGGGTTTTTTTGTTTTTTTTTTAATATTAGATCTTCTACCACCCGGGGGGGGGGGGTCAGGTCAAAGTTTCAAATGACAGAAACAATTTTTTTTAAAATATTTTTTGAAAACATACACAAAAAGCTACCCAATTTTTTTATTTCATCAAAATATTCCAATTAGATCCAAAATCATCGAATTTTAAAATCCGAGATCGACGTCAAAAATGTAATCATAACTATCCGTAGCGTCCGTATGCCGTACGGTATGTCGTACAATATTCTGTGCGAAAATCTTCAATTTTATGTTGGGTTGAGTCGGCGCCGTGAACATAAAGTACGAATACATTTGTGGTATTCTTTGGATAATTGTTTAAAATGTATCAGAGACTCGATTACGATTTAAATATTATCTTTGGTGGCAAAAGAACTTTTAATCGTTCAATGATGATAAAAACAATAGCGTAGGGAGGCCATTTTGTTCAAGGGAAATAACTCGCGCTGAAAACTTACATCGTACCGTTGCGCGAAATCGGTCCGTAATAAATTTATTTGTCTTCTTTTAAATACCAATCGAACAGATCCTATCCACCTGTTTGAAATATAGGTTCACTTGTTTTTGTCCATTGGCGAGCCGTTAATTATTAGAACAAAAGTTGTGAGCTTCATAGCTTTTCGGAATGTGCATTATCTATACGAAACCTGTAGTCTCGTTTTTCACGTCAGTTAGCAATCTCGCGTCAAAAGTATGGCAGATCTTAATAAACGTTCGCTGTCCGCTTATTCCGATCGGTAAATGCCGATTCAAAGAACGATGACATTAATATTCATTTATAGCAACAAATAATATATATATTTTCACGAATCCGTTAGGTTTAGAGTATTCTGAACGGTCGCTTGGTAAACAAAAATTTTTTTTATTTCTCTTGACACTAAAAAAAAATTTGAGTCGGCAGGTTTTGTAATGGGTCGGTCGGGTTACCGGAAACATAACATTTTTTTTTTTTGGCCTAAACCACCTAAAAAGAATAAATTATACATATCAATAATACTTTTTAATGTAATAATTTACAATAATAATCAAATCTTTTATTATTATTTGAAAAACATAGTTGGTGTTTTAATATGTTATATTATTTTATAGCAATAGAAAACATACACATACCTGCAAACCATTTTCCTGTATTTTCCGGAATACCGCTTGCGACCAATGAAAAACACAGCCTTTAATCGCAACATCTGTAAATACCTCCTTCAATGCCTGCCATGTGGCCACCTCAAAGTCGGCTACAAATTCCACGGCTTCCAAATCTGGTACCAAATCTTTTATAGCTTGAAAAATCTATAGACTGGAAAAAAAAATAAGAGTACGAATATTTTAATTGTCTAAATTTATGATCAAACATATAAAATTTAAATAAATTCGCCAAATTATTTTAATTGTCTAAATTTATGATCAAACATATAAAATTTAAATAAATTCGCCAAATTAAAAGGAAGATTAATGACAAGAATTATATTTTTTAACATACCTGACAGTAGTCGGCTTTGCTTCTGTTGGACATGAGGCAAAAGACCAACGGAACCTGCTTAGCCAAGGAGCCACTGGAAATAAATCCACGAACTGAAAACAGTTGAGCAAAAGGCTTCTTTGCTATACGAAAGGTGCCGTCAACATACAAAACCTTGCATTTTTTCAAAAGTTGTAGCTGAACGTCTGTGGCGAATAATAAATGTCGGCTGTTGTTGTTCCGAATATCTTTTCTTAAGAAGTTTGGAGTGTTTAACTCAAGGAAATCTATGTCAATAATCTAAAATAAAAAAAAATCATTTAATGTATTTATTGTTGTATATATATAACATTTAGTGTATAACTTATTGTGAAACATTTAGTGTATAACATTTATATATATTAATAATATTTCGTACCTCGCTTCCTATCTCAGTCGGATCTTCGGAGCTGTTTCTGTTGCCAGGTCTTCGTAAACTTTTTCCACAACATTTGGGGCCGAGGAGGTAAAAACATCTTTGTTGGAATTATTCTGTACCTGTAAATTATGAATGAATTATGAATCTTTAAATTATAAATTATGAATGAACCTTTAAATTATAAATCAACCTTTGAATTATAAATTATGAACGAATTAGGAATTGTTTGATTTTACTTACTTCAACCTTGATGGCAATGGCAATATATGCGTTCCCTGTTCAGCCGGATGGTTATGGTTCTGTTTGCCAGGGCAAAAATGGTTGACGTGCTTGTATTACGGTTGCTTTACAAAATGCTTCTCGGCTTCGGTGCTTGCATCGCCAGTGGTTGTTGCCATTGACAGACTGTTTCTAAAATTATAAACTTAATATATACATAATACTGAAAACTATATAATCAATATATATAGATAGAGATTTATTTAGAAGACTGTTTCTAAATTATATAGACTTTTGATATATAAATAATAAATGATACATTTTTTATACGCAACACATTTCAATCAATCAAAAAAAAAAAACAGTATCCCTTATAAAATATATACCCTAAATGTATACGAGTAGCCTTCTCTGTCTAGCAACATCTTGTTACCCCTTTCGGATGCCCCTTCCAGGATGATATATCTCGGACCCTCCGCTTCCTCTGTGTCGAAGGCTGGGTTATCTTCTTGTAGTGATGTTTCTATTGCTGGTTCTGGTACATTAATTAACACTTTAATTAACACCACCCAATCTGTTTCACGGAGAATTGCAAGTCAAGTAATATCTCTGTCTTTAACATGTGCCGATCCCGAGTGATCCCAAAATGCGGGTCCCGAGTGAACCTGGTACCAAGTCATCTAGGATTCGTAATTGATTGGTTCTTATGGCTTCCTCGTTGTATAGCTTCCAGATTCCAAACAGTTTTCCCTGGATGGATCGTGTCTGTTTCTTTTGGTGTTTTTTTAACTTCCCTTCGGATACCATCTTCATTTGGTGGGGTAACTGGTTGGCTTCCTTATATAGTTATGAGCAAATAAATTGGAGATTACTCTTCTTAGCTTTCTGGTTTATTCGGTTGTGCCATCCTACCACATCGTTGTTTGTCCGGATGGTCAGGCCAAACACACCACGATGAAATTGGCCACACAGTATTTTCCATCCACATTTCATTGACATACTCCATAACAGATATCACTTGAGTGGGTGTGCTCTTTATTTTTTGTTGGGTTGTATGACTCCTCTTCCTGTCTGATGACCACCGGACATGTGGTATTCTTATTCCGGACACTGCATCTCCAGTTGGTGCTACTCTTGTTCTGTCTCTTTAAAGTGAACGTATGCCCATCACTTGACACCAACTTTCTCTTGCCACACTGAGTTCCTATATCCACAGCGTTGTACGTGACAATTGCGTCTATTGTTGAGATGTCCTCATCTTCAATGGATCCATCGTTCAGCGAACTGTTGACAGTAAATATAATAAACAAGGCTATTAAAATCTGGTATGAAGGATTAATTTACATTTACATTAAAACATTTACATTAAAACTTTTCATTAAATCACTTACTCTGCGGGTATATTTTCTGGCATATCGAATGCTGGGCGGTCTGAAAGATTGAACGTAGTGTGGAATGAAAGTCTTGTGCTCTCAGCTGTTGGTATCGTTGGTGTGATTTCAGCTGTTGGTAAGGTTGATATGATTTCAGATGTTCGTATGGTTGATGTTATTTCAGCTCTATATTCACCACAACGAAATGATACCATAGTTAACTCTCTGACCATTCTTCAATAACGTTGCCTCGTTAAATCTGAAAAATATAACTAACAAACTTGAAAACTTGAATAAAGCCATTAAATGTAATGTAGTAAAAATCAAATGTCTTCATCTACGACTACATTGTCTAGATTGTATATAAATATACGTACCAGTATTACAAGTTCTATGCTGCCATCTTTCACAGCCGTCACACAGTATAGCCTCCTGTCTTGGTCGAACTAAAGATTCGCAAACTATACATAGATCAGACATTTTGATAAATGATAATGAAATATACATTTTACGCATTTATATACAATATCAGCGCTTGGACATTACTAGAATCACACCAATCAAAAATAGATTTACTTAAATCTACTTAATTAGCTTGTAACACGGGTGAGCACACTATCAACACTTGCACTATATTAATCACTTCTCAGATATGGTTGTTTTGTTAATTAATCTTCTTTGATGTGCTTCATTATCAACAAATATAATGTAATACAATATCATTTGGGATCTAATGGAGGAAATGTAATACAATATCATTTGGGATCTAAAATGTAATATTGTATTTTTAATTCATATTTTATATTGTAATTTCAATTGTAACTCATTTGGACATATTAAGGGACAAGCTTTAATCTGTTGCAGGTGTGAGCTTATCTGACATAGTATTATGTAAGATGTATTGGTTGTACAAACTTGTATCATCGAAGTGTCTATTTGATATAAGTCGTAAGATTAACACTTGTTGTTTTAGAGCTGAAATGTGTTTATCTTACTTAATCGTTTTCATTGTTCTCATTTTAATGCTATTAACTATGGCGTGCCTCAGCTATTTGACAGGCATTGTTGGATAGTATATATAAAGCCTAGTTTACAGTTAGGTAGCAGGACACCAGGGATCAGGGACCAGAGACTAGAGGCAGGTCTTAGGGAGACCCAGGGAGAAGTCGGTCCGTCCTGGACTATGGGGGTCTGCCCTCGGACCCCCGGAGAGTTGGGTTTTCTGTGACCTAGGGAGAACATCTTTAGTTAGATATCTCCTGATCCAACCACCATACATGTAGTTGTATGTATATATATATTATGCAGTAATAAAACGTCGGTTTAATAAAAAGAGTTATGTATTCTATTACAATAACGGGTAAGTACATAACACTCTGGCACTCATCATTTTCATATTAAAACAAACATAATTTATTAAGACAACAATTTATTATAGGTCCGAGTAGTCATATTAAAACAAACACAAGTTATTAGAACAATCTCAATTTATTAAAACAAACACAATATTAATTGGTCCGAGTAGTCTTTTTGATTGGTCCGAGTAGTCTTTTTGATTGATCCGAGTAGTCTTTTTGTTTGGTCCGAGTGGTCTATCAATTGGTCCGAGTGGTCTATCAATTTATGAATGCCAGTCAAGTCGTCCACACCCGTTGGTGGAATTGTCCATACCCGTTGGTGGAATTGTTCATACCCGTTGGTCTAGAGTGTCACACTTCAACCTCTAGCTGGCCGGTCACCTCTGGCTTGCGGCTGTGGTTTCGATCCCTGGTGTGAAAGTATGTGGCATGGAAAGTATGTGGCATGGACCTCGTGGTTTCCTCCCACTGCTAAAGACCCCTACGTGCAAGCGAATTATTGAAATAAAATTGAAACCAAATGTTAGCCCCAAAATGACCTAGTTTGTGTGGAGTGGACGTTAAACCCCATTTCTCTCATTACAAAAACATCGTAAAAACTAATCAAAAAAACCTAAATAGCTAAAATCATAACGCCAATTAACAAACAATACAAGTATACCTCATTAACAAAAACATTGGTAACCAACAAAACAATGATCATATGATCATACAAACAATACGATTAACTTTATTACAAAAACATCGTCAATACTAAACAAACTATCAAAATTCATTACAAAAACATGGGTGAACAACAAAACAATCATCATACAAACTTTATTACAAATCATCAGGGGTTCGATCTGAAATCAAATAACAAAATAGTCAACAAGTACTACATGTTCCTTAAGCAACGTTCGCGAGTTATACAACATCTCTCCGTTGCTTGAATACTCAGCAATTCCCGAACTTTGCGCTAGTTGTTTTTACAAGTGACGAATTAGCATTGTCCAATCAGAGTTCCTGGCACCAAACACACTATAAACAAACAGGGTTTTTTAAATTGAGAAACTTGTGGGAAAACAGCAACCGTGACGTTGATCGATCTTTGAATTTTGCAACTCTATTGTCACATGTAGGCATTTTAGTTATAAAGCACGAGACTTGGTATTCACGACGACCGATGAATCTGATAGGTTCCCAAGCTGGGCTTGTGACAATCGAACTTAGTGGCGAAATATACAGGGTATTACGTGAAGGGCTTGATAAGATGTATGTAGTTAAGGTGAGATCAAGCCTTCTATTGAAGATGCGAGTACTAGTATTTCTTCCATACATGTACGATTCCACCAATAGTTGTGGACAACTTGACTGGTACCCAAATTGATACCGTCTAAAAACCATTACGCAAGTTCAAATCGGTTCAAACGCACAATTGTCAACACATATCATTACAGTTTGTATTGGAGTAAGTAATTCTATCACAAATAGTGAGGACTGGACCATTAAAATAGTTACCGAACAGTTTTTCTTTGCATAGCGATGTTTATGTTGTAGGCCTAATGACGTATTATGCAACTTGCCGCCATGACACCGGTCAGTTGAAATTTCGCGTAGCAGTTGGGTTTCATCAAATCATATAATTATGCGGTAAGGCTTCACCTTTATTTCAATGGGAATTGATTTATTATATGTTAAGCTATGTGCAGTACAGTTTTGGGTTAGTTTATGTGTAAATTAAGGGAGCTATCGGCCAGTAAACTTTTTGAAGTCATTTGACTTAAAAAACTTGCGCAAAGGTACACTGTAGGAAAAGCCACGACTGTGCCTGGAATAAGACGGAAGACATCAGCAGTGGAACCATTTCTAGGGTCTCGATAACTTTTGAATCAAGTTAGATTAATTCAAGCAAATTGATTAGCAATATCCACTTTTGAGTAGCAGTTTGTGAATACCCTGACCCATTGACTAAATAAGTTCAGAAAACGGTGATTGAAGTAAAATCTATCTGTTGAATTTTACAATATTCTGCAAAGCTTTATTTCAGTCACACTAAGTCACTATTTCAAACACTATTGTCATAATTATTTCAATGTCTGCTCATTGCTGTGTATCCTGTCTCACGACATATGCTATTAACCGGTAAATCCTAAAAAACGTAGTAGGTCCCATATCGGAATAATGTCGATGACATTTCTGGGCTGATTCGTCTTTTGAACATTCAACATGCACAACCATGTCATTTGTTGATGTAACAGCCATTCACTTTTAGTGCTGATATCAGTCAAATAATATTCTACACATAGATGCATCGGGAGCTAACATCGATACTTGCAATTCATCGATGATATATCAGTAAATTTTACAGGCTTTAGCCTACAAGTAGGAAGATCGCTGTCGTTGATCAAAAATTCCCTGCTGCAAATCTCTGTTATGAATTTGACATTTAGTACTCACAACTCTTTACAGTTAAAAAGAGGACATACAATTGTCCCTGTGAGAAATAAATGAAGCAAAATTTATGATTAGCATTTTGGCGAATCAAGTTAGCTACTTTGTAGCAAATTGATTAGCAACGGACAAGATTTAATTACATACGTGAGAATACGATATTCCTCATAACAAATTACCAAGAATTATTTTTGTTGAGATCTGGTAATATTAAAGGGATTGAAATATTATAATTTTAAAACCCATTTCCTAGCGGAACTAATTATTTGACACAATTCTGACCAGTTTGTTTCAAAATGGATTAAGAACCCTGCTTTACACGTTGCCACGTGCTGATCATTTGTTTTTTTCAAACCAAAATGTTCCCACACCACAGAAGATGTGTTCTTTTTCGTTGTCAGCAGCTCCAGTGCCGAACTATCAACACGAACATTGTCATTTTCGATCTCGAATGCCTCAAAAGCAGGGATCTTAATAGGTTGTTTTTTGTTGGCTCCCCCAAGCCTCGTTCTGAACAAAATACCTCGTTCCAAAAACAGGGCAATTTAAAAAAAACTTGTTTTGGAACTGCAGGCAACGAGGCATTTTTATACGCCCACATTTTCATGTGGACGTAGATTGTCGTCGCCCCTGTTCGTCCGTCCGTCCGGACGTCCGTCCGTCCGTCCGTCCACAATTGTTTGTGAACAGTCTACAGGTCACAATTTTTATCCGATTTCAATGAAACTTCAAATATAGGTTTATCACCCTAAGATCTCGGTTCCTTTCGATATTGGCATGTATCGGACCGCAACTTCATGGGTTATGGCCCCTGATTGTACGAAAAATCACGTTTTTTAGCTTGTGAACAGTGTAGAGGTCACAATTTTGAACCGATTTGGATGAAACTTTAAATGCATGTTTATAACCCAAAGATCTTGGCTCCTTTCGATATTTGCGCCAATCGGATCGTAACTTCCTGAATTATGGCCCCTGATTGTCCGAAAAATCGCACTTTTTAGCTTGTGGTCCCTCTGGAGGTCAAAATTGTTATCCGATTTAAACAAACGTTTGATTATATCACCGTCCCATGGTTATGAAGGTTGAGTTCGAATTTCTTGAAAATCGGACCAAAATTGACGGACAAAATGGACGCCGTTTGTACGCGAATAGTGTGAAAATATGTTATATCAAGGTTGTGGACCTTATAGAGGTCACAATTTTGAACCGATTTTGATGAAACTTGACATGTATGTTTATAACCCAAAGATCTTGGTTCCTTTCGATATTTGCGCGCATCGGATCGTAACTTCCTGAATTATGGCCCCTGATTGTCCGAAAAATCGCCCTTTTTAGCTTGTGGTCCCTCTGGAGGTCAAAATTGTTATCCGATTTAAAAAAACGTTTGATTATATCACCGTTCCATGGTTATGAAGGTTGAGTCCGAATTTCGTGTAAATCGGACCAAAATTGACAGACAAAATGGCCGCCGTTTGTAGGCGAATGGTGTGAAAATATGTTATATCAAGGTTGTAGACCTTATAGAGGTCACAATCTTGAACCGATTTTGATGAAACTTGACATGTATGTTTATAACTCAAAGATCTTGGTTCCTTTCGATATTTGCGCCCATCGGATCGTAACTTCCTGAATTATGGCCCCTGATTGTCCGAAAAATCCCCCTTTTTAGCTTGTGGTCCCTCTGGAGGTCAAAATTGTTATCCGATTCAAAAAACCATTTGATTATATCACCATTCCATGGTTATGAAGGTTGAGTTTGAATTTCGTGAAAATTGGACCAAAATTGACGGACAAAATGGCCGCCGTTTGTACGCGAATTGTGTGAAAATATGTTATATCAAGGTTGTGGACCTTATAGAGGTCACAATTTTGAACCGATTTTGATTAAAATTGACATGTATGTTTATAACCCAAAGATCTTGGTTCCTTTCGATATTTGCGCCCATCGGATCGTAACTTCCTGAATTATGGCCCCTGATTGTCCAAAAAATCGCCCTTTTTAGCTTGTGGTTCCTCTGGAGGTCAAAATTGTTATCCGATTTAAAAAAACGTTTGATTATATCACCGTTCCATGGTTATGAAGGTTGAGTTCAAATTTCGTGAAAATCAGACCAAAATTGACGGACAAAATGGCCGCCGTTTGTACGCGAATGGTGTGAAAATATGTTATATCAAGGTTGTGGACCTTATAGATGTCACAATTTTGAACCGATTTTGATGAAACGTGACATGCATGTTTATAACCCAAAGATCTTGGTTCCTTTCGATATTTACGCCCATCGAATCATAACTTCCTGAATTATGTCCCCTGATTGTCCGAAAAATCGCTTTTGTTAGCTTATGGTCCCTCTGGAGTTCAAAATTATTATCCGATTTAAAAAAACGGTTGATTATATCACGGTTTCATGGTAATGAAGAGAGAATTTTAATTTTGTGAAAATCGGACCACAGTTGACGGATAAAATGGCCGCCGTCTGTACGCGAATTGTGTAAAAATATGTTATATCAAGGTTGTGGACCCTATAGAGGTCACAATTTTGAACTGATTTTGATGAAACTTGAAATACATGTTTATAACCTAATGATCTTGATTCCATTGCATATTTGCCGATATCGGATCGTAACTTCCTGAATCATGGCCCCTGATTGTACGAAAAATCACCCTTTTTAGCGTGTGGTCCCTCTGGAGGTCACAATTATTATCTGATTTAAAAAAACGTTTGATTATATCACAGTTACACCGTAGTTATGGGTGAGTTTGAATTATGATTTTCTGATGATTACTTAAAATGCAACAACTCTTGTTGACTGCCCGGACGATTTGGCTGCTGTGTGGGCGTATGTTTCGTTGCCTGGCAACCTATTTTTTTACCTCGTTTGGACAGAAATGCTGAACGAGGTATTGTGAGATTTATAGTGTAAGGCAAAACTTTTAAGTTACTGGTGGCTAAGTGGGCAAGGCGCTGGCTCGCTAGTCTGGAGGTCGGGTGTTCGATCCCTGCATTGGCCGAGAAAGTTCATCGCGATTTTCCAGCGTGGTTTCCCCTTGTCAGTGATGCAGAAGGAGGGCCTGACAGGGACAGCTGCCTGGTCTTTCGTCTGGGACGAAAAACCAAGGTCCCGTGTACACATTGGCGTGCACGTAAAAGATCCCTTGGCAGTTGGAATTCGATATAAGAGTTGGCCATAGCGCCGCTGCCTGGGCAAAGTTTCCCTCATAGCACACTGTATGGTGTATGCCCGTCTTCCATTAGCCCAGGTCTGGTGCAGAAGAGTAGGACGTTAGTAAGCAGATCTATATATTACAGGAAACTAATTAAAGGCTCAATACCACTCTTGTTGTAACTGAATAATATGTCCCAATCTTTATTCTGGTCAACAAATTGTATTAATTTACAATATTCCAATTAATTGATGATGCAAATTTCATCTTAACACACCTAATTTAAAAAATTGGAAAATTCAACTAAATGATTTGGAAAGCTAACGTAAAGCTTTTCAAATGTGATAAGTAAAATAGGATGTAATGGATAATTTACACAACAGGTAGGACACTTAAATATCTAGTACTTAGGATAAGACTGTTATTTATTTTCTGCAGCTGCCAAGCCAGCATGAGTGTTATTGTCCCTTTAATGATGTTATAACTTATATATATTACAGGAACCTTTTATATATTATAGGAAACTAGTGATGTTATAACTTTTATATATTACAGGAAACTAATGATGTTTTAACTTTCATATTACAGGGGACTAATGATGTTATAACATTTATATATTACAGGATACTAATGATGTTAAAACTTTCCATCAGTGTGTTGTATGTGATGAAATTTTTAAAGAATCTGATGGTTTGGAAAAACACAATAAGATGCATGTTAAAGATGAGAAAACTGATGATTGTCATGTTAAAGAAGAGAAAACTGGTGATGTAGATGATTATTGTCATGTTAAAGAAGAGAAAGCTGATGATGTAGATTTATATTGTCATGTTAAAGAAGAAGAAAAAACTGATGAGGTAGAAGACAAAAATGAAGATATTGAAACATTGCATCAGTGTAATTTGTGTGATGAAGAATTTAGGTCCGAAAAAGAATTAGGTAACCACTGTGAAATACATGTTAAAGAAGAAGCGTCTATTGTACAACATGGTAAGAATTGGGAGACAAGTTTTAGTCAGTATAATGACAATGGTATACGCAAGCAACAAGATTCTATGAGAACAACTGAACAGCCTGGTAAACCATTCACATGTGATGTTTGTAGTAAATCATTTCGCCGGAATAGTAATCTGCGGGGCCACATGAAAATTCATACGGGAGAAAAACCGTATCAATGTGGTGAATGTAGTTATTCATGTTATCAGAAGGGTAATCTCGTGGGTCACATGAAAACTCATACAGGTGAAAAACCTTATAAATGTGATGTTTGTAGTAAATCATTTACCAACAATATAAATCTACAAACACACATAAATTCTCATACTGGAATAAAACCGTTCAAATGTGATGTTTGTTCTAAGTCCTTTGCACATTCTGCATCTTTACAGAGTCATATGCGAATTCACACTGGAGAGGAACTTTATAAATGTGAATTTTGTTGTAAATCATTCACGACTAATTTTAATCTAATTACACATACTAGAATTCATACCGGAGAGAAACCCTGTAAATGTGATACTTGTGGTAAATCATTTACACATAGCGGTAGTTTAGCGTATCATATGCGAATTCATACTGCAGAGAAACCTCATAAATGTGATGTTTGTGGTAAATCCTTCATCCTAATTGATGCTCTACAGACTCACATGAGAATTCATACTGGAGAGAAACCATATAAATGTGATGTTTGTAGTAAATCATTTACACATTGTAGTAGTTTACATTATCATAAGCGAACTCATACTGGCGAAAAACCTCATAAATGTGATGTTTGTGGTAAATCATTCACTCTAAGTGATGCTCTGCAGAGACACATGAGCATTCATACTGGAGAAAAACCATATAAATGTGATGTTTGTAGTAATTCATTTAATAGGAGATCAAGTTTTCTGAGACATATGAGACTTCATACTGGAGACAAACCTCATAAATGTGATGTTTGTAGTAAATCATTTGCTCAAAGTAGTACTCTTCAAACACACATGATAACTCATACTGGAGAAAAACCTCATAAATGTGATCTTTGTGGTAATTCATTCACCCTAAGTGATGCTCTACAGAAACACATGAGCATTCATACTGGAGAAAAACTATATAAATGTGATGTTTGTAGTAAATCATTTAATAGGAAATCAACTCTTCTGAGGCATATGAGAATTCATACTGGCGATAAACCTTATAAATGTGATGTTTGTGGTAAATCATTTAGCGACTCTAGCAATCTGAGCAATCACATTCAAATTCACTCAGGAATTTATAAATGTGATGTTTGTAGTAAATCATTTCACCAAAGTAATATTTTACAGAAACATATGAGAATTCATACAGGAGAACATGTCTTGCAATGTGATGTTTGTAGTAAATCATTTAGTAAGAAAAGTAATCTAAATGCACACATGAGAATTCATACTGGAGAAAAACCTTATAAATGTGATGTTTGTGATAAATCATTTACCCAGATTTCTGGTCTAAACTATCACATGAAAGTTCATACACCAGGGGGAAACCTTTCAAATGTAATGTTTGTGGTAAATCATTCACCTTAAATAGCACTCTAAAATCACGCCTTATAAATTTGATGTAGTAGAACAAAGCTCAACTCAGCGACGCATACTGATGCAACATGAAAATCTACCAAAACTCTAAAACTGCGTTGACGCAACGTATCATGTATACAATACGGATAGGAAAAATTCTGCATGGCAAGGACAGTTGTCAGAGTCAGTAAATATCTATATTATATACGAATACGATCTATGGTACATGTAAGAGCTGGTTGAATGGCCGAACGGTTAGCATGTGCGTGCTGTATCATAACGTCTGTCATTGAGTCAACTTATGTGGTTTTGATTCCCCGGTGGTATGTGACAATTGGTATTGTCGCCTGTCCAACTTCGTGGGTTTTCTCTTGGTCCTTCGTTTTCCTCCCACTGCTTAAGACCCCTACATGCAAGCGAATTATTGAAATAAAATACACCTTAATGATAGTTGAGTGGCTGAGTTCGAATTTCGTGTAATGCTGGCCCTCAGACACAAATAGTGTAATAATATGGAGGTCATAGTATTGATTCTATTTTGCAGAAATGGGAGTTGGGATGGTCTAGAGTGCCGCGCTTCGACCTCTAGCTGGCCGGTCACCTCTGGCTTGCAGCTGTGGTTTTGATCCCTGGTGTGAGCATTTATGGCATGGAGATAGGGACGCCTTCTCAACCGCGTGTGTTTCCTCCAAACACTCCGGTTTCCTCCCACTGCTAAAGACCCCTACGCGCAGGCGAATTATTGAAATAAAATGATACCATATGTTAGTCCTGTAATGACCTTGCTTGTGTCGAGTGGATGTTAAAACCCCATTTCTCTCTCTCTCTATCATGATTAACACAATTTGTTTACACCCGAAATCCACACTTCTTTCTTTGTTTGTATTTACTTGCTGTATTTATATTGTGTTTGTGTATTAATACATGTACATGTAATTATAATGTTAACACAAGGTAAAATTTTATGGGTACACAGTTACTGAGTTGGATACTAAGCTGCGTTTCAACGAAAATACTCTCGTCTTTATCAAGCAAAGTAGAGAGAGAGAAATGAGGTTTAACGTCCACTCGACACAAACTACATGTAGGTCATTTTGGGACTAACATGTGGTTTGGTTTTATTTCATTAATTCGCTTGCGCGTACGGGTCTTTAGCAGTGGGGAGGACCTGGAGAAAACCCATGTTGGACAGGCAACCCTACTCCTATGTCGTTTAATATCAAACTCATTGTGTCTCCATAAAATTGTACCTTGTGTTAATATGTTTAATTACTAAATGCCAATCAAAGAAGAAAAAAAGTTATGTTTGTAAAATTACATGCTATGTGTTTATTGTTTGTATGTAACTTTATAAAGCTATAACGGTAAATCTATTTCATCGTTGTGGTACATGTATATTCTATGGCCGGAATAACATGTGGTCGGGATACAATAGAGAGGAATTTGGTGTTATTCTTCTGAAAGCTATTCTTTAAACCTTTACAGGGGCGGATCCAGAGGGGGGGGGGATTGAAACCCCCGCTCCCTGCTCAGCTACATAAAAATGATAATGCCTTGCATCAATGAAATTACATCACAGAGTGATCCTACATCAGTATAAAAATGATTTCTCTGTTTAAAAAGCTCAATTTGTATGTATGCCTATGTGATTTAGAGACGATGATGGCAGATTTCCGTGACAGAAACCTGGCAAAACCCCTCCTGCAAAAATGCCCGATAAATAGATGCTCGGTTACCAGTGCCTTATCTGCCCTGTGTAAGATTTTATCTGAGACCCCTTTTAGCATGGTCGTCAATTTAATTGGGGAGGTGATTTGCCTGGCGGCTGTAGAATAAGAGATGTCTATATTCCGACTCTAAGGACAATTTGTGAACAGGCGGGATGACATATTCCTGGGGGGGACCAATTCACCCGCCTGCTAAACTCCTCACAACAGGTTTTTTTGTTGTTTTTTTAAAGATGTTCCCCTGCTGGGCGAAGCGATTTTTTCCAGGGTTGAGGGCAAGTAAAACGATTGGGAAAGCGGTGTGAAAAATATTGTGTTCTCGGGGCAAGCTCCTTGCATTCTCGTCCTGTTTCTTCGCATTGTTGCCCTCGACTTCGCGCGGCAAGAAGTCAAGATTATGAAAGGCTTCCATACGTAGGGTTTGAAATAGTTCCCCCTAAAACATCCTCCGTTCATTTATGTTCTGTAATTTAGTTTTAATTATTTTCATATCATTGCATTTCAAATATCCTGCTGTTTATTAACTTTCTATTTATTGATTTTCATACCGTTGAATTTCAAATTTTTTTTATCACTTTTCTGAACAGTTTATGTTAAAGGGTGCATCTCTTTTTTTAGAAGCTTAAAAGCACATCAATGTAATATGGTGGTAAATAAAGTGATTTACATTAAATAACGCCTGCATTGGCCAGATCATCCAGATTTTCCGGCGTGGTCCCCCCCCCCATGTCAGTTGTGCAGGATGGAGGGCCTGACAAGGACAGCTGTCTAGTTGTTCGGATGGTACGAAAAACTGAGGTCCCATGTACACATTGGCGTTCACGTAAAAGATCCCTTGGTAGTTAGAATTCGATATAAGAGTTGGCCGTAGCGCCGCTGCCTGGGCGAAATTTCCCTCATGGTACACTGCATGGTGTATGCCCGTCTTCCATTAGCACAGACGTTAAACCACATTTCATTTTTGTTGGATGTGGAAATTGCACGCGAAAACTTCCCACAGCCGATGGTGACGCGTAATATATACTCTCTTCTGTTATACATATTTTAATAGCATTGTGATTGTCTCTGATTATATCTTTAATTTTTCGTCCCACCCAAATGACTAGACAGTTGTGCGTGTCAAGCCCTCCGTCCTGCACCACTGACAAGGTGAAACCACGAGGGAAAATCCTGATAAACTATCTCGGCGAATGCAGGGGTCGAACACACCACCTCCAAGCTAGTGAGAAAGCCTCTCAACCTCGTGGGTTTCCTCCGCGCACTCCGGTTTCCTCCCACTGCTAAAGACCCCTAAGCGCAAAAGAATTATTGAAATAAAATTGAAACCATATGTTAGTCCCGAAATGACAGAGTTTGTATCGAGTGGACGTTAAACCCCATTTCTCTCTCTCTCTTAACCTCCACTAGCAGAAACTAGGTCATTTCGAGACTAACATATGCTTTAATTCTATTTCAATAAAATCACTTGCGCGTAGGGGTCTTCAGCAGTGGGAGGAAAGCGGAGGACCCGGAGAAAACCCACGAGATTGGACAGGTGACCCTACTCCTTGTCACATACAACCAGGGATTCGAAACCACGTCAGTTGACTCAATAACAGGCTTTATGATACAGTGCGTGTGATAAAATAAATAAATTCAATTTCCAATTAAATTTAATTAAAATGATAAGAAATTTAATTAAAATGATAAGATCACTATATTACAGTCGCATGAAAATTAATTAAAACAAAGTGAATTTAAATGAATGAATTTGATAATTAACCGAAACTGATAATGGAAATGAATTGAATTTGTGTACATAACTGATGTGATTTAGTGACATCTTAAAACGGCAATTTCATATTTTTTAGTTATATTTTTAGAATATATTAAAATAAAGCCCTAAAATAGATTCTGTCTATAAACAATCCTACCTTGTTAAAGAATAATCCTAATAATCCTATAATTCACTATTGGAAGTTGAGAAATTGGCAAAAATATCATTTTCAACTTCAACTTCTAACGTTTGAAGATCGTCATTGCATGGAGGGCAATGGGAAAACAAGGGAGGTAATTCAAGTAAATGTGTTATTATTTTGTGTGTCAAGGATTTTTATGGCTGGGAAATATTTCCCATGATCGTATAGTAGTGAGTTGACAACCTTTTGCGCAAAAGACATAGAAATAATTACCTTTGACTTTCTTAGAAAATATGAAATTTCCGCTTTCAAATCATACTCTTTTAGAAAGTGGAAAAGTACTGATGCCAAACAATTGAGGGGTTATTTTGCTGATTATTTTAAGGCTATACCAAAATCGGTTTGTGAATGTTCACAAGGTTCTGTGTAACTTTGTCTAGTTACTTCAGTAACGGATTCATATCGGAGAATGTCCTCTATCCGTTACTGCCTGATCCTATACAAATCTAATCTAATATGAAAATAAGGCCTTGGTGCTAAGGCTACTTTGGAATCCTTACCGTCTATTTTTCACCGCAAATCTTCCTTGTTCGTGGCACATACGAGAAACAGTTATAATAATTCAACACTTTTTACATGTAGAATTTAGCAAGTGTGAAATTTGTGTTGGGTTACCGTAAACCAGGGCTGGGGCCATTACATTGTCAATGTAATTAATTACATTACCATTACTTTTTAAATGTAATCATTACAATTACTTTCTCATTTTAGCAATGTAATTAATTACCATTACCCATTACATTGAAAGTAATTAATTACCACTACCCATTACTTTATGACTATATAAATAAAAAACATTTTTCACATAGAAAACATAGAAATTAAAAAGACAACGTTATTTTCTGCCATGAAGAGCCCAGAAAAAAAAAACTCTAAGTAATCCTTGCAATTGATTCACTTTAATAAATATTTGGGTATGAATTGTTATTTTTATAAATTATAACATCAAGGCAAATTTTCAAGTGACAGGCAGTGGTGACAAAAGCTGATGCTTTCATTATATGTCTTGAAAAATGAATTGAAAGTATATTTGATTAACTGTATTTTCTTTTAAGTAATTTTATAAGGCTCTTAATCTATCCAAATAGTTTTCTATAATATATTGTATAACTGGTAAATTATTCAGCATGATCCTAAAACAAAATATATGATTGTAACCATAAAATGATGAGATACTTGAAGCCATTGTGTGGTTTGTCACTCGTTACCTTGAGATTAAGATTAAAGTGTAGTAAAACTATTGTCTTTTGATCTTAACTGATTGATTGACTGAATGATTGACTGTAAAGGGGTCGATCGATCGGATTTTGACCCTATGACGTCAGGCATTGTTTAATCAATCAGCGTTGACGTATCTCGTGGTTTACCCACAGTCCCGTGCAAAGGATGCCTAAAGCTGGCCGTAACAGACCGTTTCATTGGCTAATCTCCCACACCATCCAAGACATGTCAATAATAAAAACTCTTACAGGTCCTAGTGTAGTAAAGAAACGAATTTTTGAACTATAAAAAATGAAATGAAATAGGATCGGTGTTTTAATCAGATTATTATTTATATTAATACCAATAAATCTTATATTGCAAATTAATTAGAATGCTATGAACTTGATGTTGTGTATTATTATTATTATTATTATTATTAAGGATTTATATAGCGCCACTTCCACAGTACTGTGCTCCAGTGCGCTTTACAATGTAGATATAAAAGCAAGTATAGAACTAAAATAAATAGAAAACATAAATACAAAAAGGATATACAGGTAAGGTACGACATACAATAGGAAAAACACGTACATTTAAAATACTTAAAACATAACCATATAGTTCCACCCCACCCTCCAGCATCTATTCTGGGTCAGGAAAATGGATATAGAGAGAGACAGACAGAGAGATTAACCATCTACTTTTCGGATGGCGGATTGATTTCTGAGAGAGAGAAATGGGGTTTTAACACCCACTCGACACAAACTAGGTCACTTCGAGACTAACATATGGTTTAATTTTATTTCAATAATTTGCTTGCGCGTAGGTGTCTTTAGCAGTGGGAGGAAACCAGAGGACCCGGAGAAAACACACGAGATTCGACAGGCGACCCTACTCCTTGTCACGTACAACCAGGGACTCGAAACCACGCCAGTTGACTCAATGACAGGCCCTATGATACAGCACGTGATGAAATAAATAAATTTAATTTCCAATAAAATTAAATTAATAAGAACATGTTAGTTACAATATACACATTAGTTTAAAAATGCATTGATATGAAATTTAATTAAAATGTTAAGAATATCTAGATATGTATAGTGACTTATCAGTTTGCGAAGAATTTGGGGATGACTGGGAAAGACAGCTAATAGAAGAGGCCAAGGAATCCAAAGATGGTGAAATTACATCTAGTGTAGTAGGGAGTGATAGTGAAGATGATATGGAGGAAAATGAAAAACAACTTTAAACAAAAGAAGCATTCCTATATGTAAACAAACTAAAAAACTTTTGTCCTGCGAAAAAGTTAGATAAACTATTGGAACAAATGCAATCATTTGAAGCAGATTTAGAGGCCGAATCAGTTAAAATTAAGTGTACAAATACTCAGGCAACTCTCCTAAAATATTTTAAGTAAAGTTATTATTTATGTATATACATGTACATGTAATTATTATTACGTAAAGTTATTATTTATGTATATACATGTAATTATTATTATGTTTTTATGATGTTATTAGTACTGTAATGAAATACATGTACACGTCTATATAATTTACCTCCCTTTTTTATAAAATTGTATCAAACATGCTCACTCAGTAATAAGACCAACTCACTATTAAGACCACATCTAGACAGTCCCAAAAGTGGCCTTAATGGAGGGATTTCACTGTATTACATTATACAGTTTGACTGTAAATACAGTCGCATGAAAATTAATTAAACAAGTGAATTTAAATGAATGAATTGGATAATTAACCGAAACTGATAATGGAAATGAGTTAAATTTGTGTACTGCAGAAATGGTACGATTCGGAAGCAAAATACCCATTTGATAGTTTGGCATCAATACTTTTCCAATTTCGAAAAAAACGAATCGTACTGATCTGTGACATAAATATGGCCAATAATAGGGAAATAACACCAATGTGAAGCAGTCAAGTGCCAGGATATTCGCGACTACTTTGTTTGTTTTTACTAATACTATCATATTTCATTATTTTGTTAGAGTAGGACATCCTCATTTATATATATATATATATTAAACATGTATTTTATATCTTATTTTAGAAGTTTATAGTGGTATATTCTCTTTTAATCATTTCTTTAAATACCTTAATATTCCATACCTTTCTAACCAGGGTAATTATTTTACCCCTATGACCTTTCTCAAAGTGTATGCTACTGAGGAATACATATTTTGTCATTGGCAGCAATTTTATTACAGAAAGAAGCAAGCATAACTTTAAAAAACATACAAAGTAATACAACGTAATACATTGTTCATTAATATTGTAACATATATACATACATATGAACTCCAAGCAAAGTTTATAATCAAGAAAACACACAGCCCTTAGTAATGCTACTGGGAGGGAGGGTGGGAAATGAAAATAACTGTGTTTAGAATAATGCAAAAAGGCAAGCGTCGCCTACCGAGGCGAGCGAGGACATTCACAACGAGGCTAAGGCCAAGGACGTTATATGGTAATACGGCGGGCCAAGTTCAATGTCAGTTCTAAAAACAGATTTCTAAGAAATCTTTAATTTACCCCTATGACCTTTCTCAAAGTGTATGCTACTGAGGAATACATATTTTGTCATTGGCAGCAATTTTATTACAGAAAGAAGCAAGCATAACTTTAAAAAACATACAAAGTAATACAACGTAATACATTGTTCATTAATATTGTAACATATATACATACATATGAACTCCCAAACCCAAAAGAAAAGAGGATTCGGGGTGTATTGGGTGTAGGTGAAAGTTTAGGGTAACACATAGCTTATCTAGGTAGCGAATTAGCAAATAAGCGAGTTGCCTGCAAGCGCTGAGAGAAATCTGAGTCGACATAGCGTTTGTAGCAATCACTAGACCAAAAACCTAGACGCTGTATGTCAGTATCTTTGAGGCCTATCGAAAAGCCCCATGACCCTGCTCCGCGACGGAAAGAGTGGCCCCCAAAAAGCGAGGAATCCATACCCATGGCACGCAAAGCTAGACGGAATGCTCGGAGAAAAATTACATAAGTAAGGCAACGACCATCATGTAGTGTAAACAAGGGTGAACTAGGGGCACCAGGCACTGACAAGACTTGGTTAAGTGCAGACGTGGGACATAAGGGGTGGTTGGGTAAGTTGGGTAGGATAATAATAATTGGTTTTGACCGAAACTGTAGCGTTTTTAAAACTCTAAGAGATACGAGGGTACCCCATGAATGGACAATTACGTCCATGCGTCTGATATGTGTATTTGGATCAAAGAAACCCTTAACTAAAAAGTTATTAGGCCGCAAAAAGCCAAAGAAACCTAAGAGGCATGCAGCCCAAAAACACTGATTGTTATGAACCGATAAATCCAAGGACGAACGAATACTAAGTAGAATTTTTGGTGTTACCGGGGACTTGCAGGATTGAGCGGTGCCAAGTTCACGTTTGACCCCCGTCAACATGGTTTTGATAGACCAGTTCTGAGATAACGGATCCGTTAGTCCTTGGGATTTATGCAAGAGCGAAATAATATGAATATACGTTTTAACAGAGCTATAAGCAAAAGACTTGAAGTCAACCAGATAGGCTATGTAGAGTTCAACATTATCTGGTGAGATGGGGACCGGGTTCACATTATAAGTTACACAAAATGTTAGAAATGTTTTCAAATGTGTCCGGTATGTGCCCTTCGTATTGTTAGCCCATCCCTGTCTTTTTAATCTCAATACACTTTGTTGGAGGTCTGATAGCACGTGGTCTGGTACTCCACCTAGAATTATAAAAGGCCGGGGATACATGAGTTTGTAACTCGGCAGAGCTGAACCCATAACATTCATAGGATCCAAGCTTGTCATAAAGACGCGCCAGCTGGCCAGGTTCGTGAAGCCTTGAAGCAGCGTCTGCTACGTCGTTAAGACAACCTGGTACAAACTGGGCTACTATATCAAAATTGTAACAGGCTGAAATCCAAAATAGGACACGTAGGCAAAGCATAATCACAGGGTTCCTCGATGAACCTTTGTTTAAGACACACTTTGTTGTCAGATTATCAGTTTTCACGACTACTTTCTTATTAGACCACAAGTGACCCCACCGTTTTGCGGACAATACAACAGACAGAGTTTCCTTAATGTTGATGTGTTCATTCTGAAATAAAGGCATATCTAATTGCCAATTCACATAGAAGAAATCTCCGGAGTAAAATGCACCACCGCCCTTTGAAGATGCATCGGTTTGAAGTGATCGAACTGGTACCTTGTCTAGGAACTTAACGGTGCCATTAAATAGTTTCATGAAATTGAGCCACCATAGTATGTCTTTGAAAAACTCATCCGAGAGAATGACTTTTGCTGTGCGGCACCTGATTGGAGTAATTATGTCTATCATACGGCGAAGGAAAATTCGTCCACCTTTAACAACTTGACATGCCCAGTTTAGTTTTCCACATAATGATTGAATTTGCTTGACACTTGCCCTTTTACGACCTTGAAATTTTAACAGAGAATCGATAAATTCGGTTATTTTAGTTTCAGGCAGAGTTAGGCTCAAAGCGCACGTGACAATTTCAATTCCAAGAAAAACAAGACGTTGGGCAGGACCTTCCACCTTTGGCCAACTGATATTAAAGCCTAGCTGGCGTAAAGTACTTAATAATAAGAGTAAACTGTTGTTGCAAGTATCAAAATCATCCTCAATGATGAGGAAATCGTCCAAGTACACAATACACGTCACATTAAAACGCTGTTTCATGATGTAACACACGGCAGAACTTATACGTTGGAATATCATAGGACTCCGCTTATGTCCAAAGGGGAGCTTACGATCGAACATATAAGTGGGCATGTCGTCTCCCTTAAAGGTCCACTTCAATCCGGTAAGTGTTTGATCCGACGCGTGACACTTTACTGTTCTATACGCACATTTTAGGTCGACTTTTGCAAGCCAGCTGGAAGGTTTGATCAACTTTATCGCATTACGCAGATCCATATAGCTGCAGGGACTGTCACTAGCATAACTGTTTAAGGAGATGCCCTCGGGTTGACTAGCGTCATGAATGAGTTGAACTCCTCCATCTGATTTTGGAATTGCCCCCATTGAACTGACAATATTAGGCTTAGTCCTTGTTAGAATATAGTTACCAAGGGCAATTTCAGTTTTTATTTGTGCCTCAACTTTACCTCGTAATTGATAAGCGGATGAATAATTGTCTCTCTCCACGGGTACATAGGGGCCATACATATCAGATAAAACAAAACCATTGGCTATGCCGTCCAGGAGTAATATTTTATCGCAATAGTCATCCGGTAATAACACTTGCCACATTGAGTAATCTAAGCAGTTAATTTCTCGGACGCTTGGCGATAGGGGAGACGACTCGGTAAACACTATGTTTGGGGTGGTAGGGGCCTGGGGCCAATAGAGTTTTTTGACACGACGTTGCCATTTTGATGACCTGATAAAGCCGAATGTGTGGGTGACCAACAAATAGCACAACAATGAACCATCCTACACTCGAGTCTATTACACAAATTGTGATTTAAGTTTCGACAAATCTCCCGACCATCCGGCAAGAATGGACCCCTATTACGTGTTGATGGGTGATTAATATGTGAATTCTGAGGCACAGGTGATCGGTATGGATAGAGTCTAGTTTTGGTATATGGGTTGGCTGTAATATTTGCTTCTTGAAAAGCTCTAGCTGTTGAGTGGTCCCGTTTTGGGACAAGTTGGAATTCTCTGAGATCCTGGCGATGTGTCCCCCAATCAAAAACATCAGCTGATTGCTTTTCACGGTACTCTTTGTCGTAAAGTAAAACTGAATACCAATGATATTTTGATGACAAACGATGTATATCTGCAGTATATTTTAGGTAAGAGACGATATCTTCCTGTCCAATGCTTTCAGTTTTAATCAGGTCCAGTAGAATGGAGGTATTAGCATACCCCCATTCCTCCATTGACACTTTATCCAATGTTTTTCGTTTGGCGACTCGGAATTCTAACTCTGAACCAAAGGTATATGTACTGTACTGGGGAACTGGATCGACTCATATGTAATCAAGGATCTGAAGGGCTTTAGATTTTGCAGACAACTTATTGCTGGAGCGGGTAGAGACGGCTTGTACGATGTCCGAATTGTCAAAGGCTAGTAAGCGGGAAAGCTCACCTGGTGTCTTGATCAACGTATTCGCTTGGGTAGCAGGTTCGGCAACCTTAGGCTCTAATAATTCGGCTTCATTTAGCGGGGACTCCAGTTGTGCAATTTTCTTTCTCTCTGCTTCAATCTTTCGTTTTAGGATTAATATCTGGCTCCGTTGACTCAATGAATTCAATTCTGCCTCTAGAGTTTCACGAGTATCCACTCGTCCCACTGAGTTGATGCGTACCTCACCTGGCATCGAAGTACTATCACTAGTTTCTATTATCTGAGTATTCTGAGATACCGGTTTTACTGATGTCTGTGGGTCCAGCACCGCTGTGTCACTACTGTTCGCCATGCCGCCAGATTTTCTCGACTGTTCGTCAGCATGTTCGTCTGTTAAGCTTAGTTCCCCTTCGCTGTCTGACTGATGATCCTCCAGTGATTTGATAATGTCTGTCATATTCACTCGACGTTGTCTTCCTTTTGTCGACATTTCCGAGCGAAAAACAAGAATGAAAATAACTGTGTTTAGAATAATGCAAAAAGGCAAGCGTCGCCTACCCAGGCGAGCGAGGACATTCACAACGAGGCTAAGGCCAAGGACGTTATATGGTAATACGGCGGGCCAAGTTCAATGTCAGTTCTAAAAACAGATTTCTAAGAAATCTTTAATTTTAGATTAGGGTAATGGATAACTCCTACCTCTTAAAATGATTTATATAATTAGTAAATATTTTGTGTAACCAATATATACATTGTACTGTTATAATCGATATAATACTGTGTATTAGTCGTGTTTATATTCTTATGATTTGATCTTTCTAATGCAAAATTTGTAAACAGCCAGTAGAAATAAATGTCCCTTATAGATACATTTAGACGGCTGAAACTTGCACTGTAGGCTAATCAACGGGACTGCGGCCGATGGTCAGCGATCAAATCGCTGATAACGGCAAGCTACGTTCCGAAGGCTTAGAACCTCCTCTCGTGAAAGAGGTCCCTCCCTTTCATTTTCAGAGAGTACGGCAATGTAGAATTGCCCGAAAAAGACAAGTTGCAGATTCAAGAACAAGTACGGTGAATGCTATTCACCCGAAAAAGGAAAGCTTCAAGAAAAGTACGGCGAATGCTATTCGCCCGAAAAAGGAAAGACTTCAAGACAGTACGGCAAATGCTATTTGCCCGAAAAAGGAAAGACCCTTTTCATAGTACGGTGAACGCTGTTCACCCGAAAAAGGACAGTTAACAGAAATAATTATATTGGAGCTGTAAATACTTATGATATATCGTGAAAGTTTTTGTTACATAAAGGTTTGAAAACTGAACGACTCGTCTTATTCCTACGGTGAAACTTATAATATTAATTTAAGCAAAACACCGTTAATGACCACTTTTTAGCTGGTCCTTACACACCCTTCCGAAGTTCCGTTTTACCGGTGGCTCGTGATCAGCCAGGAATTGATCACTGGTGGCAGAGATATCAAGCTCCCCATACCCCAAACGTGGTTATCCCTTCAAGGAAACGTTACAAATGTTTGAATGAATCGGTTATTTTCTGGAAACAACTATTTATTCAAAACTATTTCAGTGAAACAATTCCAAGAGGAATATATACTGTGTCCACTCGGCACCATCCCTATAGGTAATTTCGGTTCAATTTTATTCCAATCATTCGCTTGTGCTTAGTGATATTTAGCAGTGGGAGAAAACCGGGGACAAACCACAAGGGTGGGAGAGAGAGAAATGGGGTTTAACGCCCACTCGACTCAAACTAGATCATTTCGAGACTAACATATGGTTTTAATTATATTTCAATAATTTGCTTTCGTGTAGGGGTCTTTAGCAGTGGGTGGATCCGAAGAAAACACACGAGGTTGGACAGGCGACCTAACTCCTTGTCACGTACAACCATGTAGAAAAGAAAATGGCATGAATCAATCGATGGTTGAGTAAGGTGGTGTATCTCTGCGTGTAGTACAATGATTGGTCCTTAATCCAACTAGTCACAATTTAACACACTAAGTTGAAATATGCCCATAAAATCAACAGCAATATACCTGTAAAGTGTATTAGTGTGTTTATGGACATATCGCTACGTTTTTTTTTTAGAATAAAATATTTCAGATAATAAATCAATATCCAGACATACAAGCTGTTGTCATCCGGTTGGCTTATAAAATACAGCAACGTGAATAGTCTTCAATAAGGGAATTTTAATTCATCAAAATGTGTTGTTTATTGTTTATTACGGTAACCGTTCTGTTATATTCCATGCTGTCCAATTGTGCTGTAAAATCTAGTTGTAAGTATTACTATTTCAATTTATTTTAAGTTCGGATATAAAAACTACCATTTAACGAACTGACACAACATCCACAAGATGCAGCAGTATAGCTGACATCATTCCAGACTAAAATAGAAAAGCAGTACATCTTTTATTGGCAAAAAACAAACGTTGAATTCGAGAAAGCTTAAAGTTTTCTTAATTGGTAAAAATTAATATTTTTGTTATCGTTTTGTTAACGAAGAGTGTCAACCAAATATAGAATTTTTTCAATTTCTAGAGGGTGGGCATTTATGTTTTAAATTTTCCATAGCTTACTTCTACCCCTTTGATTTGTCCGATTTGTATCTTTCGGTTCATTTCCCGTGCCCTTTATAAACTCTTTCCTATAGACGGTTCCAGATAGCGTCAACCATCAGATTCAAGTTCTAAGACTGCAGCGGGGACTGTTCTTTCATCAATGTAAAGAGTGAGAGAAATGGGGTTTAACGTCCACTTGACACAAACTAGGTCATTTCAGGACTAACATATGGTTTGATTTTATTTCAATAATTCGCTTGCGCGTAGGGGTCTTTAGCAGTGGCAGGAAACCGGAGGAAACCCACGAGGTTGAGAAGACCCACCTATCTCCGTGCCAGAGGTGACCGGCCAGCTAGAGGTTGAAGCATGGCACTCTAGACCACTAGGCCATCCCAATGCCCCTTTATCAGTGTAAAACCACGGCTCCCGCGATGATAAATGGGTTATTACCTTAGCTTTTCAATAGGATAGGACAGCAAGTCACTTAAACAGATTGGCTCAGAACCTATTAAGGAGCCCAACACCGATGTGATGATTAATAATCGTGTAGCCTAATAAAGCAAGATACACATTATTTTATACAATTAAAAAATCATTCAGACATAAGATAGATATTTTATTTAATCTGCATTGGCCGAGACCGTTCATCAAGATTTTTCGGCGTGATTCCCTCTTGTCAGTGATACAGGATGGAGGGCCTGACAAGGACAGATGTCCAGTCGTGCGGATAGGACGAAAAACCGAGATCCCGTCTACACATTGGCGTGTACGTTACAGATCACTTGTCAGTTGAAATTTGATATAAGAGTAGTCTTTTTAACAGGAGAACATGACCACTAAATACTAGGTTTGCCATTCGATTGAGACTTCTGGCGTATTTTGCCGAACATAACATATTAGAAATTACAGTAAAAACAGACACGATTGAATGTTAATCAGTTTATATACATATTACATTCCTTTTGAAATGTTAAAAGTAACGGTGAAACCCCTAAAAGCTGCATCGTTAAAGATACATTATGGGAGATTAGATAACGAGTTAGCAGTTCTCACTACAATAGTTAAAAACTAGCTAATGTAAAGGCAATTTGCTGAAAATGTCAGTCAAATTGATCCACTATGAACTTAGAACTAATCGAATGAAAGTTCCGCTTAGCCTCGGTCATCATTACTAAAGTCGGTAAGACAAACCCAGTTATAGTCTCGGTTATCCAGTTTTATCAGTAAATCACGAAGGAAAATATTTCAGCGAATCGAACTACAATCCAACAAAAATCTCATGCTAGCTTCGACATCGAGAGTTTATTATGATCTGAATAAATTAATTAATGTCTAATTAATAATTTAGATAACATTTCAGGCCTGAAGAAAGACCTACAATAGGCAGATTTTGCTCTTGCATAATTTATGTTTAATATTTCAGACCCATGTGAATGTGGTAGATGCATCAATGGTCAGTGTGATAATGGGGAATGTAAATGCGACTTTGGATTTTCTGGGCCACATTGTGAAGGTAAGATATTGTGTATTGTAGCTTATTGACCACACCTGTTTCCAAGATTAATGGATGAATGAAATGTTGTTTTACGGCACGTCAGCTCAAACCGGGCTATATTGCACCAAACATATGGTGAACTTTCTCGAGACAAACTAGACAAATATAATCACAATATTATTTATATATACATAGATAAAAACAAATATCACAATAAATATCAAATAAAAATAAACTTTATGTACCGTATATATATATTTAAAACATGAAAGTGGAAAACAGATATATACAATTAAAATTTGCAATAAAAATTTGTCTCCGTTAAAAAGTCTAGCGCTTTACAATATAGAGCCGGTTGAGCAAACAACTGATGTAGTGATTGGCAATGTAATGAAATGGGGATTAACGCCCTACTCTTCTGCCCTTACCGGGGCTAATGGAAGACGGGCATACGCCATACAGTGTGCTATGAGGGAAATTTTCCCTTGGCAGCGGCGCTACAGCCTACTCTTATATCGAATTCTAACTGCCAAGGGATCTTTTACGTGCACGCCAATGTGTACACGGGACCTCGGTTTTTGGTCCCGTCCGAACGACTAGGCAGCTGTCCTTGTGAGGCCCTCCTTCTGCATCACTGACAAGAGGAATCCACGCCGGAAAATCGAGATGAACTTTCTCGGCCAATGCAGGGATCGAACACCCCTACCAATAATGCAAATGGGTGTGGTGACCGCACAACATATCATTAGAGTGAACCCACAAGTTAAAGTAGCCAAGTCAATATCATCCAAAATCTTCAACAATGAAAACACGAATTATTTGTCAATCTAAATCAACATTTATGCTGTGATTTAACTGGAAAAAGATGGGCTTCTGATATCCAATAAGACAAAATAAACATTTTATCAATGGTACAGGAATTGTGTACCATAATGCGTTTCAGGCCCATTTGTAACAAGGGACGAAGCTAGACAGTGGTGCATGGAGAGCGTACGCAATTATGTAGACTGGAATAACCAGACACTAGAGACTGGCATGTTATTGAGTCTTCGGGCGTATTTCGCCGCACATAAGTGGTTTGAAATTAGAGTAAAGAAGGAAATGAATGAATGTAAATCAGTTCATACACATTCATATAAGATTATTTTATGCGTTGCGACCCATTTGGGTAAATTTCTAGGCCCCAAATATTGACGATTTACCTCCTTTATCCAAAGAGAGAGAGAGAGAGAAATGGGATTTAACGTCCACTCGACACAAACTAGGTCATTTGGGGACTAACACATGGTTTCAATTTTATTTCAACAATTCGCCTGCGCGTAGGGGTCTTTAGCAGTGGGAGGAAACCGGAGTGCCCGGAGGAAACCCACGAGGTTGAGAAGGCGCCCCTATCTCCATGCCACATACGCCCACACCAGGGATCGAAACCACAGCCGCAAGCCAGAGGTGACCGGCCAGCTAGAGGTCGAAGCGCGGCACTCTAGACCACTAGGCCATCCCAACCCCCTCCTTTAACCAAAGTGAGCACTTTAAGTAATTATTGGTTGAAAGGAGGCGCAAATAAAATCTTACGACCCATTCGGGTAAATGGTCCCAAATATTGACGATTTAGCTCCTTTAACCAAAGTGAGCACTTTCAGTAATTATTGGTTGAAAGGAGGCGCAAATAAAATCTGAACCTATGACACATTACCACAATGCACACATCGTGTCAAAACTGCGAATAGTGATAAATTGGCTCAGAATGAAGTCATTTGAATTAAAAATTTTAATATGTTCATTTTACATTATCTATTTTTGAGCTATTATGGCACGAATGGTCTGATCTTTAACCAAATTTTACATAATGTATCTTTAACTGATTTGCTAGTAAATTTTACAGGTAAAAGTCATCAGAAATATGGGTTACACATAGAAGTGGTGCCATTTAAGTTAGTTTTAGGTTAAATGAAATGAAATGAAATGTTATTTTATGGCACCGTCAGCTCCAACTGGGCTATATTGCGCCAGTTTTAGGTTAAAGGTCCTCTTAAAGATGCATCCGTTTAATACATTATTGCTATAATAAATGAAAAAAGATGATAAAAAAAAAATATTGAAATTTCAGTCAAATTACTTTATTCGGAACAGAGTTGAAAGTTTTGACTAGAATAGGCATCCGCTGTCTGTGCCGCCGTCGAGAATTGCCGATTGTTTGATCTGACAGAGGATAACTCCACCTACATATTCTCAATTAACAAATAACATTCTCAGTGGCTGTGGTACCCTCGCTTGGCTGGCCTTTCTTCACCAGTCTTCGGTAGTGACGTCAGTGACTAAGGGAAAACGTTAGCTTGGTCTGTCAATGATTGCTTTAACTTAAACGACGACTGTTTAAATGAAAGCCATCCAAAGTAGATTTTGATCTTGCCATGTAAATAAAGGTCTAATAATTTCTACAACACCTGAAGCTTAAATAAAGAATTGCAATAGGCAGATTTAGCTCTCGCATAATGTATGTCTAATACTGTACACCCGGGTTATTATTGATGTCTGGTCTTCAATTAAAGTTGTCTGTCTTTGTTCTTGTACTCGGTTCCTACAGGGGTGTTGTATGGCCGAATGAATTAGCCCGTGCGCTTTAAATCGGGTCATGTGAAACCTGGCCCCAAGTTCACAAAACATTCTCAGACATAAGTTGAGAATTTTACTCAACTTTCAATCACTGTTTATGAGAAATATCTTTGATCCAGAAACACAAAATGTTGCATACAGTTTCGTATTAGGGTATTTGATACATTGAAACAGCAAAAGTATTATACAGGGCAGTGTTTTAGCTACAATAAGGCGAACAAATTTGATTAAATTCTTGACTTAAGTCTGAGAATGCTTTGTGAACTCGGGACCTGGTTTAACCCCCTACTGTTTGGAAGGCGGAATGATTTCTGAAGTGTTTATATTCATATCATTTTACAGTGAGAAGATGTAACAAGACAGAGTGCCGAGAGAGAGGTGGGGAATGTCTCCTACTGGGATGTCTTAGGAAGGGTAAGATACCTAGTCGTCTATCAATGAATGAATGAATGAAATGTTGTTTAATGGCACGTCCGCTCCAACCGGGCTATGGTGCGCCAAACATATGTTGAGGTTTTGCGAGACAAACTAGAAACAATCACAATATTATCTATATATACATACATAAATACAAACAAATATCCCAGTAAATATCAATTAAGAATAAATATCAACTCTATGTATATATGTTTAAAACATGAAAGGGATAATCAGATATATACAATTAAAATTTTTGATAAAAATTCGTCTATCAGCTACGGGAGCCACAGTGCCTATGTCAGAGAGAGAGAGAGAGAGATAAATGGGGTTTAACGTCCACTCGACACAAACTAGGTCATTTTGGGACTAACATATGGTTTTCATTTTATTTCAATAATTCGCTTGCGCGTAGGGGTCTTTAGCAATGGGAGGAAACCGGAGTGCCCGGAGGAAACCCACGAGGTTGAGAAGGCGCCCCTATCTCCATGCCACATACGCTCACACCAGGGCTCGAAACCACAGCCGCAAGCCAGAGGTGACCGACCAGCTAGAGGTCGAAGCGCAGCACTCTAGACCACTAGGCCATCCCAACCCCCTGCCTATGTCAGTAAGACGTTGGCTTTGCTAGTCTTTTGGACGTGTGTTCACTCCCCATGTTTTCCGAGAAAGTTAGTCGGAAATTGCAGGCGTTGTTTCCCTTTGTCAGTGGTACCAGGAGAAGACACTGACAAGTACAGGTGTCTCGTCGTTGGAGCAAATTTCCCTCACAGTAAAATGTATGGTGTATGCCCGTCTTCATTATCCCTGTCGAAGCAGAGAAGGCTAACCCCCAATTCATTTCGTAAGTATAGCACGTGTTGTTAATCACACGTGAAACTACTTCCAGTCGACTTGATTCAAAAACTTACTCATGCAATTCTTGAGATATTTAATTGAATACAAAATAAATTACGTACTAAGTGTTAATAATAGGCGGTTCATAAAATTAATGGCACTTGTAAGGGCACAGGGCCGTACGTAGGATTTTAAAAGAGGGGGGGGGCGGTGCAGCAGAGTGGTGGGGCGTCATAGCCTCAACGTAAGTGATATATGAAAGTTTTGATCAGGGCGCCCTTAAAACCGACTGACTGACCAGTACCTTAAAGGGACAATAACACTCTTGCTGGCTTGGCAGCCCCAGAAAATAAATAATAGCCTTATTCTAAGTACTAGATGTTTAAGTGTCCTACCTGTTGTGTAAATTATCCATTACGACCTATTTTACTTGTCCAGAGGGTTCAAAAATATTTTAAATCCAAGTCACATTTGAAAAGGTTTACGTTAGACTTTTCAAATCAATTAGTTGAATTTTTCCAATTTTTTTAATTAGGTGTGTTAAGATGAAATTATATCATCAATTAATTGGAATATTGTAAAATAATACAATTTGTTGACCAGAATGAAGATTGGGACATATTATTTAGTTACAACAAGAGTGTTATTGGGGCTTTAAGAACATCACTGTGTGATCATAATCATGTGTATTATTCTATAATTGAAAGATTGTCAGATTATTATTATTTATTTTTTATTTTTTTGGATGGAGAGAGAGAGAGAAATGGGGTTTAACGTCCACTCGACACAACTAGGTCATTTCGGGACTAACATATGGTTTTTAATTTTATTTCAATAATTCGCTTGCGCGTAGGGGTCTTTAGCAGTGGGAGGAAACCGGAGTGCCCGGAGGAAACCCACGAGGTTGAGAAGGCGCCCCTATCTCCATGCCACATACGCTCACACCAGGGCTCGAAACCACAGCCGCAAGCCAGAGGTGACCGGCCATCTAGAGGTCGAAGCGTGGCACTCTAGACCACTAGGCCATCCCAACCCCCCTTTTTTTGGATGGGGGGGGCGCCTTATTTTTCTTGGGGTGCAATGTACCCCCTGCACTTGTTCCCGTGGTGTTTGTCACGGAATGAATGAATGAATGAATGAAATGTTGTTTAATGGCACGTCAGCTCCAACCGTCAGCTCCAACCGGACCATATTGCGCCAAACATGATGAAATTATCGAGACAAATTAAAACAATATCACAGGGATGTATTTATATATGTAAATAAAAACAAATATCACAGAAAACATAACTAAAAATAAATATATCAATTACATTACATATATAAATATTTAAAAGGCAGTATACGATAAATATATACAATTAAAATTTTGAATAAAAATTTGTCTCTCTTAAAAATGCTAGTAATTTATCATAAAGCTCCGGTTGTGCAAATAGCTGACGTGCTGACTGGCAACAGTAGTACTTAGATCTAATATTCTTAAGATGCTTGCACTCAATCAAAATGTGCTTCACTGTCAAAGGAACATGACAGTGTTGACATTCTGGTTGAGGCTCTCGCTTTAAGATGAAAATATGTGTTAAAAAGTATGACCTATGCGAGAGCGACACAAGACAACTTCATCTCTCCTGCTCGTACGATAGGAGCTTGGCCAGTCTCCTAAAAGAGGCTTGATGTGATGAAGTTTGTTTGTGCCTGCAAGATCCCAAGACCGGTGTTTGTCACGGTAAATATGATTTATATTATAGACAGCTGGTCATTTATGCAAACCTTGACATCATATGGCAAGTAACATTTTGGATGAGGCTTCAATTATGCATAGAAAGCGCTTAGTGTATATTCTTATTGTGATGTGGAGTTTAGCGCATTATAAGACTCCTTATTGAAATTGGAGATTGATATGACGTTCTTTTTAAAAACACGATTTGACAGACAAAGACTACACTTAGTGACATATTCTTATGTTGGATGATTTGTCAACAAGATCATGTTAGCGTTTCTATCTCACGAAAGCACACTTCGAAAATTGACGTTATCTGTATTATAGATAAACTTGGCTGTCGGAGTGATGGTACAGCTTGCCACATGGAAAATCTTACCGGCACTTGTTTAGGAGGTTATTGTCACGGTAAATATGATTTATATTATAGATAGTGGGACGTTTATACAAACCTTGTCACTATGTAATATATGTACTCTAAAGAGAGATGGCGGGAAATGGGGTATAACATCCACTCTGCACAAACTAGTACAAGTCGGGACTAACACATGGTTCAATTTCATTTCAATGAATTAGCCCGTGCGCTTTAAATCGGGTCATGTGAAACCTGGCCCCAAGTTCACAAAACATTCTCAGACATAAGTTGAGAATTTTACTCAACTTTCAATCACTGTTTATGAGAAATATCTTTGATCCAGAAACACAAAATGTTGCATACAGTTTCGTATTAGGGTATTTGATACATTGAAACAGCAAAAGTATTATACAGGGCAGTGTTTTAGCTACAATAAGGCGAACAAATTTGATTAAATTCTTGACTTAAGTCTGAGAATGCTTTGTGAACTCGGGACCTGGTTTAACCCCCTACTGTTTGGAAGGCGGAATGATTTCTGAAGTGTTTATATTCATATCATTTTACAGTGAGAAGATGTAACAAGACAGAGTGCCGAGAGAGAGGTGGGGAATGTCTCCTACTGGGATGTCTTAGGAAGGGTAAGATACCTAGTCGTCTATCAATGAATGAATGAATGAAATGTTGTTTAATGGCACGTCCGCTCCAACCGGGCTATGGTGCGCCAAACATATGTTGAGGTTTTGCGAGACAAACTAGAAACAATCACAATATTATCTATATATACATACATAAATACAAACAAATATCCCAGTAAATATCAATTAAGAATAAATATCAACTCTATGTATATATGTTTAAAACATGAAAGGGATAATCAGATATATACAATTAAAATTTTTGATAAAAATTCGTCTATCAGCTACGGGAGCCACAGTGCCTATGTCAGAGAGAGAGAGAGAGAGATAAATGGGGTTTAACGTCCACTCGACACAAACTAGGTCATTTTGGGACTAACATATGGTTTTCATTTTATTTCAATAATTCGCTTGCGCGTAGGGGTCTTTAGCAATGGGAGGAAACCGGAGTGCCCGGAGGAAACCCACGAGGTTGAGAAGGCGCCCCTATCTCCATGCCACATACGCTCACACCAGGGCTCGAAACCACAGCCGCAAGCCAGAGGTGACCGACCAGCTAGAGGTCGAAGCGCAGCACTCTAGACCACTAGGCCATCCCAACCCCCTGCCTATGTCAGTAAGACGTTGGCTTTGCTAGTCTTTTGGACGTGTGTTCACTCCCCATGTTTTCCGAGAAAGTTAGTCGGAAATTGCAGGCGTTGTTTCCCTTTGTCAGTGGTACCAGGAGAAGACACTGACAAGTACAGGTGTCTCGTCGTTGGAGCAAATTTCCCTCACAGTAAAATGTATGGTGTATGCCCGTCTTCATTATCCCTGTCGAAGCAGAGAAGGCTAACCCCCAATTCATTTCGTAAGTATAGCACGTGTTGTTAATCACACGTGAAACTACTTCCAGTCGACTTGATTCAAAAACTTACTCATGCAATTCTTGAGATATTTAATTGAATACAAAATAAATTACGTACTAAGTGTTAATAATAGGCGGTTCATAAAATTAATGGCACTTGTAAGGGCACAGGGCCGTACGTAGGATTTTAAAAGAGGGGGGGGGCGGTGCAGCAGAGTGGTGGGGCGTCATAGCCTCAACGTAAGTGATATATGAAAGTTTTGATCAGGGCGCCCTTAAAACCGACTGACTGACCAGTACCTTAAAGGGACAATAACACTCTTGCTGGCTTGGCAGCCCCAGAAAATAAATAATAGCCTTATTCTAAGTACTAGATGTTTAAGTGTCCTACCTGTTGTGTAAATTATCCATTACGACCTATTTTACTTGTCCAGAGGGTTCAAAAATATTTTAAATCCAAGTCACATTTGAAAAGGTTTACGTTAGACTTTTCAAATCAATTAGTTGAATTTTTCCAATTTTTTTAATTAGGTGTGTTAAGATGAAATTATATCATCAATTAATTGGAATATTGTAAAATAATACAATTTGTTGACCAGAATGAAGATTGGGACATATTATTTAGTTACAACAAGAGTGTTATTGGGGCTTTAAGAACATCACTGTGTGATCATAATCATGTGTATTATTCTATAATTGAAAGATTGTCAGATTATTATTATTTATTTTTTATTTTTTTGGATGGAGAGAGAGAGAGAAATGGGGTTTAACGTCCACTCGACACAACTAGGTCATTTCGGGACTAACATATGGTTTTTAATTTTATTTCAATAATTCGCTTGCGCGTAGGGGTCTTTAGCAGTGGGAGGAAACCGGAGTGCCCGGAGGAAACCCACGAGGTTGAGAAGGCGCCCCTATCTCCATGCCACATACGCTCACACCAGGGCTCGAAACCACAGCCGCAAGCCAGAGGTGACCGGCCATCTAGAGGTCGAAGCGTGGCACTCTAGACCACTAGGCCATCCCAACCCCCCTTTTTTTGGATGGGGGGGGCGCCTTATTTTTCTTGGGGTGCAATGTACCCCCTGCACTTGTTCCCGTGGTGTTTGTCACGGAATGAATGAATGAATGAATGAAATGTTGTTTAATGGCACGTCAGCTCCAACCGTCAGCTCCAACCGGACCATATTGCGCCAAACATGATGAAATTATCGAGACAAATTAAAACAATATCACAGGGATGTATTTATATATGTAAATAAAAACAAATATCACAGAAAACATAACTAAAAATAAATATATCAATTACATTACATATATAAATATTTAAAAGGCAGTATACGATAAATATATACAATTAAAATTTTGAATAAAAATTTGTCTCTCTTAAAAATGCTAGTAATTTATCATAAAGCTCCGGTTGTGCAAATAGCTGACGTGCTGACTGGCAACAGTAGTACTTAGATCTAATATTCTTAAGATGCTTGCACTCAATCAAAATGTGCTTCACTGTCAAAGGAACATGACAGTGTTGACATTCTGGTTGAGGCTCTCGCTTTAAGATGAAAATATGTGTTAAAAAGTATGACCTATGCGAGAGCGACACAAGACAACTTCATCTCTCCTGCTCGTACGATAGGAGCTTGGCCAGTCTCCTAAAAGAGGCTTGATGTGATGAAGTTTGTTTGTGCCTGCAAGATCCCAAGACCGGTGTTTGTCACGGTAAATATGATTTATATTATAGACAGCTGGTCATTTATGCAAACCTTGACATCATATGGCAAGTAACATTTTGGATGAGGCTTCAATTATGCATAGAAAGCGCTTAGTGTATATTCTTATTGTGATGTGGAGTTTAGCGCATTATAAGACTCCTTATTGAAATTGGAGATTGATATGACGTTCTTTTTAAAAACACGATTTGACAGACAAAGACTACACTTAGTGACATATTCTTATGTTGGATGATTTGTCAACAAGATCATGTTAGCGTTTCTATCTCACGAAAGCACACTTCGAAAATTGACGTTATCTGTATTATAGATAAACTTGGCTGTCGGAGTGATGGTACAGCTTGCCACATGGAAAATCTTACCGGCACTTGTTTAGGAGGTTATTGTCACGGTAAATATGATTTATATTATAGATAGTGGGACGTTTATACAAACCTTGTCACTATGTAATATATGTACTCTAAAGAGAGATGGCGGGAAATGGGGTATAACATCCACTCTGCACAAACTAGTACAAGTCGGGACTAACACATGGTTCAATTTCATTTCAATAATTCGCCTGCGCGTAAAGGTCTTTAGCAGTTGGAGGAAACCGAAGTGCCCGGAGGAAACCCACGGGGTTGAGAAGACGCCCGTATCTCCATGCCACATACGCTCACACCAGAGATCGAAATCACAGTCGCAAGCCAAAGGTGACCGGCCAGCTAGAGGTCGAAGCGCGGCATTCTAGACCACTAGGCCATTCCACCCCCACACTTCCCATATGGCAAATAATTAAACCTCAAAGTGGAGTAGTATTTAGGCGTTGAATTGATAACCAATGTCCAAGAAGAGTTAATACTGGAATGAATGAAATAGCGCCAGCTCCAACCGGGATATATTGCGCCAAAATTATGGTGAATAGTATGAGACAAATTAAAAGATGTCACATAAGGTATTCATGTACAGTTAATACTGGAGAGAGGGAGGGAGAGAGAGAGAGAAATGGGGTTTAACGTTCACTCAACACAAACTAGGTAATTTCGGGACTAACATATGGTTTAATTTTATTTCAATAATTCGCTTGCGCGTAGGGGTCTTTAGCAGTGGGAGGAAACCGGAGTGCCCGGAGGAAACCCACGAGGTTGAGAAGGAGCGCCTATCTCCATGCCACATACGTTCACACCAGGGCTCGAAACCACAGCCGCAAGCCAGAGGTGACCGGCCAGCGAGGTCGAAGCGCGGCACTCTAGTCCACTAGACCATCCCAACCCCCCAGTTAATACTGGAATCTGTGAGTAAAATATAAAGCATCTAGTATCACTAGGGACCGGGTATCATTCAGATTTGATGAAAAAAGGTAAGAAACTGAGCTTACCATCTAGAATCTAATACACATATTCAGTTAATAGATTGCCATCCAGAAAGTGTTAAATACCATCAAGTTTCATCAAAAACCTCCCAGTTTGTGCTACCATTTAGTTTGACATCATTTGTCTAGTTTATGAAACTAAAAGGTTATAAACTGGATGACCAATATCAAAACTAAGCTAAATGGTCATAAACTAGATGATGGATGTCAAAACTAAACGGTATTTCTTAAACTAAATGGTAGCACAAACTGGGCGGTTTTTGATGAATCTTGATGGTATTTAACACTTTCTGGATGGCAATCTATTAACTGAATATGTGTATTAGATTCTAGATGGTAAGCTCAGTTTCTTACCTTTCTTCATCAAATCTGAATGATACCCGGTCCCTAGTGTATGAAGCTTCTAAATAAATAAACATCTTGATGATTAGCCTTATAAGATATCACAGAAAAACATTATATGCATAAATAAAAACAATATCACAGTTTGTTAAATAAAAAAAAAAACTTTTATGCATATAAGTATTAAATACAAAAATGAGATGCTTGCACTCAATCAAACTGTGCTTAACTGTCAAAGGAACATGACAGTGTTCACATTCTGGTCGAGGCTCTCGCTTTAAAATGAAAATATGAGTTAAAAAGTATGACCAATGCGAGAGCGACACAAAACAACTTCATCTCTCCTGTTAAATTCGAGGTTGATATGGCGTTCCATTTATAGACATTATTTATATATGTATATATTATATGTTTTATACTTCAGCTAATAGTTGTATAATCCACGATGACGAGGTCAGGACCGCCTGTAATACGATGGGTATGTTATCTTACAATGTCATCTAATTTTACAAGCCATAATCATAACGAGTTGATGCTGAGAGTTATTATGATTACGTTAATGACTATATCCAGCGACACAGAAAACAAGAGTACAGTTTATAAAGTAGTGCAATGAGTCGTTGCCTAGATGTGGAAAGTCAGTAAGTCGAAGACTCCCCACATAACGTGTAGCGCATACTCTCAACCAATCTCCCAGAGTTGTCTACCCTTGCTGGATAGAGCGAGACTTGTGTAGAGAACGACGACTCTTCTACATATTTCAATAGCCCCGTGATCGTCTAAAATTTGTACTTTCCATCTTTTGATTCCTTTTCACGTTGTGTACTTTCTTCTTACTATCTTGGGGGTGGCCTAGTGGTCTGGAGTGCCGCGCTTCGACCTCTAGCTGGCCGGTCACCTCTGGCTTGCGGCTGTGGTTTCGAGCCCTGGTGTGAGGGTATGTGGCATGGAGATAGGGGCGCCTTCTCAACCTCGTGGGTTTCCTCCAGGCACTCCGGTTTCCTCCCACTGCTAAAGACCCCTACGCGCAAGCCAAATTTTGTAAAGCAGGGCTCAGTTCTGCATTTTTATGTCAAGCTGGATACATATGAAGAGTCTAGGTGGAAAAACGATCTGGGTCACCCAGTTAATGGCACCGTCTGGTAGCAGATTGTATAAGCTTTCTGTGGAACAATCAATTTCGGGTAAAAACGATCTGAATCACGTCGAATCAAGGCCCTTCTGAAATGCCCACCCCCGGACAAATACGGCCATCGTACCCTTTATTTGGCTAAAAAGTTGAAGTCAGTTGTTGTACTGGTAATTATGATTGTCCTAAACATCATTTTGAAGTTGTAATTAAACTCACTCGTTCTGTTCGCGCCAAGCATTCTCGTTCAAAAGTTTGTTTTGCCCTTTATGCGAAAAGACAAAAATGTGACTGACTTAAAATCGTTTTTCCCCTGGACTCTTCATGTGGTTACAATGCTTAATAGATAACACCGGCATACTTAAAATTAACATTTCCCTCAACTCCAACTGGTGTAAAAGTTTTATCAGCATGGCGAAACTCAGGAAACCGCTACATGATATGGTCATGTAAAGAACCAAGCCGATGTCTACCCTCTCGGACGGGGGTCACAGTGGCTAAAAGGGTAAGACGCTGGCTCGCTAGCTTGGAGGTCAGGTGTTCCATCCCTGCATTGGCCGAGAAAGTTCATCCAGATTATCCGTGGTGGTTTCCTCTTGTCAGTGATGCAGGACGGAGAGCCTGCCAAGGACAGGTATCTAGTCTTTCGGATGGGATGAAAAACCGAGGTCCTGTGTACACATTGGCGTGCACGTAAAAGATCCCTTGGCAGTTGGAATTGGATATAAGAATAGGCTGTAGCGCTGCTGCCCGGGTAAAATTTCCCTCATAGCACACTGTATGGCGTATGCCCGTTTCATTAGCCCCAGTTAGGAGCAGAACAGTAGGACGTTAAACCCCATTTCATTTCATTTTTTCCAGGTGAAGCATGTGGAAATGGGAACTGTCCTTCTTGGAGTAAATGTTTGAATGGCACGTGCTGGCGTAAGTATAATATAGATATATGTTTTTTATTAGTTAATTCTCCCAAACTCGTGGATTATCTCCGGGTCCTTCCACTGCTAAAAACCCCTACGTGCAAGCGAATTATTGAAATAAAATTAAACCATACGTTAATCCCGAAATGGCCTAGTTTGTGTCGAATGGACGTTAAACCCCATTTCTCTCTATTAGTTAATTCGAATGCGAGTGGGGTCACGGTAGCTAAATGGATAAGGCGCTGGTTCGCTAGCCTGGAGGTCGGGTGTTCGATCTCTGCATTGACCGAGAAAGTTCATCTCGATTTTCCGGCGTGATTTCCCCTTGTCGGTGATGCAGAAGGAGGGCCTACAAGGACAGCTGTCTAGTTGTTCGGATGGGACGAAAAACCGAGGTCCCGTGTACACATTGGAGTGCACGTAAAAGATCCCTTGGCAGTTGGAATTCGATATAATGAATGAATGAAATGTTGTTTAATGGCACATCAGCGCCAACCGGGCCATATTGCGCCAAACATGATGAAATTAACGAGACAAACTAGAAAAATATAATCACAATATTATATATATATATACATAAATAAAAACAAATATCACAGTAAGTATCAAATAAAAATAAATATAAACTTTATGTATATATATTTAAAACATGAACGTGAAAATCAGATATATACAATTAAAATTTGTGATAAAAATTTGTCTCCTTTAAAAAGTTACCGGTAAGGCTTTACAATAAAGACCCGGTTGGGCAAACAACTGATGAAGTGATTGGCAACGGTAATGCCGTAATCTTATTTCTTTGAGATGCTTGCACTCAATCAAAATGTGTTTAACTGTCAAGGGAACATGACAGTGTTCACATTCTGGTTGAGGCTCTCGCTTTAAAATGCAAATATGTGTTAAAAAAGAATGACCTATGCGAGAGCGACACAAGACGACTTCATCTCTCCTGCTCGTACGATAGGAGCTTGGCCAGTCTCCTAAGAGAGGTTTGATGTGATGAAGTTTGTGTCTGCAAGATCCCAAGACCGTTGTCAGCGGTCATATATAAAAAAGTTAATAGATGACTTAAAATCGGTGTAAGGTAAAAGAAATGGTGATATGGGAAGATCTAAAGCAGACTTGGCAGCTAAGTCTGCTTGATCGTTCCCTTTAATATCAACATGACTGGGGAGCCAACAAAGGACTATGTCCTTGCCGATAAACTCTTGTGATAGTAGCAGATTATAAATATCTGCTACTAATGGGTGTACAAGCTGTTTATTGCTTATGGCTTGCAAAGAGGACAGAGAATCAGTAAATATAATGTGTTTTATAGATGAAGAGGGTTTAATGAATTCCAAAGCCTGAAGGATGGCCTGGAGTTCAGCAGTAAATATGGAAGCAGCAGGAGGAAGACGAACAGAAATGATCCCAGATGGCGTGACAGTAGCCGAAGCTACCCGATCACCATCTTTGGAACCATCTGTATAAATTGGAGCATAATCACCATATTTAGACCTTAACTCTTGAAAGCGAGATTGAAATACCGTCGAACTAGTATCTCTCTTTTTGTGTTGTGTAAGATCTAAATTGATCTTGGGAGGAGATATAACCCATGGTGGTGTTTCAAAGAAAGGTGTATTCGCAATACTGTCGTGACTGATACCAGCTTCAGACAATAGGGGTTGTATGCGAATACCGAATGGTGGAATGACTTTAGTCTTCACCAGATATAAATGCTCATGTAATGGTCTAAATATGGTGTTAAATGAAATGTGATTTGGAAGTGATGCTATTTTCGTAGCATACTGCAGGGCCAGTTTATCACGTCTGTTGTGCAGTGAGGGCTCATGCGCCTCGACGTATAAACTATCCACTGGAGATGTACGAAATGCTCCTAAACTGATTCTAAGTCCTTGGTTGTGTATGGTGTCGAGCTCTTTGAGATAGGACTCGCGGGCAGACCCATACACAATACACCCATAATCGAGTTTTGATCTTATTAAAGCTCGATATAATCTAAGCAAGACCTTACGGTCTGCTCCCCAGTCAGTATTTGATAAGACTCTCAATATGTTGAGGGCTTTCAGACATTTCTTTTTAAGGTTTTTAATGTGGGGGATAAATGATAATTTCTTATCAAATATCAGCCCCAGAAATTTGGTTTCATCCACAACTGGTAGGCGATTGCCATCCAAGGAGAGTTCTGGATCTGGATGTAAACCTCGTTTCTGACAGAAATGCATGCAGACAGTCTTGGATTTCGAAAAACGAAATCCATTTTCGGTTGCCCATTGTTGAAGTGAATTCAAACAAAGCTGCAACTTACGTTCGATTATCCGCATGTCTGTAGAACCATAGCACATCTGAGAGTCATCAACATAAAGAGCGCCGTTTGTACCTGGTTTAAGGCACGCTGGGATAGTATTAATTTTTATTGCTAATAATGTTGGAGATAAAATACTTCCCTGAGGAACTCCCATTTCCTGAGGAAATGGGTCAGAGAATATTGATCCCAGTCGTACCTTAAATGACCTATCTTCGAGGAAATTTTTAATGAAGATAGGTAAGCGACCTCGTAGGTCGAGGTTATGGAGGTCGCGCATGATACCGTGTTTCCACGTAGTATCATAAGCTTTCTCCAGATCAAAAAATATTGCAACTTAATGTTGCTTCTGGATGAAAGCGTCCCTGACGAACGTTTCAAATCTGACGAGATGATCAAGAGTGCTCCTTTGGGACCGAAATCCACATTGGAGGTCTGTAATGAGGTTGTTGGACTCAAGGTACCAAACAAGCCTTCGATTGATCAATCTCTCCATGGTTTTGCAAATGCAGCTAGTTAAAGCGATCGGACGATAGTTGGTAGGATTCGTATGATCTTTTCCCGGTTTAGGGATGGGAATTATTGTGGCTTCATGCCACGAAGGAGGGAAATTTCCATCAACCCAAATCCGGTTGAAAAGATCCAGTAAGATTAAGAGTGTGCGAAAAGGTAAATGTTTTAAAATTTGGTAGTGTATTTCATCTGGACCAGTTGCAGTGTCCCGAGCTCGCTTTAACGAATCACGGAGCTCTGCAATGGAAAAACGATCATTATAATATTCATCATTTCGGGACTTGAAATTAAGTCGCCTTTTTTCCTGTTGTTGTCTTATTCCTCGAAAGGCATCGGAGGAGAAATTGGATGATGAATTATGTGAAAATGTACTGGCCAGAGAATTTGCAATATCAGGAAATGTTGTCAAGGTGGTATTATCAACATTTAGATGGTTAACTGATAATGCACTACTTTTACCTTTAATCCTACGAATCCTATCCCATACCGACTTAGATGTGGTACGGGAATTGATCCTGGAGACATATCCTTGCCATGAAGACTTCTTTGCTTGGCGTATGGTTCTACGGGCCTTCGCCCGGACCATTTGGTATGCTGCAATATTCTCCATGGAAGGATGGTTCTTTAGTTGTCTCAGGATACGATCACGCTCTTTAAGAGCGGATTTGCAATCGTCATTAAACCATGGTTTATTGAAACGTTTTGGTTCAGTCGTGGTTCTTGGAATCGCCTGCTCAGCTACATCTTGAAGAATGGAAGTGAATAAGGCCATTGGCTCATCCGCATCTTCTAACTCCTTTGCATCAAAAGAGAAGAGACACAAAGATTCAAACAGAGCCCAATCAGCCTTATGCAACTTCCACCTCTGAGGTCTTTCAACCGGGGAAGGACCAATATTTTCCACTATTATGGGGAAATGATCACTACCACAGAGATCATCATTCACCCTCCACGTGAAATCCTGAAACAGGACCGGGGAGCAAATGGTAAGATCAAGAGAGGAAAAAGAAGCTGTGGCAGGATGTAGATAAGTTGGCGATTCGTCATTTAATAAGCACAAATTATTATTATTAATGAAGTCTACTATTTGTCTACCTCTGAAGTTATCATCAGAACTACCCCAGAGTGGATGATGACCATTGAAATCTCCCATAAGAACATATGGGAGAGGAAGCTGGGAAATAAGGTCATCAAGATCTCTGGGGTTTAAATTTAGGCTTGGTGGTAAGTAGAGTGAACAGAGTGTAATAGGAATGTGTAATGTCACCCGAGCGGCTACTGCCTGCAAGGGGGTATTCAGGGTGACTTGACTCTGTGGGATGTCTCCATTGACAATAATGGAAGCACCACCATGTGCTCTACCATCATTGTTTGAAAAATGATGATAGGAAACAAAATGTCTGAATGACAAACTATCAAAATTTTTCAAAAAGGTTTCTTGTAGACAAATAGCTAATGGATTTTTATTTTGAATTAAAAGTTGAACTTCATTAAAATTTGGCTTAAGACCACGACAATTCCACTGTATAATGGAATTAACCATAATCAGGGAGGTTTTACAGGACTTCTATGTGGTTTGTTATGGGGAGGGGGGTTGTGTATATCAACAACAATAATACCCTCTTCCTCCATCGACTCAACTCCAAATCGATTATATAAATCAATTGGGACCAGAGCCTTTCCGGTTCCCTTTTTTATACTTATCTAGAGAAGAGTCTGTTTTTTTAATTGGCTTCTCAGGTATAGAAGGCTTTTGATAATTACCTCCTACCTTGGTGCCAGTATGTTTATTATTATTTTTATTATTATTTTCATTACTAATATTTTTTTCCGAGCCGACAGACGTTTGTGTTGAGCTCGTAGTACCCGTAGGTGAAGATTTACTCTTTGTACTGTCCTGTAAAACCTTTATTGTTTCTCCTTTTAGGCAGGATTCTGATGTCTGAACGCTAATAGATCTTGTCTGGACCTTAGCTTTACTAGCAAAAGATCCAGTAGGTGGAATAAATGTTGTTATTTCCACCTGTTTTTTAGCGTCATAATAAGGGATCTTTCTTTCAGACATCACCTGTTGAATTTTCTTTTCCTTTTGCCAAACGGGGCATTCTCGGGAATAAGCAGAATGCTTACCCTTACAGTTTACACAGCAAAATTCAGCAGCACAGGTAGAGCTCTCGTGACCATCAAGGCCACACCGGGCACACGTCTCCTTACCTCTGCATACAGTTTTGCTGTGACCGTATTTTTGGCATTTGAAACATCTCAAAGGATTAGAAATGTAGGCATCAACAGGAATATTTAGATAACCTGCCTTGATCGATTTCGGGATGTCGGGACGATTAAAAGTGAGGATGTATGTACTTGTGGGAACAATTTTATCACCACGTCGAACACTAATTCTTTAACATGTGTGACATTTTGTGATGATAAATGTTCTACCATTTCTTCCTCACTGCTGCCTTCAAGGTCCCGGCAGCGAATGACACCTCTAGATGAATTGAGAGACTTGTGTGGAGTTACTTTGATAGAATACGTACCAAGCATTTCCGATTTCAGTAGCATAGTGGCGTGCTGCTCTTTTGCACATTCTATCAACAGTGCTCCACTTTTAAGTTTCTTGATATTTTTAGGTTCCCCGGACAAGCCGGTGATGCCTTTCGATATCAAGAAAGGAGATACTTTTGAGAAGTCTACATTAGAGGTGCTCTCGATCAGGAGAAACCTCGGCCAAAATCTAAATACCTTTAAAGGAATAACTGGATCTTCGTCTGTCTTTCTTCTTTTCACGGTTGAATTGGGGATTTGGGGATCCATGAAATAATTCTTGGATATTCACCCTTCGCCATCCCCCAGGTTACATCCCTGCCTACAAGGCGAGGACTAGCGCGGATGGCCAGCGCATTGCCTCAGGGCTAGGCGAAGGGTATACTCAAGCAAGATGTATACAAGTATATATCAAACTTGATTGACCCAGGCCACGCTTCAAAGAGGGCACCTAGGACACAAAGGTTAAATAGCTTAGTTGAAAAAACAAAGCCAGAAAAAAATGAAAAATAAATACCCTCTTTGATGCTGAAATGACCATAGCCGATTGATCAGAGTGGGCCACTCTGACCTCCCGTCTAGGTGAACCATGGGCCAAAGTAATGTGTTGCAGAGAAAGGGCTCGCAAGCCAAATCCCCACTCAATTACCAGGATTCCACTCTCCACCGACACGGGTCGCAACGCACGGCAAACACGTTGCCCCATTACAGGGATCCTTTTAGTCGCCTCTTACGACACGCAGGACATACGAAGGGTATATTCTTATCACCCCCTACACCCCAGGGGGGAAATTCGATATAAAGAGAGAGAGAGAGAAATGGAGTTTAACGTCCACTTAACACAACCTACTGTCTGTCCCATGGTAAATAGTAAACGGATTTCTTCGATTATGAAGAAACTACTTAACTTTGGTTATTATAAACTTACCTATGTGTTTGAAATAAACTCCGGTTAAATAAAATCCATTGCACAATTAAATATCCAAACGAATAAAAAAGTTCTCTTGAAGAATTTGAAGTGTTTACTTATATTTTCTACCAAGCGCAAGGCAACATGGCTTTCGTCACGCATTGGGCGGAACCAATAAAACCGTATGGGGGGTTTAATTTTGACAGAGAGTTTGACAACCACGTGTTATTATGAAAACAAACCGTGATCGTTTCGATCGTTTGAGTTTGGGCGACGAAAAATATTAACTAAATGCAATTACATAGAAGATTTATATTGAAACCATTGATGGCCGGTCAGTCTACCAAATTTTATTCACAATGAAAATATCAATGATTGCACGGATACTCGTAAAAATAAAGTTGTATTTAAACTAAACATTACCTATTTACTTTATATTATAAATAATTAAGAAACAACATGAAGCTCACGACCGAAGTTTCCGAGTGCATAGTAACTTTAATATCATTTTTTAAAGGAAACGATAACCGTTTTAGCAACATATACAAGCGTGTTGCGGCAGTTTTGTTGGTTTATAATACCAAAAAGCCTATAAAACCTCGCAAGAAGCGTACCTTTACTTCAAGGTTCGACCGTTTTGATCGCAGCGTAATTAGGGAAACTATCCACAGTCTGTATAGAAAAGGCCAATATGTAAGTACAATTATGCTTTATATTACCAGTTTTGTGTTACTATTGGAGGCGTTTAACTTTTCCATAAAATTTAAAATTAAAAACGCGAATATTTCACAATTGATCCATTTCAATCAATATTCATGTTATCTTGTCGCCCAACTCTCTAATATTTAAGACAAGACATATGTAAGTGTATTCATATTGTTTCAAAAGAAAATGTATAAACTTTGCAGTGATTTTACTAGAATTTAAAAAGATGGTAATGAAATAAAGAGTTATGTGCCGAACACCCAAACTCAATACCGAGCCGAGGCTAATACCGTGAATTGTCGTAAATGTGTCGTGAATATGCCGTAAGAAAGAAAGAAAGAAATGTTGTTTTATGGCACATCTGCTCCAACCGGGCTATATTGCGCCAAACATTATGAAATATACGAGACAAGCTAAATGATATCACAAAATTTTACATATGCATAAATAAAAACAATATCACAGTATATCAAATTTAAAAATAAAAAACAATCTTTTATGCATATAAAAATCTAAAATACTAGATATACAATGTATATATATATAAATATATTTACATTAAAATTTATAATAAAACCCTGTCTCTTTTAAAAAAATTTAGCATTTCGCAATATAACCCAGGTTGGGCAAAGAAATGATGAAGTGACTGACAACGGTAATATCTTGATCTTGTATGTTTGAGATGCTTGCACTCAATCAAAATGTGTTTAACTGTCAAAGGAACATGACAGTGTTCACATTCTGGTTGAGGCTCTCGCTTAAAGATGAAAATGTGTGTTAAAAAAGTATGACCTATACGAGAGCGACACAAAACAACTTCATCTCTCCTATTAGTTTGATAGGAGCTTGGCCAGTCTCCTAAGAGAGGCTTAATATGATGAAGTTTGTTTGTGCCTGCAAGATCCCAAGACCGTTGCCAGCGGCCATAAATAATGAATGAATGAAATGTTGTTTAATGGCACGTCAGCTCCAACCGGGCCATACTGCGCCAAACACGATGAAAATATCGAGACAAATTAAAACAATATCACAGGGATGTATTTATATATGTAAATAAAAACAAGTATCACAGAAAATATAGCTAAAAATAAATATATCAATTACATTACATATATAAATATTTAAAATACAGTATACGATAAATATATACAATTAAAATTTTGAATAAAAATTTGTCTCTCTTAAAAATGCTAGCAATTTATCATAAAGCTCCGGTTGTGCAAATAGCTGACGTGCTGACTGGCAACGGTAGTACTTAGATCTAATATTCTTGAGATTCTTGCACTCAATCAAAATGTGCTTCACTGTCAAAGGAACATGACAGTGTTGACATTCTGGTTGAGGCTCTCGCTTTAAGATGAAAATATGTGTTAAAAAAGTGTGACCTATGCGAGAGCGACACAAGACAACTTCATCTTTCCTGCTCGTACGATAGGAGCTTGGCCAATCTCCCAAGAGAGGCTTGATGTGATGAAGTTTGTTTGTGCCTGCAAGATCCCAAGACCGTTGCCAGCGGTCATAAATAAAATGATTTATTAAAGGTTTAAAATCTTTATAAGGAATTAAAAAGTGTGATTGGGGAAGATCTAAAGCAGCTTTGGCAGCAAAATCTGCTAGATCATTCCCCCTTATATCGAAGTGACTGGGGAGCCAGCAGAAGACGACGTCTTTGCTGCTGAGCTCGTACGATAGTAGCAGACGATAGACATCTGCTACTAATGGGTGTTCAAGCTGTTTATTGTTAATTGCTTGTAAAGAGGACAGAGAATCAGTAAAGATGATATGCTTTAAAGCTGAAGAGGACTGAATGAACTCCAAGGCCTGAAGAATGGCCTGGAGTTCAGCTGTAAATATGGAAGCAGCAGGTGGGAGACACACGGAAATGGTCTCAGATGGCGTCACAGTAGCCGAAGCTACCCGATCACCATCCTTAGAACCATCTGTGTATATAGGAGCATAATCACCATACTTAGACCTTAACTCTCTAAAGAGAGATTGGAACACCGTAGAACTAGTATCTCTCTTTTTATGTTTAGTAAGATCGAAATCGATCTTTGGGGGAGACAGTCCACGGTGGAGTCCTAAAGACAGGGGTATTCGCAATACTGTCGAGGCTGATGCCAGCCTCAGACAAAAGGGGTTGTATGCGAATACCGAATGATGGAACAACCTTCGTCTTTACCAGATACAAATGCTCATGAAGAGGTCTAAATATGGTGTTAAATGAAATATGTTTGGGAAGTGATGCAATTTTCGTAGCATACTGCAGGGCCAGTTTATCACGTCTGTTGTGCAATGAGGGCTCGTGCGCCTCGACGTATAAACTGTCCACTGGAGATGTACGAAATGCTCCTAAACTGATTCTAAGTCCTTGGTTGTGTATGGTGTCGAGCTCTTTGAGATAAGACTCGCGGGCAGACCCATACACAATACACCCATAATCGAGTTTTGATCGAATTAATGCTCGATATAATCGGAGCAAGACCTTACGGTCTGCTCCCCAGTCAGTATTTGATAAGACTCTCAATATGTTGAGGGCTTTCAGACATTTCTTCTTTAGGTTTTTAATGTGGGGAATAAATGATAATTTCTTATCAAATATCAGCCCCAGAAATCTGGTTTCATCCACAACTGGAAGGCGATTGCCATCCAAATAAAGTTCTGGATCTGGATGCAAACCTCGTTTCTGACAGAAATGCATGCAGACAGTCTTGGATTTCGAAAAACGAAATCCATTTTCGGTTGCCCATTGTTGAAGGGAATTCAAACAAAGCTGCAACTTACGTTCGATTATCCGCATGTCTGTAGAACCATAGCAGAAAGAAAGAAATGGAGATTTATGGCACATCAGCTCCAACCGGGCTATAGGGTGCCAAACCTATGATGATTTTGGCGAGACAAATTAAATATCACATAAATATATTTATATACATAAATAAAAACAAGTATCACAGACAATAATATTATTAAAAATACATACAACAAAATATAAGTTCTTTATGTATATAAATAATTAAAAACAAAAATACAGGATATATATATATATAATATACAATTAAAATTTGTAATAAAAGTTTGTCTCTTTTAAAAAGTTTAACAATTTTCCATATAGCTCCGGTTGTGCAAACAATTGATGTAGTGACTGGCAACGGTAATAATTTGATCTTACATTCTTGAGATGATTGCACTCAATCAAAATGTGCTTCACTGTCAAAGGAACATGACAGTGTTCACATTCTGGTTTAGGCTCTCGCTTTAAAATGAATATATGAGTTAAAAACGTATGACCTATGCGAGAGCGGCACAAGACAACTTCATCCCTCCTGCTAGTACGATAGGAGCTTGGCCAGTCTCCTAAGAGAGGCTTGATGCGATGAAGTTTGTTTGTGTCTGCAAGATCCCAAGACCGTTGCCAGCGGCCGTAAATAAAAAGATTGATTGACGATTTAAAATCTGAAAATGGTAATAAAAATTGTGATATGGGAAGATCTAAAGCAGACTTGGCAGCTAAGTCTGCTTGATCATTCCCTTTAATATCAACATGACTGGGGAGCCAGCAAAGGACAATGTCCTTCCTGATGAACTCGTGTGATAGTAGCAGACGATAAATGTCTGCTACTAATGGGTGTAGGAGGCTTTTGTTGTTTATTGCCTGTAAGGAGGACAAAGAATCAGTAAATATAACATATTTCAAAGATGGAGAGGATTGAATGAACTCTAGTGCCTGAAAGATGGCCTGGAGTTCAGCAGTAAATATTGATGCAGCAGGAGGAAGGCGAACAGAAATGGTCTCAGATGGCGTGATAGTAGCCGAAGCTACCCGATCGCCATCTTTGGAACCATCTGTATAAATTGGAGCATAATCACCATATTTAGACCTCAACTCTGCGAAGAGAGTTTGAAACACTGTGGAACTAGTATCTTTCTTCTTATTTTTTGTAAGATCTAGATCGATCTTAGGAGGAGATATAGACCATGGTGGTGTTTCAAAGAAAGGGGTATTCGCAATACTGTCATGACTTATACCAGCCTCTGACAAAAGGGGTTGAATGCGAATACCAAATGATGGAATAGTATTAGTCTTCATCAGATACAAATGTTCATGAAGAGGTCTAAATATGGTGTTAAATGAAATGTGATGAGGCAGAGATGCAATTTTTGTGGCATACTGCAGTGCAAGTTTATCACGTCTGTCGTGCAATGAGGGTTCGTGCGCCTCGACGTATATACTCTGCACTGGAGATGTTCGGAATGCTCCTAAACTGATTCTAAGTCCTTGGTTGTGTATGGTGTCGAGCTCTTTGAGATAAGACTCGCGGGCAGACCCATACACAATACACCCATAATCGAGTTTTGATCTTATGAGTGCTCGATATAACCTGAGCAAGACCTTACGGTCTGCTCCCCAGTCAGTATTTGATAAGACTCTCAATATGTTGAGGGCTTTCAGACATTTTTTCTTGAGGGTTTTGATATGTGGGATAAATGATAATTTCTTATCAAATATCAAACCCAAGAATTTCGTTTCATCTACAACTGGAATGGGACTACCATCCAGTGTAAGTTCCGGATCAGGATGTAAACCTCTTCTTTGACAAAAGTGCATGCAGACAGTCTTGGATTTCGAGAAACGAAATCCATTGTCAGTTGCCCATCGTTGAATAGAATTCAAGCAAAGCTGCAACTGACGTTCGATTGTCTGCATACTTGTCGATCCGTAACACATCTGAAAGTCATCAACATAAAGAGAGCCGTCGACCCCGCGTTTAAGGCACGTCGGTATGGTATTTATTTTGATAGAAAAAAGTGTGGGTGATAATATACTTCCCTGAGGAACCCCCATTTCCTGAGGAAAGGGGTCAGAGAATATTGATCCTAAACGTACCTTAAACGACCTATCTTCTAAGAAGTTTTTAATGAAGATAGGTAAGCGACCCCGCAGACCGAGGTTATGCAGGTCGCGCATGATACCATATTTCCACGTGGTATCATATGCTTTCTCCAGATCAAATGAATGAATGAATGAAATATGGTTTTATGGCACTTCGGCACCAACCGGGCTATATTGCGCCAAACCTACAAAGATTTATGCGAGACAAGTTAAATAAATATCACAGAAAAAGTTTTATATGCATAAATAAAAACAGTATCACAGTAAATAAGATTAAAAAATCAAATAAATCTTTTATGCATATAAATATTTAAAACATACAAAATGAAATGATAAATATACAATTAAAATTTATAATAAAAGCTTGTCTCTTTTAAAAAGTCTAACAATTTACAATATAAGCCCGGTTAGGCAAATAATTGATGCAAAGACTGGCAACGGTAATATTTCGATCTTAGGTTCTTGAGATGCTTGCACTCAATCAAAATGTGTTTCACTGTCAAAGGAACATGACAGTGTTCACATTCTGGTTGAGGCTCTCGCTTCAAAATGAAAATATGAGTCAAAAAGGTATGACCAATACGAGAGCGACACAAAACAACTTCATCCCTCCTGTTAGTTCTGTAGGAGTTTGGCCAATCTCCTAAGAGAGGCTTAATATGATGAAGTTTGTTTGTGCCAGCAAGATCCCAAGACCGTTGCCAGCGGCCATAAATGAAATGATTAATCGATGATTTAAAATCTTGATATGGTATTAAAAATGGTGATAGGGGGAGATCTAAAGCAGCTTTGGCAGCAAAATCTGCTTGATCATTCCCCCTTATATCAACGTGACTGGGGAGCCAGCAAAAGACGATGTCTTTGCTTGAAAGCTCGTAAGATAGTAGCAGACGATAAACATCTGCTACTAATGGGTGTTCAAGCTTTTTATTGTAAATTGCTTGAAGTGAGGACAGAGAATCAGTGAAGATAATGTGCTGTTGTTGATGAGATGATTGTATGAACTCCAAAGCGTGAAGAATGGCCTGGAGTTCAGCTGTAAATATGGAAGCAGCAGGTGGGAGGCGGACAGAAATGGTCTCGGATGGTGTCACGGTAGCCGAAGCTACCCGATCGTCATCTTTCGAACCATCTGTATATATTGGAGCATAAGCACCATATTTAGACCTTAGCTCTCTAAAGAGAGACTGAAAAACCGAGGAGCTAGTATCACTCTTTTTATGCCGAGTTAGATCGAAATCGATCTTTGGGGGAGATACAGCCCACGGTGGAGTCCTAAAGAAAGGGGTATTCGCAATACTGTCAAGGCTGATACCAGCCTCAGACAAAAGGGGTTGTATGCGAATACCGAATGGTGGAATGACTTTAGTCTTGAGCATATATAAATGCTCATGATAGGGTCTAAATATGGTGTTAAATGAAATATGATTTGGAAGAGATGCTATTTTCGTAGCATACTGCAGGGCCAGTTTATCACGTCTGTTGTGCAGTGAGGGCTCATGCGCCTCGACGTATAAACTGTCCACTGGAGATGTACGAAATGCTCCTAAACTGATTCTAAGTCCTTGGTTGTGTATGGTGTCGAGCTCTTTGAGATAAGACTCACGGGCAGACCCATACACAATACACCCATAATCGAGTTTTGATCTTATTAACGCTCGATACAATCTGAGCAAGACCTTACGGTCTGCTCCCCAGTCAGTATTTGATAAGACTCTCAATATGTTGAGGGCTTTCAGACATTTCTTTTTTAGGTTTTTAATATGGGGGATAAATGATAATTTCTTATCAAATATCAGCCCCAGAAATTTGGTTTCATCCACAACTGGTAGGCGGTTGCCATCCAAGAAAAGTTCTGGATCAGGATGTAAACCTCGTTTCTGACAGAAATGCATGCAGACAGTCTTGGATTTCGAAAACCGAAATCCATTTTCGGTTGCCCATTGTTGAAGTGAATTCAAACAAAGCTGCAACTTACGTTCGATTATCCGCATGTCTGTAGAACCATAGCACATCTGAAAGTCATCAACATAAAGAGCGCCGTTTGTACCTGGTTTAAGGCACGCTGGGATCGTATTAATTTTTATAGCAAAAAGAGTAGGAGATAAAATGCTTCCCTGTGGAACCCCCATTTCCTGAGGAAATGGGTCAGAGAATATTGATCCCAGTCGTACCTTAAATGACCTATCTTCGAGGAAATTTTTAATGAAGATAGGTAAGCGACCTCGTAGGCCGAGGTTATGGAGGTCGCGCATGATACCATGTTTCCATGTAGTATCATAAGCTTTCTCCAGATCAAAAAATATAGCAACTAAATGTTGTTTCTGGATGAAAGCATCCCTGACAAACGTTTCAAATCGAACGAGATGATCAAGAGTGCTCCTTTGGGACCGAAATCCACATTGGAGGTCTGTAATAAGGTTGTTGGACTCTAGGTACCAAACAAGCCTTCGATTGATCAATCTCTCCATGGTTTTGCAAATGCAGCTAGTTAAAGCGATCGGACGATAATTGGTAGGATTCGTAGGATCTTTACCCGGTTTAGGGATGGGAATTATTGTGGCTTCATGCCACGAAGGCGGGAAATTCCCATCAACCCAAATCCGGTTGAAAAGATCTAATAATATTAAGAGTGTAGAAAAGGGTAAATGTTTTAAAATCTGGTAGTGAATTTCATCTGGACCAGTTGCAGTATCTCGAGCTCGTTTGAGGGAATCACGAAGTTCAGCAATAGAAAACTTATCATTATAACATTTATCATTACGGGACTTGAAGTTAAGTCGCCTTTTCTCCTGCTGATGTTTAATGCCCCGAAAGGCATCAGAGGAAAAATTGGATGATGAATTGAATGAAATTGTACTGGCCAGTGAATTAGCAATATCAGGAAATGTTGTTAAGGTGGTATTATCAACATTTAGATGGTTAACTGATAATGCACTACTTTTACCTTTAATTCTACGAATCCTATCCCATACCGATTTGGAAGACGTACGGGAATTTATCTTTGAGACATAGCCCTGCCATGAAGATTTCTTTGCCTGGCGTATGATTCTACGAGCCTTCGCCCGGACCATTTGGTATGCTGCAAGATTCTCCATGGAAGGGTGATTCTCAAGGCGTCTTAAAATACGATCACGCTCTTAAGAGCGGATTTGCAATCGTTATTAAACCATGGTTTATTGAAACGTTTGGGCTCAGTCGTGGTCTTTGGAATCGCCTGCTTAGCTACATCTTGAAGAATTGAAGTGAATAAGGCCATGGGCTCTTCTGCATCCTCTAACTCTTTTGCGTCAAAAGAGAAGAGACACAAAGATTCAAAAAGAGCCCAGTCAGCCTTATGCAACTTCCACCTCTGAGGTCTTTCGACCGGAGAGGGTCCATTATTATCTATCAAGATCGGAAAGTGGTCACTGCCACACAGATCTTCATTTACTCTCCATGTAAAATCCTGAAATAGGACCGGAGAGCAAATGGTGAGATCGAGGGAAGAAAAAGAAGATGTGGCAGGATGTAGATAAGTAGGCGAGTCATCATTTAATAAACACAAATTATTAATGTTAATGAAGTCCGCTATTTGTTTACCTCTGTTGTTATCATCTGGACTACCCCAGAGCGAATGATGACCATTGAAATCTCCCGTAATTATAAACGGGAGGGGAAGTTGTGCAATAAGGTCATCAAGATCTCTGGGGTTCAGATGTAAACTAGGTGGTAAATATACAGAGCAGAGTGTGATTGGAATATGTAGAGTCACCCTAACTGCAACAGCCTGTAAAGGCGAGTTGAGGACGACTTTACTCTGCGGAATATTCCCATTAAGGAAAATGGAAACACCACCATGCGCTCTACCATCATTATTAGTAAAATGATGATAGTCAACAAAATGTCTGAGTGTTAAAACATCTGAATTCTTTAAAAAAAGTTTCTTGTAAACAAATAGCTAAAGGATTAAATTTTTGAATTAAGATTTGAACTTCATTAAAATTTGGTTTAAGACCACGACAATTCCATTGAATTATGGAATTAGCCATTTTCAGGGTGGTTTAACAGGACTTCTATGATGTTGTTTGGGGTCATGTACATCTACAACAACATCCATTAGAGTGTCCTGTATCCCGAACCTGTTATAGGTTCCGACAGGATCCTCGTCACCCTTCCTACTGCGGAAGGTATGTAACTTTCGAGGAACTTCTTTCTCAGAACGTTCCTTGTTTTTGATATTTGTGGGTGGATTTCCACCATTTGGTTGAGGAGTGGGGGGCACAGTCTCCTCCATCTCAGACTCCCCAGACTTATTAACAGCCTGAGTGCCGAGAGATTTAACAGGTTTAGGTGGAACGATAGGTTTTTGTTTCGACGAGGAATCTTCTGTCTCAGCTGGAAATACAGCAGGTGTTTGGCAAGCAATAGAAGTGGTCTTCGGCTTGACAGCATTTGCAAAGGACATTGCAAATGTTGGGGTTGCAGCCTCAACCAACTTCCTTGCTTCCGGGTAAGGTATATTTTTTTCTGTTTTCACCTGCTGAACTTGTTTTTCTTTCTTCCATATTGGGCACTCTCTAGAATATGCGAAATGAGGCCCTTTACAGTTAATGCAATGGTGGTCGAGTTGACAAGATGTACTTTCGTGACCATCAAGTCCACATCGAGCACACACCGCTTTCCCCTTACACACGTTTTTACTGTGTCCAAAGCGTTGACAATGAAAACAACGCAATGGATTTGGGATGTAAGGGGTAATTGGTATGGCAAGAAAACCAGCTTTGATCATCCTAGGAAGATCTGGTTTATCAAAGGTCAGGATATAGGTGTTGGTTTGAATAATATTACCATTACGTCTGATGGAAATTCGTTTGACGTAAGTAACACCTTGTGAGGCGAGATTTTCAAGCATCTCATCCTCACAGCTGCCTTCTAAATCCTGAGACCGAATAACACCTCTTGAAGAATTAAGAGAGTTATGCGGTGCAACTTTGATCGGAATGTTGGCTAAAGTTTTCGATTTTAATAATGATGTAGCATGAGATTCTTTAGCACATTCCACTAACAGAGTACCATTTCTCATTTTTTTGACACTTTTGGGCTCGCCAGCCAAGCCAGCAAGACCTTTAGAAATCAAAAAAGGAGAAGTTTTAGCTAAGTTGATATCAGGTTCGGGATACAGGACACTCTAATGGATGTTGTTGTAGACGTACATGACCCCAAACAACATCTTAGAAGTCCTGTTAAACCACCCTGAAAATGGCTAATTCCATTATTCAATGGAATTGTCGTGGTCTTAAACCAAATTTTAATGAAGTTCAAATCTTAATTCAAAAATTTAATCCTTTAGCTATTTGTTTACAAGAAACATTTTTAAAGAATTCAGATGTACTTACACTCAGACATTTTGTTGACTATCATCATTTTACTAATAATGATGGTAGAGCACATGGTGGCGTTTCCATTTTCCTTAATGGAAATATTCCGCAGAGTAAAGTCGCCCTCAACTCGCCTTTACAGGCTGTTGCAGTTAGGGTGACTCTACATATTCCAATCACACTCTGCTCTGTATATTTACCACCTAGTTTACATCTGAACCCCAGAGATCTTGATGACCTTATTGCACAACTTCCCCTCCCGTTTATAATTACGGGAGATTTCAATGGTCATCATTCACTCTGGGGTAGTCCAGATGATAACAACAGAGGTAAACAAATAGCGGACTTCATTAACATTAATAATTTGTGTTTATTAAATGATGACTCGCCTACTTATCTACATCGTGCCACAGCTTCTTTTTCTTCCCTCGATCTCACCATTTGTTCTCCGGTCCTGTTTCAGGATTTTACATGGAGGGTAAATGAAGATCTGTGTGGCAGTGACCACTTTCCGATCTTGATAGATAATAATGGACCCTCTCCGGTCGAAAGACCTCAGAGGTGGAAGTTGCATAAGGCTGATTGGGCTCTGTTTGAATCTTTGTGTCTCTTCTCTTTTGACGCAAAAGAGTTAGAGGATGCAGAGGAGCCCATGGCCTTATTCACTTCAATTCTTCAAGATGTAGCTGAGCAGGCGATTCCAAAGACCACGACTGAGCCCAAACGTTTCAATAAACCATGGTTTAATAACGATTGCAAATCCGCTCTTAAAGAGCGTGATCGCATTTTAAGACGCCTTGAGAATCACCCTTCCATGGAGAATCTTGCAGCATACCAAATGGTCCGGGCGAAGGCCCGTAGAATCATACGCCAGGCAAAGAAGTCTTCATGGCAGGGCTATGTCTCAAAGATAAATTCCCGTACGTCTTCCAAATCGGTATGGGATAGGATTCGTAGAATTAAAGGTAAAAGTAGTGCATTATCAGTTAACCATCTAAATGTTGATAATACCACCTTAACAACATTTCCTGATATTGCTAATTCACTGGCCAGTACAATTTCATTCAATTCATCATCCAATTTTTCCTCCGATGCCTTTCAGGGCATTAAACATCAGCAGGAGAAAAGGCGACTTAACTTCAAGTCCCGTAATGATGAATGTTATAATGATAAGTTTTCTATTGCTGAACTTCGCGATTCCCTCAAACGAGCTCGGGATACTGCAACTGGTCCAGATGAAATTCACTACCAGATTTTAAAACATTTACCCTTTTCTACACTCTTAATATTATTAGATCTTTTCAACCGGATTTGGGTTGATGGGAATTTCCCGCCTTCGTGGCATGAAGCCACAATAATTCCCATCCCTAAACCGGGCAAAGATCCTACGAATCCTAACAATTATCGTCCGATCGCTTTAACTAGCTGCATTTGCAAAACCATGGAGAGATTGATCAATCGAAGGCTTGTTTGGTACCTAGAGTCCAACAACCTTATTACAGACCTTCAATGTGGATTTCGGTCCCAAAGGAGCACTCTTGATCATCTCGTTCGATTTGAAACGTTTGTCAGGGATGCTTTCATCCAGAAACAACATTTAGTTGCTATATTCTTTGATCTGGAGAAAGCTTATGATACCACATGGAAATATGGTATCATGCGCGACCTGCATAACCTCGGTCTGCGGGGTCGCTTACCTATCTTCATTAAAAACTTCTTAGAAGATAGGTCGTTTAAGGTACGTTTAGGATCAATATTCTCTGACCCCTTTCCTCAGGAAATGGGGGTTCCTCAGGGAAGTATATTATCACCCACACTTTTTTCTATCAAAATAAATACCATACCGACGTGCCTTAAACGCGGGGTCGACGGCTCTCTTTATGTTGATGACTTTCAGATGTGTTACGGATCGACAAGTATGCAGACAATCGAACGTCAGTTGCAGCTTTGCTTGAATTCTATTCAGCGATGGGCAACTGACAATGGATTTCGTTTCTCGAAATCCAAGACTGTCTGTATGCACTTTTGTCAAAGAAGGGGTTTACATCCTGATCCGGAACTTACACTGGATGGTAGTCCCATTCCAGTTGTAGATGAAACGAAATTCTTGGGTTTGATATTTGATAAGAAATTATCATTTATCCCCCATATCAAAACCCTCAAGAAAAAATGTCTGAAAGCCCTCAACATATTGAGAGTCTTATCAAACACTGACTGGGGAGCAGACCGTAAGGTCCTGCTCAGATTGTATCGAGCATTAATACGATCTAAACTCGATTATGGGTGTATTGTGTATGGGTCTGCCCGCGAGTCTTATCTCAAAGAGCTAGACACCATACACAACCAAGGACTTAGAATCAGTTTAGGAGCATTCCGAACATCTCCAGTGCAGAGTTTATACGTCGAGGCGCACGAGCCCTCATTGCACGACAGACGTGATAAACTTGCACTGCAGTATGCCACAAAAATTGCATCTCTGCCACAACACATTTCATTTAACACCATATTTAGACCTCTTCATGAGCATTTGTATATGATGAAGACTAATACTATTCCATCATTTGGTATTCGCATTCAACCCCTTTTGTCAGAGGCTGGTATAAGTCATGACAGTATTGCGAATACCCCTTTCTTTGAGTCACCACCATGGTCTATATCGCCTCCTAAGATCGATCTAGATCTTACAAAAAATAGGAAGAAAGTTACTAGTTCCACAGTGTTTCAAACTCTCTTCGGAGAGTTGAGGTCTAAATATGGTGATTATGCTCCAATTTATACAGATGGTTCCAAAGATGGCGATCGGGTAGCTTCGGCTACTGTCACGCCATCTGAGACAATTTCTGTTCGCCTTCCTCCTGCTGCTTCAATATTTACTGCTGAACTCCAGGCCATCTTTCAGGCACTGGAGTTCATTCAATCCTCTTCATCTTTAAAACATGGTATATTTACTGATTCTTTGTCCTCTTTACAGGCAATAAACAATAAGCAGCTTGTACACCCTTTAGTAGCAGACATATATCGTCTGCTACTGTCACACGAGTTTAACGGTAAGGACACTGTCCTTTGCTGGCTCCCCAGTCATGTTGATATTAAAGGGAATGATGAAGCAGACTTAGCTGCCAAGTCTGCATTAGATCTTCCCATATCACAATTTTGGTTGAGTGCAAGCATCTCAAGGATGTTAGATCGCATTTTTACCGTTGTCAGTCATTACATCACATGTTTGCCCAACCGGGTTTATATGGTAAATTGTTGGACTTTTTAAAAGAGACAGGATTTTATTATAAATTTTAATTATGTATATAGTGTGTGTCATTTCTGTTTTGTATTTAATACTTATATGCATAAAAGTTGTATTTTACTTTTAATTTTACAAAACTGTGATATTGTTTTTATTATGCATATAAGGTTTTTCTGTGATATCATTTAACCTGTCTCGTAATATTCACCATATGCCTGGCGCAATATAGCCCGGTTGGAGCGGACGTGCCATAAAACCACATTTCATTTCATTTCATTTCATTTACTCTCCATGTAAAATCCTGAAACAGGACCGGAGAACAAATGGTGAGATCGAGGGAAGAAAAAGAAGCTGTGGCAGGATGTAGATAAGTAGGCATGAATGAATGAAATGTTGTTTAATGGCACGACAGCGCCAACCGGGCCATATTGCGCCAAACATGATGAAATTAACGAGACAAACTAGAAAAATATAATCACAATATTATATATATATATATATACATAAATAAAAACAAATATCACAGTAAGTATCAAATAAAAATAAATATAAACTTTATGTATATATATTTAAAACATGAACGTGAAAATGAGATATATACAATTAAAATTTGTGATAAAAATTTGTCTCCTTTAAAAAGTTTAAGGCTTTACAATAAAGACCCGGTTGGGCAAACAACTGATGAAGTGATTGGCAACGGTAATGCCGTAATCTTATTTCTTTGAGATGCTTGCACTCAATCAAAATGTGCTTAACTGTCAAGGAAACATGACAGTGTTCACATTCTGGTTGAGGCTCTCGCTTTAAAATGAAAATATGTGTTAAAAAAGTATGACCTATGCGAGAGCGACACAAGACAACTTCATCTCTCCTGCTCGCACGATAGGAGCTTGGCCATTCTCCTAAGAGAGGCTTGATGTGATGAAGTTTGTTTGTGTCTGCAAGATCCCAAGACCGTTGCCAACGGTCAAATATACATTTATTGATGGATGATTTAAAATCTTTATATGGCGTTAAAAATTCGGACAAGGGAAGATCTAAAGCAGACTTGGCAGCTGAGTCTGCTTGATCATTCCCTTTAATATCCATGTGACTGGGGAGCCAGCATAGGACAATGTCCTTGCTGCTCAACTCGTATGAAAGTAGCAGACGATAAATGTCTGCTACTAATGGGTGATCAAGCTGTTTGTTATTAATTGCTTGAAGACAGGACAAAGAATCAGAAAAGATGATGTGTTTTAAATTTGATGAGGACTGAATGAACTCCAAAGCTTGGAGAATAGCTTGGAGCTCGGCTGTAAAAATAGAAGCAGCAGGTGGTAAGCGAACAGAAATGGTCTCGGATGGCGTCACGGTAGCCGAAGCTACTCGATCACCATCTTTCGAACCATCTGTATAAATAGGAGCATAATCACCATACTTAGACCTTAACTCTCTAAAGAGAGATTGGAACACCGTTGAGCTAGTATCTCTCTTTTTGTGCTGAGAAAGATCGAAATCAATCTTTGGCGGAGATACAGCCCACGGTGGAGTCCTAAAGACAGGGGTATTCGCAATACTGTCGAGGCTGATACCAGCCTCAGACAAAAGGGGTTGTATGCGAATACCGAATGATGGAACAACATTCGTCTTTACCAGATACAAATGCTCATGACGAGGTCTAAATATGGTGTTAAATGAAATATGATTCGGAAGTGATGCAATTTTCGTAGCATACTGCAGGGCCAGCTTATCACGTCTGTTGTGCAATGAGGGCTCGTGCGCCTCGACGTATAAACTGTCCACTGGAGATGTACGAAAGGCTCCTTAACTGATTCTAAGTCCTTGGTTGTGTATGGTGTCGAGCTCTTTGAGATAAGACTCGCGGGCAGACCCATACACAATACACCCATAATCGAGTTTTGATCTTATGAGTGCTCGATATAATCTGAGCAAGACCTTACGGTCTGCTCCCCAGTCAGTATTTGATAAGACTCTCAATATGTTGAGGGCTTTCAGACATTTCTTCTTTAGGTTTTTAATGTGGGGGATAAATGATAATTTCTTATCAAATATCAGCCCCAGAAATTTGGTTTCATCCACAACTGGAAGGCGATTGCCATCCAAGAAAAGTTCTGGATCAGGATGCAAACCTCGCTTCTGACAGAAATGCATGCAGACAGTCTTGGATTTCGAAAAACGAAATCCATTTTCGGTTGCCCATTGCTGAAGTGAATTCAAACAAAGCTGCAACTTACGTTCGATTATCCGCATGTCTGTAGAACCATAGCACATCTGAAAGTCATCAACATAAAGAGCGCCGTTTGTACCTGGTTTAAGGCACGCTGGGATAGTATTAATTTTTATTGCAAATAATGTTGGAGATAAAATACTTCCCTGAGGAACTCCCATTTCCTGAGGAAATGGGTCAGAGAATATTGATCCCAGTCGTACCTTAAATGACCTATCTTCGAGGAAATTTTTAATGAAGATAGGTAAGCGACCTCGTAGGCCGAGGTTATGGAGGTCGCGCATGATACCATGTAGTATCATAAGCTTTCTCCAGATCAAAAAATATTGCAACTAAATGTTGCTTCTGGATGAAAGCGTCCCTGACGAACGTTTCAAATCTAACGAGATGATCAAGAGTGCTCCTTTGGGACCGAAATCCACATTGGAGGTCAGTAATAAGGTTGTTGGACTCAAGGTACCAAACAAGCCTTCGATTGATCAATCTCTCCATGGTTTTGCAAATACAGCTAGTTAAAGCGATCGGACGATAGTTCGTAGGATTCGTATGATCTTTTCCCGGTTTAGGGATGGGAATTATTGTGGCTTCATGCCACGAAGGAGGGAAATTCCCATCAACCCAAATTCGGTTGAAAAGATCCAGTAAAATTAGAAGTGTAGGATAAGGTAAATGTTTTAAAATTTGATAGTGTATCTCATCTGGACCAGTCGCAGTGTCCCGAGCTCGCTTTAACGAGTCACGGAGCTCCGCAATGGAAAAACGATCATTATAGTATTCATCATTACGGGACTTGAAATTAAGTCGCCTTTTCTCCTGTTGTTGTCTAATGCCTCGAAAGGCATCGGAGGAGAAATTGGCTGATGAATTGAATGAAAAAGTACTGGCCAGAGAATTAGCAATATCAGGAAATGTTGTTAAGGTGGTATTATCAACATTGAGATGGTTAACTGATAAAGCACTACTTTTACCTTTAATCCTACGAATCCTATCCCATACCGACTTAGATGTGGTACGGGAATTTATCCTGGAGACATAACTTTGCCATGAAGCTTTCTTTGCTTGGCGTATGGTTCTACGGGCCTTCGCCCGGACCATTTGGAATGCCGCAATATTCTCCATGGAAGGATGTTTTTTTAGTCGTCTCAGGATACGATCACGCTCTTTCAGAGCGGATTTGCAATCGTCGTTAAACCATGGTTTATTGAAACGTTTTGGTTCTGTCGTGGTTTTTGGAATCGCCTGCTCAGCTACATCTTGTAGGATTGAAGTAAATAAGGCCATGGGCTCATCTGCATCTTCTAACTCCTTAATATCAAAAGAGAAGAGACACAAAGATTCAAAAAGAGCCCAATCAGCCTTATGTAACTTCCACCTCTGGGGTCTTTCGACCGGAGAGGGACCATTATTATCAATTAGGATAGGAAAGTGGTCACTACCACACAGATCTTCATTAACTCTCCATGTAAAATCCTGAAACAGGACCGGAGAGCAAATAGTCAGATCGAGGGAAGAAAAAGAAGCTGTGGCAGGATGTAGATAAGTAGGCGAGTCATCATTTAATAAACACAAATTATTATTGTTAATGAAGTCCGCTATTTGATTACCTCTGTTGTTATCATCTGGACTACCCCAGAGGGAATGATGACCATTGAAATCTCCCGTAATAATAAACGGGAGAGGAAGTTGTGCAACAAGGTCATCAAGATCTCTGGGATTAAGATGTAAACTTGGTGGAAGATATACAGAGCAGAGTGTTATAGGAATATGCAAAGTCACCCTAACTGCAACTGCCTGTAAAGGCGAGTTGAGAGTGACTTTACTCTGAGGGACATCGCCATTAAGAATAATAGAAACACCCCCATGAGCTCTACCATCACCAACTGCATGATGATGATAACCAACAAAATGTCTAAAAGACAAAGTGTCAGAATTCCGTAAAAAAGTTTCTGTAAACAAATAGCTAAAGGATTATATTTTTGAATTAAAAGTTGGACTTCATTAAAATTTGGTTTTAAACCACGACAATTCCATTGAATAATGGAATTGACCATTGTCAGGGATAGTTAATTTTTGACGGTTTGCCGGCGGGATCCTTATGGATCTCCGCTACGACAATACCGTCCATCAGATCATCCCCATATCTATTATAGAGAGAGATAGGGTTTTGTGAACCCTTTTTCTCTCTCTCACGGATCTTTGCCAATTTCTTTTCTTTTTTAGAAAGAACTTGTGTGGGTGGAATACCCTTTGGCTGCGAGCTTGACCCAGTAGAACTGGAATCAAGAATGACAGCTTCAGGGGAGGGCGAGGGCGGTGACCCCTTGCCATTCTTGGTGGAAGTGTTGGGGATGACCCCAACATCTTTAGTTTTGGGCAAGGAGGATGGATCCTCGCCCGGCAAAGAATTAATAATTTTTATTGAGCTCTCACTTGTTTGTGAGGAGCTCGATATCCCTTTATCATGATCTGATGTTATTGATTTAGGCATATTCTCTTTATCAGGCCAGGTTATATCTGTCTGAACGGAAATGGATTTTGTAGAAGCTTTGACTGCATTTGAGAATGATTTCCCTTGTGGTGCAATGGGAAAAACTGCAGAAAGCTCTACCTGTTTCCGTGCATCGAAGTATGGTATCTTCCGCTCAGACATAATCTGTTGAATCTGCTTCTCTTTCTGCCATACTGGACACTCGCGAGAGTAAGCAAAATGCTTACCCTTGCAATTTACACAGCAAAACTCAGTCTGACAAGTAGAGCTCTCGTGGCCATCATGACCACAGCGAGCGCAGGTGTCCTTACCTCGGCAGACAGTTTTGCTATGTCCAAACTTTTGGCATTTATAGCAGCGAAGAGGATTAGCAATATAAGCATCAACAGGAATATTCAAATAACCTGCCTTGAGAGTCTTTGGTAATTCGGGACGATTGAAAGTGAGGATGTAGGTGCTGGTTGCAATCACCTTATCTCCTCGGCGTACACTTATTCTTTTAACATGTTGGACGCCTTGAGATGAAAGGTATTCCACCATTTCATCCTCACTGCTGCCTTCAAGATCCCGACAGCGAATTACACCTCTACATGAATTTAACGATCTGTGTGGAGATACTTTGATAGATATGTTTGCCAAGGAAGTTGATTGAAGTAGCATGGTAGCATGCTGCTCCTTGGCGCATTCTATCAACAGTGTTCCATTTTTTAATTTTTTAATAGTTTTGGGTTCACCGGCTAAGCCGGCTATACCCTTGGCTATTAAGAAAGGTGAAACTTTTGACAGATCAGTAGAGGCACTCTCAATTAAGAGAAACCTCGGCCATGCCTTTGAATTTTTTTTTGAATTAATAAATAAATTAGAAACGTCCTCTGTATTAGGACGTTTCTGTCTTTTATTTTGTTCCTTAATTGTTGGTGTGGGGGGGATTTGGGAATCCATGAAAGTATTTTTTAAAATTCACCCCTCGTCGTCCCCCAGGTTACTTCCCTGCCTACAATGGGGAGGACTAGCACGGATATCCGGCGCGTGGCCTCAGGGCTCGATGAGGGGTATACTCAAGCCAGAAAGTAAAAATACTTGTCTAACCTGATTGACCCAAGCCGCTGCTATGTAGAATGTACTCAGGACACAAAGGTAGATAATTGCTGAGTATCAAAAACAACAAAGCAAACAAGAGAGATGTACATTCTACAGAGCTAACACGACCAAAGCCGATTGATCAGAGTGGGCCACTCTGACCTCCCGTCTAGGTGAACCATGGGCCAAAGTAATGTGTTGCAGAGAAAGGGCTCGCAAGCCAAGTCCCCACTCAATTACCAGGATTCCACTCTCCACCGACACGGGTCGCAACGCACGGCAAACACGTTGCCCCATTACAGGGATCCTTTTAGTCGCCTTTTACGACACGCAGGATATACGAAGGGTATATTCTTATCACCCCCTACACCCCAGGGGGGAGATAAGTAGGCGAGTCATCATTTAATAAACACAAATTATTAATGTTAATGAAGTCCGCTATTTGTTTACCTCTGTTGTTATCATCTGGACTACCCCAGAGTGAATGATGACCATTGAAATCTCCCGTAATTATAAACGGGAGGGGAAGTTGTGCAATAAGGTCATCAAGATCTCTGGGGTTCAGATGTAAACTAGGTGGTAAATATACAGAGCAGAGTGTGATTGGAATATGTAGAGTCACCCTAACTGCAACAGCCTGTAAAGGCGAGTTGAGGGCGACTTTACTCTGCGGAATATTTCCATTAAGGAAAATGGAAACGCCACCTTGTGCTCTACCATCATTATTAGTAAAATGATGATAGTCAACAAAATGTCTGAGTGTAAGTACATCTGAATTCTTTAAAAATGTTTCTTGTAAACAAATAGCTAAAGGATTAAATTTTTGAATTAAGATTTGAACTTCATTAAAATTTGGTTTAAGACCACGACAATTCCATTGAATTATGGAATTAGCCATTTTCAGGGTGGTTTAACAGGACTTCTATGATGTTGTTTGGGGTCATGTACGTCTACAACAACATCCATTAGAGTGTCCTGTATCCCGAACCTGTTAAAGGTTCCGACAGGATCCTCGTCACCTTTCTTAGTACGAAAGGTACCCAATTTAGAACTTTTAGGGACGCCTTTACCAGAGCGTTCCTTGCTGTTATCTTTTTTGGGTGGATTTCCACCATTTGGTAGAGGAGTAGGGGGTATAATCTCCTCCTTCTCAGCCTCCCCAGACTTATTAACAGTCCGAGTGCTGAGATTTGTATTGACAGGTTTAGGTGGAATAATCGGTTTTTGTTTAGACGAGGAATCTTCCGTCTCAGCTGGAAATTCAGCAGGTGTTTGACAGGCAATGGAAGTGGTCTTCGGCTTGACAGCATTTGCAAAAGACATTGCAAATGTTGGGGTTGCAGCCTCAACCAACTTCCTTGCTTCGGGGTAAGGTATGTTTTTTTCTGTTTTCACCTGCTGAACTTGTTTTTCTTTTTTCCATATCGGGCACTCTCTAGAATATGCAAAATGAGGCCCTTTGCAGTTAATGCAGTGGTAGTCAAGTTGACAAGATGTACTTTCGTGACCATCTTGTCCACATCGAGCACACACTGCTTTCCCCTTACACACGTTTTTACTGTGTCCAAAGCGTTGACAATGAAAGCAACGCAATGGATTTGGGATGTAAGGGGTAACTGGTATGGAAAGAAAACCAGCTTTGATCATCCTAGGAAGATCTGGTTTATCAAAGGTCAGGATGTAGGTGTTTGTTTGAATAATAATACCATTACGTCTGATGGAAATTCGTTTGACGTAAGTAACACCTTGTGAGGCGAGATTTTCAAGCATCTCATCCTCACAGCTGCCTTCTAAATCCTGAGACCGAATAACACCTCTTGAAGAATTAAGAGAGTTATGCGGTGCAACTTTGATCGGAATGTTGGCTAAAGTTTTCGATTTTAATAATGATGTAGCATGAGATTCTTTAGCACATTCCACTAACAGAGTACCATTTCTCATTTTTTTGACACTTTTGGGCTCGCCAGCCAAGCCAGCAAGACCTTTAGAAATCAAAAAAGGAGAAGTTTTAGCTAAGTTGATATCATTCGTACTCTGTATAACCAGAAATCTAGGCCAGGTTCGGGAAGTTTTGTTAGGTATATTATTTGGTTCCAATTCCTCGGTCGACGTACGCTTTAAAGGACGAGTCTTCTTCGATTGGGAAGCCATGAGTAATTTTAAAGATTCATCCCTGCCTGCTCTCCAACCACCAATGGGTTGCAATATCCATGCAGGCTACTGCGCGGCTATCCAGCGCATACGCCCTAAGAGGACAGACAGGGATATACCTAGACAAAGTAAAGGTTTTAAAATTTTACTCTACCTAGTTGACCCAAGCCGTTGCTTTAGAGTAGGCACGTAGGACACAAAGGTAGAACTGCAACAAATATATATTACAGAATAATGGAAAAGATGCGCCTACTCGTCAGCTAAGCACGGCCAAAGCCGATTGATCAGAGTGGGCCACTCTGACCTCCCGTCTAGGTGAATTGTGGGCCGAAGCAATGTGTTGCAGAGAAGGGGCTCGCAAGCCAAATCCCCACTCAATTACCAGGATTCCACTCTCCACCGACACGGGTCGCAACGCACGGCAAACACGTTGCCCCATTACAGGGATCCTTTTAGTCGCCTTTTACGACACGCAGGACATACGAAGGGTATATTCTTATCACCCCCTACACCCCAGGGGGGAGAACCATAGCACATCTGAAAGTCATCAACATAAAGAGCGCCGTTTGTACCTGGTTTAAGGCACGCTGGGATAGTGTTAATTTTTATTGCAAATAATGTTGGAGATAAAATACTTCCCTGAGGAACTCCCATTTCCTGAGGAAATGGGTCAGAGAATATTGATCCCAGTCGTACCTTAAATGACCTATCTTCGAGGAAATTTTTAATGAAGATAGGTAAGCGACCTCGTAGGCCGAGGTTATGGAGGTCGCGCATAATACCATGTTTCCATGTAGTATCATAAGCTTTCTCCAGATCGAAAAAAATAGCAACTAAATGTTGCTTCTGGATGAAAGCGTCCCTGACGAACGTTTCAAATCTAACGTGATGATCAAGAGTGCTCCTTTGGGACCGAAATCCACATTGGAGGTCAGTAATGAGGTTGTTGGACTCGAGGTACCAAACAAGCCTTCGATTGATCAATCTCTCCATGGTTTTGCAAATACAGCTAGTTAAAGCGATCGGACGATAGTTGGTAGGATTCGTATGATCTTTTCCCGGTTTAGGGATGGGAATTATTGTGGCTTCATGCCACGAAGGAGGGAAATTCCCATCAGCCCAAATTCGGTTGAAAAGATCCAGTAAGATTAAGAGTGTAGGAAAAGGTAAATGTTTTAAAATTTGGTAGTGTATTTCATCTGGACCAGTTGCAGTGTCCCGAGCTCGCTTTAACGAATCACGAAGCTCTGCAATGGAAAAACGATCATTATAACATTCATCATTGCGGGACTTGAAATTAAGTCGCCTTTTCTCCTGTTGTTGTCTTATGCCTCGAAAGGCATCGGAGGAGAAATTGGATGATGAATTGAATGAAAAGGTACTGGCCAGAGAATTAGCAATATCAGGAAATGTTGTTAGGGTGGTATCATCAACATTGAGATGGTTAACTGATAACGCACTACTTTTACCTTTAATCCTACGAATCCTATCCCATACCGACTTAGATGTGGTACGGGAATTGATCCTGGAGACATATCCCTCCCACGAAGACTTCTTTGCTTGGCGTATGGTTCTACGGGCCTTAGCCCGGACCATTTGGTATGCCGCAATATTCTCCATGGAAGGATGGTTCTTTAATCGTCTCAGGATACGATCACGCTCTTTCAGAGCGGATTTGCAATCGTCGTTAAACCATGGTTTATTGAAACGTTTTGGTTCAGTCGTGGTTTTTGGAATCGCCTGCTCAGCTACATCTTGAAGAATTGTAGTAAATAAGGCCATGGGCTTATCTGCATCTTCTAGCTCCTTTGCATCAAAGGAGAAGAGACACAAAGATTCAAATAGAGCCCAATCAGCCTTATGCAACTTCCACCTCTGGGGTCTTTCGACCGGAGAGGGTCCATTATTATCTATCAATATTGGAAAGTGGTCACTGCCACATAGATCTTCATTTACTCTCCATGTAAAATCCTGAAATAGGACCGGAGAGCAAATGGTTAGATCAAGGGAAGAAAAAGAAGCTGTGGCAGGATGTAGATAAGTAGGCGAGTCATCATTTAATAAACACAAATTATTAACGTTAATGAAGTCCGCTATTTGTTTACCTCTGTTGTTATCATCTGGACTACCCCAGAGTGAATGATGACCATTGAAATCTCCCGTAATAATAAACGGGAGAGGAAGTTGTGCAACAAGGTCATCAAGATCTCTGGGATTAAGATGTAAACTTGGTGGAAGATATACAGAGCAGAGTGTTATAGGAATATGCAAAGTCACCCTAACTGCAACTGCCTGTAAAGGCGAGTTGAGGGTGACTTGACTTTGAGGGATATCTCCAAATTGTGCAATGGATTTTATTTAAATACACAGGTAAGTTTATAATAACCAAAGTTAAGTAATTTCTTCATAATCGAAGAAATCCGTTTATTATTTACCATGCGACAGACAATAGGTCATTTCGGGACTAACATACGGTTTTAATTTTTATTTCAATAATTCGCATGCGCGTAGGGGTTTTTCGCAGTGGGAAATGAAATGAAATGTTGTTTAATGGCACGTCAGCTCCAACCGGGCCATACTGCGCCAAACATGATGAAATTAACGAGACAAACTAGAAAAATATAATCACAATATTATCTATATATACATAAATAAAAACAAATATCACAGTAAATATCAAATAAAAATAAATATAAACTTTATGTATATATATTTAAAACTAGGGGTGACTATTGTTGGTAATTTTCACTATTGCGATAGTATTGCTATTGGGTAAACAGCTATTGCAATACTATTACTATTGGGGATTAAATATTGCGATACTATTGGACTATTGCGATAGTTTGATCTGTTTATTAGTTTAGGTTTAAAACACACTGTCGGGTATACATTTATTATAACATTTAATCAAACTAAAAATTTTGAAACACTAGAAAGTTCCAGGTAATGTTAGATAATATAATACAAGTAGACCCCGAATAATATAACGGATGTGCATACAACGGACAATCGCTTACACGGACACAACAGTTTGGTCCCGATTTTTGTAATAAAAATTTCTTTGTTTTCAAAGTCTTTTTATAACGGACACTCTATAACGGACAATCGTTTAATTGACAAATCAATGTAAGAGTCAATTTTTATAACGGACTCTCGAATAAGCAGAACAAAATAATGATATTACTGATTATATTATGGGTGACTGGAATGCTTTTCCCAGAAAATAACCATACTGATTTTTAGTGTTGTCACAATTACAAAATTCTTGAATAGGGTAATCGCCTCGCCAAAAATCGTATCGGTTGGCCTGTATCAGACATTCCCGCATTCTGACTTACCCCTACTGCTTTAACTGCTAATTAAAAATCCAGTACTGGCAATAGATTACAATTCACTAGTTCAACATCTCCCTCCGTAAATCAGTAGTAATATTTTAACACGGATATCGGTAATCATATCGACAAAAAAACGACAGAAGCGACACAAGACGGTACAGATAAAAACAAAAACAACACGTGTCTTCTAATGGTACGGCAAAAGGGTGGGGGCGAATAGAAGAGCCTCCTAGCTGGTATCTCGGGTACACGGTAACGTCGCATTCTGATAGTAAGTTATATAATAAAGTACATTGGGGTTTTTTCTTTATATTATATAAAATGGTATATTACATTGGTAGTTTAGTAACTTGTAAAAAAAAAGCATAGCCAACTTTCCTGTCATATGCGGCGTGCTTTCAGCATGTCTGTTATTGGCGTACGTGACCATTTTCAGCTTTTTCGCGCCAAAATCAAACATTTTACACATTTCTTAGTAAGCCATGCCTAATATGGTAGACGAAGATTTCCATGTGATATTGAGATCGTGTAACGCTATTTCGCTATTTTAGTGATAACAGAGTAATTATTCGACAGATACGAGTGAATTTGAGCCATTTTACTTTCGCTATTACAAACTATCGAAACTATCGATAGTTTGCTTGACTATCGCAATTTTTATCGATAGTTTCTTTATAATATCGATACATACTATCGACAGTCGAACTATCGCGATGCATCGATTGTACGATGTATCGTTACACCCCTATTTAAAACATAAAAGTGAAAATCAGATATATACAATTAAAATTTGTGATAAAAATTTGTCTCCTTTAAAAAGTCTAGCGCTTTACAGTAAAGACGCGGTTGAGCAAACAACTGATGAAGTGATTGGCAACGGTAATGCCGTAATCTTGTTTCTTTGAGATGCTTGCAATCAATCAAAATGTGCTTAACTGTCAAAGGAACATGACAGTGTTCACATTCTGGTTGAGGCTCTCGCTTTAAAATGAAAATATGTGTTAAAAAAGTATGACCTATGCGAGAGCGACTTTCGCAGTGGGAGGAAACCGGAGTGCCCGGAGGAAACCCACGAGGTTGCGAAGGCGCCCCTATCTCCATGCCACATACGCTCACAACAGGGCTCGAAACCACAACCGCAAGCCAGAGGTGACCGGCCAGCTAGATGTCGGAAGCGCGGCCACTCTAGACCACTAGGCCATCCCAAACCCCGAATTCGATATAAGGCCGTAGCGCCGTTTCCGGGGCAAAATTTCCCTTATAACACACTGTATGGCGTATGCCCGTCTTCTATTAGCCCAGGGCCCGGTTGCTCAAAACTAAGTTATTTTAACGATCCGTTAAAGGACAATATTGGTGCCAGTCATTATCACATATGTGATAGAACTGATTAAACACTTTCCAAATATAATATTAACACAGAGATCATCGCTACCATAGAGGAGTAATAAAGGATTCATGAATCGGAAGTGACGAACGCCAAAGGAAAACACGAGTTATGCCTCTATATAACTAACTGAAGTGACTAGTGATAACAGATACATGGGCGAATATCTGCTCACTAATAATTCCCTCGAAGACCTAAGGTTGCTGTGTGACACTGTGAGAGAATATCTTGCAATTCATAAAAAGAATTGACTGCCACAAGATAAGAGAACAGGAAAGAAAAACAGATTAAAAGTCCGTGCATTACCATGTTTTTATAAGGTAGGGGAGACCGGAGCACATTGAACCACCATGGATATATCCTTTATAAATAATACTATACAACCCAACACTATACAGAAGTGAGATAATTTCTTAGACCCATTTCTCCATCAATAAGCCACACAGGCGCGGATCCAGGATTTTTTGCAGGGGGGGAGGGTCTATGTTTGATAATTGCTTAACCAAAGGCGCTCAACCAATTAACGGGGGGTTTGGGGGTCTAAAAATCGCCAATAAAATCGCATAAAAAATTTTCAAGTCTAAGCAGGGGGGGGGGGTCTGGACCCTCCTGGACCACCCCCACCTCTGGATCCGCGCCTGCCACATGCTGTCAATTATTTTCTTAGGCAGTGGATTTTTCAAAAAGCGCTTAAAAGAGAAAAAATTTTCATACATGTTAACTTCTTAGCCTAGGAAATTCTTGTACTTAAGTTCATATATGTCTAATCTATACAATCCAGATAAACCGGGGTTTGATCCATATAAGAGGGCATATTGATTTTTTTTAGAAATTTTGATCATGAAATAAAGAGATCTAATAAAAACATTTGATATGAAATGAGGACAAACGTGTATGTGAACAAAGTGGTTCAATGTGCCCCGGTCTCCCCTATAGAATGAATACAAACAAGGGGTTGTACGGAGTATTCCTATTTTCCCGTGTTCTCTTATCTTATGACGCTTAATTACTTTATTGTATCGTCAGATAACCTCTTGCGGTCCCATATAACAACTGTTTGTCTTCGAAGGAATTATTAGTGAGCAGAAATTCGGCCGTTTATCTGTCGTCACTCGTCACATTCACATAGAGAGATAACTCGTGTTTTCCTTTGGCGTTCGTCACTTCCGATTCACGAATCCTTTATTACTCCTCTATGGTAGCGATGATCTCTGTGTTAATATTATATTTGGAAAGTGTTTAATCAGTTCTATCACATATGTGATAATGACTGGCACCAATATTGTCCTTTAAACTCTAACGGATCGTTATCTTTGTAACGTGTCGTTTGTTAACGGTCCGTTAAATTTCTGTTGCTGGAAAGTCAATTTCATTATCCGTTAGCTAACGGATTTATTAAAGTTAATCCAAGAGAAGACTGTTTGTTCATTGGCTGAATTTAAAATTTTTAATTTCAATGACAATGTACATGTATAACAACTTCATAGAAGTTACTATTAACAAGAAACTGAAGACAGCGAGACAACTGTGAAGTCTGTTCACAAAACTAGATTAAAGACAAAAAGATGACTGTAGAATTTACAGAGAACACTATAGAATACTTTATTTTTTCCTTTAGAAATTTTAGCGTAAATCTGTAAGAAAAATTATGGGATTTGCACTACAGAATTATGTGGCCATTATTTCCCATAGTCCACCAAAATTCTGTAGAATAGTATAGAATTTCATCGTATAAAAATGGAATAGGCCCGCATCGCCCAACCCTCTAGAATGTTCTATAGAAAACTACAATGGTAATCTATGACTTGTTGCTACGGCCAATTAATGCCATCATTAAACAGATAACGGAGCCCCAAACCTCCGTTAAATATAACGCAAAGTTAACGACACATTAAAGATAACGGGGACTTACAGCAACAGTCTTTCTCTCTGTTAAAGTTAACGATCCGTTAACATGGAGGTAACGGATCGTTAAAAGATAACGGAGCTTTGAGCAACCGGCCCCAGGACGTTAAACCCCATTTCATTTCTTTGTATGCGAGTGACAGCTACCTTGTGCTTAGCAGTGTATGCTTAAACTGTTCACATAAGGTACATTTAGTGACATTCTATGTTGGACGATTTGTCAACGAGATCATAATAGCTTTTTATCTCCTGGAACACTTCTATATTATCTTTATTGTAGGTAAAGGTGGCTGCGAGGAGGATGGTAGAGCTTGCAACATCGACACTCTTTTCGGCACTTGTTCAGATGGCTTTTGTCGCGGTAAATATGATTTATATTATAGATAGTGGGTCATTTATTCAAACTATTTCTAGACATCTGTTAATATGGCTCGGTTTCTTTTGCCAAGTTGATGAATACAACTTCAATATTCTGATATTCAAATAGTATATAGTCACATATGATAGATTGCGTTTATTTATAGTACGATGTGGAAAAGACAAGGATTGTAAAGGAGTCCCATGTGTCGATGGATTCTGTGCAGGTAAATATTCGCTAATCAATCACCGTAATATGATAAATATATATAAATAATTAAAAATATGAAATCTAAGTTCTTTACATAAAGTTTCATGTGGTACTCCACACTCATCAGAAGAAAAATACAAGAAATTTTATGTCGCCTCCCCTCGTTCTAGTCGAGTGTAATGTGCACACTGGGGGTGTAATATAGGTTTACCCTGTCTGGGGAATCACGTGGCCAAGATTCTGGCTCGATATCCTTGAGGTCGGGTGTTCGGTCCCTGCATTGGCCCGAGAAAGTTCATCCAGTTTTTCCGGCGTGTTTTCCCCTCCCAACTGCCAAGGGATAATTTACGTGTACGCCAATGCGTACACGGGATCTTGGTTTTTCGTCCCATCCGAACGACTAGACAGCTGTCCTTGTCGGGCTCTCCGTCCGGCATCACTAAAAGGGGAAACCACGCCGGAAAGTCTTGATGAACTTTCTCAGCCAATGCAGGGATAGAACACCCGACCTTTAGACTAGCGAGCCAACGTCTTACCCACTAAGCCACGTGACCCCCCCCCCCCATGTCTAGTGAAATTAGGATCATTTTACAGTTGGGGGATGGTGGATGTCAAAAAATACTGGCCCCAAGTTCACAAAGCATTCTCAGACTGAGTAAAGAATTTACTCAACTTTCAATCACTGTTTATGAGAAATATCTTTGAATGAATGAATGAAATGTTGTTTAATGGCACATCCGCTCCAACCGGGCTCTATTGCGCCAAACATATGATGATGTTACGAGACAAACTAGAAACAAATAATCACATTATCTATATATACATAAATAAAAACAAATATCACAGTAAACATCAGCTAAAAATAAATATCACAAACTTTATGTATATATATTTAAAACATGAAAGAAAATATTCGGATATGTACAATTAAAATTTTCGATAAAAATTTGTCTCTTTTAAAAAGTCTAGCGCTTTACAATATAGGCCCGGCTGGGCAACCAAATAATGAAGTGACTGACAACGGTAATACCGTGATCTTATATGCTTGCACTCAATCAAAATGTGTTTAACTGTCAAAGGAACATGACAGTGTTGACATTCTGGTTGAGGCTCTCGCTTTAAGATGAAAATGTGATTTAAAAAGGTATAACCAAGACGAGAGCGACACAAAACAACTTCATCTCTCCTGTTAGTTCTATAGGAGCTTGGCCATTCGCCTAAGACAGGCTTAATGTGATGAAATTTGTGCCTGCAAGATCCCAAGACCGTTGCCAGCGGTCATAAATATACGAATTTATAACACATTAAAATCCTTAAAAGGAATGTAAAATTCGGATATGGGAAGATCTAAAGCAGACAAATATCTGTGATGTATTTAATACTTTAAAACAACCAATGCTTTATAAAGGTTTATATTAGTTAAATTAAGGCGAACAATTTTGAGAATATTAACTTAAAGGAGCTAAGTATTTAACTCAATATCATCCAAAATCTTCAACATTGAAAACACGAATTATTTGTCAATTTAAATCAAAATTGATGTGACCCACTTAGAGTCAATTTCTAGATCCCAAATGTTAGCCGATTTTAGCTGCTTTAAGTCTGAGAATGCTTTGTTAACTTGGGGCCAGATGTGGAAAATGTTATCATCGGGAAGGGTTATGGCAGTTTGTTTAAATATTTATAATATATAAACCATATTATTTTGGTATTTTCAGGTATCTATTGTGGAGAGTCAGTTTGTACTTTTTAAATCACCTAGATACCAATAACTAAAATATATTCAATTGTACCTCTTTAAAGCACCCTACTCCAACTACTACAAATATAGTCATGTGTACCTCTTTAAAGCACCCTCCTCCAAATATAGTCATGTGTACCTCTTTAAAGCACCCTACTCCAAATATAGTCATGTGTACCTCTTTAAAGCACCCTACTCTAACTACTACAAATATAGTCATGTGTACCTCTTTAAAGCACCCTACTCCAAATATAGTCATGTGTACCTCTTTAAAGCACCCTACTCCAAATATAGTCATGTGTACCTCTTTAAAGCACCCTACTCTAACTACTACAAATATAGTCATGTGTACCTCTTTAAAGCACCCTACTCCAAATATAGTCATGTGTACCTCTTTAAAGCACCCTACTCTAACTACTACAAATATAGTCATGTGTACCTCTTTAAAGCACCCTCCTCCAAATATAGTCATGTGTACCTCTTTAAAGCACCCTACTCTAACTACTACAAATATAGTCATGTGTACCTCTTTAAAGCACCCTACTCCAAATATAGTCATGTGTACCTCTTTAAAGCACCCTACTCTAACTACTACAAATATAGTCATGTGTACCTCTTTACAGCACCCTACTCCAAATATAGTCATTTGTACCCTACTTCAACAACTACAATATGCTACAACCAGTTAACCCAATAAAATATTAAAGTATAATCTAGATCACAAAAAAACCTGACTTGTTTGTTGTTTACGACATACGGATGTATTTATCAGTCGCTCAAACTTTATTATTGAAATAGTAAAATATCCAGAGGGAAATTTGGCCTGGGAAGTGGCGCTACCGCCTACACTTATATCGAACTCAATCTCAACAGGGATCTTTCACGTACACGATAATGTGTACAGGATGTAATACTATATGGCCTATATCCAGTAGAGGTTATCCGAGTTCCCTAATCAGAAATGAAATGTGGTTTTATGGCACTTCGGCACCAACCGGGCTTTATCCCTAATCAGATGCTCCGGTTAATGTATTGAAGTCGTTAGCTAGGCTAGCAAGGATATTTCTGGTAGATGCAGTCTGATAATCCAAATATGGTAATGCCATGCTTTAGATACACATGGCAACCGCCCCTGTGCCCATAGTAGTACAATGGGTTTAAATCCCCCCCCCCCATTACAAAATATAAAATAGCTATTTAAAATAGCATTATGCAAGAGCAAAATCTGCTTATTACAGGTCTTTCTTTAGGCCTAAGCTCTGCTTATTACAGGTCTTTCTTTAGGCCTGTAATGTTATCTAAATCAATTAGACATTAATTAACATATACAGACCATAATAAACTCTTGATGTCAAGGCTAGCCTTCGTTGTTGGCGGATTAAAATCCTATATGCCGCTTAATGGCCGTTGATAATTAAATCAACCAAGTGGATAATCGAGACTATGCTGTTTATATTAATGACATGAGTAATGATGACCGAGGCTAAGTGAATATTTCAAACGCTTTTTTCTCGGCTAATAGTGGATCAATTTGACTGAAATTTTCAGCAAATTACCTTTACTATCTAGTTTTTAACTATAATAGTGAGAACTGCCATCTCTTTATCTCATCTCCCATAATGTAACTTTAAGTTTTTCTCCATTCTAAAACAGCTGGGAATATAACAATGTACAAAGTATTCCTATCCCCAAAATACATTATTCAAATATATCTAACAAAGCACTTATAACATTAATTATGCACTAAATTGAAATACTACAAAGTCATATTACAAGTGATTTGTGGTTCATCTAGAAATAAGTAGCATAGACAGAAAACTAACAAAATAAAAATTTTGCAGGAACTATAAATTGGTGAAGAACACTTTCCTCCCCCCCCCCAAATGATATCACAATTGTTTCCACTGACAAGAGAAAGGCAACAGTCAACGACATGGAACAGAAGATTAAAGAAGCAACGGGTGTCGAGGTGGTAGTTTACGGTCTTTGGCTCGTTTCAAGGGCCAGGCAAGCTCGTTTTCCCGGTGTGTCTTAGACCCACCGGTGGAAGCAGAGGCCCAGTCAGCGAGGCTGAACACCCCGAACAGGTTACGGATTCCAATTATTCGCTGACTGGGAGCGAAATGGCGTCGGATGAAGCCCCCCCCCCCCTCAAAGGCCCAGGCCACCTCGGCCACTTTTGACTTATAGCAGCAAAAGTGACTCTGGAAGCGACAGAGTGAGTCTGAAAACAAGATGAAGGCATCCCCTATAGGGGGAATTCATTTGTTGGTCAAATCCGCAGGGTAAGAAAAGGGGCTGGATTGGCGAAGAGAATATCATGGACCACCTACATTCATTTTTCGCACATTTGATGAGATGCAAGGCTGGAAAGAAAGAAAGAAGTTCGTCAAAACAAAGTAAACCACATTTCAAAGTTATATTTTATTCAGAAAACCCACAATATGGTTACGGGTACCGCAGACCCCAAGTGTCTGTATCAGCAGGAAACTTTCAATAATTATTATGATAGGCTCGCGCACGATAGGAAAGTTTGGGTTGACCGTTATCACTGCAGAGTGTCAACATGCCGCCCATTCAGAGGGCATTACCCATGAAGCAGCTCTTCAAGCGTCTTCTGCAATGGGACACACTATGTCGACTGCTAAGAAACATTATCGGAATGAGAGGAAAGTTAAAGCCGCCTTCGGCAGTGCCCATGTTTTAAATAACATTATTGATGGAAAATGTAGTGAGTTTAGGTTGAAGCCGTCTTCTGATTATGCCGCCAAGGACATGGCTAAGAAACTGGAAGGCAACATCCTTGATGTAAATTCTGGGACTAGTACTGCTAGTGCTACCCCCACCCGTTTTGGAACCATGTCTGGAGGCTGTTAATTCTGGTGCTTAAACCGCTTCTCTCCCCATATCAGAACAATGCCAGTCTTTGAATTGGTTATATATCCAACATGTCTGGCAGACACACTAAGTAATGCCCTATTTGTTTCAAGTCCTTTGAGTATATTGTTAGGCATTTGGCAAGAGTTCATGATAAGAGTACGGAACAGGCGTTAGGTATATCCCGCGACATTGCCGAGCGCCAGTACTCAATCCCAGGATTCGTCTGACGGATATTTTGGAACTGGTGCCCGGGGATGATGGCTGGGTAAGTTTCCCCCAAGTGCAGACATTATTCCAGGCAATAGGTATAGAGGTTATAGTTGACGGTGTTTGTCCCGTTGCAATGGTTAGGCAACAGAACCGCATTACGCTTGCCCGGTGCGTCTTCGACCCACCGGTGGAAGCAGAAGCCCAGTCAGAGGCTGAAGACCCCGTTACTGATTCCAATTATTCTCCGACTAGGAGCGAACTGGCGTCTGATGAAGTTGCCCACACCCCGACCGATGTTGATCCCCCCCGCCCCAATTAGCCCAGTTATAGCCCCCACCACCCCGCAGTGGACAGTAGTCCGGATATAGCCCCCCCCCCCCACTAAGAGTAGCCCAATTATAGGCCCAGGCCAATTCTGCCAGTTTTGAATTACAGTAGTGACAGTGATTCTGGAAGTGACTCGGGGAGGGAGCCTGAAACAGGGATGACGGCCTCTGAAGAAAGGCATTTGCTAAAGGGAGACACTTAAAGGGGGAATTCCCTTGTAGGGCCAATCCGCAAGATTAGAAAGGATGCTGGTATGGCCAAGAGAATATCATGGAGTGCTAAGGGCGACAAGGGTGATGTCCACCTACATTCATTTTTCGCACAGTTGATGAGGTGCAAGACTGGTAAGAAAGACAGAGGTGCTTCGAACAAAGTCAACCACATTTCGAAGTTATTGCATTTTATTCAGACGACCCACAATATGGGTACCAGTAGCGCAGACCCCAAGTGTCTGTATCAGCAGGAAACATACAACATTTATTATGATAGGCTTGCACACAATCTTGATGGTAGGGGAAATGGGGTTTACAGGCTACGACTATGAAAAATGAATTGCAGTCGGTCAAACTCTATTTGAACTTTCTGATAACTGGTTGTAGTTTTCACGTGACCGACCCGGCGTTTATGGAACACGTTAAAATATTACTAGAAGCCATGACTGTCATGGTCAAAAATAATCACAGCAGAATAGCTGCTGCAAACACGCAGCGTCAAATACAGCAACAGACGGAGGGCGTTAAGCATGATATCAAAAACTTGAGAGCGGAACTTGAGAATAACGTCGCCATCAATGATCGATTTAAAATGATTGACGATAAGCTAGCTAAGAGTGGTGTGCGAAACGACAATAGATCGGATTTTATATTTTTGACTAGGTACTTGATGGTTAGGATTCAGCTTGAGGCCATTCAGAGGGTGGGGGTGTCAGTCTGACATTGAGGGAATTTTATAATGCAATTTCGGGTAATAATGAGGCAGGGAAAGACCTCTTTCTCTTTTTGGTAGCGGAGCATAAAACAAATTGCCGGGACGTTTATAGCTTGATGGATTTCTATTTGAAGAGGTTTAGGCAAAAGGATGATCCTAAGACAAAATGCTCCCACAAGTTTTTCAGGCAATTACGCAGTTTACGAAGATGTTTGGGTTGACTGCTATCACTTCGACAGAGTGTCGGCACGCCGCCCATTCCAAGGGCAAAGAGGCGGGTATCAGTCATGATGCAGCTCTTCAAGCGTCCTCGGCAATGGGACACTGTCGACTGCCGAGAAGCATTATCGAAATGAGGGGAAAGTTAAAGTCGCCTTCGCCAACGCCCAGGTGTTGAATAATATAATTAATGGTGCATTTAGTGAGTTTAGATTGACGCCGTCTTCTGTCGATGCTGCCAAGGCCATGGCTGAGAAACTGGAAGTCGACCTTGATGTAAATTCTGGGGCTATTACTTCTAGTGCTAGTCCACCTGTTTTAGAACTCTGTGTGGTTGTTTTGGAACCATTAGGGGAATGAGGGGAAAGTTAAAGCCGCCTTCGCCAAGGTGTTGAATAATATTATTAATGGTGCATTTAGTGAGTTTAGATTGAAGCCGTCTTCTGTCGATGCTGCCAAGGCCATGGCTGAGAAACTGGGGGTCGACCTTGATGTAAATTCTGGGGCTAGTACTTCTAGTGCTAGTCCACCCGTTTTAGAACCCTGTGTGGTTTTGGAACCATTAGTGGAAAGTGTTAATTCTGGTGCTAGCACCAGTTCTGCCCCCGTATTAGAACAATGTCGATCTCCCACATCTTCTGTTGGCTCCTTCCCATCCGTTTCTTCGAATGGGTCGGATGTCATGTCATTAGACCAGATTACTAAATTGTTACAAGAAGCCTTATTTGAGGCATACCCCATTAACCATGGTGGGTCTGTCCCCAACAAAGCCATGGCCGAAGCAGTGTTCAAGAGTAAGGAGTATTACGAAAAGGTTACTTCTGATCAACGGCCGAAGACGACCAAAAATCTTACTTCTAAATGGCGGGAGGGGCGGCATAAGAAGGCCAGGGGTATCTCTTTAGTAGATAGTTATCCAAGGGTTAAGTTAGGAGACGCCAAGACTGCTAGTTCGATAATCAAGGCTAAGTTCCCCGACTGGAGTCAATACGGCAAGATAGCCTATTACGCCTTGCAGCATGTGGCTCACCAGTCCCAGTCGAAACGGGGTAAAGATAAGCGCCCCTTACAACTGACAGATGCACATGCATTCAAAGCAGTCATGGGATCACGTAATTGTGAAGAAACATTTACCTGGTAGGGGACTCTCCCATGAAAGAAATAGAAAAGGGTCAGGTAGTAATAGATTACTATGGGATTTATAGAACAGGTTCTGAGGGCAAGAGTTTATATCAATCAAGGACTGCAGAAATGGGATATATGTTTGAATTTTAATATAACAGCACAGAGCACTTGTGAGATGCAACGGTGGATGATGGTACTTTTGGTCGCCCCATAAATCATTCAGCCTGCTGTGCTAATTTGAGGGCAAATGTGGTTGATTGGCTTAACAACGGTCGTCCTCACCTATTTTTCACGAGCACCCGGCAGATACTTCCAGGCGAGGAGCTGCTTTTCAACTATAATGATAGGGAGTCCCAAGCGGAATTTATAAAAGCTTGCCAAGGTGGGCAAATGTGGTAGATTTACTTAACGACGGTTGTTCCAGCCTATTTTTCACGAGCACCCGGCAGATACTTCCGGGCGAGGAGCTGCTTTTGAACTATAATGATAGGTAGTCCCAAGTGGAATTTATAAAAGCTTGCCAAGTGTGTGGGTAGATTACCCCGTTCAACATGGAGTGTGATTGGATTCCCGGCACCATAACCCGATCAATTCGGATCGGACCATGCATGCCCTGGGGACCTTTATTTATGACCGGGTTTACAATCGGATTATATTTTCTGGACACGGTACTGATCGTCCGAAGGTCTAACCTTGCGGGAATTTTATAACGCCATTGCCGGTGTTATGAGGATGGGAAAGATGTGTTTCTTTTGGTAGCGGAGCATAAAACGAATTGTCATTACGCCGACACGCTTGTGTTCCCGGCTGATGTGTTCAGTTTGATGGAGTCACGAACGGCAGACATGGGCTACATGTTCCAATTCTATTACAACAGCATTAATCATTCCGACTGCTGTGTAAACTTGAGGGCAAATGTGGTAGATTTGCTGAACAACGGTCGTCCCCATCTATATGTTTTTACCAGCCGAGGAGTTGCTTTTCAATTATAACAATAGAGAGTCGCAAGCTGATTTTTTATAAGCTTGCTCAGTGTGTGGGGTACACCACTCCGTTGTACGTGGAGTAGACGACCGCGTTGTACGTTTGAGTAGGGAGGGGCTCTCCTGACAAATAAACGATCGTAACAGATGTTTTCAGGCACGATAACTCGATCAATTGGGATCGGACGATGCGTGCCCGGAGAACCTTGATTATTTCATTTACCGACACGACCAACAAGTTGAACATTGCTCTTACAGGATCGTCTTACATTTACAGAAGTACACTAAGGAAATACAAAAGCCAATTTACCACATATTCCTGAAGCAATGGCCCGAGAAATCTCTCTGGCCATTGCTGGATTGACTTCTGATTCTTGAACTTTTGCCGGAGTGTGTCTATTCTCCCCGTTCAATGAAAGCTATCACTTAAGTACAGCAACATGACAGTCCTTCGTTTAATCTGAGTCTTCCCTAAAACTTTTGACAGTGATTTAAGGTATTAAAACGGTGAAAGTATGTTCGTTTCCAAAGAGTATTGTTTACATTTCATTCGACTTGATAGCCTCGTTTGTCACACAATTAGTTTTACTGTAGTATTCTTCTATGCACGGGTTAAATGAAATGAAATGAAATGTGGTTTTATGGCACTTCGGCACCAACCGGGCTATATTGCGCCAAACCTACACAGATTTATGCGAGACAAGTTAAATAAATATCACAAAGTTTTATATGCATAAATAAAAACAATATCACAGTAAATAAGATTAACAAATCAAATAAATCTTTTATGCATATAAATATTTAAAATATAGAAAATGAAATGATAAATATACAATTAAAATTTATAATAAAAACTTGTCTCTTTTAAAAAGTCTAGCAATTTACAATATAAGCCCGGTTGGGCAAATAATTGATGCAGAGACTGGCAACGGTAATATTTCCATCTTAGGTTCTTAAGATGCTTGCACCCAATCAAAATGTGCTTCACTGTCAAAGGAACATGACAGTGTTCACATTCTGGTTGGGGCTCTCGTTTCAAAATGAAAAAGTGTGTTAAAAAGGTATGACCAATACGAGAGCGACACAAAACAACTTCATCCCTCCTGTTAGTTCTATAGGAGCTTGGCCAGTCTCCTAAGAGAGGCTTAATATGATGAAGTTTGTTTGTGTCTGCAAGATCCCAAGACCGTTGCCAGCGGCCATAAATGAAATGATTAATCGATGATTTAAAATCTTGATATGGTATTAAAATTGGTGATTGGGGAAGATCTAAAGCAGCTTTGGCAGCAAAATCTGCTAGATCATTCCCCCTTATATCAACGTGACTGGGGAGCCAGCAGAAGACGACGTCTTTGCTGCTGAGCTCGTGCGATAGTAGCAGACGATAAACATCTGCTACTAATGGGTGTTCAAGCTGTTTATTGTTAATTGCTTGTAAAGAGGACAGAGAATCAGTAAAGATGATATGCTTTAAAGCTGAAGAGGACTGAATGAACTCCAAGGCCTGAAGAATGGCCTGGAGTTCGGCTGTAAATATGGAAGCAGCAGGTGGGAGACACACTGAAATGGTCTCAGATGGCGTCACAGTAGCCGAAGCTACCCGATCACCATCCTTAGAACCATCTGTGTATATAGGAGCATAATCACCATACTTAGACCTTAACTCTCTAAAGAGAGATTGGAACACCGTAGAGCTAGTATCTCTCTTTTTATGTTGAGAAAGATCGAAATCGATCTTTGGGGGAGACAAAGCCCACGGGGGAGTCCTAAAGACAGGGGTATTCGCAATACTGTCGAGGCTGATGCCAGCCTCAGACAATAGGGGTTGTATGCGAATACCGAATGATGGAATGACTTTAGTCTTCACCAGATATAAATGCTCATAAAGCGGTCTAAATATGGTGTTAAATGAAATGTGATTTGGAAGTGATGCTATTTTCGTAGCATACTGCAGGGCCAGTTTATCACGTCTGTTGTGCAGTGAGGGCTCATGCGCCTCGACGTATAAACTGTCCACTGGAGATGTACGAAATGCTCCTAAACTGATTCTAAGTCCTTGGTTGTGTATGGTGTCGAGCTCTTTGAGATAAGACTCGCGGGCAGACCCATACACAATACACCCATAATCGAGTTTTGATCTTATGAGTGCTCGATATAATCTGAGCAAGACCTTACGGTCTGCTCCCCAGTCAGTATTTGATAAGACTCTCAATATGTTGAGGGCTTTCAGACATTTCTTTTTTAGGTTTTTAATGTGGGGGATAAATGATAATTTCTTATCAAATATCAGCCCCAGAAATTTGGTTTCATCCACAACTGGAAGGCGGTTGCCATCCAAGAAAAGTTCTGGATCAGGATGTAAACCTCGTTTCTGACAGAAATGCATGCAGACAGTCTTGGATTTCGAAAAACGAAATCCATTTTCGGTTGCCCATTGTTGAAGTGAATTCAAACAAAGCTGCAACTTACGTTCGATTATCCGCATGTCTGTAGAACCATAGCACATCTGAAAGTCATCAACATAAAGAGCGCCGTTTGTACCTGGTTTAAGGCACGCTGGGATCGTATTAATTTTTATAGCAAAAAGAGTAGGAGATAAAATACTTCCCTGGGGAACTCCCATTTCCTGAGGAAATGGGTCAGAGAATATTGATCCCAGTCGTACCTTAAATGACCTATCTTCGAGGAAATTTTTAATGAAGATAGGTAAGCGACCTCGTAGGCCGAGGTTATAGAGGTCGCGCATGATACCGTGTTTCCACGTGGTATCATGCTTTCTCCAGATCAAAAAAAATTGCAACTAAATGTTGCTTCTGGATGAAAGCGTCCCTGACGAACGTTTCAAATCGAACGAGATGATCAAGAGTGCTCCTTTGGGACCGAAATCCACATTGGAGGTCTGTAATGAGGTTGTTGGACTCAAGGTACCAAACAAGCCTTCGATTGATCAATCTCTCCATGGTTTTGCAAATACAGCTAGTTAAAGCGATCGGACGATAATTGGTAAGATTCGTATGATCTTTACCCGGTTTAGGGATGGGAATGATAGTGGCCTCATGCCACGAAGGCGGGAACTTCCCATCAACCCAAATCCGGTTAAAAAGATCCAATAAAATTAAGAGGGTTGGAAAAGGTAAATGTTTTAGAATTTGGTAGTGTATTTCATCTGGACCAGTTGCAGTATCCCGAGCTCGCTTTAGCGAATCCCGAAGCTCTGCAATGGAAAATGTATCATTATAGCATTCATCATTGCGGGACTTGAAATTAAGTCGCCTTTTCTCCTGTTGTTGTCGAACGCCTCGAAAGGCATCGGAGGAGAAATTGGATGATGAATTATATGAAAATGTACTGGCCAGAGAATTAGCAATATCAGGAAATGTTGTTAAGGTAGTATCATCAACATTGAGATGGTTAACTGATAATGCACTACTTTTACCTTTAATCCTACGAATCCTATCCCATACCAACTTAGATGTGGTACGAGAATTTATCCTGGAGACATAACCTTGCCACGAAGATTTCTTTGCTTGGCGTATGGTTCTACGGGCCTTAGCCCGGACCATTTGGTATGCCGCAATATTCTCCATGGAAGGATGGTTCTTTAATCGTCTCAGGATACGATCACGCTCTTTCAGAGCGGATTTGCAATCGTCGTTAAACCATGGTTTATTGAAACGTTTTGGTTCAGTCGTGGTTTTTGGAATCGCCTGCTCAGCTACATCTTGAAGAATTGTAGTAAATAAGGCCATGGGCTCATCTGCATCTTCTAGTTCCTTTGCATCAAAGGAGAAGAGACACAAAGATTCAAATAGAGCCCAATCAGCCTTATGCAACTTCCACCTCTGGGGTCTTTCGACCGGAGAGGGTCCATTATTATCTATCAATATTGGAAAGTGGTCACTGCCACATAGATCTTCATTTACTCTCCATGTAAAATCCTGAAATAGGACCGGAGAGCAAATGGTTAGATCAAGGGAAGAAAAAGAAGCTGTGGCAGGATGTAGATAAGTAGGCGAGTCATCATTTAATAAACACAAATTATTAATGTTAATGAAGTCCGCTATTTGTTTACCTCTGTTGTTATCATCTGGACTACCCCAGAGTGAATGATGACCATTGAAATCTCCCGTAATAATAAACGGAAGAGGAAGTTGTGCAACAAGGTCATCAAGATCTCTGGGATTAAGATGTAAACTTGGTGGAAGATATACAGAGCAGAGTGTTATAGGAATATGCAAAGTCACCCTAACTGCAACTGCCTGTAAAGGCGAGTTGAGGGTGACTTGACTTTGAGGGATATCTCCATTAAGAATAACAGAAACACCCCCGTGAGCTCTACCATCACCAACCGAGTGATGATGGTAACCAACAAAATGTCTAAAAGACAAAGTGTCAGAATTCCTTAAGAAGGTTTCTTGTAAACAAATAGCTAAAGGATTGTACTTTTGGATTAATAGTTGGACTTCATTAAAATTTGGTTTTAAACCACGACAATTCCATTGAATAATGGAGTTTAACATTGTCAGGGAAATTTAATTTTTGGCGGTTTACCGTGTGAGTCCTTATGAACATCCACTACGGTTGTACCGTCCATCAGATCATCCCCATATTTATTAAAGAGAGTGATAGGATTGTTTGAACCCTTTTTACCCCTCTTTCAACTTTAAAAAATTTTGTTGTCTCTTGGTTAGCACCGTTGACAACTGAGTACCCTTAAACTGCACCGCTGACCCAGAGGACCTGGAATCAACAGTGTCAGCTTTAGAGCAAACAAAGGGTTGAGCCCCTTTGCCATTTTGGGTGGGAGTATTGGGAATAATCTCAATGACTCCAGATGCAGCCAAGGGAGATGTACCCTCGTCGTCAGGAACGATATCAATGCTTTGAGTCGAGCACTCCCGCGATTGGGAAGGGCTCGAGCCCCCTTTACCATGATCTGATGTAATATTTCTAGGCTTTGTAACTTGATCAGGCCAGGTTATGTCTGTCTGAACAGATGCAGATTTCGTAGATGCTTTAACAACACTCGAAAAAGATTTCCCTTGTGGTGCAATGGGAAAGAGTGAAGTAAGCTCTACTTGTTTCCTAGCATCGAAGTATGATATTTTTCTTTCAGACATAATCTGTTGAATTCGTTTCTCTTTCTGCCAAATGGGGCATTCGCGAGAGTAAGCAAAGTGCTTACCCTTGCAGTTGACACAACAAAATTCCGCCTGGCAGGTAGCGCTCTCATGACCATCATGACCACATCGAGCGCAGGTGTCTTTACCTCTACAGACGGTCTTGCTGTGACCAAACTTTTGGCATTTGTAGCAGCGAAGAGGGTTTGAAATATACGAATCAACAGGAATGTTTAAATAACCTGCCTTGAGAGTCTTTGGAATGTCGGGACGATTGAAAGTGAGGATATAGGTACTTGTTGGAATTACCTTATCCCCTCGGCGTATACTAATTCTTATAACATGAGAGACGCCTTGAGGTGAAAGGTATTCTACCATTTCATCCTCACTGCTGCCTTCAAGATCTCGACATCTAATTACACCTCTACTTGAATTAAGTGACCTATGTGGTGACACCTTGATAGGAATGTCTGCCAAGGACGTTGACTGGAGTAACATGGTTGCATGTTGCTCCTTGGCACATTCTATCAAGAGTGTTCCATTTTTAAGTTTCTTGATAGCTTTGGGTTCACCAGCTAAGCCGGCTATACCCTTACCTATTAAAAATGGCGAAACTTTAGATAGGTCGGTAGAGGGACTCTCAATCAAGAGAAACCTCGGCCATGCCTTTGTAATTTTTCTTTTTAAATTAAATAAATCAGAAACGTCCTCTGTGCTATGACGTTTCTGTTTATTATTTCCTATTATTGGGGTGGGTGGGACTGGGGAATCCATGAAAGTTATTTTTTTATATTCACCCCTCGTCGTCCCCCAGGTTACTTCCCTGCCTACCAGGGGGAGGACTAGCACGGATAACCAGTGCGTGGCCTCAGGGCTCGACGAGGGGTATACTCAAGCCAGAAGTAAAAAATACATTCCAACCCGATTGACCCAAGCCGCCGCTCTGTAGAATGTACTAAGGACACAAAGGTAAGTAGTATGCTGAGTGAATAAACAACAGAGCATTAAACTGAAAGGTGTACATTCTACATAGCTAAAACGACCAAAGCCGATTGATCAGAGTGGGCCACTCTGACCTCCCGTCTGGGTGAACCATGGGCCAAAGTAATGTGTTGCAAAGAAAGGGCTCGCAAGCCAAATCCCCACTCAATTACCAGGATTCCACTCTCCACCAACACGGGTCGCAACGCACGGCAAACACGTTGCCCCATTACAGGGATCCTTTTAGTCGCCTTTTACGACACGCAGGACATACGAAGGGTATATTCTTATCACCCCCTACACCCAAGGGGGGCTATGCACGGGTTAATTAGGCATAATAAAAGCGTGAGCCATGACGTAACGTTATGTAAACATATTTGGTCCAATACTGGCACTCGTTTTAAATGTAAAGCGTTTGTATGGTAGGTAGTGATTGGTTGGTAGTCGGACTACTGACCAATCAAAATTTAACACAACAATATCCACTCATAATAGCAGTGTGTAGTGAGATTACCTATAATCAAACGAAACGCTGCGCGGAGTATGATTTACCACCGCCTCAAAATGCTCGATTACAAGTAGGGTATGCCGAATATCCAAAGCCATAAATATAACAATGTCAATATCAAGGCCAACGACTCGTCCCCACACCACCCCTGAAACACTAGCTGACCACTTCGTTGGGGTCAGCTTGCCATTCAGACTAGAATTGGGATGATGTATGTCATTTAGATAACATACCCAATACTATAACCCACATACTTCGTAGAGTCCTTTTCGTAAAAATGGGAAAGGCTACACAAGCATATGCTACGCAAACTGACCCAACGGCTATTGCAAAGTTGGCCCATGAAGACAAAATCCACCTAAAAGACGTAGAAAGCATGAAGATGACTTTACATGTTAAAAATAGTGTATAAGAACGAAAAGGTCCCTTCTGTACAGAAAATCATGGAAGATTGACACCTGCCTCAGTCTCTTCCATGACTCAAGTATCTTTCAAATTATTCTCCCAATTCTTAATATTCAAATGCCTTGTACTTTCTGCCATATTCATGTAGGCACCGAATAGCTTGTGTGTAAAATGTTAAGGAAATGAATTTGTCTCCTTTTAAAGTTGTAACTGAATAATATGTCCCAATCTTTATTCTGGTCTACAAATTTCATCTTAACACACCTAATTTAAAAAATTGGAAAAATTCAACTAAATGATTTGAAAAGGACACTTAAACATCTCGTACTTAGAATAAGGCTATTATTTATTTTCTAGAGCTGCCAAGCCAGCAAGAGTGTTATTGTCCCTTTAATGTCATATTCTGCTCCGTCATAATGAAGATGGGCATACGCTATACTGTGTGCTTTGTGGGACATTTTGCCTGGGCAGCGGCACCATCGCCTACTCATTCTAATTCCAACTGCCAATGGATTTTTACATGCACGCCGGTATGTACAAGGACCTCAGGTTGTTGTCTAATCCGTACGACTAGACGGTTGTCCCTTGCCAGATCTTCCGTCTAAGCCAATAATAATAAGTCCACTTATATCGCGCTAAATTCCACACAAAAGTCGTGCACAGAGTGCTGTAAAACACATAATCACTCTTTTCATAATATTTCTCAAATAAATATGTATTCAATCTGGATTTTAAACACTCTAAAGGTGGACTGGATCGAAGACGCGACCTCCAACCTAGCGAGCAAGAATTTTGCCCACTTAGCCACCGTGGCTCGCTAAGAATTTTAAAGTAGAAAATGGTGTTTATATACTTGTAAAGCCTCCAAAATGTAGTGGGTTGTGACCTACTTATGGAATTTGACGTTTTAATAATAAGGTTTCTTGTGAATAAATTATAATGATTGCTTTATTCTATCAGACTTACTTGGTAGTTGACCTATTTACATAAATAAACATTTTAATAAACGATGGAATAGGTTACGATATTTTATATATATAAGGTCTTTTAATTGTCATTTTATTTCTACTAACGTGATAGTAGTAGTTGGTGATTTGATTAGGCACAAATTTTTCTTAATGCATTGAAGCATCTCATTTATTTAGTAAATTTGATCGTGTGATTTAGCTATCTCTTGAAATGTTGTTTAATGGCAGATCAGCTCCAACCGGGCTATATTTCGCCATGCTTAAATGAAAACAATATCACAATACAATTAATAAAATGCAACTTCATGCATACAAATATTAAATACAAAAATGAAATGAGAAATACGTATATATAGAAATGTGAAGTTTCTAGAAAGAAAAACCTAATCTTAGCTAGCGCTTTCACCCATTACGGGGATCGTCAGGCTTTTAATAATACACAATTAAACCTTAATGATCAAATCCCGTCTCTTTTAAAAAGGCTAACACTATACCATATAAACCGGGTTGGGCAAACGTGTGTGATGTAATGAATGGCAACGGTATAAATTCGATCTAATATCATTGAAATGCTTGCACTCAAATCAAAATTTCTAAAGGGACTATCTCGATTTGAACAGTCTCAAAAATAAAAGCCACGAGTACATATGAAATTTTAGCGCCAAAATAAAGGGGTGTGTATTTACCCCGTCTCAAAATTTCAGTTCAAAATAGTGAGTCGTTTAGACGTAAACTGCTTATCTGGACACGTAACCCTTTAAGATTTCGGGTCAATTTTTTTCGTTGGGTGACCTGATAATCTATTCCCGTCCCTTTTATAGGTCTGTACAGTGAATGACCTGTGGGCTGTACTTGAACGAAAGTTAAATTTTACCCAAAGGCGTTTTATAGCTGAGGCGCCAGCCTCCTCGCGAAAAAAAATCAAAGAAATTGGAAAAGTAAAACGGGAGAAAAATGCTAAAACCGATGAGAAAATGAAGATGAACCCTAGTTAGGGGGGCCCTGAAGGCATAGAAAAGGGCCCTACGTCTGACAAAAGGGCCCCTCTGGCCAAGTGAAAGGGCCCCCGTGTCCGAGTCAATCGTTTTCTATACACTTTTACTGTCAAATCTACTACTGAATGAGAATGTAGTCATTGCATTGGCATAAAAATCATCAATCAACAACCCCCGCCCCCCCCCCCCCGCGAAAGAGGGCCCTCAGCCATGATAAACCTTAAAACGCACCTGATTTTACCCACACATTATCTTTATAAAATAAAAATCTGGTTTTATCCAGACATCGCATCATACAGCTTGGGACAGATGAAGAATTACAGGTTTAATTTGTTTGAAAACATATCACATATTGAGTTAGTTGCTCGGTCCTACGAAAGGGGATTTTTAGGGATTTAAACCATTAAGCAGTTTTACTCTCCAAAACATTATCGGGATTGGCCTTTCAGCTATCTCTCGAGGTGGGCACATTTACTGAATGAACAGATAGCCAATGCAACACCCCACCGAATAAACAATCGGAATTCAGTGGTATTCTTGCATGCACTGACACAAAGTGTGATTACAAAGATATTCTAAAAGATATATTCTAAATATACTAAGCAGCAAAAGAAATGCCAGGTTGGTATGCTATTCTAGATAGACGCATTTCATTAAACTTGCCAAATATTTTTATTTGTTTGCACATCTCCAATGTTACCTGAGCAATAAGGCGCCTTCTCAAACACAGAATTGAACCCAAGAAATGTTCTCAAAAACGCAACCTGACTTTTGCGATGGTTATGTGTTCTCCATAATTTGCATGTAAATTCGCGCTGTTCGCAATACGTCCCCATACCGGGTTATCATTCACGCGATTCTCAGGAGCCATTCTCATGGAAGACTCGACGCTGGCCAAATTGCCCAAAACTTACAGGTCGATGTTCAACCATGTACAGGCTTCCGCAACCAATACAAGGATTATCGCAGGGCGCCAAGACCGACATGATGTGCGAATGAATGCGAGTTATCTCTATGGTTGAACTGATTGTCGGGGGGTTGGGATGGTCTAGAGTGCCGCGCTTCGACCTCTAGCTGGCCAGTCACCTCTGGCTTGCGGCTGTGTTTTCGAGCCCTGGTGTGAGCGTATGAGGCATGAGATAGGGCCGCCTTCTCAACCTCGTGGGTTTCCTCCCACTGCTAAAGACCCCTACGCGCAAGCGAATTATTGAAATAAAATTAAACCATGTTAGTCCCGAAATGACCTAGTTTGTGTCGAGTGGAAGTTAAACCCCATTTCTCTCTCTAAACTGATTGCCGTAATTTCAACCGGACATTGTCTATGTGCACTAAAATGTTCAGTAAAAATATACTCGAAATAAACGTTAAATTGATACAGGTGATGGGCGTAGAGGGAGAGAAGCCCAAGAACAGTACATGTATTTGTATACATTTTCCTATATGCAGGCTAAGTTGTCGTCAGCTAGGGGATTAAGCGTTAATTAGGTCAAACAACGACTTACCTGTAGATTAAAGGGGAAGACCAACGATTTTCAACAAGGTTTCTATAAATCTGAAATATATATTCAGAAAGAATCCCCTCTGTAAAAAAAAGTTTTTGTAAACGAGAAATTAATTTTTATTAAAACCGGAAGTGACATAGTTGGTTCAACACGCTCACTGGGCTCTATAGAAAGCAAACAGATTTGGCATAAGTTTATTGATGCATTGTATTCACGTCCCGTCCTTGGGCCAAAAATCTTATGCAATGGACTTAGTCCGTGGGCTGGACGGGCTCACCTTGCACCCCCCCCCCCCCCTAGAATCTACAAAGTGATGTTTTTCTGGAAGGTTATTATGTATATTTAAATATTCTATATGTTACCACGCGACAAATTGGGTCTCACTAACTTTTCTAGGTAGTTTATATGTAAATGTCACCACAAATGGAGCAAAATAAAAATTGGTAGGGGAAATTAAAATGACCATAGCTCCAAGTAGAATAGGTGCATAATAGTGGTTGACCCCTCAAAATGTGTCTTTGGGTTTCTTCGACACTTTGCAATTAGTTTTATGCAAATGAGATTACTTAGGTCACCAGAGGTCAAAAGGTCACCAATTTCGGGTGTTGCTTGAAATTGGGCACTACTTTGTGAATCCCACTATAAACAGATGATAACATGCAATTTTCTCATTATAATACTTGGAATTCTTTATTATAGATATGATTTGACAATTACAAATCACCCATGTTTAATTATTTTAGTACAAAATCATTTTGAGACTAAAGAGAAAAGGGGCTTATTTACGAAGTCACCAAACGACTGCTTATCAGTACAATATTCTCTAAAACTGCCCCAACAAAGTTTTTGTTCACCGATTCCGAAGTTTTGTACTCATGCCGCTAAATAGGTCAATAAAGAGCAAATATCTTTCAGACTTAGTAATATACCCGATGATACAATGTGATCTACATGACAACACCAAATCAAAATTGCGTTTATAAATATTTACAACTGATTTGACCATAATTTCCCGTAATATACATAGAAAAGACCCATGATATCTTAGTCATCATCACTACTTGAAATCTCTTCTTCGTTTTCACTATCATCTGAGTCAGTCTCGCTATCATCCTGACCTTCATCATCATCATTGCATTCCATTTTCTCAAGTACATCTGCCAATTTGGGTGGGATTACATCCCCGGCGCTCCATTTTGGTTGGGGTTGGGTTAGGGTTAGGGTTGCTTGATATGAGCACAGGAAGGAAGTCGAAAGTGTTATTCATGTATAAGGACGACTCGATAAAATCGATGGAAAGACGCGGAAGAGGCTGTGGAGAGAAGAGGATAATAATTCAAGGTGAAAACACAAGAAGACCAGAGAATTGGAAAGAATTCGTGGGCAACGATGACAATAAACAGCTGATTGCCTTGCTTCTCAAGAATTGGAGTAGCCCGGAATGCAGTAGGAAATTGCAGAAAAAAGAAGTTATCGCCATATGTGAAGAAAAAGCCTATATTTGAACATCAGATGGTAAAACAGTTGAAAAGTCTCAGATTCCCGGGTGGTGCTCTACTGCTCATTTGCTGAACAGGAAAAAAAACAGTTCGTACGAGTCAGGAGTCCCGACAGCGACATATTTTTCATCTTGCTTTATTACGCACCCAACCTCAACATCCATATTCTGTTTGACACGGGCTCTGGTAATCACAGAAGACTGCTAGATGTGACAGACATGTCAAAGGATTTTACTCCAATGTATTGTACAGCATTGTTGGGTCTTCACGCCTTCACAAGATGTGATACAACCAGCGCGTTCAAGGGGATCGGAAAAGTCAAGCCAATAAAACTGATTCCAACCCCAAGATCATGCCTCAACCAACACATCAGAAGAGTGAACTTCCAGGTCGGCATTTGGAAGTGAGCACACATCCCGAAGCCAATAATTCCTGAGGCAACGGATGATCATGGGTGGGTGAAGCGTTATGGCCAAATCAAACCAAAATGGAGCGCCGGGGATGTAATCCCACCCAAATTGGCAGATGTACTTGAGAAAATGGAATGCAATGATGATGATGAAGGTCAGGATGATAGCGAGACTGACTCAGATGATAGTGAAAACGAAGAAGAGATTTCAAGTAGTGACAGTGATGATGACTAAGATACACAAAGATATCATGGGTCTTTTCTATGTATATTACGGGAAATTATGGTCAAATCAGTTGTAAATATTTATAAACGCAATTTTGATTTGGTGTTGTCATGTAGATCACATTGTATCATCGGGTATACTATATTACTAAGTCTGAAAGATATTTGCCCTTTATTGACCTATTTAGCGGCATGAGTACAAAACTTCGGAATCGGTGAACAAAAACTTTGTTGGGGCAGTTTTAGAGAATATTGTACTGATAAGCAGTCGTTTGGTGACTTCGTAAATAAGCCCCTTTTCTCTTTAGTCTCAAAATGATTTTGTACTAAAATAATTAAACATGGGTGATTTGTAATTGTCAAATCATATCTATAATAAAGAATTCCAAGTATTATAATAAGAAAACTGCATGTTATCATCTGTTTATAGTGGGATTCACAAAGTAGTGCCCAATTTCAAGCAACACCCGAAATTGATGACCTTTTGACCTCTGGTGACCTACTAAGTAATTTCATTTGCATAAAACCAATTGCAAACTGTCGAAGAAACCCAAAGACACATTTTGAGGGGTCAACCATTATTATACACCTATACTACTTGGAGCTATGGTCATTTTAATTTCCCCTACCCCAATTTTTATTTTGCTCCATTCGTGGTGACAGTTACATATAAACTACCTAGAAAAGTTAGTGAGACCCAATTTGTCGCGTGGTAACATAGAATATTTAAATATACATAATAACCTTCCAGAAAAACATCACTTTGTAGATTCTAGGGGGGGGGGGTGCAAGGTGAGCCCCTCCAGCCCACGGACTAACTGTTTGTTAGGATATTATAAACACGAATTTATGTTTTCTTAACGTTTAGTACACAAAGCAGTCGCGTAAATTCACTCACACTGAACAGTACGCTGTGGCCCAATTCACACCGTGTGTCTAATTATTTACATCACGTGGTTTGATTGTCAGCTTACAAGTGACATATATATTGTCTGCTTCGGTGTTTTTGTGCTTGTTGACAGCGTTTATCAACATAAACAGACCAAAATTATTGGCATGCGAGACATATAATAGTGCATTTTGGCACACAATGTCGACATGAGCTGCTTTTCCTTTATTCTTCTATTTCCTCTTGAGAATGAGTGGGCTCGAATGTTTATACATTACTGTAAACCCATAGAAGAGATATTTTATATTCCAATACGTTGGTGTCAGACGTTGACAAACGTTTGGAAATTAATATATATTTGAATATGCATGTGTCACAAGTCCGTTAAAATAAATAAACACTGTCAGCAGACTCAGCACGCATAAGATTTTTGGACCAAGGATGAGGCGTGAACAGAATACAGCTGTAAACTTATACCAAATCTGTATGCTTTCTATAGAGCCCAGTGAGCGTGTTGAACCAACTATGTCACTTCCGGTTTTAATAAAAATTAATTTCTCTTTTACAAAAAGTTTTTTACTTGTGTTACAGAGGGGATTATTTCTGAATATATATTTAAGATTTATGGAAACCTTGTTAAAATCGTTGGTCTTCCCCTTTAATTAACGTGCTAACAATAGGGACACCTCACTTTCCCTACATATATTGTTGTAGAGTCTGGGTCCACCAGAGCATGACTAATTAATCAACAAAGGGGGTTTAAAAGTATAGTCTGTAACAAGTTTGTGACACTTCAGTGAAAAAGATTACAAAATAATATGAATTCTTATTACACCATTTCCAGAATTTTAATAAAGGATCTAGGGGGGTTGGGATGGTGTAGTGGTCTGAGTGCCGCGCTTCGACCTCTAGCTGGCCGGTCACCTCTGGCTTGCGGCTGTGGTTTCGATCCCTGGTGTGAGCGTATGTGGCATGGCGATGGGGGCGCCTTCTCAACCTCGTGGGTTTCCTCCGGGCACTCAGGTTTCCTCCCACTGCTAAAGACCCTACGCGCAAGCGAATTATTGAAATGAAATTAAACCAGATGTTAGTCCCGAAATGACCTAGTTTGTGTTGAGTGGACGTTAAACCCCATTTCTCTTTATCTCCGATGGATATGGAATGAACTTAAAGTTAATATTAATACAATATGCCATCTTTCCAGGTGTAATTGGCCCTTAAAGGGACCGTTTGAACTGCCATTCTTTTCATTCCATTTACACTGACTTCTTCCCTTAAAACTATCACTCTGCGGGCTATTCTTGAACCATATTGCACATATATATGTGCCTTATTCCTTGCATTATTGACATTATGGTGTAGCTGTATACAAAAGTAAGCTGTCGGTTTCGTTTTGCTTTTTGAATTCACACCTGCAAATCAGTCATTTTGCTGTCGAGCAAAATTATTTGTTCAGTGCAACGTCTTAGTTCAGCATCTTCCACCATAAGATTTCAGTCACCCTTGAAATTGGCTCCATTTCGTTGTCTTCCTGAATACAATGTGTAGAGTGTGTGTGAAATAGCTTTTTGAAAGAAATTGAAAACTTATTAAGTGAATAACAAATAGGTATGTTATTGCATTAATGTAATACTTGTTGATTCATGGAAGAGACTCGGGCAGTTGTCGATCTTCCCCTGTAGTATCCTGACCATATCCAGTAAATTTTGGTGTTCTTTATCGCCTAGGTGGATTCCGTTTTTCTGAGGCATCTTTTCCGTAGCCTTTCCCGTTTTTTCCTTATACGAGTATTGGCCCCCGTAGTGCAGCATGGGGTGTAGGGCCAGTTTTCTAAGCATGTGCTGGTTTAGCCTTTCCTGTTTAGGAATATACGGAAGGAACTATAAAGTACAAACTTAAGTTTAAATACTGTTAAAGATAAAGGGTTGACCTACTTAAATAATTTGACGTCTTAATAATCGGGGCTCAGTGAATAAATTATATTATGAACCCGTCAGCGCGCATTAGAGCGATTGCTTAATTATTAATCAATGATTTTATCCTCTCTTGGTAATTGTCCTATTTACATAAATAAACGATGGAATAAGTTACGATATTATATATAAGGTCTTTTAATTGTCGGCTTATTTCTACTAACATGATAGGCTTGTTCGAACCCTAAAATCAACTCTATTGAAAATAGAGCATCATACACGTGCATTGGTATGGCTTGCCAGCCTCCCAATATTTTCGCCATCATTTAGATACTAGGCTTATATGAAAATAGTTTTTATTATGTATTAATTATGCTAATATGGAACTTAAAAATTGACTGGGTGAAAGTGTATACTTACTTCTATTGTTGTATTAGAGGTACTGCTAAGTCTCATTTCTGACTGAAATGGAGCCGTTTTCAAATTTTGAATTGTGACGTATTGTACTACTTTGATATTCCCCAGCCATGCCTGTGTTGGTCTCCAGAATGTTACAATAGTTGTATCGGTAGAGTCTTTAAAGGGACAATGACACTCTTGCTGGCTTAGCAGCTCCAGAAAACAAATAATAGCCTTATTCTAAGTACTAGATGTTTAAATGACCTAACCGTTGTGTAAATAATCCATTACATCCTCTTTTACTTGTCCAGAAGGTTCGAAAATATTTTAAAATCTAAGTCGTATTTGAAAAGGTTTACGTTAACCTTTTCAAATCATTCAGTTGAATTGTTCCAATTTTTTAAATTAGATGAAATTTGTATTGTCAATTAATTGGAATATTGTAAAATAATACAATTTGTTGACCAGAATAAAGATTGGGACATATTATTGAGTTATAACAAGAGTGGTATTGGGGCTTAAGTTTGATTTGAATTCCACGGGTTGATCTTTTCAATCTAGTAATCCCGAAAGAATCGTAGATACAGATGACGGGTTATATAAACCCGTAGATTGTGTCAAAAAGCAAATGTAGAACTAAAAGGGGATAAGTGTAAGGAAGCTAAATAAATGGGTCCATGTTATTTTAAATCGGTGTTGCATTGGCATCTCAACTGGAATTGGTAATGCGCATGTATGACATACAATTCCCAACAGGAAATTAGTATAGTGATGCATCTAATTTTCTCGTTACTGGGTTCAATGTAGGCGCCTCATGAACAACAAAATACAAAATTGTGTTCGTAGGCTCTTCTGTTTTGTTATAACCTGTTACGTTACAAATCAACAAGTTGTTTCACCGAAAAATGGTATATAGACCTATTTATAAATAAAATAGTCTCGTAAATAAATATTGAGGTTTAGGTTATTACTAAAATTTCAAGACACTAATCGATTTTAATTACAAATGTCAGTAATATGAACAAGATCATGTGATAACGGTTGTCTATTACAGTTGAATGACCGGTTAATCAAGACTCGTTTTAATGAAATGCAGTACAGTGGTAATTCAAATCAGATGTATGGTTATCACCAAGACTCGTGGGGTATTATTATAGCTTAAAGCCCCAATACCACTCAGTCTTGTAACTGAATAATATGTCCCAATCTTCATTCTGGTCAACAAATCGTATTATTTTAGAATATTCCAATTAAATGATATAAATTTCATCTTAACGCACCTATTTTTAAAAATTGGAAAAATTCAACCAATTGATTTGAAAAGTCTAACGTAAACCTTTTCAAATGTGACTTGGATTTTAAAATATTTTCGAACCCTCTGGACAAGTAAAATAGGTTGTAATGGATAATTTACACAACAGGTAGGACACATAAACATCTAGTACTTAGAATAAGGGTATTATTTATTTTCTGGAGCTACCAAGCCAGCAAGAATGTTATTTTCCCTTTAACTGGCGATGTACAGCCAGCCACAGACAAATGTCTTCCAGTAAATTATACCTCCATGTACGTAATCAGGATGGACAAGTTGGATTGAATCGTGGCTTGAACAAAGGATAACTCTGGAAACAAATGATAATTGAATTAGTGAAATCTAAATCCGTTGAATAGTATCGTGGCTTGAACAAAGGATAACTCTGGAAACAAATGATAATTGAATTAGTGAAATCTAGATCCGTTGAATAGTATCGTGGCTTGAACAAAGGATAAGGCCGGGATTCCATGTGTACGCAGTGCGTGCGGGATGCGTGTTTCGTGATGCGTGTTGCGTAACGCGTATTGTCAGTTTCCATTTGTGCGTGAGTGGCGTATTATATGTGGATGAGAACCGAATATTGCCATCCCGATTGGAAAACCCCTGGGGAATCCCCGTTTCCGGTCTCCGTATACACGCGTGTTGCGTATTCGGACACTCTTGTGAACGTCCCGAGAAACACGTACTACGCGCTGCGCATCACGCTTTACGTGTACATGGAATCAACTCCTACCATTTTAGTGCAAAGTGTTAAATACGCATTACGTACTACGCATTCCGCAGTACGTACACATGGAATCCCGGCTTAACTCTGGAAACAAATGATAATTGAATTAGTGAAATCTAGATCCGTTGAATAGTATCAAACATTGAATGGAGATGACGTTTTACCTCGATGATTGTTGAGTAGCTGGTCACTGATTTTGCTTCCGCAATACTGCGTGTTGGAGCCACGGGATATATCGCTCCTCGGGCTCCTTCTCGTACCTCATTAGTTACTGATATTTTTATTGGGGTTGAATCTGCAATGAATTGAAACATTCTATTCAATTTTGAGGGGGGTTGGGGTGGTCTGGTGTCGCGCTTCGACCTCTAGCTGGCCGGTGACCTGTCGTTTCGATCCCTGGTGTGAGCGTATGTGGCATGGAGATGGGGGGCGCCTTCTCAACCTCGTGGGTTTCCTCCGGGCACTCCGGTTTCCTCCCACTGCTAAAGACACCTATGCGCAAGCGAATTATTGAAATAAAGTTGAAACCATATGTTAGTCCCAAAATGATCAAGTTTGTGTCGAGTGGACGTTATACCCCATTTCTCTCTTTTAATCGCTTTTGATTTTTATAAGCCCTCGCAAGCGGTGGGGGCTGTTTCCTGTGCGGATGGATGGAATTTCGTGTTGGATTTGTTATGGATGGGGGATTTTTCCAGGTGAACTCGATATTAAAACTGTCTGGGTCAAGGCAACTGTAGTATATTGTGCATCACGTATAGTCCCGATTGACAGTGTTGCACCACGCGCATGTGTACATGTATTGTCATTAGTTACACGTCTGCTGTGATCATGCAGTTGGAATAAAGTCGCCATCATTGAACTACATGTGTTGGTCTTAGTCTGCATTATGGGGGTAATTTAGGACCAAATATACCACAGCAACCAACCCAAAACGGATTGAATAATTAATGGGGCCGTCTCGAACATGCAAATTCACATACATTTTACGAAATTGAAAGCTGGTATTGAAAGACGAAATGTCGTTTCGTTTGGGAGCACATGAAATGATTTGAGTGGCTTATGTTGGATATAGGTTTTTGATATGGGAGAGTTAGCAGGCGGAGGGGTTAAAATGGTACGTGGGAAAGGGTGTAGCTTTTGTTAAAGATCTAAAACTATGCTCTTTGTTTATTATAATTTGAGGAATGTTTTCTATTTAAATTTGGCTTCAACATCAAATTGTGCTTTCAATTTATACATTATCATCGACAATGGGTGTATTTATTTCAAAGTATCCCAAATTAATAAATTTAAACATTAAATAACTTTCTTACCTGCAGTTATATATTGCGTACAACTAGTGTTTGAATTATTAATTTTGTAATTAAGTAATAGGTAACATTTCTCCTGGTTTTAGTTCCTGGTTGGAATAAAGTTGTAAAATTTCTGTGCCATGAGAAATAACATACTTTCTCTTTTTTTTCAATCTTTTTCCGATAACTACAAATTTTAGCGTTTTTTTGTATGGGCCATTTTTGTCATTCAAAATTGATGTGAATGAATTCATTTTGAAAAAGGAGACAAATGATAATTCTTTTTGCTTATATAGGCAGAACGGTTATATAATGCGTTCCACTACTGTTTGGATCGATTTAACGTCCACTCGACACAAACTAGGTCATTTCGGGACTAACATGGTTTAATTTTATTTCAATAATTCGCTTGCGCGTAGGGGTCTTTAGCAGTGGGAGGAAACCGGAGTGCCCGGAGGAAACCCACGAGGTTGAGAAGGGGCCCCAATTTCCATGCCACATACGCTCACACCAGGGATCGAAACCGCAAGCCAGAGGTGACCGTCCAGCTAGATATTCGTATTGTCTAACGAAATGAACGTTGGTTATTGCGTGTGGCACGTTGTTGTCGAATCCTATATTCTCTTAATTTTCTATTACATAAAAGCTCTACTAAATTGCTTTTCGGAAATACGGTTAAGTGGGTTAGACGCTGGCTCGCTATCCTGGGGGTCGTGTGTTCGATTCTTGCATTGGCCGAGAAAGTTCACCCAGTTTTTTCGGCGTGGTTATCGCTTGTCAGTGATGCAGGCGTGCATGTGGAAGATTCCTTGGTGGTTGGGATTGGATTTAAAAGTAGGCCATAATGCTTCTGTCCGGGCAAAATTTTCCCCATGGCAAAATGGATGACGTATGTCCGTCTTCATTAGCTCCAGTTCGGAGCAGAACAGCAGGGCTTCCCAAGTCCCACGATGAAACTACTACCAAATAAAACTGCAACTGCCATAATAGTTCATTTGAGATATTTTTTGTCACTGTCTTTAACTTAGGCTTTTAACCCCTTTCTCTTGGATATGGGGATGCTCGATTCACAGTCCAGAACGTCCCGAATTGACAGAATTACAATCGAGTGACGCGGAATTCAGTCCTGTCACAGTTCTGCCAGTCCCGACAGCTTAGATGGTGAGTGGAATCGTGACGTATTTTAAGTAACAAATATGTTTCAGCTGCCATGATTGGTTGAGATATTTTTTATGCAGTCGGCACATGCGTTGTACTCCAAAATTCTCCTTTTCACTCGATTGACACTATTTTTGGAATTGAGAGAATTTAATTCCGGAACGTTCAATCGAGTACGCCCCATATGTCTGGGAGAGTTGGATGGCCTGGTTTGTGTCGAGTGGACGTTAAACCCCATTTCTCACTATGGCGTGAGAGGGATTCAGAGTATAGTACGAGTCCTGCTGTCATCTGCTTTTTGTTTTTGATGAGGTGAGAAGTTTTCGCAGCATGGTTTCATGGATGGCTGTGTGGGATCTTTCCCGATTCTTTGGTAGGTTTTGTTATCAGCAGGGGTGATAGTTATATTGGATAGGTTATTGGGTTGAGGTTTGGTTTTCAAAAGTGTATTTGTGATCCGATGTCTGAGATAATCTACCTTGGCAACAGGTGCCGGTTGAGGTAACCCCCTTTTTATATTTGTGATGTAATTGTCATTCGAGTGATTTGTTAATCGGTGAGCTTAGTTGAGCTGAGGTTTGCAACTGTCTTTGCGGGGTACTCATAGATTTGTTGGCGACTGTACTGTTAACCTAGCCCAACTTGGCAGGTAAGTCAATTCCGCAATGTATAAATCCAAGTTACTTTGTTTTCTTAATCAGCATACGAAGTATAAGTGGCTTGTCTGTTGTTGTTCTTTGCGTTTAACGTCCGCTTCCACCGAAGGTGATATCGCAGACAAGTCTTTTCATTATCTTAGCGCACGCGTCTTTCCTGTGGGAGGAAACCGGAGTGCCCGGAGGAAACCCACGAGGTTGAGAAAACGCCCCGAGGTTGAGAAAACGCCCCTATCTCCATGCCACATACTTGACGCAATTATATGGCCCGGTTGGAGTTGACGTGCCATTAAACAACATTTTATTCATTCATTCCATGCCACATACGCTCACACCAGGGATCGAAACCACAGCCGTAAGCCAGAGGTCGAAGCGCGGCACTACAGACTACTAGGCCCTCCCTACCCCGCGGGTAGTCTTACTCGTCCAGGCCGCCTACCGGAACACCGCGGGTAGTCGTACTCGTCCAGGCCGCCTACCGGAACACCATAACCATGGCATAATCACACCAGTACGTAGTTGTCTTCATTTTAAAGTACTGTGGTGTTTTTTTTATTTGGTCATCAAATACGGAGTTAGCTTTGGTTTGCATTGATCATATGGAATTATAATCTTCTGGGGGAATTAAGGATTGAGTTGTGGGTGTAATTTTATTCTTTCTGTTTCTCATTTCTCAAAAGCCCAATTCGTTCTTTGACAAGACATTTGCCGGCTTTACTTAGCATATAAGCTACGGCGTAATCCATTGGGAATGATGTCGCCATCTCTGCATCGAATTAAGTGTCAAATCGTTGCAAATTCTAATATACTGGCTTTACTAAGCATATAAGCTACGGTGTAATCCATTAAGTTTCAAATTGTCACAAAATCTAATATACTTGCCCTCTGATTTCACAATCAGGTGGGGGGTTGGGATGGCCTAGTGGTCTAGAGTGTCGCGCTTCGACATCTAGCTGGCCGGTCACCTCTGGCTTGCGGCTGTGGTTTCGAGCCCTGTTGTGAGCGTATGTGGCATGGAGATGGGGGTGCCTTCTCAACCTCGTGGGTTTCTTCCGGGCACTCCGGTTTCCTCCCACTACTAAAGACCCCTAGGCGCATGCGAATTATTGTAATAAAAAATTAAAACATGTTAGTCCCGAAATGACCTAGTTTGTGTTGAGTGGACGTTAAACCCCATTTCTCCCTCTCACAATAAAATTATTAATCTGGTAGCGACATCTCCGTGTGCTGTTGGACGTATCATATCAAGGGTTCTCTATCATATCAATCCGAGGGACAGTAGGTTTATATCTGACATATACAACGTTGACCCTTAAATTTAATGGACTCTTCTAAAAAAGGCATCAGTGATTGGAAAATTGCTCGATAGTTTCCGCCAAATAGCGAGAATTACCGATGTAATAATGCGCGTGTTTTTGTTTACACGTCGCCATTTTGAATTGAAAGCAAGAACAAAACGGATAATTAAAAATCGTCCTTTTTAGTCATCATATTGACCATGGAATAGATGTGAATGCAAATATGATGAGGATCTATCCAAAGCAATCTTTTCCGATATTTCTGACAAGGATTTGACCGACTGGTTTCAGTGGACTGTATCCAAAAATACTTTACAAAGGAACTTTTGAGCGATAAATACTTTCAAGTCTTGCAGTGTGTGGAGAAATAATGTGGGCGGAAAGAAAATTCTGAAAGATATCTTAGACATGAGTATGGATAACCGATTTAAATATGCCGATAAGTACACCGTCTATTTCGTTACTGCATGCTACAAACTGTACCATAACTTTTTTTATTGTCAAAAGAATAAAATTTTATGTCTGTGTTCTTTGTATTATTTCGATCATCTACATTATCAGCGGTTGATATGAGCCGAATATATCGTCCTTGGATGACGTCATCAGCGGTTGATATGAAATATCAACCTGCCATGACGTCATCAGCGGTTGATATAAACCGAATATATCAACCTCTGATGACGTCATGAATGGTTGTTATGAGATATAACTATGGACATCAAAGAAAAAAACTACTACCAGTTGTATATATCTACATAACTTCAGGACAAAGGGCTAAACAGGTAAGGTAATATGATGTATTTAGGATTTACTATCAACAATTGCCTTTTCTTTCAGTCCTTGGTGAAAGTTCTCCCAATAAATAGGTCTTTTAGTTTTATTCATGATTTCCCCATCTTCAATGACCCCGTCAGACCGACTTGGCACCCTCACTGTGCTGTTGCGACCGTATGGCAAACAGACAATGCACAAAGTCGCACACAACGCGAGAAGTCCCCAAAAAATAAACTTGAAAAAAACCTTTCCAGATCAGATCGCAGAGCCTTTACGCTTGTCCGGGGGGGGGGGGGGGGTGAATGGTTAGCGTGCGCGCTGCATCATACGGCCTGCCATTGAGCCAACTTGCGTGGTTTCGTATCCCCGGTTGTACGTGGCAAGGAGTAGCTTCGCCCGTCCAATCGTGGTTTTTTTCCGGGTACTCCGGTTTCCTGCCACTACTAAAGACCCCTACGCGCAAGCGAATTATTGAAAAAAAAAATTAAACCATGTTAGTCTCTAAAATGACCTACATTGTGCAGTGGACGTTAATCACCATTTCTCTCGCTGTAAGGACGCTACCCTGGTCTGACAGTGTATTACATGTTTCTTAATAAACATTGTCCGATGGTATTGTCAATCCACCTCGGATGATGCGGCCGGGCAAAGGCGAGATTTCCGTCATGTGCTCCTGCTGCAGAAAATTTTTTCACAAGCCATTTGTATTATTGAGAGCATGTACAATAAATTTAGTAATACTAAACGGCAAACTATGGTGAGAGTGTGAGATATGTGTTGGTTCTAATTTGGCGGACTTTTCAACATGTTAGTAATTTGGAGTAAAACTGTAACTTTCTGAAAGTATGGTTGGGTGAATAAATGCCTTATCAGTATTTGCAAACAATATCGGTCTTGAAAAAAAAAATCTGAAAAATCTGAACATCTAGTCTCAATACACAATGAGCTTACCACATAGATCACGGTGGCTAAGTGGGCAAGACATGGGTCGCTAGCCGGGAAGTCGGGTGTTCGATTCTTACATTGGTGGAGAGTTCATCCAGATGCAGGGCTGAGGGTCCGTTAAAATAAAAACTATAATCGTGTAAACAAATCTACACTATATACACTGGTTATATAAACTGGTTAAAATATATACTATATAAACTGGTAACAATATACAAAAAATAAACACAATATAAACTTGTAAAAATATTAACTATGTAAAGGGATAAAATAAAAATATACACTATATAAACGGGTAAACTAAAATATACCGTATAAACGGTTAAAAAAAATATATACAATATAAACGTGAAAAAAATATATACAATATAAACGGGTAAAGAAAATATATACAATATAAACGTGAAAAAAATATATACAATATAAACGGGGAAAAATATATACCGTATAAACGGGTAAAGAAAATATATACAATATAAACGTGAAAAAAATATATACCGTATAAACGGGTAAAAAAAATATATACCGTATAAACGGGTAAAAAAAATATATACAATATAAACGGGTAAAAATATATATATACCGTATAAACGGATAAAGAAAATATATACAATATAAACGTGAAAAAAATATATACCGTATACAATATACAATGTAAACGTGAAAAATATATACCGTATAAAAGGGGAAAAATATATACCGTATAAACGGGTAAAGAACATATATACCGTATAAACGGGTAAAAAATATATACCGTATAAACGGGGAAAACAAATATATACAATATAAACGGGGAAAATATATATATACCGTATAAACGGGTAAAAAAATTTATACAATATAAACGGGGAAAAATATATACAATATAAACGTGAAAAAAAATATATACCGTATAAACGGGTAAAAAAAATATATACAATATAAACGGGGAAAAATATATAAAATATAAACGTGAAAAAAATATATACCGTATAAACGGGTAAAAAAAAATATATACAATATAAACGGGGAAAAATATGTACAATATAAACGTGAAAAAAATATATACCGTATAAACGGGTAAAAAAAATATATACAATATAAACGGGGAAAAATATATACAATATAAACGTGAAAAAAATATATACCGTATAAACGGGTAAAAAAAAAATATACAATATAAACGGGTAAAAAAAATATATACAATATAAACGGGTAAAATAAAATCGGGTATAAACATACAATATAAACGGGTAAAATAAAATCGGGTATAAACATACAATATAATGGCGCTCAGTATATTTGAAATATTAATATACATTGAATTTATATTTTTTAATTACATTTAGTGTGATACAGGTTTTTATTAATGTATAAATGTGATATTTAATTTGTCTCGTATACATCATGTTTTGCACAATAGCCCGGTTGGAGCTGACGTGCCATAAAACCACATTTCATTTCATGGAAAGGATGGGGTTTAACGTCCGTTTGACACAAACTAGGTCATTTCGGGACTAACAGGTTTCAGTTTTATTTCCATAATTCGCTTGCGGGTAGGGGTCTTTAGCAGTGGAAGGACACCAGAGGGTCCGGAGAAAAACCCACGACGTTCGAGTCGGACAATCTTCCTTGTCACGTACAACTGAGGAATCGAAACCATGCCAGAGTGACTCAATGACAGGCTTTATGACACACCGCGTACGATTGTCCACCCGTCGGCAAGACAATATATCGACGATACCATTTACCAACTAATATTCTTAGACCTCAACCTCGTGGGTTTCCTCCGGTTTCCTCCCACTGCTAAAGACCCCTACGCACGAGCGAATTATTGAAATAAAATTAAACCATATGTTAGTCCCGAAATGACCTAGTTTGTGTTGAGTGGACGTTAAACCCCATTCTCTCTCTTCTTAGACGATACCATTCATCGGCGATACAAAAAGGGGGGCCTGTAAAATTAGTCAACATTTGAACACGAAATATTTACTCATACTAACAAAATATACAACGGTGAGTAAAATATATGAATCCTTCACAGAGGAACCCCAAAACACCAAAGTTAATAGTATAATAATTTCACTCACTCAAGTATCCGGTGCCAGTATCGAATCCTCCAGTCCACCCGTTATAATCCATCTCCCAAAAAAGTCAGATTGCGAGGTTTATATACTACCTGTATGCACGTGCATTGAAGATCGACAGTTTGGGCGAGCCTGAAATCTCCTGGTCATAGTGGGATATATCTCCCCCAAAGAGATTTCGATCTCACTCAACATAAAGAGAGATACTAGCTCTATGGAGTTCCAAACTCTCTTTAGGGAGTTAAGGTCTAAGTATGGTGATTATGCTCCAATATATAGAGATGGATCGAAAGATGGTGATCCGGTAGCTTCGGCTACCGTGACAACATCCGAGACCATCTCCGCCCGCCTCCCACCTGTTGCTTCCATCTTTACAGCTAAACTTCTGGCCATTCTTTAGGCTTTGGAGTTCATACAATCGTCTCATCAACAAAAGCACATAATCTTCACTGAAAGCTCTGTCCTCACTTCAAGCAAGTAACAATAAAAAGCTTGAACACCCATTAGTAGCAGATGTTTATCAGCTGCTACTATGTTACGAGTTTACAAGCAAAGACATCGTCTTTTGCTGGCTCCCCAGTCATGTTGATATAAAGGGGAATGATCAAGTTCCTTTAATATTAGTAGTGTTAACTGTGATACTTGTTTTTTTTTTCACCCCTGTGATATTGTTTTAATTTGTCTCGTTAAATTCACCATATGTCTTGCGCAATATAGCCCAGTTGGTGCTGACGTGCCATTAAACAACATTACATTTTTTTTTAATTTATTAATATTGATATTTTGTGATTTCATTGAATGGGTCTCGTAAATATCAGCATATGGTTGGTTGGCACAATAAAGCCTGAATGAAGCCGTTAAACAATATTTCGTTCATTCATTAGATTCTGTTTGTTATCGTTGCTATTGATGTTGGGTCAAGCAGTCCTTCACGTTTAAGGCGCGCTTTCGCGCCTCCCGACGCACCTCTACTTAACTTTGGGGGAGTCATTAAATACGCCCGCTAATTAGCTAAATCGCTCTCCTTATTGAGATTAATAAACTATTGTATTTTCAGTTTTTGTTTATTTTTAAAACTGCATGTGTTTGACCTCCTCCAAGCAATGAGCATTCCCTATATATATACTATTCAAAAAAAAGTAGGGGATATTTGATTTTGGGGGCATAATACTAAAATATGCAAATGACTACGAAAAAAGTCACTATAGAACCTAACAGAAGAAACATTTCCAGTTACATGTGACGCCCAAACGCACCAATAGCTACCGCATGGAATGCAGGTGATGCTTGGGATCATCATGGGGGTCCAACCCAAGATTTGCACGACTTTGACTTTGAATGTTACAGTCATTGTGGCATTGAATTCCAGGGTGGAAACATCAGTTTAATTGTTTTAGTGATCAGAAAACAAATTTTGATATGCGTCGGCTTACCCAAAATGAAAGGTTACGTGCCCTTGGCATGCTACAGATCGGCACAACACAGGCGGTTGTGGCGCGGACGATGAATGTTTCTCAGTCTGTCATAAGCAGGCTATGGTCCAGATACCGTGATACACAATCTGTACAGGACAGACCACGCTCAGGTCGACCAAGGGCGACAACTCAAGCCCAGGATCGATTTATCCGTACCTTGACCTTGAGAAATCGTGTCATCACAGCAAATCAGATCAGCGCTCGTCTTCAAACAGACGTTGGTGTGAGAGTGAGTGGCCAGACGATTCGGAATCGACTGCATAGGGGTCACCATCGCGCCCGACGTCCTCGCGTGATCCCTTGTTTGAGAGATCATCACATTCAGGCAAGACGTCGTTGGTGTAGGGATCGTCAACACTGGGATAATCGACGCTGGAGCAATGTGATGTTTTCAGATGAGTCAAGGTTCACTGTTGATTTTTTGGACAGACGTAGGAGGGTGTGGCGTCGTCGAAACGAGCGCTTCCAAGACGTTAACGTCATCAGACATGATCGATTTGGGGGTGGTTCTGTTATGGTGTGGGGAGGCATCACTGTTGCTGGAAGAACGGCTTTACGTGTTGTTGCAGGGCGTGTTACAGGCCAGTACTACCGGGACAACATCTTGACAGTCCATGTTGTGCCGTTCGCACGACGTCATGGCCACCGTGTCATCTTCCAGGATGACAACGCAAGATGTCACAGGGCCAGGATCGTTACAGGTTACCTCCAACAACAGAACATCACCACATTACCTTGGCCAGCACTGAGTCCCGACCTCTCCCCCATCGAGCATGTCTGGGACATGCTTGGACAGAGGTTACGTCAACGTCAACAACGTCCTGCCAATGTCCAAGAACTTGCTGCTGCGTTGCAACAGGAATGGGACAATCTGGACCAAAATGACCTTAGACGTCTCATTAGGAGTATGCCACGTCGGATCAATGCTTGTTTGGCAAACAGAGGAGGATTTACCCGTTACTGACTTTGTTGTGATTCTGTGGTAACTTTGCTGTTTGACCCCGGGTATCATTTTACCCTTATAATGGTCAGTCTGTGCCTTACTTAGTCTAACGATCATTTGGAATAAATAGATGAATGTGAACTTCATTTCATTTTGTCATTTGTTTCTTCGTCAGTTTCATTAGGTGACTTTAATAACACTTAAAAATCAAATATCCCCTACTTTTTTTGAATAGTATATATATAGTCCATGGTAAAACTAGAGCTTCCATTGTTATTTACCAAACATATTGAATGCTAATGTAAGGTTCATTTCGATTGGGTAGAAGTCTAAAATCAGCCAATAGAATACGTTGTTACTTGACAGCCTAATATGTCACCGGATGTTGATGTAGAATGTCCGCGGGAATGATAGAATGACTCGTCTAGTAATAACATTACGTTGTTTAAAATGTTTTCATGTACATGCTACCTCTTGTCCCATTGGCATCGCTATCAATATATCTGGAGATGGTTAGAACTGTCAAGTATGCGACAATTTTAAATTGGAATAACTAGAGGACAAATAGCCACTGATTTGACTGATCTGTTGGGGGACAAAAATAGGTTTGCAATAACTTTATTTTGCGCTAATAATCACGCTGAAAAGGTGATCAAACTGAGCAGGAAAATATAAATGAAATGACATAAAAAGAATTTGAGACAAAACTAATAAGGCATAAATACAAAGTATTACTCTTGCAATATAAATAAGAAGAGTTGTTTTTACGGGAGCTTTTTCCTCAATTTCTAAATTTGCGGGAGTGTTTTATGGCTCCCGCACCATTTCGTAAACATGAAGGACTGGTCAAGATGAAAACACCTATTGGATTTGGTCTACTCAAGGGTTAAACTACCCCCCCCCCCACCAAGAAACAAAAACCAACAAAACACGTGAATGTTGGTTACAAAAGGTAGTTGTACAATACAAATGAGTAGAGGCAACCCAAGTATAAAATAACATATATCTGTATTTTTATCAACTATCATAATAATCATCATACAAATAATAATCATCATTCTAATAATAATGTCATTACCATCATACTACTAATAATGGCCATCACCATACTACATCGTACTACTAATAATGACCAACATCATACTAATAATAATGACCATGAAACTGATCATAATAACCATCATCAAAATATCATAATAATCATCAAACTAATGATAATAATAACCATCATACTAATAATAACCATCATCATACTGCTAATAATAATAACCATCAAAATACTACTACTAATAATAATCATCATACTGCTAAAAATAATAACCATATTACTACTACTAATAATAATAACCATTATGATTCTATTAAAGATAACCATCATCATACTATTAAAAATAATATCCATCATACTAATAAACCATGATACTAATAAAAATAACCATCATCAAACTAATAAAAATAACCATCAGCAAACTAAAAAGAAAATAACCATATCAAACTAATAAAATTAACCATCATATTAATATTAAGCATCATGGTCACTTCCTGTGAAATGTCATGGGTTATATAAAGAATTCCAAAAAGAAAAATTAATTATTAAAATCAGTCAAAAACTTGCAGTTAAAATCTTTCTAGCAACATTTCACCAGGACAAAAAAATAATCCGAAAAATAAAGGGGGATAACATGCATAATAACAATCATCATACTAATAATAATAACCATCATCATACTAATAGTAATGACCATAAAACTAATCATAATAACCGTTGCCATATAAATAATAATAACCGTCAAACTAATAATAACCATCATCAAACTAATAATAATCATCATAATACTAATAAAATAGCCATCATAAAACTAGTAATAACCATCATCATACTAATAACCATCGCCATCATAATAACCATCACCATAATAACCATCATACTAATAATCATGATTATACTAATAATAATAACCATAATAATCATGATATTAATAATCACAATCATCATCATACTAATAATAACCATAATAGTTATAACCATCATCATACTAATAATATAATCATCATCATGCTTATACTAATAACCATCAAACTAATCATAACCATCAAACTAATTATAACCATCATCATACTTATAATCATGATTATACTAATAACCATAATACTACTAATAACAATGAACATCATCGTAATAATAAATATTATAATAACCATCATCATAATAACCGTGAATATAATCTTCATCATCATACTAATAACCATCATAATAATAACCATTATATTATTAAAAATCATTGCGCCCCTTCCAGAAATATTTCCCATAATTTGTGTATTGCTTTAAACAAATATCAATCGTGACGACTTAGGACTATTAAAATAGATTTTTTTGAAATGGCATTTCTTTAATTAATTTCATTGCGTTTACATCATGTTCTAGGCTATTTACCTCCCTTGTTATTACCATGGACTGTGTATAGATGGAAGTCAACGTCCACGAAGCCTTTAGAATTCTGTGCCGCGGCAAGCAGACCTGATGATCGGGACTAAAGAATACCGTACAATTTAAGGAGGAGGTTGAAAATTGATCTGTATAAACTTCCGCTATGTCAAGAATCACTTAGTATGGTTTACTATTGACATTGAGAATCCAACCAAAGGGACTTGTTGTCTGTCCATCTATAACATCCTCTTTACAGGCAATAAACAACAAAAGCCTCCTACACCCATTAGTAGCAGACATTTATCGTCTGCTACTATCACACGAGTTCACCAGGAAGGACAATGTCCTTTGCTGGCTCCCCAGTCATGTTGATATTAAAGGGAATGATCAAGCAGACTTAGCTGTCAAGTCTGCTCTAGATCTTCCCATATCACAATTTTTATTACCATTTTCAGATTTTAAATCTTCAATCAATCTTTTTATTTATGGCCGCTGGCAACGGTCTTGGGATCTTGCAGGCACAAACAAACTTCATCACATCAAGCCTTTCTTAGGAGACTGGCCCAACTCCTATAGAACTAACAGGAGAGATGAAGTTGTCTTGTGTCGCTCTCGCATTGGTCATACTTTTTTAACTCATGTTTTCATTTTAAAGCGAGAGCCTCAACCAGAATGTGAACACTGTCATGTTCCTTTGACAGTTAAGCACATTTTGATTGAGTGCAAGCATCTCAACGATGTTAGATCGCATTTTTACCGTTGTCATTCATTACATCACATGTTTGCCCAACCGGGTTTATATGGTAAAGTGTTGGACTTTTTAAAAGAGACAGGATTTTATTATAAGTTTTAATTATATATATATGTGTGTCATTTCTTTTTGTATTTAATACTTATATGCATAAAAGTTGTATTTTATTTTTAATTTTACAAACTGTGATATTGTTTTTATTTATGCATATAATGTTTTTCCGTGATATCATTTAGCCTGTCTCGTAATATTCACCATATGTCTGGCGCAGTATAGCCCGGTTGGAGCTGACGTGCCATAAAACCACATTTCTTTCTTTCCATCTATAACACAGTCCATGTTATTACGCTCTCACACAGCAAATAGTAGGTTTCATACATAACGTAAATAGTAAGTGCAGGAGGATCGCACTACACGAAAAACAAAAACCTATAAGATTAACCTGCGAAAATAACAAATCAAGTGAATAGATCCGGGGGCCAGCCGTAAGCGTCCACTGCACTGTACAGTCCCGGGCCTATTATGGTACAGGCTTCACTAACAATGATTTGAAAAAAAAAGAGGTAACAGAAATGAGCTTTGATAATGTGTCTTTGAAGATAGCCATTTCTGTAAAAGGATTAATAACAAATAAATCATGCAAATAGTTGGCCTCCAATATGCTTTCCCCAGTATGAATTCTCATCTGCCTGTGAAGAATTCTTGTTGATGAATAGTCATATTAAAAACTTAGTTTACATTTTTTTTTCATAGAATTCTGAACAATTTATAACAGTATGTCATCTTATGTGATTGAGAGAGAAATTGGGTTTAACGTCCACTTGACACAAACCAGGGCATTTTGGGACCAACATATGATTTAATTTTATTTCAATAACTTGACTTGTTTGCGACTAGGGGTCTTTAAAGTGGGAGGAAACTGGAGGACCTGGAGAAAACCCACGAGGTTGGACAGGCGACTCAATGACAGGCTTTATGATACAGCTCGTGCACACTAATCATATTGCCATCCCCCCAACCCACCCCCCTTATGTGATTGAGTCGACTAAATGATATTCTATAAAACCTACATTTATAAGGCTTTTCTCCTTTGTGAATTAAATATAAACGATCTACAACAACCATCGGATTGAATTATGTATTTTGGTGTGTATGATTTTCTACAAACATCACATTTATAAGGTTTATTGTCCAGTATGAATTCTCATGTGTTTGGGATGGCTTATCGGTCTAGAGTGCCATGCTTCGACCTCTAGCTGGCCAGTCACCTCTGGCTTGCGGCTGTGGTTTCGATCCCTGGTGTGGTCATATGTGGCATGGAGATAGGGGCACCTTCTCAACCTCATGGGTTTCCTCCCACTGCTAAAGACCCCTACGCGCAAGCGAATTATTGAAATAAAATTAAACCATGATAGTCCCGAAATGACATAGTTGGTGTTGAGTGGACGTTAAACCCCATTTCTCTCTCTCATGTATTTCCGTAGATTCTTGATGAATGATTTACATAAAAACATTACATTGTAAGGTTTATTCTCCAATGTGAGTTCTCAGGTGTCTATGTAGAACACAACTTCTGGTGAATGATCGAGAGCAAACACCACATTTATAAGGTTCTTCTCTTGTATGAATTCTAACATGTCTATAAAGATGACTACTATCAGTGAATGATTTATTACAAACATCACATGTAAAAGGTTTTTCTCCAGTATGAATTCATTTATGGCTTTGAAGATTACTTTTGTATCTGAATGACTTACTGCAAACATCACAGTTATGAGTTCTCATGTGGCATCGTAAGCCAGAGCTATTACTAAATGATTTACTACAAACATCACATTTATAAGGTTTTTCTCCATTATGAATTCTTATGTGTGACTGTAGTTCTGAACGCTCTATAAATGATTGATCACAAACATCACATTTTTCTCTAGCATGTCCTCTGAGGTGGTTCACAAGAGAACTTTTACGTCTAAATGATTTACTACATACATCACATTTATAAGATTTCGCTTCTGAATGAATATTTCTTAAACATGTATTACAAGGTCCACGTATTCCATCAGTGTATGATGTACCACAAATCTCGCATATATAAAATCTTCTCGTATGAATCCTCATATGTTTCTGTAGTTCAGTCATCCGGGAAAATGTTTTTGTACAAACATCACATTGTACATGTTTCGTAGAACCTATTTGTTTTGGCAAGTGGACGTTAAACTCCATTTCTGTCTCTCTCTCTATTTCTTTTGGTATGTCTGTTTCCAAATTTTTACTATGCTGTAAAACAGATGTATCTTCCATAATAAGTATTTCATAGTGTTCTTCTAATTCAGTTTCTAATTTAAATTCTTCATCACACAAATTACACTGATAAACGGTTTCAATATCTTCAGTTTTCTCATCTTCACCATGACAACCTTCATCTACATCATCAGTTTTATCTTCTTTACCATGACAACATTCATCTACATTATCAGTTTTATCTTCTTTACCACAACAACATTCATCAACATCATCTGTTTTCTCATCTTTACCATGACAACATTCATTTTCATCATCAGTTTTATTTTCGTTACCATGGCAACATCTGTCTATGTCATCAGTTTTATCTTCATTATCATGACAACATTCATCTACATCATCAGTTTTATCTTCCTTACCACAACAACATTCATCTACATCATCTGTTTTCTCCTTGTTACCATGACAACATTCATCTACATCATCAGTTCTTTCTCCTTCTTCATGGCAATTTTTGTCTACATCATCAGTTTTCTCTTCTTTACCACAACAACATTCATCTACATCATCTGTTTTCTCCTCGTTACCATGACAACATTCATCTACATAATCAGTTTTCTCTCCTTCTTCATGGCAATATTCATATACATCATCAGTTTTTTCTTCTTCTTCATGGCAATATTCATCTACATCATCAGTTTTCTCCTTATTACCACAACAACATTCATCTATATCATCAGTTTTCTCTTCCTTACAATGACAACATTCATCTACATCATCACATTGTCGAAATTGGAAAATCTCATCACATACAAGACACTGATGAAAAGTTATAACATCATTAGATTCCTGTAATATATAAAAGTTATAACATCATTAGTTTCCTGTAATATATAACATCATTAGTTTCCTGTAATATATAAAAGTTATAACATCATTAGTTTCCTGTAATATATAAAAGTTATAACATCATTAGTTTATATATTACAGTGTTTGGATGGCTTATTTTACATGTGACTGGATTGCTGTGTTGAAGAGTTGATGTGGAGTTTTTATGTGACTGGATGGCTGTGTTGAATGGGGGGTTGGGATGGCCTAGTGGTCTAGAGTGCCGCGCTTCGACCTCTAGCTGGCCGGTCACCTCTGGCTTGCGGCTGTGGTTTCGAGCCCTGGTGTGAGCGTACGTGGCATGGAGATAGGGGCGCCTTCTCAACCTCGTAGATTTCCTCGGGGCTCCCCGGTTTCCTCCCACTGCTAAAGACCCCTACGCGCAAGCGAATTATTGAAATAAGATTTGAACCATATGTTAGTCCCGAAATGACCTAGTTTGTGTTGAGTGGACTTTAAACCCCATCTCTCTCTCTCTCTCTCTCTCGCTGTGTTGAAGAGTGGAGTTTTTATCGTCTTGTGTTAGATTAGATCTACACAGATACTATTGGCTTTGCAGAAAGTGAAATGAAATGGGGTTTAACGTCCTACTCTTTTGCACCTAACCTGGGCTAATGGAAGACGGGCATACACCATACAGTGTGCTATGGGGGAAATTTTGCCCAGGCAGCGGCACTACGGCCTACTTGTATGTCGAATTCCAACTGCCAAGGGATCTTTTACGCGCACTCCGATGTGTACACAGGACTTCGGTTTTTCGTCCCATCCAAACAACTAGGCAGCTGTCCTTGTCAGGCCCTCCTTCTGCCTCACTGACAATGGGAAATCATGCCGGAAAATCGAGAAGAACTTTCTCGGCCAATGCAGGGACCGAACACCCGACTTCCGGGCTAGCGAACCAGTATCTTATCCACTTAGCCACTGGATCCCCTTTGCAGAAAGACACGCCCTAACGCAGTGATTCCCAACCAGTGTACCACAAGATCGTCCAAAGTGTGCCGTGAAATTTTGAACGTCACACTAAGAAAATGTATCACTAAGCAGGCTATCTATTTGACTGATGAAATTCGAAAAACTGCAATAAAATTATTTCATAGCTGTGTTTTTCTTTTTTTTGAGTGTGTCTATGGCTAGTCTGTGTCTACGGTCGTATGCTGTCTATGACTTGCCATGTTTTTACTTTCCCTATATTCCCCAAGCATTGACCACACATAAGACTACTAAACTTGATGGTTCAGAAATAGTTTTGCCTATTTCTGTAATTTGCCTACAGTCTTGAGGCACAGTGCAGGGGACCAAACACAAACTGGTGACCGAATTTTGACTTGGAATATTACCGTTCGTTAACTTTAAAATATTGAAAAATAGGCAATCTTTAGGATGAGAGCGCATCCCTTTTATATAATTGTGACAACTTTTACTAATAATATTTGGAAAGCTTATTAAATTACCTTTTAGAATATATTAAGTTGGATGATCAGAATTTTATTCAATTGTCCAAATTTTGACATGTGATATAAACGGTCCTTCCCCTTAAAATTGGCCATGTTTAGGATGAGGGTGCACCCCTTTTTATATGACTGTGCCAACTATTACTAATAATATTTGGAAAGCTCATTCCATTCCCTGTCGGAATTTATTTAGTTGTATGCCAAGAATTTTGTAAGATAATGCAAAATTACACCTCAATTCTTAGCTAAAGGAATGGATAACAAAATAATATATTCTACTTTCATTTGATACAAGTAACGTTGGATTTTTTTTTTGGTTGATAAAAATAGATGAGTTTGGGCGAGTGTTGTCTTTATTCTGAATAGGTTGCCAACAAACAGGTTGCCAGCTGAAAAGGTTGATTACTTTCAATTATTTTCAGGTTAAATTCATGATACAAGAATAGCTGCGCATTCACTTACAGTGCAAATGAACACACTTGACCTTTGCCTGAATATGGCGGGTTGGGATGGCCTAGTAGTCTAGAGTGCCGCGCTCCGACCTCTAGCTGGCAGGTCACCTCTGGCTTGCGACTGTGGTTTCGATCCCTGGTGTGTGCGTATGTGGCATGGAGATTAGGGCGCCTTCTGAACCTCGAGGGTTTCCTCCGGGTACTCAGGTTTTCTCCCACTGCTAAAGACCCCTATGCGCAAGCGAATTATTGAAATAAAATTAAACCATATGTTAGTCCCGAAATGACCTAGTTTGTGTCGAGTGGACTCCACGTTAAACCCCATTACTCTCTCTTTTGCCTGAATATCTCTAAAACGCCCCACTGCGGACTGATTACTACACACACACTGAGCCTCTGGATTACTGTTTACGGCAGTTACGACCACATCCCATTCCACCTCTGACGATTTGTTTAGGCCTTCAAAGCACGTGGTTTTAACATCAACACTACAACAGTTCTACTCACCATTATTGTGTTAGATTTAGAAATTTCCCGCTACGGCAAATGGGCGGTTGCCTGCGGTAAGATGTCTTTCCGTGAGCTTCAAAATCTGCTTTAACTTAAACAAAATGGAAAATAACCAAGCGAAATCTGGTCTTGCGTCTTTACCCCAAATTCCTTCCCAGTTATAGCGAAGACCATAGAACTAAATACAGTATTTAGTTCTATGCGAAGACCGACGGACTACGGGTTCTACGATGAATATAGTCGTGGATCTATCTAACGCGAACAACTCACAAACGTCAAGTAATTTAATTTGTTATTTTCGTCTGATGTAAATCAAAAGGAAAGGAATTTAAAACGGCAATTTCATATTTTTAAAATATATCAAAATAAAGCCTTAAAATAGATGGTACCTATAAACAGGCCTACCTTGTTATTTAAAGAATAATCCTATTAATCCTATAATTCACTATTGCCAGTTGAGAAATTGGCAAAATATCATTTTCAACTTCAAATTCAAACGTTTGAAGATTGCCATTGCATGGAGGGGAATGGGGAAACAAGGGAGGTAATTGTGTTATTATTTTCTGTGTCAGCCATTTTAATCCCTCTGAAATATTGCCCATGATCGTATGATAGTGAGTTGACAACCTATTGAACAAAAGACATAGAAATAAATATGTTTTGACTTTCTTGGAAAATATGAAATTCACGCTTTAACATCTCATCAATCATTGACAGACGTATGATTGTTGCAGTACCTGGATCGATTCTCCATTTTAATTATAGCTGTCGGTTCCTCATACCCTACCATACACTTATTTGAAATGAAATAGGGTTTAACGTCCTACTTTTCTGCACCTAACCTGGGCTAATGGAAGATGGGCATACGCTATACAGTGTGCTAAGAGAGAAAATTTGCCCGGGCAGCGGATGCAGAAGGCCTACTCTTATATCAAATTCCAACTATCAAGGGATCTTTTATGTGCACTCCAATGTGTACACGGGACCTCAGGTTTTTTTCCCATCCAAACGACTAGGCAGCTGTCCTTGTCAGACCCTCCTTCTGCATCAATGACAAGGGGAAATCACGCCGGAAAATCGAGATGAACTTTCTCGGCCAATGCAGGGATCGAACACCCGACCTCCAGGCTAGAGAACCAGCTCCTTATCCACTTTTTTGAATTTCGACTGTCATTTCCTTAATGTGCGTGGCTAGGTGTAGTTCAGCTCTGAACGTCGGTCTATTACACTCACCCTGAATGTTCAGGGACTGTCCCATTGAATCAATGTCGAAAATAATTGCCGCCCCAGTCAATTTTACTGGGCAACTTATCACTGCTAAACGACGGGGTGTCAATCCGTGTGAACGCCTGTACAATGAAAAGAAACATCTTAGTGAGAAAATAAGACCTTCCTTACCCTGCTAGAGTCAGTATGACCGACACAACACGCTGTTAAAAATACGCCCCCTCCTATCAAGTTAACTTTTCGCCGCCATGACACTCTAAATTTAAGTCAACGTCCATATTTAGGAATGTCGGTCATACATGTTTTCTCACTAAGATGTTCCTTTACATTGTACAGCCATTGCTGGATTGGCTTCTGATACTTGAACTTTTGAGGGAGTGTGTCTATTCTTCACGTTCAATCAAATCTATCACAAGTACAGCAACATGACAGTCCTACTTTTAATCTGGGTCTTCCTTAAAACTTTGGACAGTGATTTAAGGTATTAAAAACGGTGATAGTATGTTCATTTCAAAACAGTATTGTTGACATTTTATTCGATTTGATAGCCTCGTTTGTCACACAATTAGTTTTAACTGCAATATTCTGCCATGCACTGGTTAATTGGGCATAATAAAATTGTGAGCCATGATGTAACGTTATGTAAACATATTTGGTCCAGTTTGGCACTCTGTTTTAAGCGTAATGCTTTTGTAACGCAATTAGCGATTGGTTGTTAATCAGACTATAGAACATTCTTTACAGAAGCGACTAGTGGGATTAGCTGTGGGTTTAACCTCCACTCAACAAAACCAGGTCATTTCGGGACTAACATATGGTTTCAACTTTATTTCAATTATTCGCTTGCACGTAGGGGTCTTTAGCTGTGGGAGGAAACTGGAGTGCCCGGAGGAAACCCACGAGGTTGAGAAGGCGCCCCTATCTCCATGCCACATACGCTCACACCAGGGCTCGAAACCACAGCCGCAAGCCAGAGGTGACCGGCCAGCTAGAGGTTGAAGTGCGGCACTCTAGACCACTAGGCCATCCCAACCCCCCAGCTGTAATCAAACTAAACACTGCATGGAGTATGCATTACCTCAGATCCTTTAAAGGCCTATTACTCTACCTTTCTCGGGGGTTTCCCTTTCATGTTACTCTTACGTAAAACATGTTACTGGTTTAAATATTTTATTTAAACAAGAGTTACATGTAAATACATTAAGATATAAACAAATTAATAATATGGTTCAAGAACACAAACTCTTTTAGTACTTTGTATATACATGTACCTGTATGTATACTTTTATACATGCATAAATAAATAAAAAAATAAGTCCAGGTAAAAAAAATTCAGCTCTCCGTATTATATATCATAAAAAACAATAGCATGAATTGAACAACTATATTAATTGTTTAATCACTATCTAATATTTTCCGCCACAGGCGCATCATCAGGACATAACATAACAATATCAATAATGTAGGACATACCATAACAATATATTGTTACATGTATGTTATGTCCTGATGATGCGCCTGATTAAAAAATCAAAAATGATATACTTGTCCCAATTTATACATGTAAGTCATACTATTGTTTTTTGGATAGACATGCATAAATGTATCGACTGAGAGTGAGCGTGAGAAAAGAAAAGATATGGGTTTAATATCCACTCAACACAAATTAGTGCATTTCGGGACTAAGACAGGGTTTTGAATTTTATTTCAAACAACTGTTTGCGCATAGGGGTTTAGCAGTGGGAGAAAATCAGAGAACATGGGTTTTCTCCAGGTCCTCCGGTTTCCTCACATATATTAGTCCCGAAATGACCTAAACCCCATTTCTCCTTCTCTCCCTCTGTGCTTGTAGATTATAAAAAAAATCAAAAAACACTCTACGATATTTAACCAGCATGAGTTCTCAATTGCTTTTGAAGAAGTCCACTTTGTCCAATATGATTTATATCACAAACACCACATGTAAATCTTCTTTGAGTGGCACAAGTAATTATGGAATAAAATTACTGTTTTAATTAAAGCGACATTTTGTTGAGGGTTCCCTCAACGTTTTCAAGCCATTATGGTTTTGTGTTTATTATCATATGCAAAATGTTTTTTATCTCGTGTGAAGTTTCATATGCCTCTGCAAATGACTATTATTACTGAAAAATTTACTACAAACAAGACAGCAGTAACCTTTGTCATCTGCACTTGTATGAGTCTTCATGTGTTGCCCCAGGTTACCTGTTTCTTTAAATGATTTATCACAAACATCACATATATTAGGTTTCTCTCCTGTATGCAGTCGTTCATGTCTCTGAAGATCGTTACTTCGTTTAAACGATTTACTACAAACATCACATGTAAATGCCTTTTCTTTCAAATGAGTTTTCAAATGTTGCCTTAAATTTCCATTGTCGCCGAATAATTTACCACAAAGACCGCATTCATACGGTTTTTCTCCAGAATGACATCTTTTGTGTCTCTGAAGGTCGCTATTTCGATTAAAGGGTTTAGTACAAATGTCACATGTATATCTTTTTTCACCTGTATGAGTTCTCACGTGTTGTGCTAAATTCCCCCTATCCCGGAATGATCTACCACAATGATCACAATTATATGGTTTTTCTTCAGTATGAGTTCTTATATGTCTGTATACGTCGCTGTTAGTTTTAAATGATTTGCCACAAACACCACACGAATATGGCTTCTCTCCTGTATGGCTTCTAATGTGAACTTTAAGATAATGCTTAGAAGTAAATAACTTCTTGCAAACGTCACATTGTACGCGCTGCCCTGAACTTAACAAATCTTTTATTTCTGATTCACTATACTGGCTGAAACTTGTCTCTTGCTTCGAAACAGGCTCATCCTCCTTAACATGGATTTCACAGTGTTTTTCTAAATCAGTTTCTAATCGAAATAATTTATCACACAAATCACACTCATAAACAGTTTCAATATCTTCAACACGAAACTGTTCGTCTGTATCCCCAATTTTCTTTTCGTTAACATCTTCATCACGTTTCTTCTCTTCATTAAAATGAACATGACAATATGCATCGACATCATCAGTTTTCTCTTCTTTAATATGTATTTTATTGTGTTTTTCTAATTCATCAAGTTGTTCAAAAACCTCATCACAAATTGTACACCAATGACATGTTTGAACCTCCTGTAATATATTAAAGTTATAAAATATAAAAGTTATAACATCATTAGTTTCCTGTAATATATACAAAGTCATAACATCATTAGTTTTCTGTAATATATAAAAGTTATAACATCATTAGTATCCTGTAATAGAAAAAGTCATACATATAACATCATTAGTATCCTGTAATCGAAAAAGTTATACATGTAACATCATTAGTTTCCTGTAATAGAAAATAATCCAAACTATGATATCATCATCAGAGAAATAGACAAAACAAGAATACATGCCATAGGTGGAGGTGTAAAACTATTGAAGACATGCAGCTACCTTGATTAATTTATTGCCCAATCATGTATATCAAAGGTATAACATCCACTGGAGACAAACTAACTGCTGTCTACACAGTATAAGGAATAAATATTTATTCAAAATTGCAGTCTGAAGATGATAAAGACGAAAAAAAAGGTGTGACTGCCCCGGGCTGTTGGATATGGAACAATATACACAGAAATAACCAGAGGTCGCAGTCAAGCAAAAATCTGTTTATTTCACACATTTTTTCAAAATAAATGCGGATGTAGTTTGTTCAGTTTATGTGCTTCACGCATTAATTATACACCTCTACTGAATGTAGTCTCCATAGGTTTTTATATTTCCTTTTATTTAATACATAAGTTCATGGCAGTAAGCCTTCTCTACGTACATGTAGCTATCCTGAGACACTCCCTATTTTACCGTATTGGAAGCAATAAAGCTCATTTCATACAAGAGTTTGCATTAGCTAGAACACGATATTATATATTGGCAACATTCATACAATAAAATGTTGGCTTTCACAGCGATAGTTTCTCTTTAATTCCTGTCGAGGTGAAAGAATTGAAATCACTTTGCCGTCAACCATAGATATGATATGCTGTTAACCTGCGGTCGTCATTAGACTAAATACAGTAGGCCTATCAACGAAGTAAATACGCTTAAAATAGGATTGTTCACAAAACAACCTTACTTGGCTTCTATTGAGTATTTTGAGAGACTAAGTCACTTAGATGTAGAGGGCAAAAATGCGAAATTTTGAAATGTCTGCGTATTTCTACGCAACTCGAAATTAATCCACTGCAACCTCTGGCTACAACCCTGTTACTAAAATAAATTATACATTGTATGCAGCATTGAATAAAATTTGTTCATAATTGCGACTAATAGAGTATTTACAGACAAAAAAGAGGGCAACATCACCCCTAGTGCAGGGACATGAGACAAATAGTTAAGAATTGTGGCCATTAGATGACACACACAGGGACAAAGGCGACGACAATATACGTCCACATTATATTGGACATATAAAACAATAATCTCAATACACCGGTATATAAGTATTTAAAAAAAAAAAACTTCGGCAAGATACCGTATACAATGAATTGCATTTGCATTAGTTGCGTATGATATTTCTTTATTGAATATCATAACGGCCACATTTTCGAAGGTAGACTAATCATCGGAATTAATTTACAATCACAATAATTGTCTGGAAATACAATTCTCGTCCTTGCCAACCACCAACATATTATGGTATGCATAGTGAGTCAACCAATGCCTTGTGGACGACTCAACCAATGAGTTTTGATATTTGTGGATGACATAACCAGATTTTTTGTGTGGGTGACTTTGCTTGTCGACGGCTTAACGGAGAGAGAGAAATGAGGTTTTAACACCCACTCAACACAAACTAGGTCATTTCGGGACAAACATATGGTGTTTAATTTTAATTCAATATTTCGTTTACGCATAGGGGACTTTAGCCATGTTAGGGACCCGGACAGGTGACCATACTCCTTGACAGGCTTAATGGTACAGCGCACACATGCTAACCATTAGTAGGTCATCCAACCACCCACGAGTTAAGCCGGGCATTCGTATTATACTTATACAGGGCTGTATGTCTTACCCATATAATTAAAACGGTTTTAGGATGACGGTAGGTTAAGCTCATACTTACCATGATTTCGTGTGAACAGGTCTCCACAGTTACCCAATCTTCAAGTAAACCGTCCTAACTACTAATAAACGACTAAAGTCACGTGACGCGAAACCCCTACTCAATAACACACCATCGACATCGTTCATATAACAAATATATTTTATTTGCTTGTAAATACAGCTAGAGCAAGACGAATAATGGCAAATTGTTCTGTAAACTGTCTTTGCTGCATCGATTGAACGTCAATTTTCACATAAGGGTTAGACTATTTCTCAAAAAGGAAAATAAGCACGAGAAAATCTTTTGTTCTTTTAGAAGTTCATTTCCGTTATACCACATATCCGGAAGTGAGCCTCTAAAACAGTAACAAGAATGTAGTTGTATATTGAATGGAATACCGGATCTATCCGGCCCACGCAATTCATAAACAGTTATTGTAAGCTTCAAAGACGAAAGTATAAAACTATTTATACCGAGGAATATTTAAAACAATCCGATATAACAATTTCACACTTCATACATTTATTCACACACACTGCCCTGCATTGGAGAGCACTGGATGGGAGACGGTTCTACGCATATTATGACGTCATATCTGTGATTTTGGGTAAGGGTTAGGCTTAGCCAAGGGTTACGGTTAGGACCAGCCCTATTTACATTTCAAGACTTTGGCGAAATCTACAGGTTCTAGCCCTTACCGTAACTCTAACCCACATTCTATAAATGGCGTCATATATGTGCTAAAGTGCGTAGGACCGTCTTCGATCTGGAGGGATGTCAGCTGTTTCGTAACCTGGCTGTTTCGTACTTAGTTCATTCGTACCTCACGCGAGCTGTTTCGTACCTTCGGTAATTTCAAGTTTTACACGTACTTAAACTTAAGCTTCCTCACATGAGCTGTTTCGTACCTTCGTTAATTTAAACTTTTACAATGCACTTAAGCTTAACCCTCCTCCTTTTGCACCCGGGCTTGGGACCGCCACTGGTGGAGTTTCTTCTATTCTATCGACGCTATCGTGCTAAGTTAAAGTTTAAATTATTTTCTTCTTTTGTGTTGTGCTTATATTCTATTGTGCAACATGAGCGGCAGTTGGGTCGTAAACAAACGCACATAAGATCTTCTTAAAAGGGAGCTGGCTGATATCTGGTTCTGTGCGTATTCCCCCCACAGACTAAAAATACGATCCTGGTCTAGAGTGTGAATGCGTTGATATCTTTGTAACTTCCCCTCTGACACAAGCTTTATCTGTAACGGCAATATCGATGCTTCATTATGCAGCAATCTACAGAGCAGGTAAAATGGAGGATTGGCAATAACTGCTTGCGCCGCCTAATCAACACCAGATTAAATATTTTTCAATCTCTTTTTAACCGTTTTAACAATCGCCAATCAATTATTGTCAAGAATAAGAATCACTACTCACTCGCTTAATGAGTTCAGTAATCAACACCAGATTATAAACAACAAAGGCAGATCGCGGTGTTTGTTGGTTTTTTTTTGCCAACTTATATTTTTAAATTTCTTTCAACATATTTAAAAAAAAGTACAAAGCTGTTTGGGGTTCTATTTCTGGTTCAGCAGCAATTTTTATAAAATTCGCGCAACAAGCAGCCATCTTTGTTTTATAAAGTTCGCGTTGCAGCCATTTTTATAAAAATTTTGTAGTGGTTGGATATTATTAAGTCGTCGTGTTTCAACATTATTTCAACAACACGTAGGAAAAGATATGAATCAATCTGAGGTACGAATCATGTTCAAACTTTATTTCAACAACACGTAAAAAAAGGTACGAATCATGTTTCAACTTTTTTTCAACAACACGTAGGAAAAGGTACGAATCAATCTGAGGTACGAAACGAGGTACGAAACGAGGTACGAAAGAACTAAGTACGAAACAGCCAGGTTACGAAACAGCCTGCCACCCGATCTGGAGACATGTCAATTTTATCGTTGGTTTAAAATGAAATGTAAAATGATTTTTTTTCTGTGTTTATTGAATAAAAAAATTAGAATAAGTGGTGTTATTTAGCATAAATACAATTGTTCTTTGGCTTTATTCGAAACTAAATCTGTAGACATTGATAATGATTCATAATCTATTATCTTATTTCTGAGTTATTCGAGTTGGCTAGATCTACGTCCTGAATCCATATATCACTATCTCCATGTTGTTCCGGAAATGAATACGAGAATTTGACAGAAAGAGGTCAGCGACTGCTGCCTTCTGAACATAAAACTGAACCGTTTGAATTTTCTCTGAAACTGTAAACATAAACACTTGATGGCGACAGCATCATAATGGTGAGTGGTGATTTGACACGAAATGAAATAGATTTTAACATCCTGTATTTCTCCGCCGTCCGATCTAGTGAAGACAAAGGAAATTTTGCCCAGATTTACATTTTTTTTTTTTAAACAATATTTTATTCAGGTTGTCTGAATGGGATTGGGGAACAGGCTTAGCCTATGTAAAACCCCTCTCCCTAAGTAATTTGTATACATATTATTAATGAAAAATGGGTGTATATACATAGTTAAAATGGCAAACACATACATATTATATAAACATAATAAAATGGGTGAAAATGTACAGTATATATAGTAATTAATAAGTATACATATGCAAGCAAAGTGAGGATTATTTGATAATAAACAAAATTAGATAGACTAGCCAAGATTATACATTAAAATATTACTTGATCGAATTGAGTTTAGAATCTGTTTGACATGTTAATGAACTTATGGACCTGGTTAAAAATATTAGTATTAATTTCTAGACTGTAGGTTTTGGAACCGAATAAAAGACAGTTTATATTTTTAAAATCATATTGTAATTTGTCAATGGTTTCTGTTCGTGCATTTGAATGTAAGGAACATCGCAGAAGGTAATGATCAGGATCTTCAAATATGTGACCGCAGAGGCATGCGGGACTGTCGGCAATGTGTCGAAGAAATTTATGACCCTGCAGGTCAGAGCATCGAAGTCGTAATTTACAGTGAATTATTTGAGATTTCCGATGGCCATTATAATAAAACGAAGGAACTTTGATATCAGATTGGGATAGATGGTCGGAGAAAATTTTCAGAGATCTAGAATTCCTTGCATCGGTACTGAGTTTATTCCACTCTCTTATACTTGATGGGATGAACGATTTAGAAAAGATTTCAGTACGACATCGAATTTCTTTTAAATTGTCTTCATTACGAAGGGAATATTTGTTTGGGGGTTCTACATTTATGAGATTCTTAAGATAAGCAGGGGCTAGGTTATTGATGATTTTGTATAGTAGTTTTAATTTATGTCGGTTTCGTCTTTCTTTGAGTGGAATAAACCCAGTTTCTGTGTAGAGGGAGGCATGGCTAGTACCCTTAACTGCCCCGCAAATAGTGTGTAGTGCGTCAAGCTGTAAGTATTCAAGGTTATTACATAAGTAGTCAGTGCATCCGTCCCAGATAACATCGGCATAATCAAAGTGCGGTAGAATAAAGGAAGAATATAGGGTATGTAGCGATTTTCTATTTAGACGATATTTCAAGGAGCGAAGGCTGTTTACTAATTTTGATACTTTACTAATTATACTATCGATGTGACTGTTCCATTTGCAGTTGCTTTGAAAGATAAGTCCAAGGTGTTTATGTTCTGTTACTTCCTTTATTCCTATTGAGTTCATTAAAAGTGGTGGTTTCACGACATTGCGTTTAGTGGAGAAGGTTAAAGTTTCTGTCTTGAGGGGGTTAAAGGTCACTAGCCATGTTTCCGCCCACGTATTTATTGTTTCAAGATCTTTGTTTAATGTAAGTGCGCATGCCTCTGGGTCATCTATTTTTAGGTACAGAGATGTATCATCAGCAAAAAGTCGAATGTTCGATTTTATATTATTGACAATGTCGTTTATATATAATAAAAATAATAATGGTCCCAGTACGCTTCCCTGTGGGACACCAGCGGGGATACCCCTGGGGTCAGAGGATATTCCGTTTATGATAACACATTGTTGTCGATTTTCAAGATAATTCTTGAACCATGAAAGCAGACCTCCTCTGACCCCAGCAGCCTCCAGCTTATGACAGAGCCCAGCGTGCCAGACTCTGTCAAAAGCCTTGCTGATGTCACAAAAGACGATCCTAGTATGTTTGTTATGATCGATGGCTTGACAAAAGAAGTGATTTAGATCTATTAGTTGGTAGATAGTTGAGTCACCCGGAAGAAAGCCACTTTGGAGTGCTGTTAGTATTGAATTGTCCTTGAAGAAGTTAAAGACGTGTTTATATATTATTTTCTCAAATATTTTTATAATAATACTTAGGAGGGAAATGGGTCTGTAATTGCTGCAGTCAGTTGGATGTCCTTTTTTGAAAATAGCGATGACATTTGCAAATTTCCATATCTTTGGAATAGTGTGTGTATCTAGAGAAAAAAGGAAAAGTTGACATAAGGGATTACTAATCTCATTAACGATATATTTTAGGATTTTAGAACTAATTTCGTCTGGGCCTGAAGCTTTTGATGTATCTAGGCTATTTATTATGTCCTTAACTTCTCCAGGGGTTGGTACAATCGAGTTTAGGCTATTAGTATTCATATTTGGAGGGGTGGAAGAGTCTTATTGGTACTTGACAGTTCAGTTTGTTGGATAAAGAAATTATTAAGGGCATTGGCTTTATCGGTGGGTGTAAACATTGTATCATTTCCAACTGTAAGTGGTGGAGGTTCGTTTGAAGATGCAGCCTGTGTCTTGGTGTATGCGTTAATTAGATTCCACCATTTTTTAGTGCCAAAGTTTCCTTTATCATTAATTTTTGTGTCAATATTCTCAAAATATTCTTTTTTACATTTCCTTATTAGGTTTACGTAGTCATTTCTTATTTTACGAAAATTTTGCCAATCAGTTTCCAAATTTCTTTTTACTGCTCTCTTATGTAATCTATGTTTTTTCTTTTTCATTCTTCTAATGCTGTTATTCATCCAAAGTTTATCGTTTTGCCTAATAGTTACTAGTTTGTTTGGTATATTATTTTTTGCTATAGTGATCAATTTGCTAGTAAATTGGACACAGGATGCATCGATATCAGAACGATCAACAAGATTGTACCAGTTAGTGTTTATTGTTTCTGTACGTATACCCTCAAGGTTTGTGTTTTCGTAATTCCATATCAATCGCTTGAAGCATTTTTGTTTAGGAACAGTAAATGAAAGCTTACAAAATACTGGGCAATGGTCGCTGCAGAAATTGTCTAGCACATCACATTCATCTGAGCGTAATGTTGAACTTATTAAAATCAGGTCTAGTAAGGAATTTTGTGTACCGGTTTTGCTAAAATGGGTTGATTTATTTATCAATTGAGTCAGGTCTAATATGTTAATTGCATCGTGAATGAAGCTGGTTGTTTTGGTATTCAAGTCAATATCAAAATCTCCTAAAATTATACACTTATCAATAGGATCGGTTATAGCTTGTTGAAAAGAATTAAAAATCATTTGATTGAGATTGGATGATGAAGAGGGGGGTCTGTAGTAGTTACCAAGTAAAAACTTTTTATTATTAGAGTTGATCTCTATCCAGATTGATTCAATATTAAAATTTTCTAAATCATGTCTACGTTTGAATGATATGGAATTACGAATATATATTATCACCCCGCCACCACGATTATTTCTATCTTTCCTGACGGGCAAATAGTAATTAGATAAAGCTATAGATTCAGATGTGATGTTTTTGTCAAGCCAAGTCTCACTTAATGTTATTATATCATGGCTAGTTAGTTCAGCAATTATCAAATCATTTACATTGCTACTATCAAGTCCCACTCTTGTATTAATTTCAAACTGTTAAGGCATACTTTACATGCAGAGCAGTTAGGACTGACAATTGTTATTGGTGATATTAATATCGATATATATCAGTTAATTTGAAGGTGAAAGAATAAGTGTAGCCTATGCTTATTGATTGCGTTATTGATTAAATAAAAAAAACGTATAATCCTCATACTATATTTTCTTAATGCTTATTTCCTTGACAACTTATCTGATGGTGTTTTTAAAAAGAGATTAATTGCAGCCTTGTCTGCGCAATCAATGTTAACAATTTTCCTCATCCTTTTATAAAATAAATAAACTTCTATTAAACAGGAATTATTTCTCCTGAACAATTAATTATTTTTTGTCATTATTGTAAAGTGACGTCGAAAATTATAGGCATGGTAGTTGTACCTTGGTGTGCCTGTTTAGTTTTGGCATGTTTTGAACATTTTATACCAGACATTCTTTTAATTTCATTTTATTGAAGCTCCTTCATTTTTTATACTTTTATACACCAATTGTCGGATATATCAATATTTATCGCCAGCCCTAGAAGAGCAGTCTGACTCAGGGTCGGCTTTTCATCCCATTCAAATGACAAAACTGGGTGGCTGAATGTTTAACCCGTGCTGGTTGCATCTTAAGGTCTATCGTCGAGTCAAGTGGCATGGTTTTGATGCACTGTCTGTACATGTATGTGACAAGGATGGTTTCGCCAGGTTCCCCCGCCCCTCTACTCTAAAGAGTCATATGCAAGCAAATTAATGAAAAATATCAATAGAAAATTAAGACAAATCATTGCTAGAGTGACAGGCACTAGATGAATTTTACCTTATGTCTTGAAATGTCCTTCCATGTTTTATAAAAAACTTGTCATTTTATAAATATCAATTCATGAAAAAAAAATACTCATAAAGACTGTAATTTTGTTTCAACGTAAGATAATGACATTAACTTGATAATAAAGGCGCATTAAAGCTACACAAATAATAATAATATCGATATTCAGAATTTCTGTGACTTTCCCTTTCAGAGTTATCTCCCCTATGTTGAAAACCTTGTGAACCTTGATACAGGCTACCGAAAACCTTGTGCACAAGATAAAAGCTATATATTTTAAAATGGATTTTTTGGGGTCGTAAGAGGATGAACCATTGAGATTAGATTGTAACAAGGATCTTAGATCCGGATCAAATTTGCTCAATATCTAATTTTCCCTTTTGGGCAATTTACATCTAATAATTGCATGGCTATGTGTAATGATTAATAATAATAATTTATTCTTTATGAAGTGCCCCAAATACAGCTAAAAGATACCCCATAGCACCAATACAATTGGACTGAAATTGTCAGCATATTCCTTTTACATTATCTAGTTGTTAACTATTATAGTGAGAACTGTCAGTTCTTTATCTAATTTCCCATAATGTATCTTTAAAGAACAAGAGTATATAATATGGGTGGATGAGCTCAGGCAGGGAATAAGGGCTAGTGGAATCATGTAAACACAGAAAAGTTATGCAATATAGTTTAAATTCTATTCATACAATAATTTGGTCATAGGATGACATACATGTAACGATGATGTTATAACTTATATATTAAGAGAGACTAATGATGTTGTAACATTTATATATTACAGGAAACTAATGATGTTATAACACTTCATCAGTGTACAACATGTGAAGAAATTTTTCAACAATTAGCTGAGTTAGAAAACCATTACAAAGTCCATGCCAGGGATGAGAAAACTGGTGATGTAGATGAATATTGTCATGTTAAATTTATTAAAAAGGAGAAAACTGATGACGTAGATGAATATTGTCATGTTAAAGAAGAGAAAACTGATGATGTTGATGAATATTGCCATGTTCATTTTGAAGAAGAGAAAACTGATGATGCAAATGAACATTGTCATGTTAAAGAAGAGAAAACTGATGATGTAGATGAATATTGTCATGTTAAAAAAGAAAAAAATGATGATATTGAATCCATTTATCAGTGTAATTTGTGTGATGAAGAATTTAAATCTGAAAATGATTTAGAGAATCACTGTGAAAGACATATTAAAGTGGAGGAGCCTGTTTTACATCATGGTGAAAATGTGGAGAAAAGTTTAAGTAAGAATAATGAAAAAGAGGTTCACAACCCAGAAGATTTTAAAAAGTGTGACTTTTGCAGCAGGACATTTATCAACAAATATTACTTACAAAATCATATGAAAAACCATCCTGTAGAGAAACTCTGTAAATGTGATGTTTGTGGTAAAGTGTTTATTAACCAAGATTACCTTCAAATTCACATGGAACGTCATACTGAAGAAAAACCTTATAAATGTGATGTTTGTAATAAGTCATTTAATGACAGCAGTGATCTGCAGGAACACGCCAGGATTCATTCCAGGGAAAACCCTTATAAATGTGATGTTTGTAGTAAAGCATTCAATAGAAATATTTTTCTACAAAGACACATTAGAACTCACACTGGAGAAAAACCATATAAATGTGATGTTTGTGAGAAATCATTCGCTCAAAGAGGATCACTACAGAGACATAGCAGAATTCACACAGGAGAAAAACCCTTTACATGTGATGTTTGTAGCAAATCATTCAGTGATAGTAGTGGTCTGCTCCAACACAGGAGAGTTCATACTGGTGAAAAGCCTTTTAAATGTGATGTTTGTAGTAAATCATTTACTCATAATAGTGGTCTACAGCAACACAGGAGAATTCATACCAGAATAAAACCTCTTAAATGTGATGTTTGCAGTGAATGGTTCTCTGATAGTATTAATCTGCAACAACATTCAGAGATTCATACAGGAGAAAAACTTTTTAAATGTGATAGTGGTGATCTGCAGCAAGACACAAAGGCTCATACTGGTGAAAAGACTTTTAAATGTGATGTTCGTAATAAATCATTCACTGATAGAAGTGATCTACAGCGACACACAAAGACCCATTCGGGTGAAAATACTTTTAAATGTGATGTTCGTAGTAAACCATTCATTGTTCCTACCACTCTACAGCAACACAAGAGAAACAATAGAAAACCCTGTAAATGTGATGTGTGTAGTAAATGGTTTAATAAGAATTCTCATCTGCGAATACACATGAGAATTCATACTGGGGAAAAACCGTATAAATGTGGCATTTGCAGTAAATCATTTGTACGAAGTGGAGGTTTATTGGATCACATGAGAATTCACACTGGAGAAAAAGCATGTCATTTTAAGTGCAGCGTTTATAGTAAATCATTTACTAGAAGTAGTTACCTGAAAAGTCACATGAGAATTCATACCGGGGAAAAACCTTACAAATGTAATGTTTGTAGTAAATCTTTTAGACATAGTTTAATTCTACAATCACACAAGATCATTCATACTGGATTAAAACCTTTTCAATGTGATGTCTGTAGTAAATCATTTGGTCGGAATAATACTCTACAAGTACATGTGAAAAATCATTCCAGAGAAAAGGGCATGTAATGTCTGTGGTAGGAAGATTGAGAATGATTTACTACAAACATCACATTCTCAATCAACAGTGGAGGAAAGAAAAACCCTAATAAATAAACACGATATATTTAAATCATTCACAATCAACCGTGGAGGAAAAACCATAATAAATAAACACTAATATATTTTACAACTGTAGACCTCAGTCACCAGAAATTAGAAAGTTAGGATTTGAATTCTTAACATTTTAAGATGATATTTTAAATCATTATTTTAAGATTTTATGTGTTCATGTATTCATTTGGGTCACAATTTCATAGGATACCTGAAAATTAGGTTCGCTTAAGGTACATGTAAGGGAAATCAATGCTTGGTCAACATTAACTAAGTATTCTTGTGTACATGTATATATGGTTTTGTTATATTTTCATATTTTATCATTGCTTGATAATGACTGAGAGAGAGAGAGAAATGGGGTTTAACGTCCACTCAACACAAACATATGGTTTAATTTTATTTCAATAATTCACTTGCGCGTAGGGTCTTTAGCAGTGGGAGGAAACCGGAGTGCCTGGAGGAAACCCACGAGGTTGCGAAGGCACCCCTATCTCCATGCCACATACGCTCGAAATGAGTATCGAAACCACAGCCGCAAGCCAGAGGTGACCGGCCAGCTAGAGGTCGAAGCGCGGCACTCTAGACCTCTAGGCCATCCCAACCCCCCCTAATGACTAGAGAAGTCTAGTTGAATCATGGCTCAATAATATGCAGTAATTGTATTTCATAGAATTGTCACCTGTACATTCCAATGCAATCATTAAATGGTTATATACATGTATGAAGTCAGAATTTCATTGTCTGTGGTAATGATGATGTGATACAATATTACATGTATATGATGCACGCTGTAGACCAAACTGATCCCACAGTGAATATTCGTTTGGCCGCTGCAATCACTGATAAGCATGACATCGACAAGATTTAATGAGTTCGGCATATTAACTTTTTTACTGATACTCCGACAAATTAAATTCTCAAACATTTTTTTTGAAGTATAAGAAAATGAAATAAAGACGTTTGAAGTATTTGTAGTTAAAAAATATTTCCTATTTAGTGTAAATGGGTATTAAAATGAGTAAAATGCATCATTTTACCCGAAGCAGTTAGGTGTTATGTAAACAATGCTGACGCCACCTTAAGTCAATGCACATGTTTTAGACAGTCATCTGTGATAGAGATAATTCGTAAGTAATTCTCGGTGAAACAGATTGGCTGTAGACATTTGTGAATGGTAGAAATAAAACTTTTATAAAATCTCAAGTTTTATAATTGTATATACATTGTATATGCAATATGCAGGCGCGGATCCAGAGGGGGGGTCCAGGGGGTCCGGCCCCCCCCCCCTGCTCAGACTTGAAAATTTTTTATGCGATTTTATTGGCGATTTAGACCTGTAATTTTGGAAATTACCTTCCGGAAATACGTCAGAATGAACCAAATTGAATCTAATTTACCAAATTTAATCGGTTGACCGCAATTAGTTAAGCAATTATCAAAGCTAGACCCCCCCCCCCCCCTGCAAAAAATCCTGGATCCGCGCCTGATATGGTTTGAATTTGACTGTCTGTGATAAAGTCAATGTGATACAAGATTATATGCTACATGCTGTAGCGATCCATGAAGTAGGTCAGGCAAAGTAATGTACAGTACTAGTCTGGTGGAAGTATGAAATTAGTCCTTGGTCGGTGTTTTACCGATCAAGAATCGCTCTGTTTTCTCTTATGTATATATACACCGCGGAAATATCGATAATCTGAGTGGAAAAAATGCTGTAGAATTTTAATAGTCAGCATAAATATAAGAACCATGGCGAATTATAGTCCATTAATAATAAATATAGTCTGTCCTTTAAAACTTATAATGCTCGATTTTTCGTCAATATTGGTTATCAAAAGTAACAAAAACCTACCGATACATGTACATCCTAACTGTCCTAAATTCCAGTATTTGAGTCTTGAATCATATCGACACAAATACTTGGCATGTACCGGTATGTACATTACACTTGTGGTGAAATTTGGCTTGATTCCGCGATTTTTCATTAAGATTTGCTTGGCATCCATCGTGTTTCACTCAAAATCCACTGCATTTCCCCAAGAATACATCGCGTTTTGCCAGGCTTCCCACAAAGCATTTGCAAGATTTTCGTCTGCATTTCCCGTCGTCTTTTATACGTGACTTCTCGAGGGCCCTTCACTTATTTGAATCTTCCAGTGGCTATAACGGTTATCTTACGGAATTCATGAATTCAAAGTATGTTAACCTTGGACGGAAAGCTAGAGTCGTACTAATATTGCCTATAATGAATTGAAGGAGTTGTAAAATAGTAATGCTTCTGTGAAAACATGTACATGTTTAATTACACACCAATTTGATTAATAACAAAATGAGTTGAGTGATCGGTTAGGACTTTCAAACGCATGTATGTGCATGCATTACGTGGCCATCGGGCTATAATTCCAATTTTAGATTATATACGATGAGCTTTTACAAATTACTTCATTACTCGCAGCTTCATTTAATCAACCATCTATACTCCGCATAACGGTTTGTCACGTGGTCAGAAAGGCACCGAGAATAGTGTTCTGTTCGACACAGGGACTATATTCTTATTGCTGTATTACTCTACTTATTGGTGGCCCAAAACTATTCACGGTAGGAAATAGCTAACGTTTCATCGAGTTAGTCGGAAGTGTATTACTTCCACGAAGCATTTCACTTTTTTTGTATTTTCGCATGACCGTAGCAAATTGTATAAGCTTTCTGTGGAACAATCAATTTCAGGTAAAAACTATCGGAGTCACATCGAACCAAGGCCCTTCTGAAATGACATCCCGGACAAATACGTCCATCGTACCCTTTATTGATATGATTCGTATTAAACATTTTGAAATTGTAATTAAACCCACTTGTTGGTCTGTTTGAGTCAAGCATTCTCGCCCAAAAGTTTGTTTTGCCTTTTACTCTGGACTCTTAAATTGTTTAACTCTTAAATTAAATTGTTTGTTTAAATTAAGTATTTAATTTAATATTACATGAACATTAAAACCCATTACAATAAAGCGGTTTACAACGTGATATATGAGAGAGAGAGAGAGAGAGAGTGTTAACCCTGCAAGTTTTATTGAATATTTGTTTCATTATATATTTACTCCTTATTACAATGGGGTGGTGTTGAAATGTCGAATGGTTAGCACATGTGTGCTTTGTCATAACGTCTGTCATTGATTCAACTGCCGTGGTTTCGAATCCCCGGTTGTAAGTGACAAGGAGTAGGGTCGCCTGTCCAACCTCGTGGGCTTCCTCCCACTGCTAGAATCCCACATGGCAAAACATTGGGAACCATACAAGTCACATTTAAAAAGAGACAGGTCACAGAAAAAAATAAAATTAGGTTATCACATAAAACGCTATACTGATAACCAAAGTTTGGAACAAATCGAGTCTCACTGCAAGGGTAAGACAGTGTCCGAGAAATGTTCAGACTCGCACAGTCGTAATACCTGCTTATCTGAAATATTAACATGAATCAATTGTGGCGAAAGTCACAAAGCCCCAAAACCCTGGTGGACCCCGGAAACGCCAGACAGGTCATTTCAGAGACAAAAGAAAAGCACCGTATGTCATTCTGTGATAGTACGAATGATAAAACAAAAATTTCAAATGTCTGGAAAATATACATGCAATATGCGGCAAACACTTTTCGAGAAATATCCCTACTCTAAATTATGAATCCCAAACACCCATGACAAATAGCAACAAGGCAGAACAGTTAGCGAAAGCGTTTGCTGATGGCAGAAGCGATAAAAATCACAGTGAAAAATTCTTAAAACTAAAGTCTGAATTTCAGTGGAATAAACCATCGCGTAACCTAGCAGACGAGCATAAAGCCATTAACTTCCCCTTTGCCCTAGGCGGCAAAATTGACTCGGTGACTGGCGAGGATCAAATAAAATATAGCATGTTAGGATAACTCCCAATGTCATAACGCAATTTACTTCTAGAATTAATCAATAAATCATAGTCAGAGGGAAATTGTTACAAGCTGGAAAACAGCAACGATAACCCCATTGAATAAACCATTAAAAGATAGCAATGAAACCTGTCCTTGCAGGCCTATTAGTTTGACAACACTTACGGCCGTCGCGACTCTTTGATAAAACACGATATTACCGTGTTTTTTTTTATCGTGAAATTCCGAGATTTACCGAGTGAATATCGAGTGACACGATAGCACTGCCTCGGTGTTGGAAACACGGTGTGACTCGGTGTTTTAATTAAAACATGTCTATGGTCGTTTAATATCGGTAATCACACCTAAAGTAACATATCATTTGGTTTAATCAACATGCCGAATACATGTACATGAGTTAGTCCGAAAATATCACGCCAACTTTTTAATTTCGGTGCCAAAGTGTCTGGCTGGTGGCATACTGTCAATCGTGGTTCAATGATGTGAATTGAAACGTGGCATCATACGTAACTGATTGACAGAAAATAGACGCCCCTTTAACACCAAATTGCTATCTTGTAAATTGCCAGTAGTTATAATTACAGTACAAACAAATATTGACACATTATTGAATAATCAAAACTGTTACGCTATCGAGCCGCAAAGGATTCAATAAACCCCCTTCCCATGCATTCGTAATTTTATGTCTGGTCAAATTCATTTCTCACTTAGCAGTGTTAGATTCTGCTAATAATAAGTTCAACAAAGCTCATTTCAGAAAATTAGAGGGCTTGAGATGGAGTAATCCATTAACCCTTACTGATACATGTATAAACAGCGAATCGAATCTTATCAACTACTGCAATGACATGTCTAAATATGAAAACGCGTAAAGATTCGGTTTTAGTGAGTATCTTACCTTTATCGAAATAAAATCCATAAAATAGAAATCCCCATGCGTATGAATATCGCAACACACCGAACTATAAGTTGTAGATCACGAAAACTGTAAAAATCACAAAAAAATTTCCAATAACGATGCGTTTATCACCTCACAAATATTATACATTGCAGAACACAAGCTTATTTGTATGGGATTGGCTTCAAAAGGACGGAAGTTGTCAATCTCCCTTGAACTCTCGGTATTCCCCGTGAACCAAATGAAGACAAATGTAAATATAGTCTGGCTGCACGATTATTTCAAGACAATGTTCTTTGGTGCGAAGACATGTCTCCAATGTTCAACTAATGATATTGTGGATTTGATTATGTAAAGAGAGAGAGAGAGAAATGGGGTTTAACGTCCACTCAACACAACCAGGTCATTTTGGGACTAACATATGGTTTCAATTTTATTTCAATAATTCGATTGCGCGTAGGGGTCTTTAGCCGTGGGAGGAAACCGGAGTGCCCGGAGGAAACCCACGAGGTTGAGAAGGCGCCCCTATCTCCATGCCACATACGCTCACACCAGGGCTCGAAACCACAGCCGCAAGCCAGAGGTGACCGGCCAGCTAGAGGTCGAAGCGCGGCACTCTAGACCACTAGGCCATCCCAACCCCCCGATTTGATTATGTATTAATGTCTGCCGCATTATGTACATGTAATGAAGAAAATAAAATAAAATACCATACACCACAATATAATAAATAAAGGCCGATTCACAACTGATAAACAATCTGTGCCACATTCAGTCAATAGTTCCAATGTATCCTATTTCTTTTTCTGTTCGGGCCTACGTAAACATTCGTTTATGGCAGCCACTACTGTTTTATATAGGGTTTGGTCTGCCATCTGGGGGTATCTGTGCAAAATATACCTCTGCAAGTATTGTTTCTTTTCCCTATTAATTAATTTTTTTTTTGAACGCCCATTATACGAGTGGGTAAACCTATGGTTGTCCGGACCAAAAAGTTCAGGGTATAACAGTTTTAAAATATTGCACGAAAAATGTGTCACGGTTGCCATTTCACTGTCACTTATTTTGTGGGGTTCCGGTATATCACTGAAGTCTGCAGATTCTGTCGAGGTAGAGGCTTTTATTATATGTGCATTTTCTGCCACGACATCTTGCGACCCCCTTCCACCAAGAAGCTGTAGTATATTATATGACTGGTTTTCCAATAACTTTTTTTGATTTTTCAAAATTTGCATGTTCCGTTTGTTAAAAACTTCTAATTTGCTGTCAAGACTTACTAAAATAGCATTGTTCTCAATATCACTATCAGGGATTAACTGCCTCAATGGCTGAATCTGGGGCTCATCTTGTCCAATATAGTCAAAAAGATCGTGCAAAGTGTCATTTCCAGTGATTTCTGTTGGGTCCATACTTGCTGCCCTTGCTCGATATTCGAGAGTGGCTGAGAGTGGGGATTCGGGACTAGTTGGACTGGCTTGGAGTGGGGATTCGGGACTATTGGATGTTCCGTCCTCGGAAATGATGGCCATTTCGGATTCGGGACGTCCTCTTACCACGGATTCAATGATGGGCGCTTCTGTAAATGTTATTATTCGTGCAGCGATTTTCTGAAAAATAGAAAATACTTCATATTATTTGCAAGAAAGACATGTCTGACATTTCACAAATCAATAATATTATTCTAATTCAAAACGTGACTTTGTATTAGTGGCACACCGTCAATGTGTCTGTAAACACATTGTTGATTAGTTGTCATTCTGATGTTCTAAAAACAAGACTGCATCATCCGGATTTTTCTGTAAATGCTCTGAAAAATCTGAATTAAATTTATCAAATCCTATTGTGAACCTGTGGATAAATTGATTAGACACATTTTGATTCCATTTAATTTTATGATAAGGGGTTGTTTGAATGTCATCACAGATAGTCTCATTCCCATGTTGTATCTGGCAGTTAACATCAAACAACAATGGCAGGTGGTCTGACTCCGTACGAATCCCAACACGAAAGTTTGTAATATTTATGAAAAATTCTGAAGAGACTAGCACGTAAATCGACTACGCTAGCCCCGTTGTATCGGATACAGGTAAATTCGCCGTTTGAATCGCCATTACATCTACCGTTAACAATGTGAATGTTGTTGTAAGCACACAAAGACAACAGTTTCCGACCATATTTATTTACTTCGGTATCTTTAGATATCCTACCCTGGCTAAACGAATCTACATCGTAATCCGCATCATCAAGTCCGGGAATATATTTCACAGAGTCATCATACACAAAATCGTTTAATGTACCGTTACCAGTCCGAGCGTTGAAATCACCCGTTAATACAATGTTTTCAACCGGATAATCACTGCGTACCTTTAATAAATCTTCTTCCAGTAAATCAAATCCGTCGACAGAAGAAGTGTCACGAATTTCTTTCGCTTTCTCGAAAATCAATTGTTTATCCTTCAAATTCTTGAGTTTAACTAACACCGATTTACGGCTGTTATTCAGAAATACTGTATATTCAAAACTAATATTTGGCAATTCAAGCTCAGTATGAACATAATTCCCCACCTTCAGTTCTCTGATGTCCTGTTTGTTTACATCTAGCCCTGTAATAATCATGTTGTATCTCTTGTTGTCATTCTCCATATTTTCTATCTTCTTCTCTAAATCACAAATTTTCTTCTCATTTCTACCTCTTTCTTCTTTCATATGTATATTATCATCTTGTAGGCTTTTCATCTGTACAGATAGGGCATCTACATTGTCAGATATTTGAACCATTCGTTTGTTTATATCGGCGATTTCTCTCACAGAAACCTTGATGTCAACCATTTCACGATGAAGATTTTTGATCGCTTCGAGAATATTCATGTCGTCATTTACTACAGGGTCACTATTTACATTGTTATTTCTGGTTTTGGGGGGGACCGGGATTGCTCTCAATATCCCCACATAGTAATAGCAAGTCAAAGTTACCCCTGTTTTGAATAAACTTAGGATTCTCTTGAGAGAGCGAAAACCGTGTTACCTCCTCGGACGCCATCTTGAAAAACTCTCTAAAGAGAGATTGGAACACCGTAGAGCTAGTATCTCTCTTTTTATGTTGAGTAAGATCGAAATCGATCTTTGGGGGAGACATAGCCCACGGGGAGTCCTAAAGACAGGGGTATTCGCAATACTGTCGAGGCTAGTGTCGAGGCTGATGCTAGCCTCAGACAAAAGGGGTTGTATGCGAATACCGAATGATGGAACAACATTCGTCTTTACCAGATACAAATGCTCATGAAGAGGTCTAAATATGGTGTTAAATGAAAAATGATTGGGAAGTGGAAGGCCCAAGAGTTCCTACTGGGTCATTCCATGTCAAGTGGACCAGTGGTGGGAAACTGACCCCCTCAAAAAAAATCTGGAAAAAATATATGTTGAAGTACATGGTCTAAAACTACCAAATACCAATTTTCAGCTTCCTAGGTCAAATATTGGCGAAGATATCACCATTTGAAAAAAAGGTTGCCAATTGGTAATAAAAATTCTCTTATTTCTGTTAGTTTTTCAGCTCCGTGGTTTATATACTTCTAAAGTGTCTACAACCCCCTAACTTGGCAATATAAAAGAACTGCAAACGTAGATTACCATTCTTTGAAAAAATTTGGGGTAGGGGGTATCCCTACTGTGACGGTTGCCATCAAAGTTGGAAAAAAATAAGCAAGTATTTTATTTTTCATGACTTTGGAGTGCTCTACAAAAATCATTGTTGTGTCTAGAGGTCTAAAAATTGCTATATACACTCCCAGACGGTGGAATTTCGATATGGAATTGAATGAATGAATGAATGAAATGTTGTTTAATGGCACGTCAGCACCAACCGGGCTATATTGCGCCAGACATATGGTGAATTTAACGAGACAAATTAAAACAATATCACAGGGGTGTATTCATATATGTAAATAAAAACAAATATCACAGAAAATATGATTAAAAATAAATATATCAATTCCTTTACATATATAAATATTTAGAACACAATATATGATAAATATGTACAATTAAAATTTAAAGTAAAAGTTTGTCTCTTTTAAAAATGCTAACAATTTATCATGTAGCTCCGGTTGGGCAAAAAGCTGACGTGCTGACTGGCAACGGTAATATTTAGTTCGAATAGACTTGAGATGATTGCACTCAATCAAGATGTGCTTCACTGTCAAAGGAACATGACAGTGAACACATTCTGGTTGAGGCTCTCGCTTTAATATGAAAATATGAGTTAAAAAGGTATGACCAATGCGAGAGCGACACAAAACAACTTCATCCCTCCTGCTGGTTTTATAGGAGCTTGGCCAGTCTCCTAAGAGAGGCTTTATGTGATGAAGTTTATTTGTGTCTGCAAGATCCCAAGACCGTTGCCAGCGATCATATATAAAAAGGTTAATGGACGACTTAAAATCGGTGAAAGGTAAAAGAAATTGTGATACGGGAAGATCTAAAGCAGACTTAGCAGCTAAGTCTGCTTGATCATTCCCTTTAATATCAACATGACTGGGGAGCCAGCAAAGGACGGTGTCCTTGCTGTTAAACTCGTGTGATAGTAGCAGACGATAAATATCTGCTACTAAAGGGTGTACAAGCTGCTTATTGTTTATTGCCTGTAAAGAGGACAAAGAATCAGTAAATATTATGTATTTTAAAGATGAAGATGATTTAATGAACTCCAAAGCCTGAAAGATTGCCTGGAGTTCAGCAGTAAATATTGAAGCAGCAGGAGGAAGACGAACAGAGATGGTCTCAGACGGCGTGATAGTAGCCGAAGCTACCCGATCGCCATCTTTGGAACCATCTGTATAAATTGGAGCATAGCCACCATATTTAGACCTTAACTCTCTGAAGAGAGATTGAAATACTGTGGAACTAGTATCTTTCTTTTTGTTTTTAGTAAGATCTAGATCGATCTTGGGAGGAGACACAGACCATGGTGGCGTCTCAAAGAAAGGGGTATTCGCAATGCTGTCATGGCTGATACCTGCCTGAGACAAAAGGGGTTGAATGCGAATACCGAATGATGGAATAACATTAGTTCTCAGTGAATATAGATGTTCATGATAGGGTCTAAATATGGTGTTAAATGAAATATGATGAGGCAGAGATGCAATTTTTGTAGCATACTGCAGTGCAAGCTTATCACGTCTGTCGTGCAATGAGGGCTCGTGCGCCTCGACGTATAAACTCTGCACTGGAGATGTTCGGAATGCTCCTAAACTGATCCTAAGACCTTGGTTGTGTATGGTATCAAGCTCTTTGAGATAAGACTCGCGGGCAGACCCATACACAATACACCCATAATCGAGTTTAGATCTTATTAAAGCTCGATATAATCTGAGCAAGACCTTACGGTCGGCTCCCCAGTCAGTATTTGATACGACTCTCAATATGTTGAGGGCTTTCAGACATTTCTTCTTGAGGGTTTTTATATGAGGGATAAATGATAATTTCTTATCAAATATCAAACCCAAGAATTTTGTTTCATCTATAACTGGTATGGGGCTGCCATCCAGTGTAAGCTCTGGATCAGGATGTAAACCTCTTCGTTGACAGAAGTGCATACAAACAGTCTTGGATTTGGAAAAACGAAATCCATTGTCATTTGCCCATCGTTGAATAGAATTCAAACAAAGCTGCAACTGACGTTCGATTGTCTGCATACTTGTCGATCCATAACACATCTGAAAGTCATCAACATATAGAGAGCCGTCGACCCCACGTTTAAGGCACGTAGGAATTGCATTAATTTTAATAGCAAATAAAGTGGGAGACAAAATACTTCCCTGAGGAACCCCCATTTCCTGAGGAAAGGGGTCAGAGAATATTGAACCCAAGCGTACCTTAAACGACCTATCTTTTAAGAAATTTTTAATGAAGATAGGTAAGCGACCTCGCAGCCCGAGGTTATGGAGGTCGCGCATGATACCATATTTCCATGTGGTATCATAAGCTTTCTCCAGATCAAAAAATATAGCAACTAAATGTTGTTTCTGGATGAAAGCGTCTCTGACGAACGTTTCAAAACGAACGAGATGATCAAGAGTGCTTCTTTGGGACCGAAATCCACACTGAAGATCAGTAATGAGGTTGTTGGACTCAAGGTACCAAACAAGCCTTCGATTGATCAATCTCTCCATGGTTTTGCAAATACAGCTAGTTAAAGCAATCGGACGATAATTAGTAGGATTCGTAGGATCTTTACCCGGTTTAGGGATGGGAATTATTGTGGCTACGTGCCACGAAGGAGGAAAATTACCTTCAACCCAAATCCGGTTATAAAGATCTAATAATATTAAGAGTGTTTGAAAAGGTAAATGTTTTAAGATTTGGTAGTGAATTTCATCTGGACCAGTTGCAGTGTCTCGAGCTCGCTTCAGTGAATCCCGAAGTTCTGCAATGGAAAAGATATCATTGTAGCATTCATCATTATGGGACTTGAAATTAAGTCGCCTTTTCTCCTGTTGATGTTTAATGCCTAGAAAGGCATTGGAGGAGAAATTGGACGATGAATTATATGAAAAAGTACTGGCCAGAGAATTAGCAATATCAGGGAATGTTCTTAAGGTGGTATTATCAACATTGAGATGGTTAACTGATAAAGCACTACTTTTACCTTTAATCCTACGAATCCTATCCCATACCGATTTGGATGTTGTACGGGAATTGATCCTAGAGACGTAATCTTGCCATGAAGACTTTTTTGCTTGACGTATGGTTCTACGGGCCTTCGCCCGGACCATCTGGTATGCCGCAATATTCTCCATGGAAGGATGGTTCTTTAATCGTCTCAGGATGCGATCACGCTCTTTAAGAGCTGATTTGCAATCTTCATTATACCATGGTTTATTGAAACGTTTTGGTTCAGTCGTGGTTTTTGGAATCGCCTGCTCAGCTACATCTTGGAGAATTGAAGTAAATAAGGCCATAGGCTCATCCGCATCTTCTAACTCCTTTGCATCAAAAGAGAACAGACACAACGATTCAAATAGAGCCCAATCAGCCTTATATAACTTCCACCTCTGCGGTCTTTCAACCGGGGAGGGTCCATTATTATCTATTAAAATAGGGAAGTGATCACTGCCACAGAGATCTTCATTAACTCTCCACGTAAAATCCTGAAACAGGACCGGAGAGCAAATGGTTAGATCCAGGGAAGAAAAAGAAGCTGTGGCAGGATGTAGATAAGTAGGCGAGTCATCATTTAATAAGCACAAATTATTAAGATTAATGAAGTCAGCTATTTGATTACCTCTGATATTATCATCGGGGCTACCCCAGAGTGTATGATGCCCATTGAAATCTCCCATAAGGATAAATGGGAGAGGTAGTTGTTCAATCAGGTCATCAAGATCCCCGGGGTTTAGATTTAGACTTGGTGGTAAGTACAGACAGCATAGAGTAACAGGAATATGTAAAGTCACCCTGGCAGCCACAGCTTGTAAAGGAGTGGTTAAGGTAACTTGACTCTGTGGGACATCTCCATTAAGAATAATGGAAACACCACCATGTGCTCTACCATCATCATTGGCAAAATGATGATAGTCAACAAAATGTTTAAATGATAATTTATCAGTTGTTTTTAGATATGTTTCTTGTAAACAAATAGCTAATGGATTAAATTTTTGTATTAGGATTTGAACTTCATTAAAATTTGGTTTAATACCACGACAATTCCATTGGATTATGGAATTAACCATCGTCAGAGATGTTTAATAGGACTCCTGGGATGCTGTTTTGGATTGGGGTCGTGAACATCCACAACAACATCCATCAGGATGTCCTGATTCCCGAACCTGTTATAGGTCTGGACAGGATCATCTTCACCCTTCCTACTACGGAAGGATAGTAATTTTGAACCAGCCTTCGAAGTAGAAGGCTGGTTTTTGGGGGGTTTTGGTGGTTTTCCACCTTTTGGAGGTAGTTTGGGTGGCTTTCCACCATTTGATAGAGGAGTGTCTGGCACAAACTCCTCCGATGCTTCGGGCACTGTAGACGAACTTGTCTGGGTGCCAAGAGCAATAAATTCTGGTTTCTTTGGTAGTGGAGGCTTAGTGGATGATCCTGTCTGCCCGGAAGCTGGCAGGGGCAACTCAGTCTGACAAGCAACGGAAACGGTTTTTGGCTTCGCTACATTTGCAAACGAAGTTGCAAATACAGGCAATGGCGTGGCAAGCTCAACCAATTTCCGCGCTTCAGGGTAAGAAATATTTTTTTCTGTTTTTATCTGTTGCACCTGTTTCTCTTTTTTCCACAAAGGACACTCTCTTGAATAAGCAAAATGAGCTCCTTTGCAATTGGCACAGTGATGTTGGAGTTGGCAGGATTCACTTTCGTGGCCATCTTGGCCACATCGTGCACAAATTGGTTTTCCCTTACATACATTTTTGCTGTGCCCAAAGCGTTGGCACTGAAAGCAACGCAATGGGTTTGGAATGTAAGGGGAAACTGGAATTAAGAGGAATCCAGCTTTTATTGTTTTGGGCAGTTCTGGTTTGTTGAATGTCAGGATATAGGTGTTAGTTTGGATGATGTTACCGTTACGCTTGATAGAAATGCGTTTTACAACTGTCACACCTTGCGAGGAGAGATTTTCAAGCATCTCTTCCTCATTGCTACCTTCTAAATCCTGAGACCTAATAACACCTCTAGAGAAATTTAGACTATTATGAGGTGTTACCTTTATAGGAATGTCCGCTAAAGTTTTTGATTTTAATAAACATAACGAATGTTGCTCTTTAGCGCATTCAACTAAGAGAGTACCATTCCTCATTTTTTTAACGCTTTTAGGTTCACCAGATAATCCGGCGAGACCCTTGGCAATTAAAAAAGGAGATTGTTTACTTAATGAGGTTTCATTTGTACTCTCAAGAACCAGAAACCTATACCAAGTTCGGGAAGCTTTACTTGAAATATCAAAAATTTCGTCTGTCGGTCCGCGTTTCGGCGGACGGGGTTTTTTATTTTGGGAAGCCATTTATTAAGCTTTAAAGATTCATCACTGGCTGCTCCCCAATCACCAAGGATTGCAACATCCGTACAGGCTATTGCGCGGATGTCCAGCGCTGGCGCCCAACGAGAACAACCAGTGATATACTCAGACAAAGTAAAGAGGAAACCTTGTGCTTTATCCGATTGACCCAAGCCGCTGCTTTTGAGAAGATGCTACAGGACACAAAGGTTTAACTGTACTAAACTAATAACACAGTAAGAGGAAAAACAAATCATCTTCTCATCAACTACCACGACCAGAGCCGATTGATCAGAGTGAGCCACACTGACCTCCCGTCTAGGTGAACCACGGGCCAAAGTAATGTGTTGCAGAGAAAGGGCTCGCAAGCCAAATCCCCACTCAATTACCAGGATTCCACTCTCCACCGACACGGGTCGCAACGCACGGCAAACACGCTGCCCCATTACAGGGATCCTTTTAGTCGCCTTCTACGACACGCAGGACATACGAAGGGTATATTCTTATCACCCCCTACACCCCAGGGGGGGATATGGAATTGAATATAGGACCATATGATTTTATATCCCATAGATATCAGGCCCCAAAGTTGGTTTCCCGCCAAAATCTCGTGAAAATGCCTAATTTTGGTTGCCATTTTGGTTATGTGGGACAAGTGGCAAAATTTTAAAAGGGACAGGAAATGAATCTTCTGTTACCCTTAAACAACATATCAAAAATCCAAAGTTGGCCCGTGTTCTTTGATATTTTTAATTTTCATCAGAAGTTTGTAAACATACATGTGTTTTTGCCGATTTTCGCATTTTAATGAAAAATTGCCTTTTTATGATCTCTGAAAAAAAGCTTCTAAATAGGTTAGACCTACCAAATCCACCATTCTAGATGAATTTTGTGCGTAGATCACGGATATAACATCAGTTCTGACATAGGATGTAGCAGTGAGCTTTAATTTCACCTTCAAAATGCAACTTTTCGTTATTACAGGTACAATGAAGGAAAATTAATGAAAAGTTTGGTTTTCAAGACCAGTTTTTAATTACTACTGGATGATGTACTGTAGTCAAATTTACAAATCTAGGAGAACTTTTTACGTAGATTACGAATATGACATCAGTTCAGGCATAGGATATGTTGTTTTAATTTTATTCTCTCTTCAAAATAGGAAAAAATAAGGAAAATTACTTTTTCTTCTACTATTGATGAGAAATGTTATAGTTTGAAGACTGGTTTTTAATTACTTCGAAATGTTAATAAGGTATCAAACTGACCATTCCAAGAGAACTATTTATGTAGATTACGAATATAGCAACAAACTAACCGTTTGGAATACCATACTATTTTATTTTAGCTTCGAAATAGATGAAGAATATGTTTCTTTGTACTGTTTGTATTTGGCGCTCCCACAACTCACCTAACTTCTTTTTCAGTTTCCCTTTTGTTTCTAGTCCTAGAGTGCTTAAGTACAGCCTAACCACCCTCTTTAGAATGACCCCACCTGGTACAGGCCTGTACGATTTCTCGTTTTAGACCCCTCCAAACCTATTACCCCTATGCCTCCACTCGCCTTTTACTGTCTTCCACAGAAATTTTCTATATAAAGCCCATCTTCTTTGCAATTTCGTTACTTGGCTCTGAAGTCAATCCTACTACATTCTAACCACAAGCCCTACACATGGATCAGTGTTCCATAGGGCGCGCTTGTGGTGATGAGTGTCACAAACTCCATTATAACTTGGGTACCATTTTCAAATGTTATCTGTATAATTTTCCACACCTGATGCATCTGGTCGTAGTGGTAGACAGTGCATCTTGAGTGAAAACGATCATAAAAAGATAATAAAACTTCTCCCTAAAAATGTTCGCCCTTAAACTTACATACATTGTAAGCACATTTGAAAATGTGTGGTTTCAACGTTCAATTTGCTAGACACCGAAATGTGTAGTTCATCTACGTATGCATGTATTTCGAAGTGAATTCAAATAGAATAATAGAATTGTATATAATATCCTATATGGTTTGTTTGTTGATATATTCGTAATCTACGAAAAAAGTTCTCTTGGAAAGATCAGTCTAATGATTTACTAACATTTCGAAGAAATTAAAAACGGGGGCCCAGTTTCAAGAAATCTTAACTTAAGATAAAATCCAAATTTAGTAGATACTTCAATTTTGATTGGCTAAGCACTAAAATCAATCTAATATTATCCAATTAAATTACTAAAATTTGGATTTTAACTTGGTTAAAATTTCGTGAAACAGGCCCCTGGTCTTCAAACTGTAACCTTTCTCATGAATAGTTGGAAAAAAAAAAGAATTTTCCTTATTTTTTTCCGATTTTGAAGAGAATAAAATTAAAACAGCATAGCCTATGCCTGAACTGATGTCATATTCATAATCTATGTAAAAAGTTCCCCTAGACTGGTAAATTTAACTACAGTTCATCATCCAGTAGTAATTAAAAACTGGTCTTGAAAACCAAACTTTTCATTAATTTTCCTTCATTGTACCTGTAATAACGAAAAGTTGAAATGAAATGAAATGAAATGTGGTTTTATGGCACATCAGCACCAACCGGGCCATATTGCGCCAGACATATGACGAGCTATTCGAGACAAACTAAAAATTAATCACAGTAGTAATCTATATATACATAAATAAAAACAAATATCACAGAGATTATCAATTAAAAACAATTATCACAAAACTTTATGTATATATAATTAGAAAATAACAAATGAAATTTACAAATATACAATTAAAATTTTGTGTAAAAATTTGTCTCTTTTAAAAAGTCTAGTAATCTACAATATAGACCCGGTTGGGCAAATAATTGATTTAAGGACTGGCAACGGTAATGATTAGATCTAATATCCTTAAGATACTTGCACTCAATCAAAATGTGCTTAACTGTCAAAGGAACATGACAGTGTTCACATTCTGGTTGAGGCTCTCGCTTTAATATGAAAATGTGAGTTAAAAAAGTATGACCTATGCGAGAGCGACACAAAACAACTTCATCCCTCCTGTTGGTTTTATAGGAGCTTGGCCATTCTCCTAAGAGAGGCTTAATGTAATGAAGTTTGTTTGTGCCTGCAAGATCCCAAGACCGTTGCCAGCGGTCATAGATAAAATGATTAATACATGTTTTAAAATCTTTATATGGTATTAAAATATTTGATAGGGGAAGATCTAAAGCAGCTTTGGCAGCTAAATCTGCTTGATCATTACCCTTTATATCAACATGACTAGGGAGCCAGCAAAAGACGATGTCTTTGCTGTTCAACTCGTAAGATAGTAGCAGACGATAAACATCTGCTACTAATGGGTGTTCAAGCTGTTTATTGTTAATTGCTTGTAAAGAGGACAGAGAATCAGTAAAGATGATATGCTTTAAAGCTGAAGAGGACTGAATGAACTCCAAGGCCTGAAGAATGGCCTGGAGTTCGGCTGTAAATATGGAAGCAGCAGGTGGGAGACACACTGAAATGGTCTCAGATGGCGTCACAGTAGCCGAAGCTACCCGATCACCATCCTTAGAACCATCTGTGTATATAGGAGCATAATCACCATACTTAGACCTTAACTCTCTAAAGAGAGATTGGAACACTGTAGAGCTAGTATCTCTCTTTTTATGTTGAGTAAGATCGAAATCGATCTTTGGGGGAGACACAGCCCACGGGGGAGTCCTAAAGACAGGGGTATTCGCAATACTGTCGAGGCCGATGCCAGCCTCAGACAATAGGGGTTGTATGCGAATACCGAATGATGGAATGACTTTAGTCTTCACCAGATATAAATGTTCATAAAGCGGTCTAAATATGGTGTTAAATGAAATGTGATTTGGAAGTGATGCTATCTTCGTAGCATACTGCAGGGCCAGTTTATCACGTATGTTGTGCAGTGAGGGCTCATGCGCCTCGACGTATAAACTGTCCACTGGAGATGTACGAAATGCTCCTAAACTGATTCTAAGTCCTTGGTTGTGTATGGTGTCAAGCTCTTTGAGATAAGACTCGCGGGCAGACCCATACACCCATAATCGAGTTTTGATCTTATTAAAGCTCGATATAATCTGAGCAAGACCTTACGGTCTGCTCCCCAGTCAGTATTTGATAAGACTCTCAATATGTTGAGGGCTTTCAGACATTTCTTTTTTAGGTTTTTAATGTGGGGGATAAATGATAATTTTTTATCAAATATCAGCCCCAGAAATTTGGTTTCATCAACAACTGGAAGGCGGTTGCCATCCAAGAAAAGTTCTGGATCAGGATGTAAACCTCGTTTCTGACAAAAATGCATGCAGACAGTCTTGGATTTCGAAAAACGAAATCCATTTTCGGTTGCCCATTGTTGAAGTGAATTCAAACAAAGCTGCAACTTACGTTCGATTATCCGCATGTCTGTAGAACCATAGCACATCTGAAAGTCATCAACATAAAGAGCGCCGTTTGTACCTGGTTTAAGGCACGCTGGGATCGTATTAATTTTTATAGCAAAAAGAGTAGGAGATAAAATGCTTCCCTGGGGAACTCCCATTTCCTGAGGAAATGGGTCAGAGAATATGATCCCAGTCGTACCTTAAATGACCTATCTTCGAGGAAATTTTTAATGAAGATAGGTAAGCGACCCCGTAGGCCGAGGTTATGGAGGTCGCGCATGATACCGTGTTTCCACGTGGTAGGTATCATATGCTTTCTCCAGATCGAAAAAAATTGCAACTAAATGTTGCTTCTGGATGAAAGCGTCCCTGACGAACGTTTCAAATCGAACGAGATGATCAAGAGTGCTCCTTTGGGACCGAAATCCACATTGGAGGTCAGTAATAAGGTTGTTGGACTCAAGGTACCAAACAAGCCTTCGATTGATCAATCTCTCCATGGTTTTGCAAATACAGCTAGTTAAAGCGATCGGACGATAGTTAGTAGGATTCGTATGATCTTTACCCGGTTTAGGGATGGGAACTATTGTGGCTTCATGCCACGAAGGAGGGAACTTCCCATCAACCCAAATCCGGTTAAAAAGATCCAATAAGATTAAGAGAGTTGGAAAAGGTAAATGTTTAAGAATTTGGTAGTGAATTTCATCTGGACCAGTAGCAGTATCCCGAGCCCGCTTAAGCGAATCTCGAAGTTCTGCAACGGAAAACCGATCATTATAACATTCATCATTATGGGACTTAAAATTAAGTCGCCTTTTCTCCTGTTGTTGCCTAATGCCCCGAAAAGCATCGGAGGAGAAACTGGATGATGAATTATATGAAAATGTACTGGCCAGAGAATTAGCAATATCAGGAAATGTTGTTAAGGTGGTATTATCAACATTTAGATGGTTAACTGATAATGCACTACTTTTACCTTTAATCCTACGAATCCTATCCCACACCGATTTGGATGTGGTACGGGAATTGATCCTTGAGACATAATTCTGCCATGAAGATTTCTTTGCTTGACGTATGGTTCTACGGGCCTTCGCCCGGACCATTTGGTATGCAGCAATATTCTCCATGGAAGGGTGGTTTTTTAATCGTCTCAGGATACGATCACGCTCTTTCAGGGCTGATTTGCAATCGTCGTTAAACCATGGTTTATTGAAACGTTTTGGTTCTGTCGTGGTTTTTGGAATCGCCTGCTCAGCTACATCTTGGAGAATTGAAGTAAATAAGGCCATAGGCTCATCTGCATCTTCTAACTCCTTTGCATCAAAAGAGAAGAGACACAAAGATTCAAAAAGAGCCCAATCAGCCTTATGCAACTTCCACCTCTGCGGTCTTTCGACCGGAGAGGGACCATTATTATCAATTATGATAGGAAAGTGGTCACTACCACACAGATCTTCATTTACTCTCCATGTAAAATCCTGAAACAGGACCGGAGAGCAAATGGTGAGATCCAGGGAAGAAAAAGAAGCTGTGGCAGGATGTAGATAAGTAGGCGAGTCATCATTTAGTAAACACAAATTATTAAGGTTAATGAAGTCCGCTATTTGTTTACCTCTGTTGTTATCATCTGGACTACCCCAGAGTGAATGATGACCATTGAAATCTCCCGTAATAATAAACGGGAGAGGAAGTTGTGCAACAAGGTCATCAAGATCTCTGGGATTAAGATGTAAACTTGGTGGAAGATATACAGAGCAGAGTGTTATAGGAATATGCAAAGTCACCCGAACTGCAACTGCTTGTAAAGGCGAGTTGAGAGTGACTTTACTCTGAGGGATATCTCCATTAAGAATAATAGAAACACCGCCATGAGCTCTACCATCACCAATTGCATAATGATGGTAATCAACAAAATGTCTAAAAGACAAAATGTCAGAATTCCTCAAAAAAGTTTCCTGTAAACAAATAGCTAGAGGATTGTATTTTTGGATTAATAATTGAACTTCATTAAAATTTGGTTTTAAACCACGACAATTCCATTGAATAATGGAATTTGCCATTGTCAGGGATAATTTATTGGTGGCGGCTTACCGCCGAGGGTGTCATTACGGACCCCTTCTACGGTAATACCGTCCATCAGATCAACCCCATATTTATTGAAATGAACAATAGGGTCTTGTGAACCCTTTTTGTTCTTTTCGCGCAACTTTGCTAATTTCTTTTGTCTGAGATATATACTTTTTCCTGTGAGGGTGGGATAACCGTAGACTGCGATCCTGACCCAGTGGACCTGGGATCAGGAGTTGCAGCTTTCGGTTTATCCAGCGGCGGCGATTCCTTGCCATTGTGAGAGGAAGTATTGGGAATGATCCCAATAACTTCAGTTTGGGGCAAAGAAGATGAACCCTCACCAGGTAAGGGCAAAGTTGTTTGGATCGAGCTCTCACATGAGAGTGAAGAGCTCGAGACCCCTTTATTTTGATCTGATAGTGTCAAAGTCTTCATTTTTCCTTTATCAGGCCAGGTTATATCTGTCTGAACGGAGATGGATCTAGTGCAAGTTTTAACTGCACCCGCAAAAGATTTCCCTTGTGGTGCAATGGGAAACGATGCAGATAGATCTACCTGTTTTCGAGCATCGAAATATGGTATCTTTCGTTCAGACATGACCTGTTGGATTCTTTTCTCTTTTTGCCATATTGGACATTCACGGGAATAAGCAAAGTGCTTTCCCGTACAATTTACACAACAAAACTCAGCCTGGCAGGTAGCGCTCTCGTGGCCATCATGACCACAACGAGCGCAGGTGTCTTTACCTCTGCAGACGGTTTTGCTGTGTCCAAACTTCTGGCACTTGTAGCAACGAAGAGGATTGGATATGTAAGAATCCACAGGTATGTTCAAATAACCTGCCTTAAGAGTCTTTGGTATGTCGGGACGATTGAAAGTGAGGATGTAGGTGCTTGTAGGAATCACCTTATCTCCTCGACGAATACTAATTCTTTTCACGTGTTGTACACCTTGAGAAGAAAGGTATTCTACCATTTCTTCCTCACTGCTGCCTTCAAGGTCCCGGCAACGTATTACACCTCTACTTGAATTTAAAGACCTATGAGGAGACACCTTAATAGGAATGTCTGCCAAAGATGAAGATTTAAGAAGCATGGTAGCATGCTGCTCTTTGGCACATTCTACTAAGAGTGCTCCATTTTTTAGTTTTTTGATAGCCTTAGGCTCACCGGCTAAGCCAGCTATGCCTTTGGATATCAAAAATGGTGACACTTTTGATAGGTCTTTGGAGGGACTCTCAATTAAGAGGAACCTCGGCCAAGACTTTGACATTTTACAATTACTATTAAATATATTCGAAACGTCGACTGAACTCGGACGTTTCTGTTTATATTTGTTATTTTCCTTAACTATTGGGGTGGGGGGGATTGGGGAATCCATGAAAGTATTTTTTTAAGGTTCACCCCTCGTCGTCCCCCAGGTTACTTCCCTGCCTACCGGGGGGAGGACTAGCGCGGGTAACCAGCGCATGGCCTCAGGGCTCGACGAGGGGTATACTCAAGCCAGAAAGTAAAAAATACTTGTCTAACCTGATTGACCCGAGCCGCCGCCCTGTAGAATGTACTAAGGACACAAAGGTAGATAATTGCTGAGTGAATAAACAACAGAGCATTACACTGGGAAAGGGTACATTCTACAGAGCTACAAACGACCAAAGCCGATTGATCAGAGTGGGCCACTCTGACCTCCCGTCTAGGTGAACCATGGGCCAAAGTAATGTGTTGCAGAGAAAGGGCTCGCAAGCCAAATCCCCACTCAATTACCAGGATTCCACTCTCCACCGACACGGGTCGCAACGCACGGCAAACACGTTGCCCCATTACAGGGATCCTTTTAGTCGCCTCTTACGACACGCAGGACATACGAAGGGTATATTCTTATCACCTCCTACACCCCAGGGGGGACGAAAAGTTGAATTTTGAAGGTAAAATTAAAGCTCACTGCTACATCCTACGTCCGAACTGATGTTATATTCGTGATCTACGCACAAAATTCATCTAGAATGGTGAATTTGATAGGTTTAACCTATTTAGAAGCTTTTTTTCAGAGATCATAAAAGGGCAATTTTTCATGAAAATGCGAAAATCGGCAAAAACACATGTATATTTACAAACTTTGGATGAAAATTAAAAATATCAAAGAACACGGGCCAACTTTGGATTTTTGATATGTTGTAGAAGGGTAACAGAAGATTCATTTCCTGTCCCTTTTAAAATTTTGCCACTTGTCCCACATAACCAAAATGGCAACCCAAATTAGGCATTTTCACAAGATTTTGGCGGGAAACCAACTTTGGGGCCTGATATCTATGGGATATGACATCATATGGTCCTATATTCAATTCCATATCGAAATTCCACCATCTGGGAGTGTATATAGCAATATTTAGACCTCTAGACACAACAATGACTTTTCTAGAGCACTCCAAAGTCGTGAAAAATAAAATATTTGTTTATTTTGTTTCCAACTTTGATGGCAACCCTTACAGTAGGGATACCCCCTACCCCAAATTTTTTCAAAGAATCATAATCTACGTTTGCAGTTCTATTATATTGCCAAGTTAGGGGGTTGTAGACACTTTAGAAGTATATAAACAACGGAGCTGAAAACCTAACAGAAATAAGAGAATTTTTATTACCAATTGGCAACCTTTTTTCAAATGGTGATATCTCTGCCAATATTTGACCTACGAAGCTGAAAATTGGTAATTTTAGGCCATGTACTTTAACATATATTTTTTCCAGATTTTTTTGAGGGGGTGGATTTCCCAATTTCCCCAAAATTGGTCCACTTGATATGGAATGACCCTACTACTAAGCAATAATATAAATTGGGTAAAAGAATAGAATGGCAATCAGGTAAACCCTCATGCTTTAGCAATATGTTACAGTATACAGATATTACATTCAGATGTTTAGTCATACATGCCTTATCATATCTCCTCGAAAAACCTTCCATGTACATCATAATTATGAAATTATTTAGTCGTTCTCAAGATTCCTACAATTAAAGGTTCAGACCAAGTTTAGAAACTAAGAGGATTAAAAGTTACTTAACACTGACGATAAGGGTTAGCTCCGTTAGGGTATATATGGGAGTGAGTCCCGTCTCTCTTTACTCACTCGCACTGTATATACCAGCACCCGCAATAAACGCCAGCTTAAAGTATTCTTTTTCTCTAGGTAAGTCTAAACTACATTTATGTTTATTGTCTTATTGTAATATTTTAATTGTTTTATATATTATGTATGTTATTTTATATTTGAGAGGCAAATAAGAATAGTCTCTAATAGTGAGCATACAATGTCGGTACATTTTAAAGACCACATAGTTAGTATATTATATATGTATAATATATATATACATGTATACGTTAATAACGAAATCGTAGTTTCATTAATAATATCCACGAGCGTATTGGGTGACATATGTAATGTTCCAAGTAGAACTCTACATCTCCCCCAGCTCTATTGGATTATATAGATTACATCTATAATTTATATTATTATAAATATTATGCAACTATTACGCGCACGCATCCATGCTCCATATAAAGGACATTGCATGCACATGCGCTGATTATCGTATACCAGTTTACGTTCATTATATTACATAAAGTAATTTAGCTTTATTACATAAAGTATATATTATATCTATCGACAATGTAGATTTCTTATTGTTATATTAATATGTATTGCTTCATTCATTATTGTGCATGTAATATTATTATATATGACTCACTCGCACTGTATATACCAGCACCCGTAAAAAACGTCAGCTAAAATATTCTTTTCCTCTAGTTTGTAGACGCTCCAGTACCACGATCACCCCTAACGACAAGTATCGTTATAAAATATATATATATAGTATTGCCGTGGACAAGGGTTCCAGTTGCGCATTATCGGAAGACGCCCAGAGGCTATATAATCTTCCCGAGGCGCATTATCTCCGACGGATTATCAAGGTATCCTCGAGTAAGGACGATTAGATAAAGCAGGATATAAAAACCCCCGTTCCCACATATATTCATTGTTTGTAAAATGGGAAGTGAACAGTCGGCAACTAATTCACTTCCCATCAGAGATTAGGTCGAATTAGATGATACATGTATGTACCGTAACCAAACTTGTCCCACAAAAAAGACTTGGAAAATAATAACGCATTTTGACCTACAGTGCAGGACGATTACTGATATATATTTATATTTTTCAGAAAGTTGTGACCTTAACCCAATAGAAATGGTATGGAACATGTTAAAGAGACGAGTCTCTAAAAAAAATCCAAACACAAAAGATGAACTTGTAAAATGTTGTAATGACTTTTGGTTAAACGATTTAACTCAAGACAAATGTATCTCTTTTATTGATCACAATTTTAAAGTTATACCAATTGTAATTTCTGGGGACATACCAAACGTTGTTTTTCGGGAAAGTTCAAGGGGGGGGGGGAAGTATTCATTATTTTTCAAATTTATTAAAAAACCAGAAATTGCTAAAAAAAAAAAAAATCGATTCTTGCAAACCGTGGAGTAAAAATTGACATTACTGCATGTTTTTTTTTACTTATATTGACCTTTATCAAAAGAAATATTTTTAACTATGTGTATGCTTTAATTTTGTTACATTAAATATTTATTAACCTCGTCCGGTAGCACCTTTGGGCCTATAATAAAAATGTATATGTATATGGGTTTAAATAATGGTATTGTTTTTCTTTTATATAGTTTATCTTTTGTGAACAGTGTCCTTTTCAATTTTCAGCTGTACATTTACGCATTTTTTCAGTAATAATTATATACCATTCTGATGTTATGTATATATGTATTGTTTATATTTGATAAACAAATCTGATCCGATATTTGTGTATGTAATAAACTACTCACTCCACTTTTCAATTTTTTTCTTGTGTTTTTTTTTGTGGCAGGAGACTGCGGCTTTCTTTTATTTGTCTTGCTCAAGGTTGGCTTTATAGTAACTGTTGGCGTCACTGGTGTGAATTCTTTCCTTGGCATTTTCTTTTGAAGCTCGATCCACGACACTTCATCTAATACTTCAGCATGAAAGCAATCCTCTTTTGTCTCTCCATACTGCACCATGTATACAACACCAACTCTCAGTCTCCCCTCTGTAAATACCTTCGACCGGGATACTACCATGGTTGTCTCGTCGTCCTGGAACTTCACTAAAAGTGCGTACTCTCTCGTGTTAACTTTTTTTTCAGTAAATAGGTCATCGACCCAAAGTTACAAGATTGTAAATATATAAATATATACATGTATACAAATATATCAAACAGGTCATTAAATAAATAAATTAGATACTATTACGAACATTTTTTTTATTAACAATAGATGATCATACGGACATAAACAGACTTACAAATATGCATTATCTATTGTCATGTATATACACTATTTTTCATTACAGATTATTATAATAGATTATTCATATTTTAAGATAATATATACATAGTACGTGTAATTGAGGAAGAACAAAATTCGACGAATGGAATCAGTTGCCTTATCTTAAAGTAAACTAGATTTTTTAAGTATATGTATAATAAATACTGTGGCAGTAACACTGAAATCAAAACGCCAAGCTTGTATAAGTAAACAAGATAGACACATAAATCTATCATACATTTCATAAACAAATACATTATACAAAAATATACAATGAAGCGAATACTGAATGGGTGGTGTGCTTTTAACGGAGTAATTAATTTGAACAGTAGATACAAGACGAGGTATTCAACAAAGGTTAAAATGATATTCACTGAGTGCAATTACGTATGTATACAAGCGGCAAACGCCAGCAACGGGTTAATCCCGAGTACATATTTGTTTTGAATTGTCATATAATGACCGAAGTATTGTGATTCCAAGATATTCAATCAAATTGATTTCCATTCCTTTATCGTAACACGACGAGTATATACAAGGTGGCTTTTCACGTCAGGATTTGTTGTCTACGATATCACCCTAGGTGGAAGTGGACGTTAAGCCCCAGGATCGAACGAACGAACGTCAGGATTATTGACGAAACTATTCATATATGGTGGCAGTTTGCTAACATCGTGTCAGTATTATCTTTTTGGCATCAAAGGTGTGACAGATAATACCGCTAATTTTACGTATCAAATTACACCGAGTTATATCGTGTCCCGCGACTATCGTGGCACACGATATCGACTGCAACGCCGAGTTCTTTACCGTGCCGTTATCGTGAAAATTTTCAACAAAAACGGCAGGATAATCGTGTTTTATCAAAGAGCCGCAACGGCCGTACTGTAGGTTAAGATATTATTGTTAAAGTAATGGATTAATCAGTCCAAATGAAAGTGGATATAGACAGCAGCGCTCCACTATTGATCGCATTGTAGTTACAACATGACATCACTATCTAAAAAGAACAATTATTTATGTGCAGTATTCGTCGACCTGACCAAGGCATTTGACTTAGTTTGGGTGGATGGTCTACTTTAAAAAGTACATGGGCTAGGGGTAACAGGGCGAGTGTTCCACCGGATTAACAATTTTCTAAACGACAGACAAATTCAAGTTAATTTTAGGTCTCTCAATAAGCAATAATATAAGTATAAAACTCGAAAATTGCATACCACAGGGTTCCGTTATAAGCCCGACACTTTTTAATATCATGATTAATGACCTCCAGTCCAATAACTACATTAAGAAACTCATTGACGTTGCAGTCTGTGCATACGACAGCTCAATCTGGCATTCAGCGAATAACTACGGCACGGTTAGAACGAGAATGCAAGAAGCCTTAGACAAATTATCGAAATGGTCCAATGATTGGGGATTTCCCATATCTTTTACCCACACTATGACATAAAACTTGTACTAAAAGAAAATCTCAGAATTCAATATACCAAGAATATTTCGTTTAAGAAAGCATAATTGATTTTCAAGTCATCGAGGGATATACGTGAAGGGAGCATTGAAAAGCAAAATATTACTTTTTCACTCAAATTTAGATAATTATATCACCGAATAGTGATACTAATGTTTAGTTCTTTCATTTGATTAGTTACAGTATATTTTTCTCTTAATTTGATGAAATGATTGTCCTTTGTATGCATAATTTTATCTTAATTTGATGAAATGATTGTCCTTTGTCTGTATGCATATTAGGTGGGATTAAATTATTCTTTAGCCTTTGATAGACTATGTATATAAAGGGTGTTCTCATCCAGCTCAAAATATTGATTTAGGGCTGGGGGATTATGATCTGTAGCTGAAATGTGTTCACCTAATTAGATATGGATTAACCGTTTAATAAGTGAACTGTGCTGTTTAATATCTATAAACTTGTTACTGTGCTGAAAAGAGAGCAGACCCTGACTGAAATAAGAATTGTACAGCTAAGTGCTAACGGCATTTCCGGGCCAAAGAAGAAAGCCTACCGTGAACTAGAAGAGAGACTTCAAGCATTGAAAGATCAGTTCCGAAATGGTCAAAGAGACACCATGCTTTATGTAGATGCGGTATCTCATCTTGTCCATTTAGAGTAAAAAGTATGAAATGATGATAAATGAAATGAAATGGGGTTTAACGTCCTACTCTTTTGCACCTAACCTGGGCTAATGGAGGACGGGCATATGGAATGTTGATGGATATTGTTATTAATAGTATTGTTATGCAATGGTAGTTTACTTGCCCATATGAAATATATGTGGATGCTCATTTCATAGTGCTAGTTAGTTATTTATTTTTTATATTAAGTTTTTCCATTTACATTAAAAGTGTTAAAATAAACATGTTTTACTATAATAAATTTTGAATGAAACATTATCAAGTGATTTTGTTTTACTATTAGGTTTAACCTAATGAAATAAACAGTGCCCAATGTGAAACAGACTACAGCTAATCCTTCTTTAGAAATTATTTAAGTTTTGAGGTGGGTGAGAATGAAGCGTATATAATGTATATTTGAACCGTATATAATGTATATTTGACTGTATATAAGGACCAGGTGCTTCCGGTTGTGAACTGAGGTCATCTAAGTGAAGCTCGTGCAACTTGTGATTTTTCCCATGAGTACTGTGTTAATTTCTTACTTGTGTTGGATTATCACTGTGTTTTTGGATTTATAGCTGTGGATATACCGGTCCAGGTAAGGTTATATTACTAATCTGGTAATTGTAACTGTTTTCGACCGAGATATTGTTTTATATTTTTACTATTATACGGAAATCGACTTTTTGGCAGCCATCTTGAAATTTTGCAATTTGAGTACGGATATTGAACGCACCCGGCTATTTCTAGCCGAGTTAGTGGTCCTCTTTACCCGGAAAACACTGTAATTCTCGGCGGTTCCCCCCTTTTTGATTTCAAGCGAGTGGGCACTCGTATTTTTTTTAACTTTTATAATAAAATAAATTTACACCCTCCTCTTCGTTCGTGGGGTTTAACGTCCACTTCCACCTAAGGAATGCGCCAATGTAAATATTATACCCGATGACAATTATGCACCTAATCTTTACTCAATCAACAATCTGACATCAATATCTCATGCCCCACAGATATTGCCCATATCTGCACGAAATCCCAGAGCACACCACTAGAGTCCCTCCCAGATAGTTCTGGGTTATCTACTCCAATGAGTACAAGGCCCTTAGTGGACCACAATGACTTATTAGATTACTTTAGTCGTGAACTGAGGTCATCTTATTGGAAGCTCTCGTGCAAGCAGTGATTTTTCCCAAGTACTTAGACTGACTGTGCTACATAACTACTTTGGTGGATTGATCTGTTTTGAACTACAAGCTGTAAGATATACCGGCCCTTTGCAGGATATATTACTGTTCTGGTAATTATACCCCTCTCGGGTCGAGATATTGTTTTATATTTTTATACATTTTGTACGGAGTTTGACTTGGCGTGCGTTAGGCAGCCATCTTGAATTTTTGTAAATTGAGTGCAGATATTGAACGAACTTAGCCGCTCAGACTAAGTTAGTGATCCTCAATATCTGGAAGACTTTATAGATATCTACGGCTTACCCCCCTCCCAATCTTACTCAAGCGAGTGGGTACTCGTATTTTTATACTTGTTATTTTTTTTCTCATACCTGAACGAAGTTTGACTTGGCGTGGGCTTGGCAGCCATATTGAATTTTTAGGAAGTTAGTACAGATTTTGATCGAATCTAGCCGATCTGACTGGATTAGTGATCCCCAATTTCAGGAAAACTTCTTAATTCCTTGAGGCTGACCCCCCAATCAAACTTTAACGAGTGGGTACTCGTATTTTTTAACTTTTTTTTTTTTTTTTTTTTTGGAACACCTCGGCGGCAGTAGAGTAGTTTATCGCTGCTCGTTCTCAGGCAAGACTTTGGACGAGAGTTTACGGGGGTCCTATATCAATAGCGAGGATAACAAGGTTCCCAACTCTCGCCTAACTTCTGTGCCTGACCTGCCCCTGACTTGTTGAAACCTACCCGGCAACTATGGTAACCACGAGCACCGGCATGGACGGAGTCGAGGTACTTGATGGTGAGGTCCTCTCACCAATCATTCCTCGCACAAGGACGTTTGCGGAGGCTTTTAAAAGCACCGTAGGACCAAAGGCTTTCCGCCGGAGAAGCCCACCGGCCCCCTACCAACACCCGTTGATAGTTAAGACCAGGGACGGTTCGACCTTCTTGGGTAAGAAGGCCACGATAATAGGTCGGGAGATTAAAGATATCTGGCAAATATCTTGTCTCCCGACTATCACGGTCACGAAAACCGGAGAGCTCCGCCTGGCTTTCCGAGACGAATCTGACAGGGAACGGGCTCGTTCCTTTGACACCCTCATGGGTATGAGGGTGTCGGTTTCCTTACCACACTCTCTCAGCTCGGAGAGATGTGTGGTCCATGGTATTCCTTCGGAATACACCGCTGAGGAGATTACTGATGATCTGAGACTTAGGGGCTATGAGGTGGACGAGACCCATAGATACAAGCTCAGAGAAGGTACCCTTCACGGTACGGTCGTCCTGACCCCTCCTAAGGGTAAATCTCCGGACGAAATTGACATCGTCTACCTACGTAGACGAACACACCCGTATGTTCCCAAAATTCGACAGTGTAAAAACTGTCAGAAATTGGGCCACACGGAGAAGTTCTGCTCTTCAAAGGTCGCCGCGGAAAGGACCACGAGAGCTCTCAGTGTACTGGGTCGACAATAAAATGTAGGAATTGCCAGGGTGACCACGTGGCAAGTTCCAAACAATGTCCCAAAATAATCTTAGCGAGCCGGACGCTAAGAACTCAGGCTAAAGAGGGCATAGGTTACCGGGAGGCGGAAGTGAAGGTGAGAGGACAGCTGGACCTTGGACCTTGAGTCCAAACGAGCGGCAAAGCCTAAAAAGCGTCGTCGGAAGAGGACGAAAAGGGAGCAGGGCCCTGCCCCAAATATGGCACCGCAGCCGGACCTTGCAGCCCCGGCACGGCACCTGCTTTGGCCGCCCGTCCAAAGCAGTGTAACGGAGCAGGTGCCACTGGCACCCCCGGTAACCACTAAAGTCCCTAAAGCTGTGAGGGGTTTCGTCCCACAGTTTAAGCACGAGAAGGGATTTGTGGAATTTTGTACACAATTGGTGTGGGATGCGAAAGAGCACACAAAGACCAAAGACCTGATAGCCGCTATGGCCAAAACCATGGCACGGTACGTGCAGAACCTAACAGGCTCGAAAAAGTCCGTGAGTAGGCCCACGCCTCTCAAACGCAAATTGACTTCTGAGGACGAGGGCGACTCCGCTTCGTCCAAATCCCCAGAGGACAAGACACCCAGGAAAGTTGCCGGAGGCCGGAGTCGGAGCACCGACGATGCGGACCGATTGGAACTGGCCCGAAAGCGGTTCCAAATGACGGTGACGTCATCCCCGAAGGGGGTCATCCCATCGGACAAACCTCAACATGTTGAGGCTATTGTCAAAATCCAGGGAGTGGACTGCTAATCTTAGATCACTGGAGCAACCAAGTGTATCTCTCCAGCTCTCAAATGGGGAGAAAACTAGCGGCACTCCAGCTTAATCTAAATAGCATTCGAGCCAGGCCAACCGAACTTCGCTACCATCTTAGCAGGGATTCCTATGACGTCTTGTGCCTACAAGAAACAAAACTAGGACCAAATAACGGCAACGTTAAACTTAAAGGGTATACATGCTTAAGGTCAGATCGACCCGGCGTATCTAAAGGCGGCGAAGGCGGTCTAGCAATTTACATTAAAGAGGGCGTGGTGCACGAAGACCTAACGTTAAATGTAAAAGAGTTGGAAGGACAGGGCGCAGTAATACATATGTCCGATGGGACGAAAATAGCTGTTATTAATATTTACTCTTCCCCTGTTAGGGGAACTAGTAAGCGGTTATCAGTACCTGTACGATCATTTCAAATACCCACGTATTTTGATCTGTGGGGACTTTAACGCTCACCACGCCCTGTGGGGCTCTAAAAGAACCGATCGTAGAGTACTGAACAGCTTTATCGAAGACAATGGTCTCTGCGTCCTGAATGACGGCAGCCCAACACGCTTTAGACCCGGTTGTGAACCATCTAGGGCTGGACGATATTCTCGATATCCCGATATATCGCGATGTCAAATTTTTTCATCGTCGACGATCTTTGGTCACCAAAAACATCGCGGTATAGCAATATATCGTTTTTTGCAGATTATCGTAAATACCGCGATATTTATTGACGATATATTGCTAATTATGTGCGAAATTAGGAAATCTATTCAATTCCGAACGACATACAAAGTCTAGCAGCCTAGGCCGATAACCGAGTGGAACTACACAGAGAAGGTAGTTGAAGGTTGGTGGATAGCTCCGACTCGACACTTCGCGCCGCTAGATCGATTACTGTGAAACTGTCATCTGAAATTTTTCTTTTTGCCATGAACCGCGGGGCCCTGGGCCCCTCAGGCCCATGCCTTAGCTGGGCTTTGACTTTGGCACATTGAATTTGTTGACGAATGCATTATTATTATAAAAATTCAGCTGCAGAATCAATATGACTGGCTCGTATTGCCACAACAAGTTCAGCCAATGAAAAGCTTTCTCGTTGTCAGGTCAGTCGCAGATGTGGCAATGGCGAAGAAAATAACAGTACGGAATTTTGAATGTCAAAATATTATTATACATTAGAAATATAGAAATGATAATTGTGCTGACCAATGTATGCACCAATCGCCAATCTCGTGCATTAATCTTAGCACAATTCGCATATTACTGACGTATTTATAATAATATGCTCTATGTTTTTCCGTATATTATTCAAGTGCGTAATTTGCAAGTTACTTTATTTCAAGCTCGACTTGCTTATCCCACTGATCTATCAGTGGCTTATCCAGACTGATATTATTTATTCTTGGCGAAATAACTTGTCGAGAGTGTGATAACACGTACTCGCTTACAGTAAAAAAAGTAATTTTGCTTGTGGAATTATTTACGCATTCCACGTTAGGATATTTAAACGACAGAACGCTGGTCTTTTTTTGTGGATTTTTTGGATAATGAATCGCGATACGGACATTGATTGTATCGTGCATCGTGGATTTTTACAAAATCGCGGTTCATCGATTCATCGATGAATCGTTGCAGCCCTAATTTATACACATTTTTTAATAAAACATTACACACGTAAAAATATCGCGATATTTCAATATATCGTGAATATTTTTTCAAATATCGCGATATTTAAAATTGTCAATATCGTCCAGCCCTAGAACCATCTCACATAGACCTGACGTTGGCCTCACCTGCGATATCGGGTTACTGCGACTGGACCACAGTGAACGACGATACGTTTGGAAGTGATCACTTGGCGATTACCCCAACACTGGCACGCCTACTGCGAGTCACTGAATGTAAATTCAAACTCAAGAGAAGTGTGGCGGACGGTTAACGCTATGGATGGTAAGGCTAGATCGGCATGCCCACCGATCTGCTGGCTAAAACCTTTGCTACGGCTAGTAGCAACATTAACCTAACGCCAAAATTCAGCTTTAGGAAAAATGACTTTGACCCAGAAAAAGAAAAGTTTAAGCTGAAAGGCGGCGAACGAACGTATATAAAGAAATATTGAAACAGATTTTGACTTGGGAGTTTTAATGTACAGTGACCGCTTTCACCAGAACACTTCTCCCGTAATGAGCTATATACACCTCCAATCCTAGCTCATCCATATGTATGAAATATTACTTATCTATCACCTGGGCGCATATATCTGAACGAGGAATAGCCCCGAACAGGAAGGTGATAATTACTCCACCCCAACTTTCAAAGATAAAATCTCTTTTTATGATTTTTTTCATTAGATACAATGCTTGTATCAATAACTCATCGGACAAGGACTCTGTAATTAACATAATGGTCGTATCTGTTCATGCCGAGGCGACATCGAACAAAATAAAAAAGAAAAATACCAACGAACATCGTAACTGGCTCATTAAGAACTAAATTTCTCCAATCAAACTAATCCAATTATTTACATCGGTATATTCAAAACGTTACCCGAAATGCCATAAATAATATTGGTCTCAGACCACGTATGACAGAATCGAACCACCTAATTATCGAATCCAAAATTAATATAATCTGCATACAGGACAAAATTGGGTCCAAAGCAGAATGACCCAAAACTGACTGGGTACACATTTTTGTGGAAAGATTGTCCAAACATGACAAAGGGTTCCGGGAGTGTTGCAAAGTTCGTTAGTGAACAACTCTCATATAAATGTATTAGAATAGACTCTTGATGAAGTTGAGGTAATCTGATTAGAATTAGCCACAGGCGACAAACAAAATATAACCTTTGTTAACGTTTATAATTGAACGAGAAGAGTATATACCGAGCGCCATTGAAAACGCATCACTTAGTATTTCATATAACAAAATGATCCTGTAAACATATCTTATTTATTTTGCTTCTTATTGTGAACAATATTCAAATGGGAACACAACAATAACAACACATTTGTACACTTATGGATGTTTCATCTGTAATCAACGGTACAAAGTCAGAGGGGTCAAAACCAAAAGTGCGACACAGATGTCAGTAGCGCGTGTGTCCTCCACTGGCTCTTACGCACGCTGTGCAGTGACGTAGCATGGAATTAACCATCTGTGTCGTACTTTTGGTCCCTCTTCCCAAAGGTTCATATACAAGGATGTGTCTTCCACTGGAGTCAAGCTATCTACAGAAAAATCCAAAGGTCCGGTTTAGCTGTGTCCTACAATTCTAAGGGGAGCACCTACAAATTTCTACGCAAACTTACGTCACTACCATTCCTACCGTTAGAGAATATTCAACCGGCATTCAACAAATTAAAAGAGCGCACCAGTCGACTACAAAACAATAGTATGCTACATCGAAAAGCTGGTGTGTATTCGTGCTGTCTATAAGAACGAACGATGACACAACGATCTCAACACCCAAGCAGTTATTGCCAATCCTCCAGTTTACCTTCTCTGCAGATTGCTGCATAAAGAAGCGTCGATATTGCCGTTGCAGATAAAGCTTGTGTCAGAAGGGAAATTGAAAAGATTTCAACGTATTCGCACCCGTTTTTAGCCTATTGGAGGAATACGCAAAGAACCAGATATCAGTCAGTTCTCTATTAAGAAGATGCGCATTTGTTTACGGTCCCACTGCCACACAATATAATAGAAGTAAGCACAGCACAAAAGGAAATTAAAAAAAGAAAAAAAAACTTAGCACGATAGTGTCGATAGAATAGAAGAAAAATAATTTAAAACTAACTCCGCAAACGCCGGTCCTGAGTCCTGGTGCTGCTAACGCTTAAGTGCATTTTCTATGGCGCTCAGTATATGATCAAATAAAAACTAAAGATATTATCATATGTGGAGATTTTAACAGTCACCACTCCACTTGGGGCTCCCCTCTTAATAATAATGCTTGAGATCAAGTGAATAATTTTATTGAAAATTCCAATTTAGTTCTATTAATTAACGGTGACCCAAGATATATTTGTTCTCGCAAAAAATGGGTGCAATCAACCTTGATCTTATGGAAACTTGAAAAAGCAAACTGGGCCCTCTTTCAACACTATTATGAAGAAATCCACCCAAACGCAGTAAGACACCATGATATAAATATATTTATCGAAAATATTTCGCGTGCGATCTTCGGTGAAACAGAAAAAAATCAATTCCCATAACAACAGGCGGCAAAATCAAGGGCGTCCCAAAACCGTGGTAGTCCCGAGAATGTCAGTCATAAATGCAAAGAAAAGATCACCTAAAAAAACTTTACATGGAAAAGCCAACACTGCTTTATAGGCAAAACACGACATTTCGACAAGTATTCTCTTATCGTTATTCAAGCACAAATGATAATTCGTTAAACTAAAAGGTAATATTTATATGATACAAAACTGAAGCCATAGGCATATGCTGATATAATACAAGATAATCAGTTGAATTGATGAAAAGGATAATTTTACACTTAAATGATAGTTGATTTATAGAGGTTAACAATAATCAGCGGGTAACAAAGATATAAATGTAATAAGCAAAATAAACAACAATTGAGAAGCCCTATTAATAAAAGATCGTCAACAAAAGAAATTTGGGAAATTGTAAGAAAGCAACATGGACACCACTAAAAACCTGAAGAGGAACATACACTACCAAAATGACTTCCTAACCAAGACTAGTGAACCTCGGAAGTAAACAACTTAGTGAAGACCAAATGAATATACTCTCTACGGGCTGCAAGTTTGTACCGTCCATGTAGCCCGTCCATGTCAGTTGTCTTAACACCACCGGATGACCAATATTGAACCTGAATAAATTAAATAGTTACTATTAATTGAAATATATAGTGCTATAAATGAATATTTCATATTATTTTCAGATGTCAGGTGTTTCAACTTCCGCTTTTCTCCAATAAGGCTCTGTAATATGGACATTAATTAATCCAAGAGATCTCAGTAAAATTATTAATTTATCATTTTCCAAGGCTTTAATATACTGAGTGTCTGTGTATAATTTGGGTTCAGTTTGGTTGTTCTAAGGTAAATTGTCAGGTGTTCCTTTAAACAGAAAACGTTTGAAGCGTTGTAAAACAATAAAATTAAAACGATTGCCTCTAAGCTTCATGATTGGTATCATTAATATTTTTACTTTGTATATACCTTGTTGCCAATTCTGGGTCATCTTCATAAATTAGGAAGCACATTTCAACAGCTGTATTGTTGGTGATTTGTTTGATGTTTCTTCTATAATGATATTGATTTCTTTTTCCATTTTAAACTGCAACAACGGATGAACAGCACACTTAAAGTAGTGTACACCAGGAAGTCGGATGTTAGAAGCCATATTTGTATTGGCCTTTTGCTGTCACAAACTTAACCGAACTGCAACAACGGATTAACAGCACACTTAAAGTAGGGCTGGACGATATTGACAATTTTAAATATCGCGATATTTGAAAAAATATTCACGATATATTGAAATATCGCGATATTTTTACGTGTGTAATGTTTTATTAAAAAATGTGTATAAATTAGGGCTGCAACGATTCATCGATGAATCGATGAACCGCGATTTTGTAAAAATCCACGATGCACGATACAATCAATGTCCGTATCGCGATTCATTATCCAAAAAATCCACAAAAAAAGACCAGCGTTCTGTCGTTTAAATATCCTAACGTGGAATGCGTAAATAATTCCACAAGCAAAATTACTTTTTTTTACTGTAAGCGAGTACGTGTTATCACACTCTCGACAAGTTATTTCGCCAAGAATAAATAATATCAGTCTGGATAAGCCACTGATAGATCAGTGGGATAAGCAAGTCGAGCTTGAAATAAAGTAACTTGCAAATTACGCACTTGAATAATATACGGAAAAACATAGAGCATATTATTATAAATACGTCAGTAATATGCGAATTGTGCTAAGATTAATGCACGAGATTGGCGATTGGTGCATACATTGGTCAGCACAATTATCATTTCTATATTTCTAATGTATAATAATATTTTGACATTCAAAATTCCGTACTGTTATTTTCTTCGCCATTGCCACATCTGCGACTGACCTGACAACGAGAAAGCTTTTCATTGGCTGAACTTGTTGTGGCAATACGAGCCAGTCATATTGATTCTGCAGCTGAATTTTTATAATAATAATGCATTCGTCAACAAATTCAATGTGCCAAAGTCAAAGCCCAGCTAAGGCATGGGCCTGAGGGGCCCAGGGCCCCGCGGTTCATGGCAAAAAGAAAAATTTCAGATGACAGTTTCACAGTAATCGATCTAGCGGCGCTTAGTGTCGAGTCGGAGCTATCCACCAACCTTCAACTACCTTCTCTGTGTAGTTCCACTCGGTTATCGGCCTAGGCTGCTAGACTTTGTATGTCGTTCGGAATTGAATAGATTTCCTAATTTCGCACATAATTAGCAATATATCGTCAATAAATATCGCGGTATTTACGATAATCTGCAAAAAACGATATATTGCTATACCGCGATGTTTTTGGTGACCAAAGATCGTCGACGATGAAAAAATTTGACATCGCGATATATCGGGATATCGAGAATATCGTCCAGCCCTAACTTAAAGTAGTGTACATCAGGACGTTGGATGTTAGAAGCCATATTTGTGTTGGCCTTTTGCTCTGTCACACTTCTGTCAGTCATGAAACATGACATATTATTCAATATGTTAGAATGATTTCCCTGGGTGATATCATCCTGTACTTCCTTTGTAGTTGTTGCAGACGTTTCGGCGGTACCATCTGCAACTTCTGAGCCCAGCAGTAAAGTTGGTCACTGTCTTCTTATTAGACCGAATTCCCTTTTCATTATTGTGGACTGCAATCTACAAATACTCTTGTCTTTAAATTCAGTTTTGATCTATTAATTTTACTGTGTCTTGTTCTGAATATTAGTTGGTTTATTAAATGTTGAATTTTTGCCTGACAAGGATCTGAGTTGTGTACTTATTACTCTGATGGGAAATTTGAAAGCAGTTCTATAAAATTTTGTAATTCAGATTTGAGTGTTTTTTCTTCAGTCTTTATTTCTTTTTCTATTTTTTTGTTATTCTTGTGCAGGGCTTAGTTGGGTCGACCTCCGTAGGACATTGCCGTATGAATGACACGCATTCGTATGGAAGCTCTTTACTTCATTGAAAAAGATCATATGCAGTCTGGTTTGTAAAACACATAAGGACAGTTCGTCTAAGTAGAAATAAATATTTACCGTTATGGCTGATCATGAATGAAAAGGAGAAAAAAAACATATCCCATATCAGTCTGCCAGGTTTACATGTATTTAGTCCTTGTATTTACCGTAATATTTCAATATATTTCCTATCACTAAATAAAACTATATTAAAAATACTTAGACGAGAAAACAGAATTAAATCTTTATAAATTGGATTAAAACAATTATTGTATGTATAGTCATGAAGAGCTAAGTAAATAAATAAAAGCAGTGTTCAAAGCTCATTAAAAAGAAAAAATGAAAATAATTCAAATGATGATAATAAATTGTAAACATTACAATTCGACCAGTGCATTAAAAGGAGAGCACTAAAAGTTATTAGAATTTTCTGAAAAATAGATTAACACATTCATTATTATTTTAAGCTTGGATATTTCACGAAAATATATATAATGTTGTACAAAAATGTTTTGTAACACCACCCCTTTGCGGACGGAACTTTAAAAAAATAAAGGCGTATAATTCAATGGCAACTTAAATCAATGGTTAAATATAACATATTGAAACATATACTTTACTGGCTGGATCTGTCATAAAAAAACGTCTGTAACGACAACTGACAGCTCCAACTGTATGACCACACTGAATAAACATTAAACTCCCCCCACCGCCTTTTAGAGCAACTTAGAGGGTATGTGGAAAGGGTAATTCCGTGAAGCGATTACATGTATCCCAAAAAGTCTTGACAGTTGTTACACTGTGGTGGGGTTCTTTTTGGACACGTGTCGCTTCAGCATGTTCCACAATATTTCTATGGGATTTAAGTCGGGGCTTTCGGGGGAGTGCACCACCAGTTCATGTCAAGTTAATTATACCCCCTCTCCTCTAATGCCCTAACCTACCTGTCTGGAAAACCCACCCCATGTAGGCCGGGGTTATCTACCCCACACAGAGGGCAAGCTTTAAAAAATTCTGCCTGGGATTCCCGGTGATTATAATTGAAAAGCAGCTCATCCCTGGAAGAATTTGCCGTATGCTCGTGAAAAATAGATGGGGACGACCGATGTTAGCTAGATCTACTACATTGGCCCTCAAATTAGCACAGCAGGCGGAATGATTTATTAGGCGACCAAACGTGCCGGCCATCACCCACTGTTGCATCTCTCCAGTGCTTTGTGCTGGTAGGCGACCAAACGTGCCATCATCCACCGTTGCATCTCTCCAGTGCTTTGTGCTATTATAATGAAATTCAAACATATCCCATCTCTGCAGTCCTTGATTGATATAAACTCTTGCCCTCAGAACCAGTTCTATAAATCCCATAGTAATCTATCACTACCTGACCCTTCTCTATTTCTTTCATGGCAAAGAGACACCTACCCCGACCAGGTAAATGTTTCTTCACAATTACGTGATCCCATGACTGCTTGGAATGCATGTGCATCAACTGAGGGATATCTGTCAGTTGTAAGGGGCGCTTATCTTTGCCCCGTTTGGACTGGTGAGTCACATACTGCAAGGTGTAATAGGCTATCTTGCCGTATTGGCTCCAGTTGGGGAACTTAGCCTGGATCAACGAACTAGCAGTCTCGGCGTCTCCTAACTTAACCCTTGGATAACTATCTACGAAAAAGATACCCCTGGCCTCATGCTGCCCTTCCCGCCATTTAGAAGTAAGATTTTTGGTCGTCTTCGGCCGTTGGTCAGAAGTTACCTTGTCGTAATACTCCTTACCCTTGAATACTGCTTCGGCAATAGCTTTGTTGGGGACAGACCCATCATGGGTAATGGGGTATGCCTCACATAAGGCTTCTTGTAATAATTTCGTAATCTGGTCTAATGACATGACATCCGACCCATCCGAAGAAACGGATGGGAAGGAGCCAACTGAAGAAGTGGGAGATTGACATTGTTCTAATATGGGGTAGAACGAAATAGATACCCCTGGTATTATGCTGCCCCTCCCGCCATTTAGAAGTAAGATTTTTGGTCGTCTTCGGCCGTTGGTCAGAAGTTACCTTGTCGTAATACTCCTTACCCTTGAATACTGCTTCGGCCATGGCTTTGTTGGGGACAGACCCATCATGGGTAATGGGGTATGCCTCAAATAAGGCTTCTTGTAACAATTTCGTAATCTGGTCTAATGACATGACTAGGGTTATGTTCTAATATGGGGGCAGAACTGGTGCTAGCACCAGAATTAACAGTTTCCACTAATGGTTCCAAAACAACCACACAGGGTTCTAAAACGGATGGGGTAGCACTAGCACTAGAAGTACTAGCCCCAGAATTTACATCAAGGTCGACCCCCAGTTTCTCAGCCATGGTCCTGGCAGCATCGACAGACGACGGCTTCAATCTAAACTCACTAAATGCACCATTAATAATATTATTCAACACCTGGGCGTTGGCGGCTTTAACTTTCCCCTCATTCCTATAATGCTTCTCGGCAGAGTGTGTCCCATGACTGATACCTTCCTCTTTGCCCTTGGAATGGGCGGCGTGCCGACACTCTGTCGAAGTGATAGCAGTCAACCCAAACATCTTCCTAAACTGTGTTATTTTATTCGCGACGGACACGTATTCCGTCTGCGAACCCCAGTGCCTGAAAAACTTGTGGGAGCATTTTGTTTTAGGATCATCCTTTTGCCTAAAACTCTTCAAATAAAAAAATCCATCAAGCTATAAACGTCGGCCGGGACCACGAGCATCCCGGCGTAATGGTATTTTGTTTTATGCTCCGCAACCAAAAAAAGAAAGACGTCTTTCCCCGCCTCATTAATACCCGCAATTGCACTATAAAATTCCCTCAATGTCAAACCTTCGGACACCCCCACCCTCTGAATGGCCTCAAGCTGAATCCTAACCATCAAGTACCTAGTCAAAAAAATAAAATCCGACTTTTTGTCGTTTCGCACACCACTCTTAGCTAGCTTATCGTGAATCAGTTTTAATCTATCATTGACGCCGACGTTGTTCTCAAGTTCCGCTCTCAAGTTTTTAATATCATGCCTAACGCCCTCCAGCTGTATTTGACGCTGAGTGTTTGCGGCAGCTATTCTCCTGTGATTATTTTTGACCATGACAGTCATGGCTTCTAGTAATATTTTAACGTGTTCCTTAACCGCCGGGTCGCGGTCACGTGAAAACTACAACCAGTTATGAGAAAGTTCAAATACAGTTTGACCGACTGCAATTCATTTTTCATAGCCGTCGCCTGTAAACCTATCCCATTTCCCTTCCCGTCAAGATTGTGTGCGAGTCTATCATAATAAATGTTGAAAGTCTCCTGCTGATACAGACACTTGGGGTCTGCGCTACTGGTATCCATATTGTGGGTCGTCTGAATGAAATGTAGTAACTTCGCAATGTGGTTCACTTTGTTCGAAGCACTTCTGTCTTTCTTACCAGTCTTGCACCTCATCAAATGTGCGAAAAATGAATGTAGGTGGTCATCACCCTTAGGGCTCCATGATATTTTGTTGGCCAAACCAGCATCCTTTCTGATCTTGCGGATTGCACCAACAAGGGAATTCCCCCTATATGTGTCTCCCTTGAGCAAATGCCTTTTTTCAGAGGCCGTCATCCCCGTTTCAGGCTCGCTCCCTGAGTCGCTTCCAGACTCACTGTCACTATAAGTCAAAGCTGGCCGAATTGGGCTACTCTCATTGGGGGTGGGGGCCTATATCTGGACTACTTTCCACTGAAGGGGGGTGGGGGCTATAACTGGGCTACTTGTGGGGGGAATCAACATGGGTCGGGGTGGGGACAACTTCATCAGACGCCAGTTCGCTCCCAGTCGCAGAATAACTGGAATCAGTAACGGGGTCTTCGGCCGCTGCCTGGGCTTCCACCGGTGAGTCCAAGACGCACCGGGCAAGCGTAATGGGGTTCTGTTGCCTAACCATTGCAACGGGCCAAAGACCGTCAACTATCACCTCGATACCTATTGCTTCTAATATTTTCTGCACTTGGGGGAAACTTACCCAGCCACCATCAGCGGGCACCAGTTCCAAAATATCCGCCAGACGTATCCTGGGATTAATTGAGTACTGGCGCTCTTTATGTTGATGACTTTCAGATGTGCTATGGTTCGACAGACATGCGGATAATCGAACGTAAGTTGCAGCTTTGTTTGAATTCACTTCAACAATGGGCAACCGAAAATGGATTTCGTTTTTCGAAATCCAAGACTGTCTGCATGCATTTCTGTAAGAAACGAGGTTTACATCCTGATCCAGAACTTTTCTTGGATGGCAACCGCCTTCCAGTTGTGGATGAAACCAAATTTCTGGGGCTCATATTTGATAAGAAATTATCATTTATCCCCCACATTAAAAACCTAAAAAAGAAATGTCTGAAAGCCCTCAACATATTGAGAGTCTTATCAAATACTGACAGGGGAGCAGACCGTAAAAAATGGGTTTCGTTTTTCGAAATCCAAGACTGTCTGCATGCATTTCTGTCAGAAACGAGGTTTACATCCTGATCTAGAACTTTTCTTGGATGGCAACCGCCTTCCAGTTGTGGATGAAACCAAATTTCTGGGGCTGATATTTGATAAGAAATTATCATTTGTCACCCATATTAAAAACCTAAAAAAGAAATGTCTGAAATCCCTCAACATATTGAGAGTCTTATCAAATACTGACTGGGGAGCAGACCGTAAGGTCTTGCTCAGATTATATCGAGCATTCATAAGATCAAAACTCGATTATGGGTATATTGTGTATGGGTCTGCCCGCGAGTCTTATCTCAAAGAGCTCGACACCATACACAACCAAGGACTTAGAATCAGTTTAGGAGCCTTTCGTACATCTCCAGTGGACAGTTTATACGTCGAGGCGCACGAGCCCTCATTGCACAACAGACGTGATAAACTGGCCCTGCAGTATGCTACGAAAATTGCATCACTTCCGAATCATATTTCATTTAACACCATATTTAGACCATTTGTATCTGGTAAAGACTAATGTTGTTCCATCATTCGGTATTCGCATACAACCCCTTTTGTCTGGGGCTGGTATCAGCCTCGACAGTATTGCGAATACCCCTGTCTTTAGGACTCCACCGTGGGCTATATCTCCGTCAAAGATTGATTTCGATCTTTCTCAGCACAAAAAGAGATACTAGCTCAACGGTGTCCCAATCTCTCTTTAGCGAGTTAAGGTCTAGGTATGGTGATTATGCTCCTATTTACACAGATGGTTCGAAAGATGGTGCTTTAGATCTTCCCATATCCGAATTTTACATTCCTTTTAAAGATTTTAAATCAAGTATCAATTCATTTATTTACGACCGCTGGCAACGGTCTTGGGATCTTGCAGACACAAATAAACTTCATCGCATCAAGCCTCTCCTAGAAGACTGGCCAAGCTCCTATCGTACGAGCAGGAGAGATGAAGTCGTCTTGTGTCGCTCTCGCATAGGTCATTCTTTTTTAACACATATTTTCATTTTAAAGCGAGAGCCTCAACCAGAATGTGAACATTGTCATGTTCCCTTGACAGCCAAGCACATTTTGATTGAGTGCAAGCATCTCAAAGAAATAAGATTACGGCATTACCGTTGCCAATCACTTCATCAGTTGTTTGCCCAACCGGGTCTTTATTGTAAAGCCCTAGACTTTTTAAAGGAGACAAATTTTTATCACAAATTTTAATTGTAAATATCTGATTTCACTATCATGTTTTAAATATATATACATAAAGTTTATATTTATTTTTATTTGATACTTACTGTGATATTTGTTTTTATTTATGTATATATAACACTGATTATATATTTTTCTAGTTTGTCTCGTTAATTTCATCATGTTTGGCGCGATATTTCTTTCGAAAAAAATTGCAACTAAATGTTGCTTCTGGATGAAAGCGTCCCTGACGAACGTTTCAAATCTAACGAGATGATCAAGAGTGCTCCTTTGGGACCGAAATCCACATTGGAGGTCTGTAATAAGGTTGTTGGACTCGAGGTACCAAACATGCCTTCGATTGATCAATCTCTCCATGGTTTTGCAAATACAGCTAGTTAAAGCGATCGGACGATAGTTGGTAGGATTCGTATGATCTTTACCCGGTTTAGGGATGGGAATCATTGTGGCTTCATGCCACGTAGGAGGGAACTTCCCATCAACCCAAATCCGGTTAAAAAGATCCAATAAAATTAAGAGGGTTGGAAATGTTTCAGAATTTGGTAGTGTATTTCATCTGGACCAGTTGCAGTATCCCGAGCTCGCTTTAACGAATCACGGAGCTCTGCAATGGAAAAACGATCATTATAACATTCATCATTACGGGACTTAAAATTAAGTCGGCTTTTCTCCTGTTGTTGCCTAATGCCCCGAAAAGCATCGGAGGAGAAACTGGATGATGAATTATATGAAAATGTACTGGCCAGAGAATTAGCAATATCAGGAAATGTTAAGGTGGTATTATCAACATTTAGATGGTTTACTGATAATGCACTACTTTTACCTTCAATCCTATGAATCCTATCCCACACCGATTTGGATGTGGTACGGGAATTGATCCTTGAGACATAATTCTGTCATGAAGATTTCTTTGCTTGACGTATGGTTCTACGGGCCTTCGCCCGGACCATTTGGTATGCAGCAATATTCGTCATGGAAGGGTGGTTTTTTAATCGTCTCAGGATACGATCACGCTCTGTTAGGGCGGATTTGCAATCGTCTTTAAACCATGGTTTATTGAAACGTTTTGGTTCTGTCGTGGTTTTTGGAATCGCCTGCTCAGCTACATCTTGGAGAATTGAAGTAAATAAGGCCACAGGCTCATCTGCATCTTCTAACTCCTTTGCATCAAAAGAGAAGAGACACAAAGATTCAAAAAGAGCCCAATCAGCCTTATGCAACTTCCACCTCTGGGGTCTTTCGACCGGAGAGGGACCATTATTATCAATTATGATAGGAAAGTGGTCACTACCACACAGATCTTCATTTACTCTCCATGAATAATCCTGAAACAGGACCGGGGAGCAAATGGTTAGATCGAGGAAAGAAAAAGAAGCTGTGGCAGGATGTAGATAAGTAGGCGAGTCATTATTTAATAAACACAAATTATTATTGTTAATGAAGTCCGCTATTTGTTTACCGCTGTTATCATCTGGACTACCCCAGAGTGAATGATGACCATTGAAATCTCCCGTAATAATAAACGGGAGAGGAAGTTGTGCAACAAGGTCATCAAGATCTCTGGGATTAAGATGTAAACTTGGTGGAAGATATGCAGAGCAGAGTGTTATAGGAATATGCAAAGTCACCCGAACTGCAACTGCCTGTAAAGGCGAGTTTGAGAGTGACTTTACTCTGAGGGATATCTCCATTAAGAATAATGGAAACACCCCCATGAGCTCTATCATCACCAATTGCATGATGATAGTAACCAACAAAGTGTCAGAATTCCGTAAAAAAGTTTCCTGTAAACAAATAGCTAAAGGATTATATTTTTGAATTAAAAGTTGGACTTCATTAAAATTTGGTTTTAAACCACGACAATTCCATTGAATAATGGAATTTACCATTGTCAGGGATAATTTATTTTTGACGGTTTACCGCCGAAGGGGTCATTATTGGCCCCATCTACGGTAATACCGTCCATCAGATCAACCGCATATTTCGTGAAATGGACAAGAGTCTTGTGAACCCTTTTTACCCTTCTCACGCAACTTTGCTAATTTCCTTTGTCTTGATGATAGATAAACTTTTTCCTGTGAGGGTGGGATAACCGTTGACTGCGATCCTGACCCAGTGGACCTGGGATCAGGAGTTGCAGCTTTCGATCTATCCAATGGATGTGATTCCTTTGCCATTCTGGGAGGAAGTATTGGGAATAGTCCCAATAACTTCAATGTGGGGCAAGGAAGATGTACCCTCATCATTCAAGGACAAAGTTGTTTGAATCAAGCTCTCGTGTGATTGAGAAGAGCTCGAAATCCCTTTTACTTGATCTGATGTAGGCAAAGTCCTCATTTTTTTCTTATCAGGCCAGGTTATGTCTGAACAGAAATTGACTTAGTAGAAACTTTAACTACACTCGAAAAAGATTTCCCTTGTGGTGCAATGGGAATGAGTGTAGTTAGTTCTACATGCTTCTTAGCATCAAAATATGGAATCTTCCGTTCAAAATATGGAATCTTCCGTTTAGACATTACCTGTTGAATTCTTTTCTCTTTCTGCCATATTGGACATTCGCGAGAGTAAGCAAAGTGCTTACCCTTGCAATTAACGCAGCAAAACTCAGCCTGACAGGCAACGCTCTCGTGGCCACAACAAGCACAGGTATCTTTGCCCCTGCAGACGGTCTTGCTGTGTCCAAATTTCTGACATTTATAGCAGCGAAGAGGGTTGGAAATATAAGTATCAACAGGTATATTTAAATAACCTGCCTTGATTGATTTCGGTATGTCGAGACGATTAAAAGTGAGGATATAGGTGCTTGTGGGAATCACCTTATCTCCTCGGCGTACACTAATACGTTTAACTTGTTGGACGCCTTGAGAAGAAAGGTATTCAACCATTTCATCCTCACTGCTGCCTTCAGGGTCTCGACATCGAATAACACCTCTACTAGAATTTAATGATCGATGTGGAGACACCTTGATAGGAATGTCTGCCAAAGTTGTTGGTTGGAGAAGCATAGTAGCATGCTGCTCTTTGACACATTCTATCAAGGGTGTTCCATTTTTCAACTTTTTAATAGCTTTGGGTTCACCGGCCAAGCCGGCAATGCCCTTAGCTATCAAAAAAGGTGAGACTTTCGATAAGTCAGTAGAGGGGCTCTCAATCGAGAGAAACCTCGGCCATGACTTTGCCATTTTATTTTTAAATATATTAGAAACGTCTTCTGTATTAAGACGTTTCTGTTTTAATCGTTCATTTGTTGGTGTGGGGGGGATTGGGGGATCCATGAACGTATATTTTTTTTTTAATTCACCCCTCGTCGTCCCCCAGGTTACTTCCCTGCCTACTAAGGGGAGGACTAGCACGGATGACCTGCGCGTAGCCTCAGGGCTCAACGAGGGGTATACTCAAGCCAGAAAGTACAAAATATATATCCAACCTGATTGACCCAAGCCGCCGCTCTGTAGAATGTACTAAGGACACAAAGGTAGATATTATGCTGAGTGAATAAACAACAGAGCATTAAACTGGAAAGGGTACATTCTACAGAGCTAAAACGACCAAAGCCGATTGATCAGAGTGGGCCACTCTGACCTCCCGTCTAGGTGGAACCATGGGCCAAAGTCTAGGCAAGAATTCTTTATCAACCATAAAATCGATCAATAAATCCAATTTATTTCAGTCAAACCTATTAATCAAATGTTTCCTCCTACTGCTAAAGACCCGTACGCGCAAGCGAATTATTGAAATAAAATTAAATCATATGTTAGTCCCGAAATGACTTAGTTTGTGTCGAGTGGACTTTAAACCCCTGTTGAAATGGGTGGAAAAGGGAAAGAAGCCGAAATCTGGCACATGTTCGTGCCGCACCGCGGTTTCAGTGGTGTTTCCGCCGCCGCTGCCAATAAAATAAAACCATGTTAGTCCCGAAATGAGCTAGTTTGTGTCGAGTGGACGTTAAACCCCCGTTGAAATATTTCATTTCACGAGGCTGCAACCGTGGTTTAAATCAACCATATGTTAGTCCCGAAATGAGCGCGCGGGCAGATATCGACACGCTAGGCCGGCTGAATTCTAGCGCGGCCCTATACCTATGAATTAAACACAATTGTTTTCATAGTCGATATTTGATTATTTAAGAGAACTGAATTAAAATGGATTCATGAATCGATACCTATGAATTAAATGAAACTAATATGTATCATAGCCGATATTTATTATTTTTTCGCCACAAACTACGTCATTTCCGGACTAACATATGGTTGATTTAAGCGAGCCTGAAACGGGGATGACGGCCTCTGAAAAAAGGCATTTGCTCAAGGGAGACACATATAGGGGGAATTCCCTTGTTGGTGCCATCCGCAAGATCAGAAAGGATGCTGGTTTGGCCAGCAGAATATTATGGAGCCCTAAGGGTGATGACCACCTACATTCATTTTTCGCACATTTGATGAGGTGCAAGACTGGTAAGAAAGACAGAAGTGCTTCGAACAAAGTGAACCACATTGCGAAGTTACTACATTTCATTCAGACGACCCACAATATGGGTACCAGTAGCGCAGACCCCAAGTGTCTGTATCAGCAGGAGACTTTCAACATTTATTATGATAGACTCGCACACAATCTTGACGGGAAGGGAAATGGGATAGGTTTACAGGCGACGGCTATGAAAAATGAATTGCAGTCGGTCAAACTCTATTTGAACTTTCTCATAACTGGTTGTAGTTTTCACGTGACCGCGACCCGGCGTTTAAGGAACACGTTAAAATATTACTAGAAGCCATGACTGTCATGGTCAAAAATAATCACAGCAGAATAGCTGCCGCAAACACTCAGCGTCAAATACAGCTGGAGGGCGTTAGGCATGATATTAAAAACTTGAGAGCGGAACTTGAGAACAACGTCGGCGTCAATGATAGATTAAAACTGATTCGCGATAAGCTAGCTAAGAGTGGTGTGCGAAACGACAAAAAGTCGGATTTTATTTTTTTGACTAGGTACTTGATGGTTAGGATTCAGCTTGAGGCCATTCAGAGGGTGGGGGTGTCCGAAGGTTTGACATTGAGGGAATTTTATAGTGCAATTGCGGGTAATAATGAGGCAGGGAAAGACGTCTTTCTTTTTTTGCCATTACGCCGGGACGCTCGTGGTCCCGGCCGACGTTTATAGCTTGATGGATTTTTATTTGAAGAGGTTTATAGGCAAAAGGATGATCCTGAAACAAAATGCTCCCACAAGTTTTTCAGGCAATGGGGTTTCGCAGACGGAATACGTGTCCGTCGCGAATAACATAACACAGTTTAGGAAGATGTTTGGGTTGACTCTGTCGGCACGCCGCCCATTCCAAGGGCAAAGAGGAGAGTATCAGTCATGATGCAGCTCTTCAAGCGTCCTCGGCAATGGGACACACTCTGCCGACTGCTGAGCATACTCCGCGCAGCGTTTCGTTTGATTACAGGTAATCTCACTACACACTGCTATTATGAGTGGATATTGTTGTGTTAAATTTTGATTGGTCAGTAGTCCGACTACCAACCAATCACTACCTACCATACAAAAGCTTTACATTTCAAACGAGTGCCAGTATTGGACCAAATATGTTTACATAACGTTACGTCATGGCTCACGCTTTTATTATGCGTAATTAACCCGTGCATAGGAGAATACTGCAGTAAAACTAATTGTGTGACAAACGAGGCTATCAAGTCGAATGAAATGTAAACAATACTGTTTGGAAACGAACATACTTTCACCTTTTTTATACCTTAAATCACTGTCCAAAGTTTTAGGGAAGACCCAGATTAAACGAAGGACTGTCATGTTGCTGTACTTAAGTGATAGCTTTCATTGAACGGGGAGAATAGACACACTCCCGCAAAAGTTCAAGAAACAGACGTTATTCCAGCAATGGCTAGAGAGGGATTTCTCGGGCCATTGCTTCAGGAATATGACTGCTGAGAAGCATTATAGGAATGAGGGGAAAGTTAAGCCGCCTTCGCCAACGCCCAGGTGTTGAATAATATTATTATAAATGGTGCATTTAGTGAGTTTAGATTGAAGCCGTCGATGCTGCCAAGGCCATGGCTGAGAAACTGGGGGTCGACCTTGATGTAAATTCTGGGGCTAGTACTTCTAGTGCTAGTGCTACCCCACCCGTTTTAGAACCCTGTGTGGTTGTTTTGGAACCATTAGTGGAAACTGTTAATTCTGGTGCTAGCACCAGTTCTGCCCCCATATTAGAACAATGTCAATCTCCCACTTCTTCAGTTGGCTCCTTCCCATCCGTTTCTTCGAATGGGTCGGATGTCATGTCATTAGACCAGATTACGAAATTGTTACAAGAAGCCTTATTTGAGGCATACCCCATTACCCATGATGGGTCTGTCCCCAACAAAGCCATGGCCGAAGCAGTATTCAAGGGTAAGGAGTATTACGACAAGGTAACTTCTGACCAACGGCCGAAGACGACCAAAAATCTTACTTCTAAATGGCGGGAGGGGCAGCATAAGGCCAGGGGTATCTTTTTCGTAGATAGTTATCCAAGGGTTAAGTTAGGAGACGCCAAGACTGCTAGTTCGTTAATCCAGGCTAAGTTCCCCGACTGGAGCCAATACGGCAAGATAGCCTATTACCCCTTGCAGTATGTGACTCACCAGTCCAAACGGGGCAAAGATAAGCGATCCTTACAACTGACAGATATCCCTCAGTTGATGCACGTGCATTCCAAGCAGTCATGGGATCACGTAATTGTGAAGAAACATTTACCTGGTCGGGGTAGGGGTCTCTTTGCCATGAAAGAAATAGAAAAGGGTCAGGTAGTGATAGATTACTATGGGATTTATAGAACAGGTTCTGAGGGCAAGCGTTTATATCAATCAAGGACTGCAGAAATGGGATATATGTTTGATTTTCATTATAACAGCACAAAGCACTGGAGAGATGCAACAGTGGGTGATGGCACGTTTGGTCGCCTAATAAATCATTCCGTCTGCTGTGCTAATTTGAGGGCCAATGTAGTAGATTTAGCTAACAACTATTTTTCACAAACACCCGGCAAATTCTTCCAGGCGCGGAGTTGCTTTTCAATTATAATGACCGGGAATCCCAGGCAGAATACTTGAAAGCTTGCCCAGTGTGTGGGGTAGATAACCCCGTCCTACATGGGGTGGGTTCTCGAGACAAGTAGGTTAGGGAGTTAGGTTGTGGCATTAGGTAAGGGCATAGGATTAGGCGATAGGTAGGGAATTCCAGGCACCATAACGCGAATAAGGTTAGGGGCGAAGGCGGCGTCAAAAAATGATTCCGGTGATGGGCGGAAAAGTGAGAGAAGCCACGAATCATATCTGTAAATATTTTCCCCTATTGCAAAATCATATTCTAAAAACAGGAAGAAGCCTCGGCTCTCCTATGTCTTGTCTGCGATATCACTTCTGTGGAAGCGGACGTTAAAACACCAGGTAGTAGTAGTGTTCCATATCACTTCTGTGGTAGTAATAGCAGAGTAACAGACAAAATGAAGATCGGGGTTATTGGTTCATCCCATGTGAATAAATTGCAGACATTTTGTGGCAGAACAAGTACAGAATTAACAACATCCCATGAGCTTTTTTAATAAAGGAAAGTCGGGATACACGGCCGGAAAATATAGACCTGCACATTTTGATTTCGAGCCCAGCTTAGAACTTCTCTTCGTGGTCTTGGGAGGCAACGACATTCGTCCGTCGGTCGACGCCGACCAACTGATGGGGATTTTGAACGATCTCCATCAGCGGTGCCAGGTTCCAGTAATATGGATAAACTGTTATCCAAGAAAAAGCCCCAGATATGGATCACAGAAAGACTACAGACGGCGTATGAACAACTGAACCGGGCCATGAAAAGCCGAAGCAGCAACATCTTCTTTGGTTTGACCTGCTTCTACCAGGAGAGACATATAGAGCAATTCTTCTGGAAAAGTGTATATGATGGCGTTCATCTAAATCATGACGAGCATCGAAAACTATGCACGTATATGGGCTGGATCGCCGACCTTGTCGGCGAGAAAGTATACGGGCGTTTTGTAATACAATATCATTTGAGACCTAACATTTAATATTGTATTTGAATCTATGTCAGTATTTTATATTTTTCATTCTTTCCTTATTTTGACATTCTAATAGACAGATTAATTACAAGTTAATCTTGCATAGTGACACCTGTTGTTTAAAGTTAGAATGGGTGACCATTAATAATTAGTTTCATTGTTAATTACCTGCGTTGTATAAACTTCTAAATTCCGCACGCCTTTCATCTGTATCAGTCGTATACTTAAGACATAGTATTATGTAAGATGTGATAAATTGTGCAAACGTGTATCAGGCAGAATCCATGGCAGGTGCTAACATTGTTGTTTTAGAGTTTAGAGGTGCGAACACTAGTAATTAGTTTATGTTGGATTATCTTGCTGTCAAACTCAATGTGACTACGAGTTAGCCAATCAGTTTAATTGTTTATGTAACCTGTAAACCAGTCAGGTTTCAGGCGGCAGAGATGACACTACGTTATTTAAGATTGGTTTTGAGAGTAAGAGGACATCAGGGACCAGAGGCAGGTCTTAGGGAGACACAGGGAGAAGTCGGTCCGTCCTGGACTATGGGGGTCTGCCCTCGAACCCCCGGAGAGTTGGGTTTTCTGTGACCTAGGGAGAACATCTTTAGTTAGATATCTCATGATTTAACCACCATAATTGTATGTATATATATATATATATTATGCAGTAATAAAACGTCTGTTTAATAAAAATGAGTTATGTATTCTATTACAACAGTTTTCCGCGAATTTGTACCAGCAACAAATTCGCACTAGTTAAAGCTGCCCTTTTTGGATGAAGGCCATCATCCTAAATTGGGAAAATAAAAACAGTCCTTTTCAGGACTACCAAATTTGGAAACTATGCACGTATATGGGCGTTTTCCGCGAATGTGTACCATCAACAAATTCGCACTCGTTAAAGCTGCCCTTTTTGGGTGAAGGCCATCATCCTAAATTGGGAAAATAAAAAGTCCTTTTCAGGACTACCAAATTTGGAATGAAGAACATTCTCATATTCTATATCAAATTCTACTATACAGTATTTAATAATCAATTATTAATGAATATTGAAATATAGACCTGCGCATTTTGATTTCGAGCCCAGCCTAGAACTTCGTGGTCTTGGGAGGCAACGACATTCGTCCGTCGGTAGTAATAGCAGAGTAACAGACAAAATGAAGATCGGGGTTATTGGTTCATCCCATGTGAATAAATTGCAGACATTTTGTGGCAGAACAAGTACAGAATTAACAACATCCCATGAGCTTTTTTAATTAAGGAAAGTCGGGATACACGGCCGGAAAATATAGAAATGAAATGAAATGAAATGTTGTTTAATGGCACGTCAGCACCAACCGGGCTATATTGCGCCAGACATATGGTGAATTTAACGAGACAAATTAAAACAATATCACAGGGGTGTATTCATATATGTAAATAAAAACAAATATCACAGAAAATATGATTAAAAATAAATATATCAATTCCTTTACATATATAAATATTTAGAACACAATATATGATAAATATGTACAATTAAAATTTAAAGTAAAAGTTTGTCTCTTTTAAAAATGCTAACAATTTATCATGTAGCTCCGGTTGGGCAAAAAGCTGACGTGCTGACTGGCAACGGTAATATTTAGTTCGAATAGACTTGAGATGATTGCACTCAATCAAGATGTGCTTCACTGTCAAAGGAACATGACAGTGAACACATTCTGGTTGAGGCTCTCGCTTTAATATGAAAATATGAGTTAAAAAGGTATGACCAATGCGAGAGCGACACAAAACAACTTCATCCCTCCTGCTGGTTTTATAGGAGCTTGGCCAGTCTCCTAAGAGAGGCTTTATGTGATGAAGTTTATTTGTGTCTGCAAGATCCCAAGACCGTTGCCAGCGATCATATATAAAAAGGTTAATGGACGACTTAAAATCGGTGAAAGGTAAAAGAAATTGTGATACGGGAAGATCTAAAGCAGACTTGGCAGCTAAGTCTGCTTGATCATTCCCTTTAATATCAACATGACTGGGGAGCCAGCAAAGGACGGTGTCCTTGCTGTTAAACTCGTGTGATAGTAGCAGACGATAAATATCTGCTACTAAAGGGTGTGCAAGCTGCTTATTGTTTATTGCCTGTAAAGAGGACAAAGAATCAGTAAATATTATGTATTTTAAAGATGAAGATGATTTAATGAACTCCAAAGCCTGAAAGATTGCCTGGAGTTCAGCAGTAAATATTGAAGCAGCAGGAGGAAGACGAACAGAGATGGTCTCAGACGGCGTGATAGTAGCCGAAGCTACCCGATCGCCATCTTTGGAACCATCTGTATAAATTGGAGCATAGTCACCATATTTAGACCTTAACTCTCTGAAGAGAGATTGAAATACTGTGGAACTAGTATCTTTTTGTTTTTAGTAAGATCTAGATCGATCTTGGGAGGAGACACAGACCATGGTGGCGTCTCAAAGAAAGGGGTATTCGCAATGCTGTCATGGCTGATACCTGCCTGAGACAAAAGGGGTTGAATGCGAATACCGAATGATGGAATAACATTAGTTCTCAGTGAATATAGATGTTCATGATAGGGTCTAAATATGGTGTTAAATGAAATATGATGAGGCAGAGATGCAATTTTTGTAGCATACTGCAGTGCAAGCTTATCACGTCTGTCGTGCAATGAGGGCTCGTGCGCCTCGACGTATAAACTCTGCACTGGAGATGTTCGGAATGCTCCTAAACTGATCCTAAGTCCTTGGTTGTGTATGGTATCAAGCTCTTTGAGATAAGACTCGCGGGCAGACCCATACACAATACACCCATAATCGAGTTTAGATCTTATTAAAGCTCGATATAATCTGAGCAAGACCTTACGGTCTGCTCCCCAGTCAGTATTTGATACGACTCTCAATATGTTGAGGGCTTTCAGACATTTCTTCTTGAGGGTTTTTATATGAGGGATAAATGATAATTTCTTATCAAATATCAAACCCAAGAATTTTGTTTCATCTACAACTGGTATGGGGCTGCCATCCAGTGTAAGCTCTGGATCAGGATGTAAACCTCTTCGTTGACAGAAGTGCATACAAACAGTCTTGGATTTGGAAAAACGAAATCCATTGTCATTTGCCCATCGTTGAATAGAATTCAAACAAAGCTGCAACTGACGTTCGATTGTCTGCATACTTGTCGATCCATAACACATCTGAAAGTCATCAACATATAGAGAGCCGTCGACCCCACGTTTAAGGCACGTAGGAATTGCATTAATTTTAATAGCAAATAAAGTGGGAGACAAAATACTTCCCTGAGGAACCCCCATTTCCTGAGGAAAGGGGTCAGAGAATATTGAACCCAAGCGTACCTTAAACGACCTATCTTTTAAGAAATTTTTAATGAAGATAGGTAAGCGACCTCGCAGCCCGAGGTTATGGAGGTCGCGCATGATACCATATTTCCATGTGGTATCATAAGCTTTCTCCAGATCAAAAAATATAGCAACTAAATGTTGTTTCTGGATGAAAGCGTCTCTGACGAACGTTTCAAAACGAACGAGATGATCAAGAGTGCTTCTTTGGGACCGAAATCCACACTGAAGATCAGTAATGAGGTTGTTGGACTCAAGGTACCAAACAAGCCTTCGATTGATCAATCTCTCCATGGTTTTGCAAATACAGCTAGTTAAAGCAATCGGACGATAATTAGTAGGATTCGTAGGATCTTTACCCGGTTTAGGGATGGGAATTATTGTGGCTTCGTGCCACGAAGGAGGAAAATTACCTTCAACCCAAATCCGGTTATAAAGATCTAATAATATTAAGAGTGTTTGAAAAGGTAAATGTTTTAAGATTTGGTAGTGAATTTCATCTGGACCAGTTGCAGTGTCTCGAGCTCGCTTCAGTGAATCCCGAAGTTCTGCAATGGAAAAGATATCATTGTAGCATTCATCATTATGGGACTTGAAATTAAGTCGCCTTTTCTCCTGTTGTTGTTTAATGCCTAGAAAGGCATTGGAGGAGAAATTGGACGATGAATTAAATGAAAAAGTACTGGCCAGAGAATTAGCAATATCAGGGAATGTTGTTAAGGTGGTATTATCAACATTGAGATGGTTAACTGATAAAGCACTACTTTTACCTTTAATCCTACAAATCCTATCCCATACCGATTTGGATGTTGTACGGGAATTGATCCTAGAGACGTAATCTTGCCATGAAGACTTTTTTGCTTGACGTATGGTTCTACGGGCCTTCGCCCGGACCATCTGGTATGCCGCAATATTCTCCATGGAAGGATGGTTCTTTAATCGTCTCAGGATGCGATCACGCTCTTTAAGAGCTGATTTGCAATCTTCATTATACCATGGTTTATTGAAACGTTTTGGTTCAGTCGTGGTTTTTGGAATCGCCTGCTCAGCTACATCTTGGAGAATTGAAGTAAATAAGGCCATAGGCTCATCCGCATCTTCTAACTCCTTTGCATCAAAAGAGAAGAGACACAACGATTCAAATAGAGCCCAATCAGCCTTATGTAACTTCCACCTCTGCGGTCTTTCAACCGGGGAGGGTCCATTATTATCTATTAAAATAGGGAAGTGATCACTGCCACAGAGATCTTCATTAACTCTCCACGTAAAATCCTGAAACAGGACCGGAGAGCAAATGGTTAGATCCAGGGAAGAAAAAGAAGCTGTGGCAGGATGTAGATAAGTAGGCGAGTCATCATTTAATAAGCACAAATTATTAAGATTAATGAAGTCAGCTATTTGATTACCTCTGATATTATCATCGGGGCTACCCCAGAGTGTATGATGCCCATTGAAATCTCCCATAAGGATAAATGGGAGAGGTAGTTGTTCAATCAGGTCATCAAGATCCCCGGGGTTTAGATTTAGACTTGGTGGTAAGTACAGACAGCATAGAGTAACAGGAATATGTAAAGTCACCCTGGCAGCCACAGCTTGTAAAGGAGTGGTTAAGGTAACTTGACTCTGTGGGACATCTCCATTAAGAATAATGGAAACACCACCATGTGCTCTACCATCATCATTGGCAAAATGATGATAGTCAACAAAATGTTTAAATGATAATTTATCAGTTGTTTTTAGATATGTTTCTTGTAAACAAATAGCTAATGGATTAAATTTTTGTATTAGGATTTGAACTTCATTAAAATTTGGTTTAATACCACGACAATTCCATTGGATTATGGAATTAACCATCGTCAGAGATGTTTAATAGGACTCCTGGGATGCTGTTTTGGATTGGGGTCGTGAACATCCACAACAACATCCATCAGGATGTCCTGATTCCCGAACCTGTTATAGGTCTGGACAGGATCATCTTCACCCTTCCTACTACGGAAGGATAGTAATTTAGAACCAGCCTTCGAAGTAGAAGGCTGGTTTTTGGGGGGTTTTGGTGGTTTTCCACCTTTTGGAGGTAGTTTGGGTGGCTTTCCACCATTTGATAGAGGAGTGTCTGGCACAAACTCCTCCGATGCTTCGGGCACTGTAGACGAACTTGTCTGGGTGCCGAGAGCAATAAATTCTGGTTTCTTTGGTAGTGGAGGCTTAGTGGATGATCCTGTCTGCCCGGAAGCTGGCAGGGGCAACTCAGTCTGACAAGCAACGGAAACGGTTTTTGGCTTCGCTACATTTGCAAACGAAGTTGCAAATACAGGCAATGGCGTGGCAAGCTCAACCAATTTCCGAGCTTCAGGGTAAGAAATATTTTTTTCCGTTTTGATCTGTTGCACCTGTTTCTCTTTTTTCCACAAAGGACACTCTCTTGAATAAGCAAAATGAGCTCCTTTGCAATTGGCACAGTGATGTTGGAGTTGGCATGATTCACTTTCGTGGCCATCTTGGCCACATCGTGCACAAATTGGTTTTCCCTTACATACATTTTTGCTGTGCCCAAAGCGTTGGCACTGAAAGCAACGCAATGGGTTTGGAATGTAAGGGGAAACTGGAATTAAGAGGAATCCAGCTTTTATTGTTTTGGGCAGTTCTGGTTTGTTGAATGTCAGGATATAGGTGTTAGTTTGGATGATGTTACCGTTACGCTTGATAGAAATGCGTTTTACAACTGTCACACCTTGCGAGGAGAGATTTTCAAGCATCTCTTCCTCATTGCTACCTTCTAAATCCTGAGACCTAATAACACCTCTAGAGAAATTTAGACTATTATGAGGTGTTACCTTTATAGGAATGTCCGCTAAAGTTTTTGATTTTAATAAACATAACGAATGTTGCTCTTTAGCGCATTCAACTAAGAGAGTACCATTCCTCATTTTTTTAACGCTTTTAGGTTCACCAGATAATCCGGCGAGACCCTTGGCAATTAAAAAAGGAGATTGTTTACTTAATGAGGTTTCATTTGTACTCTCAAGAACCAGAAACCTATACCAAGTTCGGGAAGCTTTACTTGAAATATCAAAAATTTCGTCTGTCGGTCCGCGTTTCGGCGGACGGGGTTTTTTATTTTGGGAAGCCATTTATTAAGCTTTAAAGATTCATCACTGGCTGCTCCCCAATCACCAAGGATTGCAACATCCGTACAGGCTATTGCGCGGATGTCCAGCGCTGGCGCCCAACGAGAACAACCAGTGATATACTCAGACAAAGTAAAGAGGAAACCTTGTGCTTTATCCGATTGACCCAAGCCGCTGCTTTTGAGAAGATGCTACAGGACACAAAGGTTTAACTGTACTAAACTAATAACACAGTAAGAGGAAAAACAAATCATCTTCTCATCAACTACCACGACCAGAGCCGATTGATCAGAGTGGGCCACACTGACCTCCCGTCTAGGTGAACCATGGGCCAAAGTAATGTGTTGCAGAGAAAGGGCTCGCAAGCCAAGTCCCCACTCAATTACCAGGATTCCACTCTCCACCGACACGGGTCGCAACGCACGGCAAACACGCTGCCCCATTACAGGGATCCTTTTAGTCGCCTTCTACGACACGCAGGACATACGAAGGGTATATTCTTATCACCCCCTACACCCCAGGGGGGGGAAAATATAGACCTGCACATTTTGATTTCGAGCCCAGCTTAGAACTTCTCTTCGTGGTCTTGGGAGGCAACGACATTCGTCCGTCGGTCGACGCCGACCAACTGATGGGGATTTTGAACGATCTGCATGAGCGGTTCCAGTATATGGATAAACTGTTATCCAAGAGAAAGCCCCAGATATGGATCACAGAAAGACTATAGACGGCGTATGGAACAACTGAACCGGGCCATGAAAAGGCGATTGCGACGAAGCAGCAACATCTTCTTTGGTTTGACCTGCTTCTACCAGGAGAGACATATAGAGCAATTCTTCCGGGAAAGTTTATATGATGGCGTTCATCTAAATAATGACGAGCATCGAAAACTATGCACGTATATGGGCTGGATCGCCGACCTTGTCGGCGAGAAAGTATACGGGCGTTTTGTAATACAATATCATTTGAGACATAACATTTAATATTGTATTTTGTTGTTAATTGATCTACAGTATAAGAAGTTGCGCTTTGACCTACTTAACACTTAATCGGTGCGTGTGACTAAATACGAGGGACAAATAATATTTATAACAAGCGAATTCAAAATTTATTACAAGAGAATTGAAATATTTATGGATTTAGGCCATAATCGCCATTTTGTTAATACATCTACAGGTATAAGAAGTTGTTCTTTGACCTACTTAACACTTATTCTCTTAATCGGCGAGTGTGACTAAGTACTTAGGACGAGCGACAAATAACATTTATAACAAGCGAATTAAAATATTTATTACACGTGAGGTGTGGTACATAGTGTAAATCAATGTTCTCAATCTAAAAAAAACACAAGCTCTGAGGAAAACTCGCATGTTTTTACAGCCGATGTTGTACTTGGCTATTTAAGTGTAGGCGTTTAGAGTGTTCCATATCACTTCTGTGGTAATATTAGCAGAATAACAGACAAAAGGAAGATCGGCGTTGTTGGTTCATCCCATGTGAACAGATTGCAGACATTTTGCGGCAGAACAAGGACAGAGTTAACTGCATCAAATGAGCTTTTTTTTATGGAAAGTCGGGATACACGGCCGACAAATATAGACCTGCCCATTTTGAGTTCGAGCCCAGGTTAGATCTTCTCTTCGTGGTCATGGGAGGCAACGACATTCGTCCGTCGATCGACGCCGAGTGTCTTGCCGACCAACTGATGGGGAATTTGAACGATCTCCATCAGCGGTGCCAGGTTCCCGTCGTATGGATAAACTGTTATCCAAGAGAAAGCCCCAGATACGGATCGCAGAAAGTATAGACGGCGTATGGAACAACTAAACCGGGCCATGAAAAGGCGATTGCGCCGAAGCAGCACCCTCTTTTTTGGGTTGACTTGCTTCTTCCAGGAGAGGCGTATAGATCAATTCTTCAAGGAAAGTTTATGTGATGGTGTGCACCTAAATCCTGACGAGCATCGAAAACTATGCACGTATATGGGCTGGATCGCCGACCTTGTCGGCGAGAAAATATACGGGCGTTTTCCGCGAATTTGTACCAGCAACAAATTCGCACTCGTTAAAGCTGCCCTTTTTGGGTGAAGGCCATCATCCTAAATTGGAAAAAATAAAAACAGTCCTTTTCAGGACTACCAAATTTGGAATGAAGAACATTCTCATATTCTATATCAAATTCTACTATACAGTACTTAATAAACAATTTTTAATGAATATTGATTTCCGTACGAAATTCTGTATATTATGAAATAACCACGGTTTTAATCAATAGTATGATATCAAGTAAATCGATAGTTATCTTAAATCTCTATGATATCTACAGTTAATCCTGTTCATCGGTTATTAGCAGACGACGTCCACTGAGACTTAAACTATAACCCGCCATATTCTTAATCAATCCCTTAGCAGCCGACGCTAATTAATCGAGACCCTGACTTTTATGCAAGAAAAAAATATGTGTTTATTCTTCTACATTTAAATAATTTAGTGTAAGTGAAGTTAATATATTTATAGTGTAAGTGAAGTTAATATATTTATTACAAGAGAATTAGACATATTTCGCTCCATATATGCCTTATTTCGCTAAGACTTCAATTTTAAACCCCATTATTGTTAATTGATCTACAGGTATAAGAAGTTGCGCTTTGACCTACTTAACACTTAATCGGTGCGTGTGACTAAATACGAGCGACAAATAATATTTATAACAAGCGAATTCAAAATTTATTACAAGAGAATTGAAATATTTATGGATTTAGGCCATAATCGCCATTTTGTTAATACATCTACAGGTATAAGAAGTTCTTTGACCTACTTAACACTTATTCTCTTAATCGGCGAGTGTGACTAAGTACTTAGGACGAGCGACAAATAACATTTATAACAAGCGAATTAAAATATTTATTACACGTGAGGTGTGGTACATAGTGTAAATCAATGTTCTCAATCTAAAAAAAAAACACAAGCTCTGAGGAAAACTCGCATGTTTTTACAGCCGATGTTGTACTTGGCTATTAAAGTGTAGGCGTTTAGAGTGTTCCATATCACTTCTGTGGTAATATTAGCAGAATAACAGACAAAAGGAAGATCGGCGTTGTTGGTTCATCCCATGTGAACAGATTGCAGACATTTTGCGGCAGAACAAGGACAGTTAACAGCATCAAATGAGCTTTTTTTTATGGAAAGTCGGGATACACGGCCGACAAATATAGACCTGCCCATTTTGAGTTCGAGCCCAGGTTAGATCTTCTCTTCGTGGTCTTGGGAGGCAACGGCATTCGTCCGTCGATCGACGCCGAGTGTCTTGCCGACCAACTGATGGGGAATTTGAACGATCTCCATCAGCGGTGCCAGGTTCCCGTCGTATGGATAAACGGTTATCCAAGAGAAAGCCCCAGATACGGATCGCAGAAAGAGTATAGACGGCGTATGGAACAACTAAACCGGGTCATGAAAAGGCGATTGCGCCGAAGCAGCACCCTCTTTTTTTGGGTTGACTTGCTTCTTCCAGGAGAGGCGTATAGATCAATTCTTCAAGGAAAGTTTGTGATGGTGTGCACCTTGGTGTGCACCTAAATCCTGACGAGCATCGAAAACTATGCACGTATATGGCTGGATCGCCGACCTTGTCGGCGAGAAAATATACGGGCGTTTTCCGCGAATTTGTACCAGCAACAAATTCGCACTCGTTAAAGCTGCCTTTTTGGGTGAAGGCCATCATCCTAAATTGGGAAAAATAAAAACAGTCCTTTTCAGGGCTACCAAATTTGGAATGAAGAACATTCTCATATTCTATATCAAATTCTACTATACAGTACTTAATAAACAATTTTTAATGAATATTGATTTCCGTACGAAATTCTATATATTTTATTATGAAATATTTAATAGAATCAAATAACCACGGTTTTAATCAATAGTATGATATCAAGTAAATCTCTATGATATCTACAGTTAATCATGTTAATCGGTTATTAGCAGACGACGTGGACTAAGACTTAAACTATAACCCGCCATATTCTTAATCAATCCCTTAGCAGCCGACGCTAATTAATCGAGACCTGGACTTTTATGTAAGAAAAAAATATGTGTTTATTCTTCTACATTTAAATAATTTAGTGTAAGTGAAGTTAATATATTTATTACAAGAGAATTAGACATATTTTCTATATATGCCGTATTTCGCAAAGACTTCAATTTTAAACCCCATTATTGTTAATTGACCTACTTAATCTCTTAATCGGTGCGTGTGTCTACTTAGTACGAGCCACAAATAATATTTATAACAAGCGAATTCAAAATTTATTACAAGAGAATTGAAATATTTATTATCCCCACTCATCACACAAATCTTTGTCACAGGATTTGACGAAAGTACCCTCCCGTCAACTCCTGTAAACCCGGTCTGTTACTTTCGCAAGTACTTTTGTTATCCTAGAGGATGAAGATGATCCAACAGCTCTCCTTGGCCACCTCAAAATCGAGCACCCGACGATTCAATTCATTCACCAACCACTCCCATTCCTAGACGTGCACGTCCACAGAATTAACATTATACTAATGATAATAATCACTTTATTTCAAAAGGGTAGAAAATTAGGCCTGGGGCCTTTCTTACATTTTGCCCGTGTAACAACAGCAAGCATGCATAAAATCCGGAACAAACGTTTTACATAATGATGATAGATATAATAGATGTGATGTTTGATAAATGTGAAAATTATTTACACTATGAGAGGTATGAATAGTACAATATAAAAAATAGATATGAATAGTATTATACAAAATATATGTACAGGGAAACTGATGACATAGATCTATAATAATACGGATGGACAAGAAACATTCAATTATGAAGTAATTATCATTTGTGCTTGATGATGATACGAGAATACTTGCCGAAACGTCGTGCTTTGCCTATAAACCAGTTATTGCTTTTCCATATTAGCCGTGTTTTGTTTTTTTTAATGTGCCAAATGCCACTAAAGGATTATAAAAAAACTATTTCATGTATGGTCCAGAGAATAAATCTTTGTATAAGCAGTGTGATGCAAACGCCAGACAGGTCATTTCAGAGGCAAACGAAAAGCACTGTAGTCATTCTGTGATATTAGGACTGATGAAACAAATTTCAAATCTCTGGAAAAAATACATGTAATAAGCAGCAAATGTTTTTCTAGAAATATTCCTACATTTAATTACGAATCCAAATCAGCTATGAGAAAGTGGCAAGACAGAGCTGTAAGCGAAAACGTTTGCCGATGGCAGTAGCGATACATTCTTAAAACGATAGTCGGAATTTCATTGTAATAAACAATCGCGTAACCTAACAGACGAACATAAAGCCATTAACTTACCCTAAAGGTCTAGGCCGCAAAATTGAGTCGGCGACTGGCGAAGATCAAATAAAATATACATGTAGCATGTTAAGAAAACTCTCGGAATCATTACGTAATTTACTTCTAGAATTATCCAATAAATCATGTTTCTAAAGAAGGAATAGTTCCTTCAAGCTGGAAAACGGCAACGATAACCCCATTGAATAAACCATTAAAAGATAGCAATGAAACCTGTCCTTGCAGGCCTATACGTTTGACAACACTTTAGACTATGGTAAATAATAGGCTAAGATATTGTGAAAGTAAGATATTAATCAGTCCAAATCAAAATCGATATAGACAGCAGCGCTCCACTATTGATCAGTTTGTAAGGTTACCGCAGAATTAAAGACAATATCTACAGCTCTTGAGTGGCTTATGTCGTCCGCAATTCAAAACGCAGTCATTGCGTCAGACTCCCTCAGCAGCATAAGGTCACTAATACATGATAAAACATCTAGACCAAAAATTGCTCAGAAAATTCGGTTGAGTGTCTGTTCCCTCCGACAGAAAAATAAAGCCGTAGAATTTACATGGATACCATCCCATGTTAGCATAGTAGACAATGAGTCTGCAGACAATCTGGGTCGCAAAAGACTCAATCTCTGCGAGACCGAAGACTTAAAAATATAGCCTTCATGAATTTAACAGCATTGTTAAAACTAAGATTAAATCTGAATGGAAAACCGAGGTGGCAAGAGCAAATACTTTAAGATCCAAATTAAACAACGATCTGGATGTAAAAGCTGAGATCAATCACCCATCTCGCAAAATCTGTAGCTTAATCACAAGACTGGGAACTAAAGATTTAATTATCGACCATAAATTTAACCCAGCGTAGTGCGAATGCGGCCACAATTTGACAGTTAAACATGTTCTCATTGCGTGCAATAAATTGGAAGAGAAAAGACTCCGTATACGAAGTTTATTGGGAGATGCCAAACTCCAATAGACCCTTCAAACTGAACTCATCGCCCACGGAATATGTCGTTTAAAATTTATGAAGCTATCTCAAAATTCAGAACAGAATCGCTAAAAGAGCACTTCAAAGAAAGATAACGGGTTGTGTAGACCAGGTTGACCCCTAAGCCACCTGGATGTTTAAATAATATCAGTAACGTTAAGAAAGGGAACTGCATATCTAGTTACAAATGAAGGAACTATTGTTGTATGGACGGTATGGCGGATCAGCCTGCTGCACTATTTAATATAATGACAGTGCATATCAATCAATTTAAGTCTAAAAATTAAATGCCACGTATTTTGTCTTCTATAAAATAGTTTAATTTGTTTTGTGTTAATTTATGTCTAAATATGGCGGATCAGCCTGCCGCACGGTTTCATATAATAATATTCCCGGGGAAAATGACAAAATAAAAGAAAAGGGACCTACACAACCATTGCTAACAATGACAGTGCATATCAATCAATTTAATTTATGTCTAAAATTAAATGGTCTAATTTGTTTTGTGTTGCTGCTGGCTCTTCTTTCTCTTTTCGGGTAATGTTTATCTGGGGATTGTCACGCTCAATTATCTGGTTAAATTTGACGACGGTGGTTTACTGATTGTTCACAGAAATAGAATTTTATTTCACAAAATGTTCCCAGAAATAGAATTTTATTTCACAAAAAAAATAAATAACAAGAATAGACAAGAATATAATTTTATTGTAATCGTTTTCTGACTATAGAGTCGTTTTCTTTAATAAAATGGTTAATGTCCTTTCCGAAGGAACGCTCGGGCCATTAAAAAGAGTTTCCCAATTTGCATCAAGTAATTTTTGAATAAATTCCTCTTTGCAACAACTGGAACAGCCTTGTACATATGGTCAATTAGCCTTTCTACATAAAAGAAGAAAATGTGAGAAATCCTGCTATATATGGCCATTAGATACCTCTTGCGAAGTTAGTTCGTATTCAACGGTGTCAGTTGTTTTAACACCACCTGATGACCAGTATTGAACGTGAATAAATTAAATAGTTACTATTGATTGAAATGTTCGTGAATAAATTAAATAGTTACTATTGATTGAAATGTTCATCACATACAGTGCTATAAATAAATATTTCATATTTTTAGATGTCCGCTGTTTCAACTTCCCCCATCCGGTTTTCTCCGATAAGGCTCTTTAATTGACATTTATTAATCCTCGAGTCTCAGTAACATTAATAATTTATTATTTTCCAAGTCTTTCATATTATTTTCAGATGTCAGCTGTTTAGACTTCCCCCATTTGCTTTTCTCCAATAAGGCTCTGTAATATGGACATAAATTACTCCAAGCGATCTCAGTAAAATTATTGATTTATCATTTTCCAAGGCTTTAATATACTGAGTTTCTGTGTATAGTTTGGGGTTCAGTTTGGTTGTTGTATGGTAAATTGTCAGATGTTCCTTTAAACAGAAAACGTTTGAAGCGTTGTAAAACAATAAAATTAAAACGATTGCCTCTAAGCTTCATTATTGGTATCTTTAATATTCTTGGTCATCTTCATAAATTAGGAAGCACATTTCAACAGCTGTATTGTTGGTGATTTGTTTGTTTCTTCTATAATGATGATTTCTTTTCCCATTTTAAAGGGACAATAACACTCTTGCTGGCTTGGCAGCTCTGGAAAATAAATAATAGTCTTATTCTAAGTACTAGATGTTTATGTGTCCTACCTGTTGTGTAAATTATCCATTACATCATATTTTACTTGTCCAGAGGGTTCGAAAATATCTTAAAATCCAAGTCACATTTGAAAAGGTTTACGTTAACCTTTTCAAATCATGTAGTTGAATTTTCCATTTTTTTAAATTAGGTGTGTTAAGATGAAATTTGTATCATCAATTAATTTGAATATTGTAAAATAATACAATTTTTTGACCAGAATAAAGATTGGGACATATTATTCAATTACAACAAGAGTGTTATTGGGGCTTTAAACTGCAACAACGGATGAACAGCACACTTAAAGTAGTGTACACCAGGAAGTCGGATGTTAGAAGCCACATTTGTATTGGCCTTTTGCTGTCACAAACTTAACCGAACTGCAACAACGGATTAACAGCACACTTAAAGTAGTGTACATCAGGACGTTGGATGTTAGAAGCCAGAATAATGTTGGCCTTTTGCTCCGTCACACTTCTGTCAGTCATGAAACATGACATATTATTAATATGTGAGAATGATTTCCCTGGATGATGTCATCCTGTACTTCTTTTGTAGTTGTTGCAGACGTTTCGGCGGTACCATCTGCAACTTCTGAGTCCAGCAGTAAAGTCGGTGACTGTCTTCTTTTAGAGTATTGCACTGAATTCTCTTTTCATTATTACAAATACTCTTGTCTTTTATCTTTAAATTCAGTTTTGATCTATTAATTTTACTGTGTCTTGTTCTCTATTAGTTGAATTTTTGCCTGACAAGGATCTGAGTTGTGTACTTTATTTTCAAAGATGTTCGGTACTCTGATGGGAAATTTGAAAGCAGTTCTATAAAATAATACTTTATATAAAATATTTCTTTTTCTATTTTTTTGTAATTCTTGTGCAGGGCTTAGTTGGGTCGACCTCCGTAGGACATTGCCGTATGAATGACACGCATTCGTATGGAAGCTCTTTACTTCATTGAAAAAGATCATATGCAGTCTGGTTTGTAAAACACATAAGGACAGTTCGTTTGTGAAGAAATAAATATTTACCATTATGGCTGATCATGAATGAAAAGGAGAAAAAAAGCAAATCCCATATCAGTCTTTTTGAAAATTATATAAAAATCATTCTGCCAGGTTTACATGTATTTAGTCCTTGTATTTACCGTAATATTTCAATATATTTGCTATAACTAAATAAAACTATACCAAAAATACTTACACGAGAAAACAGAATTAAATCTTCATAAATTTGAGTAAAACAGTTATTGTATGTATAGTCATGAAGAGCTAAGTAAATAAATAAAAGCAGTGTTCAAAGCCCATTAAAAAAAGTAGGCCTAAGCCGAAAAAGAGAAAGAAAAAATGAAAACAATTCAAATGATGATAATAAATTGTAAACATTACACTGCAATTATTTTGTTGACATTTTTAAAACCTATACTTTCAACACTTATGATGTACCAACTTCATATAATTTGTTTTCAAAAAAATAATATATTACACATAAGTTGAAACATATAATAATGGAAGTGGGAGAACGAAAAGTCATGTTATGCAAATTCGACCAGTGCATCAAAAAAAAAAAAACGTATGTAACAACAACTGACAGCTCCAACTTTATGACCACACTGAATAAACATCTCCCCCCGCCTTTTAGAGCAACTTGAAGGGGAAAGGGTAGTTCCGTGAAGCGATTACATATATCCCAAAAGTCTTGTCAGTTGTTACACTGTGGTGGGGTTCTTTTTGGACACGTGTCGCTTCAGCATTTTCCACACCATTTCGATGGGATTTAAGTCGGGGCTTTCGAGGGAGTGCACCACCAGTTAATGTCAAGTTAATTATACCTCCCTTCCCCCTCTGATACCCTAACCTAATGCCCCAACCTACCGGTCTGGAGAACACACCCCATGTAGGCCGGGGTTATCTACCCCACACACTGGGCAAACTTTCAAAAATTCTGCCTGGGATTCCCGGTCATTATAATTGAAAAGCAGCTCATCGCCTGGAAGAATTTGCCGAGTGCTCGTGAAAAATAGATGGGGACGACCGTTGTTAGCTAAATCTCCTACATTGGCCCTCAAATTAGCACAGTAATCGGAATGATTTATTAGGCGACCAAAAGTACCATCATCCACCGTTGCATCTCTCCAGTGCTTTGTGCTATTATAATGAAATTCAAACATATATCCCATTTCTGCAGTCCTTGATTGATATAACCTCTTGCCCTCAGAACCAGTTCTATATATCCCATAGTAATCTATCACTACCTGACCCTGTTCTATTTCTTTCATGGCAACGAGTCCCCTACCCCGACCAGGTAAATGTTTCTTCACAATTACGTGATCCCATGACTGCTTGGAATGCATCTGCATCAACTGAGGGATATCTGTCAGTTGTAAGGGGCGCTTATCTTTTTCCCGTTTGGACTTGGACTGGTGATTCACATACTGCAAGGCGTAATACGCTATCTTGCCGTATTGGCTCCAGTCGGGGAACTTAGCCTGGATCAACGAACTAGCAGTCTTGGCGTCTCCTAACTTAACCCTCTACGAAAAAGATACCCCTGGCCTTATGCTGCCCCTCCCGCCATTTAGAAGTAAGATTTTTGGTCGTCTTCGGCCGTTGGTCAGAAGTTACCTTGTCGTAATACTCCTTACCCTTGAATACTGCTTCGGCCATGGCTTTGTTGGGGACAGACCCATCATGGGTAATGGGGTATGCCTCAATGAATGAATGAAATGGAGTTTTATGGCACGTCAGCTCCAATCGGGCTATATGGTGCCAAACAAATGATGATTCTAATGAGACAAATTAAATATCACATAAATATATTTATATACATAAATAAAAACAAGTATCACAGTCAATAATGGTACTAAAAATAAATATAAGTCCTATATGTATATAATAGTTAAAACAAAAAAAGGGATATATATACAATTAAAATTTTGTGTTTAACAATTTTCCATATAGCTCCGGTTGTGCAAATAGTTGACTTAGTGACTGGCAACGGTAATAGTGTGATCTAACATTCTAGAGATGATTACACTCAATCAAAATATGCTTAACTGTCAAATGAACATGACAGTGAACACATTCTGGTTGAGGCTCTCGTTTCAAAATGAAAATATGAGTTAAAGGTATGACCAATACGAGAGCGACACAAAACAACTTCATCCCTCCTGTTAGTTCTATAGGAGCTTGGTCAGTCTCCTAAGAGAGGCTTAATATGATGAAGGTGTGCCTCAAATAAGGCTTCTTGTAACAATTTCGTAATCTGGTCTAATGACATCCGACACATTCGAAGAAACGGATGGGAAGGAGCCAACTGAAGAAGTCGGAGATTGACATTGTTCTAATATGGGGGCAGAACTGGTGCTAGCACCAGAATTAACAGTTTCCACTAATGGTTCCAAAACAACCACACAGGGTTCTAAAACGGGTGGGGTAGCACTAGTCCAAGAATTTACATCAAGGTCGACCCCAAGTTTCTCAGCCATGGCATCGACAGAAGATGGCATCAATCTAAACTCACTAAATGCCCCATTAATATTATTCAACACCTGGGCGTTGGCGGCTTTAACTTTCCCCTCATTCCAATAATGCTTCTCACCAGTCGGCAGAGTGTGTCCCATTGCCGAGGACGATTGAAGAGCTGCATCATGACTGATACCCTCCTCTTTGCCCTTGGAATGGGCGGCGTGCCGACGGCAGTCAACCCAAACATCTTCCTAAACTGTGTTATGTTATTCGCGACGGACACGTATTCCGTCTGCGAACCCCATTGCCTGAAAAACTTGTGGGAGCATTTTGTTTTAGGATCATCCTTTTGCCTAAACCTCTTCAAATAAAAATCCATCAAGCTATAAACGTCGGCCGGGACCACGAGCGTTCCGGCAATTTGTTTTATGCTCCGCTACCAAAAAAAGACGTCTTTCCCTGCCTCATTAATACCCGCAATTGCACTATAAAATTCCCTCAATGTCAAACCTTCGGACACCCCCACCCTCTGAATGGCCTCAAGCTGAATCCTAACCATCAAGTACCTAGCTAAAAAAATAAAATCCGACTTTTTGTCGTTTCGCACACCACTCTTAGCTAGCTTATCGCGAATCAGTTTTAATCTACCATTGACGGCGACGTTGTTTTCAAGTTCCGCTCTGAAGTTTTTTTATATCATGCCTAACGCCCTCCGTCTGTTGCTGTATTTGACGCTGCGTGTTTGCGGCAGCTATTCTGCTGTGATTATTTTTGACCATGACAGTCATGGCTTCTAGTAATATTTTAACGTGTTCCTTAAACGCCGGGTCGGTCACGTGAAAACTAAACCAGTTAGGAGAAAGTTCAAATAGAGTTTGACCGACTGCAATTCATTTTTCATAGCCGTCGCCTGTAAAGCTATCCCATTTCCCTTCCCGTCAAGATAGTGTGCGAGTCTATCATAATAAATGTTGAAAGTCTCCTGCTGATACAGGCACTTTGGGTCTACGCTACTTGTGCCAATGTTGTGGGTCGTCTGAACAAAATGTAATAACTTCGAAATGTGGTTCACTTTGTTCGAAGCACTTCTGTCTTTCTTACCAGCCTTGCACCTCATGAAATGGGTGAAAAATGAAAGTGCTCCAGGATCCTTTCTTATCTTGCGGATTGGACTAACCAGGGAAATCCCCCTATATGTGTCTCCCTTGAGCAAATGCCCTTTTTCAGAGGCCGTCATCCCGTTTTCAGCCTCGCTCTCCGAGTCGCTTCAAGCCTCACTATCACTACTATAATTGGGTTGGAATCAGTAACGGGGTCTTCGGCCGCTGCTTCCACCGGTGGGTCCAAGATGCACCGGGCAACAGTAATGGGGTTCTGTTGCCTAACCATTGCAACGGGCCAAAGACCGTTAACTATCAACTCGATACTTGTTGCCTCTAACATTTTCTGCACTTGGGGGAAACTTACCCAGCCATCATCCCCGGGCACCAGTTCCAAAATATCCGTCAGGCGAATCCTGGGATTGAGTACTGGCGCTCGGCAATGTCGCGGGATATACCCAACGCCTGTTCCTTACTCTTATCATGAACTCTAATGCTTAACAATATACTCAAAGGACTTGAAACAAATAGGGCATTACATAGCGTATCTGCCAGACATGTTGGATATAAACCTATTCAAATGTAATCTATATTAAATCACTTATTATCAAATGAAAGAAATGTTGTTTAATGGCACGTCAGCACCAACCGGGCCATATTGCGCCAAACATGATAAAATTAACGAGACAAATTAGAACAATATCACAGGGGTGTATTCATATATGTAAATAAAAACAAATATCACAGGAAATATAATTAAAAATAAATATCAATTCCTTTACATATATAAATATTTAAAACGCAATATATGGCATAAGTATATATTAAAATTTAAAATAAAAGTTTGTCTTTTAAAAAAGCTAACAATTTAGCATAAAGCTCCGGTTGAGCAAATAGCTGACGTGCTGACTGGCAACGGTAAAATTTAGATCTAATATTCTTGAGATGATTGCACTCAATCAAGATGTGTTTTACTGTCTCGCTTCAAAATGAAAATATGAGTTAAAAAAGTATGACCTATGCGAGAGCGATACAAGACAACTTCATCTCTCCTGCTCGCACAATAGGAGCTTGGTCAGTCTCCTAAGAGAGGCTTGATGTGATGAAGTTTGTTTGTGTCTGCAAGATCCCAAGACCGTTGCCAGCGGTCATATATAAAAAAAGTTAATAAACGACTTAAAATCGGTGTACGGTAAAGAAATGGTAATATGGGAAGATCTAAAGCAGACTTGGCAGCTAAGTCTGCTTGATCATGCCATTTAATATCAACATGACTGGGGAGCCAACAAAGGACTATGTCCTTGCCGATAAACTCGTGTGATAGTAGCAGATTATAAATATCTGCTACTAATGGGTGTACAAGATGTTTATTGCTTATGGCTTGCAAAGAGGACAGAGAATCAGTAAATATGATGTGTTTTAAAGTCGGGGTGAAACATGTTGATAAATACAATTTACCTTTAAATGTGAGAAATCGTGCAATAAGGTCATTAGATAACACTTGTGCAGTTAGTTCGTATTCATCGTGTTCGTATTCAACGGTGTCAGTTGTTACAACACCACCTGATGACCAATATTGAACGTGAATAAATTAAATAGTTACTATTGATTGAAATGTTCATCACATACAGTGCTATAAAAAATATTTCATATTATTTTCAGATGTCAGCGGTTTCGACTCCCCCCCCCCCCCGCTTGCTTTTCTCCAATAGGGCTCTGTAATATGGACATAAATTATTCCAAGCGATCTCAGTAAAATTATTAATTTATCATTTTCCAAGGCCTTAATATACTGAGTGTCTGTGTATAGTTTGGGTTCAGTTTGGTTGTTGTATGGTAAATTGTCAGGTGTTCCTTTAAACAGAAAACGCATGAAGCGTTGTTATAAAAAAAACAAAGCTTCATGATTGGTATCTTTTTAATATTCTTACTTTGTAATATACCTTGTTGCCAATTCTTGGTCACCTGATCCATCTTTATAGAATAATATCGAACACATTTCAACAGCTGCAATGTTGGTGATGATTCTTGCATTTCATGAACTTTTTTGACACAAACTTCACTGAACTGCACACAGCGAGAATTTCATAATTATTTCTAAGTCATTTGCTTAATAGGTTGTCAACTCACTATTATACAACCATAGGCATTATTTGCCACACTTACAAATCATTCACATTGGAAATAACACAATTACCTCTCTTGGTTTTTCATTTCCCCCCATGCAATAGCTATCGTCAAACGTTTGAATTTTAAAATGATATTTTTGCCAATTTCTCAACTGGCAATAGAGAATTATAGGATTATTCTTTAACCAGGTAGGACAGTTTATAGATACAATCTATTTTAAGCTTTTATTTTAACATATTGTAAAAACATAATTTGAAAATATTAAATTGCAGCTTTAAAGTAGTGTACATCAGGACGATGGATGGTAGAAGCCAGAATAGTATTGGTTGTTGTTTGCTCTGTCACACTTCTGTCAGTCATGAAACACTACACATTATTCAATATGTGAGAATGATTTCCATGGGTCATGTCATCCAGTGTTTCTTTAGTAGATGTGACAAGCGGTAGAATCTGTAGCAATCTCTAACCCCATAAAATGACGACCCTTTTTGGCAGTGGCATCGCGGAGTATAGTCAAGTTTTCACTTGCTGTGAGTTCTTTAGACAGTTATCATTGGCTATACGGCCTAATTCGCAAGTTATTTTAGCTGTTGTGACAAAACGGATTGTTTCAGGGAAGCAATAAGCTGTATTCCATTTTTCTCCTTTAATAAAACAATAATATATCCCCCCCTTGACTTTCCGATTGGTGTAGGCATTTTCTTCTATGAGAGACTGAAGATATTCTGCTTTGAATTTAAGTTGGTAAATGTCTTTTACAGTATTACACTGAATTCCCCTTTTCATTGTGAATTATATCTCCTGGCTGTAAAAAACTGGTTAAGTACTGAAAAGAAACGTATATAAAAAAATGCATGATTAGATATGTAAAAAAACCCACAAAAACTGGATAAGCACTGAAAGAACAAAAGTATTGGAATCAATAAGCTGAAAGTCCTGAAGGGTAAAACCTATTATTACAGTATAAATCTGGAAGAAAGAAACCGCAAATATATTATTCCCACGTATTGAAGGTCAATACATATGAACTATATTATGATTGTAAAACTGGATAATTACTGCAAACCAAGATATGTAAAGTGTATAACTAGATTGTGGAACTGGATAATCACTGAATTGTTTTAATTCTGAAAGCTGAAATTCATGAAAGAAACCTATTATTAGACTTAAACATGGGTGGGGGAAACCTTAAATATATTCTTTCAATAAATTGAAACCAATGAATGTGAAATTATCCTCCGACTGTCAAATTGGATAAGCGCTGAAAGTTAAGATATGTGCGTTGTGTAATTAGACTGCGGAAACCGGATAAACACTGAAATAAAGTATTAGAATTAATGTAGAAGTTGGTCTTAAGCCCTTGGTATAAAAAGTCCGACATCCCGGTTTATCTTGGGCTTGATCCGCGTTATATTGATGGCCTCAAGAAGTTTTCTTCTGGTGATGATGTACTGCAAGGGTTCTGGTTTGGTCCCACAAGGTTGTATGATCTGCGTTGTTAATATGCTCTGCTACTGCTGAGGGATTGGTAGAAGCTATTGACTTGTGCTCTTTTATTCGTACATCAAGTGTACGCTTCGTTTCTCCCAAATATTTTTCGAGGCGGGAGCATGTTATTTCGTAAATGCATCCTTTTGGCTGTGGGGGATTGGTTTGTGTTTATCTACCATTGGCTTGCAGTACATTTTGTATGGTTCTGCCGCTGGAGAAGGTCACTTCTCTGCCCACTTCTTGTTTTCATCAACCTTCTGATCTGGTAGGAGATTTTGCCGGAGTGGTCAGTATTTTGCGTTCTTGGCTTGTCTTGTGTTCGTTCTCTATGGTGGTGGTGATGACGTCATTAACTAGTTGGGTGGGGTAACTGTTTATGAAGACGTTCCTTAAATGCTCTAATTCTGCGGGTAAACTTCATCACATATCTTGGTGGCGCGTCTGGTTAGAGTGGTGATGATGGATTTCTTAATTTGATGCGAATGATTTGAATTATAGTGAATATATTGATCAGCGGTGGCGAAATTGTTATCAGATTTAGTCACTAAGACATCAATGAATGGGAGAATGTCGTCAGTTTGTTTCCATTGTGAATTTTAGTTTGTCGACTGTTCAGATGTTGGAGTAGCGTATCTGGGTTGTCGTTTTGGTTGAGGACCCCAAATGCATCATCGACGTTGCGATACCAACACAGGGGTTTGATGGGAGAAGTCTGTAATGCATCAGTTTCAAACCTGGTCATGAATACGTCGGACAGTAGTGTCGAAAGTGGGTTACCCATAGGCAGACCATGTATTTGTTGATAATATTCATTACCCCATCTAAAGTAGGTGGCAGTTATACAGACGTAAAAGTTGAATGATGTTATCAGTGGTTAGGTTGGTGTCCAGAGGGGTCTCTAATTCATTGATTTTCTTTTTTAAGTATTTGGAGTGTCTGAGCTGTGGGGATATTTGTAAACAAGTCTACTACATCATAGGAAAGAATGGTGCCGGTTGGTGGGACTGATACCAGTTTATTGCAAAAGTCATTGGAGTCGGCAATGAAGGATTCTGCTGATTTTCCAAGTGGTGCCAAAAGACGGGTAGAGAACTTTGCTGTAATAAACTGAATCTCGGGAACAAACCAATAAGCGAGCCTTGACCGGGTTCTTATGAATCTTAATGGTGGCTCGTGCATATGGTGGTCTGGGGTGAGAGGGATTCAGATTATAGTAAAGTGCTGGCGTGATCTGCTTTTTGTCTTTCAATGAGGTGAGAAGTTTCCGCAGCTTGGTTTCATGAATGGCTGTGGGATCTTTCCTGATTCTTTGGTATGTTTTGGTGTCTTGAAGTAGGTTGTTCACAGTATCCACATTGTCATTGGTGTCCATAATCACAGTAGCGTTAATCACAGTAGCGTTACATTTGTCAGCAGGTATGATGATGTTGGAGTCTGCTTTCAAGGCTAGCTGCTGGGATTTGGTTAGATTATCGGTTTGAGGTTTAGCTTTCAAAAAAATACTCGAGATATGATGCCTGAGATAATCCACCTTACCGCAAACCCTTTTCTATGTTTGCAATGTAATCGTCATGATTCTTCGGTTTAGATACAGAAATGAATTTTAGGCCTTTGGGATAATAAAGTGATTTGGTCATCGGAGAGGTTAGTTGAACTTAGGTTAACAACTGTTTTTGTGAGGTACTCATCAGAAGGAGACTTGTTTTGATTTCAAATTGTTGAATTTTTTTTTTAATGTGCTTGGGTTTCACTTGGTCATCAAGTACGGAGTTGGCTTTGGTTTCATAGATCGTATAGATTTATAATCTTCTGGGGACAGTAAGGATTCAAGTTTGAGCTTGTTGTTCACTGATGATTTTTAACCGTTTTTGTTTCTCGTTTCTAAAGTGCCGAATTCGCTCTTTGACCAGGCAGTTACCGGCTTTCCGTAGAATATTATAGGCATTTTTAGCTTGGATATTTCACGAAAAAATCATATATAACATATACTTTACACAAATCTCTTCAATTTCCAATTCTTGGCGGGATCTTTCATAAAAAAAAGGTCTGTAACAACTGACGGCTCTAACTATGACCACACAGAATAAACATTCCATTATTCAACTTCCGGTAAAAAGTTTCCCCCCCCCCTCTCCCTTAGAGAAACTTAAACGGTATGTGGAAAGGCTAATTCCGTGAAGCGATTACATATCCCTCACAAGACTTGCAACCGTTCTTTTGTGGTGGGGTTATTTTTGGAAAAGTGACGCTTCAACGTGTTCCACACTATTTCGATGGGATTTAAGTCTCGACTTTCGGGGAGAGTGCACCACCAGTTGATGTCAGTGTCAATAAATATTTTTGCAAAGCGGGAAGTATGTTTTGGGTCATTATCCTGTTGAAAACGATATCCATCTTGAAATCCGTCGTTAATGTTTTTTTAAATTTCCTCCGTTTAGAAGATACTGTCAATTATTACATCAAATGTTAGGAGTTGACTTTATCCTTTTAGACCAACAATTGAACTTTGAATGGATGCTTAGTGCGACACTGTTGTGGTGCACCTTGATCTTTTGTTCTATATGCCACCGTTTTATTGAGCACTCGTCAGTAAATATCACATCAGCAAACTGGTCGTTAGACTATTAAATTTTCACAGAATTGAACCTTTAAGCTTGGATATTTCACGCAAATATTGTGCAAAAATGTTTTTAACACCACCCCTTTGCAGACGGAACTTTATTTTTTTTTTAAAGGCGTGTAATCCAATGGCAACTTATATCAATGGTTAAATATAACATATTGAAACATATACTTTACACAAATCACTTGATCATCCAATTCTTGGTGGGATCTTTCATATAAAGATAGGCTGGCACTGCCAGGCAGGATACGCCCACATTTTCGAGAGATGGATAGAGAACAAGCAATACCGAAAGTGATTTTTCCTATGTGCAAATATCGAAATGAATTAAGATCTTTGGGTTATAAAGGTTCATTTCAGTAGGCTTCAAATTCGACTGGGGATCATGTTGCTAAGTGGGTAAATGGGATAATAATTCTGACCCCAGAAGGGCCAAAAGCTAAACAAAGGTCATTTTTCGTACAATCAGGGGCCATAATTCAGGAAGTTACAATCCGATATGCACAAATATCGAAAGGAACCAAGATCTTTGGGTTATAAACATGCATGTCAAGTTTCATCAAAATCGGTTCAAAATTGTGACCTGTATAGGGTCCACAACCTTAATATAACGTATTTTCACATTAATCGCGTACAAACGGCGGCCATTTTGTCTGTCAATTTTGGTCCGATTTTCACAAAATTTTACCTCAATCTTTATTACCATGTAACGGTGATATAATCAAACGTTTTCTTAAATTGGATAATAATTTTGACCTCCAGTGGGACCACAAGCTAAAAAGGGTGATTTTTCGTACAATCAGGGGCCATAATTCAGGAAGTTACGAATCAATGAGCGCAAATATCGAAAGGAACCAAGATCTTCGGGTTATAAACATGCATGTCAAGTTTCATCAAAATCGGTTCAAAATTGTGACCTCTATAGGGTCCACAACCTTGATATAACATATTTTCACACTATTCGCGTACAAACGGCGGCCATTTTGTCCGTCAATTTTGGTTTGATTTTCACGAAATTCGAACAGAGCCTTCATTACCATGTAACGGTGATATAATCAAACGGTTTTTTAAATCGGATAATACTTTTGACCTCCAGAGGGACCACAAGCTAAAAAGGGCAATTTTTCGGACAATCAGGGGCCATATTTCAGGAAGTTACGATCCGATGGGTGCAAATATCAAAAGGAACCAAGATCTTTGGGTTATAAACATACATGTCAAGTTTCATCAAAATCGGTTCAAAATTGTGACCTCTATAGGGTCCACAACCTTGATATAACATATTTTCACACTATTCGCGTACAAACGGCGGCCATTTTGTTTGTCAATTTTGGTCCGATTTTCACGAAATTTGAACTCAACCTTCATTACCATGTAACGGTGATATAATCGAACGGTTTTTTTAAATCGGATAATAATTTTGACCTCCAGAGGGACCACAAGCTAAAAAGGGCGATTTTTCGGACAATCAGGGGCCATAATTCAGGAAGTTATATTTGGCCGCAAATATCGAAAGGAACCAAGATTTTGGGGTTATAAACATGCATGTCAAGTTTCATCACAATCGGTTTAAAATTGTGACCTCTATAGGGTCCACAAGCTAAAAACATATTTCGTACAATCAGGGGCCATAATCCATGAAGTTCCGATACATGCCAATATCGAAAGTTACCGAGATCTTATGGGGATAAACCTTTATTTCAAGTTTTGTCAAAATCAGATAAGAATTGTGACCTGTAGAGAGTCCACAAACAAATTGTGGACGGACGGACAGGGGCGACGACATAATACGTCCACATGAAAATGTGGGCGTATAAAAACGTGTGTAACGACAGCTCTAACTTTATGATAACACTGAATAAACATTCCACTATTCAACTTCCGGTAAACAGAGCGACTTGTTGGAAGGTTAATTCCGTAAAGCGATTACATATCCCACAAGTCTTGACAGTTTTAACACAGTTCTCCTTTTGTGGTGGGGTTATTTTTGGACACGTGTCGCTTCAACATCTTCCACACCATTTCGATGGGATTTAAGTCGGGATTTTCGGGGGGAGTGCACCACCAGTTAATGTCAATGTCCTCCATAAATGTTTTAGCAAATCGGGAAATATGTTTTGGGTCATTACCCTGTTGAAAACGATACCCCACCTTGAAATATATCCGTGAAGAACATACTGTCCATTATCCCATCGAATATAAGGAGTTGAATTTTTTCAAATAAGACTAATACCCCTCCCCCCACAAGAAGTGAACTTTATATGGATGTTTAAGGCGACACTGTTGTGGTGCACCTTGATCTTTTTTTCTATATGCCACCGTTTTATTATCGTGCAGCTGTATATTGAGCACTCGTCTGTATCACATCGACACACTGGTCCTTGGTCTCTATTAAATTTTCACAGAATTGAACCCTCTTTTCTTTATGGTCTCTGATTAGTTGACAATATAGTGGTAACACAGGCAAAATCAATGTGTCTGACTGTGTTGATCGAGGTGTTTGCTGGAAGTGTTTTCTAGATATCCCTGGCAGACTGTGCGGAGTTCTGTCGAAATTCGTTACCAATAAGAGGTATGTCACCTGAACACAAGTTGTTGAAATCCTTCCGTCAATGCGCCTTTGTTATCAAAGCGTCCTTCAATATATGCGGTTACCGTATGATTTATCACAGACGCATCTGTGTATAGTAGAACATTTCTCGTGGAGTTCAACAATTTTTAATTTATACCAAAGTGGTATACGAGTATGAATTGGGCTATGTTGTTCTAAAGTGTTCAACGCCCACTGCCACCAAAGGTGATATCGCAGCCCAGTTGTCTAAGATTTCACTTACAATAAATCCACTAAAATGGATATATTACTTCTGAATTTAATAACATGCTACGTTTCGATACACATACAGATATCGTTATCAAGCAGATAATGAGTTGTTGTTCTAATGTACAGTATCGGTGTTATTTTTATATTTTATACTATGATATACCCCTTTGAGTCCTCTTTTAATAGTTTTTAGTGTCATCCCGCTACTGAACACTACATCTGCGCCGATTTGCTCTGTTAAGATTCTTTTTATTTGGTGGCTAGCTGGCCCTATAAAAGAGATGGTGATTTCTTCTGATTGGAGTCAGGTGGTATGCAGGTATGCGTCAGCATGAACTGTGTTTGCAGGGTAGTTATTAAATTCTGTAAGGACATGGTTGTAATTCATTTTGAAGTTTATCTTCATCACATACTGATTTTGCGCGTCTCGTTAGGGTACTTCATAATGTCTGATGTGACTTTGAACTTATGTATTGGTCCGTGTGGGTTGGCTTTCGGTAAAATCTGCGGAGTTGTTTACTAACATAACTAGGAATGGTAATTGGTTGTCCTTTTCTAATTCGAGGGTGGAATCAATGAATGAAATAGCAGGGGCGGATCCAAGAATTTTTGCAGGAGGGGGTTTGCCATGTTTCGGTTACGAAAATCTGCCATCATCGTCTCTAAATTACATAGGCATACATACAAATTGAGCTTTTTAAACAGAGAAATCGTTTATATACTGATGTAAGATCACTTTGTGATGTAATTTCATTGATGCAAGGCATTTTTTTTATGTAGCTGGGGGGTAGACCCCCACTCTGGATCCGCCCCTGAGTTTTATGGCGCGCCAAACATATTGCGAGGTTTCTCGAGACAAACTTGAAACAATTTATCACAATATTATCTATATATACATAAATAAAAACAAATATCACAGTAACCATGAACTCTTGTCAATGAATGAAATGGAGTTTTATGGCACCTCAGCTCCAAACCGGCTATATGCTGCCAAACCTATGGTGATTTTGACGAGACAAATTAAATAAATCACATAACTATATTTATATACATAACTAAAAACAAGTATCACAGACAATAATGTTATTAAAAATAAATACAACTAAATAGAAGAAGGATATATATTTATATAAATTTGTAATAAAAAATTGAACAATTTTCCATATAGCTCTAGTTGTACAAATAATTGATGTAGTGACTGGCAACGGTAATAATTTGATCTTGCATGCTTAAGATGATTGTACTCGACTATCGAAGGAACATGGCAGTGTTCACATTCTGGCTAAGGCTTTCGCTTTCAAGACATTCGAGGGTGGAAACAGTTGAGGTGGTCAAGACGGGATGGTGGATTCTGACCTCGTTCCAAAATGGCAAATACATCACCAACTTTTCTAATCCATGCTTTGGGTCGGATGGGCGAAGTCTTTAGAACAGCTTCTTCTAAATAAGTCATGTATACTTGTGTTATAAGCGGGCTTATGGGAGAACCCATGGGTAATCCATGAACCTGTTCAAAAAAAATTCTGATTGCCATGAGAAATAAGAAGAAGTGAGGTTTGTGGATAGTTAGTTCTTGGCCCATAGATTCAATTTTGCTGCCTTAACACTTGTACCGCTTCATCCCGAGGTATATTCGTAAACAAACTGACCATTCACATTATTTTGTTCAAGTCTATGACAGAATTCTGCGGAATCTTTAATGAAGGAACTAGTACTAGTTGCAATGGGTGATAACAGTTATGGTTTCATATATTTAATTAGCGTCTCGTAGTTACAGTTTCATATAGTTGTTACACAATAACATTGAATACTCTCATGAAATCAATTAGCAATATATTTTACATAATGACAGATGCTAGAGACCCATCGTGCCATCTTGACACGTGATATCGACACTCGTAGCATTCATTATGTCTTTGATAAGCAAACTCTTAGAATGTTAAATCTGATATGATACATTAGCCATGTGTCTGATAATAAGATCCTTTGTCTTAAAGGGTTTGTAAACCCAGAAGGGAAACGACATCGGCAGTTAGGTCCGACCAGGACAGAGCGGAGGCACTGAGCGCCTGAGTTAGGTCCAGGAGTCGATTCTAGTCGGGCACGTCTCAAGGTCACCTTCGGCCTAGGCAGGTCTCGAAGAGATGAGTCGAGAGCTTCTAGGAGTTGGCAAGCTAAGACATGACTTCCTCCATATAAGTTAGTTCTGGGGTCGTTTACATTACGATATATATGTTGCTAATATATAAGAAGCAGAATAAAACTATTATTTGAAGTTATACCAGTGTTATCAAGAATATGATCCAAGACCTAATTTTGTCACAAAAAAATTGATGCCGTAGACCAGACCAACGCTTGAAGTCCTATACCACTACATTTTCATCTTAAAGCGAGAGCCTCAACCAGAATGTGATCATTGTCATGTTCCTTTGACAAAGCACATTTTGATTGAGTGCAAGCATCTCAAGGATATTAGATCTCATTTTTACCGTTGTCAGTCATTGCATCACGTGTTTGCCCAACCGGGTTTATATGGTAAAGTTTAGACTTTTTAAAAGAGACAGGATTTTATCATAAATTTTAATTGTACATGTATATATATATATATATATATATATATTTCATTTTTGTATTTAAATATTTATATGCATAAAAGATGTGTTTTATTTTTAGTTTTTACTTACTGTGATATTGTTTTTATTTATGCATATGTTTTTCTGTGATATATTTTAACCTGTCTCGTAACGATCATAAGTTTGGCGCAATATAGCCCGGTTGGAGCTAACGTGCCATTAAACTCCATTTCATTAATTCCTATACCACTAGAGATACAGGCCACAGCTATTAAGGGGTAAGTCTTTTTCTAATCCTACCATGTCCACGGTTAATAATGACCGTGCGATGTATTATAATTTAACTGGGAAATCAGCATTTTTATCATGGCGTAGTTAATAAATTCAATATACTGCCTTTCAAGGTGGTAACGGAACAGGCCTTAACAGGTTTATAACGAAGTAAAATGTGATTGTTTAACTAGACTTGGGTAACCAGTATCGTAAGTTAACCCAACAACATTCACAAAGTATTAACGCGTTTATCGTCTATACGTGTATATTACCCCAAATGATAATGGGAGGGCCCGATATTTACCGGAGAGATTTTATTAGTGTTTTGACGTAGTACCCCAGATATTAATGTGATACCCCGATATTAAGCGGTATATAGGATTTTAATCCGCCAACATCGAAGGCTAGACTTGACATCAAGAGTTTATTATGGTCTGGATATGTTAATTAATGTCTAATTGATTATTTAGATAACATTTCAGGCCTAAAGAAAGACCTGTAATAAGCAGATTTTGCTCTTGCATAATGCTATTTTAAATGCACGGAAACTGTACACTATATTTGTAAAGATTAAATTAACAATAATCACTTTGTTGTAAGTGATGAAAATGTTTGTTTACTGCAAACAAAACGATTATTGTAACTTCAGGCATAACTTGGGGCACTGAGTGTTGATTACGGCCTGGATAAGTTAATGTCGAATCAAAGTTTAACAATTCAGGGAGATTTACCTACCTTTATAATACTATAGGGTAGACAAACCCTTACAATATAGCCAGATATGTAAACGACAACAAGCAATCCATGTAACTAACTACCGAGGCGGGGGTCGCCGTTAAGCCAGCGCCCCCCCCCCCGGGGTGTAGGGGGATGATTAGAATATACCCTTCGTAGAGTGGAATCCTCTACAACACATTACTTTGGCCCACCTAGACGGGAGGTGAGAGTGGTCAATCCGTATTTTTGTTTTTAACTATTTATAGACATAAAGGACTTATATTTAGTTGTATTTATTTTTAATACCATTATTGTTTCATTTTGTATGTTTTAAATATTTATATGCATAAAAGATTTTTGATTTTTTAATCTTATTTACTGTGATACTGTTTTTATTTATGCATATAAAACTTTTTCTGTGATATTTATTTAACTTGTCTCGCATAAATCTTTGTAGGTTTGGCGCAATATAGCCCGGTTGGTGCCGAAGTGCCATAAAACCATATTTCATTCATTCATTCATTAATACCATTATTGACTGTGATACTTGTTTTTATTTATGTGATATTTAATTTGTCTCGTCAATGTCACCATATAGCCCGGTCGGAGCTAACGTGCCATTAAACTCTATTTCATTCATTCATTAAGCCAGCGCCACGAAAAGGTCGGCGGTTATTTTTGAGGCGACCTTTACGTCATGCTGGCTTAACGGCGACTCTCGTATCGCCTTTAAGCTAGTACGACGAAAAAGTCGCCGATCGTCGCCCTTTTCGTCATGTTGGATTAACGGCGACTCTCGCGTTGTATTTAGAAACACGATTGTCTAAATGGACGCTTTCAGCCATCATACCAATGGAACTCCTTCCCCTTTCCCTTACATGTATGTTTTCGATGTCAATTACAGGTACGCTTTGTCTAATTTTCATTAAATGTTCTTTTTTTCATCTATTTAATAAATATCAATATTTCATCATTATTTATTGAAAACACACCGATATATGTTGGTCAAAACTTCAACCACCAAATCCAATACCCGAAGTGTTGTTTGGGGACTCTTTTATTTTAAAATTTGATCCACAGTTCAATGAAAATGTTTTCTGTTCCCTTGTATTTTCAGCAAATGGATCCCCATCACTTGTCTGCCCAGCCTGGGCCATATTGCGAAATACTAAACTTCTAAAAGAGACAGGTTTTTATTACAGATTTTAATTTGTTTATATATGTAATATTTTCCTTTTATTATTTATATGCATAAAAGATTGTTTTTTTATTTTTAAATTTGATAAAACTGTGATATTGTTTTTATTTATTCATATACAAATTTGTGATATGATTTAGCTTGTCTTGAAAGAATCATCATTTTGGTTGGAGCTGGCGGTGCCATAAAACATTTTATTTCAGCAAATGGTCTCGACAGTTATCCACCGAAAGACGCTAGCCAGTTTACGTTCCAGCGGCCCACATAAGCTGTCAATTTCAAGTATATCCCCAAGCTCGTATTCAACTTGTTCAACACCAGATTCTGTCTCCCAGGCATCTAGAATACGTGTACAGGTACCTCGCGATGTGGAATTGTCCCTCCTGCAGTCGATGACCGATTTACCGGATGGGGAAATGACGTGTAAGCAGCTTTTAAAAACACAAAATCCTCACAGACAGAAAACGCTTTCGGCAGTAGAAAGATATGCAGACATTAAGACGCAACATGAGCTACAGCAAAAAGTAAAAGAAATGAAAAATCTGGTAATGATAGTATAAAAGATTCCCTAACCATGGTGATGGACATGATCTACAGATGCCAGTATCTAGTCCGCCCCTCCCACATCTAAATTCAGTGACATTCCACCAGAATTTCGCATTTCTGCGGAGGATCTCAAATCAATGCAATGACGTCATTTTGCTACCAAAGTAGTGCAACGACTTTTTCCAGACTTTATCGGACCCGAAAACTTGCGGGAGAAATATTTGTATTTAGGGGGGGGGGGGGGTATGTGTAATAAGTTGGAACTGGAGCCACGGGCGGAAATCATTCATTGTGAGGTACGTTTTACACTTTTATCCAGAAGTTCAACAAAAGCATGCTGGACAAAAGTGCGTGGAAGTAAAGATAAATGAATTTTATGTGGTGATTTATGACTAATAAAATACTTCTGAAAGACAATTATTTTGTAAAAAAAGAAAAAAGGTGTTTGCTTCAGACATTATCCAAATCCATCACAATGCCTGAGAAATCCCTCACCCCACTGCTGGATTGGCTTCTGATACTTGAAACGTTTGATTTGGGTGAGTGTGTCAATTCTTCCCGTTCAATCAAAGCTATCACTTGAGTACAGCAATACGACAGCCCTTCGTTTAATCTGGGGTCTTCCCTAAAACTTTGGACAGTGATTTAAGGTATTAAAAACGGTTAATGTATTTCCGTTTTCAACCAGTATTGTTTACTGCAATATTCGGCTATGCACTGGTTAATTGGGCATAAAGAAAATTAATGATGAGGCATGGCGTAACGTTATGTAAAAATATTTGGTCCGATTTGGCGCTTTGTTTTAAGAGTAATACAGTTGACGATTGCTTGTTAATTGGACTATTGACCAATCATAATTTAGAACAAGAATGTTCACTCTTTACAGTAGTGACATTAGATTTAATCAAACGGAACACTGCGAGGAGTACGATTGATCACCAAATGTCAAGACTTTATATGAGTTAATACAATCATGTACATTGTAAAAGCTCGCCGTATATAATTTAAAGTTTGGATTTGATAGCAGCCAATAATTAATGGATTTCATCTAAGCTATAGACGGAGATGAAATGATACGTTATGTTTGCATACATTTTGGCCCCACATTATGCATGCGTACGAAAAAAATCCTATTCTGGCTTCCTCGCCAAGAATCAACATACCTTGTATTTAACTTGAAAAAATTACATTTTCCTTCAACATGCTTAAATCAGGATGATATGGCCACTCAAGCGATGGCTTACCTTTAACCTCTTTAAAAATAATGCTGGCTTACTTATACATCCCCCCTGGGGTGTAGGGGGTGATAAGAATATACCCTTCGTATGTCCTGCGTGTCGTAAGAGGCGACTAAAAGGATCCCTGTAATGGGGCAACGTGTTTGCCGTGCGTTGCGACCCGTGTCGGTGGAGAGTGGAATCCTGGTAATTGAGTGGGGATTTGGCTTGCGAGCCCTTTCTCTACAACACATTACTTTGGCCCATGGTTCACCTAGACGGGAGGTCAGTGTGGCCCACTCTGATCAATCGGCTTTGGTCGTGTTTAGCTGACGAGTAGGCGCAACTTTCCCCATAAACCTGTAATATATTTATTGCAGTTCTACCTTTGTGTCCTGGGTGCCTACTCTAAAGCAGCGGCTTGGGTCAACTGGGTAAAGTAAAAATGTTTCATCTTTACTTTGTCTAGGTATATCCCTGTCTGTCCTCTTAGGGCGTATGCGCTGGACATCCGCGCAGTAGCCTGCATGGATATTGCAACCCTTTGGTGGTTGGAGAGCAGGCAGGGATGAATCTTTTAAAATATACTCATGGCTTCTCAAATCAAGAAGACCCGTACGTTAAAAAGAACGTCGACCGAGGATTTGGAAACAAATGGTTTACCAAATAAAACATCCCGAACTTGGCCTAGGTTTCTGGTTATAAAGAGTACCAACGATATAAATTTAAGTAAAACTTCTCCTTTTCTGATTGCTAAAGGTCTTGCCGGTTTGGCTGGTGAGCCTAAAAGCGTCAAGAAAATGAGAAATGGTACTCTGCTAGTGGAATGTGCTAAAGAATCTCATGCTTCATCTTTACTAAAATCGAAGACTTTAGCTAACATACCCATCAAAGTTGCACCGCATAACTCTCTTAATTCTTCAAGAGGTGTTATTCGGTCTCAGGATTTAGAAGGCAGCAGTGAGGAAGAGATGCTTGAAAATCTCTCCTCACAAGGTGTTACTTACGTCAAACGTATTTCTATAAGACGTAATGATAATATTATCCAAACCAACACCTATATCCTGACCTTTGATAAACCAGATCTTCCTAGGATGATCAAAGCTGGTTTTCTTTCCATTCCAGTTTCCCCTTACATCCCTAATCCATTGCGTTGTTTTCATTGTCAACGCTTTGGACACAGCAAAAACGTGTGTAAGGGGAAAGCGATGTGTGCTCGATGTGGACAAGATGGTCACGAAAGTACTTCTTGTCAACTCGATCACCATTGCATTAACTGCAAAGGACCCCATTTTGCATATTCCAGGGAGTGCCCGATATGGAAAAAAGAAAAACAAGTACAACAGGTGAAAACAGAGAAAAATATATCGTATCCAGAAGCAAGGAAGTTGGTTGAGGCTGCAACCCCAACGTTTGCAATGTCCTTTGCTTGCCAAACACCTGTTGTCTGGCCAGCTGAGACAGAATCCTCATCAAACGAAAAACCGAAGATACCTCCAAAACCTGCCAATAATTCTCTCAGCACTCAGACTGTTAAAAAGCCTGAGGGGTCTGAGAAGGAGGAGATTGTGCCCCCTACTCCTCCAACAAAAGGTGGAAATCCACCCAAAAACACCAAGGAACGTTCTGGAAAAGGCGTTCCTCAAAATTCAAAATTAAATTCCTTCCGAAGCCGGAAGGGTGATGAGGATCCTGTCCAAACCTTTAATAGGTTCGGGATACAGGACACTCTAATGGATGTTGTTGTAGACGTACATGACCCCAAACAACATCTTAGAAGTCCCGTAAAACCTCCCTGAAAATGGCCAATTCCATTATTCAGTGGAATTGTCGTGGTCTTTTAATGAAGTTAATGAAGTTCAAATCTTAATTCAAAAATTTAATCCTTTAGCTATTTGTTTACAAGAAACTTTTTTAAAGAATTCAGATGTTTTGTCACTCAGACACTTTGTTGCCTATCATCATTTTTCTAATGACGATGGTAGTAGAGCACACGGTGGTGTTTCCATTTTCCTTAATGGGGATACTCCGCAGAGTAAAGTCGCCCTCAACTCGCCTTTACAAGCAGTTGCAGTTAGGGTGACTTTGCATATTCCTATCACACTGCTCTATATATTTACCACCTAGTTTGCATCTGAATCCTAGAGACCTTGATGACCTCGTTGCCCAACTTCCCGTCCCGTTTATAATTACGGGAGATTTCAATGGTCATCATTCACTCTGGGGTAGTCCAGATGATAATAACAGAGGTAAACAAATAGCGGACTTCATTAACATTAATAATTTGTGTTTATTAAATGATGACTCGCCTACTTATCTACATCCTGCCACAGCTTCTTTTTCTTCCCTTGATCTGACCATTTGCTCTCCGGTCCTATTTCAGGATTTTACATGGAGAGTAAATGATGATCTGTGTGGCAGTGACCACTTTCCGATCTTGATAGATAATAATGGTCCCTCTCCAGTTGAAAGACCGCAGAGATGGAAGTTGAATAAGGCTGATTGGGCTCTTTTTGAATCTTTGTGTCTCTTTTCTTTTGATGCAAAAGAATTAGAAGACGCAGACGAGCCCATAGCCTTATTTACTCCAATTCTTCAAGATGTAGCTGAGCAGGCGATTCCAAAGACCACGACTGAGCCCAAGCGTTTCAATAAACCATGGTTTTATAACGATTGCAAATCCGCTCTTAAAGAGCGTGGTCGTATTTTAAGACGCCTTGAGAATCACCCTTCCATGGAGAATATTGCAGCATACCAAATGGTCCGAGCGAAGGCTCGTAGAACCATACGCCAAGCAAAGAAGTCTTCATGGCAAGATTATGTCTCAAGGATCAATTCCCGTACCACTTCCAAATCGGTATGGGATAGGATTCGTAGGATTAAAGGTAAAAATAGTGCGTTATCAGTTAACCATCTAAATGTTGATAATAACACCTTGACAACATTTCCTGATATTGCTAATTCACTGGCCAGTACCATTTCATTCAATTCATCATCCAATTTTTCCTCTGATGCCTTTCGGGACATTAACCATCAGCAGGAGAAAAGGCGACTTAACTTCAAGTCCCGTAATGATGAATGCTATAACGATAAGTTTTCTATTGCTGAACTCCGTGATTCTCTCAAACGAGCTCGAGACACTGCAACTGGTCCAGATGAAATTCACTACCAGATTTTAAAACATTTACCTTTTTCTATACTCTTAATTTTGTTAGATCTTTATAACCGGATTTGGTTTGATGGGAATTTTCCTCCTTCGTGGCATGAAGCCACAATAATTCCCATCCCTAAACCGGGTAAAGATCCTACGAATCCTACCAACTATCGTCCGATCGCTTTAACTAGCTGTATTTGCAAAATCATGGAGAGATTGATCAATCGAAGGCTTGTTTGGTACCTTGAGTCCAACAACCTCATTACAGACCTCCAATGTGGATTTCGGTCCCAAAGGAGCACTCTTGATCATCTCGTTCGATTTCAAACGTTTGTCAGGGATGCTTTCATCCAGAAACAACATTTAGTTGCTATATTCTTTGATCTGGAGAAAGCTTATGATACCACATGGAAATATGGTATCATGCGCGACCTGCATAGCCTCGGTCTGCGAGGTCGCTTACCTATCTTCATTAAAAACTTCTTAGAAGATAGGTCGTTTAAGGTACGTTTGGGATCCATTTTCTCTGACCCCTTTCCTCAGGAAATGGGGGTTCCCCAGGGAAGTATCTTATCTCCCACACTTTTTGCCATCAAAATAAATACAATACCGACGTGCCTTAAACGAGGGGTCGACGGCTCTCTGTATGTTGATGATTTTCAGATGTGTTACGGATCGACAAGTATGCAGACAATCGAACGTCAGTTGCAGCTTTGCTTGAATTCTATTCAACAATGGGCAACTGACAATGGATTTCGTTTTTCGAAATCCAAGACTGTCTGCATGCACTTTTGTCAAAGAAGAGGTTTACATCCTGATCCGGAACTTACACTGGATGGTAGTCCCATTCCAGTTGTGGATGAAACGAAATTCTTGGGTTCATTCCCCATATCAAAACCCTCAAGAAAAAATGTCTGAAAGCCCTCAACATATTGAGAGTCTTATCAAATACTGACTGGGGAGCAGACCGTAAGGTCCTGCTCAGATTATATCGAGCATTAATACGATCTAAACTCGATTATGGGTGTATTGTGTATGGGTCTGCTCGCGAGTCTTATCTCAAAGAGCTTGATACTATACACAACCAAGGACTTAGAATCAGTTTAGGAGCATTTCGAACATCTCCAGTGCAGAGTTTGTACGTCGAGGCGCACGAGCCCTCACTGTGCGACAGACGTGATAAGCTTGCACTGCAGTATGCTACAAAAATTGCATCTCTGCCTCATCATATTTCATTTAACACCATATTTAGACCCTATCATGAACATCTATATTCACTGAGAACTAATGTTATTCCATCATTCGGTATTCGCATCCAAACCCTTTTGTCTCAGGCAGGTATCAGCCATGACAGCATTGCGAATACCCCTTTCTTTGAGACACCACCATGGTCTGTGTCCCCTCCCAAGATCGATCTAGATCTTACTTAAAACAAAAAGAAAGATACTAGTTCCACAGTGTTTCAATCTCTCTTCAGAGAGTTAAGGTCTAAATATGGTGACTATGCTCCAATTTATACAGATGGTTCCAAAGATGGCGATCGGGTAGCTTCGGCTACTATCACGCCATCTGAAACCATCTCTGTTCGTCTTCCTCCGGCTGCTTCAATATTTACTGCTGAACTCCGGGCAATCTTTCAGGCTTTGGAGTTCATTAAATCATCTTCATCTTTAAAATACATAATATTTACTGATTCTTTGTCCTCTTTACAGGCAATAAACAATAAGCAGCTTGCACACCCTTTAGTAGCAGATATTTATGTCTGCTACTATCACACGAGTTTAACAGCAAGGACACCGTCCTTTGCTGGCTCCCCAGTCATGTTGATATTAAATGGAATGATCAAGCAGACTTAGCTGCCAAGTCTGCTTTAGATCTTCCCATATCACAATTTCTTTTACCTTTAACCGATTTTAAGTCGTCCATTAACCTTTTTATATATGATCGCTGGCAACGGTCTTGGGATCTTGCAGACACAAATAAACTTCATCACATAAAGCCTCTCTTAGGAGACTGGCCAAGCTCCTATAAAACCAGCAGGAGGGATGAAGTTGTTTTGTGTCGCTCTCGCATTGGTCATACCTTTTTAACTCATATTTTCATATTGAAGCGAGAGCCTCAACCAGAATGTGTTCACTGTCATGTTCCTTTGACAGTGAAGCACATCTTGATTGAGTGCAATCATCTCAAGTCTATTAGAACTAAATACTACCGTTGCCAGTCAGCACGTCAGCTTTTTGCCCAACCTGAGCTACATGATAAATTGTTAGCATTTTTAAAAGAGACAAACTTTTACTCTAAATTTTAATTGTACATATTTGTCATATATTGTTTTAAATATTTATATATGTAAAGGAATTGATATAATTATTTTTAATCATATTTTATGTGATATTTGCTTTTATTTACATATATGAATAGACCCCTGTGATATTGTTTTAATTTGTCTCGTTAATTTCACCATATGTCTGGCGCAATATAGCCCGGTTGGTGCTGACGTGCCATTAAACAACATTTCATTTCATTTTACTTATACACCCTTTTCAAAAATAATGCCAAGACACAGATGTTATTATCGGCATTCTTTCACTTATCGGATATTTCAAGGTTACTCCACAGAAGGCAACCTGGTAATGATCCGTTACACAAGGTACGGTGACTACTTGGCAAGTCCAGCCACTGAACGCTGATTATTACATACCAAGCCGCTACCTCGGTATAGACTAGAGCATGACGAAATTCAAAGGCAGGATACATTTTCGACAATATATGCCAGCGAAGTGGGGTTTGAAGGAATTCGTACGGTGTGATGTGAAGACCGGCTACTGAGTCAAATCGACTGTTTGCACAGGAAAATACTCTTTTATGCTCCACTCTCACAAGAAGTTGTAACGAAACCTCTAGATGGTTTTGAAATCAACGGCCACATTGTATATATGGATAATTATTATTTATTTTCATCGTTGTTCGAACAATCAGGAATAGGAACCTACGGCACAGTGCATCCTAACCGAATAATTTTTCCTACAAAACTAAAGAAAGCAGAATTGGATCTCAAAGGGAATGACCCAGTATTTATGCGCAAGAATAATTTAGTGGTCTGTGCATGGCATGTTACAAAGTGGGTATCTGTATTATCTACCGTCCATAAGACAATACAGTTGAAAAACGTATACGCGGTCGAGCGTGGGTTGATGTTTTCAGACTTATTGAAAAGCTACTAATTCCGGAGGATTATAATAATAAAATGGCCGGAGTGGACAGACTTAACCGGGCAACTTGTTGGAAGTTACAAATATCCCGACAAATCTAAGTGGTATCACCCTCTATATCAAAGAATTAGAGAGGTTGCATTAGTGAGTGGGTGCATTCCGTACAATCGGTATGACCCAGATAGTCTTACACCTGTTCACTATCGCTAGGACTGTGATAGATGGATAATTAGAAGATTTTAAATCATTAACCACAAAAACACTCAAGGTCAAAATTGAAGATGGGCCAAACCGATTAACCGAAAGCAATTAATAAATCGGACTATGGGCCAAACCGATTAACCGAAAGCAATTAATAAACCGAGCGATGCTATATGTAGCGATGGAAAAGTGCGCAGAAAACAGACATTATATTTGTGCATTTGAGAACAAGAATAAACCGGGCTGTGCTATAATGCAGTGACAGAAAACAGACTTTTTACAAATGTAAACAATGTGATCTACCTTTGTTTATTGAGCCTTGTTTTGAAAGGTACCACACCTTAAAATGCCAGAAATAACAATAGATTGGAAATGCAATCATTATAATAAGAATTGATTTTTGAATATGTTCATAATAAATGTGTTGGGTAGTGCTGACAATTTCATAATTTGTTTACAATGTGATGTGTGAAGCCGCAAGTTCTTTCATCGCAGATTTTGGTCCTTTCCTTCCTTACATAAATTCACAAAAATATTTTAGCGAACACCAAACTAATCTCTTTAGCAAATTACGTAATCAATTATTAAACACCCAAAAATGGAACTAAATGCCGTTTGGTATATACTTTTGTACTATGTCCGTGACATGAATATATATTATATATAATTTTTTTTTGCTCTATAACTTATCTGTTGTGCAATAATCACCAAATATATTTATCTTGGTTTGCTGTAGCAAGGATTTGCTTTGCCTTGTTGTAAAGTAAATCAAATAATGGTCACTTTCTTTCGCAATGCCCTTTAAGATACCACAACATGCTAGAGATAATCGAACTGCACCTGGAAGGTTGGGCCCCTACCAGAATTTAAAAGATCTTTAGAAGAGAAGGATATTACAATCACTTGCGCAGCAGTAAAAAGGGGTATCAAAAATCACGAAGACGGTAAAATTCAACACACTATAGATACGACGGAACGCCAACCAAAGTTCCGGAACTGGCGGAAGATAAGTTGTGTTAAATTCAATCGACTCCACAGGGAGATTGTAACTCTTCGCTAAGAGACGTCATAACTGTTTTACATGAAAGTGGGGCCTACCTAAGTCGGTCAACATTTCAAAGAGGTATAGCTACAGCTGGATATACAGCAACAGCCCATAGATATTGCCAGCTGATTCGAGAGAAGAATAAAGAATTAATAGAAAGTAACAACTTATTTCAAATCGTCATCTTTACAGACTAATGCACGATTCCACTACACGACAATGAGACTGTGGCATATAGAGAAAAGGACGCAGCCCCCCCCCCCCAACACCCTTTAAAACTTCATTTGTAGGGTGGAATAAGTAAGAAGCACGCAGGGGCCCCATTTGTGGGGTGGAATAAGTAAGAAGCACGCAGGGGCCCTCACCAAACACCCTGTAAAACTTCATTTGTGGGGTGGAATAAGCAAAAAAGGTCCAACCAATCTGATTTTTAAAGGGATAATTCCAACAAGACCACGACCCGAAACACACATCCAAGCTATCAAAGAACTTTATGAAGGATAAACTGGTGTCAATGGCCATCCAGATTTGTTAGCAAACGAGACCCCCAAACTAAAGAGCTAGCAACCTATTGCGAGGACTTTTAGGCTCAATAATTAACGGTAGGATTTTGCCAGCGGTTTGTGGAACATTTGTACAAGGTCGTGCCCGTCGTCGTGGCAATAGGTGGACGCGCAAGAGGCGATATTCCCAAAAGATTTATCGGACCAGAACCTTCGGCTGGTAAAGATTGGGCACTGAGAAACTACAGACCAAACTGAAGCTATTAATTGGATATTAAGTAAATTTATGATAGTGAAACGTAAATCAGCTAGTATTTGTAAATATTTTTGTTTATGTAAATGAGAAACAGTAACACAAACAAACGATTTTGTTCATTAAATACATCCGTTTGTAAATATAAATTATGCAACTGTAAATAAACTCTGGATATTTGGTTGATTTGTTTATTTTATTGTCTGGGGATAACTCTCACTGACTCAACTGAAAATGAAATCGTTATCATATTCTACCTCCAGTACAGCTTTTTCAGAATGATGTGGTCATATTAAAGTTTTCATTAAGCTAACTTGCGTTTTCATTAAGTAAAAGGTTTTGTAGCAGTTTATTGAAGATAACGGCGTCCATCTTGCCGACTATGGACGAACTAGCTTTCGTTCGGGTGTAGTGGGCTCTACTCTGCCGTTTAGTCGTGACCATACAAGCGCACCCGAAGGTTGTCCAGGCTGTGGGTTTGTTTGGGGTTACTACTGTCATGTCTTTGGGACCTGGGTTTTTTTGTTTTGTTTTTTTTAAATTTTGTTCTTTCTCGTTCCAAAATATCCATTCCCCACTGGATATGATCTCTGCCTCCTCAATCCGTGTAACCAAAATCTAAAGACGAGGCTGTTTCAATCTTTATAAGACAAACACCCATGTAAAAATATACAGGTCAAAGGGAAACTTAAAATAACATTCAAAATAAATAACATCTGATTAGCCAATAATAATTTGGAGAAACCGCTTAATCGTAATAAAATTACAGGTCAAAGGGAACCTTATAAAAACATACATAATAAATAACATCGGATTAGCCAATAATAATTTGGGGAATCCAATTAATCATAAGTGTAGTATAGAAGCAGACCATAAGGAAACTTAAAAAACATTTACAATTTAATTAGCACAGCAATTTTAAGGGAAACCGTGTGTTAATTTTCATAGTAGATGAGAAAAACAAAAAATACGTAAACACTTAATATATTCAGTGATATCGCAGTTTAAATAAATTAATTTATAACCAAACAAACACAGGGCATACTAGGGTACTATTGTGATTCGGAGTTTATGACTACAGTTATTATAATTGCTGTCCTATGGTTCAGTTTATGTATATCGGCGATCACTACAATATATTTATAGACATATATGGGTATCTCACACTTTTTATAATAAAGTCGTATTCAATTTACTGCGATTCTTGCATCACAAGCACGTGGTAGTTAAATGCCCGGACTGTGTTGGGATTAGTTTCTGCCTCTTTGTCACCAGTTAAAGTATTGACATTCAAGCAATCCTTGGACCTGTTAGCATGGCTTACAATTTCAGGATCAACGATTTGCCTTGGGCTTGTTGTGTCTTTGTAATTGAAATTTCTTCTTTATCAGGAGTAGATTTAGAATTATTTAAGGATGCTACACCACTTTGGGCTGTTATGGGGACTGTCTAGCTTTGGGGTGAAACCTTGGCGATATCTTTTTTCTGGTTTAGGGCAATCCCGACCTACATGGCCATGTAGACCACAGGGATAGCACATTTTGCCACGCATTGATCATTCTACTTGATGCAGACAGGGGCATCGCACTGTGCCACCTATTGTTCTCACGGGGGGGGGGGGCTGGCTTAGTGGTCTAGAGTGCCGCGCTTCGACCTCTAGCTGGCCGGTCACCTGTCTTGCGGCTGTGGTTTCGAGCCCTGGTGTGAGAGTATATGGCATGGAGATAGGGGCGCCTTCTCAACCTCGTGGGCTTCCTCCGGGCACTCCGGTTTCCTCCCACTTCTAAAGACCCTTACGCTCAAGCGAATTATTGAAATAAAATGAAACCATATGTTAGTCCCAAAATGATCTAGTTTGTGTCAAATGGACGTTAAACCCCATTTCTCTATCTCTCTCACGGGGGGATTAATCAAGCAAGGGTGTTTACTCTCACTGTGCCAGTTTTATTATGTAGGGATTAATCAACTAATTCACAACACAACAATGGGGGATAAGGGTTTACCAGAGGATTAACAGTTTAATTTAATATTTTATTCCATTTTAAATCCACCTTTTTTTTTTTACACATACTAAAATACAATATTTAAAATTTGTAGCATATAATGTACAAGGTATTTAAACATTTTATTTAATCAAACATTTTCCTATTAATAATACATCTTACAATCCAACTAAATAGGAAACAACATCCCCGTGTAATGCCCTTCATGGAGGTGCCGCTTTTCTGTTACCGGCCCTTCATGGAGGTGCCGCTTTTCTGTTACCGGTCTGTCTTCTAACTGCCGTTACTTCCTTTTTCTGGGTTTGCTAGAGGCACCAGCAGCAAGCTGCTTCAGGGTTGCAGCGACTCTCATGGTTACCAGTTTGTTCATTTACGAATGCCATCCTTCAACGTTGTTTGCTGTGCGTGAACCAGTTGTCTGAAAATGGTCCCACAAATCTCGCTCACCTCCTTCCACCCACTGCTCAGTCACGTAATCGGTAAACTTGACTACTTCGGGATTTTCCAAATTTCCAGAGCATTCAGCCAGTAATCGTCTCTCTTTGTCGTACCAGTGGAAGAGCTGCTGCCCTGCGGACAATCAAATTAACCATTGGATTTTCTGCAAAAGCCACCCGTAATTAATAAATAGATTAGTTCAGTGCTGCAAAACAGTATGAATCATTTACAATGTATACTCAGCCAAATTAAAAACTTGACACTCGGGATTTTGGGGACTAGTTTTTCAATATTTGGTATTATGTTGTGGACAGACGACCGTGACATCAACAGAAAGCACGAATACGTCTCGCCGAAAATCCTTGACATTGATAACGTTGGTGATGTCACAGTATCTCCCAAAATGAAATTCAGACTTGGAGAACAATCGGAATAAAGTGTTTAGTAACGGTCGTGGCCTCCTCTAGCGTCTAGTACTGCCACACAAGTCTTCGCATGGACCTCAGAACATTAGTAAACACTACCCGAGGAAGACGTCGTCACTGCTCGGCAAGAGCATGTTGAAGGTCCTGCAACGTCAGTGGTGGATTCACTTGCTGACGAACACGTCGACCCACTTCGTCCCAGATATGTTCAATATGATTAAGGTCGGGGCTAAGCGACGGCCAATCCAGGACTTGGACACCGGCATTTCTTAAAAAAATTCTGGGTAGCAATTGCCGTATGGGGTCGAGCATTGTCTTGTTGAAACGTTAGTCCAGGCCCATGTCTCTGCATGAACAGGTATTTCTTTTCATTACATCTGGTTTGAGTGGCAAATCTTTCTTAAAATCATCAGTAGTTTCATGGAACTTTAACGATGTTTCATAAACATGCATTACTATTCATATCTGTTTTTGACTTTTTATTTGAACATAGGCATCTATGACAACCTGCTTTATAGTTTGACCATCATCTTTTAAGCTCGGGGGGTTGGGGTGGCCTAGTGGTCTAGAGTGCCGCGCTTCGACCTCTAGCTGGCCGGTCACCTCTGGCTTGCGGCTGTGGTTTCGAGCCCTGGTGTGAGCGTATGTGGCATGGAGATAGGGGTGCCTTCTCAACCTCGTGGGTTTCCTCCGGGCACTCCGGTTTCCTCCCACGGCTAAAGACCCCTACGCGCAAGCGAACTATTGAAATAAAATTAAAACCGTATGTTAGTCCCGAAATGACCTGGTTGTGTTGAGTGGACGTTAAACCCCATTTCTCTCTCTCTCTCTTTTAAGCTCTGTAGAGCCATAAAACCTAATTCCAGCCTTGTGGAAATTCCGCCTGTCTGTCTCTCATCAATGGTGTTGAAGTGAACTGAAAGGCCAGGATCATTATCTATTACATTATAATTAAGATACTCTGTAGAGCCTTAAAACCTAATTCCATCCTTGTGGAGCTTCCGCCTGTCTGTCTCTCATCAATGGTGTTGACGTGAACTAAAAGGCCAATATCATTATCTATTACATTATAATTAAGATACTGTGTAGAGCCTTAAAACCTAATTCCATCCTTGTGGAAATTCCGCCTGTCTGTCTCTCATCAATGGTGTTGAGGTGAACTAAAAGGCCAATATCATTATCTATTACATTATAATTAACATACTGTGTAGAATGGCCGTGACATAAATAAATATATTTTCAATCAATTGCACATGCATTCAAAGTGAGCTTTCTCTTTCTATCTTTATATCTATTACACGCAGTGAGTATAGAATCATCAGCATCATAATTTGTAGTTATATTGATTGCTGGAGTGCAATTAAAACTATCATCAATCCTCATAAAAACTGACCCACTTATCTGTATGATTGCTCCTTCGAGAAATTTTTGAATTGAGCAGAAGTTGGTCCCGGGCACGTGATGTCGGAAGTCGCAGCAAATATTCCCTACACGAGTTACTTTACCAACATGTTAAAGACGAGTAAAAATACTCATTACGGGCTTCGGCTTTCCTGTTTATTTAAAAGCGAACGTGAGCAAATTCTTTGATTTAATTTTTGATTTTTGCGATTTCGGTACAGCACTAGCTGTAATAGCCTCGTTTCATTTCTAACTTTCAAATAAAAGAGCGCAGCGTAAACTCATTACAACATTTTGGGATTTACTTTCATTTAGTGGTTACAAACTTCGTTTACGCAGCACTCTCTATATGGTAGGAAATCAATATTTCCTACCTCTAAATACGAAGAACTATCTGATAGCGTTGTCAGGCAGATTTTCCAATCCCGATCCGGGCCGCTGTCATTTTTAGAGGACAGGGCTTTAATATACCTTCAGAGCTGGTTGTCCCACACAAGTTCGCCGCCTTTCAGCTTAAACTTTTCTTTTTTTATATCGAATTCATTTTTTCTCTTGACTCAAAGAACTCGAATGTAGAAAAATGAACTGTCCAAAATTTGCATGATATGCTCATTTTAGATCGTTTTGCAAATATAACTCTAGTCTATATTTGTGAAATCATCATGACTGACTGAAACACTTCCCTGTTTAGTGGGTATAGGAGATAATGTCAAAAAATACAAATTACCAATAAAGATTTGTAAGCTCTTTTAGACGATAATAAATTTTTAAGTTTTTCGACTATATAATGACTGACTCATTGAGACCTCGCCTGAACAAGACTCAAAGAACTATAACGATGTTAGGCCCTCCGTCCTGCATCACTGAAAGGGAAACCACGCCGGAAAAACTGGATGAACTTTCATGACAATGCAGGGATCGAACACCCGATGGAAAAGAAACAAGACTCTAAGAAATGGAATGAAGTAAAAAAAGAGTGAGATGAAATACAATGAAACCATATGTTAGTCCCAAAATTACCTAGTTTGTGTCGAGTGGACGTTAAACCCCTCCCCCCCTCTCATTCAGGTTCGGAATCTCAACAAAAAATCGGCAGGTTCAATAAAAACGAACAACCATGCCCAAGATGTTCAAAAATCACAACCAAAAAAATTTCTTGAATCTAGATAAAAGTAAAAGCGACCAGAAATTAGAAAGGGTCAAAATGGCACACCAACAGACATGCGCAAAATGTTTTGTTTTTCAGACTAGCGAGCGAACCAGCGTCTTACCCACTTAACCATAGTAGTTCCTCAGTTTGCAAGAAACTTGGAATATATTAAAGGGATCAGTTCAATTTTGGTGTCTAGCTAAAATGTACAATATTTGGCGAAATTAACCGCATAAGCATCCACATTAAAAAAACAGCTCCCGGTTACGCATGGGTAATAAAAATGGTTAGCTTAAGTCAATAGCCACATTAACACTTGGCCGCGAAAAGCGTGCCGTTCTGAGCACAGTACCAGGCCGCGATAAATTTCAAGAAATTGACCCGTTTACGCATTACTCGAAAATAACCTGCCTAGCGTATTCATTACCAGGCTAATTCATTACCGGTAAAATCGGCGTATTCATGACCAGTACAGTAATATTCATTTTCAAACATGGCTGATGGAATTAGTTTGTAAAAGATAGACATTTTATTATTAATTTTCATTGGGGTGAAAAGGATTTTACGTGCCTGGATGACCGAATCACTTAAAAATATACCCACGCGTAGAAAAATAGATCTTTACAAAAACTTGAATTTGTTCGTTTAGGATCCAATTTTTTATGTCAGCGAATTGACTTTGACTCGGATCATTTTACAACAAACGAAACGGCGATCCGCCCTCTAGTTTTCGAGAAATCGACCCAAAAAGATTGACCAGAGGTCAGAATGGGCGGGGCTTAGGTTTGGAAAAAATGGACGGTCTAATGCGCCAGAGGCCTTCGGCTCCGCGGCTGCCTCTGGGAACGAGATTGCGATTAATAATAGTTCGTAAATAACTGTGAACAGGGTATTGTGTTCATATTTTTTTTTTCTTTTAGTTTTATACTTGAACGGGGTATTGTGTTCATAAATGTGATACACTATTAATTTTTTTTTTCTTTTCTTTTAGTTTTATGGTTGATACAACACTACAATACACTTACAACACTACAATACACTTACGACGATGTTTCCGCTGAGGGACCGTACAGAAACGAACACTCTATTAATAAGCCTACTAGTATCTATTTCACCCGCATTGTTGGTCCCTAGAGAGAATATGCGTGTCTGCATAAGTCCAACTCTGCTTCGTTGGCATCTGCTAATTTTTCCTTCGGTGGGCATCACCATATCCATTTTGAGTTTCTGTGCTTCTTTGTGTGGTTCCGCAAGCAATAAATAAAATGGAACTGGTCCCCGGTGTTTAGTCGAGGGTTGATTCGGTATTGCCACCCCTCGACGTACGTCCTTATTGTGCGAACGGAGCGCATAAAAACGGACCAACTCTTCGCACTAAATACTCGGTTCGATATCCATTGGTTCTCCACGTACTCAAGGACACTAATCTCTCTCTCATCTGTTTTTTGGAACATGTCCATGAAGGCACCATGAATTTTCTCTTCAGGAAGGAATGGTAAGGCCATGAGTTGACGCAAAAAATTGTAAGCATCCCCTCGCTCGTTGTAAGCAACCTGAAATGATAATAAAATTTATCATTCAGTATGATAATAATTACAGAATATTGTTCATTTTAGAAGTTGCCTATACATACCTGCAGACTATTTTCATGGATCTTGCGAAAGACTGCTTGCGACCAGTGGAAAACGCAACCTTTAATGGATGTTCCTGGAAAGGTATCCTTCAAGGCCTGCCATGTAGCTATTTCGAAAGGCTTTTTCACAACCCGAAAAGTGCCGTCGACGAAAAGGACCTTCGTTGTACTTAACAGCTGCAACTGGGTATCAGTGGCTAAAACCAGATGCCTAAAACCAGATGCCTTGTAAGAATATTAAATACGGTAAGAGAGAGAGAGAAATGGGGTTTAACGTCCACTCAACACAACCAGGTCATTTCGGGACTAACATACGGTTTCAATTTTATTTCAATAATTCGCTTGCGCGTAGGGGTCTTTGGCCGTGGGAGGAAACCGGAGTGCCCGGAGGAAACCCACGAGGTTGAGAAGGCGCCCCTATCTCCATGCCACATACGTTCACACCAGGGCTCGAAACCACAGCCGCAAGCCAGAGGTGACCGGCCAGTTAGAGGTCGAAGCGCGGCACTCTAGACCACAAGGCCATCCCAACCCCCCAAATACGGTAAGAATATGAAAGATGTTATGTTGCTTATAGAAATTGATGTTTCGGCTCTGTTGATTTTTTAAAAGTTACTTACGGCATTTATACAAGGAGTACATGTCCATTTAATCTCTTCTAACCCTTTCACCGCTCTTCTTCTATATGCTGCCTGGGATATATCTAAAGAGAACAAAATTATTTAAAAGTGAATGAGTTAAATATTTTATGAGTATAAGTTCGAGTAAGTATGTAATAGAATACATAACTCTTTTTATTAATCAGATGTTTTATTACTGCATAATATATATACATACAATTATGGTGGTTGGATCAGGGGATATCTAACTAAAGATGTTCTCCCTGGGTCTCCCTAAGACCTGCCTCTGGTCCCTCGTGTCCTCTTACTCTCGAAAACAATATTAAATAACGTAGTGTCATCTCTGCCGCCTGAATCCTGATTGGTTTACAGGTTACATAAACAATTAAACTGATTGGCTAACTCGTAGTCACATTGAGTTTGATTGACAGCAAGATAATCCAACATAAACTAATTACGTATAGCTAGCAAAACTCGTGTAACTATTTCAATACTTATGATTTATTTCAATACTAATGAAAGCAAACAAAATCTGTGAAATTATAAATACATACCTGTACATTTTCTATGCTGCTGAGCACGTGCTGTTTCGTTGAATAAATGACCGTTTACGTTACGTAGTTTGGGGTGTAGCTCAGTACTATTAGTGAAAGGATCTTGCACGTTCTCAGTATATTCTGGGGGATCTAAAAATAATATACAGTTCCAAATAAATTACATACGCTGATGAAGGTTGAACGTTTATTATACGACTGACACAGTAAGAATACTGACCGTATGTCTTCCGTCGTATATAAAGCAAACCTTATCATCAGATCAGAAGTTTACTTGAAACTAAATTAAACATGTTTAGGTGATTATAGATAAATTTAAAAGATTAACCCCTTGGTAGGGTGCCCCGAGCTAAAACAAATCTCGAAAACTATTTAAAGTTATGGCACTATATCCAAACAGACAACAACCCTAGATAATCCTTTATTATAAACTGCCAAGAAACTGTACCTGCGTGCTATATTTCACAAGATATATCCATTCGACTTGCCTTTTAAATACACGGCCATTGTGGACTGGCGGCGGACATATTTATTTGGGGTTTTCATGATTGACGGAGTTATATTTTCTTGGTCATTTAAAATTATGGATTTCTTTTCCGAAGAGAATTAACCACCACTACCATTCGGGACTATTCGTTTAAATCGTAATTTGCTATTTAACAAAATCTGCTCCACGTATCGATTGAATTTCAGATCTGAGCATGCGCAACATAGCTCAGTTTTTGGATAGGTCATTCCTGTAATTTATGTGTGCAGTCCAATTTAAATTTAAGTTTTTGTTGATATAATGGACCGATCTATTTATCTTTTTTATATACCCATAGACACACGGGTCTATTTATATTGGTATTTATATGTGAGCGTGCCTTTGTAATTTTATATTTGATGTCCCATTTAAGAAATAATGTTTGGAAGCATGTTTATTGAAGGAAAGTTTTATGAAATAATTAGTGTATTAAATAAATAATGACGGCCTATTTTAATCAATCTAAATATGCAATAGCTGATCAAGTTATGTACAGATTTGAGATGTACATTGACATTTTGAAGTTGGGTTGGAATAAGTGAATACAAACTAGAAGATACCTAATTAAGAACAAATTCAAATCCGGGATCACGTTCCTTCTTGCATGATAGCATTTACACAAGAATAAATATGCTGATTATATTCATATATATATTTCCTATAACTTTATAGGGACTGAAAGCGATCAATAACATTAACAAAAACACATCTCATCGTGACCAACGCCCTCTGAATCAACATGCCTGTATGTTAGATCTTCTTTCGTAACGGCATGTCGTCTATTACAACACCCTTTAATCATATACATTTATATTATGTACATTAGAACATCTGTCTTAGCAGATATTTTTTTATAAAACAGTCGACATTACCTTGTCAGCTATTATACGACAGAAATACAGGTTTTCCCCAAAGATAAATAGGTTAAAAATTAAGGTAATCAGCGCAGGTGTATTCACTTTATCAAACAAAGCATAACTCAAATCTTACTGAAACACACGATCTTTTGACATTTCACAAATCGATTGATAATAATATATAGTCATTATTTACCAAACAAAGATATGTAATTTATAACTAATCTGCAATAAACATATGATCTCAATTTTTCCCATTGGGACAAATTAAAAAGTTTTATTTTTACTAAGAGTATGTCAAAGGCAACTTTTCAAACACGATATCAAAGCAGATCTACCGTAGTAACCGTATTTTGTAAAATAAATTGCTACCGGAAAATTAACCACTTGATTTCAAGAAACAGTTATTAAATAATGAATTGTTTAAATTTTCTGGGAATTGTCGGAATGTCGGTCTGCTGGGACGTCTGGGTTGACAAATAAATTAGAAACAAAGAATGAAGAAATTGTATTTTTTAATAACCGCTAAAAAAGGCATTGGAAGTTTCTTCCGGTTAGGTAGGATCAGCCAGGTCAATTAATTTTTGTAAATTTGCTTTTAAAACTTGAATCGAGTGTTCCTTACCGGCTACAGAAAAATAAAATAGAGACTTATTAGAAACTTGCTGATTTAAAACATACCTACGAAACCGGAGCTGTGCTTTCAGTGCCTCTTTCATTTCCCTATCTGTAAGTTGTAAAAGCCCATTTTCCATACCCTCTTTACTTTTCCAAAGACCCGACAATTTCTGTTGTTAGGCGCTCTTTTTTCCTAATCTCACGTTTCCCCTTTTGTATTAATTCATTCTTTTTCGCCAAAAGAACCGCTAGCTTTTTTCTTTCGATTTCTTCCCGTCTTTGCCTAAATTTAGAAAGTTGATTTTTAGTTATCGTTTGAGCATCCATTAAGACCGAATTACGTTTATCAGGTGAAAGATTTTTTAGCCATTCATCAGATTTATTCATTTTATATAAAATGGATGCTTCGTTGCCAAAAATATTAGACGAGGGCGCGATCCTCATCAATCTATCGAGATGACTGAACACGGTTTCTTGTACTTTGTTGTGAGGTATGGCAGAACTCGAACACGAAGGATTTAAATCATCTCGATACTCAAGTAAAATTTTTGCAATATACTTTCTGAACTCGGCAAAGGGGACTTCCAAAACATGGACCAGGGTTGAATTAATTGTTAAATCAGAATTAATTTCCGTCAGGTTAGCAAGTACCTAATCATTTTCAATTTTGATTAGAGATTCGAATGGGTGTGATTTACCTTCGACAAAATTTTGAATATTCGGGTTTTCGAAAAAATCATGTAATTTCTGATAAATAATTTTCATGTCAAGTGCATTAATACCGCTTTCTTATATGCGCCACAGTGGAGCAGTAATTAATTTATCTATCAAGCCCAAAGCCTGGCACTCAATAACGGAATTTTAATATCTAAAAATATGCTTTGGGTCAATCTATTTTCTGTTCCAAAATCTCCAAGAAAATTTTTTATATGCTTGGCCATATAATTTACAATTGCGGCATTGTGGAAAATTATATTAAACCGGTTACCATGAAATGGCGTTAGCGGTAATTTTGAAATCCCAAGGGACTTGAGATACAACTTAAAAGGCAAATAACAACCCGACTTTTCATCCCCACCCTGCGTAAAGGCCTTACAGATGGTCCGAATCAATCGAACACACCCAGGTTCGTTTGGCAAAAATGAAGAAGCGGTTTTAAACGCTTGGGCCGAATACGTTTTAAAATACATTTCCTCAAATTTCTTCAATTCAGACGCACTTTTATCGGCCAAACCAGTTAGTAGATGAAGACCGCAAAAGAAATGATTTATATTTAGGTAAATATTTCGCTCTGAATCTGATAAATCTGACCAGTTTTCTACTAATTTTGAGCAAATATTGCCTCTGTACTGAGTAAACAAAGTGTTAAAAAGCTTTTCGGTGCTGGCTCTGTCTGACATTGTATTTCTAATTTCGAAAATTACGGATTTACTAATGGGTCCAGCTATATCATCAAGATCTGCCAAAATTTCATTTAAAGTTGTAAGAGTAGTTTGCGCAGATTTATCAGCCATATTTCGAAGACCAATAATAATTGGCGTATGAGTCGAGTCAGCGGTTATTGCGTATGTACCGAATTTGGAACCAAATTTTGTAGTTTCGTCCGTATATAAAGTGGTGTTTTTCGCTGACTTTAGGGTTTCCGAAACATGTTTTAAAGATACACCGACGCGCTCACATGATATTCTTTGAACTGTAGTTTTTGTTGGAGTGTAATCGGATTTGAGTCCCGCGTGAGCCAAACATGCGGTTATAACCGCAGCGACGTTCCTATCGGAAACGTTGAGGTTTTTTAGTTGCATGACCAAATTATGGCATTCTGAAGTGTATCTTTGATTTTCGATATCATACAAAATTACTTCTTCCCCACGAGGTTGGGACTTACAACCAGTTTTTTTATTTGCCAAAACTTTATTATTATTAGCCTTCGTGCGAATCAATTCTTTTGAGGTCTTCCTTAGTCGATTTGTTAAACGAAATATTGTTTTTTTTATACCTATTGATCCTACTTACTAAATTCCTATTTTTCCTATCTAATTTGGTCAAAGTCACATCGGCAGATGTCTGTGTCTCTCTATTAATTAAATGTGGCTCGCTGGTATCTGCCGCTGGTGTCTGGTCTACTATACCGGGGACGAAAGGGGCTGTCGAGATAATCGTTATATAATTTTAAAGATTTATTAGAAGTTTTTATATGTTTACCCAGCTTTCTAGCTTTTGTCTTCAGTCTGACCAGCCTACTTCGAATAACGTTGTCATCAAACGTCACGCTGTCGTCATGTAAAGCAGTAATTATAGACTGGTGCTCTGTATAGGTCGGAAATTTTTTAATGATACCTAGTACTAGCCTATTTGTAATTCTTGCAAAGGGAAGTTTAGTTATTGTTCCGAGATCATAGTGAACGCCCAAACCAATGCTGGATAGTAATTCATCGTTGGACGCCATGCCTGCTAATTGAATCGATTGACAAAAAATTAAAAAGAGTCCGTCGGTCAATTCCTGAACAAAATAAAAAAAAAATTGTTTGCCCTTAACCCTAAAAGCCAATAGTCTCGATTAGTAAATCGGGTCTTTCGAGACTACACTTCGATTCGATAAATTCCCGGTAGCAAATTTAAAATACGAAACAATTTGTTGAATTTCCTAACTTGGTATAACACGTGTGGACCAATACAACTACGATTTCACGAACCTTACAAAATTAAAAGGAAAATACCGGTTGTACTCTTATCTTCTCCAAAACGAGTTATTTGGAGATGTGAAATTGCCGAAACTAAACGACAGCACTCTGTAAATTAATAGCGAATTGAAAAATAAAAACAATAATTTTTAGAATTTTTAACGTAGTTAGCGATCCAATAATATTGAAAGACAAACGCGTGATGAAAATATTTCTAACATGTCTTTATATACCATTTGATGTTGTGACAATACCACGTGCATGGCCGTATAAGGTGAATATTTGGTCCGTGCACGTGCTCCCATTGTGCCCGTGACTGTGTCGTCATCATTCAGAAATTCGTCTTTGCAGAGTGAACACCTCTCAAGGTAAGACAGTATTTCGTAGAGGCTAAATTGGACCGCTCGGGGCACCCTACCCTTGGACAAGAGATAGTCGTAAGATCATTTAAACATCACAATAGGTAAAGTTAACCCTTCATGGATATTATTTAATAAATTGTGTACCATAGGTGATAAGCTTATACTATGTAAAATTATATGACATACTGAACTCTGGTCAAGTTGTAAGATAACAATAAAGACGAGAGAGATTTTTTACTGCCATATTAAATTTAAAACAATTATTTTGAAAAACAAAAATATCTGTACTATATCACTGCCATAGATTACACTCTTCACACTGAAGACCTTCTTGTCTCAGACGCACGGTGGAACGGCAAGCGATACACGGATCCATTGGAATTAGGCTATAGTTAACTTGATATGTATCTGAAATATCGATAATAAATGGTGAAAGTTTCATATTTTATTCGAAATATATACACATTTCAAGCTTGCAACGGAATTGGTTTGAAGTTTAAAATACAAAAAAACAAAGCCGGGATTTACAAGCTAAAGATTAAATAATTTAAACAACTCAATAATTAACATTTACTCCATTGATATTCAATGTTTACATTTAAATGTTTTCTGCAGTATGACGTCTCAAAGTTTGTGTGAAGCAATGCTCCAGCGTTGACTTTATTAGAAGACAAACTCTATCGATATCCAGTCTTTCCTTCTGAAGTTACCTTCAACTGCCTGAACACTACCGGGATACAGTTTTTAAAAAATAAATTCAAATACAAGGTGAAGCATTGGGAGAAAGAAAGGATGAGTCCCCTGTTCGACTGGAAATGATCTGTATTTACGAATGTAGTGCAGTATCATCTGAAGATATAATACCATCTGAAGATTAGGTCACTCCTTAATAAGACTGAGGGCGGGCAGCTTAACATAGGAGTGACCTCTCATTTCAAAGGGGTGGGGTATAGGAGTGACCTCTCATTTCAAAGGGGTGGGGGTTGGGAGTGACCTCTCATTTCAAAGGGGTGGGGGTTGAGAGTGACCTCTCATTTCAAAGGGGTCGGGGTAGGAGTGACCTCATATTTCACAGGGATGGGGGTGAAGGAGTGACCTCTCATTTCACAGGGATGGGGGTGAAGGAGTGACCTCTCATTTCAAAGGGGTGGTGGTAAAGGAGTGACCTTTCATTTCAAAGGGGTGGGGTAGAAGTGACCTCTTATTTCAAAGGAATAGGGTATAGGAGTGACCTGTCATTTCAAAGGGATAGGGTATAGGAGTGACTTCTCATTTCAGGGGTGGAGGTAGGAGTGACCTCATTTCAAAGGGGTGGGGTAGGAGTGACCTCATTTCAAAGGGGTGGGGGTAGGAGTGACCTCATTTCAAAGAGGTGGGGTATAGGAGTGACCTCATTTCAAAGAGGTGGGGTATAGGAGCGACCTCTCAGTTCAAAGGGGTAGGAGTGACCTCTCATTTCAAAGAGGTGGTCGTAAAGGAGTGACCTTTCATTTCAAAGGGGTGAGTCTGGAGGTATAGGAGTGACCTCTCATTTCACAGGGATGGGGGTGGCGGTATAGGAGTGACATCTCATTTCAAAGGGGTGGGGTATAGGAGTGACCTCTCATTTCAAAGGGGTGGGGGTATAGGAGTGACCTCTCATTTCAAAGGGGAAGACCTGTAATTTTCAACAGGGCATGTCTATAAATGAAATTAGCTCCAACCAGGCTATATGGTGCCAAACACATGGTGATTTTGTCGAGACAAATTAAACTTTCATTATGCAAGAGCAAAATTTGCCTATTACATGTCTTTCTTTAGGCCTGAAATGTTATCTAAATTATCAATTAGACATTGATTAACTTATCCAGACCATAATAAACACTCGATGTCAAGGCTAGCCTTTGATGTAAGCTGGATTAGATTCAAATATGCCGCTGAATGGCCATTGTAATTAAATCACAACATTGGATAATCGAGACTACTCTGTTTATATTAATGATTTTAGTAATGATGACCTAGGCTATGCAGAAATTTCAAGCGTTTCGATCTCGTATGAATGAATTTGACTAACATTTTCAGCAAATTACATTTACACTATATAGTTTTTAACCATTATAGTGAGAACTGCCAACACTTTATCTTATCTCCCATAATGTAACTTCAAATAAATATCACATAAATATATTTATATACATAAATAAAAACAAGTATCACAGACAATGTTATTGAAAATAAATACAACTAAATTTAAGTTGATAAAACAAAAACATGGGATATATACACATAATCAAAATTTGTAGTAAAAGTGGGTCTCTTTTTAGAAAGTTAAACAATTTTCCATGTAGTTCCGGTTGTGCAAACAATTGATGTTCTGACTGGCAAGATAATAGTGTAATTCTTGAGATGCTTGCACTCAATCAAAATGTGCTTAACTGTCAAAGAAACATGAAAGTGAACACATTCTGGTTGAGGCTTTTGCATCTAAATGAAATTGTGAGTTAAAAAGGTATGTCCATAAATTTTGTATTTAGTTATAATTCACTTTGAAAGAACCCCACCAAAAAACACATTAAACAAATTGGACGTGTGCTATTAAATTACATATTTCAGTAAATGATTTACCACGAACATCCTATATGTATTTAAAAGGTTTTTCTACAGTATGACCCCTAATGTGCCTCCGCAGATAATTCCTATGAGAAGACAATTATTTTAGAAAATGTTTACTAAAAAAACCTCACATCATTTCTCTCCAGTATGAGTTCTCAGGTGCTTTTGTAAATGACAAGTTCGACCAAATGCTTTATCACAAACATCACATTTATAAGGTTTTTCTCCAGTGTGAATTCTCGCGTGCCTTTGCAAACCCCCACTCCTGGTGAATGATTTACCACAAACATCACATTTATAAGGTGTTTCGCCAGAGTGAGTTCTAACATGTCTCCTTAGATAATTTTTATCAGTGAATGTTTTACTACAAAGGTCACAATGGTATGGTTTCTCTCTACTTAATAATTTAGCACAAACATCACATTTAAAAGGCTTTTCTCCTGTACAATTTTTCCCCTGTGTCTGTAGATTACTATTCTGACTAAATGATTTACTACAAAAATCACATTTATATGTTTTGTCTCCAGTGTGAGTTTTCATGTGTTTCTGTACACTGATTTTTGTGGAAAATGATTTCCTACAAACATCACATTCATAGGGTTTTTCATCTGTATGAGTTACCATGTGTCTCTTTAGGATACCATTCGCGTTGAATGATTTACCACAAACATCACATTGAAATGGTTTCTCTCCAGTATGAATTCTCATGTGATGCTGTAAAACACTTTCATCAGTGAATGATTTACTACAAACATCACATTTATAAGGTTTTTCTCCAGTATGACATCTCATGTGTTTCTGTACGTACCAATTAGTCGAAAATGATTTACTACAAACATCACATTTATATGGTTTTTCTCCAGTGTGAATTCTCATGTGTCTCTGTAAGTAATCGTTATTATCAAATGATTTATTACAAACATCACATTTATAAGATTTTATTGCAGTATGGATTCTTATGTGTAGGCTTCTACCACTACTCTGTCCAAATGATTTACCACAAATATCACATTCATATGGTTTTTCTCCAGTATGAATTCTCACGTGTTGCTGTAAAACACTTTCATAGGTGAATGATTTACCACAAATATCACATTTTAAAGGTTTTTCTTCAGTATGACACCTCATGTGTTTCTCTAGATAACACCTAAGAGTAAAAGATTTGAAACAAATATCACATTTGAAAGGCGTTTCTTCAGTGTGGCCCCGAATGTGTCTCTGCAGTTTACACATGGCGACAAATGATTTATTACAAAAATCACATTTAAAAGGTTTTTCGCCAGTATGACCCATAATATGTGCCAGTAGACTACGCCTACTCATAAAAGATTTAAAACAAATATCACATTTAAATGTTTTTTCTCCAGTATGAACCCTAATGTGTCCCTGTAGATAATGCCTATATGTAAAAGATTTGAAACAAATATCACATTTAAAAGGTTTTTCTACCGTATGACACCTAATGTGTTTCTCTAGATAACACTTACGAGAAAAGGATTTGAAACAAATATCACATTCATAAGGCTTTTCTCCAGTGTGACCCCTTATGTGTTTCTGTAGATTACACATGTTGGCAAAAGATTCATCACAAACATTACATTTCAAAAGTAAATGTTTTTCACTAGTATGACTCCTAATGTGTCTCTGTAAATTACGCATTTCAGTAAATGATTTATCACAAACATCACATTTAAAAGGTTTTTCTGCAGCATGAATTCTCATGTGCCTCTGTCGATAACGTATTTCAGCAAATGATTTACCACAAACATCACATTTAAATGGTTTTTCTCCTGTATGACGCCTAATGTGACCCTGTAGATAAGACATTTCAATAAATGATTTACCACAAACATCACATGTAAAAGGTTTTTCACCAGAATGAATTTTTATGTGTTTCTGTAGATACCTATACTGAGTAAACGATTTGAAACAAATATCACATTTAAAAGGTTTTTCTCCCGTATGACACCTAATGTGTTTCTCTAGATTACACCTGAGAGTAAAAGTTTCGAAACAAACGTCACATTTATAAGGTTTTTCTCCAGTATGAATTCTCATGTGTTTCTGTAGATTACATCTCAAAGTAAATGATTTACCACAAACATCACATTTAAAAGGTTTTTCACCTGTATGACTTCTCATGTGTATCTGTAGATTGCCCCTATGAGTAAAAAATTTGAAACAAATATCACACTTAAACCGTTTTGCAACAGTATGACAGTCGGCTGATTGTAGGCCTACATCAAAACCTTTACAGTCAGCTGATTGTGAGCCTACATTACTACCCTGATCAGCTGATTGTTGGCCTACATCACTACCCTGACTGTCACCTAATTGTAGGCCTTCATCACTACCCTGACTGTCAGCTAATTGTAGGTCTACATCACTACGGTCAGCTGATTGTACATGTAGGCATACACTATCATTATCGGCTTTTAACTCTTTCTCAACATGTATTTGACAATGTTTCTCTAAATCAGTATCCGATTTAAATTCTTCTTTACATAAATTACACTGATGAACTGGTTCAATATCATCAGTTTTGTCTTCTTTAACATGACAATATTCGTCTACATCATCAGTTTTCTCATCTTTAACATGCCAATATCCAGCTATATCATCAGTTTTCTCTTCTTCAACAGGACAATATTCATCTACATCATCAGTTTTCTCTTCTTTAACATGACCATATTCATTTACATCATCAATTTTCTCATCTTTAACATGGCAATATTCATCTACGTCATCATTTATCCCATCCTTAACATGTATTTTATTATCATCAGTTTCCTGTAATATATAAAAGTTATAACATCATTAGTTTCCTGTAATATATAAAAGTTATAACATCATTAGTATCCTGTAACATATAAAAGTTATAACATCATTAGTTTCCTGTAAAATATAAAAGTTATAACATTATCAGTTTAACGTCCTATTATTTTTAGGGCTGCAACGATTCACAACTACCTCGATTCGGTTCGATTATCGATTTTAACCATTCGATTCGATTATTTTCGATTCGATTATCAGCTACAATAACCAGTAATTTTTCCTGTATATAATTCGAGAAAGTACGTCGTCTGCCTTAATTTTACCTTCCAGTGTTTGCTTGACTACGGGTAATAATCGCTAAACACGAAAATATCCGAAGATAATGACCGGAATTATCAGCTAATGAGATCGTTTAGAATCTATTTAACGATTACCGAAGCTATTGACCTAAATTAACATCCTATGAACATTCGGTACGTCACCAATTTTAAATAAATTAACTTTCGTCAGCATACGGAAATTATTTTAAAGGGAGGTCACTCTGTTTTAGTTATGTTTTCGAGTGACATTCGTGTCTTGTTAAATAACGTAAATTAAAAGTAACGTAAATTAAAAGTTACGTAAAAGCAAAGTTATTTTGAAATTTTAAGTGGACTTAATTGCTACAGATCTTTCATTTTTTTTCATATGGTAAGGTGTACGTTGTTTTTATTTGAAATTTAATTTGCAATTGAACCGAATTGAAATTTGAACGTTGTAGACCGTGGATCGAACCGAGACGGCTAGTGTCAGTTATCGGTGCACCGAACTGAATCGTTGCAGTTCTAATTATTTTGTTCCTAATCTGGGCTAATGAAAATGGGAGGTAGACAATATGGAAAGAAAGATTTAACCATCAAAAAACACGAACACAATTTTATGGATAACAATCACTAGCAACTTTAATACTGCAATGTTTCAACAAGTATGAAATGAAATGAAATGGGGTTTAACGTCCTACTCTTTTGCACCTAACCTGGGCTAATGGAAGACGGGCATACGCCATACAATGTGCTATGAGGGAAATTTTGCCTGGGCAGCGGCGCTACAGCCTACTCTTATATCGAATTCCAACTGCCAAGGGATCTTTTACGTGCACTCCAATGTGTACACAGGACCTCAGTTTTTTGTCCCATCCGAACAACTAGGCAGCTGTACTTGTCAGGCCCTCCTTCTGCATCACTGACAAGGGGAAATCGCGCCGGGAAATCGAGATGAACTTTCTCGGCCAATGCAGGGATCGAACACCCGACCTCCAGGCTAGCGAACCAGCGCCTTATCCACCGTGACCTCCTTCAACAAGTATCCTCTTATCGTTATCAAGCACAGGGTAAACGATAATATGATACAAAAAACCTCATTGTGATGCTTGGTTATTGTGTCGACAAATAAAAACTCATAATAAAGATCACTTTATTAATTAATAATATTATCAACAAATAGGTTCCCATTAGATGTTTTATATTTAACAATAGTTCTAGAAATGGCGGGAGAATGTCACGTGATAGCCACTGTTGACAAACAGGTCATGAAGGTATCGCTTTGATGTATCATTTCATTACCGCATGAACTAATGCACACGTACAGAAATACATGTACAGATGCCGTGCCGATTACTGTAAGAATTATATAGTAATTAACACTTAAAATACGATAATCTCGACCATTAATGATACAGCAAATAATTTAATTCATAATGGGTGGTGTATATTTTTGATTGCGTAAGAAGCGTGGCCCAATTATTACTTCAACAACACAGGGTTTATGTTGATCCCCGCAGTAAAATAGTAAAAGTACCATGCGTTCCCCGATTAAAACAAATATCTACATAGATCATCATGCCATTCGAGACATTTTAATGTGTAATGGTTGTATACCCACCACTATCGGTAATTTATTTGTATCGGCCGATATACTTCGCTGTCAATATCTGATATCGGTAAAACCAATAGGTGTCATATCGGAAAATCGCTACTTGTAGTGAAGCGAATGTACACTCGGCAAGTGGCGAGCATATGTAAACAGTGCAGTGCCACACAAAAGAGGCGTAACTGTGTTGTATAGTCTCTAGACTCGATCTTTCAGTCGATTTAATGTGTGACATTGACTGATTTGCAACTTGTACGATTGAGACTAGAGTAATTAATGTACTAAAAATAGACACTCCATTGAATGATCGAAAGAAGCATTTAACGAAACGATTTCAACTTTAATATTAACAGATTTACAAAATAGTTCATTCGCCAAAATTTTCGCCAGAATAATCACTTTATTCGCCAATAAAAATATTTGTCATTGGCAAATTGACAAATGTCTAGGGCCGTCGCTGGTTGAGTAACCTGAATGGGCTGAATGAAGAACCTTACATGTCTTCTTTGGCGTGTTTTTTTATAATGTATAATGACCCTGAGACATCTTTATAAAGTCAAAAAGTCATATTTCACTTTATATTTGGCTGTTAATAATAAAAATTCTAATAGTGTATCAATTGTGTTTCAAGCTATGTACAGTACAGTTTGTGCTCAGTGTAATTGGAAACTAATTATACATGTACATGGGCCACGGAGAATCTAGGTCACGTTTACAATAACAATGCAACATGAATATTGGAAATATTGAGCCAACATACAACATTCTTCTCTCAAATTAAACTCACCATTGTTTTAATATCCAAGTGTATTTATAGCTAGTCTGATCATGACTTGGTGTATAAGTGTAACTGGAATAAGTAGATCCACAATAAATTATTCCTGTTGCAAGCATTCTTTGGTGCACTGCCATATATGTCCATTTCCGGTAGGACAGGGTTGGTTGTATATTGATGCGAGACGTAGACCAACTGAACGTGAACAACTCACACTTCGTAATACAGTTGATTAAAAGACGCATTACGTATTATTTAGATAAAGAGAAGAAATAGATAATGGAGAAGAAATATGGAAAAATTTCCTTCAAATCACCTTTATCTGAGCAATATTATGACTTTGTGAATAATAGCTCGATCTCTATATTATACAGATGTGCTTTTTCTAAAGTAGCTAAGTCTCAAACTCAATATCACCCAAAGTCTTCGACATTGAAAACACGAATTATTTGTCAATTTAAATCTCTTGGGAATTGTTGTTTGGTCTAAATTACCCTCGTACCCCACAGGTATGGCGTATGCCCGTCTTCAGTAGACCTTTCCGGAGTGTTTCGGTTTTATGTTTTAAAAAAAATTTACGGACCCGGAACGGTCCTTTGTTATTTTTATTATGCAAATAGAGTCGCTTTACAAAAGATAGAATTAACAAATGATATAAAATAAAATTTGATATCAAAGTAAACGGTTGCCGTGCCTGTTAGGCCTTCGGCGAGATGTGCTGGTAGCTTGCACGGCGCCGCACGCCGAGGGACATTTATCGGAACGGAATAGCAAATGAAGCCTGATCCGCCACGAGCAAGTGCCGATTCTTGGTTTCTCTCAGTCTTCCGCCCATCACCCCAAATATATTTGTTGACGTGGCGGCAGCTATATTTTCGATGGGGATTAAGGATGTTATCCTTAGAAGCATCTCGTTACCAGGCCATTCCACGAGGAGGTAGCTTCTACATGACCGGGGGAATATAACTTCTAGTGTTTTCGCAAAAAATAGTCACAACAACTTAATATCATACAGCTGTAATAACGAGATCATATTTATGTGAAAGCACCCGATGTTGTATTCCCCCCTCCCCCCCCCAAAAAAAATATATATATACCATACAGCAATCCGATCTGTCCTACCCCAAACCCATCTAAAAAAAAACGCAAGAACAAATATTGAGACAATTACAATGCGGGTACCTTGAAGAGATCATACAAGCAACAACCGTATTCCCTAACTGTCACCTAACCATCTTCCCCCAACTGTTGCCTAACTGTCTTCCCTAACCTTATTCCCTAATTGTCCCTAGCCTTATTCCCCAACTGTATTCCCTAACTGTCGCCTAACCTTACTCCGTAATTGCTACTGGTCTGGAGAATCCACCCCCACCCCCATGTAGAACCCAACCCCACACACACGGCAAGCTTTTAAAAATTCCGCCTGGGACTCCCTGAGTCCCTGTCATAGTTGAAAAGCAGCTCCTCGCCTGGAAGAATTTTCCGGGTGCTCGTGAAAAAATAGGTGGGGACGACCTATTTCTGCAGTTTGAGATTGATATAAACGCTTGCCCTCAGAACCAGTTCTATAAATCCCATAGTAATCTATTACTACCTGACCCTTTTCTATTTCTTTCATGGGAGAGTCCCCTACCCCGACCAGGTAAATGTTTCTTCACAATTACATGATCTCATGGCTGCTTTGAATGCATGTCCATCAACTGGCGGTTATCTGTCAGTTGTAAGGGACGTGTATCTTTGTCCCATTTGGAGAGAGAGAAATGGGGTTTAACGCCCACTTGACACAAACTAGGTCACTTTTAATTTTATTTCAATAATTCGCTCGCATGTAGGGGTCTTTAGCAGTGGGAGGAAACCGGAGTGCCCGGAGGAAACCCACGAGGTTGAGAAGGCGCCGTAATCTCCATGCCACATACGCTCACACCAGGGATCGAAAGCCAGAGGTGATCGGCAGCGAAGCGCGGCACTCTAGACCACTAGGCCATCCCAACTGCCCTTGTCCCATTTGGACTTGGACTGATAAGCCACTTGCCGTATTGGCTCCAGTTGGGGAACTTATCCTGGATTAGCGAACTAGCAGTTTTTGACATCTCCTAATTTAAGTCTTGGAAAAGCATCCACGCAAAAAATACACCTGGCTTTATGTTGCGCCTCCCGCCATTTGGATCTAAGATTTTTTGTCGTTTTCGGCCTTTGATATGAAGTAACCTTGTCGTAATACTCTTAACCCTTGCACATTGCTTTGGCCATGGCCTTGTTGGGGACAGACCCGTCATGGGTAATAGGGTAAGCCTCAAATAAGGCTTCTTGTAGTAATTTAGTAGTCTGATCTAATGACAAAATGAAATGAAATGTTGTTTAATGGCACGTCAGCTCCAACCGGGCTATATTGCGCCAAACATATGGTGAGATTTTGCGAGACAAACTAGAAACAATCACAATATTATCTATACATATACATAAATAAAAACAAATATCACAGTAAATACCAATTAAAAATAAATATCAACTTTATGTATATATATTTAAAATATGAAAGTGAAAATCAGCTATATACAATTAAAATTTTCGATAAAAATTTGTCTCTTTTAAAAAATCTAGCGCTTTACAATATAGCCCCGGTTGGGCAAACAACTGATCTAATGACATTACATCCGACCCATTCGAAGAAACGGAAGGGAAGGAGCAAACTGAAGATGGAGACGTAGGAGACTAGCATTGTTCTAATAGGGGGGGGGCAGTGCCAGAAGAGCTCGCACCAGAACTAAGTCTTAAGACATGGTTCCAAAACGGGTGGGGTAGCACTAGCACTAGAAGTACTAGTCCCAGAATTTACAACAAAGGGGTCGCCTCCCAGTTTCTTAGCCATGGCCTTGGCCGCATCAACAGAAGACGGCTTCAACCTAAACTCACTAAATTTACCATCAATAATGTTATTTAAAACTTGGGCGTTGGCGAAGGTGGCTTTAACTTTACCCTCATTCCGATAATGTTTTTTAGCAGTCGGCAAAATTTGTCCAATTGCCGAGGACGCTTGGAGAGCTGCATTATGGGCGATACCCTCCTCTTTGCCCTTCGAAAATGAAATGAAATGTTGTTTAATGGCACATCAGCTCCAACCGGGCTATATATGTGGTGATTATTTCGAGATAGGCTAAATTATATCACAGAACTATCTAAAATACAAAAATGAAATGGTATATAAATACAAATTAAAATTTATGATAAAAACCTGTCTCTTTTAAAAAGTCTAACACTTTCCCATATAAACTTTTTCCTAAATTGTGTAATATTATTGGCGACGGACACGTATTCCGTCTGTGAACCCCATTGCCTGAAAAACTTGTGGGAGCATTTTGTCTTGGGGTCATCCTTCTGCCGCAACCACTACAAATAAAAATCCATCAAACTATAAACGTCGGCAGGGACCACGAGTGTCCCGGCGTAATGGCAATTTGTTTTGTGCTCCGCCACCAAAAAAAGAAACATTAATCGCCTTGTAAAATTCCCTCAGGGTTAGACCTTCGGACACCCCCACCCTCAAAATGGCCCCAAGCTGAATTCTAACTAACAAGTACCGTTTCAAAAAATTAAAATCCCCTCTATTATCGTTTCGCACACCACTCTTAGCTAGCTTATCGCGAATCGTTTTTAATCGATCATTGATGCCGACGTTCTTCTCAAGTTTTTTTATATCATGTTTAACACCCTCCGTCTGTTGTTGTATTTGACGCTGCGTGTTTGCGGCAGCTATTCTACTATGATTATTTTTGACCATGACAGTCATGGCTTCTAGCAATACCTTAACATGTTCCTTAAATGCCTTTTCGGTCACATGAAAACTACAACCAGTTATCAGAAAGTTCAAATAAGAGTTTGACCGACTGCAATTCATTTTTCATAGCGGTCGCCTGTAAACCAACCCCATTCCCCTACCATCAAGATCGTGTGCAAGCCTATCATAATAGTTGTTGAAAGTTTCCTGCCGATACAGACACTTGGGGTCTGTGCTACTCGTACCCATATTGCGGGTCTTCTGAATAAAATGTAACTTTGAAATGTGGTTTACTTTGACGAACTTCTTTCTTTCTTACCAGTCATGCATCTCATCAAATGTGCGAAAAATGAATGTAGATGGCCTCTTCCTTACTCTAACCATGAACTCTGTCAATGAATGAAATGGAGTTTTATGACACGTCAGCTCCAATATGGTGCCAACCATATTGTGGTTTTGACGAGACTAATTAAATAAATATCACATAAATATATTTATATACATAAATAAAAACAAGTATCACAGACAATAATGTTATTAAAAATAAATACAACTAAATATAAGTCCTTTATGTATATAAATATTTAAAAACAAAAATACGGGATACAATAAAAAGATATAGAATCAAAAAGTCTTTACTTTATTGTGTATTCGCTCTGGATTTATTCATCGAGCACTTTGTGTTCAGTAAATGTGCACTACTTGGATTTTGATTTACATGTATATAGATATAGATAATTAAAATTTGTAATAAAAGTTTGCCTCTTTTAAAAAGTTTAACAATTTTCCATATAGCTCCGGTTGTGCAAATAAATGACGTATTGACTGGCAACGGTAATAGTGTGATCTAACTTTCTTGAGATGATTGCACTCAATCAAGATATGCTTAGCTGTCAAAGAAACATTCTGATTGAGGCTCTCGCTTTAAAATGAAAATATGAGTTAAAAGGGTATAACCAATCAGAGAGCGACAGAACTCTTGTCAAATGCCTAGTGATATACTCTACTCCGAAGGCTTGAAATAAATAGGGTACTGTTTAGCGTGTCTACCACCCAGTGTCTTGCCAACCTACTGATGGTTGGTGCAATATTCCGGACATCTGGATAAACTGTTACCCGAGAGACACTCAAAGATACGGAGACTGGAAGGAGTACTGGCAGCGAATGGAGCAGTTGAACCGGGCTATGAAAAGGCGGCTGATACTTGTTTTAACTTGTTTTTACCAAGAGAGGCACCTGGACCAGTTTTTCGTTGAAAGGTTGAGGGATGGGGTTCATCGGACTAGGGCTGAGATGTGCAAACTATATACGTACAAGGGCTGGATCGTCTACCTTATCGGCGAGCAAGTATACGGGCGTTTGCCGCGAATTTGTACCAGCAAAAAATTCGAGCGCTGTAAAGCTGCCCTATTTGGATGAAGGTTCCCGTAATGGGGAAATAAAAACAATTCTTTTCAGGACTACCAAATTTCGAATGAAAAACATTCTCATATTCTATATCATGTTCTATTATACAGTATTTAATAAACAATTATTAATGAATTTTGATATGCATATGAAGAACATAATTCTATATATTTTATTATGAAATATTTAATAGAATCAAATAACCACGGTTTTAATCAGTAGTATAATATCAAGTAAATCGATAGTTATCTTAAATCGTTATGATGGCACGACGTTGCGCAACAAGACAGGACATGCCATCTTGACGTAGGGGACATTGGTGACGAATTCCATTATATAATGGTATGCAATGCATTGAATTCCATTATATAATGGTATGCAATGCATTAAGTCCCGAAAGGAAGAAATATCTACCTTATTTCTGCTCTTCAAACCCTAATATTTATAAATTTAACCAGTTGTTTAATACTTCAAATATCACTTTGGAAAAACTGTGTAAATTTATAAAACTTATAAATGTGAAAGTGAGTCCTCCTAGATAATCTTATTGTATTGTTCGTACATGCATGTAAATATATATATTTGATATTATATTTCTATGTTTTCTCTATAACTGTGTATTATAGTTTACGAGAATAAAGTTCATTCATTCATACAGTTAATCAGTTATTATAACCGACATATTCGTAATTAATCTACAGGTATAAGAAGTTGTGGCTTGACCTACTTAATGCTTAATCCCTTAATGCAACAATATACCACTCATTAGCGAACTTGATTTAAATAAAAATATGTGAATCTAATAAATTGCCAAGTAAATGAATCTGTGAGTAGTGAGTGCTTGGCAGGCAGCACACGGTATCAACTCTTCAGTTTTTGTGATATATCTAAGGCATTACAGGATATTACTTTCTGAATTTTGACTAGCAGTTTGGTAACATGTTCTTGTTTAAAGCCCCAATAACACTCTAGTTGTAATTGAATAATATGTCCCAATCTTTATTCCGGTCAACAAATTGTATTATTTTACAATATTCAAATAAATTGATGATACAAATTTCATCGTAACACACCTAATTTAAAAAATTGAAAAAATTCAACTACATGATTTGAAAAGGTTAACGTAAACCTTTTCAAATGTGACTTGGATTTTAAAATATTTTCGAACCCTCTGGACAAGTAAAATATGATGTAATGGATAATTTACACAACAGGTAGGACTCATAAACATCTGGTACTTAGAATAAGACTGTTATTGTCCCTTTAACATCATAAGATTTGGATAAATTATTTCATCAAATTATGTTCATTTGGTGCATGTTACGGTGTTTTGGATTAAATAGTGAACACTTTTCAGCCCGTAGGGAGTGTAACACCAGTGTTTTGATCAGTGACTATAATCGGATGAGGAGAGAAGTATTAACAAAACTTTATAGTCAATACAGTAGACTTAATCATGATGTTTACAAAATTTTATCTGAACTGGAGATTAACTCTGTTAAACCCACAAGAAGGGACAAAAGGAAACAATAGAAACCAACTTGCAGTTCAAATGTTTTGAGTGACTACGCAGTTAATGATGTTGATAATGGTTTTATCAAAACTGATTTCTCAAACCTTTTATCAAAACTGATTTCTCAAACCTATCTGAATCTAGGTCAACCTTTCTTAAAGTAGGGCTATGGAATTCTCAATCAGTAAAAAACTACTTCTGCGCATGAATAGATTCTGGAATCCAACGTAGATGTATTATTACCGAAACATGGTTACGAGAAGATGGTGACCAAATCTAAAATAGCTGCTTTAATGCCAGGTGGTTATGTATTAATATTCAACGCATTGAGAAAATAGGAGGTGGCTTGGCAGTATTTATGTCTAAAACCTTGTATTGGACCAATTCAAATCAACTCTTAATTTTAAGTCCTTGGAAGTCTTGTCTTGTGTGATAAGTTGCGGAAAAAGGTCGCTTCGCTTTATTTGTATCTACCGCCCCCGTCTTCAAAAACCAATGATGTCACAGTTATACTTTTCATTTCGGGATTTAAGCATCTCTGTGATTTACTTGATGAGAAGACATAAAGCACCGTAATACTTGGAGATTTTATTCTCCATTATGACTCGCAAGAGAACTATCTTACCAAGAAGGCTCAAAAGATATTAGATGTACATGATTTTATACAACATGTCCCATGTGCAACCCATCAAAGCGGTCATACACTTGATTGGATACTGGCCAGGGATGAGGGTCTCATTCACAACGTAGAGGTTGCTGATAAACAAATCTCTGATCACTTCTACATATCTTTTGATGTTGATTTTGACAGACCATTTACTACTCCTGTCGAGATCATACTCCGTGATTTAAAAAATATCCATAATACCAATGACTTTGTTCGGGAATTAAACCAGTAGTCAACTTACCTTAACCCCCCATTTACACCCGATCCCTCTCAATTGTTAGATACGTTGCACTCTATACTCACAAATCTCCTTGACAAATATGCTCCATGGAAGACAAAGATTATTCGCAAACGCCCAAATACTACCCTAAGTAGAAAATGCTCATCTTCGAACTCCATCAAGGTATTGTCCTAATAAACACCCACACCAAGTTTGAACATTCTACCTTAATTAGAAAGAGCAAGGGCAAGGGCCAGTTCCCATAGTGGTGATTTTGGGGTGTTTTGTTTTTAACCAAACAGTAAACATGTCAACCCAAAAGTATTCTTGACAAGCAAACGGCCGGACTCTACAGGCTCCCCTTGCTTTCCTGTCCAGCTCACACAATGTCTCCTAGTATATTCATCTACAAGGGCAAGGGTGGATATTTAGAAAGAGAGAGAGAAATGGGGTTTAACGTCCACTCAACACAAACTAGGTCATTTCGGGACTAACACGGTTTAATTTTATTTCAATAATTCGCTCGCGCGTAGGGGTCTTTAGCAGTGGGAGGAAACCGGAGTGCCCGGAGGAAACCCACGAGGTTGAGAAGGCGCCCCTATCCCCATGCCACATACGCTCACACAAGGGTTTGAAACCACAGCCGCAAGCTAGAGGTGACCGGCCAGCTAGAGGTCGAAGCGCGGCACTCTAGACCACTAGGCCATCCCGACCCCCTGGATATTTAGAACGAGAAGTATACAGACACATTCTTATAAACCATTTACATACTGGTAAATATATAAATATACTTTTTATTCAAAAAGCATTGTGTAGATCTAAGCATTATAATCTAAAGTAAAATATAACCATGTTAGATATTAATAAATATTCAAATCAAATTGGTCAAAAACTAATTAGAACCATGTCAATATGTGTGAGTGAGAGAGATGTGACCGGCCAGCTAGAGGTCGAAGCGCGGCACTCTAGACCACTAGGCCATCCCAAACCCCCATGTGAATATGTTATTAGCTTCTATACTTATATATATTCATCCAATCTACATGTTATATCGAATATTTCTAAAGCTAATTGTAAAAAATATAACCTCAATAACACTCTTGTTGTAATTAAATAATATGTCCCAATCTTTATTCTGGTCAACAAATTGTATTATTTTACAATATTCAAATAAATTGATTATACAAATTTCATCGAAACACACCTGATTTAAAAAATTGGAAAAATTCAACTACATGATTTGAAAAGGTTAACGTAAATCTTTTCAAATGTGACTTCGATTTTAAAATATTTTCGAACCCTCTGGACAAGTAAAATATGATGTAATGGATAATTTACACAAAAGGTAGGACACATAAACATCTGGTACTTAGAGTAAGACTATTATTTATTTTCTAGAGCTGCCAAGCCAGCAAGAGTGTTATTGTCCCTTTAAACATACATTATGCAAAAACACGATATTTTTAGGGCGCCCATTTCCCACGGAAGAGCAATGCTCAGAGGCGTTCAACAAAAGCATAAATTGAAACAATATATTAAGCATACATTATGCAAGAGCTAAATTTGCCTATTGTAGGTCTTTCTTTAGGCTTGAAATGTTATAAAAACTTAATTAACATTAATTAACTTATCCAGACCATAATCACCTCTCGATGTCAAGGCAAGCCTGCGACATTTGTTGGATTATATTCCGATTAACACTCAATTTCCTTCGTGGTTAACGATTAAATGGATAACCGAGACTATTAGTTTTGTCTTACCGACTTCAGTAATGACGATCGAGACTAAGCGGAACTTTCATCCGCTTCGTTCTCGGTTCATATTGGATCAATTTGACTGAAATTTTCAGTAAATTACCTTTACATTATGTAGTTGTTAACTATTATAGTGATAACTGCCAACTCGTTATCTAATCTCCCATAATGTATCAGTAACTGGGATTATATATCCTTTATAGAGGCATTGTGGGTGCTTCTAGAAAAAAATGAAATGATAAATAAAAGCAGGGGATACAATTAATCATCAATAAAAGCAATATCAGGCTCCATAGCGGTCTTTGGAACAGAACTCTGAATACAATATTGTGTTTTCATATTATCATCGCCTGCTGTTGTTGATGGTTGACCTTCCCGTCTTAGTTTTATACCACTTTCCATTTTAATGGCCGCGGCTGATGTATCATGGTCATGATCTAGGGGTAACTCCATAACATTGTCAGGATTATTCCGATTACTTGGGGTAATTTCCGCAATTGTTTCACCAACTTTAGGAACACTGGAATCGGTTTCAACCTTTCGGGTGGCGTCACTTCCTGCAAAGGCACCCGTGTTGAATTTGATGAAGGCTCGTAATGCTGAATTTGTAGCCAGGGCAACAGAAGATTTACGTCGAATCTGTTGAAGGAAAAGTTTACTCAAAAGTTATTTTGCTTAATCATAATAAATGGTGTATGGACAAATACATTTTAATTATTAGACGTATATAAATTAAAGTATTTCCCGGAGAATGGCTTGTTGACATGAACCTTTAAGTAGATAATTATATTCGTTTTATTTGAAATTAGGATGTCATTGTGTTCTGATTTAATATCCTTTCCACTGAAGCAGATAACCTTCCTACGCACATAGAGAATTTGTGTGAAGTTACATGTTCCTAGCGGAGTTACCTCCCCCTAGTAACACACTGGCCGGAATCGAGACTAAATCTATGACTTGCATAGATAACAGATATGATCTAAAGCACACGTTATTCCACGGGGGTTTGGGATGGCTTAGTGGTCTAGAGTGCCGCGCTTCGACCTCTAGCTGGCCGGTCACCTCTGGCTTGCGGCTGTGGTTTCGAGCCCTGGTGTGAGCGTATGTGGCATGGAGATACGGGTGTCTTCTCAACCTTGTGGGTTTCCTCCGGGCACTCCGGTTTCCTCCCACTGCTAAAGACCCCTACGCGCAAGCGAATTATTGAAATAAAATGAAACCATATGTTAGTCCCAAAATGACCTAGTTTGTGTCGAGTGGACGTTAAATCCCATTTCTCTTTCTCTCTCACGTTATTCCACTCGAGCCCCAAACCCTTCCCAATCCTTTTTATGAGGATAAACCTAAAACAAAATAAAACCAACATCAACATCAATACCGAAACTGCATCTTATTATTATTTTCTTTACGAATAAAGGAACCACGGTGGATAAGTCGGTAGGACGCTGGTTTGCCCTTCTCTATGGTGCAGGACGGAAGGAAGGGTCTGACAAGGACAGCTGCCTAGACAATAAAACCGGATTTCCCGTGGAACGTTAAATCCTATTTCATTTCTTTGCGAATAATTCTACTTACACTTTCAGACATTGACCTTGAACTTGATGGTCCTGACAGAGAAGTATGGCGACTTTTGTAACGCCGATGGTGAATGGCTAAACCCTCCCTCACCTGCAAAATATAAAACGGAAATGATTTCATGTCCGGCTGAAAACTGTTATATATATAACGCCAATTACCAATTTAGTAAGTTTTAAATCTGCCTATCACGGGTCTTTATTATGGCTTCAAATGTTATATAAACTATCACTGAGACTTGTATTGACAGGACAGGCCTGTATTCAACGCTCGAGACTATTGAATGGAAGCACGATCACCAGTTAAGAGACTTTTGGCAAGCGTAAATTCCTAGTACGTATCGCGTATCTGTAATGGATTGTGCGTGTGACGTCACCAATGTATGTATATTTCTCATACGTGATACGACCCACGGATACGGCAGCCCGTATCTAACAGCTTTCATACGGAGAAGGTCCGTATAGCATTGTCGTCGTTTAAGACGCTGAAATTTTGTTATAACGTACACTCTACACAAACTAGGTCATTTTGGGACTAACATAAGGTTTCATTTTATTTCAATAATTCGCTTGCGCGTAGGGGTCTTTAGTAGTGGGAGGAAACCGGAGTGCCCGGAGGAAACCCACGAGGTTGAGAAGGCGCCCCTATCTCCATGCCACATACGCTCACACCAGGGATCGAAACCACAGCCGCAAGCCAGAGGTGACCGGCCAGCTAGAGGTCGAAGCGCGGCACTCTAGACCACTAGGCCATCCCAACCCCCCTGTTGTTATAGTGTTTTTATGAATCTGTATGTATCCTAGAACACGAAGGTGTATATTTGATGTGAATTTAACCATAATAAAGACGGGAATTTAATCATTCTTTTTAATGGGTTTTTCTCGGAATTTTCATCATTTTCCCGTTTGTCTGTCTGCATGATATGGGACCTTGCAAATCTGTAAATGGTGTGCTTCTATGGTAAAGGCAAAAGGGGTATAAATGATAAATTAGTGAAACCAAAAATTGCTGTCGAGTCGAAGTCAAAGATTTCTGTTAATAAGATGCGACGTTATTTTTTTAATAACCCTGCGACTGTCTAGCGACTTCACTCACCCCTAGAAATTGTAGGCTAGGCACTTGACTAGTACTGATGGTGAGCTTGGTAGATAACTGTCATCATGCTGTAATAGAACTAAGCTCAGCTCAGTGACGCACACATATACGCGACGCGAGAATCTGCAAAAACTCTAAAACTACTGTGACGCAACGTATCACGTATACGATACGGATACGTGATACGGATAGGAAAAATGCCACTTGCCAAAAGTCTCTAATGTCTGCGATATCACTATAGTGCATGCAGATGTTAAACCATCAGATGGGGTGGGGTGGGGGATTCGGCTGAAAGGTTAGAAAGTGCGAGCTGTATCATTAAGTCTGTCATTGAGTCAACTGACGTGGTTTCAAATTCCCCGGTTGTACGTGACAAGGAGTAGGGTCGCCTGTCCAACGCCGTGGGTTTTCGCCGTGCCCTCAGGTTTTCTCCCACTGCTCAAGACCCCTAGGCACAAGCGAATTATTGAAATAAAATTGAACCATATGTTAGTCCCGAAATGACCTAGGTTGTGTCCAGTGGACGTTAAACCCTATTTCTCTCTCTCTCTCTCTTTTGAAATAAAATTGAATGATATGTTAGTCCCAGAATGACCTAGTTTGTGTCGAGTGGACGTTCAACTCTCTCTCTCTCTCTCTCTCTCTCTCTCTCTCTCTCTCTCTCTCTCTCTCTCTCTCTCTCTCTCTCTCTCTCTCTCTCCCTCTCTCCCTCTCTCTCTCTCTCTCTCTCTCTCTCTCTCTCTCCCTCTCTCTCTCTCTCTCTCTCTCTCTCTCTCTCTCTCTCTCTCCCTCTCCCTCTCCCTCTCTCTCTCCCTCTCTCTCTCTGTAGAAACGAAGCCCCGATTCAATTACAATAATTGGTTACTTTAATATGTTAAAATCCCTAGAGCGTTTTAATGTTGATATTAATGTCGGTTTGTGTTTAGTACTATAACTATTGCGAAAATAAGATACTTTTTTAAAAAAAGGCGAAATTGTTCAATTACCTTTTTGTTCAGGACACAGTGGAAAATGAAGATAAACAAACCCTATAATACAAAAGTACAATAATTGTTATGATCATGTAAAGTACAATAATTACTATAAGCTTGTTATGATCTTATAAATAACAATAATTATCATTAGTTTGTTATGATCTTTTAAATAACAAATATTATCATTAGCTTGTTATGATCTTTTAAATAACAAATATTATCATTAGCTGGTTATGATCTTTTAAGGCATCATCGTTAACATTAGCTTGTTATGATCTTTTAAGGTATCATCATAAGGTATCCGTGACAGGTGGGCCTAAGCTCATTAAATAAAGTGGGCCTAAGCCTATAAGAAAAAAGAGAGAGAAGAAAGAAAAAAAGAGAAAGAAGGCAGAGGAGGGACTAAGAAGAGAATTCTCAAATTCATCTAATTATATTGCTCTTAGGTCATTCTGGTATGTAATTGTATCAGGAAATCAAAAATTTGCCTTCTTCTGCTTTGGTCCGAAATGCTTGGAAAATGGGTTTGTGGTTGTCAATTTTCAAAATTTTCCTGGAGAAAGAACCCCCTCGGACGCTCGCGCGCGTTCCGTGCCCTCGTGAAGCGCCTTCGACGACGCGTACTTGTGTGGGCCTTGGTCAATGACCTGACAGATGGGCCTTAGGCACACCAGTCCGGCACTGTTGATCCAGTTAAACCATCTTTCGAGACTGATTTTGATGCTTGAGTATACACGCTTATCACATGATTACGAATATCAATGAATATAAATCCAGAAACTGAAGAATCATAATCAGTATTATATGTGACAGGGGCGGATACAGAGGGGAGGTTTGCATCAATGAAATTACATCACAAAGTGATCCTACATCACTGTTTAAAAAGCTCAATTTGTATGTATGCCTATGTAATTTAGAGACGATGATGGCAGATTTTCGTAATCGAAACCTGGCAAACCCCCTCCTGCAAAAATTCCTGGATCCGCCCCTGTGTGAAAGCAGTAACTTTACCTGTAGAGTGTTTAAGATGGTAAAAATATAATCAAATAGAATCCAATCTTCATTGATTGCAAGAATACCAAAACCCCACGACACGCCCATTACTGGTAATAACACACAAATACTTTTTACAGCAGCTCTAAATATTGGTTATAAATAAAGATTTCAAATATAGCATACACCCAGACAGATCTCAAATATATCACAAATATAAAACTAATACAGATTTCAAATATAGCATACACACAGATCTCAAATATATGACAAGCACTGATATGTAAACATTGGTTACAAATGCAAATATATCACAAATATACTATTCAACAAGCCAACAGTGAGGCTGATGTCCCCCGCCGAAATCCCAAAATAAATAGATGACACATATTAATTAATCGCACATTTATTTTTTTCAAACGTATCGAAGTGTCATCCAAGAGTGTTTTATAAAGAAAAATGCTAAAACCGACGAGAAAAATGAAAATGTACCCTAGTTAGGGGGACCCTAAAGGCAGACAAAAGGGCCCCCACGCTTGACAAAAGGGCCCCTCTGGCCAAGGGAAAGGGCCCTCGTGTCCGAGTCAATCGTTTCTATACACTGTTACTGTCGAATCCATTACTGAATGAGAATGCAGTCATTGTATTGGCATAAAAATCATCAATCAAGGTGAACCTAAGTTATCTTGTCCCAACATTTTAACTCAATTCGAAGGAGAGTTATTGTGTTCCAAAGTCTCGGCAAATCAAATTGCTTATCGCTCTGCTTACCCTGAGCAGAAAATGCTCATTATCGAACTTAGTCAAGGTATTACTGTAATAAAACTATACAACAAGTTTCATCACTCTCACTTAATTAGAACTAAAGTTATCGTGTCCCAAAGCATCAACCAATCAAATTGCTTATCTCTGCTTACCCTAAGCGGAAAATGCTCATCTTCGAACTCCATCAAGGCATTGACCTAATAAGCATATACACCAAGTTTGAACATTTTAACTCAATTAGAAGGAGAGTTATTGTGTTCCAAAGTCTCGACCAATCAAATTGCATATCGCTCTGCTTACCCCGAGCAGAAAATGCTCATTATCGAACTTAGTCAAGGTATTACTGTAATGAAACTATACACCAAGTTTCATCACTCTCACTTAATTAGAACTAAAGTTATCGTGTCCCAAAGCATCAACTAATCAAATTGCTTATCTCTGCTTACCCTAAGTGGAAAATGCTCATCTTCGAACTCCATCAAGGCATTGACCTAATAAACACATACACCAAGTTTGAACATTCTAGCTCAATTAGGAAGAGAGTTATTGTGTCCCAAAAAGTGTGACGGACAGACAGACAGACAGATGGACAGACAGACAGACAGACGGACGAACCCATTTTAATAGTCCCCCAACTTTCTTCGAAAGGCGGGGGACAAAAAAAGTAGGGGATATTTGATTTAGGGGGCATAATACTAAAATATGCAAATGACTACGAAAAAAGTCATTATAGAACCTAACAGAAGAAACATTCCCAGTTACATGTGACGCCCAAACGCACCAATAGCTACCGCATCTATCATCATGGGGGTTCAACCCAAGATTTGCACGACTCTGACTTTGAATGTTACAGTCATTGTGGCATTGAATTCCAGGGTGGAAACATCAGTTTAATTGTTTTAGTGACCAGAAAACAAATTTTGATATGCGTCGGCTTACCCAAAATGAAAGGTTACGTGCCCTTGGCATGCTACAGATCGGCACAACACAGGCGGTTGTGGCGCGGACGATGAATGTTTCTCGGTCTGTCATAAGCAGGCTATGGTCCAGATACCGTGATACACAATCTGTACAGGACAGACCACGCTCAGGTCGACCAAGGGCGACAACTCAAGCCCAGGATCGCTTTATCCGTACCTTGGCCTTGAGAAATCGTGTCATCACAGCAAATCAGATCAGCGCTCGTCTTCAAACAGACACTGGTGTGAGAGTGAGTGGCCAGACGATTCGGAATCGACTGCATTAGGGGTCACCTTCGCGCCCGACGCCCTCGCGTGATCCCTTGTTTGAGAGATCATCACATTCAGGCAAGACGTCGTTGGTGTAGGGATCGTCAACACTGGGATAATCGACGCTGGAGCAATGTGATGTTTTCAGATGAGTCAAGGTTCACTGTTGATTTTTTGGACAGACGTGGGAGGGTGTGGCGTCGTCGAAACGAGCGCTTCCAAGACGTTAACGTCATCAGACATGATCGATTTGGGGGTGGTTCTGTTATGGTGTGGGGAGGCATCACTGTTGCTGGAAGAACGGCTTTACATGTTGTTGCAGGGCGTGTTACAGGCCAGTACGACCGGGACAACATCTTGGCAGTCCATGTTGTGCCGTTCGCACGACGTCATGGCCGCCGTTTCATCTTCCAGGATGACAACGCAAGATGTCACAGGGCCAGGATCGTTACAGGTTACCTCCAACAACAGAACATCACCACATTACCTTGGCCAGCACTGAGTCCCGACCTCTCCCCCATCGAGCATGTCTGGGACATGAATGGACAGAGGTTACGTCAACGTCAACAACGTCCTGCCAATGTCCAAGAACTTGCTGCTGCGTTGCAACAGGAATGGGACAATCTGGACCAAAATGACCTTAGACGTCTTATTAGGAGTATGCCACGTCGGATCAATGCTTGTTTGGCAAACAGAGGAGGATTTACCCGTTACTGACGTTGTTGTGATGCTGTGGTAACTTTGCTGTTTGACCCCGGGTATCATTTTACCCTTATAATGGTCAGTCTGTGCCCTACTTAGTCTAACGATCATTTGGAATAAATCGATGAATGTGAACTTCATTTCATTTTGTCATTTGTTTCTTCGTCAGTTTCATTAGGTGACTTTAATAACACTTAAAAATCAAATATCCCCTACTTTTTTTGAATAGTATATATAAAAAAAACAGATTTCAAATTGTTTCAACTATAACGCTTAAAGTCGCCATGTGATAGATTGTAATATAAGAGAGAGAAATCGTATCTGTAGTTAAGATGGAAGATTGGGATGTGTTTAAGATATGATAAATTCTTGGCAGCTCGGTTTCTAGTCTTAACTCTAGTTTGGATACTGGACCCAACCATTAGTTATGTACCGTAACATTTGTTTTATGATTATGTATATCATTCTTGGTGTTCCTGGTAATACCGGAAGCGTGTCCCATTTTCCTTGGAATAGATGTTCACTACAGATGAATGGAATATGGGTAGACAATACAAGCCTTTGTACTCGAGCTTTTAAGGACAACTATATACACGATAAGCGATAAAAAAGGGGGAAATTTATTAATGCACTCACTTAGACTTGTCTCTAATATCTTTATTTATCATAACTCTGGTTGTCAGCATTGCATGAACGATCTTAACAACTATCATTACGTTCACCTGGAAAAGGAAATGTTAACAGTATTTAACCCTAGCAAATAATCACAGGGGCGGATCTAGGAATTTTGTAAGGGGGGGGCGCAAAATGAGGGCACTGACCGCGGAGACGGGGCACGCCGCTGAGAGTGGGGTTAGGAGCCCAAGAAAATTATCCGTCATTTCCTTGCATCTGTAGCCATCCCAAAAGCTATTTGGCTAATATTTTCGTCTAAAAGTTCGGAAATCGTTGACCCCCCCCCCCCTTAAAATCGAGCAAAAAAGCCAGTTGAAAGGCACTTTCAGTAGTAAAAAAGGGCACTGTCGAATCCGCCTCGGAACAAACAGTACGTGGTTCATTGTACTAATACAGAAATGACAGTACAACAAGACGGTAACAAAAGTTAGGAAAATAAATCAATTAGTATTAACAATTATTGAAATACTAATGTAACATTCAGTTAAAGAGCAGACCATTCGTGCTATAATATAGCTCAAAAATAGATGATGTAAAATGAACATATTGCAAAGTTCATTCAAATTACTTGTTCTAAGCCAAGTTATCACTGTTTGTAGTTTTGGCAAGTAGTGTGTATTGTGGTAACCAGGGCATTGGTATATTCGAGGCTTAGCCTCGCTTTCCCATATTTAAATTAAATTTTTAAATGGCGAACTGTTCTAATCTAGTTAATATCTCGAGTATCCGATGCCATCGAGAATTGATTATGGTCTTGTTTTGTTAATACATACACGTCTAATTAATTGTTTATATAACAATTCAAGCCCGAAGAAAGACCCGCAATTGACAGGTTTACTATTCCAGGTGACAGTTGCCAGAGTTTGCCCACCTGATCTGTTATTATTTTAATCCTCATTAAATGTACACAATCGGGGTGGTATTGTTCAATAGATCCAAATATTATTTTAATTCGACTATTGTTTTATATGGATGAACAAGGCGATTGGCTGACCCATTGATGAGCGTGTGTGCTGTATCACAGGGTCTGTCATTGAGTCAACATTCGTGGTTTCGATTTCCCCGCTTGTACGTGACAAGGGTCCCCCGTTTTCCTCCCACTGCTAAAGACCCATACACGCAACTGAACTGTGTGTTGATACCAAAATGACCCAGTTTGTGTCGAGTGGATGTTACGACCCATTTCGCCCCCTACCCGCTAAACTATAAAACAACAATCCCACATATTCACTACTGGAAGTAAGTAAGATTGATACCTACCAGAATGACTACCAATGCTGGAGCTATAAACGCCCAAATCAAACCACCATTTATTGACAACCAGCAGCTTATAAAAACAATTACACAAGTATAATCATTATAAAATTGAAAGATGTTTCATAGGCTAATAAATTCCAAGATCAACAGCTTATAGGTACATAGGTATAATCATTATACCTATGTATAAATACACATTAAAACACAACGGAGATGAAATTAAAGTGGGGATTTCATATTTTCTAAGAAAGTCAAAACATATTTATTTCTATGTCTTTTGCTCAATAGGTTGCCAACTCACTATTATACAATCATAGGCATTATTTTCCACACTGAAACATCTTTCACATCGGAAATAATAACACAATTACCTCCTTGTTTTCCCATTCCCCCCATGCAATAGCTATCTCCAAACGTTTGAATTTAATGTTGAAAGTGATATTTTTGCCGATTTCCCAACTGGCAATTTTGAATTATAGAATTATTCTTTAACAAGGTTGGACTGTTTATAGATACCATCTATCTTAAGGCTTATGCTAGCCTGGAGGTCGGGTGTTCGATCCCTGCATTGGCCGAGAAAGTTCAACTCGATTTTCCGGCGTAGTTTCCCCTTTTCAGTGATGCAGAAGGAGGGCCTGACAAGGACAGCTGCCTAGTCGTTCGGATGGGACGAAAAACCGAGGTCCCGTGTACACATTGGAGTGCACGTAAAAGATCCCTTGGCAGTTGGAATTCGATATAAGAGTAGGCCGTAGCGCCGCTGCCCGGGCAAAATTTCCCTCATAGCACACTGTATGGCGTATGCCCGTCTTCCATTAGCCCAGGTCAGGTGCAGAAGAGTAGGACGTTAAACCCCATTTCATTTCATTTATTTTAATATATTTTAAAAATATAACTTAAAAATATGAAATTGCCGCTTTAACAAAGGTGAGTATTTTAAATGAAATGGAGTTTAACGTCCTACTGCTCTGCTCCTAAACTGGGGGTCTTGGGATCTTGCCGGCACAAACAAACTTCATCGCATTAAACCTCACTTAGGAGAATGGCCAAGCTCCTATAGAACCAACAGGAGAGATGAGGTTGTCTTGTGTCGCTCTCGCATAGGTCATACTTTTTTAACTCACATTTTCATATTAAAGCGATAGCCTCAACAAGAATGTGAGCACTGTCATGTTCCTTTGACAGTTAAGCACATTTTGATTGAGTGCAAGCATCTCAAAGATACTAGATCTCATTTTTACCGCTGTCAGTCATTACATCACATGTTTGCCCAACCGGGTTTATATGGTAAAGTGCTAGACTTTTTTAAAGAGACAAGATTTTATCATAAATTTAATTGTATATATATCATTTCATTTTTGTATTTAAATATTTATATGCATAAAAGATAGGTTTTATGTTTAGGTTTTACTTACTGTGATATTGTTTTTATTTATGCATATAATGATTTTCTGTGATATATTTTAGACTGTTTCGCAAAGATAATATGTCTGGCACCATATAGCCCGGTTGGAGCTGATGTGCCATTAAACTCCATTTCTTTCTTTCCTAAACTGGGGTAATAAAGACGGCCATACGCCAAACAGTGTGTTATTGTGGAAATTGTGCCCAGGCAGCGGCACTATGGCCTACGGAATTCCAACTGCCATCGATCTGTTACGAGCACGCCAAAAACAAAAATAAAATATCTAAAAAAATCATAAAGCACACTTACAAATTCTTATTTCCATATCCTTTGAATCGTGTCACGCTCGCTGAAGTAACCACAATTATCAAGGGTATTCCTGGAAACAAAAATACATATCATGTCTATTCAACTGGCAGTTATGTTTAATATTTTCTAACTGACCGTAGTATACACAAAGAAAGAATTAATCATAACATTTCAGTCTATGAATTAGCAAGTCGATTGACATTCCTTTAAGGCGTTCAATTATTACAACAAAGTAGTTTGCTAAGGATTCAATACCCCTGAAATGTACTCACCCCAAGCAAGGAGCAATAGACCAACTTCTCTTAACTTGGACAAACTGTTAAATACGTTGATGATGGTAAGCAGAATCTCCATACCCTCAGCTAACATCAAATAGAATACAACCAGATGGAAGAAATGTAACCCAACAGCTATCCCGGTACACAGATCCTACAAACAAAACACAATAACACAATAAAGGAAACTGACTCTATTAGTAGACCAAGGCAGGAAGAAATTGAACAGGGTTTAAGTCCACTCAACTCTAAACGGTTCATTTCAGGATTAACACATTCTTAATATTTCAGTAATTCGTAAATTAAAGAGAAAACCAGATCCTATTTCGTTTCGTTTTCATAGATGAAAATTTCGTTTTACTTGTCTTCACAACACTAGGATCTGGAAGAGTTGTTATATAACAGACATTCTACTTGATGTGGGGAATTAGCAAATGAAACAGTCTGATACGGCGACTTCTTTGCGTGCTCTCCACGGAACTGTTGATAAATCTGTGGAAACGTCAAAACTGATTGATTAATCAATGGCTGACGTCATAGGTTCAAAAGCCTCTTACATCGAAAGTATGTTAATCAGATTCGTATCAAAGGGAAATAACCCTTATCAATTGCCGACCAACCTCTACTTGCAGAGAGAGAGAGAGAAATCGGGTTTAACTTCCACTCGACACAAACTAGGTCATTCTGGGACTAACCTATGGTTTAATTTTATTTAAATAATTCGCTTGCGCGTAGGGGTCTTTGGCAGTGGGAGGAAACCGGAGGAAACCCACGAGGTTAAGAAGGCGCCCCTATCTCCATGCCACATACACTCACACCAGGGATCGAAACCACAGCCGCAAGCAAGAGGTGACCGGCCAGCTAGAGGTTGAAGCGCGGCATTCTAGACCACTAGGCCATCCCACCGCCACCCCCTATACTTGCAGTGAGGAAATCTCATTTAAGCTTTTATTTACCTTATTATATGTCTTATCTACACCCAGTATAAAGAGTAGGAAAGCAATGATCATTGCTACACATAGATTAACCAGAATTATTGTGCGGGTACATTGGACAAATCTGAAATCGGTTAAGTTAATAGTTATTAAAATATAAAATAATAATATAAATAATGAACAGTGTTGAGTTTGATTCAAAATTATATATAAAATGTATATAAAATATGTTGTCCATGGTTGCCGGTTACATTCGGTTTAACCGTCCTTCCCTTCTCCCAAAACAGACCACTACCATTAAAAGTGCCACAGTATATTTTCACAAACAGACAGGGTGTAAATATAAGGGAAAATGTATCGAACTACAATGTTGCAAAGAATATAAGGTTATAATATCAAGCATTTTCTTCCAAAGACACTAGAGTTTTGTCCCTTTATTATGGTATTTCAAATTCATTCTATTTCGCTGGCATAAAGGTGCAGTTTCTCCAGTGTTGACAATCACAAGTATAATAATAGTAAAACAATGTGACACAACCTATTGTAAGTTTGTTTTTATTTCCTATTCACGAAGCAAAGATTACAGCATAAGACTATATTACATATATTTAATTTAACACAACCCGTAAGTGAGCGGTATGCACCAAAAACTGAAGAAGTCGCAAATATAATAAAAGTAAAACAATGTGTTACAAACCTCCATACAGCTATGAATGTAATCAGAGTTATAGTTAGACAAACTAAAGAGATTGAACACCCGATTATTGTTATAGTTGATAAAACTTCATAGTGGTGCAGCTACAAGAATAAAATAAAAACAACAATCAAAACCATTAGACAAAATTCGAAGTCCTAAAAAACGTTATAGGCAAAATAGTGTAATCAGCAAATGGAGTGTTCATCGTGTACGAATTGTCTGTCGAATCGAGGGATTGATCTATTTTGCGCGAAATTGTGGGTAGGCATTATTAGCGATAGAAATCAAAACAAAGCAACAACGATTCTGATTGGCTAATCGAATGACTGGGGCTATAGGGTCAATGTCGCGTGCTTGACATATGAACGTGACCTCCCGCTTGTTAGATCTACATGTAGTGTAGGCCATCGAAATTATAAAAATATAGATCTGAATTTCAATTAGATTGATAGAGGGATAAATCTTGGAAAGTTTAATGATTTGGAACATTGAAGACGACGATTATTAATCATCCCATATATTTTCAATAACCAGACCCGTCTTTCTCTTTCTTTGCACTCCAGGGGAACTTTGTACAATTCTTTAAAATGAATCACTTCGTAATTACTTACCATATAGTCACTCACACTTCTTTTAGTTGGTTTCATTAAAAGAGCGAAATTAGTCAAGTGATTACAAGAACATGTTGATAAACTTTGATTGGTATTCACTACTTTGCATCCTTGGCTACTCCAGACACTGAAATCAATCAGTACAGAAAGTGTCAAGATGTTGTAGTTATCAATATCGCTGTGATTATTCTATTAAGTGTAGGGATCGGACACCCGACCTCCATACTAACGAGCCACCGTGACGCCCCAATAATTCTAACTGAAAGTAGATCGCGTATGATAATGTTTACACTCAACACCCCTCTTCCAGTGTCTGTCATTGAGTCAACTGGCGTGGTTTCGATTCCCTAGTTGTACGTGACAGGCATTAAGGTCGCCTTTCCAATTTCGTGATTTTTCTCTGGGTCCTTCGGTCCCCCCCCCCCCAGGGGCGTTTTAAGGTTTATCATGGCGGAGGCTATACGATTTTGAGGGCCCTCTTTCGTGGGGGTCCGGGGGGGATGTGTCATGATTGATGATTTTCATACCAGTGCAATGACTGCATTCTCATTCAGTAGTGGATTCGCAAGTAACAGTGTAACGAAAATGATTGACTCGGACTCGGGGGCCCTTTCCCTTGGCCAGAGGGTCCCTTTTGTCAGACGAGGGGCCCCTTTGTGTGCCTTTAGGGCCCTCCCTACCTAGGGTACATTTCATTTCTCTCATCGGTTTTAATATTTTTCTCCAGTTTTATTTGTTCAACTTCTTTGATTTTTGTTTTTGGCGAGGAGGCTGGCGCCTACAGCGCCTCAGCTATAAAACGCCTTTGTCCCCCCCCCGCCCCCCACTGAATTGAACCATGTTAGAGTCCCCACCTTCCTGCAAAGATCGCGATCTAGTTCAGTGTAAGTGAAAACACAGTGTCGTATAGCATTCTTATCTTATTAACAAAAAACCACACACACACAGAAAAAAAAATGAAGAAAGAACCAACCAATAAGCCAAATCCAATAATACTCACTTAGAAGCATCCAGATATGAACAGGCAGCATTCCCGGGGGTAGTCTAAAATACAATAAAATAGATTCACTAGATAGTAAATATGATGGAATACATTATATCTAGAGGTAATCTATCTCGTCTAGGCTAAATATTGTTAATAGCACCGACATTTGTACATGAATGGAATAAATTATTTTATCACCCAATAGCACATTTGACAGAAAATATCGCTTGTGTGATAAATTACATAATCCACCGTGATATCTCCTAGGAGATATCGCTTCACGTGAATTTGATTGGTCAATCAAAAAGGAACTACTCAAAAAGGAACTACTTTCTTTTATTTAAAAAAAACACACTAATTTTAAATAAAAGTGACTTTTTTAAAATAAAAATAAGAAACTGTTTTCATTTAATTGACCTTGAAGGAAATACTGGGTCAATATATATGACTTTGCAATAGCTAAACTGCTGTCCAAAAATGTTGTATCACTACGCTGTAATGTAATTAGATTCAGTAAAAGTGAAATCTATACCAAAGAATTATATTTATTCATTTGTGCATGTAAGAAAGGATTGGGTGATGAATAAAATCTCCAACTCGTGTTTTTTTTTTATATCAAAAACACTCGTAGGAGTTCTCTATCTATGTAAAGACCCCTACGCGCAAGCGAATTATTGAAATAAAATTGAACCACATGACCTAGTTTGTGTCGAGTGGACATTAAACCCCATATCTCTCTCTCTCTCTCTCTCTCTCTCTCTCTATATATATATAGAAAGTTTAATTTTGTATTTCGTGTATCAAGAAGCCGGTGGATAGTAATACCCATGACATCATAGACTTTTGCTACCCTTCCCACTACTAAGGCTATAGTATATGATTCCTTACGTTACTGGGGGGTTGGGATGGCCTAGTGGTCTAGAGTGCCGCGCTTCGACCTCTAGCTTGCCGGTCACCTCTGGCTTGCGGCTGTGGTTTCGATCCCTGGTGTGAGCGTATGTGGCATGGAGATAGGGGCGCCTTCTCGTTTCCTCCGGGCACTCCAGTCCCCCCCCCCACTGCTAAAGACCCCTACGCGCAAGCGAATTATTGAAATAAAATTGAACCACATGTTAGTCCCAAAATGACCTAGTTTGTGTCGAGTGGACGTTAAACCCCATTTCTCTCTATATATATACGTATATAGAAAGTTTAATTTTGTATTTCGTGTATCAAGAATCCGGCGGATAGTAATACCCATGACATCCATAGACTTTTGCTACCCTTCCCACTACTAAGGCTATAATATTGTATGATTCCTTACGTTACTAAAGTAGAAAATAACAGCACCATATCTGCTTGAAGATTAGCAAAATCCTGTCCATAGCCCTATTGTTATCCTACTGGATACAAAGTGTGCTATTGTTTACTTACGTTAAGATGGTGGAAGGTCAACACAATATCTGATTTAAGTTTAGACGTGTCCTGTCCATACACATTAATAGCTAATATCTCAGAATTAACCCCGAATGTTGTGGATGAGTTGTCATCATCAGTAGTGAGATTTCTGTAAAATCAAATGTATCATGTTTATTATCACCAGAGTAAGGGAGCAGGGTGGAGAAATGGGCGAGGAATATGATGTAAGATCTTATAGTGTAAAAGGAATCCACCAAGACGTAAAAACAAAACAAAGATATAACGTTGTTCCTCTCGTAACGTCAAATTCTGAGATGGAACCCACGTCAATATGGGTACTGAAATGAGTTAATTTAAGTAGGTAATACTCAGCCAAATTAAAAACTTGACACTCGGGATTTTGGGGACTAGATTTTTAATATTTGGTTTAAGGCAACTATTTTAGTGTTATGTTGTGCACAGACGACCTTGACATCAACAGAAAGCAAGAATACGTCTCGCCGAAAGTCCTTGACATTGATAACGTTCGTGATGTCACAGTACCCCCCAAAATGAAATTCACAGACTTGGAGAACAATCGGAATAAAGTGTTTAGTAACGGTTGTGGCCTCCTCTAACGTCTCGTACTGATCTCAGAACATTAGTAAACACTACCAGAGGAAGACGTCGCCACTGCTCGGCAAGAGCATGCTGAAGGTCCTGCAACGTCAGTGGTGGATTCACTTGCTGACGAACACGGCGACCCAATTCGTCCCAGATGTGTTCAATACGCTTAAGGTCGTGGCTTAGCGACGGCCAATCCAGGACTTGGACACCGGCATTTGTTAAAAAATTCTGGGTAGCAATTGCCGTATGGGGTCGAGCATTGTCTTGTTGAAACGTTAGTCCAGGCCCATGTCTCTGCATAAACGGAAGAAGAACAGGTTGCAAAATCTGATCCCTGTACTGGACAGCATTTAAGTTCCCTTGGACAACAACAAAAGGAGAACGTCCATGTGCACAAAAAGAACCCCAAGCCATGATGCTGCCGCCACCAAATCGGTCAACTTCTCTGACGCATACTTGAGCGTAACGTTCACATCGTCTGCGGTACACTCGGACCCTGCCATCGGCAAATCTCAAAGTGAATCGAGATTCGTCACTAAAGACAACCGAATTGCACTGCCTTGGAGTAAATCGTATGTGTCTTGTGGCCCACACAAGGCGGTTACGGCGATGAAGAGGTGTCAATATTGGTCCATTATAGGGCCTCCGAGCTCGAAGACCAGCAGCCTGCAAGCGATTTCGAACAGTTTGTGCAGTTACCCTTCCACTAAACATCTCTCTACTTGTGGAGGTTGCAGTGACAAATCTGTTTCTAAGATGACGTAATCGTATTGCTTGATCTTCCTGGAGTGACGTCAAACGTGGCGCTCGGCAATAGTTCCAGTTTGAAGCACTCTCATTCTAAGATTAATTATTGTCTGGCGTGAACAATTAAAGGCTCTTGCCACAGTGACCACAGACTGACCAGCATAGAGCCTACCTATAGCACGTAGACGTTCTACATTTGAAAGGCGCGTCATTTTCTAACAAAGATGAAAATAACAATTTTAATTTGTTTTTCCAGTTCAAGTTACGTGTGCGTGTTCAGTTTAAGCAAACTTGCATCGATTGACCTCACGAGTTTGTGTTTGCTCGTGTTTTTCAGGTTTTTCATCTTTATATGCTCAAAAGTCACGTGATCCACGTGACTTTACAATTTTATGAAATTAAAGGCTTCTTACTACTCACTATCGTTAGAAACACTTTAAAATTTATTTGACTTACAGAAAAAAAATTGTTGAAATTCATCAGTGTCAAGTTTTTAATTTGGCTGAGTATATATTCTGGATGGTACAAGGAGTCGGAATAAAAAATAGGGGGTGCCTCAAAAAGAGGGCACTGACCGCGGAGAAGGGGCACGCCGCTAAGAGGGGGGGTGGGGGCCCCAAGAAAATTATCCGTCATTTCCTTGGATCTGTAGCCATTCCAAGAGCTACTTGGCTGATATTTTCGTCTAAACGTTCGGAAATCGTAGAAAAAGAGCCTCAAAATCGAGCAAAAAAGTTAGTTGAAAGGCACTTTCAGTAGTAAAAAAGGGCACTGTCGAAAATAAGGGGGGGGGGGCGCCCCCCCCCTCCTTGAATCCGCTTCTGACAAAAACATGGAATGACAAGTTATGCTGGTATCTCTAATAATTTCAAATCTACGACATTTATAAACTTTTCGATTTATTCATCATGAAAGCAAGATACTGGGGTTATGTCTTATATGTACTGGAGAAATTTTGATTTTCATATAAATAAAAAGAAATCAGACCTATCTATGTCCGTTGGTAGATTTGGAATACTTTTATAAGATATTATCGAATATGTAACTGTATTCAGATCTGCAATAAACCCAGAATTCCAAAACATTAGCAACATTTATAATGACAGTATGTGTAATAACAAGCCTACACAATATTTCCCCCCACCCTTGGCAGTTTGAATTCGATATAAGATTGGGCCTTTCCCTTATAGCACACTGTTTGGCGCATGCCCAGTTCGAAGCAGAATAGTAGGACGTTAAAACTCATTTCATTTTATCTATTTTTGAAATGTGCGGGAATGAGGACATAATATTCATAAACATTAACGTCATTTATATATGGGGTGGGGGGGAGTTGGATGACCGCATGGTTAGCACATGTTTCGATTCCTCGGTTGTGTGGGACAAGAAGTATTGTCGCCCGTTCAACCTCGTGGGTTTTCTCCGGGTCCTCCGGTTTCCTCCGACTGCTAAAGACCTCTACGCGCAAGCAAATTATTGAAATAAGATTGAAGCATGGGTTAGTCAAAAAACGACCTAGTTTTTGTCGAGTGGACGTCAAACCCCATTTCTTTCTCTTGTTTATATATGACTATATATAATAAAATATTTGGGAAATGTACGGGAGTGTAGGCGTTATATTCAAATAATAGGAGAGAGAGAGAGAGAGAGAGAGAGAGAGAGAAATGGGGTTAAACGTCCACTCGACACAAACTAGGTCGTTATTTCAATAATTCGCTTGCGCGTAGGGGTCTTTAGCAGTGGGAGGAAACCGGAGTGCCTGGAGGAAACCCACGAGGTTGAGAAGGCGCCCCTATCTCCATGCCACATACGCTCACACCAGGGATCGAAACCACAGCCGCAAGCCAGAGGTGACCGGCCAGCTAGAGGTCGAAGCGCGGCACTCTAGACCACTAGGCCATCCCAACCCCCCTTATCTATCTGTAAAGTGGTGATTGTCAGCATAACAAGCATAAAGTTGCAAAGCAATTAATATTACGCATAGTTACCTGAAGGCGATTGGAATATTTCTTTTGGTAGTTGAGCATTTGTTTTAATAACTGTGTCAATGTCACCGGGGAAATTAATATCAGTAATGTTATATGGATCCGTTTTACCAACAGACAGTACTGTAATCATAGACACACACCGATTATAATAATAATATTATACCCAGCAAACACACTACATAATCACGACGCTAAAACTACGTTACTGGTTGAGCCTGTGTCCAACAGTTGGATCAATATCATCTGGTATGTTTACGGTTCATCGCCAATTTCTAAACACGGATTAATCATTATAATACCAAAACCTATAATATAGCGCATCACAATTATTTTTATCAAATAATCTATTCACATGTTTCAAACCGACATAGTGCATTGATAGTAACTTGTTTATTTGAAAACAATCTGCATATCTTACCAATATTTTCGGATAGAATTGTCTCGGAATTGCCATCCGGTAGGTTGTTCCCAACTAGTTCTCCTACTTTCTCCATCGTGTCCATTAAATCGTGGGATATACTGCTATTCTAAATAAGGGACACAAATTAAAGATATTTCTTGGATGTTAATTAAGTCATGGGTTAGTTTCAAAAAGTATACAACAACTCTAGTTCAATTACTAAATGCCATTGAAACAGTTTGTTCTACTTCGGCTGATTGTTATGGTTACCAATGCGACGGCGGTGAATGCTCTAGGACATCTTCGCTGTGATTTTTAATGTTATTTGTGGCGGATGTAATTGATTCAAATTTTTTTACATACAAAGATCCAGAGAGACGAGTATTAGCAGACATTTGTGATGTATGCATATTCTAGATTCTAGTCATCTTCCTTAGCCCAACTGACTCACTCACTCTCTCTCTCTCTCTCTCTCTCTCTCTCTCTCTCTCTCTCTCTCTCTCTCTCTCGCTCTCACTCTCAGAATGTTGGCAAATGGCCTTCAAATGCTGTATGTCTAGAGATTATAATGTATAAACGGTAAATATAATGCTACCTCGTATTCAAGTGTCTCCATATTTTCAGATTGCTCAGAGTCGAATAATGTGCTGACCAGTATTAATGATTCCTACAAAGATATATACCAATACAACTGAACTCACATTTTTTACAAAACAAAGAAGCGTTCGGTGGACAGTAAAAATGTTTTATACTATGGATCTACTCCAAAACTAACCCAAAAGGAATGCTGATCGAGAGGTTAAAATTACATTTACACTCTATTACAGTTCAAAATGCCCATTTCATATATACATCAATTTAATCAAATTTATTGATTCGAATTGTTTAAATTCCATATTCCACGCCCTTTTGGTCTTAATCGTATACTAAATCTGGAAACCACATAGAATATCATTTGGTTATTGTGTTTGAATGTTATGATATTTAGGTTAATAGTCACTTACCTTAGCAAACTGTTTAGTTTTATTCTGGGCTGTGGATGAGTTTTTGGTTGATTCATCAGTAATTTGTGTCAGGGTTTTTATAGCACTTGTCATTTGAAGTATTTCTGTCTTCTCCAACTTAGATTGTTTAGTTATTTTGGTCAGATTGGCGACCAACTTATCGGGTTCAGACACAACTATTCCGGCTTTTACCTGTTCAATCTGAAACAATCCCAATAAAATGAAATAAAATGAGGATTAACTTTCTACTTTTTGGCACCCACTAGTTTAAAGGAAATGAAATGAAATGGGGTTTAACGTCCTACTCTTTTGCACCAAACCTGGGCTAATGGAAGACGGGCATATGCCATACAGTGTGCTATGAGGGACATTTTGCCCGACAGCGGCGCTACGGCCTACTCTTATATCGAATTCCAACTGCCAAGGGATCTTTTACGTGCACTCCAATGTGTACACGGGACCTCGGTTGCTCGTCCCATCCTTGTCAGGCTCTCCTTCTGCATCACTGACAAGGGGAATTCACGCCGGTAAATCGAGATGAACTTTCTCGGCCAATGCAGGGATCGAACACCCGACCTCTAAACTAGCGAGCCAGTGCCTTATCCACTTAGCCACCGTGACCCCCCCCCCCCCCCAGTCTAAGGGAGACGGGCATACGCCATGCATATTGACCGAACAGAGCGCTACGGTATACTCTACTCTTAAATCAAATTCAGACTGTCAATTTTTCTTTAACGTACACGCCAATGTGTAAAGGGGGCCTCGGTTTTTCGTCCCATCCGAACGACTAGAAACTGTTCCGTTTCGAGCGCGCCGTACCGCCCAAATAAATATATCCCGGTACATGCGATTAATTATCTATTTTAGTGTTGACATACATTTTGGACGGTCTATTACATTTCACGATTTTGTGATTGACTTGTGTATTATAAATAACCAATTCTGTGTATATAATTGTTATCTGGCTGGACAGATTTTTCTATTTAAACCGAAATTCGTGCTTCTTGGGTCAAAGCATCACATTTACCTTTCAATCTTCTTGTAGTCCGTGTCGAGAAAAACTAAACTCCAACAATGTTGTATTTATATATAAAACAAATAGTCCAATAAATGAAAATGTGTCATAACGTTACCTGATTCTTGATGTTTATCAACGATGCTTGAATACATGAACTATAATCTTCCGCCAACCACTCGCCATCGCTATTACAATATCTAGTTACACTACCTATAAAGAAAGAACGGAAATGCAACGACATTTCACTTAAAGTAGCTAAGTCTCTAACTCAATATCATTCAAAATCTTCAACATTGAAAACACGAATTATTTGTGATGATGTGATCTTACCGGAAAAAGATGGGCTTCTGATATCCAATATGTAAGACAAAAAAATATTTTACCATTGGTAATAAAGATTCGAAAAACGAGGCTAGAAACATTGCACCAATTCAAACGGCGCATCGAATTCCAATTGTCAAGGGATATTTTACCTGCACGGGGTATACGAGACTTTCGGTTTTTCGTCCCATCCGAACGACTTGACAGCTCTCAATCCTGCACCACTGACAAGCGGAAAGCACGCCGGAAAATCACGATAATCTTTCTCGGTCAACACTGAGAGCGAACCCGCAAACTCTAGGCTAGCAAACCAGCGTCTTTATCGCTTAACCATCGTGGCTTGGCCAACACTGAGAGCGAACGCGTGAACCCCAGGCTAGTGACCCAGCGTCTTACTCACTTAGCCACCGTGGCTTCCCAACAAAGAAACACACGGATTGAAACTTCGTCGTATTTTCAATTACAAGGGCTGAAATACTACCTGCATATCCAGACGGACAAGGCCGTTCAGCTTTGGCATCAGGTGCTGCTTCTGACCAATGTGTTTTTCTTTCATCGATATCGCGTGGACAGGATAGCGGTCCTAAAATCATCGAAAAAACGTCTACATTTGTCAGAGTGTGGGACACAAAATGAAAATGCAGTTTACACCAAAAAGGTTAGGACCAGTTCGTTGTCTTTAAATTACATAATACATTTTCTCACTATTCAATACAAAGAAACCAGAACAATGAACTACGTAGACAAAATTTAGTACCTTTAATGATGATTATCTTGGTTGAGTTGCCTTTACCTGGACCGGCCGTGTTTGTTCCAATACATGTGAAATTTGTATCTTTGGTCACAAACTGGTTCAATTCAGAACCTAGACATGAATAGAAGAAAATATAGCATCATCGACACGACAGGAAAATAAGCCAGAGATTACTTAACGGTACTTGGACTTCGCCAGAACAACCACGAGCCGCATATTATTTATGGCCTAGCTTATTACACTATATTTCCTGATTACACTATTTTGCCTATACCGTTTTATTTATGGGGAATACTGCCGGTGTAGGCTGTCATTGATAGTCCATAGGCCAATCACGCTATTTTACCGAGATTTCGTCTAATAGTTTGGATGCAGCTGTGGCGGGTGTTGCGCGCCAGCAGGGTAAGCTTACTCTTCCGGACACCTGTTACCACTGTTTGTCGTGTATTTTGTACACGGGGAGCAGTCCATTTGCTGATTACACTATTTTGCCTATAACGTTTTTTTAGGACTTCGAATTCTGTCTAATGGTTTGGATTGTTCGTACTTGGTTTTATTTTATGGTTATTTTGAACGCCACTTAAAACAAAAATGTACGATATACTTGCCATTTTGAATATTGATTCCATCCTGTAGCCACATCAAAGTTGTGGATATATTCTTTGGATTTAAAACTTCACACTTTAAGTTGATGTTTGCATCACGCCTGACAAACTGAGTTTCTGGAACACCGACAGTTGGGGGAGACATAATAGCCAAAAGAATACTCCCAAGTTTTTCATGACCAGTTAGGTCACTAATATGACATTGCACTGAACCTGAAAATCCACCAGAAGTGTAATAGATGTCATTTTTAATATAAATAGTATTGTATTGTCTAACATAATATCCTAACAATTTAGTATTATGTGATGTTTTCCCCCTGTCAATGATGCAGTACGGAGGGCCTGAAAGGGAGAGCTGTACCGAGGTCCCGTGTACTCACGTAAAATATCCCTTGGCAGTTTGAATTCGAAACAAGAGTAGGTCGTAGCGCCGCTGCCTGGGCAAAATTTCCCTCATAGCACACTGTATGGCGTATGCCCGTCTTCATTACCCGAGTTTGGGAGTAGAGGACGTTAAAGCCCATTTCATTTCATTTAATATAAATATCAAGTGATATCTACGTGTGTGTATTAAGCTGCAAAATCTTGATGTGTTATATGTAATATCAATGTGAGTAATGTTAGTAACATTTCATTACCTTGGTCTATCATTGTAATGTTTGTGATTGTTAAATTAGACTGTAGCCGCCACGGGAACCCAAATCCGGATGAGATTTGAAATCTTGATGACAACAAGGGTCGAACAACGGCACCATCTAATGTCCATTTCACAGAAACCGGACCAAGAGGATTAATAACATCAGTCCCACAGAAGATCTCAACCGTAGAGCCACCCAGGATGCCTGTTGTATTTTTAAATATTTCGACATTTGGAGCAAATATATGACTACCTAAAAGTATACATGGCATCAATAGAATGGATTTAAAGTTCCAATTTCATATTTTTGAGTTATATTTTTTAAAATGTATTAAAATAAAGCCTTAAAATAGATTGTATCTATAAATAGTCCTACCTGTTAAAAGAATAATCCTATAATTCACTATTGCCAGTTGCGAAATTGGCAAAAATATCATTTTCACCTTCAAATTCAAACGTTTCAAGATGGCCGTCCATGGAGAGGAATGGGAAAACAAGGGAGGTAATTGTGTTATTATTTCCTCGGTCAGCCTGTGTCAGTGATTTTAATGTCTGTGAAATTTTGCCCCATGATCGTATAATAGTGAGCTGACAACCTTTTAAGTAAAGGACATAGAAATAATTATGTTTTGACTTTCTTAGAAAATATGAAATTCCCGCTTTAACTTGAATTTTAACATTATCACAATTAAACGCATGTATAATTCATCTTGTGTTTACAAAATAAAAACAAATATCACAGTAAATAAAGTTAAAACAAATACCACAATTCCTTTAAGTAACTGGATGGCCAATGTTTATATTTGTGAATTTTGTTACTTAACTAAATGTTACCGTGTATGTTTTTTGTGTCTCGGTGCGAAATAATAAACACATGTGCTTTGAATTGGCAGGGGGGTTGGATGGCCGAATGGTTAGCGTGCACGCGCTGTATCATACGGCCTGCCATTGAGTCAACTGGCGTGGTTCGAATTCCCGGTTGTACGTTGCAAGGAGTAGGGTCGCCTATCCAACCTCTTGGGTTTTCTCCGGGTACTCCGGTTTCCTCCCACTGCTAAAGACCCCTACACGCAAGCGAATTATTGAAATAAAATTAAACCACATGTTAGTCCCGAAATGACCTAGTTTGTGTCGAGTGGACGTGAAATCCCAATAACATAAATTTGCTAACAATAGGTTTATGATCAGCAAACAACAGGTTTATGGTCAACAAAGAGAGAGAGAAATGGGGTTTAACGTCCACTCGACACAAACTAGGTCATTTTGGGACTAACATATGGTTTCAATTTTATTTCAATAATTCGCTTGTGCGTAGGGGTCTTTAGCAGGAGGAAACCGGAGTGTCCGGAGGAAACTCACGAGGTTGAGAAGGCGCCCCTATCTCCATTCCACATACGCTCACACCAGGGATCGAAACCACAGCCGCAAGCCAGAGGTGACCGGCCAGCTAGAGGTCGTAGCGCGGCACTCTAGATCACTAGGCCATCCCAACCCCCCTTATGGTCAACAAACAATAGGATTTATGTTTAAAGGAGCTAAATCGCTAAAATTTAGGACCTAGAAATTGACACATATGGACTGCAACGCATATAACAATGTAATATGAATCTATATAAACTGGAGTACATTTAAATCGTTTCTGTTTTTACTCTAATTTCTAATCAGTTATGTTGCGCGAAATACGCCAGAGGTCTCAATCTCTACCTTCTGGTTATTCCAGTCTATACCGATAGTATTTAGTGTGCATGTTCTCCAGGTAAGAATATGAGGTCACCGTTTGACATAGATCTAGCCTCGTTCTTCGAATCTTTGGTTACAAATTAAGCTGAAACGTATTATGGTACACGAATCGTGTACCAATGGTAAAATAGTTATTTTGTTGTAAATATTGGATATCTGAAGCCCATATTTTCCCGGTAAGATGAAATCATCAATGTGGATTTAAATTGCCAAACAATTGGTGTTTTCAGTGTCGAAGACTTTGGGTGATTTTGAGTTAGAGACTTAGCTACTTTAACATATGATACAGTTAAAATTACTTCTGTTATTAAACTGGACTAGCCCATCGAGAATCCCAGAATCTGTAAAACTAGCAAGGTCCAGAAGTAAAGATTTGGTCTCGTTACAAACGGTCTGGTTCGGAAATGTGAGACGAACATCTACCCAAGAGTTTTGCCTGAAAACAAAGGAACAAAGCTACACTTTAAATATGTTTAAAATGCTATTTAGTGTGATATAACCTGTCGTCTTCAGTTATTGTAGGTAATCATTGTGTCCAAAAAATTGTAATTTTATAAAGATAACATGAGAATCTTCAATGGATTCCAAATGTCAAGCTATATACAGTGTACAATATGACGTATTGTAACCTGGCAACCATTACAAATAATAATATTATAAATTTGTATAACTAACCCACCTGAACTGTACAATATCCATGGTGACTGATTCATCAACAACTTTATTTATCTGTTGATAGAATAGAGAAGCCATGATTTAGAGTATAATATCTATCTATGTTATTGTTCTTGGGAGGTGGTCGAATGGTTAGAGTGTGCGCTGTATCATAGGCCCTGTCATTGAGTGGGATTGCCGAGTGAGATTGCCTCTCCAACTACATATATGTTAGTCCAGAAATGACCCCGTTTGTGTCGAGTGTACGTTAAACCTTATTTCGGGGGGGGGGGGGAGGCACGTGTGAGCTGTATCAGTAGGTATGTCATTGAGTCAACTGACGTGGTTTCGATTCCTGGCTGTACGGTGTACGTGACAAGGAATGGGGTCGCTTGTCCAACCTCGTGGACATTTTCCAGATTCTCCGGTTTCCTCCCATTGCTAAAGACCCCTACACGCAAGCGAATTATTTAAATTAATTGAACCATATGTTAGCCCGAAATGACCTAGTTTGAGTCGAGTGGACATTTAACCCCCTTTTTCATCGCTGTTGGTGAAGATATTTATGTATATCAACATGTACATCAAGCGGCTCAATCTCCGCGTGCAACCTATGACGTCACGCGAGCAGACATTCATAATCGTTGGCTTGTCGATTAGGGAAAACCTTACTTTTTGTCCTGTATGCGCTGCATTGTTGTTTTTCAGGGAATCCAGTATTTTGCTAGTAAGATTGGATATTTCTGCTTTCCATATATACCAAAATTGCCATACTTTTATAGGAAATAACCAACCGATATATAATTTTGTGAGGACGTATCTTTAAATGAAATATGTACATTATTTAGAATTCATATTGATATCAATATCCATTATTGAAATCAAATATTGACATACCATGTCTGTGATGTTCTTGGCAGCGTTTCTATATTCAATGGTTGATTTATCTGTCAATTTATCTGTCCATGATATGTATGTAGATTGGAACCACACGAGTCCATAAAATGCTGTAATCATATTCATATGCAAATGTGAGTGTCTTTTAATTACTTTGGAATCTGATGACACCTTGAATTAAAACGGAGAGAGAGAGAGAGAGAGAGAAATGGGGTTTAACGTTCACTCAACACAACCAGGTCCTTTCGGGACTAACATATGGTTTCAATTTTATTTCAATAATTCGCATGCGCGTAGGGGTCTTTAGCCGTGGGAGGAAACCGGAGTGCCCGGAGGAAACCCACGAGGTTGAGAAGGCGCCCCTATCTCCATGCCACATACGCTCAAACCGGGGCTCGAAACCACAGCCGCAAGCCAGAGGTGACCGGCCAGCTAGAGGTCGAAGCGCGGCACTCTAGACCACTAGGCCATCCCAACCCCCCAAAACGCTAAGGATTTCGTGGTTGATTATCGAGAGAGTGTGAAATAGGATTTTAACGTCCACTCGACACAAACTAGGGCATTTCCGGACAAACATGGTTTAATTTTATTTCAATAATTTGCTTGCACGTAGGGGTGGTTAGCAGTGTGAGGAAACCGGAGGACCCGGAGTAAACCCACGAGGTTGGACAGGCGACCCTAGTCCTTGTCACGTACAACCACGCCAGTTGACTCAATGGCAGGCAGTATGATACAGCGCGCGCACGCTGACCATTCGGCCATCCAACCCCCACGCCAGTTGACTCAATGAAAGGCTTTATGATACAGCTCGCACGTGCTAACCATTCGGCCATCAACCCTTCCCCACCCCCTTCCGTTGATTATCGAAGGAAAACAAAAGTTGAACAAATAAATAAACAAAGGTGCTCAGGAAGTAGAGATTAACGAGTATGTCATTTTATAGATCAAATGAGCAGATTATCCTTCAGACATTAGTTGATTACATTGGGTATGCAAGCAGTTTAAAACTTACCAAATTCTAATTGAAACGTAACATTGACATGTATAGAGGGGAACTGAACCATCGCCACATTAACAACGATTTCGTCTGTTTTACTCCTGATCGAGATGCCGTCATCTCGAATTACACTCACTATACCATCATGACATTTCAATTCAAGTCCTGAAATGTTTATGGGAAATTCTAGATATATTTCAGGTAATAAAACTGTTTAATTCTGAATGTGTTCTACTCCGACGGTTCCAATGAGCACGGACATTCGCCATACAGTGTGCTATGAGACACATTTTGCCCGGACAGCGATGTAATCGAATTCCAACTGCCAAGGGATCTTTAACGTGTAGGAACGTGGGAACTCGGTATATCGTCCCATCCGAACGACTATACGTTGTGCCTTGCCAGGCCTCCTGTCCAGCACTACGCTGGGACTGAACACGGAACCTCCAAGTTAGCAAGCCACCGTTGTTCCAGGATTCTATGATACGTATTTTCAGAAGGCGTTGGGGATAAATGGATACATTTTTCTGGTACGACTGCTGGTGTTTAAGGTTTTAATTACTTCTTTGGCTGACAAAGTTTACAAAAGGTATCCAATTAATCTTATCAAATGGAAGACAACAGCTACGAAAGAGTTGGGTGGGAAATTCCTATACACTAGTTCAACATTTAAAAGCCCAGTTTAGGCATGGCCCAGGGCCCCGCTTCATGGCAAAAATAAAAAAAATCAAATTCCAGAAGAAAGTTTCACGGTAATCGATCTAGCGGCGCGAGGGCGGAAACTAAGCTATCCCTCAGCCTTCTCTGTGAAGTTCCACTCGGTGATCGGTCTAGGCTTCTAGACTTGTATGCCATTCGGAACCGAATATAATTCGTATGTGATCAGATATTATGTAATTATTCTTGTATAACAGATCTTAGTCCTAAAATGACCTAGTTTGTGTCGAGTGGACGTTAAACCCCATTTCTCTCTCTCTCTCTCTGTATAACAGATCGTTTAAGTGTGTGTTTACACACGCGTGCCATTCAAAAGGATGCGTTAGGGTCTCCGCGATTCTAGGCAGTCCCAAGGCCCCGCTCCGGTTAAGCTGGGCTTTGGGGTGATAAATGAGGTATTATGTTTAATTCTGTGTGGATTAAAATACAGATCTATATTTCGATTCGTTTATTTTATACTTTCGATGGCCTACAGAACATGGAGATCTTAAAGTTATAGTGGGAGTTCACGTCAGAGATCATACGAGCGGCTTTTGACCCTAAGACGTCAGAAATGTATTTAACCAATCAGCATTGATGTTACTCGTGGATTACCCACAGTTCCGTGTAAAACACGCCTAAAACTGGCCGTAACAGACCGTTTCATTGGCGAAGCCTCACATCACTCAGAACACGTCAATGATAACAACACTTCCAAATCCTAGTGTAGTAAAGACAAGTAAAACGAAAAACTTTGAACTATAAAAACGAGACGAAATAGGACCTGTACTTTAAAGCCCCAATAACACTCTTGTTGTAATTGAATAATATGTCCCAATCTTTATTCTGGTCAACAAATTGTATTATTTTACAATATTCAAATTAATTGATGATACAAATTTCATCTTAACACACCTAATTTAAAGAATTGGAAAAATTCAACTACATGATTTGAAAAGGTTCACGTAAACCTTTTCAAATGTGACTTGGGTTTTAAAATATTTTCGAACCCTCTGAACAAGTAAAATATGATGTAATGGATAATTTACACAACAGGTAGGACAAATAAACATCTAGTACTTAAAATAAGAGTATTATTTATTTTCTAGAGCTGCCAAGCCAGCAAGAGTGTTATTGTCCCTTTAATCAGATTGATTGATTATTCATGATGAATAAATTATCTTTGTTTATTTCGATCAACATAAATGAAGGAAATGTTGTTTAATGGCACGTCAGCTCCAATCGGGCCATATTGCGCCAAACATGATGAGATTAACGAGACAAATTAAAACAATATCACAGGGATGTATTTATATATGTAATTAAAAACAAATATCACAGAAAATATAACTAAAATTAAATATATCAATTCCTTTACATATATAAATGAAACACAATATATAATTAAAATTTCGAATAAAAGTTTGTCTCTTTTAAAAATGCTAACAATTTATCATAAAGCTCCGGTTGAGCAAATAGCTGACGTGCTGACTGAGAACGGTAAAATTTAGATCTAATATTCTTGAGATGATTGCACTCAATCAAGATGTGTTTTACTGTCATCAACAAAAATACACTTCAGTACACCATGTACTTCTAAAGAGATATAATGCGATTGCAATCTTATTAAAATATAGATCTATATTTCGTTTCGTTTTTTATACTTTCGATGGCCTACACTCATGTAGATCTAACTAGTTATAGTGGAAGCTCACGTTCTATGACGTCAGGTATCAAGCACGGGACATTTGACCCGATAACGTCAGTCATTCGATTAACCAATTAGCGACCGGCATGCTTTTCAAAATCCACTTTTGTTTTGTTATGATTTCTATCCGCTGGTGTTTATAGTAAAGTTCTATGTATAGACGTCGTTGGCTGGTAATTGGATCTGTGTTTTAATCAGATTGATGCGATTGTTTTCAGTACACACTTTACATTTTCTTTACGCTCTACAATATTACTAAAACAATTACCGTGTTGTAGTGAAGTTTGTATGATGTTATAACTGATTTGGTATCCTCTAGAAACTGTACAATTAATCTGACCAATTGGAAGAGGTTTACCAGTCTGAAGGTCTCCAATATTTACCGCCATCTTGTTGGTTGGAGTGCATTCTAACCTAACTATAACTATCTGTGCTGTTACATTTGTTGATAAACTTGGTATACCATCGTCTGACATCTGAATCATACAAGAACAAAACTTCACTTTGATAATAACATGTAACAGTTTGATAATATATGATATTGATTTTTCAACTCTGTTTAGTTACGTTTTAATTAAACATGATAAATTAATATCATATGAGAGAGAGAGGGAGAGAGAGAGAGAGAGAGAGAGAGAGAGAGAAATGGGGTTTAACGTCTACTCTACACAAACTAGGTCATTTTGAGACTAACATATGGTTTCATTTTATTTCAATAATTCGCTTGCGCGTAGGGGTCTTTAGCAGTGGGAGGAAACCGGAGTGCCGGAGGAAACCCACGAGTTTGAGATGGCGCCCCTATCTCCATGCCACATACGCTCACACCAGGGCTCGAAACCACAGCCGCAAGCGAGAGGTGACCTGCCAGCTAGAGGTCGAAGCGCGGCACTCTAGACCACTAGGCCATCACAACGCCCCCCCCCCAATCTCATATGTCATACTACATGTGACCTGTGTACACACTCAACATTACTTCAAACGAATAGGCACTGGTCAGCAAGCATGCCATAGCGATATAAAAGAGACAATTATAGCTAGTTCTCCGTAACTACAAGGTTGGTGACCCTCATATTTCATGTGGTGTATACGGGGGTACCCAATGACCAAAACTGTTTATTTATTTTACTGGCTCACGTATAACCACACTCTTGAATTTATGGAATATGAATGAATGAATGAATGAATGAAATGTTGTTTTATGGCACATCCGCTTCAACCGGGCCATATTGCGCCAAACATTTGATGATGTTCCGAGACAAACTAGAAATAAGTAATCACATTATCTATATATATACATAAATAAAAACAAATATCACAGTAAATATCAACTAAAAATAAATATCAACTTTATGTATATATATTTAAAACATGAAATAGAATATCAGGATATAAACAATTAAAATTTTTGATAAAAATTTGTCTTTTAAAAAGTCTAGCGCTTTCCCATATAGACCCGGCTGGGCAAACAAATGATGTAGTGACTGACAACGGTAATACCGTGATCTTGTTTGCTTAAGATGCTTGCACTCAATCAAAATGTGATTAACTGTCATGGAATATGGCTGCCAGCTTTGAGAACATCCAACAAAACATACCCACCCCATATACTAGATGCATGTTACTGTAAGACTGCACAGTGGTTTTGTCTCCCACTCCTACGAAGGAGGGCCTGACAAGGACAGCTGCCTAGTCGTTCGGATGGGACGAAAAACCGAGGACCCGTGTACACATTGGAGTGCACGTAAAAGATCCCTTGGCAGTTGGAATTCGATATAAGAGTAGGCCGTAGCGCCGCTGCCCGGGCAAAATTACCCTCATAGCACACTGTATGGCGTATGCCCGTCTTCCGTTAGCCCAGGTTAGGTGCATAAGAGTAGGACGTTAAACCCCATTTCATTTCATTTCCCACTCCTACGCATGTATACATAACGTAAAACAGTATGATATATAAAAACAACACCTACTTTGATTTGAACTTGCATTCTTTTCAGATCATAAACAGTGTTCACATAATTCAGTTGTAGCATATTATTTTTAATGGTTGGGGTAATAAAACGGTTCTCGTGGTAATCTGAAACATTTAAATGCATTATTTAACCAATTTCAATCGTTGAAGAAGATTAGTATTTTCAATGTTTTCGTACACCAAGAGAGAGAGAGAGAGAAATGGGGTTTAACGTCCACTCGACACAAGCTAGGTCATTTTGGGACTAACCTATGGTTTCAATTTTATTTCAATAATTCGCATGCGCGTAGGGGTCTTTAGCAGTGGGAGGAAACCGGAGTGCCTGGAGGAAACCCACGAGGTTGAGAGGGCGCCCCTATCTCCATGCCACATACGCTCACACCAGGGATCGAAACCACAGCCGCAAGCCAGAGGTGGCCGGCCAGCTAGAGGTCGAAGCGCGGTACTCCAGACCACTAGGCCACCCCAACCCCCGCATACACCAAAGTGTTATTATGTTGATAATCCGAATCACATAACCAAATCATTAAACCAATTTGAACCTTAGAGTGTGAGATGTACAGATCTTCCAAGATTAGTAAATAAATAAACCCCATCATAAATCCATGGGAGCAATCCAAGAGTCCATAAAGAGAAAAGACAAGGTCGGGTAAATAGGAAGTGGAATTCATTAATGGGGAAAGTAAAAACATACGTTCTCGGGTATATCGTTGCGAAATACATTACCCGGGGATCTGGGTAGTGTTGTTGCATTTGAATAGGTAATTAATACTTTATATATATAGAGAATCTCCTACGAGTGTTTTTTTTTTTTTGATATCAAAAAACACGAGTTGGAGATTTTAATTATCACCCAATCCTTTCTTACATGCACAAGTAAATAAATATAATTCTTTGGTATAGATTTCACTTTTACTGAATCTTAATTACATTACAGCGTAGTGATACATCAGTTTTTTTGACAGCAGTTTAGCTATTGCAAAATCCTATATATTGACCCAGTATTTCCTTCAAGGTCAATTAAATAAAACCAGTTTCTTGTTAACAACAAAAAGTCACTATTTAATTTAAAATAAGTGGTTTCTTTATAATAAAAGAAAGTAGTTCCCTTTTGATTGACCAATTAAATTCATGTAAAGCGATATCTCCTAAGGAGATATCGCAGTAGATTATGTAATTTATCATACAAGCGATATCTACTGTCAAATAAGATATTGGGTGATAAAATAGTATCAATCATGTTTACTTACTAACAGAAGTGAGTGTTATACTATCCGAATCTCCGGCTTGTGATTGTTTTATGACATCGAGTGCGCCAAGTTCAGCACTATTTACAACCCAGTTAATAATTCGGTGTTCCACTGTTGGTGGTCGATTAAATGTTATCATAATGTTTAGGGTTGCTGTTCTACCCTGTGAATTATCTTCTTTTGCTATTATGGTAAGCTGTAAACAATATAATTAAATTAATTAATCTTGGTTTATTATCCAGGTTGGTCATAAAGGGCATGTTCGTGACTACTTCAATCAAAACCAACTACATTAGCTATTTTGCCCTTGCCGTTTGGTACCTCAGATCAAACAATAACTGTGTGTGTTTCAGGGGCTGGGTAGCGCATGTTTGTTTTAGAAAAACAAAGTCCCGTGTAGAGGGGCACCGCTACCTATATCTGTATTTGTTTGACACTGGTTGGGTAATGTTCTTCTGATTCAAGTGTTTAAAAGCGCGATTATTTCCTTTTCAAAACCAGTGTCAAACTTGCCCCTACGTTGTTTATAATGACGTGTTGTATGGATTACTTCAACATCTATTTAACACCCATGGTCATACGTTAATGATACGGGGGGTTGGGATGGCCTAGTGGTCTAGAGTGCCGCGCTTCGACCTCTAGCTGACCGGTCACCTCTGGCTTGCGGATGTGGTTTCGAGCCCTGGTGTGAGCGTATGTGGCATGGAGATAGGGGCGCCTTGTCAACCTCGTGGGTTTCCTCCGCGCACTCCGGTTTCCTCCCACTGCTAAAGACCCCATACGCGCAAGCGAATTATTGAAATAAAATTAAAAACCAAATGTTAGTCCCGAAATGACCTAGTTGTGTCGAGTGGACGTTAAACCCCATTTCTCTCTCTCTCACGTTAATAATACTTACCCGTGCGTCAGCTTCTTGTATCTTGTTTAACGCTTTAAGGCGCAAACATGACTTCAGTATTTCTTTATTCATTATAAGTGTAAACAAATGAAAGAAACCAAATGGATCTTCGTCGATACTAAATATCAAAGAATTCTCGTCGTCAGAACACAGTGAACTGCTATCAAATGAATCAATGTTCAAACACAGAATGTCACCTCGCGGATTGCCTGCTTTAACATTGAATTCAAATTCATGAATCCCTGGTTTGCACTTTGGTGGAGAGCCTACTGAAATAATAATTTAAAATAAATACCTTCCTACATAAAATAACCCTTGCTAATCAACTAATAAAAAGGAAATTTTCGAAATCAACTAGAAAATAGTATTTTTTTTCAATCTTATGGTAGATCCTTATTGGCGTTAATAATGTATTGTAAAAAAAAAAGATGATTCCCTGTTCTTGAAACGGAATGCCATTTTCTTAATCGTTTACCTGGTATATCTTTGGGAGTGGTAGAAGATTTGGTAGTTGTTACCCGTGTAATCGTGGATGGTGGTGGAGTTGTTGAGGTAATCGGGGCGATAGTTGTTGTTGATGATGTGGTTGTTTTTGTCGAGGTAGTGGTCTTTGTAATCGACGTCTTCGTTGTTATTTCAATAGTGGTTATTTTTGTCGGAATAGTGCTTGTTGGTGTGGTGGTCGTTTGTGTTGGCGAATTAGTTGGAGTTTTTGACGGGATGGTCGTTTTCTTTGTGGGAATGATCATTGTTTTTCTCAGAATGGTGATTCTTGTTGTCGGAGTGGTGGTTGTTGTTGTGGTAGTGGTGATAGGAATAGTGGTACTTGTTGTCGTCGGAATCGTGGTTGTTTTTTTCGGGTTCGTGGTTGTTGTTGGGGGGATAATGGTGGTTGTTGATGGAATGGTGGTAGTTGTTGTCGACATGGAGGTAGTAGTTGTCGGAATATTCGTAGTTGTTGTTTGAATAGTGGTTGAGGTGGTCGGAATAGTGGTAGTAGTTGTAGGGCGACGGGTTGTTGTTGTTGGAATTGTGGTTGGTGTTGTTGGAATTGTGGTAGATGTTGCCGGAATAGTGGTGGTTGTTGTTGGAATAGTGGTGGTTGTTGTCGGAATAGTAGTTGTTGTTGTTGGAATAGTGGTGGTTGTTATTGGAATAGTATTTGGTGTTGTCGGAATAGTTGTGGTTGTTGTCGGAATAGTGGTTGTTGATGTCGGAATAGTGGTGGTTGCTGTTGGAATAGTATTTGGTGTTGTCGGAATAGTGGTGGTTGTTGTCGGAATAGTGGTGGTTGTTGTTGGAATAGTAGTGGTTGTTGTCGGAATAGTGGTGCTTGTTGTCGGAATAGTAATTGTTGTTGTTGGAATAGTGGTGGTCGTTGTCGGAATAGTGGTGGTTGTTGTCGGATTAGTAGTTGTCGGAATAGTAGTTGTTGTTGTTGGAATAGTGGTGGTTGTTATTGGAATAGTGGTGGTTGTTGTCGGAATAGTGGTTGTTGTTGTCGGAATAGTGGTGGTTGCTGTTGGAATAGTATTTGGTGTTGTCGGAATAGTGGTAGATGTTGTCGGAATAGTGGTGGTTGGTGTCGTCGGAATCGTGGTTGTTTTTTTCGGGTTCGTGGTTGTTGATGGAATGGTGGTAGTTGTTGTCATGAAAGTGGTAGTTGTTGTCGACATAGAGGTAGTAGTTGTCGGAATATTCGTAGTTGTTGTTTGAATAGTGGTTGAGGTGGTCGGAATAGTGGTAGTAGTTGTAGGGCGAAGGGTTGTTGTTGTTGGAATTGTGGTTTGTGTTGTTGGAATTGTGGTAGATGTTGTCGGAATAGTGGTGATTGTTGTTGGAATAGTGGTGGTTGTTGTCGGAATAGTAGTTGTTGTTGTCGGAATAGTAGTTGTTGTTGTTGGAATAGTGGTGGTTGTTATTGGAATAGTGGTGGTTGTTGTCGGAATAGTGGTGGTTGTTGTCGGAATTGTGGTGGTTGCTGTTGGAATAGTATTTGGTGTTGTCGGAATAGTGGTGGTTGTTGTCGGAATAGTAGTTGTTGTTGTTGGAATAGTGGTTGTTGTTGTTGGAATAGCGGTGGTTGCTGTTGGAATAGTGGTGGTTGTTGTTGGAATAGTGGTGGTGGTTATTGGAATAGTGGTGGTTGTTGTCGGAATAGTGGTGGTTGTTGTTGGAATAGTGGTGGTTGTTATTGGAATAGTATTTGGTGTTGTCGGAATAGTGGTGGTTGTTGTCGGAATAGTGGTGGTTGTTGTTGGAATAGTGGTGGTTGTTGTTGGAATAGCGGTGGTTGCTGTTGGAATAGTGGTGGTTGTTGTTGGAATAGTGGTGGTGGTTATTGGAATAGTGGTGGTTGTTGTTGGAATAGCGGTGGTTGCTGTTGGAATAGTGGTGGTTGTTGTTGGAATAGTGGTGGTGGTTATTGGAATAGTGGTGGTTGTTGTTGGAATAGCGGTGGTTGCTGTTGGAATAGTGGTGGTTGTTGTTGGAATAGTGGTGGTGGTTATTGGAATAGTGGTGGTTGTTGTCGGAATAGTGGTGATTGTTGTTGGAATAGTGGTGGTTGTTGTTGGAATAGTGGTGGTGGTTATTGGAATAGTATTTGGTGTTGTCGGAATAGTGGTGGTTGTTGTCGGAATAGTGGTGGTTGTTGTCGGAATAGTGGCTGTTGTTGTCGGAATAGTGGTGGTTATTGTTGGAATAGTAGTTGTTGTTGGAATAGTGGTAGTTGTTGTTTGAATAGTGGTTGTTGTGGTAGTAGTAGTAGTTGCGGAAGTTTCTGGAGTACAAATGTAAAGAAATAAGAATTAATAATAAATATATTTCAGTTGAAGAAGTTTAGTTCAAAACGTATAGGTACTGTTACGCGGGGAGCAGTCCTTATTTATTGTTTGGTAATAGTCTTCAAGTGTTAAAAGACAATATTGCTCTCAGTCATCATCACATATGTAACAGAACTGGTTAAACGCGTTCCAAATATTATTTCATCACAAAAATCATGGCTACGATAGAAGCGTAATGACGATTTCAAGAAACGGAAGTGACGAAAGCACAAAGAAAACACGAGTTATCCCTCTATATAACAGACTGAAGTGACGAGTGATAACAGATACACGGGCGAATTTTTTTATCAAAAATACCTGAATAACCATAGGTTAAACTATTCCAATGAGCTTGAAAGACACAAGAACCTTATAAAGTTAAAACCATTTATCTTTTTATTATATATTTACATGAACAATAAAACTATTCAAAATAAAAGTGTGTGTTATGATAAACTAAGTCTTTATTGAAAGTATGATGGAAGATCAATTACTGATTTATTTAGGCGCCGTTTCGAAGAGTATTCTCTCAACCTTTTAAAGAAAGTATATCACAGCCGTACGATAGTATATTCACAATAATTTTAATCACGTCTTACCATTACATACTACAGATGCATCTTCATTATGATTACACAACCGTACTCCACAAAAATGAAATGGGGTTTAACGTCCTACTGCTCTGCTCCAAAACTGGGCTAATGAAGACGGGCATACACCACACAGTGAGCCATGGAGGAAATTTTGCCCGGACAGCCTACCCACTACGGCCTACCCTTATATTGAATCTTTTACGTGCACGCCGATGCGTACACGGGGCCTCGGATTTTCGTCTCATCCGAACAACTAAACAGCTGTCCTTGTCAGGCCCTCCATCCTGCATCTTTGACAAGGGGTAACCACGCCGGAAAATCAGGACGTACTTGTTCGGCCAAATCAGGAATCGAACATCCGACCTCCAGGCTAGCGAGCCAGCGTCTTACCAACTTAGCCACCGTGACCCCCCTACAAGAATGACATTTACAATCAGTAAAATACTATTCACGATGATGACGATACTGTTTACATTGTTGTATTATTAACACTTGGGTTTTTCGTGCTACGTTACAGCATTATATTAATTCACAATTTACCTGTACAGACCACCGAGGCGTCTCCGCTTTGTCTACAAAATGTTTCCCCCCAACCAGAATGGGAGCAATCAGCTAGTGTCATGTGGAATGCTTGACAATGAACATTATCTAACCAAATAAGACCAGTACCATGCCCAAAATTAGCGCTTGTGGAGACAACCGCCCCAGTTCTGAAAATAGCTCCAAATTATATATTTTCAAAATAACGTATTATATAAATCAGAATAAAGATACTCGTCATCATGATAAATCCGAACCGATGTAAATTATACAAAATATGCAAACTGAAAATATAAGATATTAACATTTAAAAAGCACCTTTAAAAATTTCAGTTTTAAGATTCTCTTTAATACACAATACATCGGTAAAAATTACTTCAGCAGTCTTGAGCAGATGGGGGGAACAGGACCCGGAAAAAAACCACGAGGTTGGACATGCGACCCTATTCTTTATCACGTACATCCATGGAATCGAAACCACGGTAGATCACTCAATGACATACCTTTTTGTATAACGTGCGCACTAACCATTCAGCCATTCAATCGCCACAAATGGATTTGAATTGAATTGCTGTTAGTGTACATAATAAACACTGGTCACGAGTGCAATTGATTTTGTTCTGGTTAGTTTGTGCTCTTCTCTTATGTGATCTTTAATTATATTGAATTATATTTACGGGTCAAATCCAAGTTGTCGACATGCAACGTACGCATCTACATCGTCCCAGTTATCAGCACAGACTGTACCCCATTTATTGTCATGGAACACATCAACTCTTCCTTCGTGTGGTCCAGATCCTCCGACTAGTCGTATCTGTTTAGATTCTATAACGAAACAGTCAAATCTTTAATTCAAGATGATACCGGTACCTAAAGCCCCGAAAAACAAAGTTCGGGTAAACCATAATCGTAAAAACGACAATTTTGAATATAATGACATTTCCTAAGAAGAAAAGGCAAAAACAACCAATAACTGCAAATGCAGATGCTTTCTCTCATATTACCAGATAATGCAAAATTGCCGTTGTTTAGGCAAAATTCACATGCATTGCAAAGCACATGCTATCTCCTATGTATCGGTACAAAATAGCACACAATCTGATCACATATTGATCTGTATTAAGCTGGGGGGGTTGGGATGGCCTAATAGTTTAGAGTACCGCGCTTCGACCTCTAGCTGGCCGGTCACCTCTGGATTGCGGCTGTGGTTTCGAGCCCTGGTGTGAGCGTATGTGGCATGGAGATAGGGGCGCCTTCTCAACCTCGTGGGTTTCCTCCGGGCACTCCGGTTTCCTCCCACTGCTAAATGCCCCTACGCGCAAGCGAACTATTAAAATTATATTGAAACCATATGTTAGTCCCAAAATGGCCCAGTTTGTGCCGAGTGGACGTTAAACGCCATTAAGATATTAGTTTATATATAGATAGGACGGACGAGTCCTCAATGATACAGAGTCTATACATTATAATCATACCTTTGTTCGTTAAACATTGTTTGGGGTTTGTGACTCAAAGGGAGAGAGAGAGAGAGAGATGGGGTTTAACGTCCACGCGACACAAACTAGGTCATTTTGGGACTAACATATGGTTTAACATATGGTTACAATTTTATTCCAATAATTCGCTTGCGCGTAGGGGTCTTTAGCAATGGGAGGAAACGGGAGTGCCCGTAGGAAACCCACGAGGTTGAGAAGGCGCCCCTATCTCCATGCCACATACGCTCACACCAGGGCAACGAAACCACAGCCGCAAACCAGAGGTGACCGGCCAGCTAGAGGTCGAAGCGCGGCACTCTAGACCACTAGGCCATCCCAACCCCCGTGACTCAAAGGTATACATAAAATAAATGGCATAAGAACTTTATCCCCAGCAACGTTCTGAATACGCAAATCTGACCAGTCGTTAAAATATTTATTATCCGATCATGTGACATCGGTGCCACCGTATATAGAGATTAGTTTGTAGATATCTTAATACATTTGTATACAAGAGTACTACTACAGTTTGTTATAAGAAGTATTTTTCAGATGCGCCACATTCACATAGTAAACGAAAACACCATAAAGTGAATATATTTAAGGGGTTAAATCGCTAATATTTGGGACCTAGACATTGAAACAAATGTGATATAAATGTATATAAACCGATCTACATTCAATAATATCCGTTTTTACTTCAATTTCAAATCAGTTTTGTTCAGCGAAATATGCCAGAAGTCTTAATCCAATGGCAATCTCTAGCGATATTATGTATTGCGCATGCTCTCCAGATTTGAATCGCATTATGTACCAATGGTAAAATGATTATTTTGTCTTAAAAATTGGATATCAGAAGCCCATATTTTCTTAGTAAAATCACAACATCAATGTTAATTTAAATTGACAAATAATTTGTGTTTTCAATGTCGAAGACTTTGGATGATACTGAGTTGGAAACTTAGCTACTTTAATATAAACTTTATGCATATCTCCACAATAATTTTAATATAATATTACCATTACATATTACAGAAGCATCGTCATGGTGATCACAAAACATAGCGCTAGAATCATTTTTACAATCGGAAAAATACTCCTCATTTCCACCACATCGTACACCGCTCACTATGTTGCCAAGTCCCGCTCCAAAGTAGGCGTGTCCTTTACTGATTGCTCCTGTCCTGTAAATACATATGACCGTTTATTACCCCGTCATTCAATTGCACACCAGGCCCTCGTTGAGTTAATATGTTAGTTGCATAGTTTAGTCTAATGTAGATGTAAATAATTTGTACAAATAATAAATGAACTGGAATGGGGTTTCACGCCCTACTTTTCTGCTTCTAAACTGGGCTAATGAAGACGGACATACGCCATACGGTGTGTTATCGGGAAATTTTAACCCGTGTAGCGGCGCTACGGCCTATTCTTGTATCGAATTCCAACTACCAAGGGATTTTTACGAACACGCCAATGTGTACACGGGACCTCACCTCCAGGCTAACGAGCCGGCGTCTTACTCAATTAGCCATCGTGATTCCTGTACAAACAATAACATTTATTGACAATAATTTATTTCAAACACAGCATCAGTTATTGTATTTCGAACTTATACTTTCGTGTAACTGTGGAGTTGCAGGTTTGCTTTCATATATATATCAAATATATATTATTGCACGTGGAATATTTACCCGCTGTATCCTAGTTGTCTACAAACCACAGAAGCATCTCTATCGTTCCAACCATCATCACAAACTGTTTTCCATTCTCTTCTCTCAAACACCTCCACTCTTCCTTCGTGTGGCCCTGATCCACCAACTAGTCGTAATAGAACAGCTGAAAAAACGCAACATTAACACTTACCTGGGCTGCGAATGATTGTTTCAATATCAATTTTTATTTGAAAATGATTTATTTCAAACCTTTTCGGAAACTGTTATAATACACGACATTGTACACTGTAAAAGTTGCCCGGCAAAACATCGGAACACGTTGGCCCTATATAGCTGCCGACGCCTCCCAAGGCTCATCAATTTCTATCGGCACTACAAGTGGAACCTAAGCAAATGATATCGAAATGAATATTCATCAACATCACGCGCTTTTGCATAAAGAAAACCAACGTCAATGATTCATACGCTGGCCATTGTAAGGTTTGCACAACAGCCTTTGCCCACCCCAATCAGCTGCTGTATATTAATAAAATAAAATAAAACCAAGTACGGACAATAATAATAATAATAATGTGAACATTTGTATAGCGCTATTCCACAGTGACTATGCACGTAGTGCAAAAATTGAGTTTTTCTACAATTCAAGCAACATTTAAAACACAGTTCTAAACATGGCGTTGGAACAGATACGTCTTCATTGATGATTTGAAAGTTGATAGAGTTTGGACACTGTTTCAAATGAGTAGGCAGGGCAGATTATTCCAATGTGAAGCTGCCAGATATGAAAATGATTTTGCTCCAAAAGTTTTTAAATTGTAAGTTGATACCTGTAGTTTAAATCCAAACCATTAGTCCAAATTCGAAGTCCAACAAAAACAGTCGAGGCAAAATAGTGTAATCAGCAAATGGACTGTTCACCGTGTACAAACAGTGGTAACAGGGTGTCCGGAAGAGAAAGCTTACCCTGCCTGGCGCCACACCCGTCATAGCTGCATCCAAACTATTAGACAAAATCTTAGTAAAATAGTATGATTGGCCAATGGACTATCGGCATGCAAATAATTAGGGAGATCATATACGAGTCAATTAAACAATAAGCTTATACATCAGAAAATAAAATACTATAATAGATTGATGTTTGTACAGATTTTTAAAAATATTTCCTGAACTTATAAATCCCAGAAATGGAATCGGGAAGAAGGACAACAAAAAATAAAATAATAGGTTGATGAATGTAAAAGTGTTATAAATAAAGGTATATTGAACAGTTTCCGAGAAATCCTCTAGACAATTTTATTCCAAAAACTACGTCAAATGTGGGGTAGTAAGATTGAACAAAAAAAAAATCCAACAAAGAAATTAAACTTAATTAAATCCGAGAATTTTTTAATTGGCAATAGACACAACGCCTATCACAGGTTGATGTTTGCACACGGTTTCATGAAGATAGTTCGATTAGTTTATGAGCTATTCCCCGGAATAAAACTTGTACCAAAAATTGTTACCACGGAAACATAAACAAGCAGTTGCCATGCAAGTTAGCCTACATTTTGCAAGTGATGGACAGAAAACAAACTAAAAAAGCAATTTGTCATACAATCCGGGGACATAATACGGTGGATCTCAAAATGAATCGCAGTCTCTCGGATATAAACATAATATTATATTGTAAGTTTCATCAAATTCAGATAACAATTCCGACCTCCAGAGGGTCCATAACCTTGATATTGCATACTTTTACATTATTTGCGTACAAGGAGTGGTCATTGTGTCGGGCAGTTTCGGTCTGAATTTCACCGAATTCGAATTCAACCGTCATTATATTGTAACACTGATATAAACGTTTCTGCCAACCATAAGTTAAAAGGTGGATTTTTTGTACAACCAGGGGGCATAATCCAGGAAGTTACGATCCGATATTCGTCAATATCGAAGGAACCGTGATCTTTTACCTTTCATCAAAATCGGACACAAATCGTGACGTCGAGCGAACTCATAAGACGACAATATTAAATAATATGTCCACATGAAAATGTGAGTGTATAATATTTAAATCCACGAAATTCCCAAATAGCAAAAGGCACAACTATATGTTGATGTGTGTGCAAAGTTGCAGAAAGATATCTCGAATGGTTTATGATGAGGTATGTTCCGCAAACAAAAAAATAAGTCAAATCGTTTCCCATGCAAACACAGAAATTATTAAATCCAAGAAATTCCAAGAGACAGCTACTGTAATAGGTTGGTGTTTACACAAAGTTTCGTGAAGATATCGTGAATGGTTTTTGAGTGATGCACCAGAAACAAAGTCAAATTTGTTTCCATGGGAACACAAAAATATAAATCTAAGAAATTTCTAATAAGCAAAAAGCACAGCTTCTGTAATAGGTTGATTTGTGTACAAATTGTCCAAAGGATATCTTGAACGATATCGGGACGGACGGACGGACGGGGCCCATTTCAATATCCCACTTAGGCAAGGGATAAATAAACTTAACCACATTGATGTATGTATTCTAAAATGAAATGCTGAATAAGACTGATCGGTTTATATTACTGGATATTATTAAATTTTCTCGATATCATGTGCAGAGTCTTGGAGAAGAACGATCTAAGTGACAAAATGCAAAACAGACTTTTGGACGATGGACTTGTATTTGTCCGGGAGGCCATTTCTGAAGGGCTTTGGTTCGATGTGACTCTGGTCGTTTTTTCCTGAAATAGATTATTCCACGAAAACCTTATACAATTTGCTATCAGATGGAGACATTAACTGGGGTTCGTGGAAAAAGTGACTTAGATCGTTCGTCCCCTGGACTCTTCGTGTTTTAGGTTCTGTTGTCATAGACTTACAATTGCAAACTACAGAGGCATCCAACGAGTCACTGCATTCTCCGAATCTAAATTCTGGCTGTTTGCAGTCAGCTAGAGATGTCTCGGTCCCGATACAATTAATATTAGATACCAATACAGACCCGGATCCTTTACCAAAATCAACAGTAATATCAGGATCACCACCACGACTGTTAAATACAAAGATTATACACATAATTGATTGAGTAGAAGTGTTTTAATTTAGCTGTCGACTTTTGAACATGCAATTAATTATATCCCACAATGGTTTTATCGTACTTACTTCTGACGGATATAAAAAAAGAGAGAGAGAGAAATGGGGTTTAACGTCCACTCAATACAAACCAGGGACTAACATATGGTTTAATTTTATTTCAATAATTCGCTTGCGCGTATGGGTCTTTAGCAGTGGGAGGAAACCGGAGTGCCCGAAGGAAACCCACGAGGTTGAGAAGGCGCCTCTATCTCCATGCCACATACGCTCACACCAGGGCTCGGAACCACAGCCACAAGCCAGAAGTGACCAGCCAGCTAGAGGTCGAAACGCGGCACTCGAGACCACCAGACTAGGCCATCCCAATCCCCGCATTAGAAATGATATGGAGTGGGATTTAACGTCAGAAATGTTTTACAGATTCATACCTGTTAAATCCTAAATTACGACACACTACATGAGCTTCTTCTTGTCCAATACCATCACGACACACCCTTCTAAATGAGCCTTTGTGCCATACCTGAATTCGTCCTTCCATAGCACTGGATCCTCCGACCAATGCAACAGCTGCGGGCAAAATATACTTTAATGGTTAAATTAATGGATCATTGTCAATAAATAACTATTTAGTCTCCATCCCATTTTTATTCTCTGCTTCTTTTCGTCCATAGGTCATTGTTACGCTTGTAGTATATTGGTTTGCATTGCTTGATAACGGTTAGGGGGGGGGGCCTGGCCAAATAGTTAAACACGTGCTTGACTGGGTCAAATGGTAGCTTCGATTCGCCGCATGTCCAGCCTCGTAGGATATGTTCCGGTCCTCCGCCCCACGCACAGCAAGCGATAAGAGTACCCTTTATAATAATGATTTCACTAAATGCCTTTTAAAGAGAGAAACGGCATAATGAATTATGGGATATCAATGATACTTTACCAACCCGATCTCACAGAACTCTTTCTGGAGGACAACGTTTACCTTAGACAGCCAGGATTGGAATTTAGAAAAGATAATCCAAAGTAGCCGTTGGCTATGTAGAATTACCATTATCACAATGCATATATCGATACTCTTAGATGCACATTTAAAATGCGATACAATACAAAATATTATAAAATATGGTCACATAGTGCGGTGCATTAAGATATTGGTATATACATACTTTTAGTTAGACATTAATTCAATGTGATAGTTTCGACTTACTTTTGCAAATCACCGACGCGTCTTCTTCATGCTGACAATTTCCTTTTCCCCAACCTGGATGCTTGCATACAGCTAGGGTCATGTCAGATGCTTTACAATTAACATTATCTAACCAGATTACACCATCACCTTCGCCAAAACTAGCTTTGGATAGCGCAACCGCCCCGATTCTACAAATAGTCCCAAATTATATATTTTCAAAATTAATTCATACAAAAAAGGAATACCTCGGTAAAAATAAACACAAAAGTTACATGGATAACAATTACTATATTTCTATTAAAGCTACGTTTCAACAATGATTCTCTTGTCGTTGTCAAGCACAATACTGATACAGATAGAAGGAATGAGATGTATATACTATGTACAATCATAACATTCAATGAAACCATAAATTGGGAAAAACAGTGACCCTTGTTCTAATTAATGAAACCATATAGATTAACATAAACCTCTAATTGTAATATACACATGGATGGAAAACCACTGATTAACATAAGGTTAGGACCTTTGGTGTGTATAAATAGCACTACAATAGATAAATTGCGAGGCCATTTGATTAACCTGTTGGAATTCTTCACCGTGAAACTGTATGCAATTATTTGTATATTAACAAGTTACAGAGAAACTTAATAAATATATATTGATGTTATGAATTATAACTACTGTAATAATTATTGCTGCATATAATTGTAACAATTAAACTGTACTTCTTGAACTAAGTAAAAGGCACTAAGGATATGTATGGGAGTAAAGTCTATGTTAATTATTAGTTTTGGTCTGTTTTTATTAATTCATCATAGGCTCTGGGGATATATAAACCACTGTCTCTGTTAAGTGCTGGTTGATGTCTCTTAATTTGTACTCCCTCCATTAATCTTCTAGTTGTCTTTTGATTGATATTGATGAGGCGTGGGTTGTTTTTCAGGTGTTCTGATACAGCTGAGTCATTGGTGGTGCCTTTGGACTGGTGCGCGTTGAGACGGATGTCTAATGGATGTTTACTTTCGCCTATGTAAAATTTCTTGCAGGAGCAGGTAATCTGGTACACACATCCCTTTGGTTGAAGAGGTATAGCTGGTCGACATTTACCATTTGCGCTGAGGATATCTTTTATTGTAGAACCAGTGTAGAAGCTGGTGTCTATTCCTGCTGGTTTAAGGAGCCTCCGGATTTGGTAGGATAGCTTGTTGTGGAATGGAATAGAGATGCGAATTTGTGAATCTTGTTTAGTCTTAGCTGGTTTGGGTTCATTGCTGGTAGCGGTATTGATGACTTTCTTGACTAACTGTTCAGGATATTGGTTGAGGTTGCAGAATGTATGTTTTATATGTTCTAGTTCTTTATTGAGGAGTTCAGGGTTGCAGATTTTCTTGGCTCTGTGGGCGAGGGTTGAAATGATAGCTGCTTTAACTTTGATGGGATGATTAGATTGATAATGGATATATTGATCGGTGTGTGTGGGCTTCCGATATACAGTGGTCTTATTCCGTCCCACCCACTCCACTATACCCTGGGTTAATCCACAGGGTTTCCACGATTTCAAATAATTGTAGTTTGAGTCTTACAAACCCGTCTTACTAATGAAACCGCGTTCGTGTTTATAAGGGTAGATCTTCATGTCCATTTACTGAATGATTTAGGTAAACAATGTATATATTTCTAATTGATTTATATTTTATTGTATTATTAGATTGTTCATCGTGATATACCCGGGCAAGTGGAGTTGTTGTCGAAATAACATACAGCTTAGCACTTTATAAAGCCATATCCACAGTGATGGGATTACCTACACAACATCAAGGACGTCTCATGCCAAACTGTATGATCATTCTGAAATCGTTGTAAGCCTTTATGACACACACTGTAGTCTCAAACATCTGAAACAATCCTCGGCTCGGCTCAATTGCATTTAAAACACAATCGTCTTCTGGTCGTGAGAGCTTGATTATAGAAATGCCTAGAGCCACGCCGTATCTAAATTCGACATTGTATCTACGTATGTCAGAAAGGATACAATTACACACCTTTACCACACGTCAGCAGCCATGAATCAAAATTATCATGGCTGACGGATTGGGAGTAAGAGTACGCGGTTCCATGCTTGTAATTAAGCTTGGATGTGATACCAAAACATTTCAGAGGTTATTAAAGCGACAATTTGTTTTGGGGGTTTAAAATAGCTTTATTTAACTTTCACTTCCGACCAAGTGATATCACCGACAATAATGTTTGGAAAAGTAGACTAGCGATTTTACGTATGGCCAAAGTACCTAAATGTCGTGGAAATACCTAAAACCAGGTCATTTTGGGACCAACATATGGTTTAATTTTATTTCAATAATTCGCTTGAGCGTAGGAGTCTTTAGCAGTGGGAGGAAACCGGAGTGCCCGGAGGAAACCCACGAGGTTGAGAAGGCGCCCCTATCTCCATGCCACATACGCTCACACCGGGGCTCGAAACCACAGCCGCAAGTCAGAGGTGACCGGCCAGCTAGAGGTCGAAGCGCGGCACTCTAGACCACAAGGCCACCCCAACCCCCGTAAAGGCTTGATGAAATATATCCTTAGTTATATTTACGGGTTAAATCCAAGTTGTCGGCATATAACGGACGCATCTACATCGTCCCAATAATCATCACAGACTGTACCCCATTTATTGTCATGAAACACTTCAACTCTTCCTTCATGTGGTCCAGATCCTCCCACCAGTCGTATCTGTTGTGATTCTATAACGAAAAAGAAAAATCCTTAACGCAACTAGACACAGGAACCCTTACACTTAAAGCCCTACAAAGCAAATTTCATTAATACACTTTAATACCACAACTACAAACTGTATACCACTTGTTAATATATTACTTGGCACATGGTGGTAAGAGCTAGACATGGTGTAACTACTGACATTTCAGAAGAACAACAAACAAAATGTACAAATACAATTGCGTTTTTATACGCCCACATTTTCATGTGGACGTATTATGTCGTCGCCCCTGTCCGTCCGGACGTCCGTCCGTCCACAATTTGTTTGTGGACTCTCTACAGGTCACAATTCTTATCTGATTTTGACGAAACTTGAAATATAGGTTTATCCCCATAAGATCTCGGTTCCTTTCGATATTGGCATGTATCGGATCGGAACTTCATGGATTATGGCCCCTGATTGTACGAAATATCATGTTTTTAGCTTGTGGACCCTATAGAGGTCACAATTTTGAACCGATTGTGATGAAACTTGACATGCATGTTTATAACCCCAAAATCTTGGTTCCTTTCGATATTTGCGGCCATCGGATCGTAACTTCCTGAATTATGGTCCCTGATTGTCCAAAAAATCGCCCTTTTTAGCTTGTGGTCCCTCTGGAGGTCAAAATTATTATCCGATTTAAAAAACCGTTCGATTATATCACCGTTACATGGTAATGAAGGTTCAGTTCAAATTTCGTGAAAATCGGACCAAAATTGACAAACAAAATGGCCGCCGTGTGTACGCGAATAGTGTGAAAATATGTTATATCAAGGTTGTGGACCCTTTTGAGGTCACAATTTTGAACCGATTTTGATGAAACTTGACATGCATGTTTATAACCCGAAGATCTTGGTTCCTTTCGATATTTGCGCTCATTGATTCGTAACTTCCTGAATTATGGCCCCTGATTGTACGAAAAATCACCCTTTTTAGCTTGTGGTCCCACTGGAGGTCAAAATTATTATCCGATTTAAAATAACGTTTGATTATATCACCGTTACATGGTAATGAAGATTGAGGTAAAATTTTGTGAAAATCGGACCAAAATTGACAGACAAAATGGCCGCCGTTTGTACGCGATTAGTGTGAAAATACGTTATATTAAGGTTGTGGACCCTATAGAGGTCACAATTTTGAACCGATTTTGATGAAACTTGACATGCATGTTTATAACCCAAAGATCTTGGTTCCTTTCGATATTTGTGCATATCGGATTGTAACTTCCTGAATTATGGCCCCTGATTGTACGAAAAATGACCTTTTTTTTTAGCTTTTGGCCCCTCTGGGGTCAGAATTATTATCCCATTTAAAAAAAACGTTTGATTATATCATCGTTACATCGTAAGGAAGGTTGAGGTTGAATTTCGTGAAAATCGGACCAAAATTGACAGCTGTCACTATAAACCACAGAATGCCTCGTTCGGCATTTCTGTCCAAACGAGGCGAAATCGAGGTAAAATTTTTGCCTCGAATTTGCCTCGGTTTAACGAGGTAAAAAAAATACCTCGTTTGTCTGGGGTTCTAAAACGAGGTATTTTAAATTGCCCCGTTTTTGGAACGAGGTATTTTGTTCAGAACGAGGCTGGGTAAATTGCCTCGTTTACTAAACGTGTTTTTTTGGTCCAATATAATTATTAGCGGTCTTTGCTATCAACAAATTGAGACATGTAAATAATGTTCACGTGTCAAATTGCAAATCTGCAATTTAGCTTCCTGTCATATATCTGTATTATGATACTGCTTGTGAACTAGACATGTATCAGCCATCGCATTTTTCATAACTTTGTAGGCATTTGCTAGACAAAAGTCGAAGTCAGTGTTTTATACATTTTATTATAAAATTGTAACAAATTTTTTACATCAATGAATAAAATAATAAAAATTATAACTTATAACAGTACCATAACACAGGGTACAATTTCATGGATACACAATTACTGAGTTCGATAATAAGCGATGTTTCGACGAGGATACTCTCGTCTTTATCAAGAAAATGATAGAGTATGTGAAATAGCGGGCAAATATATACATAATATGCAACAAAGATAAGAATTAAATCTTAACACCTTTGATTAGGGGATCATTTTCAACTAAACATACACAACTGAAACACTAGCGTGGATTAAAAGATAAAGGTAATAACACTATTTAATGGGAAACCAATTAACTCGGGCTATAGATAAACACTAATATATAGAGGGATTGACACCCTACAAATCACTGAGTTATTCATTTATTAAGGGTGTGCTTATGTAAATATTGAGACATAATGAGTTCTAATTTCGATCGTAATACATGTACATGTTTATAGAAATTCGTATAACTGAAGCCTGTTTATTTATGAACACCCAAAAAAGGATTTATTCTGGCTAGCTTAATGTTATATTAAGATTACGTTATTTAGCCTTTCGCTCCAGGGGGTGTATTGGGTTAATTTTAATTTACAAAGTAACGCATCTGTACATCTTATTGTATAAATATACTGATATTGGAAATTTTGAGTACTGAGTACTTACACGTGCAAGATTAAAGAGCTTTCAGTTATTTCGATTTCTAATTTTTGTTCCCATTTACCAATATCCCAGGGTTTAACATTGAATGAAACTGATTGATCCGCACGGAATTATTTTAGCCGTGACCATTTTAAATCATGCGTATGCCAAGATGTGGGTAAGTGTTTATTTTACTAGTGACCTGAAAACTATGTTTTCTTAAATCTTCTGTTGACTAATTTACCGTTTGTATAAAGTGTACAATATTAATCAGTACACTAGTTTCAATAAGATCGTGCATTATAGCTATTTTTATTTATTTATCCTTGGTGTTATCAATTCAGTTTGGTTCTTAGGGTGCATCAATTTCTTTATCTATTTAAAAATGCGTTTTAAAGCTTTAGGACATTTTATTATATCTCTACCATAAATAATAGCCCGAATTTAAGTATACGAAAAGTTAAAGAAATATAACTAGTTTGAGTCATTCAGATATGACTGCCAAAATTGTCACCAGTACGCATGTTTTTCAAAAAACTTGTTGTCCATATATAATTGAATTTATATTCCATTAATCAATTCCATTCCACCGTTGGTTTGTCTTAAAATCGTCATTTGTGTCCGTGGGCATCAGGGTCGAAATGGCAACGTTATGTTTTATTCGTCAAATTTACTATAAAACGCCACTCGGTTAGCGTCACCGGTTAGCGGCCTATTAATAGCTTTATTCACTGAAATGGTTCCTTTACTTAGGGCTTATTTTTCGAATAAAGTTTAAATGGAAATGGTCTATTTTTTTGTTATAACTTATTTGCTCAGTTATAACACGTCGTAATGGCCTACATAACCATACAGCTGGTGATGTAATCATTTATTTAGCACCTTCTTGTTAAACCGTTGAAAGATTTGAGGTTTGGATTAAAGATAAAAGATGCCGCTGGCAGAGTGTGTATTAGGTTTTGAGATTCTTACAATACAATTCATCTGTGAAATAACCCAATTTCTTTCAAATGCAATTTGTCTAAATCAGGGTGTTGTGATGTATGCATCTAAGTGTTTTGACGACCTATCAATCAGTAGTTGCATGCTGATTAAATTTAACGGACATGGAATGTAAAAATACTTTGGAACTATCAACTAGATAACACGTTGCACTAATACCCAATAGAAGCCAAAAAGGTCCGCCGTGTTCATTTATAGGCCGACCCTGCCTTAAGTATTAGGATATAAAAATGATCACAAAATATATTTAGTAGTCAGTTTAACACTTACAATAACATATCTGGTTCCATTCAGTCTTAACATATTTTCGAGTCGTACATGCGTCAAGTGTACATTCATATATACAATTCAATATAACAATCATAAGTTCTGTTCTTTCATATCACACAAACATATATACACCAGTGTCCTAGTTATTATCATTTTTTTTAAAAAAAATATATTTTAAATATACAAACGTCAAAATTAAAACCATGATTCTTTTAAATCTAAAACTGTCAACTCTTTGTCAATATCATGTATATACAGTAATGGTCTTGACAGACAACTGGTAGAAACTATTGATGCAAAATGCAGTGACTTCTCCACTTTCCACCAACCTTTTTCCACATTTAAAATTGCCGGTCTCCACCAATCAATAAAAGCCAGGTCTCCCGTTTTCACCTTATAAAACCATAAAATAAATCCAACGTAATAGTTTTCATCAAAGTTGACTGCAACCAGGGAATTTCGCGTTTAGCTCCTAATGCTAATTCACGTGACACGGCTCTGTAATCGTATTTTCGCAAAAAAAGTTGATTTAGAATTGTCGCGCCTAGATATTTAAAAATGTTGTTAGGTAGCTGCTTATTGAAGAAAAAATTTAATATAGTGTTGTCTTTTTTCGTCATCGGAGATATGATTGAAAATCTTGAACTGTCGTCATCTTTTTGGTAGGAGTCGAAAACATTAAGGCCAGAATACTCCAACAATGTACATAGGCTGTTAATCTGAAAGAAACAATTGTATCATATATAAATATAAATTGTTTATCTTCCCAGTGATGTAAAACTGCACGTACCGATGCAAAGTCGTACCAATTAAGTTTTGTAATATATTGCCGTGAGACTCCTATTGCGGAAGGACTAATCCATACGGTCATTAAACATTATATAAGTGAACCACATTTCCGAAAGTTGGCAACATGGTCCCCTTCCATTTTATTTTTAAAAATATATTTTATATTGTATGGCCTTTAAGCTCCCAAACCCCAAATTACATCTCTCAAAAACGACCATTGATAATAACCATTTAAACTGCACGGATTCTAAGTGCCAATTAAAAATATATTTTATATTGTATGGCCTTTAAGCTCCCAAACCCCAAATTACATCTCTCAAAAACGGCCATTGATAATAACCATTTAAACTGCACAGATTCTAAGTGCCAATTAAAAATATAAGCCATCAAATATACAATATGTACTTTAATGTGAATGAGTGTGAGAACTAGGCCTGTTTTGAAATTGTTCAATAAGTGCTACAAAACGATTTAAACAGATAAAATACTGATCAAATTGACTTACTCTACCTAGCCCCACCCCTGCCCTGAAAATACTGAATAGTTCATTATTTCAACATTTTTCCACCTGGTGGCGCGACGGTATGCACTGGACATTGAGTGTGATGATAAATTCGTAATTTATACCAATTAGAAATCTGAGTTTTAAGCAACTGACAAAAATAATGAATTTATCACCCGTTTAAGGGATGCGGGTGGGTCATCCCTCGACCGTTTCATCTAACCTATTTGGGAGGGGGGTGGGGTATGATTGATTTAAACTTGAATATTTTATTCAAATAAGATAGGTGTCGTATACATATGCAATTCTGGAGGTAAGGATTCAAAAACAAGCCAAAGGCTTATATTAATTCGTCTCCTTATATATTGAGTATACTACAAATACAACTGTGATATGTACACTTCTCATACAAAATACGTTTAACAGGGGGGGGGGGGGTGATGGCCGAATGGTTGGAACGTGCGCACTGTATCATAAAGCCCGTTTCCAGGTTGTACGTGACAAGGCGTAGAGTCGCTTGCCCAACCTCGTGGGTTTCCTCCCACTGCTAAAGACCCCTTCGCGCAAGCGAATTATTGAAGTAACTGAAACTACATATTAGTCCCGAAATTATTGAGATTGTGTCGAGTGGGCGTTAAACCCTCTCTTTCTCTATATTTTTTTTTATCGGGCTGTTCCATTCCGTACTGTTGTTATTATGGTAACCTGAATCATGCAATCCTGACAAGACCAAAGTTTATAAGCATTGTCTACAAGGTTTAAAATTATAAAAAAAAGTTCTTTATATTTTATATTTTCTCCTAAATTCTATTTTCAATCGCATATACGGAAGTTGTACGATTAATTAAGGTTGGCGAAATCTTATTCACACATGTATGCATTTTATTATTTCTAGGCTATTTTATATACGGATTTTCATCAGCCAAATGAATTGTAAAGACTCAGTATATGTTGTAAAAATTAGTAGTGAAATATATAAAGGTATAATTATTGTAAAAAAAATTTACCTTAAAATGTCCATCCCCTTCAAATATCTCCTTCCACCGTGGACTGTTTTTGAAATCAGTCATGAGTTTCCATCTTTGGCTGGCACTTGAAGCAATTTCGATATATTTGGTAATTCATAGAATTGTGCTATTCTTGGTAGCAGTTCAATGTATTCGTACTGTTTTACTGGTTTAGAAAAAACGTAACGAGACTCTTTACACACTGGACACGAATCTAAAATAGCATATTATTATTCGCCGGTAAAAGACATACAGTCATTTATGCAAGTATCGACAGTTTTACTGGGCACCAACAGTTCTTCAATACAACCGAATGAACTTATATATGTGTCTTTAATTTTGACATTTTCTAACCCGCTCTCTCCTAAAACACGCTTAAAAAGACATAAAATATCCGTGAAAGCACTCTGTGATAATCCAGGGTGACCACATTTTAGTTTGTTGCATAGACGCATGAAAGCCAAGCACAGACCATGTAGAACCTGCAAATAAGGGTGAATTTCTTTCGTCAAGATTGTTCTTTAAAAAGTTAACTACAGATGGAAAATAAATGTCTCCAGTTTGTGTATAAAGTTCTAAATCATCGGACTCGCGGTGTTTTCTATATAAGCGTATTGATATATTACGGCCTTCGGTTCCACATATCCTGCAAGTACAAAGAACTAACTATGTCGCTTTCTAGTACGATCTGAAACAAGTTTCCCATTCACGCCACATTTGTCACAAAACCAGGTTGATCTAGACATGTTCAACTTTCCACAATAACATCGAATAATCCTTACAAATCACTAAATCATACACATATGTATCACGATAGGCGGTTGTAGTTTAGTCAATTTACCATAGACTGTTCAATAGAATTAAGATACATAGGTTACGTTGTTGCTCTTAGTGTTGTTGTTGTTCTTGGTGTTTAACGTCCGCTTCCACCGAAGGTGATATCGCAGACAAGTCTTATTTTTTCCATTTTCATTATCTTAGCGCACGCGCAGGGGTCTTTGCTGTGGGAGGAAACCGGAGTGCCCGGAGGAAACCCACGAGGTTGAGAAGGAGCCCCTCTCTCCATGCCACATACGCTCACACCAGGGCTCGAAACCACAGCCGCAAGCCAGAGGTGACCGGCCAGCTAGAGGTCGAAGCGCGGCACTCTAGACCACTAGGCCATCCCAACCCCCTGCTCTTAGTGTGTGTGTGTGTGTGTGTGAAATAGCTTTATTTAACGTCCGCTTCCACCGAGGTGATATCGCAGACAAGCGCTCTTAGTGTTTAGGAAAACATATTTTATATAAGGCTATGATTGTTTGTGACATGTTTGGGGTGTAATAAGACAAATAACATTTCAAACGTTAAAACAACAATGTCTGCCATTTGAGACGAGTTTACAGACAAAGTTGTGCAGACAGGTTAATTAAAGTTACAACGACGTGTGTATTGACAAATACAACAGGTGTGGGCAGACATAAGAAAAATGCAATTCACAAAATGTTAGGACCTCATTAAAGCCCCAATAACACTCTTGTTGTAACTGAATAATATGTCCCAATCTTCATTCTGGTCAACAAATCGTATTATTTTAGAATATTCCAATTAAATGATGATATAAATTTCATCTTAACACACCTATTTTAAAAAATTGGAAAAATTCAACCGATTGATTTGAAAAGTCTAACGTAAACCTTTTCAAATGTGACTTGGATTTTAAAATATTTTCGAATCCACTGGACAAGTAAAATAGGTTATAATGGATAATTTACACAACAGGTAGGACACTTAAACATCTAGTACTTAAAATAAGGGTATTATTTATTTTTTGGAGTTACCAAGCCAGCAAGAATGTTATTGTCCCTTTAATTAAGGGTAACATAATTCTTTATTTAAGACAGATTGTTGTTTGTGTGTTCACGGGCGTTAAAATAAAATCTAATCGAAGTATACATATATTGTAGATTTGATGGGATCATGATGTCTGATCAAGAAGTTGTTATGAGCCACAATATTAAGATTTGATATATGCATGTGAAATCACTATCATACCTATTAATGGCAAAATAGAATAGGTATATATATATTTGTTATTATGATCATTGAACTGATTCAGCCAGGTGGGGTAATAAAACCTTAGCTCAATTTATTGCCACGCGAATTCCACACTAATGTGCTAACGTACAAACTTTAAGCAGATGAAAGAAGCCGAACGAAAAGTTAAAACTCTCAGAAAAACACACTGGAGTCATGCTGGTTTTATTGTTTTATGGCTCTGTTCGACATCATATATAATTGACAGTAATCATTGCTGTTTCATTTGTCTGCGATATCACCCAAGGTGGAAGCGAACGTAAACCCTGTGAAGATTGATCATCATTGTTTCACGTGCTTATTCTTTACGCTGTGATTATACCTGTACTTTTTGAACGTATATTATTTTATCGCAATGGCCTTGTCGGTAGCAGCCCTGCAGAAGGACGTCGGCTGTATTAAAGATGTTTCAGCACAACTACAAGTCTCGATTGAATCCCTGAACAGAGAACGTACAAGTAGTTTTGAGGTAAGAATTCAGAATTTATTTAACGAGGGAATAATTCTTAATCTTACTTTCGCATCAAAGTTAAGCCTATAGGTCTCATAGTAGATGGACACCACTTAGTAATATTAATATTTTAATATTTTTACTTTTTATTCAAGATGGTGGCGTATTTGTAGACGATTACTTTACAGAAATTGTCCCATACTACATGTATATGGAAATAGAACACATGCATTTCAATTTAGATTCGAAATATTGAGATTGTGGTTAATGATCCCCAAACTTGCAGTTTGAAAATGATAATACATCTGACTCGTCTTGAAACGATTATCACCCAGTTTCCAATGAAGGTACTATAAACACGCCGTTCACACCACACCGCCTTTTTGTTTCTTAAATATATCCTTACTCGAAAATCCAGTTATTGACAGGTGTATTTAAATCAATATTAGACATTCCAAACATTTATGATTTCAGTGATCAGGTGTGTTTGTACAAGGATACCACTATGGTTCTTTTAGGAAAAGTCTTGGCCGTTGGGAGTGAGGAGTGTGAGTAGTCGTCGTCCTTATTTATTCATAATACCGATATTTGAAGATATTTTATCATATCTTCTCACTTTGAGAAATTACCCGTAAATTATAATCATAAATGTTATTTCTCTGAATTTCTATTATAAAGACCACAAAAAAGATCATTAGCATAAATTGCTGTCTATATTTTTTAGCTGTGAACGAAGATAACGAAGGATACGTCGAAATTCAGGTTTTATGTCACAGACCTGGTTGTGTTGAATTCCTTGAAAATGTTATTCCTGGTCAAAGCAAGGTACAGTAACTATATCTGTCACTTGTAATTGGTTAAATATTCTTGATTTTTAGTCAATATTATCAATTTCTGTCCCAAAACAATTAAAGATGAATTATGCAAGAGCTATCAAGACTTTGTCGGGAACGAACAATTAATTAAGGGTATTTTTTTTATCAAACATCCAAACATTTTCGCAGAGAATAAAGTAATTTGACTGAATGTATTCAGTTTTTGCTATCTATTTGTAAACTATTATTGCAAGAATAGTTATCTTTTTTAAATAAATAACACAGACTAAGATAGTAAATGGTTATCGTTACAGGAGCTTGACGACTCCGTCCCTATTGTTAGATTGTATACACATCTACTAACCAAAGTATCACGAGGTAAGCTTCAGCCGTACTTGTATATTCAAAATAAGAATTGAAACAGAATCACAGAAATGACTGATGGTTATTTTAAGTTTAGAACAGCCATTATTATATGTTATGCATGTAATTATCTTTTAGATATGAAAACATTGCCAGAGGAGCCTCCGCAGGCAACAGTGCTTACGGAAGTAAACAACGTAAGTAAATAATATTATAACTTATAAATCATTTACAAAGACAAAAACTTTTTATCTGAACATGCAAAGTGTCTGTATTTATTTAGCCTAAATTTTGATTCTGTTTCCATCTTATTTCTATTAACAAGACGCAAATGTTTTCTTCACTGACGCGTTACATGTTTTGCACAAAGGTCGAACAGGGCAACTATCATTATGAAGTCGTTTGGTTGAATGATTGGACAATAGATCGTTTGGATCGAACGAAAACCTTTGACACTTAGAATTGGAAAAAAGACTAGGCCGTAGCGTCACTGTCCGGGCTAAATTTCCACGGATCCGAACGACTAGACACAGTACTAGCAATCCAAGAACGACGCCCTGCGCAAACCACAGGGGCGAAACTTATAATGTCAGTCATAAAATAGTTCTCAAGAACCTAAGATTGAAATATTACCGTTGTCAGTCACTGCGTCAATTATTTGCCCAACCGGGTTTATATTGTAACATAGTCCACTTTTTAAAAGAGACAAGCTTTTATTATAAATTTTAATTGCATATTTATCATTTCATTTTTATATTTTATTTACTGTGATATTATCTTTATTTATGCATATAATAATTTTTCTTTGATAAATCATCGTATGTTTGGCGCAATATATCCCGGTTGGTGCTGAAGTGCAATAAAACCACATTTCATTCTTTCAGTCATAAAATAAAGCTCTGTTGTTAGGGCTAAACGCTCGCCAAAGCAAAATTAAAAATAACATGAAGAGAATCGAGCAGCATTTGGACCAAAGCAAGACATTAACAACTTTGAATAATAAATACCGCCCTGTTGTGTAGATTTTCCTATTTCGAGTTGGACTCGACACTCGTTTGAACTGAAGATATAAATGGATGTATGTCTTGTTCTATTTAATAGGATATTGGAAAAAAAGAAAATAAGAGAAAAAGCAAGTTTATGAATGTAAGTTATATATTTATTGTTAAATTTACTATGGATATGATCTAATGTTTAAAATTTATTTTGTAAAATATATAGAGAATCTCAACACAAGTTTTTTTTTTTACTTTATCAACGAGGTACGCGTGCTCAGTGAAATGAAATGAAATGTGGTTTTATGGCACTTCGGCACCAACCGGGCTATATTGCGCCAAACCTACAATGATTTATGCGAGACAAGTTAAATAAATATCACAGAAAAAGTTTTATATGCATAAATAAAAGCAATATCACAGTAAATAAAATAAAAAATCAAATAAATCTTTTATGCATATAAATATTTAAAATATAAAAAATCAAATGATAAATATACAATTAAAATTTATAATAAAAACTTGTCTCTTATAAAAAGTCTAACAATTCACAATATAAGCCCGGTTGGGCAAATAATTGATGCAGAGACTGGCAACGGTAATATTTCGATCTTAGGCTCTTGAGATGCTTGCACTCAATCAAAATGTGTTTCACTGTCAAAGGAACATGACAGTGTTCACATTCTGGTTGAGGCTCTCGTTTCAAAATGAAAAAGTGTGTTAAAAAGTGTGACCTATACGAGAGCGACACAGAACAACTTCATCTCTCCTGTTGGTTCTATAGGAGTTTGGCCAATCTCCTAAGAGAGGCTTAATGTGATGAAGTTTGTTTGTGCCTGCAAGATCCCAAGACCGTTGCCAGCGGTCATAAATAAAATGATTTATTGCACATTTAAAATCTTTAAATGGTAATAAAAATGGTGATTGGGGAAGATCTAAAGCAGCTTTGGCAGCAAAATCTGCTAGATCATTCCCCCTTATATCGACGTGACTGGGGAGCCAGCAGAAGACGACGTCTTCGCTGCTGAGCTCGTACGATAGTAGCAGACGATAAACATCTGCTACTAATGGGTGTTCAAGTTGTTTATTGTTAATTGCTTGTAAAGAGGACAGAGAATCAGTAAAGATGATATGCTTTAAGGTTGAAGAGGACTGAATGAACTCCAAGGCCTGAAGAATGGCCTGGAGTTCAGCTGAAAATATGGAAGCAGCAGGTGGGAGACACACAGAAATTGTCTCAGATGGCGTCACTGTAGCCGAAGCTACCCGATCACAATCCTTAGAACCATCTGTGTAAATAGCAGCATAATCACCATATTTAGACCTTACTTCTCCGAAGAGAGTTTGAAACACTGTGGAACTAGTATCTTTCTTTCTGTTTTTCGTAAGATCTAGATCGATCTTAGGGGGAGATATAGTCCATGGTGGTGTCTCAAAGAAAGGGGTATTCGCAATACTGTCAAGGCTGATACCAGCCTCAGACAGAAGGGATTGTATGCGAATACCAAATGGTGGAATGACTTTAGTCTTGAGCAGATATAAATGCTCATGATAGGGTCTAAATATGGTGTTAAATGAAATATGATTTGGTAAAGATGCTATTTTCGTAGCATACTGCAGGGCCAGCTTATCACGTCTGTTGTGCAGTGAGGGCTCATGCGCCTCGACGTATAAACTGTCCACTGGAGATGTACGAAAGGCTCCTAAACTGATTCTAAGTCCTTGGTTGTGTATGGTGTCGAGCTCTTTGAGATAAGACTCGCGGGCAGACCCATACACAATACACCCATAATCGAGTTTTGATCTTATTAAAGCTCGATATAATCTAAGCAAGACCTTACGGTCTGCTCCCCAGTCAGTATTTGATAAGACTCTCAATATGTTGAGGGCTTTCAGACATTTCTTTTTAAGGTTTTTAATGTGGGGGATAAATGATAATTTCTTATCAAATATCAGCCCCAGAAATTTGGTTTCATCCACAACTGGTAGGCGATTGCCATCCAAGAAGAGTTCTGGATCTGGATGTAAACCTCGTTTCTGACAGAAATGCATGCAGACAGTCTTGGATTTCGAAAAATGAAATCCATTTTCGGTTGCCCATTGTTGAAGTGAATTCAAACAAAGCTGCAACTTACGTTCGATTATCCGCATGTCTGTAGAACCATAGCACATCTGAAAGTCGTCAACATAAAGAGCGCCGTTTGTACCTGGTTTAAGGCACGCTGGGATAGTATTAATTTTTATTGCAAATAATGTTGGAGATAAAATACTTCCCTGAGGAACTCCCATTTCCTGAGGAAATGGGTCAGAGAATATTGATCCCAGTCGTACCTTAAATGACCTATCTTCGAGGAAATTTTTAATGAAGATAGGTAAGCGACCTCGTAGGCCGAGGTTATGGAGGTCGCGCATGATACCATGTTTCCATGTAGTATCATAAGCTTTCTCCAGATCAAAAAATATTGCAACTAAATGTTGCTTCTGGATGAAAGCGTCCCTGACAAACGTTTCAAATCTAACGAGATGATCAAGAGTGCTCCTTTGGGACCGAAATCCACATTGGAGGTCAGTAATGAGGTTGTTGGACTCTAGGTACCAAACAAGCCTTCGATTGATCAATCTCTCCATGGTTTTGCAAATACAGCTAGTTAAAGCGATCGGACGATAGTTGGTAGGATTCGTATGATCTTTACCCGGTTTAGGGATGGGAACTATTGTGGCTTCATGCCACGAAGGAGGGAAATTCCCATCAACCCAAATCCGGTTGAAAAGATCCAGTAAAATTAGAAGTGTTGGATAAGGTAAATGTTTCAAAATTTGATAGTGTATCTCATCTGGACCAGTTGCAGTGTCCCGAGCTCGTTTTAACGAATCACGGAGCTCTGCAATGGAAAAACGATCATTATAACATTCATCATTGCGGGACTTGAAATTAAGTCGCCTTTTCTCCTGTTGTTGTCTAATGCCTCGGAAGGCTTCGGAGGAGAAATTGGATGATGAATTGAATGAAAAAGTACTGGCCAGAGAATTAGCAATATCAGGAAATGTTGTTAAGGTGGTATTATCAACATTGAGATGGTTAACTGATAAAGCACTACTTTTACCTTTAATCCTACGAATCCTATCCCATACCGACTTAGATGTGGTACGGGAATTGATCCTAGAGACATATCCTTGCCATGAAGACTTCTTTGCTTGGCGTATGGTTCTACGGGCTTTCGCTCAGACCATTTGGTATGCCGCAATATTCTCCATGGAAGGATGGTTCTTTAGTCGTCTCAGGATACGATCACGCTCTTTAAGAGCGGATTTGCAATCGTCATTAAACCATGGTTTATTGAAACGTTTTGGTTCAGTCGTGGTTTTTGGAATCGCCTGCTCAGCTACATCTTGAAGAATTGAAGTGAATAAGGCCATGGGCTCGTCTGCATCTTCTAACTCCTTTGCATCAAAAGAGAAGAGACACAAAGATTCAAACAGAGCCCAATCAGCCTTATGTAACTTCCACCTCTGGGGTCTTTCGACCGGAGAGGGACCATTATTATCAATCAAGATAGGAAAGTGGTCACTACCACATAGATCTTCATTTACTCTCCATGAAAAATCCTGAAACAGGACCGGAGAGCAAATGGTTAGATCCAGGGAAGAAAAAGAAGCTGTGGCAGGATGTAGATAAGTAGGCGAGTCATCATTTAATAAACACAAATTATTAATGTTAATGAAGTCCGCTATTTGTTTACCTCTGTTGTTATCATCTGGACTACCCCAGAGTGAATGATGACCATTGAAATCTCCCGTAATAATAAACGGGAGAGGAAGTTGTGCAACAAGGTCATCAAGATCTCTGGGATTAAGATGTAAACTTGGTGGAAGATATACAGAGCAGAGTGTTATAGGAATATGCAAAGTCACCCTAACTGCAACTGCCTGTAAGGGCGAGTTGAGAATGACCTTACTTTGAGGGGTATCCCCATTAAGAATAATAGACACACCCCCATGAGCTCTACCATCACCAATTGCATGATGATGATAACCAACAAAATGTCTAAAAGACAAAGTGTCAGAATTCCGCATAAAAGTTTCCTGTAAACAAATAGCTAAAGGATTATATTTTTGAATTAAAAGTTGGACTTCATTAAAATTTGGTTTTAAACCACGACAGTTCCATTGAATAATGGAATTTAACATTGTCAGGGATAATTTATTTTTGGCGGTTTACCGCCGACGGGGTCATTATTGGCCCCCTCTACGGTAATACCGTCCATCAGATCAACCCCATATTTCGTGAAATGGACAATAGGGTCTTGTGAACCCTTTTTACCCTTCTCACGCAACTTTGCTAATTTCCTTTGTCTTGATGATAGATAAACTTTTTCCTGTGAGGGTGGGATAACCGATGACTGCGATCCTGACCCAGTCGACCTGGGATCAGGCGTTGCAGCTTTCGGTTTATCCAATGGATGTGATTCCTTGCCATTCTGGGAGGAAGTATTGGGAATGGTCCCAATATCTTCAGTTAGGGGCAAGGAAGATGAACCCTCATCAGGCAAAGACAAAGTTGTTTGAATCGAGCTCTCTCGTAACTGAGAAGAGCTCGAGACCCCTTTTATTTGATCTGATGTAGGCAAAGTCCTCATTTTTTGTTTATTTGGCCAGGTTATGTCTGTCTGAACAGATATTGATTTAGTAGAAACTTTAACTACACTCGAAAAAGATTTCCCTTGTTGTGCAATGGGAATGAGTGAAGTTAGTTCTACATGCTTCTTGGCATCAAAATATGGAATCTTCCGTTCAGACATTACCTGTTGAATTCTTTTCTCTTTCTGCCATATTGGACATTCGCGAGAGTAAGCAAAGTGCTTACCCTTGCAATTAACGCAGCAAAACTCAGCCTGGCAGGCAACGCTCTCGTGGCCATCATGACCACAACGAGCACAGGTATCTTTGCCTCTGCAGACGGTCTTGCTGTGTCCAAATTTCTGACATTTATAGCAGCGAAGAGGGTTGGAAATATAAGAATCAACAGGTATATTTAAATAACCTGCCTTGATTGATTTCGGTATGTCGGGACGATTAAAAGTGAGGATATAGGTGCTTGTGGGAATCACCTTATCTCCTCGGCGTACACTAATACGTTTAACTTGTTGGACGCCTTGAGAAGAAAGGTATTCCACCATTTCTTCCTCACTGCTGCCTTCAAGATCCCGACAGCGAATTACACCTCTACTAGAATTTAATGATCTGTGTGGAGACACCTTGATAGGAATGTCTGCCAAAGTTGTTGATTTGAGAAGCATGGTAGCATGCTGCTCCTTGACACATTCTATCAAGAGTGTTCCATTTCTCAATTTTTTAATGGCTTTGGGTTCACCGGCCAAGCCGGCAATGCCCTTACCAATCAAAAAAGGTGAGACTTTAGATAAGTCAGTAGAGGGGCTCTCAATCAAGAGAAACCTCGGCCATGACTTTGCCATTTTTTTTTGAAATATATTGGAAACGTCCTCTGAATTAAGACGTTTCTGTTTTTGTCGTTCATTTGGTATGGGGGGGATTAGGGAATCCATGAACGTAATTTTTTTTAAATTCACCCCTCGTCGTCCCCCAGGTTACTTCCCTGCCTACTAAGGGGAGGACTAGCACGGATAACCAGCGCATGGCCTCAGGGCTCGACGGGGGGTATACTCAAGCCAGAAAGTAAAAATACTACTCCAACCTGATTGACCCAAGCCGCCGCTCTGCAGAATGTACTAAGGACACAAAGGTAGGTAATATGCTGAGTGAATAAACAACAAAGCATGAACTTGGAAAAGGGTACACTCTACAGAGCTAAAACGACCAAAGCCGATTGATCAGAGTGGGCCACTCTGACCTCCCGTCTAGGTGAACCATGGGCCAAAGTAATGTGTTGCAGAGAAAGGGCTCGCAAGCCAAATCCCCACTCAATTACCAGGATTCCACTCTCCACCGACACGGGTCGCAACGCACGGCAAACACGTTGCCCCATGACAGGGATCCTTTTAGTCGCCTCTTACGACACGCAGGACATACGAAGGGTATATTCTTATCACCCCCTACACCCCAGGGGGGGGGGGGGGGCGTGCTCAGTGAAGATCCTTTCAAAAAACCATATCTAAATGTGAACGACATTCTATGGACAAAAATAGAAAACATTATTTCGTCAAGAAGATGTGTTGTCCAAAACAATAAAATAATGTTCAAGCAAGAGCAGGAAAGACATTTTAAAAACGTTTTACAAAAGTACAAAAAAGATTTGGCAATAGAATGAAATGAAATAAATTAGGTAAAAGTACGGGAACCACACCAAATTAAATGTGTGTAAGATGGGTCATGTGTCAGACAATTACACTGTAGAACAATGGTGTTTAAGACAGCAAATTAGACGAATAAAACAAAATGTTGCCCATGAACACAACTGATAACTTTGCGGCAAACCAATGGTGGAGTTAAAAAAAACAAATTCGATGGTCCTTTCTGAATAATTCATTCATTGTCAATTATTATACTTAAATCCAGATATCCTGTGCAATGTGATGTACACTGTGGTGATGTACGATGTGGTGATGTATAATGTGATGTGAATTGTCTGCTATATACCAATAGAGAGACAAAAACTAGCTGATTTGAAAAAATATTTGATCTAGTGTCATTTTTTGACCATAAACTTATTTTAGTCAATTATATACTCGCAGTGATTTCCAGGACGTTCAATCCCAACATTACTGTATTCTCAAAATTGTAGATTTTATTGTTTTATTGTACTCACAAAATTGTAGATTTTATTGTTTTATTGTATTCATTCATGTAAGATATATTTATTATAATTTTATAATGAAATGTATAAACCACCGACTTCGAGTTTTGACTAACATATGCTACTGAATTTGTGTATGGAAAATGCTATGGCTGATATACGTATACAGTACCGGATCTAGGTTGGGGCAAAGTGGGACAAATGTCCTAGGTCCCCCCACACGTAATTCTGGGTTACCTAAATAATTTCAGTACCATCCGCCGTCCTTACAAACAATTTGAACAAACAACAATTGGGCCACCGCACAGTTGGTCTCTCCAGTCCGCCCACCACCCAACAATGTTAATCCGGCACTGTATGTATAGGTCACAAGCACTATCATAATACAAATATATGACGAGAAGCTAATATAAATACGGAATACACGCCTATGTTACTCCAGGGTCCGAACTACACATGTGCCAAATTTCAGCCTCGGGACAACCCTCAAACTACAGTTACATATTAGTACAGATACATGTATCTTAAATACCCTATAAAATTTACCATAGCAGACGCAATCGAATTGTTTACTGTTTTCGTCACGAATCAGGCACACCTACAAATCCGAAAATCTTTCTGTATAAAATAAAATCAACATTCCATTCCATAAATATTCCAGTCATCTATTTTTGAATTTGTTTTTTAAAAAATAATCAAAGTGCAAGGTCTGTGTCCGCCATATGTAATAATTTCACGCCATTTTTTGCCGGGGAATCGCATATTATACACGATAGAACTCCAGTACAGTAAATCCTAATAATAAACCTTATTATGTCCGAATAGATAATCTAGTTTGTAAATTTTTGAATTTGGGAAATATTAATTCTCTTCTCATAAATACAGTTTGCCGTATTGAGATGGAATTAAGACGATGCGCCAAAATATAAATATGGCCTACATGTAACTTAATACCTATAAACGTTGACCGTAATCGAATTGTTTACTGTCAGTCATCGTTATATAGGATTCAAATCACAAACCCACAAAAGCTAAAAAGGGGGGGGGGGAATGGTTAGCATGTGAGCGCTGTATCATGAGTCAACTGGCGTGGTTTCGATTCCCCTGTTGTACGTGGCAAGGAGTAGGGTTTGTATATAAAATATTCACTTACCATTCAATAAATATTCCAGTCATCTAGTTTTGGATTTGGGGAAATTCATTCTCTTTGTCGTATTATTTATCAATCAAAATAATCAAAGAACGCTTTTATCCGCCATATGTAATAATATCATGTGACATTGTTATGTTTTGTTTCGCTTGGGAAGCGTTTATTATACACGATAGAACTCCAGTAAAATAAATTCTAACTATGAACAATATCATGTCCTAAATAAATGATCTAATTTGTAGATCTGCAATTTGTCACGTGATGGTCCGAACATAATTTACATGTCTCAATTTGTTGATAGCAAAGACCGCTAATAATTATATTGGACCAAAAAACCACGTTTAGTAAACGAGGCAATTTACCCAGCCTCGTTCTGAACAAAATACCTCGTTCCAAAAACGGGGCAATTTAAAATACCTCGTTTTTGAACCCCAGACAAACGAGGTATTTTTTTTACCTCGTTAAACCGAGGCAAATTCGAGGCAAAAATTTTACCTCGATTTCGCCTCGTTTGGACAGAAATGCCGAACGAGGCATTCTGTGGTTTATAGTGTGTTCTTGTCAGGCCATCCATCCTTCATCACTAACAAGGGGAAACCACACCATAAAATCTAGATGAACTTTGTCACCCAATGCAGGGATCAAACACTTAACCTCAAGGCTACCGAGCCAGCATCTTACCCACTTAGCAACATGATCCCCAGTCGAATTTGAAGCCTACGGAAATGAACCTTTATAACCCAAAGATCTTAATTCATTTCGATATTTGCACATAGGAAAAATCACTTTTGGTATTGCTTGTTCTCTATCCATCTCTCGAAAATGTGGGCGTATCCTGCCTGGCAGTGCCAGCCTATCTGTATATATTGGATTGTACGTATAGGGGTCTCCTTAACACTTGAAACTTACAGAAGATAATATGAAATCGCCCTTGTCTTGGCAGCATCCTCACCCCCACATGTCACATAATGGCTTTACAGTGACGCAGTGAAACAATTGGAGCAGGAGGTTGATTAGATGTCATTTTGAGGCTTGCATATGGATCAATTGTCTACATTTCACTTTCGCAATGGCATAGGGGTTTTAGCGGTAGAAAGAAACCAGGGGATCCGACGACAACCCACGAGGTAGGACAGGCGAACCGGACAAAACGGATCGGACAAAAGTTACTAAAACAAGAGTCCTCTCCGATACAATATAATTGCTGTAGGTGTTCAGTGAATCAATGAAATGAAATGTTTTATGGCACCGTCAGCTCCAACCGGGCTATATTGCGCCAAACAAAATGATGATTCTTTTGAGACAAGCTAAATCATATCACAAACTTGTATATGCATAAATAAAAACAATATCACAGTTTATCAAATTTTAAAATAAAAAACAATCTTTTATGCATATAAACAATAAAAGTTAAATATTACATATATATATATATTATAAACAAATTAAAATTTATAATAAACACCTGTCTCTTTTAAAAAGTTTAGTATTTCGCAATATAGCCCAGCCTGGGCAAACAAGTGATGTAGTGACTGGCAACGGTAATATCGCGATCTTGTATTCTTGAGATGGTTGCACTCAATCAGAATGGTCAGTGAAGCAAAGTCAATACATAATATATATATCAGATACTAATAAACAATAAATTAACAAAACAAACATATTTACATAAGTTCAGTGTACTTAAAATATGGACCAGGGAGAACACCTCGTATAACATACCTTACATCAGCGAAATATACGAAAGCGTGTAAGGTTTTTTTGGTAAGGGGGGTTGAGATGGCCTAGTGGTCTAGAGTGCCGTCCTTCGACCTCTAGCTGGCCGGTCACCTCTGGCTTGTGGCTGTGGTTTAGAGTCCTGGTGTGAGCGTATGTGGCATGGAGATAGGGGCGCCTTCTCAACCTCGTGGGTTTCCTCCGGGCACTCCGGTTTCCTCCCACTGCTAAAGACCCTTACGCACAAGCGAATTATTGAAATAAAACTAAAACCATGTTAGTCCCGAAATGACCTAGTTTGTGTTGAGTGGACGTTAAACCCCATATCTCACTCTTTATTTGGTGAGGTTCACGCCAGTTGACTCAACGACATACCTTATGAATTCATGCGCACTTTTAAATTACTACACATCCCCTCCAAAGTAGGGAGCAAACAAGTGTGGATTTGAGACTGTTGAAAGGTCGATTGGCAGTCCAGAAAGAGTGGGTGTTGAAAGGTCGATTGGCAGTCCAGAAAGAGTGGGAGAGCAAACATATTGGACATATTAGTCACATTAAAGCCGTTTTGCTGTCAAAGTTCAATCTAGCTATCCATAGCAGCCACCTTTAGTTGTCTTGGAAGCGAAATGAAATGGGGTTTAACTAGTTCCTTTTGGAACTGTCTTTTAGCGAACGATATATTCGCTACACAGTTCCTATCCGGCCTTATATAACTGCAGTATGAAAATACCGTTCTTCCCCACCTCTGTTTTAAGGCTATTTTGGAATCCTTACCTACTATTTTTCACCTTGATTCTACTTTATTCGCCAAAGGAATCATTTCTTGCCACGACTGACACACATTTAAAGCCCCAATAACACTCTTGTTGTAATTGAATAATATGTCCCAATGTTTATTCTGGTCAACAAATTGTATTATTTTACAATATTCAAATAAATTGATGATACAAATTTCATCGTAACACACCTAATTTAAAAAAATTGGAAAAATTCAACTACATGATTTGAAAAGGTTAATGTAAACCTTTTCAAATGTGACTTGGAATTTAAAATATTTTCGAACCCTCTGGACAAGTAAAATATGATGTAATGGATAATTTACACAACAGGTAGGACACATAAACATCTGGTACTTAGAATAAGACTATTAGTTATTTCAATCAATCGTTTACAGTCCACGAAGACGGGAAAATTTAACTGCTGCAAACGCGTCTTACTGCTATCCCAGCCCGTGAATTCATCAACTTCAATTTGGTCTAGTGCAGCCTACCTGCTGAACCGAATTCCAAACAATCAATTAATCGTCGCGGGCTAAGGGGTCATCACACACACACACCCCACCCGGAGAAAAAATTGAAAATTTAACCGCCGCAAATGTGTTTTCTGCTATCCTAGCCCGTGTATGCAACTCCAAAAGTATCCTATGCTTTTGTAACCGAAATCCCACGCATCCAATCAGACTGTTGCAGCTGCATTCACAAATACTAATCGATGCCCGATTTTAATCCATAGTCAACTCAGTACAAATTCGTGGTATTCAATTAAAAGAAAAGTAAAATTAGTGTTTTAATAGGGCTCAATGACAGTTAGGGAAGCAAAAGTAGAAATGCTCGAAAAAATTTCAGGTTTACAGACAGCGGCGCCAGTTTTCTTCGAGAGGCGAAGAAGCAGAGCAGACCTCGTATAGATCCCCCAAGAAAATTTTGGAATATTTGACGGCCGCTAACACGGTTTCCTGCTATTCCAGTCCGTAATTAGTATTTTATTAGATTTAGGGCACTTCATTTTGTCAAGTAGATCAAATAATTTTTTTTTCTCTCTCTTTACCCGTCTGCCCGAAAAGTCAGCTTGCCCGAAAGTTGACTCAATGACAGGCTATATGATACAGCACCAATGTGCTTTTTTTTAATTTAAATTTAGATACATACATTCAAATACAATAATTTATTTTATGATCAGTAGTGGAATACCGCGTTTTATCAGTGAAACAAAAAGGTTATTCCACTCGCCAGCAGTAGTCCGTGTTGTTTTACCTACAATGATTGTAAAATCATAAAAAGCAAGAAAACGTTTATATTTTCACTCATGCTACGCATTCGTGAAAATATAAGTTTTCTTGCTTGTCGATGAAATAAAATATGTTATTCACTCTAAAACGACAAATATCCTCTATATATGCCATACAGTATAAAAATAAAACATTAAAAGACAAGTATATCACAGACTGAAAATAAACTCAGTAACTATAAAAGTAGATAAAAAATGAATACATCACAATATTTTAACATCCAACACCCCCTTGAACTTATACAGGTCAGTTGTCTAATACAGAGGGGCTAACGATGGGTAAGACGCTGGCTCGCTAGTCTGGAGGTTGGGTGTTTGATCCAGCTGCATTGGCCGAGACAGTTCATCCAGATTTTCCGTCATGGTTCCCCCTTGTCAGTGATGCAGGACGGAGGGCCTGGCACATGTCTAGTCGTTCGGATGGGACGAAAAACCGAGGCTAAGTGTACACTTTGCCTGTACGTAATAGATCAGTTGGCAGTTGGAATTCGATATAAGAGTAGGCCGTAGGGCAAACTTTCCCTTATTGCCCACTGTACGGGGTATGCCCGTCACCATTAGTCCAGTTTTGAGCAGTAGGACGTTAGACTCCATTTCATTTCATTTCATATACAAAGGTATAAGAAGGCTTTTACAATACCTCTGTGGAGTAAATGGCATATATAACCCCCTCATAAACGTCTTCCGAGTTCTTGTCTGATTCTCAGAAAATTATCATTTTCCAAAGGGGAAAATGACCCCTCTCTTCCACAAAAAAGGTCCACTAAGGGGACATTAATTAAAATCTCTTAAAAATGCCCCGAGCCACCGTAACCATAAACTGAAAGTACTTAGTCGTGTATTACTTAAGATATATTAAAGTTTTTACCGCCTGTAACAGATAGTAAACGCAGGTCAAGGTTTCGATAGTTATTTGTTATTACTATGATCTATTTATCTGCACTGTAAAAATTATATGTATAAAAACATGAAATTACTGTAAAATTTTACAAACTGTCCTGTTAGAAAACTATCAGATGTAAAATTACGTAAAAACTGTGTTTATAAACATTTATGTAAAAATTTAACTTTTAACATCCGAGATTGTGTATTTTAACAACATATTAAAGTTAAATAACCAAATAGGTATGTAATCTAACAGATTGGGCATTTTAACAGAATATTCAAGTTAATTTACAAATGGATACACAATCTAGCAATTACTCTGTCGATTGTTTGAGCAATTTCGACGTAATTTTTTTTTAAATAAATATTTTAATTTGTCACTTTGTTTGTCCTATATTTATATATTCGCGGCGAACTCGGCTTCTTCCCGAACGTCTCTCAATGTTTGCAGTGTCCCGGTCGCTCTAGACCATTCCTATTAACAAGTGTCATTTTTTTTTTTTTAATAGTTATTTGTAATTCCATGCTTGATCAGCTGCTTACTTTGAAAGTATCATTACTATCCTACTAAGACATGAAAATTCATTTTTTCAATTTTATTATCAAAATCTGTAGTTCATTTTTTCAATTTTATTATCAAAATCTGTAGTTCATTTTATATTCTTTACATCAGAAAGGCTGGGGGTGTCTCAGTCCAAGGTGTATGACATGTTTGACACTAGTCTAAAATATTTGTCATAACCCATGGCTGTGATTTTAGTTGCATATCTGTAATATTACAGAATAACTGGTATATTAACGGCAATATTCTGTTAATTCACATAGTTATACTCATGGATAGGGTTAACGCATGCGCGTCGCAGATTTAACTAATGTCGGTGAATGTTTGAATGTGCATTGACGATGCAGGATAAGAACAGTGGAAATCCAACAATAAGATGTGAAGGTAAGTCTTCCTAATAATAATGTATGTGCGAAGGCAAATCTACAGCATAAGAAGATATATAATAGGGCCTACACATAGTGGCCATGATGTATGTTTTATTATGAATTTGAACTTGGCCATGTAAACAATATTAAAGTGTAAGAAACGCGATGGTTCAGAGAATATGATGCTGGATTATTAACCATTAGCAAAGAAAGCTTGTTTTGAAACTTCGCCTTCGTGTCAATGGTGCAAGTTCTAATTTGTTCAGCTGGCACTAACAACTGGGGCAATGTGTGTTATTGGCCGTACATGTTAAAGGGACAATCCCGATAAGAACAGAGTCTCAAAAATTGAAGTCCGAGTATTTATGAAATTTATGGACCAAAATATAGTGGCATGGCGTATTTACCTTGTCTCAAAATTTCAGCTCAAAATATTGAGTCGTTTGGACGTGAACGTCGGCTGCCCTTTTGATTTCATTCCTGTATGTCATTGTGCTTTATCATTTCGTTTCAGGTTCAAGGTAACAAAATTTGTAAGGAGTGGAAGAGACGGCAGAAAGTAGTAAACCTGGTCTTCAGAACACAAAATTTGAAGCCATTCACGACCCCTTACTCTTAATTTCTGTTAATTTTTAATATTTTTGTACGTTCAGGACACAAAAATTAGATTTACAGAAAATCAATTATTTTTTACAATGATTTTGTTTTATATTTAACCAAAATAATTATGTTAAAAAACAGAAAATCTTCTGGCAGAAGCTCTATTTTAACATGGAATAATTCTGTTAGAAACCAGAAAAAATTCTGGCAGATGGTTTACCAGATTGTTTCTCTGTCAAAGAATAAACGGATTTAAAATAAAAGAGAAAATTCTGGTTAACCAACTGCCAGAACTTTTTCTGGTTTCTAACAGAATTGTTTCTCACGGTGCAGTTAAATTACCAACAACCTGTTTAAATGCAGGTCTACTTTATGCAACGTATGTTAAATTACAGCGTATATGTTATTTAACCTGCAACTGTAAGGGAAGCATAACATACAACGGTTAAATCACCAACTTCAAGTTTAAATACAAATCTATTGTTATTTAACATTGTGATATGTTACATCATTTTACACAGGGTATGTAAAATTACAGGCATTATGTTTTTTAACCTACAATTGTAAGAAACGCTTAACATTGCGTATGTAAAAATACTTACTAATGTAAAATTACGAGAAATAATGGCAACTTTTCTGCCATGATTTTCCTGTTAAAAAACTTAAAAACTTTTTACAGTGTGTACATAACATTTAAATTATTATAAATTATTTCTTACCGATTCGCACAGTCCATACCAATAAAGTGATGACCACTAATATAATTAACATCTTCAAACCCGATCAGTTAATTAGTTTTAACTGTCAAAATGATAAATCACGAAAATATAAATTCTACGATATTTGTCAGGGTTCATTGGTACAAAGATTCCATTGGTTAATTCTAGCAACGTGACTTTGATCAATGGTAAATCTGATCAGTTACACAATATCAGGACACAGTGAGTGTTCCCATTGCATAATAGAGATTCCATTGGACGAATTACATGTCAATTATCAAGGATACGTTTTGTATTATAGCCACTTATACCTACTTCATACATACATGTCTTTATTTCCGCGTATGGTTCTTTCAATCCATGTTAATAATATAGTACTCGTTACATTAAAGTAACACTTTATCATGCAGGGGGGGTGTGATGGCATGGAAATAGGGGCGCCTTCTCAACCTCGTGGGTTTCCTCCGGGCACTCCTGTTTCCTCCCACTGCTAAAGACCCCTACGCGCAAGCGAATTATTGAAATAAAATGAAACCATATGTTAGTCCCAAAATGACCTAGTTTGTGTCGAGTGGACGTTAAACCCCATTTCTCTATCTCTTTATCATGCAAATAAATTCCGTGTGAGTCCATCCATTAATATATTGTACAAGTGCGTTTCTTGTGTATTTTCTGGAATCTTCGTTGTTGAATCAATGACGACAAGAATCTGGTTGGTTGTGAATAATTCTATATTCTTTGGTAAACAATAATCAACAGCAAACAATTAATATAACAAATATTGGTTCTATGCGTGATCTCCCAAGACACGTGTACATGTGTAGCAAGGTCTCTCTATAATTCAGCCATTTGGGTCTATATATATCCATGCATCGCCTAGGGCATTCATCCGAAAAAGCTATCGTCTATACAAACAATATACCGTGGCAACTAAAACGCTTTAGCCCGTAGACATTAATTGTAATTTATAAGATAGATTTAAAGTGTAAAACAAGGAATACTGGAGACATGTGATTGATGAGATATACTATTCAAAAAAAGTAGGGGATATTTGATTTTTAAGTGTTATTAAAGTCACCTAATGAAACTGACGAAGAAACAAACGACAAAATGAAATGAAGTTCACATTCATCGATTTATTCCAAATGATCGTTAGACTAAGTAAGGCACAGACTGACCATTATAAGGGTAAAATGATACCCGGGGTCAAACAGCAAAGTTACCACAGTATCACAACAAAGTCAGTAACGGGTAAATCCTCCTCTGTTTGCCAAACAAGCATTGATCCGACGTGGCATACTCCTAATGAGACGTCTAAGGTCATTTTGGTCCAGATTGTCCCATTGCTGTTGCAACGCAGCAGCAAGTTCTTGGACATTGGCAGGACGTTGTTGACGTTGACGTAACCTCTGTCCAAGCATGTCCCAGACATGCTCGATGGGGGAGAGGTCGGGACTCAGTGCTGGCCAAGGTAATATGGTGATGTTCTGTTGTTGGAGGTAACCTGTAACAATCCTGGCCCTGTGACATCTTGGGTTGTCATCCTGGAAGATGAAACGGCGGCCATGACGTCGTGCGAACGGCACAACATGGACTACCAAGATGTTGTCCCGGTAGTACTGGCCTGTACCACGCCCTGCAACAACATGTAAAGCCGTTCTTCCAGCAACAGTGATGCCTCCCCACACCATAACAGAACCACCCTCAAATCGATCATGTCTGATGACGTTAACGTCTTGGAAGCGCTCGTTTCGACGACGCCACACCCTCCTACGTCTGTCCAAAAAATCAACAGTGAACCTTGACTCATCTGAAAACATCACATTGCTCCAGCGTCGATTATCCCAGTGTTGACGATCCCTACACCAACGACGTCTTGTCTGAATGTGATGATCTCTCAAACAAGGGATCACGCGAGGACGTCGGGCGCGAAGGTGACCCCTATGCAGTCGATTACGAATCGTCTGGCCACTCACTCTCACACCAGTGTCTGTTTGAAGACGAGCGCTGATCTGATTTGCTGTGATGACACGATTTCTCAAGGCCAAGGTACGGATAAATCGATCCTGGGCTTGAGTTGTCGCCCTTGGTCGACCTGAGCGTGGTCTGTCCTGTACAGATTGTGTATCACGGTATCTGGACCATAGCCTGCTTATGACAGACTGAGAAACATTCATCGTCCGCGCCACAACCGCCTGTGTTGTGCCGATCTGTAACATGCCAAGGGCACGTAACCTTTCATTTTGGGTAAGCCAACGCATATCAAAATGTGTTTTCTGGTCACTAAAACAATTAAACTGATGTTTCCACCCTGGAATTCAATGCCACAATGACTGTAACATTCAAAGTCAGAGTCGTGCAAATCTTGGGTTGGACCCCCATGATTATCCAAAGCATCACCTGCATTCCATGCGGTAGCTATTGGTGCGTTTGGGCGTCACATGTAACTGGAAATGTTTCTTCTGTTAGGTTCTATAGTGACTTTTTTCGTAGTCATTTGCATATTTTAGTATTATGCCCCCAAAATCAAATATCCCCTACTTTTTTTGAATAGTATATATAAGATAATAAAAATTGTTATAAATGGGGGTAATTAAGGTGGATCAAGATCCATTAAAATATGGTCTTCAAAATTAAGCAATACTCTGTGGATTAGCACGACGTATTGAACATTTGCTATTGGGCCGTAATTCACCCTACTACAATATCCCGCTGCGTTAACCTGGAGATCCCGTGTTCCATCCTGCTGGTTTTGGCTGACAAGGTCTATCGAGAGTTTCCGGTGCGGTTGCCGTTTGTCAGTTGTTCAGGTAGAAAACCCATGACAATTGGAACGGCCCGTCATATCAAATAAATATAGTTGAACGCCCAACCTTTCTACACCACATGGGCTAGGTCATGTTGTGTGCCTTGACGGATTCATTTGAATGTAAATAACGGTGCAGAATAAATGAAGTGGAAGTGTGTGAGGGTGGGGAGTATTTTATTGTATGCTAAATTACATTATGTTTATGACAGTCCTAACTATGATTGTTCACAAACGGTAGAAGATACCAAGTATGTAAGCATAAAAACTCACACGGGGAGCAGCATACAATTACAAAATGAAAGAAAATCACATTAGAAAATAAACAGATAAACGTTGCCTTGTTCACTACTGATTCAAAGGCGATGTGTAAAGATGTCTAAATCGAGCATAATACCTAATTCAATCTTACGATGTACTTATGAAAGTACGCCTATAACAAATAGAAAGAAAGTAAACATGAATAGAATATACGAATACATTCAAATATATTTAGTGATATCCAAGTTTTTCCAACAAAGGGGAGAGGGAGAGAGAAATGGGGTTTAACGTCCACTCGACTCAAACTAGGTCATTTCGGGACTAAAATATGGTTTAATTTTATTTCAATAATTCGCTTGCGCGTAGGGGTCTTTAGTAGTGGGAGGAAACCGGAGTACCCGGAGAAAACCCACGAGGTTGGACAGGCGACCCTAATCCTTGCCACGTTTCCAACAAAGAGATGTAAGAAGAGAAATGCAAAATAAACACAGCACGTTTATTATATAAGTGAGAGGGGGATAAGATATAAGAGAGAGGGAATATAACGTCCACTATACGTAAACTAGGTCATTTCGGGACTAATATATTGTTCAATTTTATTTCAATAATTCGCTTGTGCCTAGGGATCTTTAGCAGTGTGAGGAAACCGGAGTACCCGTAGAATACCCATGAGATTGGACAGGCGACCCTACTCCTTATCGTGTAGAACCGTGGAATCGAAACCACGCCAGCTGATTCAAAGACAAACGTTATGACACAACGCGAACGCGCTAACCACTCGGTCACCCCCCACCCTCTTCCAGCTGCTTTAAATAATAAATTGAATACATGATTGATATAGAGATCGCCATTTCGTGCATATCGACCATCAAGTACTTGGAGTACAAGGAAGTGTTCGATATAATATAGTTAATTATGATATAGTTTTCTTCCTCTTTATAATTGCGTACATTTAAATATAATGTAAACGTCCTGGTTTCAATGAGTCATTCTCGCAGACCAGGTTTCTGGAATATATCGGGATAATTGCAATGATTAGCTACGTGAACTTCTCAGGCATACACACTCCAGTGGACGACACCATGTCGTATATTGTTAGCTGTGTGAACCAACCTCGCCAACATACACATCCCAATGGACGATATCATATCGTATAGTGTTGGATATGTGGTGAATCTCAAAGTGTATCGTGTCGTGTTTGATATATGTCGATAAAAAGAAGGATATGGGGTTTAACGTCCACTCGACACCAACTAGGTCATTTCGGGACTAACACATGGTTTAATTTTGTTTCAATACTTCGCTTGCGCGTAGTGGTCTTTAGCAGTGGTAGGAAACTGGAAGACCCGGAGAAAACCAACGAGGTTGGACAGGCGACCCTACTCCTTGCCATGTACAACCGGGGATTCGAAACCACGCAAGTCGACTCAATAGCACGCTAACCATTGCGCGTAGGGGTCTTTAGCAGTGGAAGGAAACCGGAGTGCCCGGAGGGAACCCACGAGGTTGAGAAGGCGCCCCTATCACCGTGCCACATACGCTCACACCAGGGATCGATACCACATCCGCAAGCAAGAGGTGACCGGCCACCTAGAGGTCGAAGCACGACACACTAGGCCATCCCAACCCCCCTGTCTACGCGGCCTCGTCATAGCCAGAGACTGGCCTAATCGACAGTCCAGCCCTGTCCGATACCGTACTATGTGACACGCCTGGCCCAACATAGGCACGGGCCTGAATGGCCCAGGGCTCCGCGGTTCATAGAAAAAATAAGAAAAATTAACAACTCAATCTCGAGATATCACTTGTTTTAACAGTTCCCCCGTTATATATATATTAATTCCGCGCATTGTATACCATTTGGAACTGAATAGCTTTCGTATGTGATCAGATATTATGTAATTATTCTTGTATTATAAACTGTGTAATCGTGTGTTACGCATGCGTGCCATTCAAAAGGTTTTGAAATAATCTTGCGTTAGGGGCCCCGCGATCCTAGTCCGGCCCAGGGCCCCGCTCCGGTTAAGCTGGGCTTTGGTGACACGACAGCACCCCGTCAAATCTACGAAGCACTTGTCCTTTGTTAATATAAATAAAATAAAACCAAGTACGAAAAATCCAAACCATTAGAGAAAATTCGAAGTCCTCAAAAACGTTATAGGTAAAATAGTGTAATCAGCAAATGGACTGTTCACCGTGTACAAAATACACGACAAACAGTGGTAAAAGGTGTCCGGAAGAGTAAGCCTACCCTGCATCCAAACTATTAGTCGGAATCTCGGTAACGATGTAATAGACATCAGGGAGATGGTAAATAGGATACGCGTTAATTAAATATATCTAGAAAAATAGCTGAGAGAGACATGTTATACCAATCAAGTCAATATGACGGCCAACTTTTAAGGGGAGAGAATCTGACCAAGGGAGAGAACAATTAGGGCAACGCCGCTAATATCTTAACCAGACATGCTACAGGCAGCGAAAACTCTGACTACGGCTGACAATTGAATGCAGGTCAATCCCTGTAATCGGGGTAACATTTTAATGAGATAAATCTCTTTAGCCAGACTGGAATTCTTTGCGTGCGAAGCACGCAGCTGTTTGATTAATAAAATGTCTGTCGCGACCTCCCACTACAACCTGTCAGATTGGCATGCAGTGGAGACATCGAAAGTATAAAAAATGAATCGAAATATATATATATATATATATATATATAGAGAGAGAGAGAGAAAGAAATGGGGTTTAACGTCCACTCGACACAAACTAGTCATTTTGGGACTTACATATGGTTTAATTTTATTTCAATCATTCGCTTGTGCGTAGGGATCTTTAGCAGTGGGAGGAAACCAGAGTGCCCGGAGGAAACCCACGAGGTTGAGAAGGCGCCCCTATCTCCATGCCACATACGCTCACAAATGGGCTCGAAACCACAGCCGCAAGCCAGAGGTGATCGGCCAGCTAGAGGTCGAAGCGCGGCACTCTAGGCCATCTCAACCCCCCGAATCGAAATACAAATCTGTATTTTCATCAGATTGCGTGCAAAAGCGGAAACCTTGACATTGAACGAAACTTAAAACTTTACAACTCGATTATCACAGACAGGGGGGGTTGGGATGGCCTAGTGGTCTAGAGTGCCGCGCTTCGACCTCTAGCTGGCAGGTCACCTCTGGCTTGTGGCTGTGGTTTAAATTCCTGGTGTGAGCGTATGTGGCATTGGAGATAGGGGCGCCTTCTCAACCTCGTGGGTTTCCTCCGGGCACTCCGGTTTCCTCCCACTGCTAAAGACCCCTACGCGCAAGCGGATTATTGAAATAAAATTAAACCATACGTTAGTCCCGAAATGACCTAGTTGTGTCGAGTGGACATTAAACCCCATTTCTCTCTCTATCACAGACAGTGACTTTAGCTGGAAAGCGCGAGACCTTGTATTCGCGATGATAGTTTCTATCGAGGAGTCTGAAGGGTTCAGAGCTGGGTCAATAGCCAATCGAAATTAGTGACGAACAGTTCATTACGTGAGGGGCTTGATAAGATGTACGGAGTTAAAGCGGCGAGATCAACTCTTCAATTGAAGATGGTTTAACCCACGTTGATATCCTATGCAGAATGTTTTTTAAATTTCTAAATGATCATATCCGTATAAGTACAGAATATAGCCATTTAAAGGATCAACATTTACACAAATATTGTTAATTCTTGCCTCCCAAATTTCGTTGAGCTAAATGCTTTTCATCACAGACAGTTAGAACAAACGGTCATGCCTTTGCTCTAAAATTTGTATGAGGTAGACCACCAAAATTTTGAGATAAACAAACTTGAAGAAGCATACTAAAAACATATTTGCCGTACATATCACCGTAACCAACACGATAATTCTGTTATCCTTCATCCCCTGAAAATCGTAAATATTTACCAAAACCTGGCAGAAAATGCTAATTCAACCCCTCTAGACCAAACAATCAACTAAAATGAGCATGCAAAAGGGACGAAAAGGGACAGAGAAATGTGTGGTTGAGGTTTGCTTGCAAGGGATACAAAATCCCTCAACAGATGATCGGCGGCGTTAAGGAGAAATGGAATATAGTTAAGTTTTAATACCAAGTCAACACATAATACGCGGGTCAGTTTAAGACAAACACGTCATAAATTGCCATATTAAACTTACGCTGTCTGACTAGAATTAGCTCCGCTTGAGAACAGACACTAAGTTAGCTGACCGACATTTTTATTTCTAAATTGACGATTTTAGCCCAAAACACTAAGTACATTATTACGCGAATCTTGAGAAGTAATAAGACTGAAAAGGTTTGTCTGTCTGTGTATAACAGACATGAACCGGAGTACTATGCTACTTGTGTAGAGAAAAACGCCTGATATGTACAGCTGGCTGACAAGAAACAAACTGGAAGTGAGATCAGGTGACCATATCCGCCATATTTATTCCACCGAAATTTGAAACAAGTATGGCGGCTTGGGGCCGTAAACTTTTATTAAATCATTTCGGTATTTTTGTAACCGGAGTTCAGCTTTTAAGAAGTTGTGGTTTGACCTACTTTACCCTTAATCGGTACATGTGAACAAATACTTATAACAAGCCAATTAAAATATTCAATTAAAATATTCATTACAAGAACATTAGGGTGGATGGCCGAATGGTTAGCGTGCGCGCGCTGTATCATACGGCCTGCCATTGAGTCAACTAGCGTGGTTTCGAATCCCGGTTGTACGTGGCAAGGAGTAGGGTCGCCTGTCCAGCTTCGTGGGTTTTCTCTGGGTACTCCGGTTTCCCTCCACTGCTAAAGACCCCTACGCGCAAGCAAATTATTGAAATAAAATTAAACTATATATTAGTCCCAAAATGACCTAGTTTGTGTCGAGCGGACGTTAAACCCCATTTCCCTCTCTCACAAGAGCATCGGGCATATTTCGCTCCGTACATGTCGGCATTTTCTATACAAGCACGGATTAAGGCCTTCAGACATATTCGCCATTTTGTTACCTATTTAATAGCCATCTTGCCGTAGTTGTATGTAAAAACATGCACACTTTGATTTTCTATGATACCTTAATTGTGTGATTGTCTATTTTATTCACATTCAGTTAATAACAAATTGAAAATAATTTTAATAACGCGATCTTATTTTTTCAGAACACCGAACATAACAAAAAATACTTTTTTTAATGAGGCAACTTATTTAGTTTACAAAAAAACTAATCTTCCTTAAAGGGACAATAACACTCTTGCTGGCTTGGCAACTCTAGAAAATAAATAATAGTCTTATTCTAAGTACCAGATGTTTATGTGTCCTACCTGTTGTGTAAATTATCCATTACATCATATTTTACTTGTCCAGCGGGTTCGAAAATATTTTAAAATCCAAGTCACATTTGAAAAGGTTTACGTTAACCTTTTCAAATCATGTAGTTGAATTTTTCCAGTTTTTTAAATTAGGTGTGTTACGATGAAATTTGTATCATCAATTTATTTGAATATTGTAAAATAATACAATTTGTTGACCAGAATAAAGATTGGGACATATTATTCAATTACAACAAGAGTGTTATTGGGGCTTTAAGACCCTCCAAAGCTATTACACGAATCGATGAATGTTCTAAAGCCAGCGATTTGGTGAAGTCCGTGACTGTCCTAAACGCTATTAATTGGACTGCCAAAGCATGGCGTGAAACTACCGTTTCTACAATAAGGAAATGTTTCAATAGATGTGGGTTTTGTGTTGACGTAACTGATGACGAAGATGACAATGTGCCGCTAGCAAGACTGATTGAGACATTAATACCCGATACCAACGCTAGTGAAGACGAGTTTGTGAATTTTGACCGCGACATACCGACAGAATGCGACGATGAACTAGAAATAGAAAAAATTATTATCAATGAACGAGTAGAGAAGACAAGTGGACAATTGAGTGAAGACGAATACACATTAACGACAGACTTGACCTATTCAAAATGCCTACGCATGCTGGACGAAATTAAAAACTTTGCCCAGATTAGGGACGAAAAGATGGTCTCAACAATTAACATGCTAGAAGACGTTGTACAGGGCTCCGCGTTAAGAAATGTTACCGGTGATCTAAAACAACCCACCCTAAAGATTATATGCATTGATAAACATAGTGTACGCATGTATTATTACATGATTTTATGACTTTATTGTTAATTAATTATATGCATTGATAAACATAGTGTACGCATGCATTATTACATGATTTTATGAATATATTGTTATTGTTAATTAATGTAATAAAATTTTTAAAGTACAGAAAAGTTTATCATTTTTAAAGGGAACAGCATTCTGGTGATTCGAAGCTACAATATAATAATACTTCCGATTTTCGAAGTTACAGTATTTCCGGTTTAGGAGATTCCGACACGCGGTGTGATCCAATATATTGTAACGTCCCCTTACGATGTCGGATGTGACAAGAGTCCACTGTATACATGTAATATCGGGATAAATTCGAAATCATTTGAAATGTAATAGCATTTTAAAGTGAGAAGTTTGGTTTAGTAAGTCACTCCTAAACCACACAACATATACATTATACAAGTAGAATAGAGGAAGGACACTATAATTACACACAAAATAAGATAGAAAAATAAAAAGTATGTCCTCAGTTGAACATTATGGTTTCTTCAGTGATAAATGAGTTCAGTTTAATCTTAAAATTTTCAACACTTATGCACACTCGGCAAACCTCGGCAGATTCCGGAACCTACATCTAGCCTCGGCTGTATGACAGTATGTGATATGTACCTACGCCTATACAATTGCGATGCAGTGCCGGTTTACTTATTAGGAAAACTTGCCGCTTTGAAAAATAAGTTCTCACAATTGCGTCGTTCGAAGGGTGTGTAGAATTTCCAGTGCAAACTTGTCCTTGTCTAAAGAAAATCGAATAAACTTGAACGAAAAACAGCTTCCAGCTTTGAAAACTTTGTAACAAAACATTCTTCAAATGCGTCTTCATGGACAACGCCGTTGGTAATCCCGGGACTTGAAAGTAGTTCTAATGACGGACTTCGCCGAGGCTAGATTTAGGGTCCTGGAATCTGATGAGGTTTTCCGAGTGCACTTATGCACACATCTCTATATCAAAAGGCAGATTGTTACACAATAGACATGCAGAATAATAAAAAGTACGTTCATGGATTTCGTTTTGCTTTTTTGAAGAAAAAGAGATTTACTGGTCTGTGAACGTATCAGTTTTGGAAACAAAGATTTTTGAATAAAATAGTTTAGAGTAGAATATTAAATGTGATACTTTTGAATGATAAGACAATTGTATTATATGTATAAAGAAACCTATTTATTTATTTTTCCAAGAGGCATATCAAACATGACAATAGAGGTGATAATATGAAGTTACATGATAAGATGTGAAAGTTTTGATAAAGTAATGTCATGAATGACCAGCCTCTTGGGGATGACCCATAAAAACCTGCTAAGATTAAAACTATGCAACGGGAAGCCAACCGAGTTTCAATTGGTGCTTCAATACTTCTTGCTGCCCTCTTGTAATTTAAAAAGAACGTCAATCTACCTTTACCAGCATTCCCCCAAATAATAGAGAAATAGTCAAATATTACGAAACAAAATTCTTGTCTTGTAAGGTAAATGATCTTTTATCTTATCCAGTTTAAATTCCAAGTAATTTTGCGGTAGTTACACTCTCAATTTTCTCTCACCAGATTGCGATTTTCACATTACAAAATCAATTTTGAGATTATTGGCGATGGATAAAATCTGTGTGAACAATACCAGACACTGTCATCAGCAAACAGATCTATCTGACTTGATTCAATATTGAGTGGGAGATCATTTATAAAAATAAGCAATGGGAGAGGACCCAGGTTCGACCCCTGTGGAACCCCATATTTGACTGTAGTAATTGTGTTGGTAATTGATCTTAAACAAGACTTTTTGATTTGCTTTTTTTTTTTATAAGCAGTATTTTATTCAGATTTGTATCTGAATAGGGATTGGGGAACAGGCATAGCCTATATTGATTTGCTTTCGTGAATCACGATATGATTCAACTAAAATTTGTGATTTTTTTATCGAATCGATAAAGATGTAGTTTTTCGATAATAAGCATGTGACCCATGAGATTAATTGCGATGCTAAAATCAAGATACACTATACCTATACAAATGAACACAGGACATCCCTCAACTGATCGAGAGACGTCTTAACGCAAAATTGGTGGGATTTCTATAGGCATTAAAATGAACGTTCGGAGATGATCAGTGTGACACAGTTTATATAGTTTGGTGGCGACTATCATGGACTTCACAATGGTGTCGTGTTTTTCATCTAGTGGGTGGTTGCAAAGGGTTACTTTACCCTACAAACCTAGGTATAGACACCAAACTTGTTCCCCTAACATGAATAGTAAGGGCGTTATGGTCAGTTATTTGGAATGGTGGCCATCTTGGACGCCATTTTGAATATCAGGTCATAGTGACGTCTTAGCGTAAAATTGATGAGATCTTTTAAATCTTTGGTATCGATTTCTTATGGGTAGACACCAAACTTGTAAGGTTTAGAAGTCAATATCCACATGTTATTTAGGAATTATTGCTCTCGAACGTGATTGGTCGAGGCAAAAATTCAAAATGGCGCCAAGTGGTAAAGATGGGCAACTCCATGGAGAGAGAGAGAGAAATGGGGTTTTACGTCCACTCGACACAAACTAGGTCATTTTGGGACTAACATATGGTTTCATTTTATTTCAATAATTCGCTTGCGCGTAGGGGTCTTTAGCAGTGGGAGGAAACCGGAGTGCCCGGAGGAAACCCACGAGGTTGAGAAGGCGCCCCTATCTCCATGTCACATACGCTCACACCAGGGCTAGAACCCACAGACGCAAGCCAGAGGTGACCGGCCAGCTAGAGGTCGAAGCGCGGCACTCTAGACCACTAGGCCATCCCAACCCCCCCCCCCCAACTCCATGGAAGGTTAGCACTGGACCAATAGATCATAAAAAAAACAAAAAATTTTTCTCCCCCCCCCCAAACACTTAATTCCCGGAAATTTCGTACTCCGACCAGGCTAACCACTCATCACATCAAGCTAATTACGTCATTCGGATCAGTGCAGTAGCAATAAAATTGAATTTAGGTGCTCTTTAAGTGTCTTTCGAATATTTTTAAAGTTGTGGGGAGAATTGAGATGGGCCTATAATTGTTCGGGTCGTCTTTAGCTCCCGTCGTATGTATAGTAATAATTTATGCACGTTTAAGGGCACTGGGTAACTTGGTTTGAGAAATACAAATATTAATGATATATGTCAAAATGCTAAGAATTCTCTACGCAGACAATTTTAAAATTTGGGGTCCAATACCATCACACCCAAAGGCTTCGTTGCTATTTAATCTCAATAAATGTTCTAATACCTAGGTGGTAGTAATACAGTTAATAGAAAAGTTGTTATTTAGGATGCTATTTACGTAATCTGGTATGTTTTGTTTGCACTTTTGAGAAAGCGGTGTAAAATTTTGAGTCCAGTACCATCACACCCAAAGGCTTCGTTGCTTTTTTAATCTCAATAAATGTTCTAATACCTAGGTGGTAGTAATACAGTTAATAGAAAAGTTGTTATTTAGGATCGATGCTATTTACGTAATCTGGTATGTTTTGTTTGCACGTTTGAGAAAGCGGTGTATAGGCGGGTTTGATGTCATCAGTTAAATTAATAACGTAATCATTCGTCTCATTAGGATTTAGATCATAAACTGTTGTTTTACCATATTTAATATTATTGGGATACGGGCAATTATTGGGTTTATTCTGTATTTCATGGAAATATCTCAATGATTTTAGATTGCTCTTAATTTTCAGTCTTTTTCGGATCAGGGCAGTCTATAAACACCTATAAAAAGGTAATCCACGTATCTTGGGCAACATTTGGGTCATCAAATTTGACTCACTGTTCAAATGGAATTCATAAAATTAAAATAAAAGTTTTTGTAATATCTGTATAGAATTTCCAAGTAGTTTTATTTTGTGACAATTGAAAATGGTCACTAATACCATATTGGGGAACTATTATTTCGACAATATTATCCGGTGTGTTTGTGTAAAGATGGTCAATGGCAGAATAATTCGTCGGTTTTCGGACGAATCTGAAATATTTAAGTATTGAGAATTATGCGTTCTGACGTTAAATCTATGTCCATCAAATAATAACGTTTATTTTCATGGCGTTCTGTGTCCTGATGTATATGTATTAAATCATAAATAAATGTTAATATTTGATTGCTACAGAGATAACAACAGAACACAAATTTCACACGCATAATTCTCAATACTTAAATATTTCAGATTGGTCGGTTCGTCAGACAACAGACGAATTTTGAAAACAGCGTGTAGGAGTAGTAATTGATGTAATCCCTGCATATTGATTATTTTTTCCCATCGTTTTCGAACAGTATCTGAATATTAATAAATTTATCATCAATTTCAGAATATTATCTTGCAAAATTACAATCCCTTACTTCATCAACGTTTAACAAAAACTCGTATTTAAATTTAAATGACCTATTTTAAACCCTTTACATTTGGTTGAAAATAACATGGAAACGGCGATCGAGGACTACATCAAAGTCAATAAACTGACTGCCGCGGTCGTTTTCATGTATGATCTTTTAAAAATCAGACTATTATCAATACTAACAGGATTATCAAAGAAGCTTTCAGTATCATTAGTATTACTATTACTTGAAAAAGTTACATTAGTAAAACAATAGAATAATCAAAAATTTTAGTCATATTTTCCTTTGAGGTAATCTCAATACTATTCACATCACTTGATTTGGAAAAAAACCCAGATGCAATCTATGCTATGCAGGGCCCGCCGCCCATTTCGGTAGTTAGATCAAAACCATGATGACATTTTAGAAAACTATTTTGAATAGTGTAAATGCAAACCTATTTCCATTATGTTAAAATGTGAGCGTTGAATAAATTATACTATAACACTGCATCTTTTATCCGTGTGGTCACCAAGTGTGAAAACCTCATTATTATCGACATCAATTTGCCTTGGTTCACAATTTGAATTAATCATATCGTCGTGTATTATAGTATATTTTTTATATTGTTCGCATAAATTAGCAGATCGTAATATCCATATAAACGAAGCCATAGCTTACGTTATTTTATTATCCAAAGATTTTTCTTTTAGTATCCAAAGATTGTTCTCCAATCCAGTTTCTGTGAATATTTTTAAAAATAATTAACTACAGATGTCTGTAATTCTTCTTTTTAATATCGATAATGATATATTATAACGATTTTCCTCCTTTGCACTCGTCTTGAAATTGTTTTTTGGGATAAGTAAAGTGTAACAAGATAAAAGTCTTTTAGTTGAGTGTGCATCATGTTCAACGTTGACGGAGAAAACCTTAATTCAACAAACAAAACACAGTCTACCCACGATATTTCATACACAGCCATATGTCATTGAACCTGAAACATAATTGTGTGCTTCCTTTAATGTTAATTTGCCATTTTATATTTGACAACGAAATTTTTATCCCTAGCACAGTCGATCGGGGACATATTTCACCAAGGAATATCGGCTGTGTCACTTCCATAAGGACACTTTATTTCAACTAGGCCTGTATAACACTTTGAGCAAGTAACTCGCCAGTCAATACTGCACCTAGGAAAGGATATTTTGCATTCACTAAAAGGCCACAAGTTTCAACGAGGACAACATATGTCTGCAAATGACTTTGCATGTACTTGGCCAATGCAACTGATGCATTTGCATTTTTTGGGACGTTGGGGTGGTCTAGAGTGCCGCGCTTTGACCTCTAGCTGGTCGGCCACCTCTGGCTTGCGGCTGTGGTTTCGAGCCCTGGAGATAGGGGCGCCTTCTCAATCTCGTGGGTTTCCTCCGGGCACTCCGGTTTTCCCCCTACGCGCAAGCGAATTATTGAAATAAAATGAAACCATATGTTAGTCCCAAAATGACCTGGTTTGTATCGCGTGGAAGTTAAATCCCATTTCTCTCTTTCTCTTTGGGACATTAGTATAGCCACAAAATTTTTTCAATAAATTGTCTGGTTCTACGACAAACGCCCCCATCACAGAGGTTATTAGGCATATTCTAGCCGATTAGAACCCTGACCCCATGTTGACCGTTCTAATGTTTGGTATAGCTCCGAAGACAAATTAATGTTGTCCAAGAATAACCGAAAGACAACAGTACACATATCTGATTTCAAATTGACACCGTCCACATTGACATCACTTCTCAATGTCCTGGTATAAGACAGCTTGAGGTTGAACATCCTTGGGACAATCTAAAATATCGTTTAAAAATGAGCAATCTTTACACGGTCCTGCATTGTAGGTACCTGAGTAAGGCTTCACTTTTTTTTTGCAATATTATCTTTTTCAGTTTTCCCTCTTTGGACTTGGGTTTTCTATGAATGATCTTTGTCTGTCTGATGTGCATGCATTTTTGGTCTTGACGAGTGTGTATAGTAGAGCACCTACATGCGCACATAATCCTGAATTTCCTGCCTTACAGTTGCACTTTCAATATGACCCGCCTTCGAAATAATATACACATGCATTGAATAAAAATTTGGCTGTATTTCCACAATTTGAACGGTTTGCCTTATAGATGACAAACACTTGGCCCGGATATAAAAATATCCTGCCTCATCCTAGACCTTAATCCGCACCGCTTTGATTTCTTTAGTTGTCTCTCAAGTTTAACCGTTCACCAGTGACTGGATTCTTGTGGTAAATAAAGTAGCTATGATACTATGTCTTGATCATTTACACTTCAAAAAATTTATCATTTCTGTAACACTTGAGGGTCGACAGTGGCTGGCGCTCATGCAACCGGGTGTCCCAGATTCGTATATGGGATGGCAGGCTTCCCACGCGTTTTAAAGTAAAAGATAACACTTTTAGATTTTTTATTTCGTTCAATACAAAAGCAAATGGTCGTGACGCGTATCCGAGTTGGTTCATCTTCTTACCAGTGGTAATCCAGCTGAAAATAAAGGACTTGCTTCGACTTAGACCCGTCAATGTTTTCCAAAGTTTGACTAATTTGAGGCAACGGGTAGGAATCCTTTCAAGTAACATCATCTATCTTACGGAAATCCACACAAAACGTGTAAGTTCCATCCTCTTTTTTTTACCAAACAAATGGGCTTGACCAAAGCCCATCACTTTCCTTCATAATATTATTTTTCAACATTTTCTCAATTTGCTTCTCAATTACCTGCCCAACTGAACAAGGAACCCTCCTGGAAGGTAACTTAATTGGATGTGTCTATGGTGGGGTCTCTGTATTGTCATGTAAAGCGGTGAGCCTCATTTGCTAAGAATCGATACATTTGTGCATCAAGATGAAATCCATTCCTAAAATGCCATCCATGCTCAACTCAACAACCAGATATGCATATATATTTTGACTATCATTTTCCACCTCCTAATCTATTACCCCTTGTCGTTGCAATGGATGACCATCCGCCGTTTTTAATACTTTGGCAGTTTCCCGTTAAACAGGTGGGTGCAAACTGATCTTATTATGCCCTACCGTAGATATTAACGAGAAAGCTTATCCGGTATCAAGCAGCATTTTCTGCAGGTCGTATGCGTACGTGGCAAGGAGTAGGGTCTCCTGTCCAACCTCGTGGGTTTTCTCCGGGTACTCCAGTTTCCCCTCCCACACTGCTAATGATCCTTGCGCGCAAGCGAATTTTTGAAATACAATTAAACCAAATGACCTAGTTTGTGTCGAGTGGACGTTAAACCCCATTTCTCTCTCTCGCAGCCGTATGCCCGGAACACTCGTCCAGAAAAATGCACAAAATGTGGTACTTTCTCCAATTATCTTCGTTTGACTTCCTATTTACTTTAGTACTATTCCGAGTGTCTTTATGGTTTGCCTTAATATCTGTGATGCTATCCAAATAATTTCTAGTATATGTATTTTCAGGCTGCTTGTATGAACTGAGGACTGATGGTGCTGCGAGATCACCAGTCCTTACTTGTTTAAAGGACCTCCCCCTTTGGACAATCCGGCCTATGATGCTCACGTTGCTCTAATCCATGTGAAATGATTATCTAAATAATGGTACATCATATCTATATTTAAGTTGATTTAATTACCAGATACGTTTATATTATCCATCAAGCTAATTATATTTCCAAATGTAGCAATACTCAACTTAAAATACTGATTACAGACAATTGAATAATACTGACTACAGACAATTGAATTGTACATACGTCCAAAATGTTATCCAGGTCCTCTTATTGCCTCCCTCTGCTAAAGACCCCTATACGCAAGCTATATGTTAAACTATATGTTAAACTATATGTTAGTCCCGAAATGACCTAGTTTGTGTTGAATGGACGCTAACCCTCATTTCTCTTCAAATGTTAACTATGGACGATTGTATTATACAAACCTCCAATTGCGTATTTGTCGTGGATCGGAAGTGTAGATTCCCTTTGTAATGTTTACAAATTTGGCAAACAAAAGTTCGATGCCATAGTTCTAGAAGGTCGTAAGTGCCACTTATGACCCAAATAGCTTTTTTGCATATAATGACTAATTAGAGCCTTCTCTATGCAAAATTTCAAAATTGTAAGGTCGTAACTTTCATAAAAACATTGCTATTAAAATGTTGATATCCTTATTGCGTTATTGAGATTGAAATAGGTTTTCCTCTCATATCTCAAAAACTAAATCCAACAATTTTTGACACTTAAGACCTTTTAGAACTATGACATCGAGTTATATATTTGCCCACTTGGCAAAGGTTTAGCCAGCTAGCTTTCGGTTTCCATAGTATTACATCGGCTGAGGTGGAATTTTCTCTGACTTTGATTTTTGTTTTGTGTTTATTACTTCCCCAACTTTCTGTTCCAATTGATAGAAGTTTATATCTTTGGTTTGTCAAATTGGTAAACATATTGTCCAACTTTAACCAGTCACGTTTGGGCTTCCACAGAATTACATCAGCTGATGTGGAATTATCTCTGACTTTGATTTTTTTAACAACTTTAACCAGTCACGTTTGGGCTTTCACAGAATTACATCAGCTGATGTGAAATTAACTCTTGACTTTGGTTTTTATAATTTGTAATGTTTGTTGTTTGGTAGTGACCCGACCTCCAGGCTAGCGAGTGAACGTAAAATGTTGACTATAGACGATTAAATTATACATACTTCCAATTGTGTATTGATAGTGGATCTGAACTCTAAATTTCCCTTATATCTCTTGTTTGCCATATTGGTGAATGTTACAAATCTGCCCACCTGGCAAAGATTCAGCCATTCATCTTTTGGTTTCCATAGCACCACATCAGCTGATGTTGAGTTGTATTGCACTCTGCATCGTTTGATTAGTGGTTGTTACCACTTCTTGGACTCGCTGTTCCTGTTGATAGAAGCTTATATTTTCTCTTATATTTTGGTATGTGATTATAATAATATAATCATGTACCAATGTAATATATTCTGGCAAACAGCAAATCCTCCGCGTTATTTTCCTTTTTCTACTAGAGCAGGGTTGTACCTGAAATAATAAAATGGAGAGGGAAGTCGTTAACAAAATACTTAGGTCATTAAAAGCTACGTTTCTAAAACAGTATTCAATGTAAATCAGTTTATACACATTCATACTACATTCCAATTTCTAGTTTCTTGCACGTTTTGTGGGACGCTTTTCCGATTTCCTTTCAATCTTATCTTATGTGATGCCAAAATTTGAACCCGCGAACAATTGTTTACTAACCATCTCTTCAACCTTTCTGTATGACTGATCATCTCTGATGTCTTAAATCGTATTCCCATACGGATTGGCGAATGACATTCTGAAAGAAGAATAAAATCAGAAATGTGTTGTTACCTAGGAAAAAATGTTAATGTCTGCCATACTGATTCTGCTAACATGAAAATCATTGCGACTAATAATAAACACACTTTTATAGATATATTACTTCTGAATTTATTAAAATGCTACGTTTCGATACACATACATATATCGTTATCAAGCAAATAATGATTATTTACACAAATGTGGTGCAATATATAGTTAACAATTGGAAACTATTTAACAGAATTCAGAAGTAGTATATCCATAAAAGTGTGTTTATTATTAGTGAAATCTATTTTTATGTCTTATAAGGATTATCGCTGTTGCTCACCGAAAAATAATTTCTGGTGTTTCGGACGTTTACTTGATCCATTGGTATTCATCAGATCCTCCGTCGCATATCTCGTTACCTTCATAACCTGTGGGGGTCGGTTTCTGACCTGAGAGGACACTGGCAGTTCTGCTGGCGTAGCTTCTGTAGGTACTGTTATAAATATTGACTCACTTCGTTTGCTCTCCAACTATTCAAGTAATCCGTACATTGGTAGTAGTTGGTAGTTTGAAAGCTGTGAAGTAAGTGACCCTGCGAGAGCCTCTATTACGTCACGGCTAATCACGTGACACCCACAAACCATTCCGGTACAATATTCCTCCCCGTTTTGTTAGCACGTGGATGGGGGGGGGGGGAATGGGTTCCAAACCTGCAGGCCTCCAAGCGGCTACTTATAAGAAACCAACTTGAAGTTGAACAAGGGTAAGTGTGTTTTCTTCTACTGTTATGCAAAGGCAACTTTGTGACGCGGATGGAGACGTTCTTCAGACCCCAGCCCGGCAGGAACTAGGACAAATACCCCACATTTATATCCGATTCTGTCTGTGGGGATTACGACCCATGAATTTTGCAAGTTGTGGGAGAGCTTTGACATAGAACCCTCTGGATAAACATGTTTCACAACAACAAAGAACTCATCGATAATTAATTATTATTCAATTTCAGGCTTAGGAAGACGGTAGACGACACGAAGATATGGGTAGCTAGAGCCACCACAATTGGTTGGATGATACTTTTCCGATTACTTTTCACTCCTATCTTATGTGACGCCAAAATTTGAACCCGCGAACAATTGAATTAAAATTATGTTTACTAACCATTTCTTCAACCTTTCTGTATGTCTGGTCATCTTTGATGTCTTAAGTCGTATTCCCATACGGATTGGCGAATGGGGTTCTGGAAGGGGAATAAAAAAAGAAATATATACTATTCAAAAAAAGTAGGGGATATTTGATTTTGGGGGCATAATACTAAAATATGAAATGACTACGAAAAAAGTCACCATAGAACCTAACAGAAGAAATATTTCCAGTTACATGTGACGCCCAAACGCACCAATAGCTACTGCATGGAATGCAGGTGATGCTTGGAATCATCATGGGGGTCCAACCCAAGATTTGCACGACTCTGACTTTGAATGTTACAGTCATTGTGGCATTGAATTCCAGGGTGGAAACATCAGTTTAATTGTTTTAGTGACCAGAAAACAAATTTTGATATGCGTCGGCTTACCCAAAATGAAAGGTTACGTGCCCTTGGCATGCTACAGATCGGCACAACACAGGCGGTTGTGGCGCGGACGATGAATGTTTCTCAGTCTGTCATAAGCAGGCTATGGTCCAGATACCGTGATACACAATCTGTACAGGACAGACCACGCTCAGGTCGACAACTCAAGCCCAGGATCGATTTATCCGTACCTTGGCCTTGAGAAATCGTGTCATCACAGCAAATCAGATCAGCGCTCGTCTTCAAACAGACACTGGTGTGAGAGTGAGTGGCCAGACGATTCGGAATCGACTGCATAGGGGTCACCTTCGCGCCCGACGTCCTCGCGTGATCCCTTGTTTGAGAGATCATCACATTCAGGCAAGACGTCGTTGGTGTAGGGATCGTCAACAGATAATCGACGCTGGAGCAATGTGATGTTTTCAGATGAGTCAAGGTTCACTGTTGATTTTTTGGACAGACGTAGGAGGGTGTGGCGTCGTCGAAACGAGCGCTTCCAAGACGTTAACGTCATCAGACATGATCGATTTGGGGGTGGTTCTGTTATGGTGTGGGGAGGCATCACTGTTGCTTGAAGAACGGCTTTACATGTTGTTGCAGGGCGTGTTACAGGCCAGTACTACATCTTGGCAGTCCATGTTGTGCCGTTCGCACGACGTCATGGCCGCCGTTTCATCTTCCAGGATGACAACGTAAGATGTCACAGGGCCAGGATCGTTACAGGTTACCTCCAACAACAGAACATCACCACATTACCTTGGCCAGCACTGAGTCCCGACCCCTCCCCCATCGAGCATGTCTGGGACATGCTTGGACAGAGGTTACGTCAACGTCAACAACGTCCTGCCAATGTCCAAGAACTTGCTGCTGCGTTGCAACAGGAATGGGACAATCTGAACCAAAATGACGTTAGACGTCTCATTAGGAGTATGCCACGTCGGATCAATGCTTGTTTGGCAAACAGAGGAGGATTTACCCGTTGCAACTTGTACAAAATACCGCGGCTAGAATTGTTTGCCTATCTAGTAGAAATTGCCATATCACACCGCTGTTAAGGGATTTACATTGGCTTCCAGTGGAAAGCAGAATTAAGTTCAAAATTCTGTGCATAGCTTACAAATGCCAGAGAGGTGAAGCACCAGAATACTTGACCTCAATGCTCATTGATTATGTCCCCAAAAGAAATCTTCGGTCCCAACATGAACTGCGTCTGGTGATACCCAACTATAGGCTTAAGACATTTGGTCGTAGATGCTTCTCATACACTGTACCAAACCTATGGAATTCATTACCCTTGCCTTTAAAGAATTCACAATCCCTTAGCTGTTTTAAGAAGCAATTAAAGACTCATCTTTTTTCGACTGCTTATTAGTTATTAACATCTTGTGATAGTGGAGAGCTAAAAGCGCCTTGAGCATTAACTTTAATGGATTTGTGCGCTATATAAGAACTCACTATTATTATTATTACTGACTTTGTTGTGATGCTGTGGTAACTGTGCTGTTTGACCCCGGGTATCATTTTACCCTTATAATGGTCAGTCTGTGCCGTACTTAGTCTAACGATCATTTGGAATAAATCGATGAATGTGAACTTCATTTCATTTTGTCATTTGTTTCTTCGTCAGTTTCATTAGGTGACTTTAATAACACTTAAAAATCAAATATCCCCTACTTTTTTTGAATAGTATATTATGGTGTGTTGTTACCTAGGAAAAAATGTTAATGTCTGCCATACTGATTCTGCTAACATGAAAATCATTGTTACTAATAATAAACACACTATTATGGATATATTACTTCTGAATTTATTAACATGCTACGTTTCGATATACAAATGTGGTGCAATATATAGATAACAATTGGAAACCATTTAACAGAATTCAGAAGTAGTATATCCATAAACGTGTGTTTATTATTAGTGAAATCTATTTCTATGTCTTATAAGGATTATCACTGTTACTCACCGAAAAATAATTTCTAGCGAGCTTCTCGTGTTTTGGCCGTTTACTCGATCTATCCTCCGTCGCATGTCTGGTTACCTTCAAACCATGTGGGGTCGGTGTCTGAACCTGAGAGGACACTGTCACTTCTGCTGGCGTAGCTTCTGTAGGTGTCGTGTTTTCGGAAGGGTCCTCAGGTTAGCTGGTGTTTTCGTTAAGCGGGGTGGTATTCACGACTTGGTTTATCATTTGCAGGAACCTTAATTGATGTGGGGTCGTGGGAAACCAAGGCCAGGACATGACCGTCTCTCTTTTAGACCGGGGGTTAGGATGGCCTAGTGGTCTAGAGTGCCGCGCTTCGACCTCTAGCTGGCCGGTCACCTCTGGCTTGCGGCTGTGGTTTCGAGCCCTGGTGTGAGCGTATGTGGCATGGAGATAGGGGCGCCTTCTCAACCTCATGGGTTTCCTCCGGGCACTCCGGTTTCCTCCCACTGCTAAAGACCCCTACGCGCAAGCGAATTATTGAAATAAAATGAAACCATGTTAGTCCCAAAATGACCTAGTTTGTGTTGAGTGGACGTTAAACCCCATTTCTCTCTCTCTTTTAGACCACTCACCGCCCCCCTTCCTTCAGTCACACTGAAGCAAATGACGTGCTTTTACCTCTACTATTGTGCCGGTTATCGTGGACAGCTGTGTTAGTTGTTCTGCTTCAATAATACTTCGCCTGTGTGAACTGTTTCGCTTCGAATAAGGTGCGCCTTGCAGCAAGAGGAAATATCTCTTCTTGTCAGTAGTCATTTACCCCTACTATTGTGCCGGTAAGTGTGGACAGTTGTATAAGTTGTTCTGCTTCAATAATACTTCGCCTTGGCGCAAGAGGGAATATCGCTTGTTTGCGTTGATCAGGAATGGTCCAAGTTAAAGGCGTTTTTCTTGGTTATTTTCTGTAACAGTTAAAATATTTTAGTCAAATTTAATCAAAGTTCTCTGTCTTAGAAATTTAGTTTAACGTTGCGCAGATTTTCATAATTTTGTAACAGGACGGGTTGCTATCGATTTCCACTCGAGTGTCGGAAATGACTGGCTCTCATGCAAACCGGAAGTCCAGGTTCGTACGCAGGATGTCAGGTTTCTCACGTGGACTGAAGTAACTCACTTTTATTGAGTTTCAAAGCTTTATTTCATAAATTACAAAGATTCAATGACCGATACGCGTGTCCGAGTGGTTCTTCTCGTACTTATCCCAAGCGACGTGAGTGGTCACGCCAGTAGGACTCGCACGCTACTAAACTCTACTCCAGAGAACTTGCCTGCCCCGAGCGAAATGGGTGATCATTCCAGCGGAACTCACTAGCCACCAGAGACAGTCTCCCTTGGGAATGCTTACCGCAGAGCGGAATATATGAATATTCCAGCTGAGGTCCGCAACCCCCGACCGTTCGACTAAGACTGGCTTTGAGCGTCCTTATATACCCTATCTATGCGCTCAAAGCTGCAGAATGCACGTGCATAAACTTTGACATTATATTCGAGCCGATTTCAAACCTGCGCTCCCATTGGCCGATTTTAACCCATGTTATCCAATAGGAATTGTCGAACTACTAACCCCTAGCCAATTTACAAAATGGCGGGTTTCTATAGAATATTCACCGGCAATTCAAGTTTAACGCAATATAGAGCAAATAATGTAGGCCATTTCTATCTACGAGCAAAATAAGGTAAGTCAGAGTTATTTTAACGATCTGTAAAATACGAAACCCCCTCGTTAAAACCGAACGCCTGACCACAACAAGGCGTGAGAACAGAGAGACCCCACCGGAATAACAAAGTAGAGCAACTAAACTACAACCAAATGATTTCATTTAATATTTACATAATTCAAATTTACAAATTCACCACTCGATAGCGTCAACTTCATTTTCCGGCGGTGGTACAGGTCTCCCCGACTCATCCTGCAAAATCATGTCACCATCCATCTCCACCATCTTTAGACGACTATCCCTAGGTGTGGAATTACTCCCCAGAGCCAACGATGGGTGTGGAACTACCCTGCCCCGTGCCCGAGACGCCTCAGCCCTTAAATTTATGTTGGGTGGCAACACATCACAGGTGAAATATAGGTTTTGTTAACCGCCACCCTTTCCTGAAGGAAAGCCTTTCCATCGTGGTGTAAATGAATATGACGTTTACCCCGAGAGGAACTTCCTACTGTAATATGCCATACCGAACAACGCACACCCACACATTTTGCCATATGCACACTCTTCCAATGTTGCCTATATTTTTCTTAAGGTTAAATAAAAAGTTCTGCCACACTGGGACACAGGGCATGACATCCCACCCTCTGGAAAAGGTTCCCTAATTTTTTCTTGGAACTGCAGAAGGTCACTTTGATCAACAACCATTTCCATAGTAAATCAACTGAAATGATAGAACATGACGCATGTTAAATCGAGGAGATTCCGAACACCACCCTACTATAACGATAACCGTAAGAAAGAAACTACATTACACAACAAATCAGGTAACTAAAACATAATTCAAAGCATATATCTAACGCCACATATCCCTTATTATTATGACAATTAATTTAATTTCCTATTCCCTTGTAGGTGATTTCGGCACTTTTGGCTTTACCACCCGACCGGTCCGAGTCCGAACCAGGGGTAGTATTTCCTCCAAAACCGAATCACCCTGATCAACCTCGGATATATCCGACTCGATACTCTCCGTAATGGATTCAACCTCAGCTTCTGCACCTATCAATCGACTTTCAGGGGCATTAACCCCTGTATAACGTTTTAGCTGATTTACATGTAAAGAAACCTTAGGCTTTGCCTCTGACCTTTGTACAACATAGGCAAGTTCCGTCAGTTTATCTACTATTAGATAGGGACCCGTCCATCCTAGCGAGATTTTCATCCCGGCGGCTGGAGGATACCATCTCCGGACCCATGTTCCTATTTCAACACTTTTACATTTTAAATCTTTATCATAATTTTGCTTTTGTCTTACAGCAGCGTTACCCAAAGACTGATAAGCGCAAGCGAATGTAGACCTCATCGCAACCTGGGAGCCACTCCGCATATTCAAAGGGACAAACATCATCTTCCCCCGGAGGAGTACCAAACATTAAATCAAAAGGACACGCAATTTCCCTGCCCAACATGAGCAAATTAGGAGTACATTGAGTGGATGCCTGAATACTACTACGATATGCCATCATTAATATGGAAGAAAGTTATCCCAGTCATTTCTATGCTCATTACAGAAAATCCCTAACATTTGCTTCAAGGTCCGATTAAACCTCTCCACGAATCCATCAGCACAAAAGATTCCACCCATTTAGTGAAATAATCGCCTACTACCATGATATACTCGTTACCATCCCCAGTCACCGGAAGAGGGCCGAAAATATCGATTGCTATGCATTGCGTGGGACCACTGTATCGAAACTGTCTAAGAGGAGCCTTTCCCAATCCTGGTCCAGGTTTACACGTTGCACACAAGTTGCATGTCTCACACCAACGCCTTAATGATTTTGTCATGCCAGGCCAACAAAACCGCATCTTAAAGCGGGAATTTCATATTTTCTAAGAAAGTCAAAACATAATTATTTCTCTGTCTTTGCTCTATAGGTTGTCAACTCACTATTAAACGATCATAGGTAGAATTTCCACATGATTCACGCCGGAAATAATAACACAATTACCTCCCCTGTTTTTCTATTTCCCCATGCAATAGCTATCTTCAAACGTTTGAATTTGAAGTTGAAAATGATATTTTTGCCAATTACTCAACTTCCAATAGTGAATTATAGGATTATTCTTTAACAAGGTAGGACTGTTTATAGATACAATCTATTTTAAGGCTTTATCTTAATACATTTTAAAAAAAATAACCTTAAAAATATGAAATTGCAGCTTTAATACTACCTGTGGTGCGGTCCCTACCAAAATGTCCGGCTACCCTCTGCATATGACATTGCGTAAATAACTCGTCCCTGATTTCCCGAGGAGCTACCAGTTGTAAGTAGGTACTATTCTGATTTGAACAATTTTTACGATACAATAGATTTTGATTTATTACAAGATTATCCCATTGTGCCCAAAGAATCCTAGACTCATTATCTAATGACTTGATTTGACCTCTTGCTGGTCGTTCATTTTGACCCACCCTAAGCTCATAAATAAGTCCTATACTTGGGTCCTTTCTTTGCATTTTCTGAATTTCTACAGTAGTGTAAGTGGGTAGCCAATAAGGATCATTGGTATCCGATAATCCCTCATTTTCACCCCAGCTATGAACAGTTTCATTAATGCCCTTGTCCTCATAGGATGGTACCGAGGCCTGACGAAGCGGCAAATTTGGACTTGCCTGCATCAAACTCCCAGTATCCACCTGCACTTGTATTTCATCGTTCCCATGTTTATTTTCAGATTGAGAGGAGCAGTCCTACATGCATCATTGACGCATTTACGAGTAGGAACTCGCGACAAAGCATCCGCATTAACATGCAGTTTCCCTGGACGGAGTTCCACAAAGAAATCATAGGTTTGCAACAAGGTCAACCACCTCGACAACATACCTTCTGGATGCTTAATATTTTTAAGCCACTTCAAAGATGCATGATCCGTCCGTAACACAAAATGCCGACCATATAAATAATAATGAAAATGCTTAATAAAAACTACTACTGCTAACAATTTTCGTTTTGTCACACAATAGTTAATTTGTGTCTGACTAAGCGTATGGCTAGCATACGCAATGACCCTTTCCTGGACACCTTGTCTTTGAGACAACACAGCCCCCAAAGAAATGCCTGTGTACAATCATTATCCCACTCGTTTCCTGGTTAAACGAGTTATAGGATAAGCTACAGAAGCAAAATTTTCAACAAATTTCCGATAATACCCTACAAGACCTAAAATTGTTTCACCTTCTTACTATTTTCAGGCACAGGCCACTCAGAGATGACGGTAATTTTCTTGGGATCATATTCAATGCCCATGGCGGATACCTTATGCCCAAGAAAAGTGACCTGATTCCGAAAAAGAGCACATTTAGAGGGTTTCAACTTCAGTTTGGCATCCCGTAACCGGAGGAAAACCATCTTCAAATTTTCCAGGGCAGTCTTAAAGGTAGGTCCAAAAATTATTATATCATCAATATAACATAGACACTGCTTCCATTGTAATCCCTTTAATACTAACTCCATCAACCTCTGGAATGTTGGGGTGCATTGGTCAACCCGTATGGCATTACATTAAACTCATACAACCCACAATGTGTGGTAAAAGTCGTTTTTCCCGATCCGACTCAGCCAGCTTTACCTGCCAATAACCACTAGCTAAATCCAATGTACTGAAGAACTTGGACCCGCCTATACTTTCCAGAGTTTGACTAATTTGAGGCAAAGGATAGGAATCCTTTCGAGTGACATCATTTACCTTACGGAAGTCCACACAAAACCGGTAGGTTCCATCCTTTTTTTACCCAAACAGAAGGGACTTGACCAAGGCCCATCGCTTTCCTTAATAATATTATTTTCCAACTTTTCTCTTATTTACTTCTCAATTACCTGCCTAACTGAACAAGGGACACTCCTGGGAGGTAACTTAACTGGATGAGTCTCCCCAGTATCTATGCTGTGTTCGGTCAAACTTGTTTGGCCCAATTTCCCGTCCGGACCCATGAATATATCCTGAAACTCAATCAGTAATTGCTCCAACTGTTCCACTTCAGCTGGAATTTAATTTTCGGAGGCATAACTAATTAAGGGTTTTAAATATTCCGGCAACATGTACCACCTTGATCCTTAACAATGGGCTTCACCTCCGTTACCTCCCCCACCAAATCAATGGGCTTGTTATTCATGTTAAGTATACATACGGGAATAGTTTTATCGTAATCTACTGCTAATGATTTGGCCACCAACAATTTCCAACAACATGGTTGCCCTCCTACTCCAATTTCAGTAAACCCCTTAACAATTCTTTCTGATTTTGCAGGAATGGTCACTGTTTCGGCTAGTATTACCTGTGCACAGCTGGGAGTCTCTGCATTATCGTGCAAAGTGATGATACCCTCTTTAGTGGTGAGCCTCGTTTGATCAAAATCAATACAACATTTATGCTTCAGGATAAAATCCATCCCTAGAATGCCATCCATACCTAACTCAACAACTAGAAACGGGTGAGTATATTTCTGACCATCAATTTCCACTTCCAAATCGATTACTCCATTCGGTTGCAACGGATGTCCATCTGCCGTTTTTAATACCACAGTCGTTTCCCGTAAATCAGGTGGATATAAACTCATCCTATTATACCCTACCGTGGATAGTAAAGAGAACGCTGATCCAGTATCAAGCAGCATTTTCTGCAACCGTATGCCTGGAATATTCATCGACACAAATGCACAAAATGTATTACTTTTCCCAACAATTCCTGCTTGATTTACCCTATTTTCATTAATATTATCCGGAATGTCTTTATAAACTTCCTGACCATTATCGATACTGTTTGTTATTCCTGTGTGGCTATTCAAATCTTTTTTAGTATAACTGGACGTTTTATTTTTATTTTCAGGCTGCCTAGCAGGACTAGGGACTGATGGTGCAGCAAGATCATCAGCCCTTACTTGTTTGAATGAATGAAATGTTGTTTTATGGCACATCTGCTCCAACCGGGCTATATTGCGCCAAACATTATGAAATATACGAGACAAGCTAAATGATATCACAAAATTTTACATATGCATAAATAAAAACAATATCACAGTATATCAAATTTAAAAATAAAAAACAATCTTTTATGCATCTAAAATACTAGATATATATATAAATATATTTACATTAAAATTTATAATAAAACCCTGTCTCTTTTAAAAAAATTTGGCATTTCGCAATATAACCCAGGTTGGGCAAACAAATGATGTAGTGACTGACAACGGTAATATCTTGATCTTGTATGTTTGAGATGCTTGCACTCAATCAAAATGTGTTTAACTGTCAAAGGAACATGACAGTGTTCACATTCTGGTTGAGGCTCTCGTTTCAAGATGAAAATGTGTGTTAAAAAAGTATGACCTATACGAAAGCGACACAAAACAACTTCATCTCTCCTATTAGTTTGATAGGAGCTTGGCCAGTCTCCTAAGAGAGGCTTAATATGATGAAGTTTGTTTGTGTCTGCAAGATCCCAAGACCGTTGCCAGCGGCCATAAATAAAATGATTTATACAAGTTTTAAAATCTTTATATGGAATTAAAATGTTTGATAGGGGAAGATATAAAGCAGCTTTGGCAGCTAAATCTGCTTGATCACCCTTACTTGTTTAAAGGAGGGCCTTCCCCAGAAGTTGGTGGGCGCTTCAACTTAGGACAATCAGGCCTAATATGCCCGGGCTCCTGACAGTAAAAGCAGCGTGGCCGTCTATCAGGTTGCACGTCATTTCTTGGATCCTGAGACGGAAAGTGCCCATTTCGGTTCCAGCCATCTCTCATAAGCCTACTATTACCTCCTAAATTATCCCTTCTATAATCATTACGTGGCCGAAATGGGTTAGCCCTTCTTTCACTAAATTTCTTACCGATCATATCCGAAACTTGTACCCTCAAATCCTCTATTCCTAGGCAGAACCTCCTCATGACTTGTCTTTCGTATGCGATCTAGGGGTCCCTCTACAGCCTCATATTCAACTGCCACGACAATAGCTTGTTCAATTGTCTGAGGGTGACAAAACTGAACATGTTTCTTAATATCCTGATTACCTAGTCCATGAATATATTGATCAACCACCACGGATTCCAAATTTACGGCCGAAAACTCAGGGAAAGCCTTTCGAGCCAAACTTTTTAAGCTATACCCATAATCTACCACTGACTCATCCCTATATCTGCGTCGATTCCTATACTCGACTCTGTGAGTAGCAAGTCCCTCCGCTGGGCTAAACCTACGGGTAAGGACAACTTTCAACTCATCATATTGCTTTAACTGGTAGGGTGTCAGAGGGCTCAAAAGTTTAAGAGCTTTACTCCTCAGACACATTACGGGTTGCTGTTTATACCTGACTCATAAGGGTGGGGAGTACTGGTATACCTAGGGGCTGAAGAGGTACAAGTCTCTGTTGACATGTAGGGCATTTGATCTGCTGGGATAACCTACCCTGCTATAATAAACTGTTTCCGACACATACCTACGAGAAATGTCCCCCTCCGAAACTAATCCGGTAAACCCAACTCCAGACCTAGCCACATGTTCAGCATATTCCTGAAGCAATGGCCCGAGAAATCTCTCTCTGACCATTGCTGGAATAGCGTCTGTTTCTTGAACTTTTGCGGGAGTGTGTCATTCTCCCCGTTCAATGAAAGCTATCACTTAAGTACAGCAACATGACAGTCCTTCGTTTAATCTGAGTCTTCCCTAAAACTTTGGACAGTGATTTAAGGTATTAAAAACGGTGAAAGTATGTTCGTTTCCAAAGAGTATTGTTTACATTTCATTTGACTCGATAGCCTCGTTTGTCACAATTAGTTTTACTGCAGTATTCTCCTATGCACGGGTTAATTAGGCATAATAAAAGCGTGAGCCATGACGTAACGTTATGTAAACATATTTGGTCCAATACTGGCACGCGTTTTAAATGTAAAGCTTTTGTATGGTAGGTAGTGATTGGTTGGTAGTCGGACTACTGACCAATCAAAATTTAACACAACAATATCCACTCATAATAGCAGTGTGTAGTGAGATTACCTGTAATCAAACGAAACGCTGCGCGGAGTATGCAGGTTCAGAGACATTACTACTATCTGAGTCGTCCTCCCGAAAGTAACCCGAATCAACATATCTACTATACCTAATGGTACCATAAGGGACAAATTCAGGATCCTGACACATCGCAGGAGGAGAATTTCTACTATACGGAGTCGTTGGTGGAACAAGTGAGTAACCAGACTGCCTAGAACAACTACCACCTACACCAGTCATTAATACTGGACACCTTAGCGGAAGTCGATAATGGAGGATAATATAAAGACCTACCTTCCATAGAATGTCCCTTACGTGCCATTCCATTGATACGATATGAATATCCGTCCATTTTAATATACTACTGTTATATTTATCCTGAATTAAACTATACAACTCACTATGCAACTAACTCCTATATTTTATCCTGAAACTGCCTTTATATTTATAGCTTTGATTTACTAATAATAGTTTCACTTTGACCTCAATCCACGGAAAAGTTATCTGACATCCTGGCAAGCTCGCCAAAAATATGTAACAGGGCGGGTTGTTATCGATTTACAAGTGAGTAACCAGACTGCCTAGAACAACTACCACCTACACCAGTCATATTAATACTGGACACCTTAGCGGAAGTCGATAATGGAGGATAATATATGTCCCTTACGTGCCATTCCATTGATACGATATGAATATCTGTCCATTTTAAAATACTACTGTTATATTTATCCTGAATTAAACTATACAACTCACTATGCAACTAACTCCTATATTTTATCCTGAAACTGCCTTTATATTTATAGCTTTGATTTACTAATAAAAGTTTCACTTTGACCTCAATCCACGGAAAAATTATCTGACATCCTGGCAAGCTCGCCAAAAATATGTAACAGGGCGGGTTGTTATCGATTTGCACTCAAGCATCGGGAATGACTGGCTCTCGTGAAAACCGGAAGTCCAGGTTCGTACTGAAGTAAAAGAGAACACTTTTATTGAGTTTCAAAGCTTTATTTCATAAATTACAAAGATTCAATGACCGATATGCGCGTCCGAGTGGTTCTTCTTCTTCTCTCCAATGGTTAAACAGCTGAAATAAAAATCCTGCACCAAGCCCTTCAACTATATCCCTGTATAGAACCAAAACGGAACGTCCGCTTATGTCAAATCTCGTAACTTTCAAACAAAGTTCTCCACTTAAACTAAACAAAATTATGAACAAGAATTAGCGCCCGCCTCAGCTCTAACTTACAATATTCGTACAGAGGAAAGCAACAAAACGTATATCACCCCAAACGGAACCCTTATAATAACCAGGAACTAATAACTCCGCAAATAAATAAACATATGGCCTTATGCCTGCCTCAGCCCGAACTTCAATATTCACACAAAGGAAAACGGTAAATCTTACATCACCCAATTCGGAACCCTGAAAATAACTAGAAACTCATAACTCCACAAATAAATATAATATGCCTGCCTTATGCCCGAACTTCAACATTCGCACAAAGGAAAACGGTAAATCTTACATCACCCAATTCGGAACCCTGAAAATAACTAGAAACTCAAAAATAAATATAATATGCCTGCCTTATGCCCGATCTTCAATATTCGTAAATAATCAGTAAATGTTCTTATTTTTTCACCAACATAAGATATTTGTTGATCAAATTTTATTAAATAATTATTAGTAATAATCCTTTAGTGGCATTTAGCGATTGGAAACATAACAAAACAAACACAGTTGTATTGGACAACAACAATCACTGATTTATTATAGAGAGAGAAATGGGTTTTAAAGTCCACTCGACACAAACTAGGTCATTTCGGGACTAACATATGGTTCAATTTTATTTCAATAATTCGCTTGCGCGTAGGGGTCTTCAGCAGTTGGAGGGGACCTGGAAGACCCAGAGAAAACCCACGAGGTTGGACAGGCGACCCTATTCCTTTTCACGTTCACCGGGGATTCGAAACCATGCCAGTTGACTCAATGACAGACTTTATGATACAGTGCTCACATGCTAACCATTCAGCCATCCAACTGCATTGTACTTGTAGTCACAAATGTACGATGGCTCAATTGACAGTATATATTTTGATATTTAACCCTTTCTATTCATAGATGAATGGAAAATGTCACTGGCAAGAGTTTTACAAGGATAATGCGCTCAACAACCCTTGTTTTACTTATAAATATTACTCCCCCCGGGGGAAAAAGGGTCTAAAATCATTTAATTGTTTAATATCAAATTGGTCAACCTCAAAAGTATAAGTAAAACAGTGTAAGATATTATATCTGTAGATATTACATCTCATTGAATGAGCTTATTATTACATTACATTGAATCACATTATTGTTTGTTTCTACATTTAACCCTTTGAACCCTGACCTCCTGGCACTTAAAAGTACTGGTACCTAGCCTCCTGGAGGAAAATCAGCTGTTTACAAACATATATGAAAAACAGTTGAAACAAGCATTTTTATAACCAATAATCAACTCAAAAGCATGCCAAATGATAATTATAGCATGTACTAGCTAAAATTATCCCAAATATTCAATCTTATTATGCCAGTCCCTGCAGCATGTTGAGCCTTACGCTTTCTATGGGGGCGTGACTTGTGCCTCAGCCGTGCCAGGAATACCTGGATCAATATCTTCCGAATTATTTGAATTATGGTCTAAAACCACATTGTCAAATTCTTCGATAAAATATCATCGGCAGGATAATCTTCGTCTAAGTTTTGTTCGTCTGACCTCTAATAAATTAGCGACTTCTTTGACTGAATAGAACTGACGCTTCCTGTTAGTTCCGCTGCCACTGGGTTCCATTTTGACAGGTAGAAATTAGCTTCGATATTATCAAAAAAATCAACCTCAAAATCAAATCAAAGATAAAAGCATGGAGGCTGACATCTTTGTTACGCTATCCCAGCATTACCACACAATTCTTACCCTTGATTGGTCGTTATATTTAGCGTTCTTTAAATAGGTATGACATCATACCTTGAATCCCGGTGTATCGGGATTATGGTGTTTGGGCACTTACTAAAATTCCCGGTAGATCGGGACTACGGGTTCAAAGGGTTAATTTGTTATTTTTACTCATCAATTTGAATATTCTAAATATAGAACAATGTAATATGACACTTATACAACACACCAGATAATAATTGGGCTACAATTTTATTGTCTGTGAAAAGTTGATGACAGGATTCTCTTCAACAAATCTGTGGGGTAACATTCCTAAACTTGAAGAAATTTGGCTGATGTCTAGTTAGTTCTGGGACTGGGTATGAGATTTCATGTGCTTCTGTAGGCCTCCAGGGCCTTTGAATGATTTACAACAAACATCACATTTATATGGTTTCTCTCCAGTGTGAGTTTTTAGGTGTTTCTGTAGAGTATCAAATTTGACGAAAGATTTATTACAAACAGCACATTTATAAGGTTTCTCTCTAGTATGAATTCTCATGTGAATTTTTAGGCCGATAGTCTGTGTAAACGATTTACTACAAGCATCACATTTAAATGGTTTCTCTCCAGTATGAATTCTCCTGTGATTCTGTTGACTGTCATTATGTGTAAATGATTCACTATAAACATCACATTTATAATGTCTATCTGTAGTATGAGTTTTCATATGAGTGTATAAGGTTGCAGACTGTGTGAATGATTTATTACAAACATCACATTTATATGGTTTTTCTCCAGTATGAATTCTCATGTGTCTCTGTAGATGATGAGACAGCTTAAATGATTTGCTACAAACAAGACATTTATATGTTTTTTCTCCAGAATGAATTCTGTGGTGCTGCTTCAAACCAATCCTAAAACTAAATGACTTACTACAAACATCACATTTATAAGGTTTTTCTCCTGTATGAACTATAAGATGTATCTTTAGTCCATCATTTCGACTAAATGATTTATTACAAATATAACATTTATACGCTTTCTTGCCAGTATGAGTTACCATGTGGTTCCGTAGATGACAACTTTGAGTAAATAATTTACTACAAACATCACATTTATAAGGTTTTTCTCCAGTATGAGATTTCATATGTGTTTGTAGATTCCCATTTTGAGTAAATGATTTACCACAAACACCACATTTAAAAGGTTTCTCGCCAGTATGAATTCTCATGTGGCTCTGTAGATCACGTCGTTCGACAAACGATTTACTACAAACATCACATTGATAAGGTTTTTCGCCCGTATGAATTCTCTTTCTGTGGATTTGTAATCTTGCACTGTGTGTGAATGATTTACTACAAACATCACATTTAAAAGGTTTTTCTCCAGTATGAATTCTCATGTGGCTCTGTAGATTAGCCTTTTGAGTAAAAGATTTGAAACAAAAATCACATTTATAACATTTTACTCTAGTATGAAAGTCAGCTGATCGCAGGCCTCCTGCCTTAAAATCAGCTGATTGTAGGCCTCCTGCCTTAAAGTCAGCTGATTGTAGGCCTACATCAATACCCTTAAAACTCTTCAACTCTTCTTCAACATGTATTTGACAATGTTTCTCTAAACCAGTGATCGACTTAAATTCTTCATCACATAAATTACACTGATGAACCGGTTCAATATTTTCAGTTTTCACTTCCTGACAATATTCATCCACGTCATCAGCTTTCTTATCTTTAACATGCCAATATCCATCTACATCATCAGTTTTCTCTTCTTTATCATGCCAATATCCAACAATGTCTTCAGTTTTCTCTTCTCTAACATGACAATATTCATCTACATCATCAGTTTTCTCTTCCTTAATATGTATTTGTGTGTGTTTTTCCAAAACATTGTACTGTTGAAAAATCTCACCACACACAGTACATTGATGAAAAGTTATAACATCATTAGTTTCCTGTAATATATAAAATTTATAACATTAGTTTCCTGTAATATATTAGAGAGGTTCAGGCTAAAAATGTTTTATAACAAACAGACACTATTTCGGGACAGTAAAGACATTATATGATAAGACTTACTATAAAAACTTCATTGATCAACAATGAAAGTCTGGCCACTTCTGATTTTTGAGGATATATAACCATTTGGACATATGTTATAAATGGCTCAAAATCTTCCCGGCTTCCATAATCAAAGGAGTTATCTCTTAGTGAGAATAAAGAGCTATGTCCCTTGGTTGTACTAAAAAAAATATGCTCCAAGCTACGCACGTCCCGGAAACGAAATAACTTGATCGCAGTCGGAAAATATCGTTTATTTCCATACTGCAAAGTAACAGGATACACTCTGTGAGACGATTGGATTTGACACATGTACGCATGCGCGAACGCTTAGTTGTTTTAACAGTAAACCCGCGCCTTCAAATGTCTTTATATTAACTGTGTTTATAATGCTACAGTAGAAATTAAAATACATGTTAAGCTGGAGATGAAAAGATCGGCATTTGACATGAATTATTTCAAGATTAGCCTAATACATATATTAAAATGAACAGTGCGTTTACTTATTTATATCCAGATGGCCTATTTATAACGGCATGTTATACAGAGGGAGCGTGGGAGAGAGAGGGGTCTATAAATCTAATAATGTAACACTTTAATGTTAATCTCAAAGATAACTAAATATTATATTGTGCAGTACGATGTTTGTTATGAAAAATAAATTGCCGGGTAAAGTACGAAGAAATATAATGACATGTAATACGGGGAGTAAAAGAGAGGGATAAACACCCCAATAAAACTATTAATTTAAGACTTTATTTTTTGTCCCCCAGATAAATAAATATATTGTACTGCATGATGTTTGTTATGAAAAAAGAACACATTGCTGGATAAGTAGCGTATGCGCCGAGCCAGCGATTATTGCGTATGTACCGAATTTAGAGCCAAATTGTGTAGTTTCGTCTGTATAAAGGGTGGTTTTTCGCCGACTTCAAGGTTTCCCAAACATGTGGACACCGACGCACTCACATGATATTCTTTGAACTGTAGATTTTGATGGAGTGTAATTAGATTTAGTCCCGCGAGAGCCAAACATGCGGTTATAACCACTGCTACGTTACCATTGGAAACGTTTAGATTTTTAAGTTTCATGACCAAATTATGGCATTCTGCTGTGTATCTTTGATTTTTGACATCATACAAAATTCCTTCGTTCATCTAAAAAGGTTTGGACTTGCAACCATTCTTTTTACCTGCCAATTGTTTTTTATTTTCATTATTAGCCTTCATGCGAATCATTTCTTTTTTAGTCTTCCGAAGTTGATTTTTTTTTTTAAAACTTGGCTATTGTGCTTTTATGACAATCGCCGCAAATACCTTTTTTTCTATCTAAATCAGTTAAGGTCGCATCGGCAGATGTCCGAGTCTCTCTGTTTATTAAATTAATTTCACTTGTGTCTGCCGATGGAGTAACGTAAACTATCCCGGAAAAAAATGGGGTGTCAAGAAAATCGTCGTATGATTTCATAAATTTAGTGGACTTAACCTTACTTTTACTCAGCTTCCTAGCCTTTGTCGTCAGTCTGACCAGTCTATTTTGAATGTATTTGTCACCAAAAGTCACACAGTCGTCATGTAAAGCAGTCATGATAGGCCGATGCATAAAGCCTATTTGTGCTTTTTGTCATAGGTAGTTTGTTACAGTTCCCAAATCATAGGGGTACTTGTCCAATCCAATGCTGGATAGCAAATCATCCGTGGACGATATCTTGCAGGCTCAGTCTCAAATCTAGAAAAAAATAAATCCGTCGATCAAAGCCTATGCCTACAGGATGGTTAGATAATATACTATGATTATAAAAATAATTTACACCATGTTACCGAAAAGGGTCTGGAAAATAAAGACTACAAATAAAAAGTTTGTTTCGGTTATTTTCCGGTCTCAAATAGTTCTGCGTATTTAGAGCTAGCAAATATTTATTTCCTAACCACGATAGATGCCAGCGTAAACTAGGGCTGCAACGATACGCCAGGCCACGATACGATGCGCATCTCGATTCATACCCCACGATACGATTAATATCGCGATGCAGGAAATAAATTTAAAAACTGCTGTTAAATTTTAAAAGTCTTTATTTTTTTACGTTAAACATAATATTTTCAAAGGTTTGTATAGATTTAAATGTGTGTAATAAACCCTTTATCACATACTTGCATTATATATCAATAATTACTACTATTACTATGGATGATAATTATCAACTTTGGCCAAAGCCTAGCTTAACCGGAGCGGGGCCCTTAGCGTGACGAAAAGATAATTTCATATCCCTCTGAATAGCATGCCTCGGTAACACAAAGTTAAACGGTTTGCAATACAAAAATAATTACATAATATCTGATCAAATAGGAAATCTATTCAATTCCGAACGACATACAAAGTCTAGCAGCCTCGGCCGATAACCGAGTGGAACTACACAGAGAAGGTAGTTGAAGGTTGGTGGATAGATCCGACTCGACACTTCGCGCCGCTAGATCGATTACTGTGAAACTGTCATCTGATATTTTTTCTTTTTTGCCATGAACCGCGGGGCCCTGGGCCCCTCAGGCCCATGCCTTAGCTGGGCTTTGACTTTGGCACATTGAATTTGTTGACGAATGCATTATTATTATAAAAATTCAGCCGCGGAATCAATATGACTGGCTCGTATTGCCACAACAAGTTCAGCCAATGAAAAGCTTTCTCGTTGTCAGGTCAGTCGCAGATGTGGCAATGGCGAAGAAAATAACAGTACGGAATTTTGAATGTCAAAATATTATTATACATTAGAAATATAGAAATGATAATTGTGCTGACCAATGTATGCACCAATCGCCAATCTCGTGCATTAATCTTAGCACAATTTGCATATTACTGACGTATTTATAATAATATGCTCTATGTTTTTCCGTATATTATTCAAGTGCGTAATTTGCAAGTTCCTACTTTATTTCAAGCTCGACTTGCTTATCCAGACTGATATTATTTATTCTTGGCGAAATAACTAAAGTCCATGTGTCGAGAGTGTGATAACACGTACTCGCTTACAGTAAAAAAAAGTAATTTTGCTTATGGAATTATTTACGCATTCCACGTTAGGATATTTAAACGACAGAACGCTGGTCTTTTTTGTGGATTTTTTGGATAATGAATCGCGATACGGACATTGATTGTATCGTGCATCGTGGATTTTTACAAAATCGCGGTTCATCGATTCATCGATGAATCGTTGCAGCCCTAGCGTAAACCAAGAATGTAGCCCAATGACGTATATATTTAAATCACCAAAATCGCCAAAATCAAAAATCAAATCAAGGAGTGAAATCGAAATTTTTGCTCACGTTCGCTATTAAATAAACACGTAAGTCGAAGCCCGTAATGAGTGTATTTTTTACTCGGCGTTATATACCAATACATGTTTGTAAAAATACCTCATGTGACGTATATTTGCTGCGACTTCCTAAACCACGTGCGCGGTGCTAACCTCTGCTCACTTCAGAAGATTTCTCGACGGAGCAATCACACAGATAAGCGGGTCAGTTTTTATAAGGACAAATATTGTGTCTCTGAACCACTCTAAATATATAAAAGTTATAACATTATAAGTAGTGCTAGCCGTAAATGGTTAGAACTGGGCGGTTAAACTGTTTGAAGTCAACGGCAGGCTTATTCGGAGATTACCTCCGTTACATTGAGTTGTGTCCCATTAAATTCCTCTTTTATACAGGCGCGGATCCAGAGGGGGGGGTCCAGGGGGTCCGCCCCCCCCCCCCCCCGCTCAGGCTTGAAAATTTGAAACTTAAATCTATGCGATTTTATTGGCGATTTTTAGACCTGTAATTTTGGAATTTACCTTCCAGAAATACGTCAGAATGCACCAAATTGAATCTAATTTACCAAATTTTTCCCGTTAATTGGTTGAGCGCAATTAGTTAAGAAATTATCAAACCTAAATCCCCCCTGCAAAAAAATCCTGGATCCGCGCCTGTTATAACAACTGTCTTTTTATATTTGATGTTTGAAAATATTAGAAAGTAACAGTCATCCTGCGAAGTCGACAGCTAAAAAATAAATATATTAATAGCACTCAGCCTTTTTATACGGCAAAGTCAATGGACTTGGTTCCGACTTCAGCTATTGTTAATTCAATCTAAATACTTTTCAGCATTTCTAACTATATTCTACCTTGTTTTAATATTTATTCAAAAACGTAACCACCATTCAAAATATAACCAAAAAGGCTAAAAAATGACATTATGGTATATTTAGCCAATCATAAAAATTCTACTTGCAAGCCCGGAATTATTTCTTTATTATTGTCCAATCAAAAGACACCTTCCATATTCTATTCTTAGTAACATTGTGTAATCTGATAGTATTGTCATTTGTCATGTACGAAGGGAAACAGTTTAAATTTCCATTAAAGAATTGTACATTTCTATGAAAAAATTCCTGAAATTTTTGCGTGATTATAGCTAGTGCACGAGTACCATATTTTTCGAAGTATAAGTCGATACTTTTTTCTGCCGAAATCCAACCATTGTTGTATAGACCGTTTCGACTTATATGTAAATTCCGTTACCTTCTCTCCACGATGCTGTACGCACTGTCTTCGCTTGTCTAAAACACCCCCTCTACCCTTTCAAAATATTATCAACTCCAGAATATGCCATCAAAATAAAATCTTTTATCAGACATTTCACGCATCTCGCGAAATGTCTACTTTTATACTACGTTGCTTTATTATATTTTTAGTAACATATTTTATAAACATGTCTGAATAAAAACAGAGTCTGCATTGTCTTATAGTTATCCGATATATTGAAATAAAAACCTCAAGTTGGAATATTAAACAAGTTAGTCCTTCATTTATAAATAGATTTTATCGAATGACTCGCACCTTCTGACGAGCTCTGCCATATAATTTAAATTGATACAAAACTGGTTAATGACCGGTTAGTAGCTACGGTTATTCGAAAAATAGGTTGCCAGGCAACGAAACATACGCCCACACAGCAGCCAAATCGTCCGGGCAGTCAACAAGAGTTGTTGCATTTTAAGTAATCATCAGAAAATCATAATTCAAACTCACCCATAACTACGGTGTAACTGTGATATAATCAAACGTTTTTTTAAATCAGATAATAATTGTGACCTCCAGAGGGACCACAAGCTAAAAAGGGTGATTTTTCGTACAATCAGGGGCCATGATTCAGGAAGTTACGATCCGATATGGGCAAATATGCAATGGAACCAAGATCATTAGGTTATAAACATGTATTTCAAGTTTCATCAAAATCAGTTCAAAATTGTGACCTCTAGGGTCCACAACCTTGATATAACATATTCTTACACAATTCGCGTACGGACGGCAGCCATTTTATCCGTCAACTCTGGTCCGATTTTCACAAAATTAAAATTCTCTCTTCATTACCATGAAACCGTGATATAATCAAACGTTTTTTTAAATCGGATAATAATTTTGACCTCCAGAGGGACCACAAGCTAACAAAAGCAATTTTTCGGACAATCAGGGGACATAATTCAGGAAGTTATGATTCGATGGGCGCAAATATCGAAAGGAACCAAGATCTTTGGGTTATAAACATGCATGTCACGTTTCATCAAAATCGGTTCAAAATTGTGACCTCTATAAGGTCCAAAACCTTGATATAACATATTTTCACACCATTCGCGTACAAACGGCGGCCATCTTGTCCGTCAATTTTGGTCCGATTTTCACGAACTTCGAAATCAACCTTCATAACCATGGAACGGTGATATAATCAAACGTTTTTTTTAAATCGGATAAAAATTTTGACCTCCAGAGGAACCACAAGCTAAAAAGGGCAATTTTTCGGAAAATCAGGGGCCATAATTCAGGAAGTTACGATCCGATGGGCGCAAATATCGAAAGGAACCAAGATCTTTGGGTTATAAACATACATGTCAATCTTAATCAAAATCGGTTCAAAATTGTGACCTCTATAAGGTCCACAACCTTGATATAACATATTTTCACACAATTCGCGTACAAACGGCGGCCATTTTGTCCGTCAATTTTGGTCCGATTTTCACAAAATTCGAACTCAACCTTCATAACCATGGAATGGTGATATAATCAAACGGTTTTTTAAATCGGATAACAATTTTGACCCCCAGAGGGACAACAAGCTAAAAAGGGCAATTTTTCTGACAATCAGGGGCCATAATTCAGGAAGTTACGATCCGATGCGCGCAAATATCAAAAGGAACCAAGATCTTTGGGTTATAAACATACATATCAAGTTTCATCAAAATCGGTTCAAAATTGTGACCTCTATAAGGTCCACAACCTTGATATACCATATTTTCACACTATTCGCGTACAAACGGCGGCCATTTTGTCCGTCAATTTTGGTCCGATTTTCACGAAATTCGAACTCAACCTTCATAACCATGGGACGGTGATATAATCAAACGGTTTTTTAAATCGGATAACAATTTTGACCTCCAGAGGGACCACAAGCTAAAAAGGGCGATTTTTCGGAGAATCAGGGGCCATAATTCAGGAAGTTACGATCCGATCGGCGCAAATATCGAAAGGAACCAAGATCTTTGGGTTATAAACATGCATTTCAAGTTTCATCCAAATCGGTTCAAAATTGTGACCTCTACACTGTTCACAAGCTAAAAAACGTGATTTTTCGTACAATCAGGGGCCATAACCCATGAAGTTACGGTCCGATACATGCCAATATCGAAAGGAACCGAGATCTTAGGGTGATAAACCTATATTTTAAGTTTCATTGAAATCGGATAAAAATTGTGACCTGTAGACTGTTCACAAACAATTGTGGACGGACGGACGGACGTCCGGACGGACGGACGTCCGGACGGACGGACGGACGGACGAACAGGGGCGACGACAATATACGTCCACATGAAAATGTGGGCGTATAAAAACAAAAAGTCCTAACCGTTGGAGCACCAATCATTGGTCAATAATCAGACAGAGAGAGAGAGAAATGGGGTTTAACGTCCACTCGACACAAACTAGGTCATTTTGGGACTAACATATGGTTTCAATATTATTTCAATAGTTCGCTTGCACATAGGGGTCTTTAGCAGTGGGAGGAAACAGGAGTGTCCAGAGGAAACCCACGAGGTTGAGAAGGCGCCCCTATCTCCATGCCACATACGCTCACACCAGGGCTAGAAACCACAGCCGCAAGCCAGAGGTGACCGGACAGCTAGAGGTCGCAGCGCAGCATTCTAGACCACTAGGCCATCCCAACCCCCGTCATACAGCAATAATCAGGAGTTTTAAAACGGCTGTTCGGGCTTGATAATAAGTTTTTGGACTGCAGGGCCATCAATCCCTCTCTGCCCATTGCTGGATTAGCTTCTGATACTTGCACTTTTGAGGGGCTGAGTGCTGTATTCTTTCCGTTCAATCAAATCTATCCCATGAACAGCAACGTGACAGCCCTTCATTGTATTCTTGTTGATAGCCTTGTTTGTCTTGCAATTAGTTTTCCTGCAATATTCTGCTATGCACTGGTTAATTGGGCATCGTGAGCCATGAAATAACGTTATGTATACATATTTGGTTCAATTAGGAGCCCTGTTTAAAGCATAAGGCTTTTGTTACGCAGTTAGTGATTGGTTGTTAATCGGAACATTGACCAGTCATAATTAGCAACAGAAATCTGCTTCTACTAAAGCAGTGTATAGTGGGATTAGCTCTAAGAAAACAAAACACTGTGAGGAGTATGCAGGGCCATAGGAAGTTTTAATTCTTTTAAGATCCATACAAGAATTTCTACAAACAAAACATGTTTCTTCTTGGAATTTGTCGTCAATTATTCATTTCGTTATCAAAGTCAAAATCTTCATATTCTAATTTAGGATTTAAGAGAATAATCTTCAATAGTTTTGTCCGTCAAAATACATTCTTTTGACACTTGTGTCTATATTATTAACATCTTTCACATGCTGTAAAAAATTACGTCACTTGTACCGGTACTTAAAACTATTTACATCAAATTTGTTTACTATAGTTGCCTGCCGCAGTGATCCGTCTAGTCGACTATATTCGCCTGCTGCAGCGATCCGCCTATTCGCCTATAGCCGCCTGCTGCAGGCAATCGGTCCACTTGACTATAGTCGCCTGCTGCAGCGAAAAAGTTACACACAACTGACATCCTTTTCATCAAAGCAATGATTCATTATTGTGATCTTAACCGTTTCTGCCACATCCAACAATTAAGCATGTAACCCTACCTGAAATGAGTAGGCCTACACGTCATTGTATTTTAAATCGAGGCGATGTAAGTGTTTACTATAACCCTGTTTACATTACAAATTTTAGGCGTGCCAGGTACAGTTCTTGGTACGGCACGGTTAATTATTTTGTAGTGTAATCGGGTCCAACGCAAGCGTGCCATACTGAGTACCGTGCCAATCTGGCCCACTGAAATGAGGTAGTCTCGGAACCGTACCAAGAACGGCTCGGTTTAAATTTACGTAGTGTAAACGCTAACCGGTTTGAGTACGGATTACTGCGCATGCGCCAAATGAACCTTGACCTTTTCTCCTTGCAAACTTTGACAGTTCTGTCATCAGTTCTGTCAAAATGGCTGCTCAAACTAAATCAGTCGTCATAATTGTTTTCATCTGGGTAATTTGCACAGGGACTGAAATTAACTTTTCTGCGAAGAGTTCCAAATTTGGCATGCTTGGCACGGTTCAGAGACCGGTTATTTTAGAGTAATGTAAACGGGTCAATTTCTTGAAATTTATCGCGGCCTAGTACCGTGCCCAGTACTGCACGCTTAACGCGGCCAAGTGTAAACGGGGATTAAGAAGCCGTCTTAAAATGATACATGTTATTAAAAGAGGCCATTTGGCATTTATGTTCTATACTATATTATTTATTGTCTAGTTCGGTATGGTGTATGCCTATTTATAGGCCCTATCTATATACGGATAGAATTAGAAGGTCAGACTCCTGACTGTGCTCTGTGCTTAGTTCCTTTTGGAACTGTCCTTGAGCGAACGATATATTCGCTACACAGTTCCTATCCGGCCTTCTATAACTGCAGTATGAAAATACCGTTCTTCCCCACTTCTGTTTTAAGGCTATACGTTTAAACTCAGAGACATTACGAGACCCGGACATGCGCAAACCACATGTTTATTTCATCGCTAATTTCTACTTGAAAATGGAGTTGAATTATTATAAATTTGTGTCAAATATAGTGAGAAAGGATTGATTCCTTTTGGTGGAAAATAAAGAATTGTGGTGACAAATAGACGGTAAGGGTTCTAAAACAGCCTGAGAACGGGGGTGGGGAATAGCGGTATTTTACCGTATTTTCATACTGCAGTAATAGAAGGCCGGATAAGAACTGTCAGCGAAAGTTCGCTCAAAGACAGTTCTGAAAAGAACTACTCTTTGGCCGACACTCAATTGTGATACTGAAACCAAAATTAACTCACCATCATTTTTGCTTTTATTGAAGTGTAGCTGGTCTAACTTTGTTATTATTCATAACCATGTGAAACTGTCGGTTTGTGCTACTCGTTCACCAGCACGTGTCGGAGTCCGCACGTGCAACAAAACCTAGATCTTCATGCAGTTGTATATGCAACAGAGACGAGGATCTTCGCCACACTAACAACTCACAATCAAAGTTAATATTCGATTCCAGTATCGTCTTCCTGTACGAAAGTCAACTTGGAACAGAACCGCAAAAATCACTGTCTTTATTTTAAAGTCACAAAGAGAAGAATGAATAGTATTGTTGGCTAACTTGAGCAACATTGTGCAAACAAAATAACTTGAACCAGGTTTCCAACAAAGTATTACTAAATACACAAAGTAAAACACATTTTATTTATTATACAGGTTTCTATTTTATATGGTGGCTGATTGGTATCATGTCCTGATGTGGTGTCGCCCTTCATTTTATTATTTCATCATTATCCAAAACTGACTTATTATTGAATGTGAACAGTCATTAAAGATTCTTTGTGTTAGAGCTAAAATCTGCCTATTACAGGTTTTTATTTCAGCTTCAAATGATATCAGGGAGATTGGATGGCCAAATGGTTAGCATGTGCGTGCTGTATCATAAAGCCTGTCATTGAGTCAACTGGCTTGGTTTTGAATCCCTGATTGTACGTGACAAGGAGTAGGGTCGCCTGTCCAACCTTGTGGATTTTCTCTGGGTGAAATGAAATGAAATAGAGTTTGACGTCCTACTCTTCTGCACATAACCTGGGCTAATGGAAGATGGGCATACGCCATACAGTGTGCTATGGGGGAAAATTTGCCTGGGCAGCAAACCATATCGAAAAATCCCTATGAACTTTTCAGCATTGAGGAGTTTCAACATACTAAAAGCTCTGCAATTAAGAGGGTGGGAAAAGGAGTTGACAGAAAATAATTAGGAATTCAATTAAACCTCAATATGTATGATAAATGGGCAGTAAGTAATGACAAATACATTCTGAAAAATAGATCCTCCCTCAATGTAATAAGATGACAACCATGGCTTCTGACAACAGTTTATTTATAGCTTGATGTATCCCTGACAACAGTCTATTTATAGCTTGAGGTATTTCCCTACCAATATAAAGATTAAGATGTAAATGGAGAGACTCACAGGATGAGAAGGAATGAAACAAATATTTTGAGACTAACATACAGCTTGTGTTAAGGGGTGTGGTTTCAATCCCTAACATTTACCTGGCAAGGATAGGGTCTACTTCACTTCCCATCCACGAGGGGTTTCTCCAGGTCCTTCTGACACTGTCCTTAAGGTACTACTGATAGTTAACCTGACAAGGAGTAGGGTCTACTGCCCATCCATGTGGGGTTTCTCCAGGTCCTTCTGACACTGTCCTTAAGGTACTACTGATAGTTAACCTGACAAGGAGTAGGGTATACTGCCCATCCACGAGGGGTTTCTCCAGGTCCTTCTGACACTGTCCTTAAGGTACACTGTCCATCCGTGTAGGGTTTCTCCAGGTCCTTAAGGTGCTACTGATAGTTTACAGTTAAACCAATTACAGGAATAAGAACTTTATTTATATAAATTTTTATTTCATTTTATTACAAATTCATGTATCGATATTTCATATGATTACAGTTTCCAATATATCTATATGTCATATAATTACAGGTTCATATATACATATTATGCCCTTTATTTTCGGAAAAATATGTCCGACAAGAAACATTTTGAAATCCCATTACTGGGCCCATCCCTGCAAGAAAGTAATAAATTTGATAAAAGAAAAGTGGGCCTAGTACACTGATAAATACAGAATTACACCAAACATATTGATAAGGTCTCCTGTATGATTTCTCATGTGCTGCTGTAGAGTACCACATTCAATAAATGATTTACTATAAAAATCACATTCGTAAGGTTTCTCCCCATCATGAGGTCTCATCTTCAGTATGTGTTTTTATGTGCTTCTGTAGGCCTCTACGATTTGCGAATGATTTACTACAAACATCACATTCATATAGTTTTTCTTCAGAATGTATTCTTTTATGCTTCTGTAGATTACCATTTTCAGAAAATGATTTATAACAAATATCACATTTATATAGTTTTTCTCCAGTATGAGTTCTCATGTGGTTGTGTAGACCACTAGCCTGACTAAATGATTTATTACAAACATCACACTGATAAGGTTTCTCACCAGTGTGAGTTCTTTTGTGATTCTGTAGAGTACCTCTTTCGGTGTATGATTTATTACAAACATCACATTTAAAAGGTTTTTCTCCAGTATGAGTTCTCATGTGGTTGCATAGACCACTAGTCTGACTAAATGATTTATTACAAACATCACATTTAGAATGTTTTTCTCCAGTATGAATTCTTGTGTGACGCTGTTGATCTGCATGCCTAGAAAATGATTTTCCACAAACATCACATTTAAAAAGTTTTTCTCCAGTATGAACTCTAATGTGTTGTTGTAGAGCGCTATTATCGTAAAATGATTTACCACAAACATCACATTTATATGGTTTTTCTCCAGTATGAATTCTTGTGTGACGCTGTTGATCTGCACGCCTAGAAAATGATTTTCCACAAACATCACATTTAAAAGGTTTTTCTCCAGTATGAACTCTAATGTGTTGTTCTAGAGTGCTATTATAGTAAAATGATTTATCACAAACATTACATTTTGCTCCAGTATGACTCTGGGTGTGTCTCTGTCGAATACAATTTGTGATGATTGAATTACTATAAATATAGCTACATGATTTCAACTCACTACATTCCGAAGAACTGAATTCTAATTTATGCTGTACTTCACAATGTTTCTCTAAATCTGTCTCAGATTTAAACTTGTTATCACATACATTACACTGATGAAAGGGTTCGATATCTTCAGTTTTCTCTTCTTTATCATAAAGATATCCATCTACATCATCAGCTTTCTTTTCATCTATATCATCAGTTTTCTCTTCTTTAATATGACAATATTCACCTACATCATTAGTTTTCTCTTCTTTAACATGACAATATTCATCTAATTCATCATTTTTCTCTTTTTTAACATGTATTTTATTGTGTTGTTCTAAATCTTCAAGTTGTTGAAAAATATCATCACACACAACACACTGATGAAATATTTTAACATCATTAGTTTCCTGTAATATATAAAAGTTATAACATCATTTGTTTCTTTCGATCAAATAACCTCCTCAATAACATCTATAAGCGTGTTGCGACGTATTGCGGCAGTTGCTGAAAAATCTCATCACATAAAACACATTGATGAAATGTTTTAACAATAACAAAAAATGCTTGAGGCATAATTATTTTACCAAAAGGAAGTTTATTTATGCCTCAAAACAACGGGTTATAGACATAACAGCCCCAAACCATAACGGCCAAAAAAATTGGACATAACGGCCCTAAAATTTGGTCGAAACGGCCAAAAGATTTGGTCATAATGGCCAAAAGATTTGGTCATAATGGCCAAAACATTTGGTCATAACGGCCCCACTAAAAACAAAAAATTTTTTACATGTAGGAAATGATATTTATTAACAAAAACATAGAGATTTAACATAGAAAATATAATAGATGTAAAACATAGATGTAAAACATACAAAATATATCTTGGTTGAACTACTTCAAGATTTAATAAATATTTGGTCAATATATCTACTTAATAAATATTTGGTCAATATATCTACTTACTAAAATTTGGTTAATAAATATTTGGTCAATATATCTTGGTTGAACTACTAAAAGATTTAATAAATATTTTGTCAATATATCTACTCGACGGGACCATGTACTGTAGTAAATACACGTAGCAGCATAGAGACACTAATGTTGCCCTCTTTGTATTCCTTCCATGCATTAAAAATTTCGGCCTGCCTTTTCGCTTCTTTTTTTCATCAAATATCGACGTAGTTGACATTAAAATATAACAAAGTGCCTCCATTTTCATCTGACTACCTGATTACGATCTTAAAAGTTCCATCTACAAACCACTTTTACCTTTATTTGATGAAAAAAAATAAATGATTAATGTTTATCTCATATTAATTACCTAATCAAAGATAAGAATGTGTGAAGTGTGTAATTAGGGATTATCCAATCATTTGATTAATTAGTACTCACCTCTTTTCTTTGAATTACAGCATGTAATTTCTCTGGTTGGCTGGGGTGGTTATGGGTAATTTTTCCAGTTACAAATTCATCTATGTACATCGTTTGTATTACCGTAGCACCACATCGATGTTTGGTTGTACGTATGCTACATCGCCAATAAACCTTCCTCTCAGTAGAAGACTTCTTAACATATTTAAGTGTTTTAATTGAATAGGATAATTAGATGAAACCATGTTCGAATGATTATCGGATGAATGAATTGTTATTTTTGTCAAATGATTAATAGTGAGTTGTTACTACACGTATTATCAAAGATTAATAGTCAGTTGTTTTTTTTTCTATCAAAGGTAAGTTATATTTGCTAAAATATATTGTTTTTCATTAAATTAAAAATGTTTGGCCATTATGACCAAATGTTTTTGGCCGTTATGACCAAATGTGTTGGCCGTTATGACCAAATTAGGGCCGTTATGACCAAACCTGTTTTTGGCCATTATGGTTTAGGGCCGTTATGACTACATCCCAAAACAACTAAGCAAACACATTACACATAGCTTGAACAGTTTATTTTCTGATGTTTGAACCATACATAATAATAATCAATAATAGTTATAATATAATCAGCCTATTTCAACAAAAGTTTGTAAATGAGTATTAAATAAAAATCAATTGAAATAAAGATAGTGATGGTCCGATATGGCACCTATCAGTTTTACCGATATCAGATATTGACAGCGAAACATATCGGCCAATACAGATACAATTACCGATAGTGGTGGTTATAAAAGTGTTACACATTGAAATGCCTCGAATGACATGATAATCTATGTTGATATATGTCAAAGTTAGTCGGTACTATTGTACAGTGGGAATCAAACACTAACCCGCTGTTTTAGAAGTAAAATATAATTGGGTCACTCTTCCTACACAATCAAAAATACTCACTATCTATTACGAGCTTAATTATTTGCTGTATAATAAAGTCAAGATTTTCACATTTTAAGTGTTGATTACGATATAATTTCAGTCAAATTGATGCACTATGAGCCGAGAAAAAAGCGTTTGAAATATTCACATAGCCTCTGTCATCATTACTCAAATCATTAATATAAACAGCATAGTCTAGATTATCCACTTGATTGATTTACTTATCAACGGCCATTGAGCGGCATATAGGAATTTAATCCGCCAACATCGAAGGCTAGCCTTCACATAGAGAGTTTATTATGGTCTGGATATGTTAACTAATGTCTAATTAATTATTTAGATAACATTTCAGGCCTAAAGAAAGACCTGTAATAAGCAGATTTTGCTCTTGCATAATACTATTTTAAGGATTTTATACTGTGTATTCTTTCCATTTATTACGGTTCCTATGAGAGCCATGTATTACCCGTAAGTCTTAATAGCAAAATCACACAGCAACTGAAATAAAACTTTTATTATTTCGTTTGCCGGGTGCGTGGCTATTAGATAACGGAGACTGGTAATGATCTTGTACTGTTAATTCTTTCCCTTTTACGGCCCATATGAGAGTCTTGTGTTACCCGTACGTCTACATGTATTTAGATGTACCATGGGTCAAGCATAATAATGATTTGTTCACAACTCGGATAATATTTTGGAGGTATTTACTGAGTCGTTTTGAACAGATATTGGCAACTCCAATATCGGCAAAATTGTGACATATAGGTCGATACCGATATCTCCCGATACAGTACACTTCAGGGCTGAGTATGAAATTCCTCCGTGGTCCGACCTGAGCGGAATTGAAAAATCGCGGTGTACAGGCTATTAATCCGCTCTAAATTTCCGCCGCGAATTTGAGTAAACCGCCGACCACCGCGGATTTGTTAAACCACCGACTGCCGCGGAATTGTTAAACCACCGACCCCAGCGCTAAATTTAATTTGATGAAATTATTGTTACACGTATGCTTTACATTGTATTCGTGTCCATAATTCAGTAGTCCGATCCCGAAAAACAGCATTATCGGCATGCTTTTAAAACTTTGAAATAAAATATATGCATAAACCACCGACCCCAGCGCGAAATTTAATTTGATGAAATTATTGTTACTCGTATGCTTTACATTGTATTCGTATCCATATGCATATATTATCGATGTATAATTTACAACATCGCATACTCGTTTGTTACATGTGCGGCATATATAACAAACCTTACAAATAATCATATGGACGAACATTCGTAAAAATGTATTATTCAGCTTTATTTAACGTCCGCTTGACTGCCCATTAATGACTTATACATTTACACATGTACGTTCACATGTAGTCTGTATTCTGTTACTATGTTTTTGTTTTGGATTTTTAAAACAACAATGTGCTACGAAGCCGTTTACCGTTTATGTATGTCGGCAAAGAATAAAGAAAAGTGAGTAATCTCATTGTTACAAAGCGGTGGTTTCAATCCGAAATGTGTTGAGCATGTTATTACAAGTGGTTCTAGAGCCTCTATTCAAATAATTAAAAAAAGTGAGCTCACTCATAGTTTTAAAGCCGTGGTTTCAATCCGCAACGCGTTGACGTGGTAATTGTAAGTGTTTATACTATTAAAGTATTGTTTTATTAGACTTAACTATAAATCACAAAAATGGAATATTAAAAACAGGCGAATATGGGTCAGTTCATCCCACGATCGTTTCACCCTATATCGATACATTACTTCATTAATATGTTCGATATTTTTAAAACTTGAATCGTTCGACTATTTCAAACTCATTCAAATTAGGAAATTTTCAAAATTTACACACATAAATGCTGGCCTTACCTTGGGCGAAAGTGTTGTACATTAAAATAGCCATTTCCATTCTGACAAATAAGTTACAAAATTCACACCTCAAGTAATATATTCTGATTTAATTCCCAAATGAATGAAATGCCTTTATCTCCTGTTTTTAAGCACACATCGCCAAAATTCACTGTCAACCTTACTGAACACATGTACATTAAAACTATCAGTCGGAAAATACCGTGATGACATTTCATTTAGGCACCAAGGAGTCTGAGTCAATGCATACTGTCAATCAACTTTCTTTATTAGGCGAATTCACACGTGCCATCAAAAGGAAATGATAATTGACTAAAATACAAACCCCTTTAACACACACATGGCTAAATTACGAACGGGCTACGATGAATAGGACCTCCCCACCTCCTACAATTTACATCACGTATTACCAGTAATTTGCATAAGATTCTATTAATTTTATTAACGATAACATAAAACTCAGGCTTTAAAATTTATGGATATTAAAATAAGAGATGATTTAATTTTTGAATCGGTACAGACTTGAAGGTTGGCGCATGTAAATTATGAAATCAATACTTAATTCGCAGTTGACATATTCTGTCAATAGAATTATTCCTTTAACCTGTGGTAATAAGGGGAATGCTCACTAGCCCGCGGGTTCTATAATATATTATTAGGGTTCATTAGTTAGGGTTAGGGTTAGGGTTGTGTTAGGGTTAGGGTTCATTGGTCAACCGATATCTGTTATTAGGGTTAGGCTTTATTGATACCCACATTTATAGTACACGTATTTCTTACAGCGACAGACTAGCGAGTAGAGCACCTGCGGACTAGTGAGGCCCTTTCAGTGTATTTTTAATTTCCAATAATACTGAACCCATACTGTACCGTACATAACTTAACATATAATAATAATAATAATAATGATCCCTTGAGAGTTAGATTTCGATATAAGACCAGGCCTTAGCGCCGCTTTCCGTGCAATATTTTCCTCAAAGACACTGTATAGTGTATACCTGTCTTCATTAACCTAGTTGGAGCAGAGTAGTAGGACTTTAACCCCAATACCACTCTTGTTGTAATTGAATAATATGTCCCAATCTTCATTTTGGTCAACAAATCGTATTATTTTACAATATTCCAATTAAATGATGATATAAATTTCATCTTAACACACCTATTTTAAAAAATTGGAAAAATTCAACCAATTGATTTGAAAAGTCTAACGTAAGCCTTTTCAAATGTGACTTGGATTTTAAAATATTTTCGAACCCTCTGGACAAGTAAAATAGGTTGTAATGGATAATTTACTCAACAGGTAGGACACTTAAACATCTAGTATTTAGAATAAGGGTATTATTTATTTTCTGGAGCTACCAAGCCAGCAAGAATGTTATTGTCCCTTTAAACCCAATTTCATTTCCTCTAGAGCATTTTGATTTCTTTATTGATGTAGATCTCGGATTTTGAAATTCCATAACTTTAGATCTAATTGGAATATTTTGTTTGATAAAATAATGATTTTTTTTGTTGGTTTTTTTTTTAAATTTGACATTTATAACTTTGACCTGAATTTGGCGATCATATTTGATACGACTCCCATTTCTATTTCTATCACTTTTACACAGAAAAAATGACAATTTTGATTGATCTATTTAGTTACATTTAGTTAGGTCAGTTTAATTATTATTTAATAGAGTGGTTCTTTTCTTATCTGCAGAAATGAGAAATTTGCCAAGGTTCCGTATTTCGGATGTAGAAGTTGTACTTAATAATTGAATTAGTTTAAACATGTTAGGATTTCGTAAAAAGTATGGTTTGATAAACTGGTGACGCAATTCATTATAGCAAGGGCAGCCTATAATAAAATGGAATTCGTCTTCTATGTCATTTAGGTTACAAAGTGTGCACTTTCTTTCACTACATTCTATTTTATTGTATCGGCCTACTTCTATATTTAAATTATGCGCGGAAATTCGGAATTTGCTTATAGTTTTAAGGAAAATAGATTTAACGCTTTTTTTTAAATAGCTCTGCAGCGTAAAGTTAACTGTTAAATGTTGATAAATTATACCTTTGGCGGACGATTTTATTTTTTCCATGTTTTCTTGGGCAAAGATATCATGTAACCTATTTTTTATAATTTGGAACGTACCATTGTTAACTTCTTTTAAAAGCAATATATATCCAAGACCGATTCTATCTAATTCAGTTTTAACAAATTTAATCCAACTGTCATTATTTAAAATCATATCTTCATAACAGGAGTTAAGAATAACATTATCAGTATTACGTAGACCAATCCAATATTTAAAAATCCTACATTTTCTATCAAAAATCAAAGGGTATCTACCGAGTTCGTTATAAATCATACTACTACAAGTTGTTTTTCGGACGCCAAGTAGTTTTTTGCAAAAAAATAAATGTAATTTTTCAATATCGCTAGCCGAATGTGTGCCCCAAATCTCGGCACCGTAATTTAAAATACTTTTGACGTATGTATCAAAGATTGATAATTTTGTTTCTACGTTAAAGTGATTTTTGTTACAAGTATTTGATAAGTTAAAAAGAGCTTTACGCCCTTGGTCCGCTAAGCGTTTTTGCGTGTTATTAAATTTACCATTATAATTTAAAAGTACACCTAAGTAGTTAAATTCATTGACAGTTTCTAAAACATTATTTTTATAGAACCAATTTTCGTTTTCTCTTATTTTACCACCGTTTCTGAAAATCATTATTTTCGTTTTTTCAATGTTTACGGTTAAGTCCCACGAATCGGTATAACTTTCAAGTGAGTATAATAATTTTTGTAAACCTTCAGGGGTTTCTGCAAATAAAACCATATCATCTGCGTACATTAATAAAAATAAATTGATCATTTGTAAATTAATAGATGGACAATTATCTGTTAGAAATTGATCTTCACAATCGTTCACGTACAGGGAAAATAATATCGGAGATAAAACCTCGCCTTGAAATAATCCATTTGAACATAAAAACATTGTTGAGAGTAGATTATCGTTTTTGACACAGCACCTGACATTGTCATAAAGTGACTTGATTATGCTAAACATTTGATCAATCTTTTATTTAAAATACTTGTAAATAGTTTACCTAAACAACTGAGTAGCGTTATTCCTCTATAGTTGTCAGCATCGTTAACATCTCCCTTTTTAAAGATTGGGACAATACAGCCTATCGACCAACTTGTGGGGAAATACCCTGAATCATAAACATTATTAAACAAATACTTAAGACATGGCATCAGTGTCATTTTACATTTAATTAGAAACTCATTTAATATTCCATCTAATCCACTCGATTTATTAGTCTTTAGGTTATCAATTGCATAAGAAATTTCTGATTCTGATATTTCTAAATCTAGCTCTTGTGTATTCAAGTCAGTGGGATGATTTTCGTATTTATTCATATATTCCTCTACTGTTTCGTTGACTTTAGCATTCGTGGAACACAGGTTTGAAAAATGTGAATAAAACTCTTCAGTAGATAGATTTGATCGAACGGATCTGCCAGCCCTTTTAAAATATCTATAAAATTGTCTGGGGTTATTTTTTCTTAAAAAATCCAACATATTTCCTTGTTGTAATTTATATCTATTTTTTAATGTGGTCTCGGTTCTCTTATATTTTGTTTTGTTAGTAACAAGAGTTGAATGATTTTCAAGTGACTCATACATATTAAATGCATGAAGTGAATTTTTATAATCTTTAAATAGCTGTTTACATTCTTCATCAAACCACGGTTGGTCGAACTTAGCAGATGACCTTTTATTTTTAGTTACTTTGTGAGACCTACATATTTTAGTTTCACTGCAGAAAGGATGTATAATACTAACGAGCGCCCCTGAAAACTTTTCAATCGAGTAGTTTATGCTACGTTGATCGCGGTTTCCAATTTTACATAGTTCAAACAACTTAGTAAATTCGTTACTAACAGCATTAACAACGTGGACTGAGTTTTCTTCATTCCATCTGAAAATAGAGTTTATATGGTTGTCTGAATTTACACAATCAGTATTATCAAAATTTATACAATCATTGTTATCGGAATTTGTACAATCAATGTTATGAACATTATTATACACAATATTTCTTGTGTCAACCGGGCTACACATTGTGAAGCATACAGGTGCGTGGTCAGAGTATTGGTTAAACATACCACTCTGGAATGTCAATATTTTAGAAAACGTTTTCTCATCACATAAGACATAGTCTATTAAACTTGTGCCTCTAGTGTTATAAAATGTGATTGCCCCACTTTTATCTTCCTCATGTCGGTCATTCACAATTCTCAGACCGGTTGTTTTACACAAAGAAAGTAAGTTTCTACCAAATTGATTTACATTAGGGTCAGTAAATTAATGATTTACTATAAAAATCATATTCATAAGGTTTCTCCCCATCATGAGATCTCATCTTCAGTATGTGTTTTTATGTGCTTCTGTAGGCCTCCACGATTTGTGAATGATTTTCTACAAACATCACATTGATATGGTTTTTCACCAGTATGAGTTTTTGTGTGCTTCCGTAGAGTACCTCTATCAGTGTATGATTTATTACAAACATCACATTTATAAGGTTTTTCTCCAGTGTGAGTTGTCATGCAAGTCTGTACACCAATATTTTGAGTAAATAATTTACTACAAACATCAAATTTATATGGTTTTCCCCCAGTGTGTGTTCTCATATGTAACTGTAGACTATTACTATAAGCAAATGATTTCTTACAAACATCACATTGAAAAGGTTTGTCTCCAGTATGAATTCTCATGTGGTTCTGTAGACCAATATTCTGAGTAAATGATTTACTACAAACATCACATTTATATGGTTTTCCCCCAGTATGTGTTCTCATGTGTTGCTGTAAATTACTACTATGAGCAAATGATTTCTTACAAACATAACATTGATAAGGTTTTTCTCCAGAATGAATTACCATGTGTTTGTGTAGACCACTATTCTGGGTAAAGGATTTACTACAAACATCACATTTATATGGTTTTCCCCCAGTGTGTGTTCTCATATGTAACTGTAGATAATTACTATAAGCAAATGATTTCTTACAAACATCACATTGAAAAGGTTTTTTTCCAGAATGAATTCTCATGTGGTTCTGTAGGCTACCAGACTGTGTGAATGATTTACCACAAACATCACATTTATATGGTTTTTCCCCAGTGTGTGTTCTCGTGTGTTTCTGTAAATTACTACTATGAGCAAATGATTTCTTACAAAAATCGCATTTATAAGGTTTTTCTCCAGTGTGAGTTCTCATGTGTCTCTGTAGATGACTACTCTGATTAAATGATTTACCACAAACATCACATTTATATGCTTTTTCTCCAGTGTGTGTTCTCGTGTGTTTCTGTAAATTACTACTATGAGCAAATGATTTCTCACAAACATAACATTGATAAGGTTTTTCTCCTGTATGAGTTCTCATGTGAATCTGTAGATAACCATTTCCAAAAAATGATTTCCTACAAATTTCACAAGTATAAGGTTTTTTGCCTGTATGAATTCTCACGCGTTTCTGTATATCACTATTCTGATTATATGAATAACTACAAACATCACATTTATAAGGTTTTTCTCCAGTATGACCTCTCATATGGTTCTGTAGGCCCAAAGTCAATTTTTCTTTAGGAATGCTCATGTGTTTCTGTAGATTATCATTCTGGGTGAATGATCTACTAGAAATATTACAATTATAATTGCTTGCTTCAGGATAACTGTCGGCTGATTGTAGGCCTACATCACTATCATTAATGTCAGCTGATTGTAGGTCTACATTAATACCAGGACAGTCAGCTGATCGTAGGCCTACATAAATACCCTTACAGTCAGCTGATTGTAGGCCTACATGTACATCACTATCATTATCAGTTTTCAACTCTTCTTCAACATGTATTTTACAATGTTTCTCTAAATCAGCATCAGATTTAAATTCTTCATCACATAAATTACACAAATGAACTGGTTTAATATCATCAGTTTTCTCTTCTTTAACACAAAAGTCATCTCCATTGTATGTTTTCTCATCTTTAACATGACAATATTTATCAACATCATCAGTTTTCTCTTTTTTAACATGTATTTTATTGTGTTGTTCTAAATCGTCAAGTTGTTGAAAAATATCATCACACACAACACACTGGTGAAATGTAATATCATCATTAGTTTCCTGTAATATATAAAAGTTATAACATCATTAGTTTTCGATCAAATAACTGCCTCAATAACATCTCCAAGCATGTTGTGGCGTATTGCGGCAGTTGCTGAAAAATCTCATCACATAAAACACATTGATGAAATTTTTTAACAATAACATCAATAATTTCCTGTAATATATAAAAGTTAAAACATCATTTATTTTATCATTTTTATATTTGTATGTACAGTAGAATCTGTATTAAGCAGTCACTCAAGAAATAATCTGATATAATCAGAACGGTCCGCTTAAAGATACATTATGTAAGATTAGATCAAGAACTAGCCATTCCTACTATAATAGTTAGAAAGAAGATAATGTAAAACGAATAATTTGAACATTTCATTCAAATTACTCTATTTCAAGCAAAGATATTAGCCTTTGAAGGTTTGACAGACGTGTGAAATAATTTCAACCACGTACTGGTTGATCGAAGCTATGTCTTATTACTCCATATTTGATTAAATCAAGGTATCACTGAACCATTTTAATCTATTTAATATTGGAGAAATCTGATGCCATCGAGACTTGATTAAGACCTGGATCAGTTGATTTATGTTTAATAAATTCTCAGTGTTTCCGAGTGCTGACAGTAATTAAATTTTATGATTCAATGCATGGGGAGCAAACATCAATACTTGCATCGCTAAATTTGTTCGTCACTGAAACTTGCTTGGAAAACTCAAATCACTGATATAACTTCTGTAAGGCCCCCCCCCCCTTCAAAATATGTTCTGTTTCCCAGTAACCTGACCGACCCATTACAAAACCTGCTGACTCAAGAAAAATAAAAAAACTTATTTGTTCATCGAGTGACCGTTCTGAGTACTCTAAGCCTACTGGATTCGTGAAAATGCCTATATTATTTGTTATTAACCCGGGGGTCTAAACGTGTCATTTTGTACCAAACTGATACCATTGTGATGTATTCGATACTTATCCATTTTTGTGAAGAAAACCCATTAATCAATTTTATTTTATCATAGAAGCCCATGTCCATCACTGAATTTGTCAAAGGAGGCGCTTAAACTTCTGTTTAGCAAAACAAAAGTGGCAATGGAAACACTTTGCACATGGCTTAAATAGTTTAATCTGATGTGTGAAATACAGAAAATTACATAATTCCTTCAACTATACATAATCCTGATCAATATACAATCAGCCTATTTCAACAAAAGTTTGTCATTGAGTATTAAATAAAAATCAGATGAAATAAAGAAATAAAAAATATGAATAAAAAATTAAAATGAAAATAATAAAACTCCTCCCCCCCCCACCAATGTCCCGTGTAGCCTACACTTTGGCTTGTATGCAAATGATTCCTTGGTAGTTAGAATTTGAAGAGTAGGCCTAGCGCCGCTTTCCAGGCAAAATTTTCCTCATAGCACACTGTATGGTGTGTGCTTGTGTGAGAGAGAAATGGGTGTTTAACATCCACTCGACACAAACCAGGTCATTTTGGTTCTAACATGGTTTTAATTTTATTTCAATAATTCGCTTGCGCGTAGGGGTCTTTAGCAGTGGGAGGAAACCGGAGTGCCCGGAGGAAACCCACGAGGTTGAGAAGGCGCCCCATCTCCATGCCACATACGCTCACACCAGGGCTCGAAACCACAGCCGCAAGCCAGAGGTGACCGACCAGCTAGAGGTCAAAGCGCGGCACTCTAGACCACTAGGCCATCCCAACCCCCTGTATGTGCTTGTATTCATTAGCCTAGTTCGGAGAAGAACAGTAGGATGTTTAACCCTATTTCATTTCATTTCCTATAGAGCATTTTGATTACATTATTGATGTTGATCTAATTACAATATTCTGATCAAAATAGTTGTTTGATAAATCTGACATTTATAACTTTAACCTGAATTTCTGAAAATAAAAATTATCCTACCATGGTGATTATTTACTTCCGGTGTACCCGATCTGTCTGTGGTGGAACTCAGGTGATTTTTCTGTTTAAGGTTACAATTCTATTGTTTGAGTGATAAATAAATCTGAAAAAAGCCTTAAATGTATCCCCCTGACTCTTTAAGCGGACGAATTGAAATTGTCACCGTTCATCCAAAACCACTTCCGGTTCATCCTGTTTTCAGGTTATATATTTATTCTTGACGCGGATCAACTAGACTCGAGTAATTCACACTTCAAATGTACGTCTACATGTAGCTATATTTTGTTCAATAAATGAAATGGGGTTTAACATCGTACTGTTCTGCTCCGACTGTGTTAATGAAGATGGGTACATGACATACAGTGTGTTATGAGGGAAATTTTGCCTAGATAGTGACACTATGGCCTACTCTCATATTGAATTCCAGATGCCAAGGGATACTACGTGCATGCCCATTATTATAGAGTGGTTCAGAGACTCAATTATTTGTCCTTATAAAAACAGACCCACTTGCCTTTCTGATTGCCTTATCAAGGGTATTTTCTGAAGTGAGAGATATTTATTCCCGGGCTACCAAGGGATGCTACGTGCATGCTCATATATAGTTGGTACCTCGGTTTTATGTGCATGCCAATATATACACGGGACCTCTTTTTTCATCCCATCCAAACGACTAGACAGCTGAACTTTTCAGGCCCCTAATCCTGCACCGCTGACAAGGGGAAACCATGTCGAAAAATCCCTATGAACTTTCTCAGCTAATTTGCTCGTAAAGAAAGTAGTGTTGACAGTTGTTTCCTAATGCTATTACGGTCTGTAGTAACAGGCATCACTAACGTTGTGTGCTACCTTGACTGAGAGAGTGGTTGTTATTTCTTGATCAGATGGTTAGGTGGTTTTGGGAACATTGAGGAGTGTCAACATATAAACGAGTCCGCTATTAAATAGCATAAAAAGGAGTTGACAGAAAATTATTAAGAATTTAATAATACCTCAGTATGTACATGTATGGTTTAATAGTCGAGAGAGAGACATTAAGTAATATATTGATACCACACGAGTCATTAGCTGAGTGTTGTTTCAATATATTACTCAATGTCTTTGGCTCAAGGCCATTAAACAACGAGAGAGAGAGAGAAATGGTGTTTAACGTCCACTCGACACAACTAGGTCATTTTGGGATTAACGTATGGTTTTTAATTTTATTTCAATAATTCGCTTGCACGTAGGGGTCTTTAGCAGTGTGAGGAAACCGGAGTGCCCGGAGGAAACCCACGAGGTTGAGAAGGCGCCCCTATCTCCATGCCACATATGCTCACACCAGGGCTCGAAACCAGAGGTGACCGGCCAGTTGGAGGTCGAAGCGCGGCACTTTAGACCACTAGGCCATCCCAACCCCCCATGTCCGATTGGCAAGTTGCCTGTAGATTATTGGAAATAATGGTATGACCTCACATCTGTATTTTAAGTATGATTAATGGACAGTATTTAATGTTAAAAACATTCTGAAAAATAGATCCTTTCTCAATGTAATAAGATGACAACCATGGCGTCTGACAACAGTTTATTTATAGCTTGAGGAATCCCTGACAACAGTTTATTTATAGCTTGAGGTATCTTCCTACCAATACAAAGAAAAAGATGTAAATGGAGAGACTCACAGGATCAGAAGGAATGAAACAAATATTTAGAGACTAACATACAGCTTGTTTTAAGGGGTGTGGTTTCAATACCTAACATTTACTCGACAAGGATAGAGTCTACTACCCATCCACGTGGGGTTTCTCCACGTCCTTCTGACACTGTCCTTAAGGTACTACTGATAGTTAACCTGACAAGGATAGGGTCTACTGCTCATCCATGTGGGGTTTCTCCAGGTCCTTCTGACACTGTCCTTAAGGTACTACTGATAGTTAACCTGACAAGGATAGGGTCTACTGCTCATCTGCGTGGGGTTTCTCCAGGTCCTTCTGACACTGTCCTTAAGGTACTACTGATAGTTAACCTGACAAGGATAGGGTCTACTGCCCATCTGCGTGGGGTTTCTCCAGGTCCTTCTGACACTGTCCTTAAGGTACTACTGATAGTCTACAGTCAAACCAATTACAGGAATAAGAACTTTATTTATATAAATTTTTATTTCATTTTATTACAAATTCATGTATCGATATTTCATATGATTACAGTTTCCAATATATCTATATGTCATATAATTACAGGTTCATATATACATATTATGCCCTTTATTTTCGGAAAAATATGTCCGACAAGAAACATTTTGAAAAACCATTACTGGGCCCATCCCTGCTAGAAAGTAATAAATTTGATAAAAGAAAAGTGGCCTAGTACACTGATAAATACAGAATTACAGCCAACATATTGATAAGGTCTCCTGTATGAATTCTCATGTGCTGCAGTAGAGTACCACATTCAATAAATGATTTACTATAAAAATCACATTCGTAAGGTTTCGCCCCATCATGAGGTCTCATCTTCAGTATGTGTTTTTATGTGCTTCTGTAGGCCTCTACGATTTGCGAATGATTTACTGCAAACATCACATTCATATAGTTTTTCTTCAGAATGAATTCTTTTATGCTTCTGTAGATTACCATTTTCAGAAAATGATTTATTACAAACATCACATTTATATAGTTTTTCTCCAGTATGAGTTCTCATGTGGTTGTGTAGACCACTAGCCTGACTAAATGATTTATTACAAACATCACACTGATAAGGTTTCTCACCAGTGTGAGTTCTTTTGTGATTCTGTAGAGTACCTCTTTCGGTGTATGATTTATTACAAACATCACATTTAAAAGGTTTTTCTCCAGTATGAATTCTCATGTGGTTGCATAGACTACTAGTCTGACTAAATGATTTACTACAAACATCACATTTATATGGTTTTTCTCCAGTATGACTTCTCATGTGTTTGTGTAGACCACTATTCCGAGTAAATGATTTACCACAAACATCACATTTATAAGGTATCTCTCCAGTATGAATTCTCATATGTAACTGTAGACTACTACCATGAGCAAATGATTTCTTACAAACATCACACTGATAAGGTTTTTCTCCAGTATGAATTCTCATATGAATCTGTAGAGCTCCTCTTTCAGTGAATGATTTACTACAAACATCACATTTAAAAGGTTTCTCTCTTGTATGAGTTCTCATGTGTAGTCTTAAACTAGTTCGATAAGGGAATGATTTACTACAAACATCACACTGATAAGGTTTTTCACCAGTGTGAGTTCTTGTGTGTTTCCGTAGAGTACCTCTATCATTGAATGATTTACTACAAACATCACATTTATATGGTTTTTCTCCAGTATGACTTCTCATATGGTTCTGTAGGCCGGATGCCCGTTTTTCCTTAGGAATCCTCATGTGTCTCTGTAGATTATCATTTGGGATCAATGATCTACTATAAATATTACAATTATAATTGCTTGCTTCAGGATAACTGTTGGCTGATTGTAGGCCTACATTACTATCATTATCAGTTTTCAACTCTTCTTCAACATGTATTTTACAATGTTTCTCTAAATCAATATCTGATTTAAATTCTTCATCACATAAATTACACTGATGAACTGTTTCAATATCTTCGGTTTTCTCTTCTTTAACATGACAATATTCATCTACATCATCAGTTTTCTCTTCTTTAACATGACAATATTTATCAACATCATCAGTTTTCTCTTTCTTAACATGTATTTTATTGTGTTGTTCTAAATCTTCAAGTTGTTGAAAAATATCATCACACACAACACAATGGTGAAATGTAATATCATCATTAGTTTCCTGTAATATATAAAAGTTATAACATCATTAGTTTTCGATCAAATAACTGCCTCAATAACATCTCCAAGCATGTTGTGGCGTATTGCGGCAGTTGCTGAAAAATCTCATCACATAAAACACATTGATGAAATGTTTTAACAATAACATCAATAATTTCCTGTAATATATAAAAGTTACAACATCATTTATTTTATCATTTTTATATTTGTATGTACAGTAGAATCTGTATTAAGCAGCCACTCAAGAAATAATCTGGTATAATCAGGACGGTTTGATTAAAGATACATTACGTAAGATTAGATAAGGAATTAGCCATTCTTGCTAGAATAGTTCGAAAGTAGATAATATAAAACGAATAATTTGAACATTTCATTCAAATTACTCTATTGCAAGCAAAGATATTAGCCTTTGAAGGTTTGACAGACGTGTGAAATAATTTCAACCAGGGTACTGGTTGATCGAAGCTATGTCTTATTACTCCATATTTGATTAAATCAAAGTATCACTGAACCATTTTAATCTATTTAATATCGGAGAAATCTGATGCCATCGAGACTTGATTAATACCTGGATCAGTTAATTTATGTTTAACAGGTATGACCTTTAAATAAATTCTCAGTGTTTCCGAGTGCTGACATTAATCAAATTTTATGATTGAACGCATGGGGAGCAAACATCAATACTTGCATCGGTAAATTTGTTCGTCACTGAAACTTGCTTGGAAAACTCAAATCACTGATATAACTTCTGTAAGGCCCCCCCCCCCCTCAAAATATGTTGTTTCTGGTAACCTGACCGACCCATTACAAAACCTGCTGACTCAAGAGAAATAAAAAAACTTATTTGTTCATCGAGTGACCGTTCAGAGTACTCTAAGCCTACTGGATTCGTGAAAATGCCTATATTTATTTGTTATTAACCCGGGGATCTAAACGTGTCATTTTGTACCAAACTGATATCATTGTGATGTATTCGATAATATTTATCCATTTTTGTGAAGAAAACCCATTAATCAATTTTATTTTATCAAAGAAGCCCATGTCCATCACTGAATTTGTCAAAGGAGGCGCTTAAACTTCTGTTTAGCAAAACAAAAGTGGCAATGGAAACACTTTGCACATGGCTTAAATAGTTTAATCTGATGTGTGTAATACAGAAAATTACATAATTCCTTCAACTATACATAATCCTGATCAATAATTATTATAATACAATCAGTCTATTTCAACAAAAGTTTGTCATTGAATATTAAATAAAAATCAGATGAAATAAAGAAATAAAAAATATGAATAAAAAATAAAATGAAAATAATAAAACTCCTCCCCCCCACCAAGGTCCCGTGTAGCCTACACTTTGGCTCGTATGCAAATGATTCCTTGGTAGTTAGAATTCGATGAGTAGGCCTAGCGCCGCTTTCCAGGCAAAATTTTCCTCATAGCACACTGTATGGTGTGTGCTTGTGTGAGAGAGAAATGGGTGTTTAACAACCACTCGACACAAACCAGGTCATTTTGGGACTAACATATGGTTTCTTTTTTTTTCAATAATTTGCTTGCGCGTAGGGGTCTTTAGCAGTGAGAGGAAACTGGAGTGCCCAGAGGAAACCCACGAGGTTGAGAAGGCGCCCCATCTCCATGCCACATACGCTCACACCAGGGCTCGAAACCACAGCCGCAAGCCAGAGGTGACCGGCCAGCTAGAGGTCGAAGCGCGGCACTCTAGACCACTAGGCCATCCCAACCCCCTGTATGTGCTTGTATTCATTAGCCTAGTTCGGAGAAGAACAGTAGGATGTTTAACCCTATTTCATTTCATTTCCTATAGAGCATTTTGATTACATTATTGATGTTGATCTAATTACAATATTCTGATCAAAATAGTTGTTTGTAGGGGGTTCAGGTCAAAGTTTCAAATGACAGAAAAAATATTTTTTAAAAATATTTTGTGAAAATATACATAAAATGCTACCCAAATTTTTTTATTTCATCAAAATATTCCAATTAGATCCGAAGTCATGGAATTTTAAAATCCGAGATCGACGTCAAAAATGTAATCAAAACGCTCTATACCAGTCAATGCGTGGAATGGACCTAAACAAGTGCTTTTCAGTCATATCTGAGTGACGTCATAATGGGAATTTTCCCTTCAGAATCGCTAGTACCAATTTTAAAACTGAAAGCTGAACGTTATTGTCAGCTAAGATTTATTAAAATCGTAATAATTTTAATGATAATATGTCAACTATTTATAATCTGGATGATACCACAAAAAAATTAGGCTATATTTAGTCGAAATTTAGCAAATTTCAGTCATCAGGAAAGATAAATCTTGTTTTCTCTGTTGCTTATTTTCAGATCACGTGGTATCAGATATCGGTATAATCCCTAAAATGTTATCTATCGTTTGATTGGTTCTATATGAAAATCGGCCGGAAACTAATGTGCGGAAATCCAATAAAGTGGGTCGTAGCAATGGAAAATTCTAGGTCGCGTGACGTCAGAGCGGGATTTTCCCGCTGGCGCCTCATGTAAACAAACGGTAATTTCGCTTACATTTCGATAATTTTTTAGCCTAAATATTTGCAGATATCGAGATTAACATTAAACTATTACAATACAATTGCTAGTAATACATTTACATAAAATAGTAATTCAGAATCGTAGATTGAACTTGGCTATATTTCAGCCATTTGCTGTTCGATTTCACACTCAAGACACGTGACCTGAAACCCCTATTGTTTGATAAATCTGACATTTATAACTTTAATCTGAATTTCTGAAAATAAAATCTTATCCTACCATGGTGATTATTTACTTCCGGTTTACCCGATCTGTCTGTGGTGGAACTCAGGTGATTTTTCTGTTTAAGGTTACAATTCTATTGTTTGAGTGATAAATAAATCTGAAAAAAGCCTTAAATGTATCCCCCTGACTCTTTAAGCGGACGAATTGAAATTGTCACCGTTCATCCAAAACCACTTCCGGTTCATCCTGTTTTCAGGTTATATATTTATTCTTGACGCGGATCAACTGGACTCGAGTAATTCACACTTCAAATGTACGTCAACATGTAGCTATATTTTGTTCAATAAATGAAATGGGGTTTAACATCGTACTGTTCTGCTCCGACTGTGTTAATGAAGATGGGTACATGACATACAGTGTGTTATGAGGGAAATTTTGCCTAGATAGTGACACTATGGCCTACTCTCATATTGAATTCCAGATGCCAAGGGATGCTACGTGCATGCCCATTATTATAGAGTGGTTCAGAGACTCAATTATTTGTCCTTATAAAAACAGACCCACTTGTCTGTCTGATTGCCTTATCAAGGGTATTTTCTGAAGTGAGAGATATTTAGTCCCTGGCTACCAAGGGATGCTACGTGCATGCTCATATATAGAGGGTACCTCGGTTTTATGTGCATGCCAATATATACACGGGACCTCTTTTTCCATTCCATCCAAACGACTAGACAGCTGAACTTTTCAGGCCCCTAATCCTGCACCGCTGACAAGGGGAAACCATGTCGAAAAATCCCTATGAACTTTCTCAGCTAATTTGCTCGTAAAGAAAGTAGTGTTGACAGTTGTTTCCTAATGCTATTACGGTCTGTAGTAACAGGCATCACTAACGTTGTGTGCTACCTTGACTGAGAGAGTGGTTGTTATTTCTTGATCAGATGGTTAGGTGGTTTTGGGAACATTGAGGAGTGTCAACATATAAAAGAGTCCGCTATTAAATAGCATAAAAAGGAGTTGACAGAAAATTATTAAGAATTTAATAATACCTCAGTATGTACATGTATGGTTTAATAGTCGAGAGAGAGACATTAAGTAATATATTGATACCACACGAGTCATTAGCTGAGTGTTGTTTCAATATATTACTCAATGTCTTTGGCTCAAGGCCATTAAACAACGAGAGAGAGAGAAATGGTGTTTAACGTCCACTCGACACAACTAGGTCATTTTGGGATTAACGTATGGTTTTTAATTTTATTTCAATAATTTGCTTGCACGTAGGGGTCTTTAGCAGTGTGAGGAAACCGGAGTGCCCGGAGGAAACCCATGAGGTTGAGAAGGCGCCCCTATCTCCATGCCACATATGCTCACACCAGGGCTCGAAACCAGAGGTGACCGGCCAGTTAGAGGTCGAAGCGCGGCACTTTAGACCACTAGGCCATCCCAACCCCCCATGTCCGATTGGCAAGTTGCCTGTAGATTATTGGAAATAATGGTATGACCTCACATCTGTATTTTAAGTATGATTAATGGACAGTATTTAATGTTAAAAACATTCTGAAAAATAGATCCTCCCTCAATGTAATAAGATGACAACCATGGCGTCTGACAACAGTTTATTTATAGCTTGAGGAATCCCTGACAACAGGGATTAAGATGTAAATGGAAAGACTCACAGGATCAGAGGGAATGAAACAAATATTTAGAGACTAACATACAGCTTGTGCTAAGGGGTGTGGTTTCAATCCCTAACATTTACTCGACAAGGATAGAGTCTAGTGCGGTTTCTTCAGGTCTTAAAGGTACTACTGATAGTTTACCTGACAAGGAGTAGGGTCTACTGCCCATCCATGTGTGGTTTCTCCAGGTCTCTCTGACACTGTCCTAAAGGTACTACTGATAGTTAACCTGACAAGGAGTAGGGTCTACTACCCATCCACGTGCGGTTTCTCGATCATCACTGCCTTTTATGGAAATTTTCCGGAAGTATGACGTCAACGTAACTGTTAATCTCCGCTTTCGGCGCCATTGAAAGATTGAATCAATCGATGAAATCCTGTTTAAATCCAAGCCATCCGTGGGTCTACAGAGTTAATTTTATGCTTTTTGTGTAAATAAAGATCTAATTTATAATTTCTATGACATCTGAGGCCCAAAGGAAGACCGGCGATAAGCAGAATTAGCTCTTGTTGTATAATGTATGTTTAATGTCGGATGTCAAAGGGTAAAAAGCCACTTGCATGACCCCTGACGTGACCTTCCACTCATGGGGGCGGTAAAAATGAAAGAATAGGCCAGAAAAAAATCTTCACCGGAGAGAGAGAGAGAAATGGGGTTTAACGTCCACTCGACACAAACTAAGTCATTTCGGGACTAACATATCTTTAGCAGTGGGAGTGCCCGGAGAAAACCCACGAGATTGAACAGGCAGCTCTACTTATTGCCACGTACAACCTGGGATTTGAAACCACGCCAGTTGACCCAATGGCAGGCCGTGTGATACATCGCACACACGCTAACCATTCGGCCATTCGACCACCCAATCCTCACCAGTCTCCTTTATATAAATAACCAAGCGTGCAGCAACCGAATTAAAAGTTCAAAATCCTTGCCGATCTCCTTGTTTTTTAAATCCTAATCACACACTGTTTGAGAGTTTGGTTCTCTCAATCCGATTTTTGAGAATACCATTCTGCCCATGTGCACACAGACACTAGTACAATAGTACACCCGATAAAATTTTTGATTGAAATGGTGAAAAAGCCTATCTATAGCATAATGATCAAATCACAGAATTGGAGAACACAGTCATTACGTTGCGGAGACCCCTCTTCGATATGTTTTAAATGTGTGCTGATATTACAAGATCGCAAACTAGAACACCTAATTAGGTTATTGATTTTTTCTTTTAAATTTTTTCTTATAAGTAATAACAAATTATTAACTATGAAATAAACAATGGTCCTCATAATAGTGTTTGATTTCTGATAGGGTAGGAAGCTAACACAATTTTATCACTTCAAAAACAAAGCGTTTGTGTTTGATTCCCGAGGTAAAATAGTACAGGACTCATGCGTTTCCTGACTAACAGTGACATACATCTACATGGATACTCAAGCCATTCGAGACATTTTAATGTGTAATAGTTTTATATCCGTAATTGTCTCTGTATCGGCCGATATATGTTGCTGTCAATATCTGATATTGGTAAACCGATAGGTGCCATATCGGATAATCACTAAATGATTTACTACAAAAATCACATTCGTAAGGTTTCTCCCCATCATGAGATCTCATCTTCAGTATGTGTTTTTAAGTGCCTCTCTAAGCCTCCATGATTTGTGAATGATTTACTACAAACATCACACTGATATGGTTTTTCTCTAGAATGAATTCTTTTGTGTTTCTGTAGATTATCATTTTCAGAAAATGATTTCCTACAAATTTCACATGTATAAGGTGTTTCGTCTGTATGACTACTTATGTGTCTCTGCAGATCACAGTTTCTGATGAATGATTTACTACAAACATCACATTTATAAGGTTTTTCTCCACTATGTCTTCTCATATGAATCTGTAGATTACCTTTCTGACTGAATGATTTACTACAAACATCACATTTATAAGGTTTTTCACCTGTATGAGTTCTTGTGTGTAGCTGTAGAGTACGTCTTTCAGTGAATGATTTACCACAAACGTCACATTTATATGGTTTTTCTCCAGTATGAATTCTCATGTGGTTCTGTAGATTACTATTTTCAGAAAATGATTTACCACAAACATCACATTTATATGGTTTTTCTCCAGTATGAATTCTAATGTGAGTCTGCAGATGACCTCTTTCAGTAAATGCTTTACTACAAACATCACATGTATAAGGTTTTTCTCCTGTATGAGTTCTCATGTGTTTCTGTAGATGACCGCTTTCATTAAATGGTTTACCACAAACATCACACGTAAAGGGTTTTTCTCCAGTATGAATTCTTGTGTGACGATGTTGATCTGCACGTCTAGAAAATGATTTACCACAAACATCACATTTAAAAGGTTTTTCTCCAGTGTGAATTCTAATATGTTGTTGTAGGGCGCAATTACTGTAAAATGAATTACCACAAACATCACATTTAAAAGGTCTTTCTCCAGTATGAGTTCTAATATGTTGCTGTAGAGTGTTATTTTTGTAAAATGATTTATCACAAACATCACAATTAAAAGGTTTTTCTCCAGTATGAGTTCTAATATGTTGTTGTAGAGTGCTATTATTGTAAAATGATTTATAACAAACATCACATTTATAATGTTTTGATCGAGTATGATTCGGTGTGTGTCTCTGTCGAATGCAATTTGGGATGACTGATTTACTACAAATATCACTACATGCTTTCAACTCATTACATTTACACAAACTGAACTCTAATTTATGATGTACTTCACAATGTTTCTCTAAATCAGTGCCAGATTTAAACTTGTCATCACACAAATTACACTGATAAACAGTTTCTATATCATCAGTTTTCTCTTCTTTAACCTGACAATATTCACCTATATCATTGGTGTGCTCTTCGTCAAATTTAACAAGACAATATTCATCTACATCATCAGTTTTCTCTTCTTTAACATGACAATATCTATCTACATCATCAGTTTTCTCTTCTTTAACATGTAATTCACAGTGTTTTTCTAAATCAATTTCTGACTTAAATTCTTCTTCACACAAATTACACTGATAGAATGTTTCAGTTTGTTCATCTTTAACATGACAATATTCATTTATATTAATTTTTCCTTTTACCATAATTACTTTATTTTGTGTTTGAAATGTTTTAACATTGTGAGTTTCCTGTAATATATAAGAGTTATAATATCATTAGTTTCCTGTAATATACACAAGTCATAACATCATTAGTTTCCTGTAATATAAAAGTTATAACATCATTAGTTTCCTGTAATATAAAAGTTATAACATCATTAGTTTCCTGTAATATACACAAGTCATAACATCATTAGTTTCCTGTAATATAAAAGTTATAACATCATTAGTTTCCTGTAATATATAAAAGTTATATCGTCATTAGTTTCCTGTAATATATAAAAATTATAACAACATTAGTTTCCTGTAATATATAAAAGTTATAACAACATTAGCTTCATGTAATTTATAAAAGTTATATCAGCCTTAGTTTCCTGTAATATGTCAAGTATTATCATCATTAGTTTCCTGTAATTTATAAAAGCTATAACATCATTAGTTTCCTGTAATATATAAAAGTTATAACATCATTAGCTTCCTGTAATTTATAAAAGTTATATCGTCATTAGTTTCCTGTAATATATAAAAGTTATAACAACATTAGTTTCCTGTAATATATAAAAGTTATAACAACATTAGCTTCCTGTAATATATAAAGGTAACATCATTAGTCTCCTGTAATATAAAAGTTTTAACATCATTAGTTTCCTGTAATATATAAAAGTTATGATATCATTAGTTTACTGTAATAAACAAGGCTCTATTATACTTTACTCTCTTTAGAACAAGGTCCTATATTATTAGTTATGATATTGTCATATTAGGGTCTTTCTGTGTCAAATCACCCAAAATAATGTAAAAATTAAACGGTCTCCTCTTCGATTTAGCTGAAATTTGGTTTATATGCCGATTTCGAGCGAGAGAGAAAAATGGGGTTTAACCCATTTTTTACGGTAGGGAAAGAACTCGCGGACCCTTCATACTTGGCAACGGCATTAGCGAACCCAAGCGAGAAATCAATTAACTTACTTCTATTGTTTCTATGTCATTAATTAATGGTGATTGGGTAATAAAAGTAAAACCCGCGATGAAAAGGAATGTTTAAAGGAGCTAAATCGCTAATAATTGGGACCTAGAAATTTACCCAAATGGGTCGCAACGCATAAAATAATCTTATATGAATGTATATAAAATGATTTACATCCATTCATTTCCGTCTTTACTCTTAATTTCAAATCATTTATGTTCGGCAAAATACGCATGAAGTCTCAATAGCATGACAATCTCTAGCGTCTGGTTATTCCAGTCTACATTATTGCGTATGCTCTCAATGCGCCACCGTCTAGCCTCGTTGTCCAAGTCCCTTGTTAAAAATGGACCTGAAACGGATTATGGTACACGATTCGTGTACCAATGATAAATTTTTTATTTTGTCTTAAATATTGGATATCAGAAGCCCGTCTTTTCCCTGTAAGGTCACAACATCAACGTTGAATTAAATTGACAAATAATTTGAGTTTTCATTGTCGAAGATTTTGGATGACATTGAGTTAGAGACTTAGCTACTTTAATTCGCTAATCATCCTTAAAAAATATATGTTTCAACACCGGATCTTTCAGTATTTACGTAACAGGTCAGAGGTGAAAATTCACACCGTGTCATTCAATTTGGCACTATTCCAATATTTTCACGCTGTCACTTACAGCTAATAATTATATGATATTGAGAGTAAAATAGAATCAGATTTTATGATTTACTGCCAGGTATATTGTGGAATATGATAATGTCGAAGAAATCAACTATTTATTATTTTTTTTGACGTTATGATGCGAAGAATGCGTATACTCGAGCCGAGATCAAGCATGTCGCCGCCATTTTGGATTCGCTCGCTCAAACAGATGACAACAGGAAACATACGGCTAATAATTCTAGACTTTGGAAAGCTAAATTGAATCAAAACTTTTAGGATTTAATACAAGCTAAATAAGGGAATATTACATTGTCGAAGATTTTAAATATATATTTTTATTTTCGACGCAACGAAGCAAAGAAAACGACAATTCCCGTCATATATCCAAAGAAAGGCAGAAATGTTAAATGCCGTAGGCGATGAAGTGACCGTTATTTGGGTAGATATTTCTTTTTAAAAGTTATATTTATACTTACTTAGAACACTGCTGCCAACACGAGGGATTATATTTTTGTTTTATTTTTAAAAAAAAAATCGTAAGGGATACTTTTTCACATTATTTTGCCAATATGATAGAGAAAAGTCATAATTTTAGTGGAACTGGCTTTTCAATATTATTTATAGTAATATACATGCTACTTTGTAAAATTAAATTTTATATCATTGGAAAGAACACGGCAATGTGTACATTTTTGTAACAGAGTATTTTTATGTATAAAAAATATTTTTTTAATTATTTGCAATTTTGTAGAGGGTATTAGGATTAACAATAATCCTGTAATTGGCTTAGGAAGATGGGCCCTGCTGGTTCAATGAGCTTAGGGTTAGGGCAGCTAATCTTTTAATTGGCTCATGGTTAAATGGGTTAACGTCCACTCGACACCAACTAGGTCATTTCAGAACTAACATATGGTTTAATTTTATTTCAATAATTCGCTTGCGCAAAGGGGTCTTTAGGAGTGGGAGGAAACCGGAGTACCCAGAGAAACCCCACGAGGTTGGACAGATGACCCTACTCCTTGCCACGATGCTGATTTGGACAAAAATACTTATTTTAGAAATTTTGAACAATTGGTTACTGAGTAAGCTAATGTCAATTTAATAATGGCAGCCACGCCATTTTCGCTGAAATCCAAAAAATTGAGCAGGCCGCATCTCACGAACCATTAGTTGTATCAACATCAAATTTGGAATATCAAAGTTTCTTCTGCCAAAATAAGCATAATAACTTAATTTCAACTGAATCGAAAAGGATGAGGTTTAGCTCATTGGGTTATTTGACATGGAATGACCCATTTAGTTGTGTAGGGTTAGCAAGTAAGAATCCGTTACTAAAGTAACTACATTAGGTATGAACAATTGAGATTCGATATGATACATAGGATCGCCTGTTCTGCCTCGTAGGTTTTGTCCGGGTCCTCCGGTTTCCTCCCTCAGCTAAAGACTCCTAGGGGATGCTCGATTCACAGTTCCGGAATTGAATTCCAAAACTGGTGTCAATCGAGTGAAAAGTAGAATTTCGGAGTAGAACGCATGTGTCAACTGTATAATAAATATCTCAACCAATCATGACAGCTGAAACATATTTTCCACCTAGGAATACGTCACGATTCTACTCACTCCACCTCAGCTGTCGGGACTGGCAGAACTGTGACAGGACTGAATTCCGCGTCACTCGATTGTAATTCTGTCGATTCGGGACGTTCTCAGGGTTCTGGACTGTGAATCGAGCATCCCCCTAGTTACTCCAGAGTGTCTAGAGGTTTCGTTCACACGTAACCTCTAGATTCCACAAGCTATATTCTCTTTAAGCGATGTGCGACTGAATTATTTGCGCATCAAATAGCCACGAGCTGAAAGGCGTCAGTCGATAAATTCTAAATGCATGTCCTACCTTATTGTGTGATCCATCTCTGAACAACAATAACACTTACTGACACACACACGAGGTTCATTGAAACAGGTTTATCCAATATCACATTCAAAAATATTTCATGTAGTCGCCATGTTAGGATAGTTTGACATCCGTTTGACGTCATATCCTCCCCATTAAAATTTGAGGACCCCTGTTTAACACGAAACGAAATGCATTTTTCTACAATATTTCTATGGATTGCATTATGACAATGTACTGTTTTTGTAGAGATTTTATATTGGGATAGAAGTCGATGTTTATTGAAGGAATAATTAGGTCGCTCTTCATGCGTAGTTGAAAATAAACAACGTCAATTGAGAACTTTGTTGCTTGATTATTTAGTAGGTCTAGATCAGTGCTTGAAATTAGGACTTTTCAAAAACAAAAATTTAAAAAAACCGTAGCTAAAATAAGCTGACAAGGCACCACTGCCTAACTTATTTAAAGCAAACTGTTGACATTTTCCGTCACGGGACGTGCAATTTTTATATATATCGTGTCAATTAATCTGGCCCTAATTGTGTTTAGTGGTACTGTCAAAGTATAAATTATACAGATTCCTCTTACGAGTAATAAAATCACCGAAATTTAGTTTCCTTTCCTTTTAGTTATTCGTGTTCATAACGGTGGCCATCATGTCAGCTATAACTAAAATTCATTCATCAAATTTCCCACGGCTCTGCCATAACCTATTTTAGAAAGTAAGCATTCTTATGAAAAAACTAATTATATATAACGGTAGGACGGGACATTTACAACTAAATCTTACATCTCTGAATTATTGACCTAATCCCAAATCCCCTGAACGACTGTATGATATTGAAAAGTTATTACATATATGCATTTCATGCGTCTACATAGAAAAGGCACAACTTTTTGATTTGTGTACACGTTGACAACAGTGCAATTTAGGCTATTTTTATTACAGTAGCAGTCCGTGTTTGCTTTCAGCTTTTACTTTTTTTTACGACAATTGCCGTTATGCCGTGGTAATTTCTAGCATAGATGATTGCGATTATTATTTATAAAATGTTGAATACAATATAATTTAAAATCCTTAAATTTGTCGGCATTCGTAGAATGTTTCATGTATCATTATAGATATGATATAGCTTCTGTCTTTGTCAATGTCACGTGACATTTTCCCGCCTTTTCTATCTTTGAAAATATGAATAATTATAAAGCATTGAGTCTTGTATCACACACACGGCAACTAAAATAAACGGGTCGAGTGCGAGTTTAAGTAAGAGAGAGTGATTTATTCACAATCTAAATAATATTTTACGAAAAGGTATTTGACTGCCGAGTCTTTTTGAACAGATATCGGCTACGCACATATCGGCAAAATTTCTTTTGGTAGGCCACTCATCGGCCGATTAGTCTACTGAATGGCGAAACCGATAATCGGAACATCACTGAAAATAAATTTAAAATGATCGCCTTCAAATTCGTCTCATGATTTCGTTTCGTTTAAAGAATTCGTTCGTAATGTGCACCAACCCAGATTTCACCTTTCACCTATGTAGGTCATTTCCTTTTTCAATGTGTTGTGTTGGTTGTGGGCGAAGATTTTTGTGAAATCTCTTAAAATAGACAACAAATTTTTTTTTTCGGAACACAGATGGATATGATATGTAAGTTTAATGTGTTAGCAGTGCAGATAACTGAAAATTGTGAATTTTGCCGTCCGCTGAACGAAGTATGCTAGTTATCAACTTTTGCCTCGAGCTTTTGACTGTTCGGATGTTAGATGTTACGTCGTCAGAATATCAAAGAGTAACATCTAACTTGTTGGATTACCCCCTAGTCTACGCGCAACCACATTATTGAAATAAAATTGAACCATGTTTCAGTCCCGAAATGACCTAGTTTGTGACGAGTAGACGTTAAACCCAATTTCCCTCTCTATTTAATACAATAAAATCTTATCTCACCATGCTTAATATCTGCTTTTGCGTCACTGATTCACGATAAAATGTCTACCGTTACTCTAATCACTTCCGGTTTATCATATTTTAAGGTTGTATAATGATAATAGACCCGGATCAACCCAACACGAATAATTCATGTTCAAAAGCAAAGTCAAATGTCTGTATTTTGTTGGCAAAAAAGGGAAAATCATCAACTATTCCCTAATGAAAAATGTAGATTTGTTATCAATACTGACTGCTGCATATTTAATTATATGACAAAGAAACATAATAATGACAGTGAAGTTTAGCCCTTTTTTAAGGTCACGGTTTTACATTTTTATATTGTTTTATATTGCCTGTTTCGAATGTAACTAATGTGTAAATTTATTCAGACTTCATAATGTACATGTTTATGATATAGATATAGTTGCCAGTTGTTCAAATTTGTCTTGGTCTATTGTAACTTTGGCCCTCCATTTGAAATAGTGCCGGAATTAACCTTGTGTGTGGGGGGGGGGGGGCGGTGGTGGTTGATGCCCCAAAAATGTAGTTAGGTTCTTAGAATGTTAATCGTGGCTTACTGTGTACTCCAAACAATAGAGGGTTCGAGTCTTCAGATTTCTATTTAATTGCCAAACTATATATAGACACTCTGAATTTAAATTCGCTGTTAAATTGGACACATTCAAGAACACAATATTTTTTATACAACTTTTACAAAGTAAAGTTGTGTGTCCAAATTTTCCCAGCATTTGGTTCCCAAAATGGGGGGCCAGCCACCACCCCCCAGCTTGTAAGCCTATGTGTGTGTGGCCAGGGACATAACAACTGTGCGGGGCCCCCATTTTTATTTGTTGAAATTGTTCCTACTGACTGGGGATCGTACTAGTATGTACTCCGCCCCCTTGAGTGCCTGGGCATCTGAGACAATATAGATCTGAATCTTAATCAGAGAGAGAGAGAAAGAGAAAGAGAAAGAGAGAGAGAGAGAGAGAGAGAGAAAACATAAACCTGGACATGATATACAATACTCTTATGTCACTGATATTCTTTCTAGCTTATTCTGGCATGGCTTGTCAGTGATGCAGGACGAAGGGCCTGACAAGAACAGCTGTCTAGTCATTTGGATGGAATGAAAAAACGAGGTCCTGTGTACACATTGGTGTGCACGTAAAAGATCCCTTGACAGTTGGAATTCGATATAAGAGTAGGCCGTAATGCTGCTGTCCGGGTAAAATTTCCCTCATATCACACTGTATGGCGTATAACCGTCTTCATTAGCGGAGTTTGGAGCAGAACAGTAGGATGTTAAACCCCCTTTCATTTCATTACTTTCTAACTTATATGAGCATGTGGTTTCGAATCCCCGGTTGTACGTGTCCAACCTCGTTGATTTTCTCCGGTTTCCTCTCACTGCTTAAGACCCTTAGGTGTAAGCGAATTATTGAAATAAAATCAAACCATATGTTTGTCCCGAAATGACCTAGTTTGTGTCAAGAGGACTTTAAACATGTATATCGAATTATGCATGTGATGGAGGGCGTGGTGGAAGGCCGAAAGGCTAGCACATGCACGTTGTATCATAAAGCCTGTCATTGAGTCAACTGGCGTGGTTTCAAATCCCCAGCTGTATGTGACAAAGAGTAGGGTCGCCCATCCAACCTTGTGGGTTTTCTCCGGGTCCTCCCCATTCTAAAGACCCCTAAGCGCAAGCGATTATTGAAATAAAATTAAATCATGTTAGTCCCAATTGACCTAACTTGTGTTGGTGGACCATAAACCCCATTTCTCTCTCTCACATTATGTATGATGATTTGGCGAAATAAAGATCAGCTATTCACCAAAACTAGTTTAGAAGTTATAGTGTGCGCAGGGACCCTACCTCTACTCGATCTTCTCCTATTGTATATATATTTATTTTATGCAATTAATACAGGTTCATATACATCTTTATTTCATATGATTACAGGTTCGTATTGTGTGCACAGTGAGACTACCCCAACTCAATCTTCTCTTTTTGTCTGCGCAATGAGACTACCCCAACTCGATTTTTTCTCTCATTGTGCGCCCAACTTGATCTTCTCTTATTGTGTGCGCGTTGAGCCCACCCCAACTTGATCTTCTCTTATTGTGCAACAGTGAGCCCACCCCAACTTGATCTTCTCTTATTGTGCACGCCCTATTCGATCTTCTCTTAATTTGGGTAATACAACATAAGAAGCTTCTGCAATTTTGCAGTCTAGTAGTTTATTCATCCCTTGATTCTGTGGAATAACATTTTGCCACCAAATCTTGGGTGCTTTTTGAGGCATCGTGGGCATACACTTTGCTTATTGAACACACAAACCTCACCTAGAATCGGGGTACTGGAAACTTTACGGTGATAGAACTCTATAAGGCAACATAGAAAGTTAATGAAATTCTAAATGTTTATATCTTATGCATCTGTCGATTTGGAGAAATAAAGTTCCCCAAGCCACGAAAACTAGCCTGGAAGTTATTGTGTGCACAGTGAGCCTACCCTAAGCTAGTTTTCTCCTATTTTACAGTCATAACAAGCACCTGATATTTTGCAGTCAAGTAGTTTATTCATTCAGTGATTCCGTGAAAATAAAAAACATTTTACAACCCAAGTTGGTTTGAAGCTTGAATACATTTTGCTGATTTATTCTAGTGTCCGATATTTTAGTATGTTTATGGGGATAGCATGGCTAAGTGGGTAAGACGCTGGCTTACTGCCTGAAGCAAATGATTTACTTCAAACATCACACTGATAAGGTTTTTCACCAGTATGAATTCTCATGTGTCTCCGTAGATTAGGAATCAAATTAAATGATTTACCACAAACATCACACTTGTAAGGTTTTTCACCAGTATGAATTTTTTTATGTGTCTGTAGAGGACCAATCTGACTAAATGATTTACCACAAACATCACACTTATAAGGTTTTTCACCCGTATGAATTCTCAAGTGTTTCCGTAGAGTACCACTTTCAGTATATGATTTATTACAAACATCACATTTATAAGGTTTTTCTCCAGTATGAATTCTCATGTGTATCTGTAGATGATGACTCAGACTAAATGATTTACCACAAACATCGCACTTATAAGGTTTTTCTCCAGTATGAACTCTAATGTGTTGTTGTAGAGTGCAATTATCGTAAAATGATTTATCACAAACATCACATTTATAATGTTTTGATCGAGTACGATTCAGCAAGTGTTTATGTCGAATACAATTTGGGATGACTGATTTACTACAAACACCACTACATGCTTTCAACTCACTACATTTACAAGACTTGAACTCTAATTTATGCTGTACTTCACAATGTTTCTCTAAATCAGTGCCAGATTTAAACTTGTCATCACACAAATTACACTGATAAACAGTTTCTATATCATCAGTTTTCTCTTCTTTAACCTGACAATATTCACCTATATCATTGGTGTTCTCTTCGTCAAATTTAACATGACAATATTCATCTACATCATCAGTTTTCTCTTCTTTAACATGACAATATCTATCTACATCATCAGTTTTCTCTTCTTTAACATGTAATTCACAGTGTTTTTCTAAATCAATTTCTGACTTAAATTCTTCTTCACACAAATTACACTGATAGAATGTTTCAGTTTGTTCATCTTTAACATGACAATATTCATTTATATTAATTTTTCCTTTTACCATAATTACTTTATTTTGTGTTTGAAATGTTTTAACATTGTGAGTTTCCTGTAATATATAAGAGTTATAATATCATTAGTTTCCTGTAATATACACAAGTCATAACATCATTAGTTTCCTGTAATATAAAAGTTATAACATCATTAGTTTCCTGTAATATAAAAGTTATAACATCATTAGTTTCCTGTAATATACACAAGTCATAACATCATTAGTTTCCTGTAATATAAAAGTTATAACATCATTAGTTTCCTGTAATATATAAAAGTTATATCGTCATTAGTTTCTTGTAATATATAAAAATTATAACAACATTAGTTTCCTGTAATATATAAAAGTTATAACAACATTAGCTTCCTGTAATTTATAAAAGTTATAACATCATTAGTTTCCTGTAATATAAAAGTTATAACATCATTAGTTTCCTGTAATATACACAAGTCATAACATCATTAGTTTCCTGTAATATAAAAGTTATAACATCATTAGTTTCCTGTTATATATAAAAGTTATATCGTCATTAGTTTCCTGTAATATATAAAAATTATAACAACATTAGTTTCCTGTAATATATAAAAGTTATAACAACATTAGCTTCCTGTAATTTATAAAAGTTATATCAGCCTTAGTTTCCTGTAATATGTCAAGTATTATCATCATTAGTTTCCTGTAATTTATAAAAGCTATAACATCATTAGTTTCCTGTAATATATAAAAGTTATAACATCATTAGCTTCCTGTAATTTATAAAAGTTATATCGTCATTAGTTTCCTGTAATATATAAAAGTTATAACAACATTAGTTTCCTGTAATATATAAAAGTTATAACAACATTAGCTTCCTGTAATATATAAAGGTAACATCATTAGTCTCCTGTAATATAAAAGTTTTAACATCATTAGTTTCCTGTAATATATAAAAGTTATGATATCATTAGTTTACTGTAATAAACAAGGCTCTATTATACTTTACTCTCTTTAGAACAAGGTCCTATATTATTAGTTATGATATTGTCATATTAGAGTCTTTCTGTGTCAAATCACCCAAAATAATGTAAAAATTAAACGGTCTCCTCTTCGATTTAGCTGAAATTTGGTTTATACATGTATGCCGATTTCGAGCGAGAGAGAAAAATGGGGGTTTAACCCATTTTTTACGGTAGCGAAAGAACTCGCGGCACGTGGCTCACGGTAGCGAATCAACTCGCGGACCCTTCATACTTGGCAACGGCATTAGCGAACCCAAGCGAGAAATCAATTAACTTACTTCTATTGTTTCTATGTCATTAATTAATGGTGATTGGGTAATAAAAGTAAAACCCGCGATGAAAAGGAATGTTTAAAGGAGCTAAATCGCTAATAATTGGGACCTAGAAATTTACCCAAATGGGTCGCAACGCATAAAATAATCTTATATGAATGTATATAAAATGATTTACATCCATTCATTTCCGTCTTTACTCTTAATTTCAAATCATTTATGTTCGGCAAAATACGCATGAAGTCTCAATAGCATGACAATCTCTAGCGTCTGGTTATTCCAGTCTACATTATTGCGTATGCTCTCCATGCGCCACCGTCTAGCCTCGTTGTCCAAGTCCCTTGTTAAAAATGGACCTGAAACGGATTATGGTACACGATTCGTGTACCAATGATAAATTTTTTATTTTGTCTTAAATATTGGATATCAGAAGCCCGTCTTTTCCCTGTAAGGTCACAACATCAACGTTGAATTAAATTGACAAATAATTTGAGTTTTGAATCAAAACTTTTAGGATTTAATACAAGCTAAATAAGGGAATATTACATTGTCGAAGATTTCAAATATATATTTTTATTTTCGACGCAACGAAGCAAAGAAAACGACAATTCCCGTCATATATCCAAAGAAAGGCAGAAATGTTAAATGCCGTAGGCGATGAAGTGACCGTTATTTGGGTAGATATTTCTTTTTAAAAGTTATATTTATACTTACTTAGAACACTGCTGCCAACACGAGGGATTATATTTTTGTTTTATTTTTAAAAAAAAAATCGTAAGGGATACTTTTTCACATTATTTTGCCAATATGATAGAGAAAAGTCATAATTTTAGTGGAACTGGCTTTTCAATATTATTTATAGTAATATACATGCTACTTTGTAAAATTAAATTTTATATCATTGGAAAGAACACGGCAATGTGTACATTTTTGTAACAGAGTATTTTTATGTATAAAAAATATTTTTTTAATTATTTGCAATTTTATAGAGGGTATTAGGATTAACAATAATCCTGTAATTGGCTTAGGAAGATGGGCCCTGCTGGTTCAATGAGCTTAGGGTTAGGGCAGCTAATCTTTTAATTGGCTCATGGTTAAATGGGTTAACGTCCACTCGACACCAACTAGGTCATTTCAGAACTAACATATGGTTTAATTTTATTTCAATAATTCGCTTGCGCAAAGGGGTCTTTTGGAGTGGGAGGAAACCGGAGTACCCGGAGAAACCCCACGAGGTTGGACAGATGACCCTACTCCTTGCCACGATGCTGATTTGGACAAAAATACTTATTTTAGAAATTTTGAACAATTGGTTACTGAGTAAGCTAATGTCAATTAAATAATGGCAGCCACGCCATTTTCGCTGAAATCCAAAAAATTGAGCAGGCCGCATCTCACGAACCATTAGTTGTATCAACATCAAATTTGGAATATCAAAGTTTCTTCTGCCCAAATAAGCATAATAACTTAATTTCAACTGAATCGAAAAGGATGGGGTTTAGCTCATTGGGTTATTTGACATGGAATGACCCATTTAGTTGTGTAGGGTTAGCAAGTAAGAATCCGTTACTAAAGTAACTACATTAGGTATGAACAATTGAGATTCGATATGATACATAGGATCGCCTGTTCTGCCCCGTAGGTTTTGTCCGGGTCCTCCGGTTTCCTCCCTCAGCTAAAGACTCTTAGGGGATGCTCGATTCACAGTTCCGGAATTGAATTCCAAAACTGGTGTCAATCGAGTGAAAAGTAGAATTTCGGAGTAGAACGCATGTGTCAACTGTATAATAAATATCTCAACCAATCATGACAGCTGAAACATATTTTCCACCTAGGAATACGTCACGATTCTACTCACTCCACCTCAGCTGTCGGGACTGGCAGAACTGTGACAGGACTGAATTCCGCGTCACTCGATTGTAATTCTGTCGATTCGGGACGTTCTCAGGGTTCTGGACTGTGAATCGAGCATCCCCCTAGTCTACGCGCAACCACATTATTGAAATAAAATTGAACCATGTTTCAGTCCCGAAATGACCTAGTTTGTGACGAGTAGACGTTAAACCCAATTTCCCTCTCTATTTAATACAATAAAATCTTATCTCACCATGCTTAATATCTGCTTTTGCGTCACTGATTCACGATAAAATGTCTACTGTTACTCTAATCACTTCCGGTTTATCATATTTTAAGGTTGTATAATGATAATAGACCCGGATCAACCCAACACGAATAATTCATGTTCAAAAGCAAAGTCAAATGTCTGTATTTTGTTGGCAAAAAAGGTAAAATCATCAACTATTCCCTAATGAAAAATGTAGATTTGTTATCAATACTGACTGCTGCATATTTAATTATATGACGAAGAAACATAATAATGACAGTGAAGTTTAGCCCTTTTTTAAGGTCACGGTTTTACATTTTTATATTGTTTTATATTGCCTGTTTCGAATGTAACTAATGTGTAAATTTATTCAGACTTCATAATGTACATGTTTATGATATAGATATAGTTGCCAGTTGTTCAAATTTGTCTTGGTCTATTGTAACTTTGGCCCTCCATTTGAAACAGTGCCGGAATTAACCTTGTGTGTGTGTGTGTGGGGGGGGGGGCGGTGGTGGTTGGTGCCCCAAAAATGTAGTTAGGTTCTTAGAATGTTAATCGTGGCTTACTGTGTACTCCAAACAAAGAGGGTTCGAGTCTTCAGATTTCTATTTAATTGCTAAACTATATATAGACACTCTGAATTTAAATTCGCTGTTAAATTGGACACATTCAAGAACACAATATTTTTTTATACAACTTTTACAAAGTGAAATTGTGTGTCCAAATTTTCCCAGCATTTGGTGCCCAAAATGGGGGGGCAGCCCCCCCCCCCCCCCGCCCCAGCTTGTAAGCCTATGTGTGTGTGGCCAGGGACATAACAACTGTGCGGGGGCCCCCATTGTTATTTGTTGAAATATAGATCTGAATCTTAATCAGAGAGAGAGAGAAAGAGAAAGAGAAAGAGACAGAGAGAGAGAGAGAGAGAGAGAAAACATAAACCCGGACATGATATACAATACTCTTATGTCACTGATATTCTTTCTAGCTTATTCTGGCATGGCTTGTCAGTGATGCAGGACGAAGGGCCTGACAAGAACAGCTGTCTAGTCATTTGGATGGAATGAAAAAACGAGGTCCTGTGTACACATTGGTGTGCACGTAAAAGATCCCTTGACAGTTGGAATTCGATATAAGAGTAGGCCGTAATGCTGCTGTCCGGGTAAAATTTCCCTCATATCACACTGTATGGCGTATGACCGTCTTCATTAGCCCAGTTTGGAGCAGAACAGTAGGATGTTAAACCCGCTTTCATTTCATTACTTTCTAACTTATATAAGCATGTGGTTTCGAATCCCCGGTTGTACGTGGCAAGGAGTTGGGTCGCCTGTCCAACCTCGTTGGTTTTCTCCGGTTTCCTCCCACTGCTTAAGACCCTTAGGTGTAAGCGAATTATTGAAATAAAATCAAACCATATGTTTGTCCCGAAATGACCTAGTTTGTGTCAAGAGGACTTTAAGCATGTATATCGAATTATGCATGTGATGGAGGGCGTGGTGGAAGGCCGAAAGGCTAGCACATGCACGTTGTATCATAAAGCCTGTCATTGAATCAACTGGCGTGGTTTCAAATCCCCAGTTGTATGTGACAAAGAGTAGGGTCGCCCATCCAACCTTGTGGGTTTTCTCCGGGTCCTCCCCATTCTAAAGACCCCTAAGTGAAAGCCAATTATTGAAATAAAATTAAATCATGTTAGTCCCAAATTGACCTAACTTGTGTTGGTGGACCATAAACCCCATTTCTCTCTCTCACATTATGTATGATGATTTGGCGAAATAAAGATCAGCTATTCACCAAAACTAGTTTAGAAGTTATAGTGTGCGCAGTGACCCTACCTCTACTCGATCTTCTCCTATTGTATATATTTTTATTTTATGCAATTAATACAGGTTCATATACATCTTTATTTCATATGATTACAGGTTCGTATTGTGTGCACAGTGAGACTACCCCAACTCAATCTTCTCTTTTTGTCTGCGCAATGAGACTACCCCAACTCGATTTTTTCTCTCATTGTGCGCCCAACTTGATCTTCTCTTATTGTGTGCGCGTTGAGCCCACCCCAACTTGATCTTCTCTTATTGTGCACGCAGTGAGCCCACCCCAACTTGATCTTCTCTTATTGTGCACGCCCTATTCGATCTTCTCTTAATTTGGGTAATACAACATAAGAAGCTTCTGCAATTTTGCAGTCTAGTAGTTTATTCATCCCTTGATTCTGTGGAATAACATTTTGCCACCAAATCTTGGGTGCTTTTTGAGGCATCGTGGGCGTACACTTTGTTTATTGAACACACAAACCTCACCTAGAATCGGGGTACTGGAAACTTTACGGGGATAGAACTCTATAAGGCAACATAGAAAGTTAATGAAATTCTAAATGTTTATATCTTATGCATCTGTCGATTTGGAGAAATAAAGTTCCCCAAGCCACGAAAACTAGTCTGGAAGTTATTGTGTGCACAGTGAGCCTACCCTAAGCTAGTTTTCTCCTATTTTACAGTCATAACAAGCACCTGATATTTTGCAGTCAAGTAGTTTATTCATTCAGTGATTCCGTGAAAATAAAAAACATTTTACAACCCAAGTTGGTTTGAAGCTTGAATACATTTTGATGCAAAGTGGACCTACGCTTTTGTGCTTGCTGATTTATTCTAGTGTCCGATATTTTAGTATGTTTATGGGGATAGCATGGCTAAGTGGGTAAGACGCTGGCTTACTGCCTGAAGCAAATGATTTACTTCAAACATCACACTGATAAGGTTTTTCACCAGTATGAATTCTCATGTGTCTCCGTAGATTAGGAATCAAATTAAATGATTTACCACAAACATCGCACTTGTAAGGTTTTTCACCAGTATGAATTTTTTTATGTGTCTGTAGAGGACCAATCTGACTAAATGATTTACCACAAACATCACACTTATAAGGTTTTTCACCCGTATGAATTCTCAAGTGTTTCCGTAGAGTACCACTTTCAGTATATGATTTATTACAAACATCACATTTATAAGGTTTTTCTCCAGTATGAATTCTCATGTGTATCTGTAGATGATGACTCAGACTAAATGATTTACCACAAACATCGCACTTATAAGGTTTTTCTCCAGTATGAACTCTAATGTGTTGTTGTAGAGTGCAATTATCGTAAAATGATTTATCACAAACATCACATTTATAATGTTTTGATCGAGTACGATTCAGCAAGTGTTTATGTCGAATACAATTTGGGATGACTGATTTACTACAAACACCACTACATGCTTTCAACTCACTACATTTACAAGACTTGAACTCTAATTTATGATGTATTTTACAATGTTTCTCTAAATCAATGTCAGATTTAAATATCTCCTCACATAAATTACACTGATGAACTGGTTCAATATCTTCAGTTTTCTCTTCCTTAACAGGACAATATCCAACTATATCATCAGTTTTCTCATCTTTCACATGTATTTCACAGTGTTTTTCTAAATCAATTTCGGACTTAAATTCTTCTTCACACAAATTACACTGATAGCATGTTTCAATATCTTCAGTTTGTTCATATTTAACATGACAATATTCATCTACATTAATTTTTCTGTTTACCACAATTACTTTATTTTGAGCGTGAAATGTTTTAACATCATTATTTTCCTGTAATATACATGTATAAAAGTTATAACATCATTAGTATCCTGTTATATATGAAAGTTATAACATCATTAGTTTCCTATAATACATAAGTCTCCTGTAATATATAAAAGTTATAACATCATTAGTTTTCTGTAATATTTAAAAGTTATAACATCATTAGTTTCCTGTAATATATAAAAGTTATAACATCATTAGTTTTCTGTAATATATAAATTATAACATCATTAGTTTCCTGTAATAAACAAGGCTCTATACTTTACCCTCTATAGAACAAGGTCCTATATTATTAGCTATAATATTTTCATATTAGGGTCTTTCTGTGTCAAATCACCCAAAATAATGTAATTATTAAACGGTTTCCGCTTTGATTTATCTGAAATTTGGAGAGATAGAGAGAGAGAAATGGGGTTTAATGTCCACTCGACACCAACTAAGTCATTTCGGGACTAACATGGTTTAATTTTATTTCAAAAATTCGCTTGTGCGTAGGGGTAGGAAACCAGAGTACCCAGAGAAAACCCACGAGGTTGGACAGACGATAAACAAGCTTAATTTGGGGCTTATTTCAACAAATTTTTAATATGGTAAGGCTTACCATTAAAATCATCATTCATGAACAATTAAACTATTGCTAAGTGTATATTTGTGTGATTTAAGCATTTGAATGGGACTTTCTAATATGCGGAAAAGTTGACTGCCAAAGTAGTGTTACAGCGGTTGACTTTTTTCATCAGAAAATTTTTAATAATTATGAAACAGTCAATGTGTGTCTTTTTAGCTATATTTTAGTTCTAGAAAAATGACATGTTGCTGAATTTATGACTGAAACGTTTTGCAACCACTTTGTTAAAAATTGCAAATGCCGTTTTTAAGAGCGAAAGCATAAGCATACTAAACACGAATAAGGGCATAGCCATGTCACATCCTCCTATCAAATTTGACACAAAAACGGAGACCAAATAAGCAGCGCCCTGAAATGATTAGAATTTGAGTCTTGTGACCAGTACCGTAATTTTATTTAAATCATTCACGTCTGGTTAATCGACACTTGGGAAAATACATTTCGTTCAATTAATTTCCAGTCGCAAATGTAATTTCTAAACTAACTAAAGCCACAACTAACAAAAGAGTTGTACTGTTAAATAAAAGTAACGTTCACAGTCTTTACAGTGTTGGTATGTCGCCACGAGAGTTAGTTTAAAAAATAGAAAAAGGGCGAAACTACATGAGTTGACTCTGAACAGAGAACCGTTACAATATATACGTCATTGGTTACAATCAACTAACTTAGAAATTAAATCGCAGAGTTTTAGCCAAAATTTTAATATAGTTCATACATGTAACTACTTAGTTTTAAAAGTCCAACGAGTAAAGAAGAATTTTTTACATGGCTTCATTGATAAATAAATGAATGAATATTGTCACATGGGTGTCTATTTTGGACGACTGTTTGCTGCCTACAGTGTACGAGCGAGTCTGTGAGAGCACTTTCCTCATAAACACTGTTTTGATCCACGTGACAACATACTCTTTAAACAGGTGAATTTATTTAATACAGATAATTGAGGCTTTGGGTCACTCTACTAATGTACAAATACCTCCAGAATCCTTGAGATTCAACTTGATATGTCACCAGTCCAACCCTGTGGGTTTTCTCCGGGTCTTCCGGCTTCCTCCCACTGCTAAAGATTCCTATGTGAAGCAAATTATTGAAATAATATTCAACCATTTGTTAGTCCCAAAATGACCTAGTTTATGACGAGTGGCATTAAACCCCATTTCTCTCTCGATTTGATACAATAAAACAGGGATGTAGCCACGCTGGGCGGCATTTTTTTTTTGCCGCCCAGCACAAAGAAAAAATCGAGGAAAACGGTCCAGTCATATTTAAACCCTTTCGTCCTTCTCTGTACAAAAACTCTGCGCTCGAAATTTAATTTACCACGGCAAACCCATAGTCATATGACGTACTCGATTGAACGTTCCGGAATTAAATTCTCTCAATTCCAAAAATAGTGCCAATCGAGTGAAAAGGAGAATTTCGGAGTACAACGCATGTGCCGACCGCATAAAAAATATCTCAACCAATCATGGCAGCTGATACATATTTGTTACTTAAAATACGTCACGATTCCACTCACACCACCTCAGCTGTCGGGACTGGCAGAACTGTGACAGGACTGAATTCCGCGTCACTCGATTGTAATTCTGTCGATTCGGGACGTTCTGGATTGTGAATCGAGCATCCCAATAGTAAAAGGAGACGCAAACCATGTCTGCCATGGCATAATTTAATTTTGTGTGCAGTAGTAAACCCTTTCATCCTAAATTAGTTTAAAGAAAGAAGTATTGGTATTTTGTTTATTTATATTAAGAAGTTGTATAGGTCTATCCTGACTACATCCCTGATAAAGTATTTTCTTACCATGCTGAATATTTGCTTCTGTGTCACTGATTCACGATAATTAACTTCCGGTTTATCAAATTTCAAGGTTGTATAATGATAATAGACACGGAATAACCCAACACGAATAATTCATGTTCAAAGGCAAAGTCACCTGTCTGCATTTTGTTGTCAAAAAAGGGTAAAATCATCAACTATTCCCTAATGAAAAATGTAGATTTATTCTCAATACTACAGGTCTGTAATGATGGACCTTTCACCCCTAGAGTCGGGCAATTATTTAATTTTTCCGGCTGTGGCCTTAGATTGAAAAAAATAAAATTATAGCGGATTATAATGAACATGATCTAATAGATATTCCTTGGACTGAATTTGCCCATGTTCTAGAGTTGCTTCACATTCGGAGCAGAACAGTAGGATGTTAAACCACTTTTCATTTCTTTTCAGCTTATATGAAGACGATCTTCAATCGGATGTCAATTTTAGCCCCAAGCAGTTATGGACGCTGAACCAAAGAACGACCAGGGGCAATATTGTCTGACGTGGAGAGCCGACAACCCTAAACCTGACGCCAAATCCGGTGTATGACCCATGCACCATTTCTTACTACGTATCATGAAACAGCCCTTGATCGTCTAGTATTGTCCCTGGTCGCATTTGTAATTCTTTAACAAGATACATGTAGGACTTATCTTTAAATGCCACACTGGAATTCAACATTGATGACGACTTAACCTCCTAAATAATATGATTAACAGGAACAACAAATACAAAAGTTTCTTGATTACAGTTTTATATTAAGCTCCAATAGACTGTAATACAAGCATAAATGGTTAAATATAAGATCTTGTAAGATATACTGTGCACAGGAATTTTTATCTTTGGAGAATTGGTTGGATTTATCATAAAAATCATCTAAAACAACTTGTGACAGATTCTTCTCTATCATAACATTGAGCAGGCACAATACTGGATCTTTCCGAACGGACAATTACTTTCCCTTGGGTTAGGGTTAGGGTTCGCGTTAGGTTTATCTAAAACTATTCTGAACGGTTAGGGTTAGCAGAATTGTGGCTATAAACACGGAAAAATATTTGTCCGTTCGGAAAGATCCAGTATCGTGCATTGAGCAGACATTGCATTATTTCAACTTCCTGTTTCAAGAGTTACCCCCCTTAGAGCAGATAAGGCTACTACATGTATATTAAAATAATACTCTCTGTCTGTCAACCAAGATGTTGTCCCTTGAACCTCAACGTGGTCTCTCGTACCATATTTCTACATGATGTTTCCTCTCTCATATTTATGATGTCTAGAACAAACATGCTTTTGGACATAGAATTTATCCTTGAACTTTGACCCTTTTTCCTGTTACATGTATTCTCACAATATTTCATAAACAATTTAATTTGCGTTTTAAATTATTTAACTCTGAGACAATTAAAAGATTAGCTACATGTACATTAGTCCAGGGACTGTCCCATTGAATCAATGTCGAAAAAAGTTGGAGAACAGTCAATTTTACTGGACAACTTTTCACTGCTTAACGACGGGGTGTCAATCCGAGTGAAAGCCTGTACAATGTCATATTCCTGAAGCAATGGCCCGAGAAATCTCTCTCTGACCATTGCTGGATTGACTTCTGATTCTTGAACTTTTGCGGGAGTGTGTCTATTCTCCCCGTTCAATGAAAGCTATCACTTAAGTACAGCAACATGACAGTCCTTCGTTTAATCTAAGTCTTCCCTAAAACTTTGGACAGTGATTTAAAGTATTAAAAAAGGTATAAGTATGTTCGTTTCCAAACAGTATTGTTTACATTTCATTCGACTTGATAGCCTCGTTTGTCACACAATTAGTTTTACTGCAGTATTCTCCTATGCACAGGTTAATTAGACATAATAAAAGCGTGAGCCATGACGTAACGTTATGTTAACATATTTGGTCCAATACTGGCACTCGTTTTAAATGTAAAGCGTTTGTATGGTAGGTAGTGATAGGTTGGTAGTCGGACTACTGACTAATCAAAATTTAACACAACAATATCCACTCAGAGTAGCAGTGTGTAGTGAGATTACCTATAATCAAACGAAACGCTGCGCGGAGTATGGTACAATGTAAAGCCTGTACATTTCGTTTCGTCTTGTATGACTGACATTCTTGAAGTGGACTTTAACCTACAGTAGGAGTGTCATGGCTGCGAAATTGTAACTTGATAGGAGGGGACGTATTTTTAACAGCGTGTTGTTTCGCTCATACTGACTCTAGCGAAGTAAGCAAGGTCTTATTTTCTCACCAAGATGTTCGTTTACGTTGTACATGCGTCCACACGGATTGACACCCCATCGTTTAGCAGTGAAAAGTTGCCCAGTAAAATTGACTGGGGCGAGAATTTTCTTTCGACATTGATTGAATGGGACAGTTTCTGAACGTTCAGGGCGAGTGTACCCTACCCCTAAGCTGATTAAATCAGCAGACCTAAAAGATTAGCTACATGTACCCTACAGCTCATTAAATTAGCAGACCCATCTCCCTAAGCCAATAATTGGATTAATGTTACTTCTAATACCCTCTACAAAATTGCAAATAACTAAAAAAAATATTCTTATACACACAGAAAGACTCTGTTACAACAATGTACAGATGATATAAAGTTCAATTGTATAAAGTAGCAGTTATATTACTATAAATATATTGAAAAGACAGTTCCACATAAAGTTATGACTCTTCTTTGTCATATTGGGGTAATAACGTTAACAAGTATCCCCTAAGAATTTTTTTTAAATTGAACAAAAATACCGTCCCCTCAAGTTGGCAGCAGTGTTACTTAAAAGTAGCCTAAATATAATTTTTAAAAGAAATATCTCCCCATGTGACTGTCATATGTACTTTATTGATACCGGCAATTGACATTACTGCTTTTGCATATATGGTGGGAATTGTCGTTGGCTTTGTTTCATTGCGTTCAAAAAAAAATAAACAGTTGAAATCTTCGACAATGTAATATTCCTCTATGTAGCTTGTATTAAATTCTAAAAGTTATGATTCAATTTAGCTTTCCAAAGTCCAGATTTATTAGTCGTAAGTTTTGTGGTATCGTCTGTCTGAAAGCGTTCCAAGATGGCAGCAGATTTGCTTGATCTTGGCTATGTAGTCTTCACATCATAACATAAAAAAAAAAATTAGTAATTTAATTTTTCTATATTATCATAAAATTATTAGAAATAAAATAGAAATGAGTTCATTGATCTAGCCCTTTTGATCGCTAATGTCGTTGCTGGCTATGATGGGTCGCTACCGTCAAATGACAGGGTGTGAACTAATTCACACTCGTTAAAAATGGATCAAACAAACTTATAGTCACTTGCGCATAGGGGTCTTAGCAGTGGGAGGAAACCGAAGTGCCCGGAGGAAACTCACTAGGTTGAGAAGACGCCCCTATCTCCATGCCAGTTACGCTTACACCAGGCATCAAAACCACAGCCGCAAGCGAGAGGTGACGGGCCAGCTTAAGGTCCAAGCGGGACACTCTAGACCACTAGGCCATCCCAACCCCCCTTCCTTTCAAACAAACTTATAACATAGCTAATGACAATGGAGATTATCAAATTATAAGTCAGGTCCTCTGGCACATTTAAGTGAAATGAAATGGGGTTTAATGTCTTTCTGTTCTGCTTTGAACTGGGCGGATGAAGACAGACATACACCATACACTGTGCTATGAGGGAAATTTTGCCCAGGCAGTGGCACCACGGCCCACTCTTACATCCAATTCCAACTGCCAAGGGATCTTTTACATGCACACCAATGTGTACGTGGGACCTCATTTTTTGTCCCATCCGAATGACTAGACAGCTGTACTTGTCAGGTCATCTTTCCTGCATCACTGATAAGGGGAAACCACGTCGGAAAATCTGGATGAAATTTCTCGGCCAATGCAGGGATCAAACACCTGACCTACAGGCTAGCGAGCTGGCGTCTTACCCACTGTGATCCCCTACTGAAATAGAGAATGTGCACCTCTCATGATAGATCACCAGATATTCATTATCAACACAACTCTCAGATTAATCTGTTGACAAATACATATGTGCATGCATGTATACAACTCAATTATACAGATGATGAGATTGTGTGGCTTCTATACCTGTACATGTTTAATCCGATCATGAGCTAAGTGTCTTACCCACTTAGTTAGTCTAATACACTTTCACACGTGAACATAAAAAATGATTTTGGCCTAAAAAAATCACATCATTTATGAGGTTTTCTCGCCAGTATGAGTTCTTCTTATGTGAACCTGTAAATCATATGAGCGACTAAATGATTTATCACAAACATCACATTTATAAGGTTTTTCTCCATTGTGAGATTTCATGTGCTTATGTAGGTTACTGTTATCAGAGAATGCTATACTACAAACATCACATTTAAAAGGTTTCTCTCCAGTATGAGTTCTCCTGTGTCTCTGTAGAAGAGAATTTCTATTAAAAGCCTTACTACAAAGATCACATGCATATGGTTTTTCTCCAGTATGAGTTCTTATGTGCTGCTGTAACTGACTGTTGGCAATAAAGGAGAAACTACAAATTTCACATTTGTAACATTTTTCTCTGGTATGATTCAGCATGTGCTTCTGTAAAAATGTACTATGACTGTATGATTTTTCACAAAAATTGCACTGGTAGGGTTTTTCGTTTGTATGAGTTGTTATGTGTGCCTGTAAATGACAAATTTGACTAAATGATTTATTGCAAACATCACATTTATGAGGTTTTTCTCCAGTATGAGTTCTCATGTGTCTCTGCAGACCACTGATACCAACAAACGATTTGCTACAAACCTCACATTCGTAAGGTTTTTCTCCCGTATGAATTCTCATGTGTGTCTTTAGATTACTACTAATGGTAAATGATTTACCACACACTCCACATGTGTAGGGTTTTTCCCCAGAATGAGTCCGTTTTGTGTGTGATCGTTGATTTTTTCTGGTGTTAAAGTATTTACTGCAAACATCACATTTATATGGTTTTAGTCCACTGTGAGTTATGAGATGTCTCTCTAGATGATTACAGGAAGAAAATGATTCATAACAAACCTCACAATTATATGATATTTCTCCAGTATGAATTATCATGTGTTTCTGTAACTCGTAACCCCTAGAAAATGATTTACTACAAACATCACATTTATGAGGTTTTTCCCCTGTATGAGTTCTAATATGTCTCTGTAGATTACCATTCTCAATGAACCTTTTACCACAAAAACCACACTCAAAAGGTTTTACTCCAGCGTGAGTTCTCAAGTGCCTCTCTAGATTACCAATAATAGTAAATGATTTATCACAAACGTCACAGTTAAAAGGTCTTTCTACAGTATGAGTTGTCACGTGTATCTGCAGATCACCTGCCTTACTAAATGATTTATTACAAACATCACATTTATAAGGTTTTTCTGCAGTATGAGTTCTCATGTGTGACTGTAAGGTTCCATGCTGTCTGAATGATTTTCCACAATCATCACATTTATAAGATTTCTCACCAGTATGAATTCTCATGTGATATTGTAGGTTTCCACTCTGTTTAAATGATTTACTACAAACATCACATTTATAAGGTTTTTCTCCAGTATGAGTTCTCATGTGTTTCTGTAGATCACCATTCTGACAAAATGATTTACTACATACATCACATTTATAAGGTTTTTCTCCAGTATGAGTTCTCATATGTGTCTCTAAATTACCGCTACGTGCAAACGATTTATTACACACACCACATTTATGGCTTTCGTTTAATAAAACCAACTCATTTGTTTCTGAACAGTTTTCAACATCTACATCGTCATCTTCAGTTATTTCATCTTGATCAATATAGCATCCATCTACATCATCAGTTTTCTCTTCTTTAACATGACAATATCCATCTACATCATCAGTTTTCTCTTCTTTAACATGACAATATTCATCTACATCATCAGTTTTCTCTTCTTTAACGTGACAATCTTCATCTACATAATCAGTTTTCTCTTCTTTAACATGTATTTTATTGTGTTTTTCTAAATCATCATATTTTTGAAAGATCTCATCACACACAACACACTGATGAAAAGTTTTGACATCATTAGTTTCCTGTAATATATAAGTAATATCATTTTTAGTTTACTGTAAGAAACTGATTTAAACTATCAATATACAAAACTATATGTGATAATCAAGACTATCCAGCAGAAAATTCAATGTGGGGAGTCTGTAGCATAAAAGGGATGGGGTGATTGAGACTATATCGAGACAATAAGCACATGGCATAAATTCATGAATGCATAAATGGTATAAATCGATCTACAGTATTAAACGCATAAAACGACCGCTATTATAATGAATTATAATTCAACCTCGCAAGATTGATAATTGACATACATGTACCATAATTTTAGGCCCTTGTAGACGATATCACTCGCTTTCAATCAAAACATGTGAGTGACTGAGATGGTTTTGATGCTAAAAAGGTCGACACTGATGTCAGACGCGCGCACAACCAAGATTAACTGAGCATGACTTTAGCGTGCTTTACAACTAAAGGGAGGCAACTGCAAATATACTTATAACTTTACTATGATGCTAGTACTTTACTTATGTGAATAATGAACAGTCAGTATACGACCGTAACAGTAGCAGAACGGGATGTATTTTTCACAGCATGTTGTGTTGCACATGCTGACTCTAAAATGTTCCCATACATTGTTCAGGCATTCAAAGAGACTGACACATGAACGATTTTATCTTGACAAGTATTCAATAAGACGGTTCCTTAAAATACAGGGCGATAATGAGACCTATATTCAGAGCTGAACTAGGTCTTCGGTTAACGGCAATCTTCACGTAATTCTGATAAAATTGGTCAGTTCATTTAGATCCGACTTATGCGAAGTTTACTGTCACATCAATAGTTTCATGTAATATATAGGTCTGCTCACTGGACATTATTTGCAAAACATATCCTCGATGTTGATAATAAATTTAATTTGAATTATTTTTCCGTGCCACTTGGAAACATAATTGTCTAAGGTTTAATTGAACTGTGAAGTTTAAAGCGGCCCACACACGCTCAATATAATTGTCAATATTATTGATGTCAATTTTATTGAAGCAAATTTCGTTTTCCCACACATGTTCAATTATATTGTCTCAATATGCATTTGAGGAAAGCAGCCACCATTGATGGAACTATTTGTCTAGTATTAGCTATGGCGGTTCCAAGTCCCAAGAAAAGGAAAATACATCGAAAATGGTAATAACGGTGGTGTACTCAGGTGGAGGAGTTTGGACACACACACCTTCTTCAAGAGCTTCTTGAAATGGAAAGATCGAATCAATATTACTGATGCTGCCCACACACGATCAATTGTTGCACAAAAATTGACCGTTCGTCAATAAAAAATCTACTGACTTTTGATTTCTTCAATCATATTGACATCAATTATTTCCAGCTTCAATATCGCATACACACGCTCAATATGAGGATTACAATAGACATAAGAGAAACGTAGATCATAGCGAGCTCAAAGGCCTATCTAAAGACCTCTCTTTATTTTACAAAGACCTGCGTAAAACACACAGCCGAATGATTAATCGCACGGTGAAACAGTTTAACTTCTCAAATTTTGATTTAACACGTACGTGTCAGATAAAGCATGTTGGTCCTTGATTATACTCCTTTTGGTGCAGTTATCGCAACTAGCGAGAAAACGCACCAATTAAACAATACACAACATTGACATACATTTTTTACCGGTCGGTTAATCAATACACCTCTACAGAAAATACACCTCTACAGAAAATGCACCTAGCGTTAATTAACCAACCTCTCTGACAGTTTTTCACCCTCGTTAATTAACACACCTTTTTACAGTTTTAAACTGGTAATACCGAGTAATAATAGTCCGAAAATTAATTATCTTCCGACACACGTACAAATAACAACGATAATCAAGAATTCTATGAGGGCTGTGCACAAAGTCACTCCTTAGCACAACTAATAGATAACAAATTTGTGTTCGGCTTTACTATGTGGGACAATAGAATAGATAGGACCATCTCATATCTTGAACACAGAGGGTTGAGAGATGAGGTTTGTTATCTATGATGACCAAAGCGAACTTTTGCATTGGTACTCACACTTTCTCAGCAAGCATAAGCAGTTCTTTAAGGCCCCTAACCCTTAATAATGGCCATATTGACATGCTGTGCCGTATTCCTTTGTTAAATTTATTTAAACGCAAAAACACTTTATCATTTATCATGGCTCAAACAGTAACTTTTTGATTTACGAGAATATTTAATTGGGCTATTAGGCCTATTCAACTTGATAACAAGACCAACTCACCATTATTGTAAGAGAATTCTTTCAAAGTGCACCTGGATTACATTAAAAACAAAACATAAAATGGCCGATTCGGTTCAGACAGCGGAAGTCAACCATTTTCCGGTACAACATGATTACAGTTGTATATCATAAAAAGACGTGGATCCATTCAACGTGAATAACCCACATAAAATATACTTTCATTTGTCCACAGTGAAATAGATTCTAAGTAGTTCGAGTCTCTATCACCGAATGGGGTCCTCTAATCTTCACCATAATTCTTCTTCAAAAGTAATCAGTTCTTGCCATAATAAAAATCCAACACTTTCCAGTTGGTGTTTTGTGTTTCACGGTCAAGGGCTCCAACTTGCAAGGGTTAGAACATGTATTGGCCAACCAAGTTCATCATGATTTTTCAAAGTGGTTTCACCTTGTCAGTGGTGCAGGATGAAGGGCCTGGCATGGACAGCTGTCGAGTCATTTGGATGTGAAAAAAGGTTCTGTATATACGTTGGTATTCTCGTAAAAGATCCCTTGGCAGTTGAAATTTGATATAAGATTAGACCATTGTAGGCCTACCACTTCCTGTGCAAAATTTCCCTAATAGCACACTGTATGGCGTATGCCTGTCTTCATAAGTCCAGTCGTAGCAGAACAGTAGGAAGAGAGAGAGAGAAATGGGGTTTAATGCCCACTTGACACAAATTAGGTCATTTTGTGATTAACTCATGGTTCAATTTTATTTAAATAATTCACTTGCGCGTAGGGACCTTTAGCAGTGGAATGAACCTAGAGAAAACCCACAAGTATGGACAGACAAATCTACTCCTTGCCATGTACCCCGCAAAATCATTTGGCCATCCAACGCAACAGAACAGTAGGAAGTTAAACCCCATTTTTATTTCAGGTTTAGAACAGTGGCCGAGTGTTATATTTATTAATTTAATATTGCACGTTATGGAGAGACAAGGGACTGTTTCGTGGATATGAATAATATTTATACCCATTTTAAATTATTCAGTTTGACAGGCGACACTACTGTAACACAACATTAAGCAGCTGTGGTTTATAGCTGTCGTACAATTAGTATATATATGTGTTACACGTGCATTATTTAAGTTAGTTAATTAGTCACTATCTTCTTGTATTATTAGATAATATTATATGATTGTCCGTTTAATGAAGGCTTCTAATATATACGTATTATAACTTGTGAATGGCTGTTAAATACTAATAAGGTTGTGGATAACACCTTGGCCTTATAAATGATCTCAAGTTAGAAGCTTAAGAGAGACGAGGGAAGACAACCTTATCGAGGGGCCGCAGACCGGAGACTGCTCCACAAGACAGAACGAAGGCATGTGACAATGGAAGCAGACGTGAATGTGGACGCTGGTCATTATGACGACAAACTAATGTTATGATATGTTATGTTCCGGTGTGCTTTATTGGTTGTTAGAGTTATAGATCTATTTGTAATGTTCGTTCCTGCACTGTTATAATAAAGAAGTTCAATCCACAGTTATTATCTGATTATGTTACACTACTCCTTGTAGCGTACATCCAGTGAATAGAAACCAGGCCAGTTGACTCAATCACAGACCTTATGCTACTATTCGGTCATCCCCCCCCCCCCCTGCCAAACACCCTTAGTTCGTAGGAGAAAAAGTTTTAAAAAATTTATAATAAAGCAGTTTTGTACAAGAAATTTATTACATAACAGTAATTAACATTCATTACAAAACAAAAGGCCACAGCAGCTGAGTCATCCAAAACATAAGGCCACAGCAGCTGAGACATCCAAGCAGTCCACAGAGGTTGTCGCATATTTATTAATAGGAGCCCTTACAATATTCTTGGGGCGATTAAGCCTAATCAATTTCAACGTAACTTAAGGTAAACTGTAAACGATAAAAATAACTTAGGACAGTTGTTCAGTTTTTTTTTTCATGCGATGCTGTAGATAAATTTATAGGTCCCAAACATTAGCGATTTAGCTCCTTTAAGTAAACAGTAAACAATGAAAATAACGATTCAACACTATTTTCAAGTAGAATTCTGCAATTAAAAACATACACCAAATACGTTTAAACTGAAGAGTGATAACGAGACCCGGACATGCGCAACCCGCATGTTTATTTCATTACTAAATTCCACTTGAAAATGGAGTTGAATTATTATAAATTTGTGTCAAATATAGTGAGAAAGGATTCCTTTTGGTGTAGAATAAAGAATTGTTGTGAAAAATAGACGGCAAAGGTTCTAAAACAACCTGAGAATAGGGGTGGGGAATAGCGTTATTTTACCATATTTTCATACTGCAGCTATAGAAGACCGGATAGCAACTGTCAGCGAACATCGTTCCCTAAAGGACAGTTGCAAAAGTAACTACTCAAATGTGATCCTGTAGATTACTACAGGCGAGCGTACTCCTTGTCAGGTACAACTGGGGAACGGTAATCACTCTAGTTGACTCAATGACAGACAGTACGATACAGTGCGCACACGCTAACTATTCGGCCATCAAACTCACTCAAAATAACAAAATAAGTCCACATTGATAAGGTTTGTCTCGTTCTCCAGATGAAATGTATTTCTGAATGATTCACCACAAACATCACATTTATAACGTTTGTCTCCATTATGTGTTACCATGTGTTGCTGTAGGTTTCCACCGCATGTCAATGATTTACTACAAACATCACATTGATAGGGTTTTTCACCAGTATGAATTTTCACATGCTTACATAGAGCACGATACTCAGTGAATGATTTACTACTAACATCACATTTATAATACAGGTAGTTTACTCAAACATGACAGTCAGCTGATTGTAGGCCTATATCAATACCGTGACTGTCAGCTGATTGTTGGCCTACATCACTATCATTATCAGCTTTCAACTCTTCTTCAACATGTATTTTACAATGTTTATCTAAATCAGTATCCGATTTAAATTCTTCATCACATAAATTACACTGATGCGCTGTTACAATATTCATAATGGCGAGAAAAAAAAAATTAATGTCACATTGAAAGCCTCTTTCAAAAAAGTAACAGAAACAAATGAATGTAAATCAGTTTATATACATTCATAATATATCATTATATATATGCGATGCGACCCACTTGTGTCCATTACAAGGTGCCAAAGAAGAGCAACACAAACTAGATCATTTTGCGACTAACATATGGTTTAATTTTTTTCAATAATTTGGTTGTGCGTAGTGGTCTTTAGCAGTGGGAGGAAACTGGAGAAAACCCATGAGGTTGGACAGGCGACCCTACTCCTTGTCACGTACAACCCGGGATTCGAAACCATGCCAGCTGACACCATGACTGACTTTAAGATACAGCACGCACATGCTACCCCCCACCCTCCAAATAAGAGCAATTTAGCTCGTTTGATTCATACGCCGTTATTTGACTCAACTCAAATGATAACAAAAAACAGTGGAAATACGAGTTACATGTTGATAATGAACGCTCCTTTGTTTCCTACATGTATAATAGAATAATAAAAGAAATATTGTTTATTTTAATAATAATATGGTTAAAGTATTTTATTTTGCTCATAATAGTCTTTACTATCCATGGGCCACTGATCTTTATGTTAAAAGTCTTCGGCGTTCTTACAAAGTCATTTTTTCATTTTTTCTCCAGAATGAATTTTCATGTGTTTCTGTAGGCCAGCAGTTTCTTGAAACAATTTATCACAAACATCACATTTATAAGGTTTTTCTTCTGTATGAGTTCTCATGTGTCTCTGTAGACTTCCACCATGTGCAAATGATTTACCACAAGCATCACAATTAACGCGTTTATCTCCAGTGTGAATTCTCACATGATTCCTTAGAGTACTACAACGAGTAAATGATTTATTACAAACATCACATTTAAAAGGTTTTTCTCCAGAATGGGTTGTCATGTGTGATTGCAAACCATTTCTATGGGTAAATGATTTCCTACAAACATCACATTTAAACGATTTTTCCCCAGTATGAATTCGCTTGTGCTCCTTTAAATGATAATCAAGAGAAAATGACTTTTTACAAACATCACATTTATAAGGTTTTTCTCCAGTGTGTATTCGAGCATGCCTCTCTAGATCGCATTTTCTAGAAAATACACTGCCACAAACTTCACATTGATGAGGTTTCTCTCTTGTATGAGTGCTCATGTGATTCTTCAGCCAAACACTTTGAGTAAATGATTTACTACAAACATCACATTTAAAAGGTCTGACTCCAGTATGAATTCTCTTGTGTATCTTTAATGGTTGTGATTCACTAAATGATTTACCACAAACATCACATTTAAAAGGTTTTTTTCGAGTATAAGTTTGTCCATGGGGTAAAACATGCTGGTTATGATTATTAACTGATTTATCACAAATATCTCCATCTTGTAAAACCAATGTCTCCTGTTGAACGTGTATTTTACAATGTTTTTCTAAATCAAGGTACAAGTTAAATTTTTCATCACATACATTACACTGATAATATGTTTCAATATCTTCAGCTTCATCAGGCATCTCTTCATAGCAATACAAATCTATATCATTGGTTTTCTCTTGTTTCATATGATTATATCCAGCTACATTATCAGTTTTCTCTTCTTTAACATGATAATATCCAGCTACATGATCACTTTTCTCGTCTTTAACATGTACTTCACAATGTTTTTCTAAATCAGTATTTGATTTAAATTCTTCTTCACACAAATTACACTGATAGCATGTGTCAATATCTTCAGTTTTCTCTTCTTTAACAAGAAAAAATTCATCTAATCCCGCGGTTTTCTCTTCTTTAACATGACAATTTTCATCTACATCATCAGTTTTCTCTTCTTTAACATGTATTTTATTGTGTTTTTTTAAATCATCATATTGTTGAAAAATCTCATCACATACAGCACACTGATGGAATGTTTTAACATCATCATTTTCCTGTAATATATAAAAGTTATAACATCATTAGTTTCATGTTGTATATAAAAGTTATAACATCATTAGTTTCCTGTAATATATAAAAGTTATAACATCATTAGTGTCCTGTAATATAAAAAAAGTTATAACATCATTAGTTTCCTGTAATATATAAAAGTTATAACATCATTAGTTTCATGTTGTATATAAAAGTTATAACATCATTAGTATCCTGTAATATATAAAAGTTATAACATCATTAGTTTCCTGTAATATATAAAAGTTATAACATCATTAGTTTCCTGTAATATATAAAAGTTCTGATGTCATTAGTTTCCTGTAATATATAACAGTTATAAAATCACTAGTTTCCTGTAATACATAAAAATTATACTGTCCTAAGTTTGCTACATTTATAATATGTAAAAGTTATAAAATCGGTTTGCAGTGGTACTATATCCACAAATAAAACTTGTTTTCTGTAATATATAAAAGTTATGATGTCATTAGTTTTCTGTAATATATAACAGTTATAACATCACTAGTTTCCTGTAATACATAAAAATTATACTGTCCTAAGTTTGCTACATGTATAATATGTAAAAGTTATAAAATCGGTTTGCAGTGGTACTATATCCACAAATATTGCCTTAAACTTGTTTTAAACATATGACCTAATTTCAAACTAAATTTCTCAACAAAAAAGCCGCAAAACTTTCCAAATTGTCTACTTTTCGAAAACTGAGTCAGATTTTCAACTTCTTTAAATTTAAATTTTCTGTATGAAATAACTTGGTATTACTATTAACTTCGCTGGAAGTGACATTTTGATATATTTGCAGGGTATCCGCCAGAAAAATCTTGAAGGGGGGTAGAATTAATTTGGTTGCCGAATTACTGGGGGGTCTGGGGGCCCCCCCCCTCCCCGAAAAAATTGTTTATTCGCGAATGCTGTAAATCCGTATTCCGAGCTTCTCAGACAAGAAAATTCACTGACCTAATTCCATCGTTTCAGGAGGAAAACACTGCAAATTAGGCATGACAAGATATCTTGTAATCGTGACAACATTACTTTGAATCAGTTATAATCAGCTCTTGCAGTTTATTTTTAATCGGGCTAAGATTGAATTTCAGTCTTCGCCTAACTCAAGATAAAATTGGTCAGTCGACATAGATCCAAATTATGCAAAGTTCTGGTTACTTTCACAAACACAACCTGGATATAATTTCATTCATAAACACACCCTATTCCTTGTGAATACACATGTATTATATGTGACTGGTGATAGCTAAATGAGTCTTTAGTCGCACAAGTAGATTTCTAATTACACGCTAATTTGTGTCCGAGTGCAGAAATTTTTAAAATTTGGTTTTGACCATTTTTGAATACTTTAACATGTTGAATTGTGTCAAGTTTAGTGGATGTTTGGCAATGTTAACCATGGGCCAGTTGCTCAAAGCTCTGTTAACTTTTAACGATCCGTTAACATGGAGTAAACGGATCGTTAACTTTAACGGAGAGAAAGGTTGTTGCTGGAAGCCCCGTTAACTTTAACGGATAATGAAATTGACTTTCCAGCAACAGAAATTTTACGGACTGTTAACAAACGACACGTGAAAAATAACAATCTATTAGTTTAACGGATCGTTAAAATAACTTAGTTTTGAGCAACCGGCCCCATGACTTTTATCATGCATAGCAGAAATTTTGAACGTAATCTTTAAACAAAGTTTTCTCGAAAAAGGCCTTTTTGGGCTCCCGAACTTTGAACTTGAATATCTTGACGATGGAGTAAGGTAGAGAAATGATTTTGGTATCATTAGACAGCCTAGGACATCCGCTTTACGATGACATATATAACTCATTGAAATTTTGGTCATTCAGACTCATTTCACTGTCACCGATCACATATACGTGTATGTACCGGTGTCTTTATCTTACCATATCTATGTGGTCGAATTCAGCTGATTATTCTTCTTTATCTAACTAAGGTTTTAATTTCATAGTTCTGGGTGTTGACATCATTCTTCGAATTGTTTTACAACAGTTATTAAATACATGTAGAAGATTCCAAGTCGTTTTCAAATGCAGTTATTAAATGCACTAAGTTGATTCCAAATTCAATACATGGGGATTACTGAGGTGGATTGGTCGACTACTTTCACTTTTGACAGTTCGTCTTCAACAGACCGACCCAGTTAACGACGTGAATTGCGTCAGTGTGTGCTAATCATTTTGTAGGAAAGTCAACAAAAACGTCTTCCATATGATAAGTTTACTAACCAAGGACTTTTATAAAATTAGAACGGTTGCGTGTGCATGTAACCTACAATTTTTCAAAACAGAAAACTACGCGAATTACTAAGATCTACCTCATTTCCGGTTCAATACATTTTAGGTTGTATAATGATTCTAGACATGGATCAATCACACACGAATTGACCCCAACTCGTCTCTGAAAGTGTAAATCGTCTGTGAAAATAATGATGTAAACTAGATCCAGGTGTATATTCCTGAAGCAATGGCCAGAGAAATCCCTCTCTGCCTATTGCTGGATTGGCTTCTGATACTTGAACTTTTGAGGGAGTGTATCTATTCTTACCGTTCAATCAAATCTATCCAAAGTACAGCAACACGACAGCCCTGTATTTAACCTTTGAACAATGATTTAAGAGAGAGAGAGAGAAAAAAATGGGGTTTAATCTCCACTCGACACAAACTAGGTCATTTCGGGACTAACATATGGTTTAATTTTATTTCAATCATTCGCTTGCGCGTAGGGGTCTTTAGCAGTGGGAGAAAACCGGAGCGCCCGGGGGAAACCAACGAGGTTGAAAAGGCGCCCCTACCTCCATGCCACATATGCTCACACCAGCAGTGATTAAAGGTATTGTTTATATTGTATCTGTGTTGATAGTCTCGTTTGTCATGCAAATAGCTTTTTTGCAATAGTCTGCCATGCACAAGTTAACTTTGGGAATGATAAAATCGTGCGTCATGGCGTAACGTTATGGAATCATATTTGGTTCAATTTGAAGCGCTCTTTTAAGCATAATGCTTTCATAACACAGTTAGCTATTGGTTGTTAATCGGACTATTGACCACTCATAATTTGGAACAGAAATTTGTTTCCTTTACAGCAGTGTTCAGTGGGATTAGGTAGAATCAAACGAAACAATGCGAGAGGTATGAGTTCAAGTTAACAACAATATTTGTTTGCACAATTCTGGTCCAGTTAGCCAATTATAATATTGATTCTTCCCTTTGTAGGGGGTTGGGTGGCATGGTTAGCTGTATCATAAAGCCTGTCATTGAGTCAATATGTTAACTCTGCGAATTACCTTGGACAATAAGCACGCATGCGCAGGGAAAGTGTATAGAGACTGTATGGGGTGATTGAGTGTAGATAGAGCGCCGCCGGCATGGAGGTCGGACATTGTTGATCTCATTGTACATATCATCTATATGATTTTAATGGTTTAATAAATTCTTAGAAACTAATGAGTTTTCAAATAGGCGTGGGTTTGCATCCCCGGTTTTACGTGACAAGGGGTAGGGTCGCCTGTCTAACCTCGTGGGTTTTCTCTGGGTCCTCCGGTTTCCTCCCATTGCTAAAGACCCCTACGCGCAATCAGACTATTGAACAGTCATAATTTGGAAAAGAAACCTGTTTCCTTTACAGCAATGTTCAGTGAAATTAGGTAGAATCAAACGAAACAATGCGAGAGGTATGAGTTCAAGTTAACAACAATATTTTGTTTGTACAATTCTGGTCCAGTTAGCCAATTATAATATTGATGCTTCCCTTTGTAGGGGGTTGGGTGGCCGAGTGGTTAGCATGTGTGTGCTGTATCACAAAGCCTGTCATTGAGTCAACTGGCGTGGTATCGAATCTCCGATTGCATGTGACAAGGAGTAGGTTCGCCTGTCCAACCTGCGGGGGGGGGTCTCTGGTTCTTTCGGTTTCCTCCCACTGCTAAAGACCTCTACGCGCAAGCGAATTATTGAAATAAAATTAAACCATATGTTAGTCCCGAAATGACCTAGTTTGTGTTGAGTGGACTTTAAACGCCATTTCTATCTCTGTCTCTTCTGGGGGTTGGGATGGCATAGTGGTGTAGAGTGCCGCACTTCGACCTCCAGTTGGCCGGTCACCTCTCGCTTTCGGCTGTTTTTTCGAGCCCTGGTGTGAGTGTATGTGGCATGGAGATAGAGGCGCCTTCTCAACCTCGTGGGTTTTCTCTGGTTCCTTGGGTTTCCTCCCACTGCTGCAAGCGAATTATTGAAATAAATTAGTCCCAAAATGACCTGGTTTGTGTCCAGTGGACCTTAAACTGTCTCTCCCTCCCTCCCTCTCTCTCTCTCCCTCTCTCTCTCTTTTCAGGAATATGATCAAGATGTAAATGTAGTCAGAGATTAAAATATGGATAGAACAACAGATTACTTTCTATGGTTTAAAATATGCAAGAGCTAAATCTGCCTATTGCACGTCTTTCGTTGGGCCTGAAAAGTTAAATAAACTATTAGACATTTATTAGCATGAAAAGACCATAATCAACTCTCAATTTCATCATTTTCTTTTATTATACCGACTTTAGCAATGATGATGGAGGTTAGGCCGAAATTTCAAATACTTATATCTCAATTAACAGTGGAGCAATTACCTCATTTTTAACTATTATAGTGAGAACTGCCAGCTCTTTACATTTGTATCTAATCATCCATTATATACAATTTATCTTTAAATATGTGCAAAGTCAGGGATGAATTTTACCCAGACGGTGGCCTTTCAGCTTACTGTTACTCTATTTCATGCACCATATCTCCCCAGTGAGAAGAAAGTGTGTAATATGAAGAGGATTCTTCTTGGCTCAAAAACTGGAATTGAACCTGAGATAGTGAGACCAGTCCCCTAATCCAGGCCATTCATCATGTGTCCGAACCCAGGCCATTCATCATGTGTCCCAAACCAGGCCATTCATCAGATTGTGAGACCTATCTCCTAACCGGGAAACTGGAACATTCATCAAATTGTGGGACTAGTGTCCTAACATAGGCGAGTCATCAGATTGGCAGACCAGGGGTCGGTTTCATGAAATTTTAACTACATGTACATGTAAGATAAAATCCGGGACATGTCGATTGTGAGACTAGTGTCCTAACCAGGGTTGGGGTAATGGAATGTAATCATTACATTTTATAAGTAATGGTCATATAATGAGTAATGGAAGATTTCAAAAATAGAGAAATGGAAATGTAATTAATTACATTCATAAAATCCTGTAATGGTCAATTTCATTTTAATAACTTTTAAATTACATTTTATGAAACATTTAAATATTTCAAATATAACTAACATCACATTGTACCGCAATAGGAATAAGAAGCCATTATACTTTTTTTTTATTACATTTTATTATTCTTTAGGCATGACAATGTAACCTAAAATGTGGATTTCTGAAAAGATGAATATTGTAATCGAAGATTAATGTCTACTCAAAGGCAATCAGTCTGTCAATCAATCAGTCAGTTAGATTAAAAGACAATAGTCTAACTAATGGCCCAAGCCCTTGTCCTAACCCAGACTAGATTAAGTCCTAACCCTGGACATGTAGATGGACTAGTCTTACTACACCTTTAATGTAATGGCCCCAGCCCGGGTCCTAACCCAAGGTTTTCAGATCTTGAGACTAGTGTCCTAACCCAAGACAAGCAGATTGTGAGACTAGAGACTAGTGTCCTAGCTCAAGGTTTGCAGATTGTGAAACCAGCGTCCTAACCCGGGATATTGTGAAACTAGTGCCCACACAACCACTGTGACTCCTAAATGGATTAATAGACACAGATGGTTAAAAGCTACATTGTTCTTCTTGGTCCTGTTTCTCACAGCAATGTTTCTGAGACTTCATACCCCATAGTTGTCAACCAAAGCGAGTTGTCAACCTGATTACAGTTTCTGACACTACATGTATATTGGCGTGCACTTTACAGATCCCTTGACAGCTGGAATTCCATATAAGAGTAGACTGCAGTGCCTGTATGGCGTATTCCCCTCTTCATTAGACCAGTTAGAAGCAGAACAGTAGGACGTTCATTTCATTTCAATTCTATGTGTATCCACTGGGAACCACATTGTCTAAATGATTTACCACAAACACCACATTTAATAAGTTTTTCTCCTGTATGAATTTGGACGAGGGACGATTATGTACTGCTCTTGGTATATGAATTAACATGTGTTGCTTCAGATTGCCATTGTCAACAAATGCTTTACCACAAACATCACATTTATAAGGTTTTATACCACTGTGAGCTACTACGTGTCTCTTTAGACTAGCTTTCTGAGTGAATGATTTACTACAAACATCACATTTAAAAGGTTTTTCTCCGGTATGAGTTCTTTCGTGTCTCTGCAGATTACTCTTGTCAATAAATGAGTTAATACAAACATCACATTTAAACGGTTTATCTCCGGCATGGATTCTCATGTGACGCATCAGGTAATATCTTTTATTAAATGATCGTCTACAAATATCACATCTAATACAGTTTTCAGGATCCTTATTAATTTTTTGATCTTGCTTTCCCGTTTCACTATACTCACTGAAAGAGGATTCGTGTTGTAAAACAGACTCCTCTTGATTCACATGTATTTTACAATGTTTTTCTAAATCAATTTCAGATTTAAATTCTTCATTACATAAATTACACTGATAAACAGTTTCAACATCATCAGTTTTCTCTTCTTTAACACGACAATATTCATTTATATTATCAGTTTGCTCTTCTTTAAAATAAACACGACAGTATTCATCTATATCATCAGTTTTCTCTTTTTTAACATGTATTTTATTGTGTTGTTCTAAATCGTCATATTGTTGAAAAATCTCATCACACACAACACACTGATGGAATGTTTTAACATCATTTGTCTCCTGTAATATATAAAAGTTATAACATCATTAGTTTCCTGTAATATGAAAGTTATAACATTACATGTATTAGTTCAGTCTCACACAAATTTTGGTTTTCGAAGGAATTGTCAGTGAGTAGAAATTTGCCTGTGTATCTGTTCTCACTCGTTACTCCATTAAGCTATATTGGAGGATAACTCATATTTTTATTTTGTGTTTGTCACTTCCATTTGTATAAACCGTAATTACGCATCTATTGTAGCAATGATCGCTGTGTTAAAATTATATTATATTTTTAACATGTTTAACAAGTTCTATCACATATGTGATAATGACTGACACCAATATTGTCCTTGACATGTTAACAAAACTATTTTCGCTTGCCTGGAGATCGGGTGTTCGACACCTGCATTGGCTGAGAAAGTTCATCTCGATTTTCCGGCATCATTTCCCCTTGTCAGTGATGCAGAAGGAGGGCCTGACAAGGACAGCTGCCTAGCCGTTCGGATGGGACCAAAAACCGAGGTCCCGTGTACATTGGAGTGCACGTAAAAGATCCCTTGGCAGTTGGAATCTGATATAAGAGTAGGCCGTAGCGCTGCTGCCTTGGCAAAATTTCCCTCATAGCACACTGTATGGCGTATGCCTGTCTTCCATTAGCCCAGGTTAGGTGCAAAAGAGTAGGACGTTAAACCGTATTTCATTTTATAACAAAACTATTAATCAAACATCATTAAACGATATTTACTTTGAAAGCTGGGTATCATTTCATGATGTTTATCTGGCACTAATTCCTTTCATATTCATTTAAAAATTTGTAATAATCATTTAAATAAAATCATTCAAAATCATCTAATTCTAATTTGTGTCCAGTTTCAATAACGAGTGTCCCATTTCCAAGTATTTAATTTCATGACAACTGTTAATAAATTAATCATCATACTTCAATAATCAATTGGATTCAGGGGCGGATCCAGGATTTTCAGAAAGGGGGGGCGTGCTTCACCAAGTTGAGGGTGTCTAGCCCGGCCCGTGATTTTTGAGTGGACAAAAATTCCCACAAGGACTAATTTCATAATAGTACTGTAAATTACGATTTCCAACCTAACTGTCTTTGTTCTCCTTTCCCGCGAGAATATATGGAGCTAAAAATTGTTCGCCACCGCAAAAAAATAGAGGGGGCGTGCGCCGGATGCGCCCCCCTCTGTATCCGCGCCTGGGATTGTTATTATTTGAATAGTGATCGAGAAATAAAATGCTTGTAACTTGGACACTGATTATCAAAATTGAAAATTGAATGGTCAGCTTTAATTCAGATTATTTTTTTCCAGTAACGCAGGAGCACAATTGAAATTGTCATCCACAGACTGTTGAATAAAAAAATAAACAGATCAGAGGTGGATACTCTGGGCAAAATAGGCAATGCGAACGTCAACTTATCAAATCTCGCGCAAATGAGATTATGCTACTCATAAAAATATTTCTATGGCGCGTCTTATCAATGACGTCACATATTTTTGACGTCCATGAAAATAATTCTCACACCTTTTTGTTCTTTTTTTTAAAAAACAAAATTAATCATACAATTTATATCTAAAAAAAAATCAGTTTGGAAAAACTAAATTATTTATTTATACCAGTCAAGTCGTCCACAAGCAAAGTCGTCCACAGTGAAGTCGTCCACACCTGTTAGTGGAGTCGTCTACAACTATTGATGATGCCCTCCACAACTAAGAATAAGACTCGTACACAATTGAATCGTGTGAAAGAAATAGCTATTACTCGTTGACTATTTTGTTATTTGATTTCATATCGAATCACTGATCATTTGTAATAAAGTTTATCGTATTATTTTGTTGTTCACCGATGTTTTTTTTAAATGGATTTTGATTGTTTGATTAGCACTGACGATGTTTTATTAATGAAATTGTTTTTGAATTTGTTGTCTTATTGATTGTCTTATTGAAATTTGTTTTGAATTTGTTGTCTTATTGAAATTTTTTTTGAATTTGTTGTATTATTTATTAAATTTGTTACATTTATAAAATTGTTACTTATTGAATAAAATGATTTACTTTGTTATTTATTCACGAACGGGACACTCAAGTTTGTGGACGACTTAATCATTGTATTATTATATCCCGAAATTAAACTAAGTTGTGTGGACGACTCCACCAACGAGTGTGGATGATCACGCAGAACTCGGCACAAAAAATATATACTAATTAAGAATACTTATCTCACGAAAGTAAACTACACGAATCCAACAACGAATGTGGATGATCAAGCATAACTCAGCACAAAAAAAATATACTAATAAGGAATGCCCATGTCCCGAAAGTAAACTATGTTGTGTGGACGACTTTTGGGATGATGATTTTCCACTTCAGATATGGACAAATTCCATTTCAGATTTAAGTCAATTCCATTTTTTTCCATTTCACAGTAGAAAGACATAGGGCAGGGGTCACTGAAAAGTCCTTTCAATACTATTGTGTGGTCATATCGAAATGGTGTCAGCAGCGACCCTCCGGGACAAAGGGTAATTTGATGAAGAATTGGCTGTTGAAGAAATGACTAACTTCAATACAATAAGCGAAACAAGAGTACAGCCGCCGTAAAACTGAAAAAGAAATTAAACTAAAATGGGTACAGACTTTTATCATGTCAGCCATGTCAATCTCAATCTTCCAGACTTTCATGCATGGCCGATCGATGTGGACAAAGTTTACAAAACATAACACCGCGGGTGCCATCTTTATAGAATTAGGTTTTGAAATTGTTTAGCTCGATTTTCAGCGGTAATTTGTGTGATAAAGATTGATCTTCTCGTCTTTTAGCAGACGACAATACAGAGTAATCTCTGTGTAAAAAATAATAAGTTACTCTGTGACGACGACTCATTTCCCGATTCGTAGTTTAAGCCAATGAAAGGCTTGCAAAAGTGTGACGTTGATGTCATGACCTTTGAGAATATCCATGATGTACTTTCAGCTCCATACTCCGCGCAGCGTTTCGTTTGATTATAGGTAATCTCACTACACACTGCTATTATGAGTGGATATTGTTGTGTTAAATTTTGATTGGTCAGTAGTCCGACTACCAACCAATCACTACCTACCATACAAACGCTTTACATTTAAAACGAGTGCCAGTATTGGACCAAATATGTTTACATAACGTTACGTCATGGCTCACGCTTTTATTATGCCTAATTAACCCATGCATAGGAGAATACTGCAGTAAAACTAATTGTGTGACAAACGAGGCTATCAAGTCGAATGAAATGTAAACAATACTCTTTGGAAACGAACATACTTTTACCGTTTTAATACCTTAAATCACTGTCCAAAGTTTTAGGGAAGACTCAGATTAAACGAAGGACTGTCATGTTGCTGTACTTAAGTGATAGCTTTGATTGAACGGGGAGAATAGACACACTCCCGCAAAAGTTCAAGAATCAGAAGTCAATCCAGCAATGGCCAGAGAGAGATTTCTCGGGCCATTGCTTCAGGAATATGTTTCAGCTCGAGAGACAAGAACCTTGCCTACTTTGATAGCTTTTGTAGGACTTGTAATAAATTTGTGGAAAAGATAAGTTTGATTTAGATGAAATTTAAATATTTTCTTTGGATGTTTCACTTTTACCACACTTGACTGGTTATATTTTATTTATGAAATATTTTAGCATTATTACATGACCCAGTTTGTTTAGAATCCGCTTTGTCTGTTCAGACTTGCACTACGTAAGTTTTTCGTTTTCAAATTCCTTGTAAATGGCTTATTTCATAAATTTCATTGTCAGACGTTCCATGATTTTCCGCGAATCAATTTGAGAATGTGAATTCTGCATTTTCTGCGGCTTTTCCACGATCACGGAAAATCATCATCCCTTCAACTTTACCAACATATTATTATTATTAAATTACATGTTAGTATATCCTGAAATTAATATATATGTCTTGTGGACGACTCCACTAACCAGATTTTCAGTGTGGACAACTTTGCTTGTGGACGACTTGACTGTCATTCTTATTTATCATTTTTGTATCAGCTGAAAAAAATTACTGTTGTAAATCTGTCCAGTCTCCCTTATGCTAAAAATGGACTGGGCTGTGTTCTTATAGGGCATAAAAAGCCTATACTCATGTGCATTCACCCTTCTGATCTTTGGCTGTCAATATCCTGTCTGAATGTTAATTTGGATGGTACATGTACATGTACAACCTAGCTGTATTGGACCAGTGTTGTTGTGGTTATTTGGAAGACATAAGAAGTTTACCATCAGACCAGTGGTTGATAAGTACATGTAAAATGTACCCTTATATATATCCGTACTCATGCTTGTACATGTAGTTGTGAATAAACTGTTATTATTATTATATTATCATTATTATTATATAGCAGACTAGCTAGCTTTCCTCATATTCCTGAAGCAATGGCCCGAGAAATCTCTCTCTGGCCATTGCTGGATTGACTTCTGATTCTTGAACTTTTGCGGGAGTGTGTCTATTCTCCCCGTTCAATGAAAGCTATCACTTAAGTACAGCAACATGACAGTCCTTCGTTTAATCTGAGTCTTCCCTAAAACTTTGGACAGTGATTTAAGGTATTAAAACGGTGAAAGTATGTTCGTTTCCAAACAGTATTGTTTACATTTCATTCGACTTGATAGCCTCGTTTGTCACACAATTAGTTTTACTGCAGTATTCTCCTATGCACGGGTTAATTAGGCATAATAAAAGCGTGAGCCATGATGTAACGTTATGTAAACATATTTGGTCCAATACTGGCACTCGTTTTAAATGTAAAGCGTTTGTATGGTAGGTAGTGATTGGTTGGTAGTCGGACTACTGACCAATCAAAATTTAACACAACAATATCCACTCATAATTAAGGCTCTGCAAAAATATCGATATAATCGATAATCGGTAGAAGATATTTAGCGATACGATAATCGATAATGAAATTCAAATATCGATTATCGGTATATTTACCTTCTGACGGCAAGTTACGGTCACTTTCACACGAATATAAACTTGCCGTAGTCTGTCATTAGCAGTCGAATGAATGAATACACGACGTCAAGGTCAAGACAACAACTATTTTTCCCCTTTTACAAACTGGCACATTTTAAATATATATTATTGTAAAAAAACCTAAACTTTAAGATTAAATACATTATTTTAATATTTTCGTTGTTTTTGTTGTTTCTACTAGTTGAAACTAAAATAGGTCACGCACTTTGTGAACAATGACAATCGCATGTGATATAATAAAATTAGGATTATCTCCCTTCTTTGCTCTTGATTGATTTGTAGAGAAATCGTCTGTTTTCACAATAAAACTAATTGTATCATTAATGATCAACTCAGCTTTAATTACTAAATCATGTCCGATACAGTCCATTTTGACTTCCCGGGACAGGCAAAAAGCGAGGTATGGAATTGTTTTGGTTTTTACGGAACCGACGACCGTAATTGACCTAATACAGTTATCTACCTTCATGGACTCTCTAGTAATGAAGATAAATAACTTCAATTTACTTTCGTTTGTTTTTTTATTACGATTGAGTATTGACAGATTGTATCAGAATATTAATAAATATGATGTGTTTAAATAACAGTAATAAAGACTGAAGATGTTTTCGAATATTTTTATTATACAATACTATTATTAAACATGACTGTTGAAGAACAAATACAACAAAATAGTGGTAGCCTGTGTTGACTAACACAAATAACAGGTCGGTAAAGTTTGGATTTTTCCGGAAAAGTTATAATCGATTATTATCGATAATCGCTGAAAATTTCTTGCCGATAATCGATATTGAAATTTCATATCGATTCCCAGCCTTACTCATAATAGCAGTGTGTAGTGAGATTACCTATAATCAAACGAAACGCTGCGCGGAGTATGGCTTTCCTGGGCTGTACAGCTGTCACCCCTTAACCCATTCTGCCTTCACTGGTCATCATAGGCTGCTGCAGTGTTGGTGGGTGCATCCCAGTCACAGGTAATAGTATATATCCATTTTGACAACATTACGAAGGTTTTATATTTGATAATATAGAGCGAAGCTCTAAAGCATCGCGTGAAGCGCTGTGCTTGAGCAAAGCTCTTTTCCGGTAACACAGGAGCATAAGCAAAATGTCACCCACAGACTGTTGATTAAAAAAAAAAATGACGGAACCGGCGGATACACTGGGCAAAATTGGCAATGGCAATGCGCATGTCAACTTACCATTGGGCGAGATTTCGCGTCTCTAAGAAATATTTCTATGATGCGTCGAATGAATGACGTCACATATTTTTAATGTCAATGAAAATTCTCACACTTTTCTGTTCTTTTTTCAATTGGGGAAACTTTATTATGATATGAAGGTTTTATTGACAACAATGAACAATCATTTCGCTCTACTCACTCAGGCAAGGCCTGTTACATATTAAACAGCTTCGCTCCACTCAGGCAATTCCTGTTACATATTATAAAAAGACGTTCATAATTCTCTGTGAAACAGATTGCCCTTATTCAACTCGATAACCAAAACCAGCTCACCATTTATAATTTTCTGAAAACAAACACAAAATGGCGGATTCGTCTCAAGGTCTGTCTTCCGTTTCCGGTTCAACTTGGTTACAGTTGTATATCATAACTGGATGTGGATCCACTCAACATGAATAACTCACATGAAATATAATTCCATTTTTCACCACATTAATTCTTCTTTGTTCACCAAAAGGAATCATTTCTTGCCACATCTGACATGAATTGATAATAGTATTATCATTTTACCCTGTAAAATACAGGTGACCATCAGGATAACAGGCCCCGAGTTCACAAAGCATTCTCAGACTTAAGTTGAGAATTTACTCAAACTTGTTCACCTTATTATAACTGAAATATAGCCCTTTATAATAATTTTGTTGTTTTTATGTATAAAGTACATCAATAAGAAACTATGTCCAAAAGTTTTGTGTTTCTGTATCAAAGATATTTCTCATAAACACTGATTGAAAGTTGAGCAAATTCTCAACTTAAGTCTGAGAATGCATTGTGAACTCGGGGCCAGGGGTTATTTCCACCTTTGCCTAGCCTGGAGGTCCGGTGTTCGATCCCTGCCTTGGCAGAGAAAGTTTATCCAGATTTAAGGGCGTGGTTTCCCCCTTGTCAGAGATGCAGGATGGAAGGCCTGACAAGGACAGCTGTCTAGTCGTTCAGATGGCACGAAAAACCAAGATCCTGAATATACATTGGCAGGCACATTAATGATCCCTTGGCAGTTGGAATAGGTCGTAGCGCCACTGCCCGGGCAACATTTCGATGTTTATTGGATTAGGTTCCGATTTACTGTTCAACTTCCATTCATGATTAAAGGGACAATAACATTCTTGCTGGCTTGGTAGCTCCAGTAAATAAATAATACCCTTATTTTAAGTACTAGATGTTTAAGTGTCCTACCTGTTGTGTAAATTATCCATTACAACCTATTTTACTTGTCCAGAGGGTTCGAAAATATTTTAAAATCCAAGTCACATTTGAAAAGGTTTATAAGGTTTATGTTAGACTTTTCAAATCAATTGGTTGAATTTTTCCAATTTTTTAAATTAGGTGTGTTAAGATGAAATTTATATCATAAATTAATTGGTATATTGTAAAATAATACAATTTGTTGACCAGAATGAAGATTGGGACATATTTTTCAGTTACAACAAAATCAAAAAATGGATAATTGAGACATATGTTTTTTTATCCTACCGACTTTAGTAATGATGATTGAGGCTATCCCAATATTCGATTGCTAAAATCTTGGTTCAGAGGGATCAATTTGACTGAAATTTTCAGCAAATTGATTTACATTATTTAGTTTTTAACTATTGTACTGAGAATTGCCAGACCTTTATCTAATTTTTAAACTGTCGTTGTTGTACAGTTAAATTGTTGCTGAACCGCTGTTGTTCTAATTGAAGCCAACTTAAAGAGTAAAAAAACGTAAACATACATTATGCAAGAGCTAAATCTGATTATTGCAAGTCTTTATTTAGGCTTGAATTGTAGCCCCATTGGATCAATGTTTTCTATTTTTCTGCTTCGGGAGTCACATAGGCCTACCAGTTACAGTAGACGCAGGCTAATAAGAAGTCGGCTATAATTATGTACAAATGCTGGCTCAATACCCCGTTTACATTACAAATTTTAAGCATACCAGGAGCGGTACCAGGACTGGCACGCTTTGTTTTTTTGTAATGTAAACAGGTCAAACGTAAGCGTGTCAGGCCTGGTACGGTGCCAATCTGGCCCACTGAAGTGAGGTGGTCTCAGTACGGTACCAGGAACAGCACGCTTTAAATTTTCGTAGTGTAAACGCTAACCGGTCTGATCACGAATTACTGCGCATGATTATTCACTTTCGTCGCCTCTTGTAGCACGATATCATTGAATAACGCGAAAAGACTGCTAATTCATTTAAAATAGGCATCTAGTGGGTTAAAAATTGACCATTCTTTCTTGATTTCTTTTTAACTCTCAATAACAAAAAAAAAAACCAAAAAGAAAGGGCCAAATGTATCAAACTCAACCGCCATAATTGTTTTCATCTGGGTAACGTGCATGGGGACTGAAATTAACTTTTCTGTGAAGAGTTCCGCATTTGGCGTGCTTGACGGATATAAAATTCGTGAAATTTATCGCGGTTTTCTTCACAGAAAAGTTAATTTCAGTCCCTAGCACAGCACGCTTATCATGTCCAAGTTTAAATGGGGCTATTGATTTAGTCCATTCTTTTCAAACTTTAAAATCTCATTGCAGACTTTCTCCTCTTATCTATAATATATTAAAAGTCTCATTTCTAATTTGTAGTAAAAAAATAAATGCAATCCGAAAATGTTACTTGATAATGGAGATTATGTTTTGCTAGCGATTCTCCAAGATTCCTCCGCGGAACAGAGTGTTTTTCCACCGTGTTTGGAGATTCTAGTCCAAAACTCCATACACGTAGTGTAGGTGGAGTTAATGCCTGTCAATCACACGATCGGCCATTCCCGGAGAAGTGAACATGCAGTTACATCCTATTTGTTGTCAAAAATTACAAGGATAATAACTTTGTTCAGAAAAAAGTAATTTGACTGAAATTTTCAATATATTCTTGCTTCATCATCTATTTCTGAACCGTCATAGCAAGAATGACCAACTCTTTATAAAAAATCTTCCATAACGTATCTTTAAAACAGTGAGAGTGAGAAATGGGGTTTAACGTCCAGTCAACACAAACTAGGTCATTTCGGGACTAACATATGGTTTCATTTTATTTCAATAAATCATGTGTGCGCAGGGGTTTTTAGCAGTGGGGGAAACCGGAGTGCCCGGGTTAAACCCACGAGGTTGAGAAGGAGCCCCTATCTCCATACCACATACGCTCACACCAGGGCTCGAAACCACAGCCGCAAGCCAGAGGTGACCGGCCAGTTAGAGGTCGAAGCATGGCACTCTAGACCACTAGGCCATCCCAACCCCCAATCTTTAAAACAGATATTGTATCTGATATTTTTAGTTCTGGGGAGGCATTAATCACATAGCCAGCAGCAAACTGATCCCGCAGTGAATATTCGCTTGGCCGCTACAATCACTGATACGCATGACATCGACAAGGCTTAATGAGTACGGCATATTAACTTTTTTACTCCGACAAATTAAATTCTCAAACATTTTTTTGAGGTAAAAGAAAAATAAATAAAGACGTTTAAAGTATTTGTAGTTAAAAAATAGTTCCTATTTAGTGTAAATGGGTATTAAAATGAGTAAAAGGCATCATTTTGCCCAAAGCCGTTAGGTGTTAAGTAAACATTGTACGAGCCGTTGAGCCAATGACTAATGCTGTGTGCAGTCAACCCACGTGTTGTGGACAGTCATCTGTTACAGAGATAATTCGTAAGTAATTCTCTGTGAAACAGATTGGGTTTTACCTTCTCAATAGTAGTGCGAATCAGACGAAAAAATGTTGTCTTGTGTGCACATTAAAGAAACAGATGGGGTTTAACCATCCAACCCTCGATTATACAAATCACAGGTATCTGTATCGTCCCATAGTTTTACCACTAACACCTGTATCCGCTCATCTCTAACATGTATATAAATGGTTATTAAACATACATTATGTAAAAGCTAAATCTATTGAGAGTAAGATATTCAAAAAGTTTGTGGCCAGTTTTAAACGTTTATTATACAAGAGCTAAATCTGTCTATTGCAGCTCTTTATTTTAGCCTCAAAATGTAGTATAAATGATTAACTAGACATTTATTCACACGATAAAACCAATATTCAACTCTCTAGGACCTCTGATGGCACAGATGTAAACAGATTTATAGATTGAGCCAGCAGAGGAAGCAGTCAAGTTGTATCAGTGTGAAACTTGGCCAATGTAATTCCCAGGTTCGTGCTACTCTATTATAATCTTCTCACGATTTGCAAATTGAATCTCGAGATGTATCAGGGGGGACATCTCACTGTGCCACCCGCTATTGTTCTCATGGTGGGATTAATCAAGAAAGGGGATTATCGAATACAATGATGTTAAAAGTATAGTCTGTTTTTTAAAACTACTAAGTTTAGACTGATTAACAACTTAATTTACAATGATGTTAAAAGTATAGTCTGTTTTTTAAAACTACTAGGTTTAACTAATTAACAACTTTATTCAATGATGTTAAAAGTATAGTCCGCTTTTTAAAACTACTAAGTTTAGACTGATTAACAACTTAATTTACAATAAATTACATTAAAGTAACAACAAATACATGTATCAAACATAAATCATAACCCTACGAAATGTGATATGACGTCAGTATGTTCAATTGCACCTTTTTACTCCATTTACTAAATTTAACAGTTCGATTTTTAGATCATGAATAGATTCTTCCACTCTTTTATATTTTCGCCTTTTCGGGGGCAATCGTCCACCATTATTCAATTGAACTATGGTATTTTCAGTACAAGTCTGCTCTTTCAACGGAATGTTAATAAATTTAAATATATTTTAGTGGCTTGTTCCGGTCTTCTTCATTTTACTGTGCCAAATTAACTAAATTTTGACCTCCTTGAGAATTCAAATATACTATTCAAAAAAAGTAGGGGATATTTGATTTTGGGGGCATAATACTAAAATATGCAAATGACTACGAAAAAAGTCACTATAGAACCTAACAGAAGAAACATTTCCAGTTACATGTGACGCCCAAACGCACCAATAGCTACCGCATGGAATGCAGGTGATGCTTGGGATCATCATGGGGGTCCAACCCAAGATTTGCAAGACTCTGACTTTGAATGTTACAGTCATTGTGGAATTGAATTCCAGGGTGAAAACATCAGTTTAATTGTTTTAGTGACCAGAAAACAAATTTTGATATGCGTCGGCTTACCCAAAATGAAAGGTTACGTGCCCTTGGCATGCTACAGATCGGCACAACACAGGCGGTTGTGGCGCGGACGATGAATGTTTCTCAGTCTGTCATAAGCAGGCTATGGTCCAGATACCCTGATACACAATCTGTACAGGACAGACCACACTCAAGCCCAGGATCGATTTATCCGTACCTTGGCCTTGAGAAATCGTGTCATCACAGCAAATCAGATCAGCGCTCGTCTTCAAACAGACGCTGGTGTGAGAGTGAGTGGCCAGACGATTCGGAATCGACTGCATAGGGGTCACCTTCGCGCCCGACGTCCTCGCGTGATCCCTTGTTTGAGAGATCATCACATTCAGGCAAGACGTCGTTGGTGTAGGGATCGTCAACACTGGGATAATCGACGCTGGAGCAATGTGATGTTTTCAGATGAGTCAAGGTTCACTGTTGATTTTTTGGACAGACGTAGGAGGGTGTGGCGTCGTCGAAACGAGCGCTTCCAAGACGTTAACGTCATCAGACATGATCGATTTGGGGGTGGTTCTGTTATGGTGTGGGGAGGCATCACTGTTGCTGGAAGAACGGCTTTACATGTTGTTGCAGGGCGTGTTACAGGCCAGTACTACCGGGACAACATCTTGGCAGTCCATGTTGTGCCGTTTGCACGACGTCATGGCCGCCGTTTCATCTTCCAGGATGACAACACAAGATGTCACAGGGCCAGGATCGTTACAGGTTACCTCCAACAACAGAACATCACCACATTACCTTGGCCAGCACTGAGTCCCGACCTCTCCCCCATTGAGCATGTCTGGGACATGCTTGGACAGAGGTTACGTCAACGTCAACAACGTCCTGCCAATGTCCAAGAACTTGCTGCTGCGTTGCAACAGGAATGGGACAATCTGGACCAAAATGACCTTAGACGTCTCATTAGGAGTATGCCACGTCGGATCAATGCTTGTTTGGCCCCGGGTATCATTTTATCCTTATAATGGTCAGTCTCTGCCTTACTTAGTCTAACGATCATTTGGAATAAATCGATGAATGTGAACTTCATTTCATTTTGTCATTTGTTTCTTCGTCAGTTTCATTAGGTGACTTAAATAACACTTAAAAATCAAATATCCACTACTTTTTTTGAATAGTATAATTAAATCTTAACTAGGTGAACAGTACTTATAAGGATACAGTCTATAATCCTTTGTTTACTTAAACTTTCACAACACTACCCTATAACACCAGTTGATTAGGCACAGTGAGATTAAACCGTATCAGGATTCTTTTTTTATGTTTTTTTTTTTTTTGTGACTTTAGTAATTAACCTATTACACTTAATTAACAGAACTGAACTGAAATGAGGTTTAACGTCCTACTCTTCTGCACCTGACCTGGGCTAATGGAAGACGGGCATACGCTATACAGTGTGCTATGAGGGAACTTTTGCCCATGCAGCGGCGCTACAGCCTACTCTTATATCGAATTCCAACTGCCAAGGGATCTTTAACATCCACGCCAATGTGTACACGGAACCTCAGTTTTTTGCCCATGCAGCGGCGATACGGCCTACTCACTCGGCAAACCTCGTAAGATTTCGGACAATCTAAACTCGGCTGTATGATGAATTCCGCCATATTGGAACTACTTTAAAAGTCCTGGATGAAACATGGCTGCGCCCATTCCAAACACAAGTTGGCGACCTATTTGGCTAGCGACCTATTAGACCGATCCAGCTGTAAGATAATGACGAAATTACACTTCTATTCTGAGCTGAAGGAATGGATAAAAAATAATATATTCTACTTTCATTTGATAGACATAACGTTGGATTTTATTGGTTGATAAATAGAGACTGTTGTCTTTATTCTAAATAGGTTTCCAACGAACAGGTTGCAGCTCGATCGGTCGAATAGGTCGCTAGCCGAATAGGTTCCCAATTTGTGTAATAGCGTCAAGTTTTCCTGTTAAAGTAAACCGGTAGCCGCATCGCAAATGTATGGGCGTAGGTACATATCACTTACTGTCATACATCCGAGACTAGATGTAGTTTACGGAATCTGTCGAGATTAGCCTACTCTTATATCGAATTCCAACTGCAAAGGGATCTTTAACATCCACGCCAATGTGTACACGGAACCTCAAATTTTTGTCCCATCCAAACAACTAGACAGCTGCCCTCCGTTCTGCATCACTCAAAAGGGGAAATCACGCTGGAAAATAGCGAGCCAGTGCCTTACCCACTTCGCCACAATGGCTCCCAATTCATCAATGATTACTCCTAATTAACGAAACACAGTTTTGATAACGATAAGAGGATACTTATTGAAACGCCATGCTTTTAGAATAAAACTAGTGATTGTATCCCATATAAACTGTGTTCTGGTAAAGCGGGAATTTCATATTTTCTAAGAAAGTAAAAACATAATTATTTATATGTCTTTTGATCTAAAGGTTGTCAACTCACTATTACGTGTATACGATCATGGGCAATATTTCACAGGCATTAAAATCGCTAACACAAGAAATAATAACACAATTACCTCCCTTATTTTCTCATTCCCCTCCATGGAATGGAGATCTTCAAACGTTTGAGTTTTAAGTTGAAAATGATATTTTTGCCAATTTCTCAACTGACAATTAGTGAATTATAGGATTATTAGGATTATTCTTTAACAAGGTAGGACTGTTTATAGATACCATCTATTTAAGGTTTTATTTTGATACATTTTAAAAATATAACTTAAAAATATGAAATTGGAACTTTAATGTGTTTACCAATCGATAAATGCCACCTGGGGCTTGTTACACGAAATTTTAACTAAGATAAAAAAATTCAAATTTTAGTAATTTTATATGAAAATATTTAGATCGATTTTAGTGCTTAGCCAATAAAAATTGAATTTGGATTTCATCTTTAGTTAAGATTTCGAGAAATATGGCCCTGGTCCTTCACCAAGTCCAGCTGTCAAGGGCTCCATGTTCACTGGACAGGGTCATGCACACTGGATGGCGTCATGCACGCTGGACGATGTCATGCACCACTTCCTGCACCATTTGCAGCTGTTAAGCGCTTGTTCCATGCACTCTGGACCTAGTACTGCACCACATGCAGCTGTCAAGGGTATGTTTCCATGCATGCTATGACCTTGATTTTTGTTCCTTCCGAATAACTCGACCTGGTTCCTCTATCCTGCTCCACTGCACCACTGCAGGGTCATTTGGTGGGGGAGGGGGACTTGTATTAATATCTGAAAAGATTTTGTTTCTTACACTTATATTTATTGATAATCTTTTTGAGTATGAAAATATTATCAACTACACATAGGGCTGGGTAAAATATCGATATATAAATCGATAGTATCGATTGGACGGCCCAGAAATGCACTATTGATAGCGGTGGGTAACTATCGATTATCGCTCTTCGTCTATTTTTCTTGCGTCTGAAATGTCAATGTTTTCTTTCAGTTAATCATAATACACCGCTCACTTTAATTACTATCAAGTATCAATGTAACACATAACAAAATTGTGACTGCTTATTGAACAGCCGTTTTCATAAATTCACTCTCATTGAAACGTTACTTTAGTTTTGAAGAAATTATTGTTGAATATCTCTAAATCGGAGATACCTGGATGTGTAAATAAAGTTAGAATTCGTCGTACAGTTCACTATTTCTGTACGTGTGTCTCAGTAATAGAGTACAAGGTACAATAAATAGCACACATGGACGTCATTGGACGACAAAACGCTTGTTGATTTTCCCGGCAAAGCTAAAAGTGCTGAGTGGAAGCACTTTGGGTTTTAGACAGGAGTAAACGATCTTTCGCAACTTCGTATGGTTTTGAACTTTGAACTTACACTGTATCCTGTCTTGACGACGACCGTGAAAATAATTTTGTTTTCGATACTATCGATTATCGACCGACATTTCATTGCAGATTATCGATAGTAAAAATCACTATCGATACCCAGCCCGATTTTTACGGAACCTGCCCTGAACTTCGTAAAGTAAATTGTTGTCTTCAAGGTAATTTGTTATTCGATTATCGATAATGGACAGAAAGTAACTGGACAGGGACACACCACGATAGTTATTTGGATCATCCTTACTGCCTTTTTTGTGTATTGGAACATTACATGATTCCATCCAGGACGTTGGATTGAAACCCGCCGATAAAATCATATTGAACAATTTTAAGAGCAGATCAATCAAAATTTTGGAGGAAGATATTAACATTTCATTAAGAATCAAATAAAGCCCATTCGACTTTTTTCTTTTGAGTTTTTTTTTTTACAGCTTTTTGAATTTAGCTTGCAGAGATAGGCCCATTAAGGTTGGTATTGATATGTTCCTGTTTAAGTTGTTCAATTCTTTTAGACAATTCAGAGAATTTGGCCTGATCATGTTTTTTTCAAAAAGTGTGGCAAAATCATTTTCCCATACGTTGATGGTTATGTCATCACCCCCCTCTGTCTTTAAGAAGGGATTGACAAGTTTCCAGTATTCACATGGTTTACTGCTATCCAGATCATCAAGTTTTTCTCAACATATGTTACATTTATAAAGGTTTCTGTTCAGTGTGGATTCTTTGTCTTATGGGTTCTCATGTGACGTCGTTGATTACAATGTCGACTAAAAGATTTACTACAAACATCACATTCAAAAGGTTTCTCTCCGGTATGAATTCTCATGTGGCTCTGTAGATCACGTTGTTCAACAAACGATTTACTACAAACATCACATTGATAAGGTTTTTCGCCAGTATGAATTCTCATTCTGTGGATTTGTAATATTCCACTGTTTGTGAATGATTTACTACAAAAATCACATTTATAAGGTTTTTCTCCAGTATGAATTCGCATGTGTCTCAGTAGATCATTACTCTTATTAAAAGAATTACCACAAACATCACATTTATAACGTCTTTCACCTCTATGAGTTGCCATGTGGCTGAACAAATGATTTTTTTCTGTGAATGATCTACTACAAACATCACATTTATAAGGTTTTTCTTCAGTATGAATTCTTATATGGTTCTTTAGATCATATCGTTCAACAAATGATTTACCACAAACATCACATTTATATGGTTTCTCTCTCATATGAATTCTCCTACTATGTGCTCTTAGAGTGCCAGTTTTTGAAAAGGATATACCACAAACATCACATTTAAAAGGTTTCTCTCCAGTATGAATTCTCCTGTGTGATTGTAGATGGTATCTTCTAAAGAACATTTTACCACAAACATCACATTTATTATTTTTTTTTCCAGTATGATTTCGGACATCTTGCTGCAGACCACTATTCTCAGTAAATGATTTATCACAAACATCACATTTATAAGGTTTTTCTCCAGTGTGAGATCTAACATGTATCTGTAAATCACAATTTTTGGAAAATGATTTACTACAAATGTCACATTTAAGCCGTTTGTCTCTAGTATGAATTCTTCTGTGTGATTGTAGAGCAATATTGTGAGTAAATGATTTACTACAAACACCACATTTAAAACATTTTCCCAAAGCATGACTGTCAGCTGATTGTAGGCCTACATCCCAACCCTGACTGTCAGCTGACTGTAGGCCTACATCACTTTCATTATCAGTGTTCAACACTTCTTTAACATGTATTTTACAATGTTTCTCTAAATCAGCATCAGATTTAAATTCTTCATCACATAAATTACACTGATAAACTGGTTCAATATCATCAGTTTTCTCTTCTTTAACATGAAAATATTCATCTACATCATCAGTTTTCTCTTCTTGAACATGATAATATCTATCTCCATCATCAGCTTTCTTTTCGTCTAAATAAACATGACAATATCCATCTACATCATCAGTTTTCTCTTCTTTAACATGTATTTTATTGTGATGTTCTAAATCATCTAATTGTTGAAAAATCTCATCACATACAACACACTGGTGATATGTTATAACATCATTAGTTTCCTGTAATGTATAAAAGTTATAACATCAATAGTCTCCTGTAATATATAAAAGTTATAATATCATTAGTTTCCTGTAATATAAAAAAGTTATAACTTCATTAGTTTACTGTAATATATAAAAGTTATAACTTCATTAGTTTACTGTAATATATAAAAGTTATAACTTCATTAGTTTACTGTAATATATTAAAGTTATAACAACATTAGTTTACTGTAATACATGTATATAAAAGTTATAACAGCATGATGTAGGGCAAATTGGCGGAGTGCAGCTAGAAGCATCCTAATAATGAATAACTAACATCTAATATCAGAACTACACATGTACAGCAAGCGACACTAGCACCCCCTAGAATATTTTTGTCCTACTTAACAAGAGAAAAATATGCACAATATTTAAAGCGACATATGAATTATCAATAATACTACCTGAATATTTTGGGGACAGAGAGAGAGAGAGTGAAAGTGAGAGAGAGAGAGAGAGAGAGAGAGAGAGAGGGTTAACTACTCCACACAAACTAGGGAGTTGGGTAGCCTGTCCAGTCTTGTTGGTTTTTCTCCAGGTCCTCCGGTTTCCTCCCACTGCATGCTAAACACCACTATGCACTAGCGAAATATAAAAATAAAATTGAACCCTGTGTTAGTCCCAAAATGACCTAGTTTGTGTCAAGTGGAGGTTAAACCCCATTTCTCTCTTAAAGTAATCTGCACAGACATGAGTTTGATAATGGCGGATCAATTCAAATAACAGTTGTTTATGTTTTTGTGTTGCAGAATTCAACATGAAAATTATGTCAGATGAGGAAAGAAATGGTTCCTTTTGGCAATCAAAGAAGAATCAGAGTGAAAAATTCACTGTTAAAAATAGAAGGTAAGGATTCCAAAATAACCTTGGAACTGATATGAGTGGGGGGGGGATCCTTTATTTCATATTAGTTGTATAGTGCATTCGCCAGTAACGGATAGAAAGCAGAGCCGCTAATATTCGTTACTAAGGTTAGGGGGTTCAGGTCAAAGTTTCAAATGACAAAAAAATTTTTTTAAAAATAGTTTGTGAAAATATACATAAAATGCTACCCAATTTTTTTTATTTCTTTAAAATATTCTAATTAGATCCGAAGTTATGGAATTTTAAAATCCGAGATCGACGTCAAAAATGTAATCAAAACGCTCTATACCAATCAATGCGTGGAATGGCACCAAAATAAGTGCTTTTCAGTCATATCTGAGTGACGTCATAATGGGTATTTTCCCATCAGAATCACTATAAGTACCAATTTTAAAACTGAAATCCGCACGTTATTGTCAGCTAAGATTTAAATCGTAATAATTTGAATGATAATGTCAAATATAATCTGGATGATACCACAAAAAATGTAGGCTATATTTAGTCGAAATTTAGCAAATTTCTGTCACAAAAACAGATAAATCCTGTTTTCTTCGGCTGTAATTATCGGATCACATTGTATCAAAGGATGAAATAATCGCAAAAATATTATCTATCGTTTGATTGGTTCTATATCAGAATCCACCGGAAACTAAGGTGCGGAAATCCAATGAAGTGGGTCGTAGCGATGGAAAATTCTTGGTTGCATTACATGTACATTAGAGCGGTATTTTCCCGCAGGCGTCTCATGTAAACAAATGGTAATTTCACTTACATTTCGATACTTTTTTAGCCTGAATCTTTGCAGATATTGAGATTGACATTAAACTATTACAATACAATTGCTAGTAATACATTTGCATAAAATAGTAATTCGGAATCGTAGATTGAACTTGGCTATATTTCAGCCGTTGGCTGTCCGATTTCACGGTAAAGTCACGTGACCTGAAACCCCTACTAATACTAAGCCTTCTAAGGTTACAAAGGTAACTATTGGGGAACCAGCTCACGCGTACAATACAAGTCAACAGTAGGGAGTTGATGCAGGCAGAGAATTCTGCGTGGGGAACATTACTTATGAAAATACTTATAGACACCTTAGGGTAGTTTACAGTTTTTTAGGGGCCGATAACCTAAAATAAAATCTTATCTTACCATGCTGAATATTTCCGTCTGTGTCACTGACTCGCGATAAGGAAACACCAACAGTTAATCTAATCACTTCATGTCAATTTTATCTTCTAGTTGTATTTATAACATAGACGCGGATCCACCCAACACGAATAATTCATCGTTCAAATTTAAATTAAAAGAGAGAGAGAAATGGGGTTTAACGTCCACTCGACACAAACTAGGTCATTTCGGAATACCCGGAGAAAGCCCAGTTGACTCAATGACAGACCGCATGATACAGCATGCACTAACCATTCTGCCATTAAACTAAAAGGTAAAAAGTGAAAATCATCAGTGACTATAGAAACAGTGTAGGTTCCTATAGAATTTTATGTGGGTCATCCTGTAGATTTGTTTACGATATTACATGTCTGGAATAATTATAGTTTTCTATAGGATCCATAGTTTTGTATTAATTAGGAAATGAGGTTTAACGTCCTACAGTTCTGCTCTGACTGGGAGAGAGAGAGAGAGAAATGGGGTTTAACGTCCAACACAAACTAGGTCATTTCGGGACTAACATATGGTTTAATTGTATTTCAATAATGCGCTTGCGCGTAGGGGTCTTTAGCGGTGGCAGAAAACTGGAGTGCCCGGCTGAAACCCAGGAGGTTGAGAAGGTGCCCCTATCTCCATGTCACATACGCTCACACCAGGGCTCGAAACCACAGCCGCGAGCCAGAGGTGGCCGGCCAGCTAGAGGTCGAAGCGCGGCACTCTAGACCACCCCAACCCCCCCTGGCCAGAGGTGACCGGGCTCTGACTGGGCTAATGAAGACTGGGTGTCATGTATATAATAGTTACTTGTCATACTTAACTTAGGCTGTCGGAGAACGCTAGATCGTAGACGGTCCTACGCATTTTAGCACATATGACGTCATATATAGATTGTGGGTTAGGGTTAGGGTAAGGGCTAGGACCCGTAGATTTCGTCAAAGTCTCGAGATGTAAACAGGGCTAGCCCTAACCATAACCCTGGGCCAAGCCTAACCCTTACCCTAACCCACAATCCACATGTGACGTCATAAAATGCGTAAGACCGTCTCCGATCTAGCGTTAGGCTGGACTAAGACTAGTAACCCACAATTTTGTCCAAAAATCATGCGCCCACAACCCAATTTACAGGTGACCTTGAACCAAGTCTGCAGTTGGCCTTAATATTTAGACCTAAAATGTTTTGCCTACACACAATGACATGTTAACAGGTACACTCCAAAATTCACACCTGTGTGACTTTTGACCAAATCTGCAGTTGACCTTGACATTTAGACCAAACTTCAAAAGATGGTATCTACCTTTGAGATTGCCTTAGACTTATGTGACACTCAGAGTTTACTTTTTTTACTGACTACTGACTGTGAACTGGTTACTAGTTGTAGGTCCAGTGACGGGATGTTTGCTAGAAACAAAGAGGTTTATTTCTATTTCCAATTGAGACCATTTTTTTTCCTTTCTTATTATCCCACAGTTTTTTATTGCATATTTATCCCCAACTTTCTATCATTTCAGGTGCCAAGGCTAATGTTTCATTCATAGAGTGGATTGATTGACCTCAACACAAGCTTTAAAAAGAAAAAAAGAAGCAAAACAGGTGAGATAAATGTGCATTTCATACACTTTACGAAGTACATCCAACCTGATCCCCACTTCTGCTGACTAAAGGGCTGGAAATTTGGTACTGCATGGGGTTTTCTTATCCCCTTGGCATGTAACTGAATGACAGAATTGCACATTTTGACCATTTTCTGGATGTCAATGATCCATTTACCTGGATAGTATTCACCCCAGAATGCTCATTATTGTCCAAATTTAACATTTCAGGTCTACATCTCAAAACCTGATGACTTCCTGGACTGGCTTTAGTAGAATGATGATGCATATCAATTTCATCCCTGATCTCTATGACACCGGTGGTGAAAGTGGAAGGCAAATCGTAATCAGTTTGGGTTCCAGCCGAGGACCCCTGTAAACTTTGCTTTTTGATGATGATTTCATTTCCGAGCTTGAACAGGACACCCTTGTGTTTATCATGACCTCTCATATTGGAAGATAACATAAATGCCAATAAATGGCCTGTGTGTTGACGGTTGTTCATATCTCTTTGCCAGGAAAGTTGTAGGCACCATCACCATTGTAAATCATTTGACAGACCAGAGTGAACAGGGTGACCTATGATTGGTCAGCAGTGTATCTGATTCAATACTGGGGGGTGGGGATGAAAAAAACTGTTGTAGTGTTACATAATCAGATTTTTTCCACTAACTTATCCTGTGGAAATACAGCTATATAGGTGATATTTTGATATTCATAGGCACTTCATGTTTCAACATCTTAGCTTTGGCCACAATTTGGCACTTAAGCTGTGTTAACAGAGAAAACTGTGTGATTTTTGATGAAAGTGTCAAAAAGTCTAATATTGCATCATGTTTACTGTTTTAAAGTATTTTCATGTTTCATTTATATTGAATTTATCTCATCTTTTTACAGAATGCATTTATGTTCAATAATAAAAATGTTCTGTGGAATTCAAAATTCATGTGCTTTCAAATTATACGATTTCATACTGGGGGGTGGGGTTGAAAAAGCTGTTGTAGTGTTACACAATCAGATTATTTCAACTTACTTATCCTGTGGAAATACAGCTATATAGGAGACAGTTTAAAATTGATAGGCACTGCAGGTTTCAACATCTTAGATTTAACCATAATTTGGCACTTGAAACTACGTTAACTGCGAAAAACTGTGTGGTTTTTGATGAAAGTGTTAAAAAGTCTAATATTGCATCATGATTGCTGTTTTAACGTATTTTCATGTTTGATTTACATTGAATTTATCTCATCTTATTACAGAATGCATTTATGTTCGACAATAAAAATGTTGTGTGGAATTCAAAATTCATGTCCTTTGAAATTTCTCTCTGAAATTCCGCAGTTTTCTGATGTATTATAGTGTTTGCAGAATGCAGCACTGCTCATCTGAAAATGCATGGATTTTCATAATCTTTGGCCAGGGAATTGCATATATGTTTGTTTATTAGATTACAAAAGATTTGTTCAAATAGCAGCAACATGTGAGGTATATAGGACTAAGACTAGTAATTATTTCCCCTCATTTCATGATGGAATGTAGTGCGATTTATAAATAGACAATTTTTCCCTTATTTTTTTTCTCCCCTCTTCCTGCATTTTTGGGTTGACTTTTTGGTCTAGAATTGGAGAAAAGGCATCAAATTTTCAATTTCATAGCAGTTTTGGGTAATACTGAGGATATTACAGCGGAGGGATAGGGGGTGTAAAATGTCTTTCTGCGGAGCAATCATTGTGTCAGAAGTGAGATTTTCACCCCAATCAACTTAAAATCCCTGTAGCAAAAAATCTAAACGGTCAACCCCCTACAAACTTATGATGAGGAGATTGCCAAATGTGGTCCCCATTGTGCCTAAAAAGATTGGAAGCAACGGAATGTTGAGAAAAAAACTACAGCCTGTGATGTTACAGGCATTTAACATTGAAGTCAATGGGCAAATAATTACTAGTCTGAGTCCGGCTGTATGTCAACAGTTAGCTCCCCTTGAAAACAGACAATAATCCAAACTGATCCCGCAGTGAATATTCGCTTGGCCACTACAATCACTGATAAGCATGACATCGACGAGGCTTAATGAGTACGGCATATTAACTTTTTTACTCCGACAAATTAAATTCTCAAACATTTTTTTGAAGTAAAAGAAAAATAAATAAAGACGTTTGAAGTATTTGTAGTTAAAAAATATTTCCTATTTAGTGTAAATGGTTATTAAAATGAGTAAAATGCATCATTTTGCCCAAAGCAGTTAGGTGTTATGTAAACAATGCACGAGCCGTTGAGCCAATGACTGACGCCACATGAAGTCAATGCACATGTTGTGGACAGTCATCTGTAACAGAGTTAATTCTTAAGTAATTCTCTGTAAAAGAGATTGACACTAAGCTAGCTGACCGATATTTTAAGTCCTACATCGATGATTTTAGTCGAAAACATTAAGTAAACTTCGAGAATTTTATAAAGTATTTGATCTGCTTCCCTTTACTGGAATTGACCAGATTTATTTAGTCTTTAATGGAATTGACCAGGTTTATTTTGTCTTTATGTGTGTGTGTAATGGATGTGAAATGGAGTAGAATTGACCAGGTTTATTTAGTCTATGTGTATGTGTAATGGATGTGAAATGGAGTAGAAGCGCGGTAGAAAACAGTATATTAATTTTTGGATATGTCGGCCATTAAAGGGACAATAACATTCTTGCTGGCTTGGTAGCTCCAGAAAATAAATAATACCCTTATTCTAAGTACTAGATGTTTAAGTGTCCTACCTGTTGTGTAAATTATCCATTACAACCTATTTTACTTGTCCAGAGGGTTCGAAAATATTTTAAAATCCAAGTCACATTTGAAAAGGTTTACGTTAGACTTTTCAAATCAATTGGTTGAATTTTTCCAATTTTTTAAACTAGGTGTGTTAAGATGAAATTTACATCATCATTTAACTGGAATTTTGTAAAATAATACAATTTGTTGACCAGAATGAAGATTGGGACATATTATTCAGTTACAACAAGAGTGGTATTGGGGCTTTAACACAGAGATCACTGTAGTGGTAGATGAGAATTATTCTTGAGAAACTCTTTAGGAAATAAAATTAACATAAAGATTTATTAATAATAATAATAATATCATTTATAAAGATCGGATTCAATTCCAGTAAACAGCCGGCACATAAGATGCCATCGCGAGAGTTGATTAAATCTGCAATTTCAAATTTTTAAAGTTCCAATAGCATTTTTGTAAGTTATATTTTTAAAATTTATTAAAATAAAGCCCCAAAATAGATTGAACCTATAAACAGTCCTACCTTGTTAAAGAATAATCCTATTAATCCTATAATTCACTATTGCCAGTTGAGAAATTGGCAAAAATATCATTTTCAACTTCAAATTCAAACGTTTGAAGATTGCCGTCCATGGAGAAGAATGGGAAAACAAGGGAAGTAATTGAGTAACTATTTCCTCAATCAACCAAGTGTCACCCTTTCTAACCCCCCCAAAATTTTGTCCATGATCGTATAATAGTGAGTTGACAACCTTTTGAGCAAAAAACATAGAAATAATTATATTTTGACTTTCTTAGAAAAAGTGAAATTGGAACTTTAAGTAATATTTTCAAAATTTAATAAAATAAAGCCCTGAAATAGCCTTATAAACAGTCCTACCTTGTTAAATAATAATCCTATTAATTCTGTAATTCACGATATTGCCAGTTGAGAAATTGGGAAAAATGTTTGAAGATAGCTATTGCATGGGGGCAATAGGAAAACAAGAGAGGTAATTGTGTTATCATTTCCTATGTTAAAGTTCCAATAGCATTTTTTTAAGTTATATTTTTAAAATTTATTAAAATAAAGCCCCAAAATAGATTGAACCTATAAACAGTCCTATCTTGTTAAAGGGCCAATCCCGATAACTTTTTGGGGAATAAAACTGCTTAATTTTGTGTTAAAATAACTTAAAACCCATTACCTAAGGCTGACAAACTAACCCGATATTTGTGATACGCTTGTAAATAATTTAAACCCGACAGTTTTCATCTGGAAATGGAGACCGTTGTATTATACAGTATCTGGATAAAACCAGACTTTTTTCTATAAAAATAATATGTAGGCGAAATTTACCTTTGGATATCAAGTACAGTACATGGGTCATTCATTGTATAGACCTCTCAAGAAACGGGAATCGATTATCGGGTCACCCAATGAAAAATTAACCTGAAATCTTAAAAGGGTTACGTGTCCGGATAAGCAGTGTTGACGTCCACGTCTAAACGACTCAATATTTTGAGCTGAAATTTTGAGACAAGGTAAATACACCATGCCGCTATATTTTGGTCCATAAATTTCATAAATACTCGGACTTGAATTTTTGAGACTCTGTTCTTAGCGGGATAGTCCCTTTAAAGAATAATCCTATTAATCCTATAATTCACTATTGCCAGTTGAGAAATTGGCAAAAATATCATTTTCAACTTCAAATTCAAACGTTTGAAGATGGCCGTCCATGGAGAAGAATGGGAAAACAAGGGAGGTAATTGAGTAACTATTTCCTCAATCAACCAGTGTCACCCTTTCTAACCCCCCCAAAATTTTGTCCATGATCGTATAATAGTGAGTTGACAACCTTTTGAGCAAAAAACATAGAAATAATTATATTTTGACTTTCTTAGAAAAAGTGAAATTGGAACTTTAAAGAGTTATAAGAGTGGGGAATAATGCCTATGATGGTGTAGTAGCGAGTTGACAACCTATCAAGCAAAACACATAGAAATAATTATGTTTTGACTCTTTTTGAAAATATGAAATTATCGCTTTTAGGTCTTGTTCCAGTACTACAAATAGTAGTGTCTTTTTACCATCCATGGATTGCTCGCTTTCACCAATAACCTCATCATCTCCCAAAGTTTGCTGTAACGCTTCTGTCACAAACAAGTCCCTGTCAGTCAGCATAGATGTACAGACTCGATGAATGTGGAGATGGTATTACACAATGACATATGTCATAGACCCGTCCTGCCATATTAAAATACGTGTAAGTGATTGTAACATAAACCTGTTGCTATCAACACCCGGCTGGAGATCTTGGTAGCATTCCTGATGTCATTTTGTAACTTTAACCATGGACCTTATAAGGTCCATGCATTAACTTGTTGTTGGCATGTCTTATCTAACTTTCTTTGTCTGATAAACTATATTGAATGTTAAACCTGATATGATGCTTGATACATTAGACAAGTGTCTAATGAGCTCCTTTGTCTAGAATCGTTTTATAAACCCAGAATAGAAACGAATGGTCAGCCAGGTCCAGGAGGCCATGCTAGGCGGGTGCCTAGATGAAGGTACCTAATGGATATGAGTGAGGTCCAGTCAGGGCTAGGAGTAAGGTCCGGCCAGGACTGAGCGAAGGCCATGGGCGCCTTGGCACGAGACGAGACGAAAGCTTCTGGAGTTAGCTAATTAAGTCATTACTCCTTCCATATAGTTAGTTCTACGGTCGTTTACATTATGATGTTTGTACCTAATATTGTAAGAAGCAGAATAAAAGTATTATTAGAAGTTATACCATTGTTGTCATCAAAGAACCTGATTAAAGAACAAATACTGTCACAATGTGGAGATGGGGGGGGGAGGGGGCTAAACCGGAAACATCCGAAAAGATTCAGGGTTACAGTCATCTACTCTAGCCCCCCCCCAACAAAATTTGACGATCGCAAACATGTTTTCTTGCTATTCCAGTCCCTGAATACACAAGTGGTCTGATTTAGCCTAGGTGACTGATTCAAATTGCAATCAACCAATCAATTGTTTATAGTCCCCCGACACATGGCGGTAGAGAGCACAACAACAAATGTGTTTTCCTGTCCGTGAATGCAGTCGTTTTGTGACCAAAATCCCACTCTATTCTAACATCAATTCCAGACCCTAGGTCAACAACAATTAGATGGCCTTCGAAGATAGCAGGGGACTATTAAAACGGGTTCGTCCATCTGTTTGTCCGTCACACTTGGGGTTTAACGTCCTACTCTTTTGCATCTAACCTGGGCTAATGGAAGACGGGCATACGCCATACAGTGTGTTATGAGGGAAATTTTGCCCAGGCAGCTGCCAAGTTATCTTTTATGTGAACATGGGACCTCGGTTTTTCGTCCCATCCCAATGACTAGGCAGCTGTCCTTGTCAGACCTTGGCTAAGTAGCAATAGGCAATTTGATTAGTCAAGACTTTGGAACATAACAACTCTACTTTTAATTGAGGTATAGATGTTGATTAGGCGAATGTCTTGATATTTCTCATTACAGCTTAGCAATTTCGTTGGTCAATGCTTTGGGACAAGATAAGGGGATAGCGGTGGGTAAGTGGATAAGACACTGGTTCGTTAGCCTGGAGGTCGGGTGTTCGATCCCTGCATTGGCCAAGAAAGTTCATCTCGATTTTCCGGCGTGATTTCCCCTTGTCAGTGATGCAGAAGAAGGGCCTGACAAGGACATCTGCCTAGTCGTTTGGATGGGAAGAAAAACTGAGGTCCTGTGTACACATTGGAGTGCATGTAAAAGATCCCTTGGCAGTTGGAATTCGATATAAGAGTAGACCGTAGCGCCGCTGCCCGGGCAAAATTTCCATTATAGCACGCTGTATGACGTATGCCCGTCTTCCATTTGCCCAGTTTAGGTGCAAAAGAGTAGGACGTTAAACCCCATTTCATTTCATTTGGGACAAGATAACTTTGATTATAACTGATAGAGAGTGATAAAACTTAGTGTATAGCTTCATTACATGGTACTTCAAAACCCTGAGTTTAATCTTGAACATTTTATATTTAGACTAAGCATAAATAATCAGTTTGATGGCTCTGTGGGGGCTTGGATTGTAAAAGATACATGTAAATGTGTAATTAATTAATATGTGATATCGGTTTTGGGGTGGTGAAATGGTTAGCATTGGCCACGTTGTATCATATGGTCTGATAGAGAGTGATAAAACTTAGTGTATTGTTTCACTCATTACCAGGTACTTCAAAACCTGAGTTCGAAAGTCAACATTTTATGCTTAGACTAAGCATGGACAAACAGTTTGATTACCTGATACTTTTGAAAAAAATAAATGTGCAATTAATGAATGTGTCAACTGTTTTTATTATTTTCGGTAGGGGACATCAGCCCCACAATTGGCATGTTGGTACTGAGGGAGGCTTATTTTATATAGGTAGCAGATGACCTGAATCCACTCGATTCAAACTAGGTCATTTTGGGACTAACATACTATATGGTTTTAATTTTATTTCAATAATTCACTTGCACTCAGGGGTCTTTAGCAGTGGGAGGAAACAACAGTACCTGGAGAAAACCCATGAGGTTGGACAGGCGACCCTACTCCTTGCCACGTACAACAATATATCGGAATACATATTTTACGTACAATAAATTTTTTGATACTGCAATAATAACGTTGGACTATATTTATTTTTCCCAAATAATATATTCTTTGAGGGAATGTTACATGTATATTATTTTATTGAAACATATATAAGCTAGACCTTACAATGAAATATGTTTGCAGGGTTTGCCATCTCTTTTTGAGCCTTTTTGTCTTGAAGCAGTATACAATATTGCAATAATGGCAATATATTGTAGATTTATATATCGATATTGCAATAACGAAAATATCAAATATCATCCAGCCCAAGTTTCTGCTCTAACTGGGCTAATGAAATCATTTGTGAAGATGGCGGTCAGTTCATTTTATTCGTGTCCTGTATGAGTAGCCATGTGACTGGACAAGTGATTATTTTCTGTGAATGATCTACTACAAACATCACATTTATAGGGTTTTTCTTCAGTATGAGTTCTTGTGTGACTCTGTAGATCATATCGTTCAACAAATGATTTACCACAAACATCACATTTATATTGTCTCTCCCTTATATGAATTCTCTTACTATGTGCTTTAAGACTGCCAGGTCTTGAAAATGATTTACCACAAACATCACAATTATAATGTTTCTCTCCAGTATGAGTGATCATGTGTGACTGTATATTGCATTTTCTAAAAAATGATTTACTACAAACACCACATTCATAAGGTTTTTCTTCTGTATGATATCGCACATGTTTCTTTAAATAGCAACTTCTTGTGAATGATTTACTACAAACATCACATTTATAAGGTTTTTCTCCAGTATGAACTCTCATGTGACCATTAAGACTGCCACTTCTAGAAAATGATTCACTACAAACATCACATTTAAAAGGTTTTTCTCCAGTATGAGTTCTTACATGTCTCTGTAGATCAATAGTCTGTCCAAATGATTTACTACAAATATCACATTTAAACGGTTTTTCTCTGGTATGAGTTCTGATATGTCTCTGTAAAGTACAGTGAATAGTGAATGATTTACTACAAACATCACACTGATAGGGTTTTTCACCAGTATGTGTTCTCATGTGTGTCTGTAGACTACTACTATGAGCAAATGATTTACTACAAACATCACATTGATAGCGTTTTGCTACAACATGACTGTCAGCTGATTGTAGGCCTACATTAATACCCTGACTGTCAGTTGATTGTAGGCCTACATCACTAACCTGACAGTCAGCTGATTGTAGGCCTACATTAATATCAGGACAGTCCCCTGATTGGAGGCCTACATTAATACCAGGACAGTCAGCTGATTGTAGGCCTACATCACTATCCTCATTGGCTTTCAACTTTTCTTCAACATGTATTTTACAATGTTTATCTAAATCAGTGTTCGACTTAAATTCTTCTTTACATAAATTACACTGATGAACTGGTTCAATATCTTCAGTTTTCTCTTCTTTAAACTGAACATGACAATACTCATCCACATCATCAGTTTTCTCATTTTCTTTAACATGACAACATTCATCTACATCATCAGTTTTCTCTTCTTTAACATGTAATTTATTGTGTTTTTTTAAATCATCATATTGTTGAAAAATCTCATCACATACAACACACTGGTGAAATGTTTTAACATCATTAGTTTCCTGTAATATATAAAAGTTATAATATCATTAGTATCCTGTAATATATAAAAGTTATAACATCATTAGTTTCTTGTAATACAGCAGAATCTCTATTAGGCCGCCACTCAAGGGAATTTTCATCACTGACTGCTTAAATGAGCTAAATCGCTAACATTTGGGACCTAGAAATTGACAGAAATGGGTCGCAAATTGGCAATGCATATAATGCTGTAATATGAATGTATATAAACTGATTTACATTCAATGGTTTTCATTTTTACTCTAATTTCCAATCAGTTATGTTCCGCGAAATAAGCCAGCAGTCTCAATCGAATGCAAATTTCTAGCGTCTGGTTTGATTTTGTGCAATGTGTCTAGCCTCTTTCCCCGAGTCTCTTGCTAGAACTGGGGATGAAACGCATTATGGTACACGATTCATGTACCAATGGTAAAATGTTTATTTTGTCTTAAAGCGAGAATTTCATATATTTGCTAAGAAAGTCAAAACATAATTATTTCTATGTCTTTTGTTCAAAAGGTTGTCAACTCACTACTATACGATCATAGGCATTATTTCCCACACTTGAAAATCATTCACATCGGAAATAATAACACAATTACCTTCCTTGTTTTTCTATTCTCCTAATGGAATAGCTATCTTAAAACGTTTGAATTTGAAGATGAAAATGATATTTTTGCCAATTTCTAGTGAATTATACATTTGTAGGATTATTCTTTAACAAGGCAGAACTGCTTATATAGATACCATCTATTTTAAGGCTTTATTTTAATACATTTTAAAAATATAACTTAAGAATATGAAATTGCAGCTTTAAATATTACATGTCAGAAGCCCATCTTTTTCTGGTAAGATAACAGCATCAATGTTGATCTAAAGGAGCTAAATCGCTAACATTTTGGACCTAGAAATTGACACAAGTGGGTCGCAATGCATATAATACTGTTATATGAATGTATATAAACTGATTTACATTCAATCGTTTCCGGTTTTACTCTAATTTCAAATCAGTAATGTTCAGCGAAATAAGTCAGCAGTCTCAAGCGAATGCAAATTTCTAGCGTTTGGTTATTCCAGTCTACATACGCCGTTTGATTTGGTACAATGTGTCTAGCCTCGTTCCCCGAGTCTCTTGCTAAAACAGGGGCTGAAACGCATTATGGTACACGATTCGAGTGCCAATGGTAGAATGTTTATTTTGTCTTCAAATATTGGTAATATAACATGTCTCTCTCAGCTATTATTCTAGATATATTTAATTGACGCGTATCCTATTTACTATCTGTCTGATTATGTCTACTACATCGTTAACACTGTTCATCATGTGCATTTTGCATACCGATAGTCCATTGGCCAATCACGCTATTTTACCGAGCTTTCGACTAATAGTTTGGATGCAGCTATGGCGGGTGTGGCGCCAGGCAGGGTAAGCTTACTCTTCCGGACACCTGTTACCACTGTTTGTTGTGTATCTTGTACACGATGGACAGTCCATTTGCTGATTACACTATTTTGCCTATAACGTTTTTTAGGACTTCAAATTTTGTCTATTGGTTTGGATTGTTCGTACTTGGTTTTCATTTTATTGGATAACAGAAGCCCATCTTTTTCCGGTATGATCACAACATCAATGTTGATTTAAATTGACAAATAATTGGTGTTTTCAATGTTGAAGATTTTGGATGATACTGAGTTAGAGACTTAGCTACTTTAAATTTACAAATGAAATAATTCGTGTCTTCAAAGTTGAAGATTTTGGATGATATTATGATCCATATTGAGTTAGAGACTTAGCTATTTGAAATGGTGGAAACTTGCTTTAGTTGAGGAACTTCACTAATGGACGATAGCTCTTTTAAGGGAGGATTCCCTACAATAAAATCTTATCTTACCATGCTGAATATTTGCTTCTGTGTCACTGATTCACGACAAAACAAGATTTCCACAGTTAATCTAATCACTTCCGGGGTGTCATATCTTATGGTTGTATTATTATTTTAGACGCGGATCAACCCAACACGAATAATTCATCGTTTAAATTCAAACTATAGAGAGAGTGAGGGAGAGTGAGGGAGAGAGAGAGAGAGAGAGAGAGAGAGAGAGAGAGAGAGAGAGAATGGTGTTTATCGTCCACTCGACACAAACCAGGTCATTTCGGGACTAACACATGGTTTAATTTTTCAATAATTCGCTTGCACTTAGGGATCTTTAGCAGTGGGAGGAAACCGAAATGCCCAGAGGAAACCCACGAGGTTGAGAAGGTGCCCCTATCTCCATGATACATACGCTCACACCAGGGATCGACACCACAGCCGCAAGCCAGAGGTGACCGGTCAGCTAGAGGTCGAAGCGCGGCACTCTAGACCACTAGGCCATCCCAACCCCCCAAATCTGGATGGAATTTCTTGACCGATGGCGGGTCGCACTGCCAACTTGAAGGACAAATGAGATTTGTCAGAGCGCAAATGTAAAATAAATCTGATTAAAACACAGATCATATTTCGTTTCGTTTTTATAGTTCAAAATTTCCTTTCGTTTTTATAGTTTAAAATTTCGTTTTACTTGTCTTTACTACATTAGGATCTGAAAGACTTGTACTTTAACTCGTGTTCTGCTTGAAATGAGGGGTCAGCCAATCAAATTGTCGAATCGAGGGTTTGACCTTTTTTGCGCGGAATGTTGGGTAGGCATTATCAGCACTAGAAATCAAAACAAATCAACAACGATTCTGATTGGTTAATCGAATGCCTGAGGTTATATGGTAATTGACATCTGAACTGACTGAACGTGACCTCCCGCTATAACTTGTTAGATCTACATTTAGTGTAGGTCATCGAAATTATAAAAACTGAAACGAAATATAGATCTGAATTATAATTAGATTGATGTAAAATAAAATAAGGGAAATGTAAAATGTAGACACGTCATTTGTCATTTGACACATTACATTTGATGTTTTGCCTTTATTCATTTGCTCATTACCGATATTTGCGCTTTGTACAATCATTGGAAAAACAGTTTAGCAGAGCATTTAATATTGACTGCGATACCCTTCCATAAGGTTAGTCAATTTGATAAATACTTATTCACAGTGTTGCAATAATGTTTCCAGGGCCTTGTTTCATGAAATTTTAACTAAGATAGAATCCAAACTTTAGTAATTTGATTGAGTATTATTAGATTGATGTTAGTGCTTAGCCAATCAAAATTGCGCGTAGGTGTCTTTAGCAGCGGGAGGAAACCGGAGTACCCGGAGAAAACCCACGAGGTTGGAAGGTGACCCTACTCCTTGCCACGTACAACCGGGGATTTGAAACCACTCCATTTGACTCAATGGCAGGCCGTATGATACAGTGCGCGTACGCTAACCAATCGGCTATCCACCCCCGCTTCACTCGGCAAACCTCGGCAGATTCCTGAACCTACGTCTGGAAACTGCTGAGGTTTGCCGAATGTCCCGCGCTTTGCATGGATGAAATTGAATCACAACGTCATCGCATTAATTCATAATAAAAATTGACGTCAAACGGGATGTTTGACTTCTCGCTTTAGAAAGCTCCGTGTGTACATATGGTGTGTATGTATACACGCCAAAATGACGTCAGAGACCATGTATTTCTCAAAAAGTTCAAGGCCTCGGAGAGGGGAGGGGATTGATATATTGTGTCAGAAACTCGCCAAAATTCCTGGATCCGCCCCAGGTTTCATCTATTTGCGGTAGATCAGATAAATTGACAGGTTTCAGACAGGATTGATTTTAAAGGTACAATAACATTCTTGCTGGCTTGACAGCTCCAGAAAAAAATAATAACCTTATTCTAAGTACTACTAGATGTTGAAGTTTCCTACCTGTTGTGTAAATTACCCATTTCGTCATATTTTACTTGTCCAGAGGGTTCGAAAATGCTTTTAAATCCAGGTTACATTTGAAAAAGTTTTCGTTAGGCTTTTCAAATTATTTAGTTGAATCTTTCCAATTTTTTTAAATTAGGTGTGTTAAGATAAAATTTGTATCGTCAATTAATTGGAATATTGTAAAATAAAAAACACAATTCAGTTACAACAAGAATGTGATGACACATGGTCTTTATGCTTTGGTTATGAGGACAGTAGGTGCGGGGCCAAGTAGGGGCAGGGCCAACTAGGAGGGGGCATTGGCAACAATCACAAAATGGGGGAAATTTTGCCCAGGCAGTGGCACCATTGCCTACTCTTATATCAAATTTCAAATGTCGAGGGATCTTTTAAGCTGACGCCAATCTATACACAAGGGGTTCTGGTTTATCGTCCATACCGAACGAATAGATAGCTGTCCTTGTCAGCTTCCCCCGTCATCCGCCCCTGACAATGTGATACGACACCGGAAAACCCAGATGAACTTTTTCGACCAAGGGAGGGATCAAACGTACGATCTCCAGACTGGCGAGCCAGCCACCGTTGAACTTTCTGGGGCACAATAACTCTCCTTGTGATTGTATACATGTAAATTGTAATTAGGTGAATGCCTTGATGGAGGTCGAAGACGAGCATTGGCTAAGTAATTTGATTGGTTGATGTTTTGAGACACGATAACTTTGGTTTACATGGAGCGGGAGTGAGGAACCTCAGAGTATAGAAACTTAGGTGTATTAAAGAAAGGGGTTGGGATGGCCTAGTGGCCTAAAGTGTAGCACTTCGAGTTCCAGCAGACCAGTTACCTCGTGGTTTCTATACCTGATGTGAGCATATGTAGCTTGGAGATGGGGATGCCTTCTCAACCTCGTCATCAACTCTTGTCATACCATAATCTTTTTACAGCAAACAATCACTGGTTTATTCAAAATTCAGGTTTCGCCAAGTGTCCCCTTGTGTTTATCAAGCACAATGACATTTAGTAAACTTGGGGTCAACATGGTCCACAAATATGATAGGGGGGGGGGCTGATGGCCGAATGGTAAGCGTGTCTGCCTTGTATCATAAAGTCTGTCACTGAGTCAATGTAGCAATATAGACAAGGAATGGGGAGATAAGATATAGTTTTATGTTTCTAACATATTCACATATATGCAGGTGTGTACCGAAATCAACTAACATTTGATTGACATATTGGTATATGAAAAAGGGTTATGGAAACAAAACATAGCTGGTTCTATGTGTCAATAACATGATAACAGATATCTCATGCGCAATTTCTAGAGTAAATTTCCATAACCATATAAGGGTGAGTTTTGACGTCATTGTGCTCAATTAACCAATCTCTCTAATTATTTACATCATGTATGACCAATTAGATAATTGAATCTCCAAAACCAGTTGATATAAAATTATGATACTTGCGCGAATTCGTCAGACGACATTTAGATTCCAGACTTCGATTAGGTTCCAGAGGGTTACCATCTAAGAGTCCTAGACACCGCGAGGTGTCTAGGTTGAGAAGAGTTTAGTTAGCATTGACTGTAATTGTAATATGCTTGTATGTATACCTATGCTACATAAAAGGTAAAAACGAACTGTTGCATTGTTATCACTGAAGAAGACAAACGTCTTAAGAAACCAGTAAGAAGAAACACACAACGTGAAAGAGAAGAAAAGACGATCTGAGATAAATCCTAGACGATCACAAGGCTAACGGTAATATGTAGCAAAAACAAGATGCATGGGTCATACGTAGGATGTGGCGACCGGACCTACAACACACGCTCTCCACGTCAGACAAAAAGACCCATGGTGCTACATCAACTGGCATGGTTCGGATTCCCCAATTGTACGTGACAACGCGTAGGGTCGACTGTCCAACCTCGTGGATTTTCTCCTGGTCCTCCCGCAATCTGTTTCACAGAGAATTACTTACGAATTATCTCTGTAACAGATGACTGTCCACAACACGGCTTGTGCAATGTTTACTTAACACCTAACTGCTTCGGGCAAAATGATGCATTTTACTCATTTTAATAACCATTTACACTAAATAGGAAATATTTTTTAACTACAAATACTTCAAACGTCGTTATTTATTTTTCTTTTACCTCAAAAAAATGTTTGAGAATTTAATTTGTCGGAGTAAAAAAGTTAATATGCCGTACTCATTAAGCCTCGTCGATGCCATGCTTATCAGTGATTGTAGCGGCCAAGCGAATATTCACTGCGGGAAGCGAATTATTGAAATTAAATTGAACCATATATTAATCCGAAATGGCCTAGTTTGTTTCGAGTGCATGTTCACCCCGCCCCCTTTCTCCCCTCCTCCTCCCCTCTCTCTCTCTCTTGACGTGCACGTAAAGGATCCCTTGGCAAATGGAATTCAAAATAAGAGTAGGCCGTAGCGCCGCTGCCCGGGTAAAATGTCCCACCTTGTGCAAGTTAACCAAGTATAGGAGTAGAACAGTTCGTACATATTCCTGCTTGCCAGGCCCTGATGTCACGTGCTGCTTGCCAGTCCCTGATGTCATGTGTGCATCCCCTTATCGCCTTTGACAATTGAACTGAAATGGGGTTTAACGTCCTACTGTTCTGCACCTAACCTGGGCTAATGAAGACGGGCATTACGTCTTTCAGTGTGCTACGGCCTGCCCTTATACGGAATTCCAATTGTCAAGGGGTATTTTACGTGCACGCCAATGTATACACGGTACGTCGGTTTTTCGTACCACCCGAACGACTAGACAGCTGTTCTATATAGTTGAATGGGTCTTGGATTTCAGGAGCTACTTAGTGTGTATAGTTCCAATTTGCTGTAATAATTCTTGCCCTCAATCCATCTTATTCAAACTTAAACAGAAAAGAAATCAAATAGCAAACGTTTTTATTTTTTAACTTCAAGTTGGTAGCCTTCCTTCCACTCTCTAACATGTTACCCAACCTTTGTCTCGATCATTGAAGGTCGCTTTGCACTCACCACAGTTGTTGACACTATGTAAAATAAAAACAAAAAATATATAATATTCATTGATTTGAGAGAGAGAGAGAGAGAGAGAGAGAGAGAGAGAGAGAGAGAGAGAGAAAAGAGAAATGGGGTTTAACGTCCACTCGACACAAACTAGGTCATTTCGGGACTAACATATGGTTTAATTTTATTTCAATAATTCGCTTGCGCGTAGGGGTCTTTAGCAGTGGGAGGAAACCGGAGTGCCCGGAGGAACCCCACGAGGTTGAGAAGACGCCCTTATCTCCATGCCACATACGCTCACACCAGGGCTCAATACCACAGCCGCAAGCCAGAGGTGACCGGTCAGCTAGAGGACGAAGCGCGGCACTCTAGACCACCAGGCCATCCCAGCGTCCATTGTGCTGTACAGTGTACAGTCCCGGGTCTGTTATGGTACAGGATTCACTAAAAATGATTTACAAAATAAAAAAATTAAAAAAAATTAAAACAATAATGCCACTTATCTTGCGATAGTCTGCCAGTTGACGCCAGGACTAAGAACGTCAAACAATTTCAACAATAAGGGCGATAATCCGGATAGATTATCGGAAAACGATAAAATAATAAGTGTAGTGAGCAAACAGGAGCAAACTGACAACGAGAACATTCTGCAGTACGTGGTTTTCCCTTGTCAGTGATGCAGGCCGGAAGGACTGACAAGGACAGTACCCGAACTAATGAAATACTAATACTTACTTCGCGTTCTTATGCGACATTCGTGTATCGTGAAATATAAAATAACGACCAACGTAATACACAACAAACAACGCATGTTGATGAATTAATATTATCGGCTTCTGTAGACTCTTCGCTTTGCGGTCTTTTATAAGCCTTTGTCTGCAACAGATGTATGCCAGGGTATTGATCTGCCGTGTATATGACGCAGTTTCAAGCTGGAATATTTTATTCTCATAAAAACTCTATTACATGTTTGGGGGGAGAGGGGGGTGTCCATCTCTGCAAAAACTCGCCGGTCATTTTTAATGTCACGTAATGGCTAGCGCGTGCGCGTTCTATAATAAAGTCTTTCATTCAGTCAACTGACGTGGTTTCGATTCCACGGTTACACGTGACAAGAAGAAGGGTCGCATGTCAAACTTCGTGGGTTTTCTCCGGATCCTCCGGTTTCCCCCACTGCTAAAGTCACCTACGCGCAAGTGAATTATTGAAATAAAATTAAACATGTGTTAATCCCGAAATGACCTAGTTTGTGTCGAATGAACGTTAAACCCCACCCCCTCTCACCTGCTTTATGTAAACAAGTGTTCGTCAATCTATTTTTATGATGCGGGTTATCTTTATTTGAATTGTTATAGTTAATACTAATTAGATTGTTGTTATTGACTTGACTGGTTTTCTTATCAGTTATTATTTGTCCTGATATGTCGTCTGCTCCCTCTCACTCCTCTCTTTATTATTTTAGGCAAAGTTTGAAACACCTCTTCATTCACTTTATTATGAGAACAATGTTTACCAATCTTCAGTAACTTCGATCTTCTGTAGGTGATTATGATCACTTCTAATCAGGTCGGGGGATAAGGTCTTCGGAAGTAGGAGCCACGGCTGCAAAGTGGGTAAGATGTAGGCTTGTTAGCCTGGAGATCGGGTGTTCGGATGGGACGAAAAATCGAGGTCCCATGTACACATTGGCGTGAACGTAAACGATCCAATGAATTCGATATAACAGTAGGCCGTAGTGCTGCTGTCCGGGCAAAATTTCCCTCATAGCACACTGTATGGCATATGTCCGTCTTCATTAGCCCAGTTGGGAGCAGGACAATATGAATTTGAGTTCTATATCGCTTGGAGTGCGTGTTCTGAACAGCTTTCATTTCAAATTTCCTGCTGTTTATTAATTTTAATATCATTGCATTTCTAATTCATCTGGTTCATTTTAAATTAATTTCCTTATCATTTTCATTCGGATATTGCAGTATGAGTCATGTATCACTTTGGGTGCGTTTTCTGTGTAGTAGTTCTATTGTAGCCATATTGCTAGAATTTTTACTGGTGAAATTAATGACGACATTATATTGTATCGATGTTTTTGGAAAGCTGTGGGATTCCAACATATTCACATATATGTACTTAAAATAGGGCCAATCCCGATAAGATTTTGGAAAATAAAACTGCTTTATTTTGTGTTAAAATCCCTTAAAATCCCCTACCTTAGGGCCGGGCAACTAACTCAATGTATGTGATACGTTTTCAAATAACTTAAACCCGTCAGTCTTCATCTGGAAAAGACGACCAGTGCCCGAGCTTTTATTTTATAAAAATAATGTGTAGGTGAAGCTAACCTTTCGTTACCCAGCACAACACATGGGCCATTCATTGTATAGACCCCTAAGGGAACGGAATTTGATTATTAGGTCACCCAATGAAAAACTTGACCCGAAATCTTAAAAGGGTTACGTGTCCGGATAAGCAGTTTTGGTGTTCACGTCCAAACAACTCAATATTTTCAGTTGAAATTTTTAGACACGATAAATACAGCATTCCTCTATATTTTGGCGTTTAAATTTCATATCTTCTCGGACTTTTATTTTTGAAACCATGTTCAAATCGGGATTGTCCATTTAAATCAAAATTAGCGAACATGTTGTTATATAAGAAAGAGTCATTATGTGGCAAACATTCAATTCTAGGGTGATAATAGATATCTCATGGGAAGTTTCTCCAGTAAATTTACATTTAACCATATAAGGATGGGTTTCGACGTCATTTGACTTAGTTAACCAATAGCTCTAATTATTTACATCATATTTGACCAATTAAATAAGTGAAGGACAAAACTATCATACTTTTGTGAATTCGTTAGACAGCAGCATTGATTCCAGAAGGGAACGCCTTTAGTATTGTAATTTATACTATTATGCATTGTACCATATGTAAGCAGCTCTGTGATATATAAAATGTAAAGGCGAACTGTTGCATTGTTATTCCTGGTAAGACAAACGTCCCAAGAAAACAGGCTACTAAAATATGTAGTAAGAAAAGATGCATGGGTCATACGTAGGATGTGGCGACCGGTTCCTCCATCGCCCGATCTTCACGTCTGACAGAAAGAGAGAGAGAGAGAGAGAGAGAGAGAGAGAGAGAGAGGGGACCTAGTTTGGTTTGGGGAGTGGAAGTTACCCCCCCCCCCCAATGGCAATTAATATCAATTAGTTGACGAAATTGACCTTGTCCCCACACCAGATCAATGTTTTAGTGTCAATTTTCATTCCGATCGAAAACTTTGAGATAAAACGATCTCTGGCACTAACTCACACAATCAGAGAGAGAGAAATGGGGTTTAACGTCCACTCGACACAACTAGGCCATTTCGGGACTAACATATGGTTTTTAATTTTTTATTTCAATAATTCGCTTGCGCGTAGGGGTCTTTAGCAGTGGGAGGAAACCGGAGTGCCCGGAGGAAACCCACGAGGTTGAGAAGGCGCCCCTATCTCCATGCCACATACGCTCACACCAGGGCTCGAAACCACAGCCGCAAGCCAGAGGTGACCGACCAGCTAGAGGTCGAAGCGCGGCACTCTAGACCACTAGGCCATCCCAACCCCCCTCACACAATCAATTTAAACAAATAGTTCCGTCCATGATGGCTGCTTTCCCCAGAATGATTATTGATACGATAATTAAACGTGTGTGGAAAACCGAAATTTGCTTCATTAAAATCGACATGAATAATATTGACAATTATACTTAACGTGTATTAAGACATGAATTAATTATTGTATTGATGGTTTTGCCTAAATCACTTTTCAATGTTTCAACACATTAGTTAATTCAAAATAGCAAAATGACACTTTATATATAATGTTTTCACTGAAATCTAAAATATTAGTTAGAATATTCAGGGGCGGATCCAGGGGGGGGGGGGGTCCAAACCCCACCCTGCTCAGCTACATAAAAAAATGAATGCCTTGCATCAATGAAATTAAATCACAATGTGATCCTACATCATTATAAAAATGATTTCTCTCTTTAAAACGCTAAATTTGTATGTATGCCTATGTAATTTAGAGACGATGATGGCAGATTTCCTTAACCCCCTCCTGCAAAAATTCCTGGATCCGTCCCTGATATCAAGTTGCTTATTTTTTAAAGTAAAATATTCATCGTAAGGCAATTTATAATTTATTTGATACTAGAGTGAAATATCCGGTATTAATTATTGGTTGGTAGAAAGTTAATATTGTAAATCAATATTTACACTGATATCTTCAAGCATCAATTCACACTAGTTTCACTAACTTTACATAATTTCATATAATTATTAACTACTGTACATTTTCACCCATTTTATTATATTTATAGACTATGTATGTTTTTGCCATTTTAACTATGTATATACACCCATTTTTCATTAATAATATATTTATATACAAATTATTTAGGGAGAGGGGTTTTACATAGGCTAAGCCTGTTCCCCAATCCCATTCAGATAACAGATAACCTGAATAAAAATATTTTTTAAAAAACAAAAAATTCATAAAATCAAAAACATGCAAACTATCAATAACTAAATAAAAACAAGAGGAATATCCTGGTCTATGTTTCACATTATTGTTTTTTCACCCGTTCGCCCCTCGGCCCGTCTGTCTGTCCGTCCGTCTGTCCGTCCGTAAGACGCTGGCTCGCTAGCCTGGAGGTCGCGTGTCCGAACCCTGCATTGGCCATGAAAGTTTATCGAGATTTTCCGACATGGTTTCAGTGGTGCAGGGTGGAGGGCATGACAAGGACAGCAGTCTAGTCGTTCGGATGGGACGAAAAACCGAGGTGCTGTATATACATTGGCTTGCAAATAAAAGCTCCCTTGACAATAAGCCCAGTCGGGGAAAACACAGATTGATAAGAAAAAAAGATTACAAGGCCTGAAAATTACATAAAGACTGACTAAAATTTAGTAATTAATGAAATTTCATCTAATGGCCGACGTGACAAGGAATGTGGGAATGTGCAGTTATTAAAAGAGGTATTTATTTATTTATGGAAGCCTATTGTGGCCATTTCGAGTAAGAGAACACGAGAACGAGAGGAAATTATATTCCATCTATGCCCTCTGGGCATTTCGGATTAATATTGCATATTCCCGGTTATCAAGCCAGAATATGCTTGAACACTCATGTTTAAAGAAAAACCAAAAAACTCATGAACCCTGACCTGTATCACGTGGCCGTAGTTGATGTCAGTCCGTGCAAACTCTGGTAAGTGTCTTTTTCTGTTATGATCTAGACCAGGGTAAAGCTTGAATACTCTCTTCCACTTCTTGAGGTGATCCTCAGTTAGTACTATAAGTTTTATAATTCATATCTACTATTTTATTGTAGCTCATATTATCTATTAGACTGGCCCAGTCTCTTCTATTTATTTTACATTTCGATTTATATAAAAGTATTAATTTTTAGTAAGCCAACACTTTCGTTTCCATTTGTATAAAAAAAAAATTTGAGTAAACCTGTAACCAGCACCAGAGACTGGACAATTTGCGAGCTTCACAATAAAATGGGCGTTCCTGTCCTGTTTTACGTTGTTCCTTATTTGGAATGATTGACAGTTGTCAAGCAAGCCCCGAGTCACGTGACACGAATTTGTAAATAAAGTCTCGATTATCGCGGCTTCACACACACGCATGAACTGGCTTCGTTAAGTTGTTATAATGATGTCGTGTGTAATTATTTATGTTCATTCACCTCATCCCATACGTTGTATCCGTTCATTCGACAGATATTGTCCGTCAACAAAATTCTTAGATCGTTAAAGTATCACTAAATAACAATAACTGTAATCCACAACAAACATCTCGCACCTACACCAGTTTGCCAGTTAGTCGATAGCCATGTTTATTATCACGTGATGTTAGATATGTCGTGATCACGTGCACGACGTCACACGACCTAAATAATGCAGATTGACCTACTAGATGAGAATGAAGCTCTATTTGCCCAGTCTCTAGAGATTACGTTTTTTTTTCTTTTTTTTTTTGAGAGGACTGGCCAATTTTTGGTGTGTGGAGAAGACTGGCCACCAGTCTAATTATCTATTTATATTCCGAGTCGTATCGCTGATTCGACTCTCATGGTTTATTGCTAAATTTAGCAACAAACAAAATACAAACTGTCGTTTCGTTGGTTCAACGAAATAATAATATGAGTGAATCTCCCGATCAGGATTTTACTGGCTTACAGCCCAAGATTTAAGTATTGCTGAAAATATTTTGATTAATAACAATCAAGGTGATACAACCAAATTCGTTGATCTTTATTGCGACAAAGCAAAAAATTCGAAACCGGAAGTTAAAACTTCTCAGGTAAACAAACATGGCCGAAAAAGGAAAAGTTCGGAGAAAATTACTGCTCCATGTAAGAAACAATTAAACTTTGCTCGAACGGGTGCAAAACCTACTTGCACGGTCACTTCTGCAGCACTGAACCATGGTTCTGAATTTGCCGATGATTTTGCTCATTCGGCCGCTGTAACGAATACTAATAGTAATAGGGCCACTTTCGAGGATACCACGAGCGGTGGTCACGTAAAATTATCGAACGATGAAATAAACAGAAACGAACTTGTTGATTTAAAGAATCAAATAGCTTTATTGACATCTATAGTTGATAAACAGTTACACAAGCCTACTAATGCTGATCTAGGCCATCACGTCAATGATTATAGAAATATAGAACAAAATGTTAGTTCTAATGATTATAGAAATATAGAACAAAATGTTAGTTCTATTTATTCTAACAATAAAAATCATGAATATGAAATTTTTTACAATGAACCGGTAATCGATCTGGTTGATCCTCAAGAAATGTATGATGAGTTTCAAGAGGAAACACCTGATTTTCTTGAGGATGATTTTGATATCCCTAAGATATTTCAAGGGGATGATACTTTTGGTAATCCAGTATCAGATAGTCTTGTTAAATTGGTTTCTGTTGCCACCACTAAGAAAGTGGAGATTGGAAAAATGACATCCAAATATTCAATTCCTGAGAACTGTAAATGTTTGGTTCCACCACTAGTTGATGGAGACATTTGGAACATTTTGCCGAAGACGGCTCAATCTCAGGATTTATCGCTTCAAGATGTTCAAAAATAGGTTGCCAGGCAACGAAACATACGCCCACACAGCAGCCAAATCGTCCGGGCAGTCAACAAGAGTTGTTGCATTTTAAGTAATCATCAGAAAATCATAATTCAAACTCACCCATAACTACGGTGTAACTGTGATATAATCAAACGTTTTTTTTAAATCAGATAATAATTGTGACCTCCAGAGGGACCACAAGCTAAAAAGGGTGATTTTTCGTACAATCAGGGGCCATGATTCAGGAAGTTACGATCCGATATGGGCAAATATGCAATGGAATCAAGATCATTAGGTTATAAACATGTATTTCAAGTTTCATCAAAATCAGTTCAAAATTGTGACCTCTATAGGGTCCACAACCTTGATATAATATATTTTTACACAATTCGCGTACAGACGGCGGCCATTTTATCCGTCAACTCTGGTCCGATTTTCACAAAATTCAAATTCTCTCTTCATTACCATGAAACCGTGATATAATCAAACATTTTTTTAAATCAGATAATAATTTTGAACTCCAGAGGGACCACAAGCTAACAAAAGCGATTTTTCGGACAATCAGGGGACATAATTCAGGAAGTTATGATTCGATGGGCGTAAATATCGAAAGGAACCAAGATCTTTGGGTTATAAACATGCATGTCACGTTTCATCAAAATCGGTTCAAAATTGTGACATCTATAAGGTCCACAACCTTGATATAACATATTTTCACACCATTCGCGTACAAACGGCGGCCATTTTGTCCGACAATTTTGGTCTGATTTTCACGAAATTCGAACTCAACCTTCATAACCATGGAACGTTGATATAATCAAACGTTTTTTTAAATCGGATAACAATTTTGACCTCCAGAGGAACCACAAGCTAAAAAGGGCGATTTTTTGGACAATCGGGGGCCATAATTCAGGAAGTTACGATCCGATGGGCGCAATTATCGAAAGGAACCAAGATCTTTTGGTTATAAACATACATGTCAATTTTAATCAAAATCGGTTCAAAATTGTGACCTCTATAAGGTCCACAACCTTGATATAACATATTTTCACACAATTCGCGTACAAACGGCGGCCATTTTGTCCGTCAATTGTGGTCCGATTTTCACGAAATTCGAACTCAACCTTCATAACCATGGAATGGTGATATAATCAAACGGTTTTTTGAATCGGATAACAATTTTGACCTCCAGAGGGACCACAAGCTAAAAAGGGCGATTTTTCGGACAATCAGGGGCCATAATTCAGGAAGTTACGATCCGATGGGCGCAAATATCGAAAGGAACCAAGATCTTTGGGTTATAAACATACATGTCAAGTTTCATCAAAATCGGTTCACAATTGTGACCTCTATAAGGTCCACAACCTTGATATAACATATTTTCACACCATTCGCGTACAAACGGCGGCCATTTTGTCTGTCAATTTTGGTCCGATTTTCACGAAATTCGAACTCAACCTTCATAACCATGGGACGGTGATATCATCAAATGTTTTTTTTATATCGGATAACAATTTTGACCTCCAAAGGGACCACAAGCTAAAAAGGGCGATTTTTCGGACAATCAGGGGCCATAATTCAGGAAGTTACGATCCGATGCGTGCAAATATCGAAAGGAACCAAGATCTTTGGGTTATAAACATACATGTCAAGTTTCATCAAAATCGGTTCAAAATTGTGACCTCTATAAGGTCCACAACCTTGATATAACATATTTTCACACTATTCGCGTACAAACGGCGGCCATTTTGTCCGTCAATTTTGGTCCGATTTTCACGAAATTCGAACTCAACCTTCATAACCATGGGACGGTGATATAATCAAACGGTTTTTTAAATCGGATAACAATTTTGACCTCCAGAGGGACCACAAGCTAAAAAGGGCGATTTTTCGGACAATCAGGGGCCATAATTCAGGAAGTTACGATCCGATTGGCGCAAATATCGAAAGGAACCAAGATCTTTGGGTTATAAACATGCATTTAAAGTTTCATCCAAATCGGTTCAAAATTGTGACCTCTACACTGTTCACAAGCTAAAAAACGTGATTTTTCGTACAATCAGGGGCCATAACCCATGAAGTTGCGGTCCGATACATGCCAATATCGAAAGGAACCGGGATCTTAGGGTGATAAACCTATATTTTAAGTTTCATTGAAATCGGATAAAAATTGTGACCTGTAGACTGTTCACAAACAATTGTGGACGGACGGACGGACGAACAGGGGCGACGACAATATACGTCCACATGAAAATGTGGGCGTATAAAAATTAATTAGTATTGGTATAGCCCCCCTTCTTACAATCTTGGCGTCCAAAGATCGAACTATCGATCAAAATAGTAAAATTGCAGTGATCGACTCAGTCGTGATTTTGGGAAACTCTTTGAATGAGATTTCGTTGAGACGTAGACATCTTATGAAACCTTTTCTCAGTAAGAGATACCATCCTCTTTGTTCTTCTTCTCGACCTATCTCAGGTACTCTATTTGGTCCAGACATTGCCACCAGGATCACAGAAATAGACCAATCTGCCAAATTATATACTCCAATGAACTCGAACTATAATAATAAAAGATCTAATAATTATTCATATGGCAGGTCATGGTATAAAAAGCCTTTTTTTAGGTGGAGGCCAGAGGAGGTATCAACCTCCAGATCGGAGGGGAGGTTATCAGAATTCACAGTACAGGGGCAGGTATTACAGCACACGAGGCAGAGCCAGAGGCCGTTATACAAAGAACCAATAGATTGTGTAAGTAAGAATTTGGGCAACAAGAAGTTTAGAGCGGGACAATTATCAGTGACGGAGGTTGATATTATTGATCAGGAGGTTGCAAAACTTCTTGACAAAGGTGCAATGGAACCAACCAATCCTTTTCCGGATCAATTTATTTCTAATTTATTTTTAGTACCTAAAAAGAATGGGTCATTAAGGCCCGTAATAAATCTAAAAAAGTTAAAAAATTTTGTATCTTATGAACACTTTAAGCAGGAAACTTTGGCTGTTGCTCTGAAGTCTATTACAAAGAATAGTTTCTTAACCTCGATAGACCTTTGTGATGTTTATTTTTCTATTGGAATTAATCCTAGTGATAGGAAATATTTATGCTTTGTTTGGCATGATGTCATTTATCATTTCACATGCTTACCGTTTGGAATTTCGTCAGCGCCTCGGGTGTTCACAAAAGTCCTTAAGCCTATTTTCTCATTTTTAAGGAAGCAGTCAATTATATGCTTTTATTTTATAGATGATTCACTTTTTTCATCTACAACCATTGAAGAGTCAAATTCTAACACATATAAAGCTATCGATTTGTTTCATAATCTTGGTTTTGTAGTTAATCTGGAGAAATCACACTTAAAACCTTCGAAAGAATTGGTTTTTCTTGGTTTTATTATCAACACAGAATATTATAATGTTTTTATGACTCCTGATAAATAAGATAAGATTGTATTATTAGCTAGGAATTTATTAGCTTCTGTTTTTACTATACGAGATTTAGCTTCGTTCATAGGCCTTTGCTCATTTAGTAGAACTGCAATCCAGCCTGCTCCACTTTATATCCATTATTTAGATAAAGGTAAAAACAAGACTGCTTTCACAATCTGGTCTTAACTATGATGCTATTGCAGTTCTAGATTTTAAGATGATCGATGAGCTTCATTGGTTGATTCATGAAGCCTATTCGTTCAATGGTAATCATATTCAACCCCCTCCAGCAGATGAGATTTTAACCACTGATGCGTCTGAAATGGGATGGGGAGCTCATTTAAGGAATTTCCAAACAAATTCCGTATGGCTCCCATGCGAACAAGCAAATCATATAATTTTTTTAGAGCTATTAGCAGTTTTCAAAGCTTTAAAAAATCTTTGTTCAAAATTTCGTGATATCCATATATGTATTCAATCTGACAATTCTGTTGCTATTGCTTATATCAACAATGTGGGAGGTGTAATTGATTCATTACATGAATTGTCTAAATCTATTTGGTTATGGTGTTATAAGAAGAGTATATACTTATCTGCTAAGCACATTCAGGGTAAATTTAATTTAGAGGCTGACTTCTTATCAAGAAATTTTTCAAACTCCACAGAGTGGATGCTCCATGAGAATACATTCAATAAGATTTGTAATTATTTTGGTACACCAGATATAGATTTATTTGCATCCTCATTAAATTATCAGATTGAATCTTATGTTTCTTGGTACCCAGATCCATATTGTTTAGCTTGTGATGCTTTCACTATTTCTTGGAATAATTATTATCCATATATTTTTGCTCCTTTCAGTCTTATACCTCGAATACTCAACAAGCTAGTTTTGGACAAGGTAGCAATGGCTATAATGGTTGTTCCAGCATGGTCAACCCAGGTATGGTATCCTTTGCTGTTAAGTCTTTTAGTGGATTACCCACTTCTTTTGCCCAAACGGAGAGATCTGTTGAGGTTGGTCCACAGCGGTGCGTTGCACCCCTTGAAAGGCAATTCCCTCAGGTTGACCGTTTGTCTTGTATCAAGGCAAACATTCAGAGTCGAGGCATTTCAAAAGAGTCTGCAGAACTCATCCTTAATTCATGGCGACCAAAAACAAACAAGCAATATCAATTGGCCTGGAATAGATGGAATCTTTGGTGTGTGCAAGGGAAAGTCAATCCCTTATTTCCATCTGTAGAAAATTTGCTGAATTTTCTTGGGTTTTTGCACAAATCAAATTTTTCATATAGTGTCATAAATGCAACTCGCTCTAGCATTGTCCAGACATTGCTTACTCTTGGGAATTCTCACTTGAGGGACCACCCTTTACTTACTCGCTTCATGAAAGGTGTTTTTGTCCATAAACCACCTAAACCTCGTTATTTGGCAACATGGGATGTATCCATCTTGTTGCATTATCTAAGTTCATTGTATCCGTTGGATACATTATCTTTACGTATGCTTACGATTAAAGCAGTTTCTCTATTGTCTTTGTCAACTGCTCAACGATGTCAAACGCTAGCATCTTTCTCTTTAGATTCTGTGAAAGATTCTGGAACAGCTATGTGTCTGTCGGCATCGGGTGTCTTGAAGACATCACGCCCATCTCAACCGCTATATACTGTCAACATTAATAATTATAATAAATTATCTATTTGCCCTTGTTATACACTACGCACATATATTTCAGCTACCCAGAGTAAGCGTAAATCACAGAATTTATTTATTTCTTTTTTCCACAAAAAAGCAGTTTGTGCTGCTACTATAGCCGGATGGATTAAAGAAGCTTTGATTTCATCGGGTATTAATACAGATATATTTAAACCACACTCTGTAAGAGGTGCTTCATCATCTGCCGCTAATTTAGCAGGACTCTCTATTTCAGAAATATTGAAGACAGCAGACTGGAAGTCGGAGAAGACTTTTGCTGCTTATTATAAAAGAGATATTTTGCCTTCTTTTTCAGATATTGTGTTAAATAAAATGTAAACACGTTTTCCATTTGTTGTTGTTGTCAACCTCTTTAAATTATGCAATATTAATCCGAAATGCCCAGAGGGCATAGATGGAATATAATTCTACTCTCAGCCGAGCGCCCGAAGGGCGCGAAGGATGAGAGAAATTATATGAATATATAGCCCGAGGGCTTGAGGATTAATCTTCCCTCCCTAAGTCCCTCCCAGGTTATATGTTCATAAAATTTTTTGGTTGACAACATGCTTGACTTTAAAAAGACACTTACCAGAGTTTGCACGGACTGACATCAACTACGGCCACGTGATACAGGTCAGGGTTCATGAGTTTTTTGGTTTTTCTTTAAACATGAGTGTTCAAGCATATTCTGGCTGGATAACCGGGAATATGCAATATTAATCCTCAAGCCCTCGGGCTATATATTCATATAATTTCTCTCATCCTTCGCGCCCTTCGGGCGCTCGGCTGAGAGTAGAATAGGTCGCGCACACGAGATTATTTTAATCTAGACTTTCGCTTCCTCGTCCCCACACTCTCGTCCACCCTTTCTTGTACTGTAGCCCTTGACTTCTTGCCTTTGAAAATGATCGACTTCTCGCTAAGAGTCGCCCCTCGACTTCTCACTCTTGCAGCCCTTAACTTCTTGCCTTCGAAAATAATCGACTTCTCGTTCCCTCATCCCTCAAATTCTCACTCTCGTAGCCCTCGCGTTCTCGTACACTCTCGTAGCCCTCGCGTTCTAGTACAATCTCGACTTGTCTTCTCACATAGGAAGTGCCATGTATGCGAATATCCACTGACTACTGTATCGAGATTTATTTCTTTTTTGAGGGGGGTGGGGGTGGATGGATGGAGTCAAAGAGACGTCAGTGGAATCTTTCTTTCTAACCTGATGGAGGGGATCAACAAATTTCGGGCCACAGTTAATCTTTAACCCGTATTTCAGCACCCGGATTCGCCAAGGGCCGGAATTCATTGGCCGCACGGAATCTCTCATCCGTATTCCAGCACCCGGATTCATCTGGGGCCGGAATTCGGTGGCCTAAACCATTCACGTGGTGATGATGGTTTATTTGCTACCACAAAAAATGAGGGGTTGGAGGGAGGCGACGAAACGCGAAGGCCTAACATACATATACATATACGTACACACACGCCGCTACACACTTTGATTTTATTTATAGAAAAATAAGATTTGGTGGCAAAGTTATTGATTTTACAGAATCAAGGGCTGCATAAACGACACCATGCTGTCCAAGGCCTTCTATGTTGACTTTTTGAGATATATTACCGTAAACATATCAATAATATCAGGAAATAGGCCTAGAGTAGGCTCACTGTACATACAATTACATCAATAATATCATAAAATAGGCCTAGAGTAGGCTCACTGCACATACAATTACATCTATAATATCATAAAATAGACCTAGGGTAGGCCCACTGTACATACAATTACATCAATATCATAAAATAGGCCTAGAGTAGGCTCACTGTACATACAATTACATCTATTGGCAGATGACTAAATAGTATCAAGCCAAAGTTCATGAACATGTTATGGTGCTTTATGGAGTTATCGAACCTCAATGTTTACAGCATCTGGATTCGAGGCGAAGTTCGTAGGTTCAGTAATCAAAGGTCCGTTCACACTGCATCAAAAAGCCCCTAAAGGAAAGGAAGGAAACCTGTGGACCCAAAGAAAACTTTAGAAGGTGGACAGGCGCCCCTACTCCTTCTCACGAGCAAAAGGAAAATCGACACCGCGCCACTTGATTCAATGACAGATCTTATGATCAAATGCGCATGCGTTAACCATTCAGCCACCAAAGCTATTCCTCTACTAGGCTAATGGATGTGGGTATTTGTCATGGAGTGTGCCACGAGGAACTAATCTTATTTCGAATTAGGAGATAAACACTTCCTGTTACGTATTTAGAGGGGGTTTATTGTCCATTTCGACCACACTTTTCGATCAATCAGAATCATGGAAATTTCTAATTTGTTCTACAATTCCAAATGTCAATGGTTCTTGTACGTGCACACCAATGTGTACACGGGATCTCGGTGTTTGTCCGATTCGATCAATTAAACGTTTCCCCTTGCCGGGCCCTGTGTCGTACACCACTGACAAGGATGAATCCCTGAAGAAAAAATCCCGATGAAAAATCCATATTTATTAAACAAGCTGTTGTTATAGACTTTGATTCCACAATTCATTTTGAAATTGAATCAACAGAAATATTTTAAGAAAAAAACAATTCACTGAATTAATGTGTAAATGAAACAAACCAATTTAAACTGTAACAGAGGAAATAACAGCTGTGGATATCATTGCCAATTTATTTCAGTCTCGTTATTTCTATGCACATGGGAGAGAGAGAGACAGAGAGAGAGACAGACAGAGAGAGACAGAAAAAGAAATGAAATGGGGTTTAACGTCCTACTCTTCTTCACCTAACCTGGGCTAATGGAAGACGGGCATACGCCATAGAGTTTGCTGAGGGATATTTTGCCCGGGCAACCTACTCTTATAACGAAATCCAACTGCCAAGGGATCTTTTACGTGCACTCCAATGTGTACACGGGACCTCGGGTTTTCGTCCCATCTGAACGACTAGACAGCTGTCCTTGTTCGTTCTGCACCACTGAAGAAGGGATACCACGCCGGAAAATCCCAATGCTAGCCAGCGTCTTACCCACTTAGCCACCGTGACCCCTATGGGCTAGAAGGAACGCTTTCGAATTGTCGAGGTGTGGAACTATTGCTGGGATTGTTCGGCAGCTAGGCCCGGGTCCAGGATTTTGTCATGGGGGTGGGGGGACACATTGGAGCAAAGGGTAATACGTTGCAACCTTGGATTGCTTGGACGGAGACAATGCGTAAATCATGTTTATATTATCTATTAAAGAGCAGATATGTGAATTACAACAGTAACAAAGCAAACGAAAATGAAAATCAACTATGTCACTGCCCCCCCCCCCCCCTGGATCCGTGCCTGTTCGACTAGTCTTAAATCCGGACAATCCCAAAATAACCGACCCCCACCCCTTGGATCCCGTATGTCCTCGTATCTAGTGCCGGACTGGGCCGACGTTTTATAAAAAATGGTGGGTCTAAGCCTATAAAGAAAAATGAAAAAAGAAATAGAAAAAAGAAAAGAGAGAGAAAGGAGAGGGGGAGGAAAGAAAAGAAAGAAAGAAGGCGAGGACAGGACACGAGAGGAAGAAAAGATAGGAAAAAATTGACGGACAAACAACACAAAAAAAGAAGCGTACTACAGAATGAACTTTATGAGTTTGACCTCATTATATCTTTTAACCTATTCTAAAATTCATCTATCGGGAAATCAAAAATTTGTCCGTTTCTGCTTTGGTTTTCTGATTCCCCTCGTGACCAGTGATGCAGGACGGGGGCCCGACAAGGACAGCTGTCAAGTCGTTGCGATGGGACGAAAAACCGAGTTTCAGTGTACACATTGGCGTGCACGTGAAAGATCCCTTAACAGTTGGAATTCGATTCGATATAAGAGTAGATCGTAGTGCCGCTGCCTGGGCAAAATTTCCATCATAGCACACTGTATAGCGTATGCCTATCTCCATAAGTCCCGTTCAGAGTAGAAGAGTAGGACGTTAAACCTCATTTCATTTCATTTATTCACCGAACAATTGTGGCTCCATATAGATAGTATTGGGTAAGTATGTGGTGGTATTGCGGTGATATTGGGTAGTGTTGGGTGGTATTGGATAGTATAGGGTGGTATTGGGTAGTATGTGGTAGTAATGGGTAGTATGTGGTGGTATTGGGTAGTATGTGGTAGTAATGGGTAGTATGTGGTGTATTGGGTAGTATGTCGTAGTATTGGGTAGTATGTGGTGTATTGGGTGATCTATTATCGCGACAATTAGGATTTATTCCATTCAAAAATGCCTATCTTCATTAAACATAATATTAAACAATAGAAGTGTAGGGTAAGGTAGATAACTCTTGTCAGCCTAGTAATTTAATAGACCACTATTGATAGTGAAATGAAAGGAAATGGATTTAACGTCCTACTCTTTTGCACCTAACCTGGGCTAATGGAAGACGGACATACGTCATACAGTGTGCTATGAGGGAAATTTTGCCCGGGCAGCGGCACTACGACCTACTCTTATATCGAATTCCAACTGCCAAGGGATATTTTACGTTCACTCCAATGTGTACACGGGACCTCGGTTTTTCGTCCCATCCGAACGACTAGGCAGCTATCCTTGTCAGGCCCTCCGTTCTGCATCACTGACAAGGGGAAACCACGCTGGAAAATCGAGATGAACTTTCTCGACCAATGTAGGGATCGAACACTCGACCTCCAGGCTAGCGAGCTAGCGCCTTACCCAATCAGCCACGTGATCCCACTATTGATTGTACATGTACGTCTTGACAACTATCCAGTGACTCTTGACAACTATCCAGTGACTAATGACTATTCGGGGGTTTTTCAAGCAGAGTACAAATCACAAGTTTGTGGGTTTCTCGGACAATGCAGGGATCGAACACCCGACCAACAGTCTAATGAGCCAGCGTCTTACCACTTAGTCACCTGATCGCCAAGTTTAATAATAGATTATACAAATAGAATATAGTGAAAATATAGTTCAGATCACTTTATTCTGAGCTATGTGTTTGAAGGGGGTGGATGGCCTAGTGGTTAGCACGTCCGTGCTGTAACATAAAGCCTGTCATTGAATCAACTGACGTGGTCTTCTGTACAACCTCGTGGGTTTTGTCCTGGTCCCCTGGTAGGGTGCCCCGCGTGCCAACTGAAAAGTTGTTCTTGACACGTTGATCCTGCACGTTTTAGTTGAATAACTTACTACTGATTTCTAACAGTCTCGCACACTCGTTGAGGCTATAAATAGCAACAGCATGCGGAAATGTTCAAAACACCAAACACTACTACAGCCGTAAAAAATCTATTGTTGACGATTCTGAATAGCAATAATATTTAACTTTTTGGTTATTACGGCATCTTTAGAAATTACGCTCGTTTTATTTTTTAAATTGCCTTATAATTAGCTGTACCATTAGAAGCTGCATATTTTGGTTAAGTACAAATAATATCTCTGACTCAACGTCCGTACAGCAAGAATATGATACTAGCAGTAGTTTCATTTTACTTTTACAAGGTTCTTAAAAATATTGTTGAGTTGCCTGATGTTGGTGCTTCTAAATTCAATTTCTTGTTCCATGTTTCGTAAAAAAAGTAGTCTTGATTATCCCGACCCGTCAATTAGACGTAGGATGATCGGTAGACTAGTTAAGCGAGACTAATTTCAAAACAAGGGCACGTAACCTATCTTTTACTCAAAAGTGTCTGGATGTTATGGACGCCACTCCAAACCATTTTTCAGTATTACTTATGTATGGTTTAATGATCATAGCTTATGAAGTACAGCATGGTCGTTTATTTAGTGACTATAAATGTGTGAAACAGATTTAAGGCTTTCTAAATATATTAGTATTGTGGTGTAATTGTCGAGATATTTGGAGATATTCATTTAGGGTGGGGCACCCTACCCCTGGGTCCTTCCACAGCTAAAGACCCGTACGTGGAAGCGAATTATTGAAATAAAATTAAACCATATGTTATTTCCGAAATGACCTAGTATGTGTCAAGTGGAAGTGAAAACCCATCTCTTTCTCTCTATTCGTACAAGATATGGCAGCCTCGATTCACCATTTTTTAAAATTAAATATGGTGATCATATTTCAATCCGCTTAAATCAAAGCCATCCGATGATGAACTAGAGAGTTGATTCCAGGAATGTCACGTCAATAAATGTAACTTTAAAGTAGCTAAGTCTCTAACTCAATATCATCCAAAATCTTACACGTTGAATATTTGTCAATTTAAATCAAAATTGATGCTTTTATCTTACCATGAAAAGGTAGGCTTGTGATATCCAATATTTAAGACAAAATAAATATTTTACCATTGGTACACGAATCGTGTATCATAGTACGTTTCAGCGTCAATTGTAGCCAGTGATCTGAAAGAACGAGGCTAGACATATTCCAATGGCAACGCCATAAGTTATCTAAAGAGCATGTGCGATAGACTGGAATAACCAGACACTATAAATTTCTATTCGGTTGAGACTTATGCCGCAGGCCTACTTCGCTGGTTTTAACTGACGGAAACAATTGAATGAAAATCAGTTCATATACGATCATATTACATTATTATATGCGTTAATTGCGACGCATTTGGGTCAATTTTTAGGTCCAAAGTATTAGCGATTTAGCTCCTTTAAATATAGAAATCGGGTTTTCCCGTACTGGTTACCTGTGCCCTATCGAATTGACTATAAAATTATACTTTTAACTTTTAAATGCATTAACAACATCGCACCAAAATATTTATCTGATCTCCTCCAATTTTATAAACCTATAAGACAGCTCCGTTCCAGTGCAGACAAGTTCATACTAATCGAACGTAATGTTAAACAAGTTTCCTACGAAGAAAAGGCCTTTTCATTTAAAGCACCTAAACTATGGAACAAGCTGCCCCATCAATTACGATGTTGTAATTCTCTAACTGTTTTTAAATCAAAACTCAAAACGCATCTTTTTAAAATTGCCTTTTATAACACCTCTTAAATTTTCAATGATTTCATTTTTTACCATTTAGACGTCTTTTAAGTGTTGTACAATTTTTAATTTGATTTATTTATTTATTTTAATTTGATTTATTTTAATTTGACTTATTTTAATTTGATTTATTGTAATTTGATTTATTGTAATTCGATTTATTTTACTTTGATTTATTTCAATTCAATTTATTTCAATTTGATTTATTTTAATTCGATTTATTTTAATTTGATTTATTTATTTTAATTTATTTATTTATTTTAATTTATTTATTTATTTATTTTAATTTATTTATTTATTTATTTTAATTTATTTATGTATTTCAATTTTTTATTTTGAATTATCTATTTATTTATTTAATCATTTTATTGTAAAGCACATCTGGGCACTTATGTGAAAAGTGGGCTATAAAAAAGTGTCATAATAAATAATAATAATAATAAAAAGTCATTTCTATATATAATAGCCTGGTTTTTCCAGTGTGATCAATATTGTACAGTGAGTAGAACCACGAATAGCTGAATAATTGTTGGACAGGTCAAGACAAGGTAATATCTGAGGTTTTATAACATTGTATTTAATATACATATTAGGAACAAAGCTTTTTAAATTTCAATGATTTATGGTATTCGGCGCTAGGATTTGTTAATGTGGTTATATATTGTGTACATGCTATTAGTACCCTCAAAGTTGACAGCTAGGGTTAGGGTAAGGGTCAAGACATGGTATTCAACTAAATTTCCACGTAATACATTAGTATTCATATCCTGTGGGCAAATGATAAGTTCCGCCCCTTTCCCATATTATGAGGGCTACGATAAAGAATCCACTCAAACCAGTCCTTTATAACCGAGAATTAAAACAAGGAAGTAAATGAAACAGTAACGTCTCCATTACATTGTTGAATAAAAAAGATTCTACAGTTCAGTCAGGTTAGTAATACGTAATTTCTATACAACTAAACAATAAAGAATATTTTATTTACATAGTCCGTCAATTTTGTAAAGAGATATAATGTAGATAATATGCTACACATTGACGTTGAGCTGAACTGAGCGGACGTTACGATTTATGACCTTGACCCTCATCGTCGATAGCTGTGTTTAATAAACACAATGTTTACCCGTTTATGTGAGCGGATGAAATGAATAACAAACGCCCCGTAGTATTTTAACCATTTAAGACACACAATAATTGTATCAGTCTTTATCCCCCATTTCTGTGGCACCAAAGATAATTCCTGAATGTCACCGGAATATTCCGTAAAACAGGTTGAAGTAATTACGGGTAGGCTTTAGTCCTACACCACAAAACGTCGGAATATACTGATCTCCCATCGATTTTCATTTACCAAACACGAATGTTTATCTCTTCCCGAGCCACCCATGGCTCTTCCTGACAGCCCTTGGCTTAGTCTGAAATCCGTCCCCGAAAATCACTACACCCCCTCCCCCAACCTATTTTTTTTTTATATTTCATTTAATTTTCTAACGTCCGCTGCCAATTTATTTATTTTAGCCACCCTACAAATGGTAAGAAATGAAAGAGTGTTTATCTCACTTTCATGTGGTACCATCGATTAATCCTGGAATCCCTCGACGTAGTCAGGAATCCGTCCCCGAAAATCACCCCCCCCCCGCAGTCTATTTTTTTCTTATATTTCATTTCGTTTTCTAACGTCCGCTGCCATTTTATTTATTTGAACCACCCTACACATGGTATGAAATGAAAGAGTGTTTATCCCACTTTCATGTCCTACCATCTATTATTCCTGATATCCCTCGGCTTAGTATGAAATCCGTCCACGAAAATCACTACCCACCCCCACCCCAGTATATTTTTTGTTATATTTCATTTCCGTTTCTAACGTCCGCTGCCATTTTTTTCTTTGAGCCACCTAATACATGGTATGGAATGAAAGACGGTTTATTCTTCTTTCATGTCTAACGTCCGCTGCCATTTTATTTATTTGAGCCACCCTACACATAGTATGAAATGAAAGAGGGGTTATCCCTCTTTCATGTGGTACCATTTATTATTCCTGACAGCCCTCGGCTTAGTATGAAATCCGTCCCCGAAAATCACTACCCCCCCCCCCCCCCCGACCTATTTTTTTTTAATATTTCATCTAATTTTCTAACGTCCGCTGCCATTTTATTTATTTGAGCCACCCTACACATGGTATGAAATAAAAGAGGGTTTATCCCTCTTTCATGTGGTACCATTTATTATTCCTGACAGCCCTCGACTTAGTCTGAAATCCGTCCCCGAAAATCACTACCCCCCCCCCCCCCGACCTATTTTTTTAATATTTCATTTAATTTTCTAACGTCCGCTGCCATTTTATTTATTTGAGCCACCCAATACATGGCATAGAATAAAAGAGGGGTTACACCTCTTTCATGTGGTACCATTGAGTATTCCTGACAGCCCTCGACTTAGTATGAAATCCGTCCCCGAAAATCACTACCACCACAACCTTTTTTTTAATATTTCATTTAATTTCCTAACGTCCGCTGCCATTTTATTTATTTGAGCCACCCTACACAGGGTATGAAATGAAAGAGGGTTTATCCGTCTTTCACGCGGTACCATTTATTATTCCTGACAGCCCTCGGCTTAGTATGAAATCCGTCCCCGAAAATCACTAACACCCCCCCCCCCGACCTATTTTTTTAATATTTCATCTAATTTTCTAACGTCCGCTGCCATTTTATTTATTTGAGCCACCCTACACATGGTATGAAATGAAAGAGTGTTTATCCCACTTTCATGTGGTACCATTGATTATTCCTGACAGCCCTCGACTTAGTCTGAAATCCGTCCCCGAAAATCACTACCCCCCCCCCCCACACACACACCTATTTTTTTAATATTTCATTTAATTTTCTAACGTCCGCTGCCATTTTATTTATTTGGGCCACCCTACACATGGTATGAAATGAAAGAGTGTTTATTCCTCTTTCATGTGGTACCATTTATTATTCCTGACAGCCCTCGACTTAGTCTCAAATACGTCCCCGAAAATTACTACTCCCCCCACCTTTTTTTTAAATATTTCATTTAATTTCCTAACGTACGCTGCCATTTTATTTATTTGAGCCACCCTACACAGGGTATGAAATGAAAGAGGGTTTATCCCTCTTTCATGCGGTACCATTTATTATTCCTGACAGCCCTCGGCTTAGTATGAAATCCGTCCCCGAAAATCACTACCCCCCACCTTTTTTTTTTAATATTTCATTTAATTTCCTAACGTCCGCTGCCATTTTATTTATTTGAGCCACCCTACACATGGTATGAAATGAAAGAGGGTTTATCGCTCTTTCATGTGGTACCATTTATTATTCCTGACAGCCCTCGACTTAGTCTGAAATCCGTCCCCGAAAATCACTACCACCCCAACCTTTTTTTTAAATATTTCATTTAATTTCCTAACGTCCGCTGCCATTTTATTTATTTGAGCCACCCTACACAGGGTATGAAATGAAAGAGGGTTTATCCCTCTTTCATGCGGTACCATTTATTATTCCTGACAGCCCTCGGCTTAGTATGAAATCCGTCCCCGAAAATCACTACCCCCCCCCCCCCGACCTATTTTTTTAATATTTCATCTAATTTTCTAACGTCCGCTGCCATTTTATTTATTTGAGCCACCCTACACATGGTATGAAATGAAAGAGTGTTTATCCCACTTTCATGTGGTACCATTGATTATTCCTGACAGCCCTCGACTTAGTCTGAAATCCGTCCCCGAAAATCACTACCCCTCCCCCCCCCACACCTATTTTTTTAATATTTCATTTAATTTTCTAACGTCCGCTGCCATTTTATTTATTTGAGCCACCCTACACATGGTATGAAATGAAAGAGGGTTTATCCCTCTTTCATGTGGTATCATTTATTATTCCTGACAGCCCTCGACTTAGTCTCAAATCCGTCCCCGAAAATCACTACCCCCGCCCCACCTTTTTTTTTTAATATTTCATTTAATTTCCTAACGTCCGCTGCCATTTTATTTTTTTGAGCCACCCTACAGAGGCTATGAAATGAAAGAGGGTTTATCCCTCTTTCATGCCGTACCATTTATTATTCCTGACAGCCCTCGGCTTAGTATGAAATCCGTCCCCGAAAATCACTACCCCCCTCCCCCCCCTCCGACCTGTTTTTTTAATATTTCATCTAATTTTCTAACGTCCGCTGCCATTTTATTTATTTGAGCCACCCTACACATGGTATGAAATGAAAGAGGGTTCACCCCTCTTTCATGTGGTACCATTTATTATTCCTGACAGCCCTCGACTAAGTCTGAAATCCGTCCCCGAAAATCACTACCCCCCAGACCTAATTTTTTTAAATATTTCATTTAATTTTCTAACGTCCGCTGCCATTTTATTGATTTGAGCCACACTAGACATGGTTCGAAATGAAAGAGTGTTTATCCCACTCCCATGTGGTACCATCGATTATTCCTGATATCCCTATCTTAGTATGAAACCCGTCCCCAAAAATCACTACCCCCACCAGTCTATTTTTTTTGTTATATTCCATTTCATATTCTAACGTCCGCTGCCGTTTTATTTACTTGAGCCACCCAATATATGGCATGGAATGAAAGAAGGTTCATCCTTCTTTCATTTGGTACCATTGGCTATTCCTGAAAAACCTCGGCTTAGTCTTAAATCCGTCCCCGAAAATAGCCCCCCCCCCTAACGTCCGCTGGGGGGGGGGTAGTGATTTTCGGGGACGGATTTCAGACTAAGTCGAGGGCTGACAGGAATAATAAATGGTACCACATGAAAGAAGAATAAACCCTCTTTCATTTCATACCATGTGTGCAGCGGACGTTAGAAAATTAAATGAAATATTAAAAAAATAGGTCGTGGGGGGGGGGTAGTGATTTTCGGGGACGGATTTCAGACTAAGTCGAGGGCTGTCAGGAATAATAAACGGTACCACATGAAAGAGGGATAAACCCTCTTTCATTTCATACCATGTGTAGGGTGGCTCAAATAAATAAAATGGCAGCGGACGTTAGAAAATTAGATGAAATATTAAAAAAATAGGTGGGGGGGGGGGTAGTGATTTTCGGGGACGGATTTCATACTAAGCCGAGGGCTGTCAGGAATAATAAATGGTACTGCATGAAAGAGGGATAAACCCTCTTTCATTTCATACCCTGTGTAGGGTGGCTCAAATAAATAAAATGGCAGCGGACGTTAGAAAAATTAAATGAAATATTAAAAGAATAGGTCGGGGGGGGGGGGGTAGTGATTTTCGGGGACGGATTTCAGACTAAGTCGAGGGCTGACAGGAATAATAAATGGTACCACATGAAAGAGGGATAAACCCTCTTTCATTTCATACCATGTGTAGGGTGGCTCAAATAAATAAAATGGCAGCGGACGTTAGAAAATTAAATGAAATATTAAAAAAAAGGTCGGGTCGGGGTAGTGATTTTCGGGGACGGATTTCAGACTAAGTCGAGGGCTGTCAGGAATAATAAATGGTACCACATGAAAGAGGGATAAACTCTCTTTCATTTCATACCATGTGTAGGGTGGCTCAAATAAATAAAATGGCAGCGGACGTTAGAAAATTAAATGAAATATTTAAAAAAATAGGTCGGGGGGGGGGTAGTGATTTTCGGGGACGGATTTCAGACTAAGTCCAGGGCTGTCAGGAATAATAAATGGTACCACATGAAAGAGGGATAAACCCTCTTTCATTTCATGCCATGTGTAGGGTGGCTCAAATAAATAAAATGGCAGCGGACGTTAGAAAATTAGATGAAATATTAAAAAAATAGGTCGGGGGGTAAGGGGGGGGGGTGTAGTGATTTTCGGGGACGGATTTCATACTAAGCCGAGGGCTGTCAGGAATAATAAATGGTACCATTTTATTTATTTGAGCCACCCTACACATGGTATGAAATGAAAGGGGGTTTATCCCGCTTTCATGTGGTACCATTTATTATTCCTGACAGCCCTCGACTTAGTCTGAAATCCGTCCTCGAAAATCACTACCCCCCACCTATTTTTTTAAAATTTCATTTAATTTTCTTACGTCCGCCGCCATTTTATTTATTTGAGCCACCCTACACATGGTATGAAATGAAAGAGGGTTTATCCCTCTTTCATGTGGTACCATTTATTATTCCTGACAGCCCTCGACTTAGTCTGAAATCCGTCCCCTAAAATCACTACCCCCCCCCCCCCGACCTATTCTTTTAATATTTCATTTCATTTAGCCACCAGGCTATTTTTTTTGTTATATTCCATTTCATATTCTAACGCCCGCTGCCGTTTCATTTACTTGAGCCACCCAATATATGGCATGGAATGAAAGAAGGTTCATCCTTCTTTCATGTGGTACCATTGGCTATTCCTGAAAACCCTCGGCTTAGTCTTAAATCCGTCCCCGAAAATAGCCCCCCCCCTCCAGTCTATTTTTTTTTATTTCATTTTCTAACATCTGCTGCCATTTAATTTAATTGAGTCACCCTATACATGGTATGAAATGAAGGAGTGTTTATTCCTCTTTCGTGTGGTACCATAGTTTATTCCTGAAGTCCCTCGACGTAGTCAGAAATCCGTCCAAATGAAATATTAAAAAAATAGGTAGGGGGGGGGGGTAGTGATTTTCGGGGACGGATTTCAGACTAAGTCGAGGGCTGACAGGAATAATAAATGGTACCACATGAAAGAGGAATAAACCCTCTTTCATTTCATACCATGTGTAGGGTGGCTCAAATAAATAAAATGGCAGCGGACGTTAGAAAATTAAATGAAATATTAAAAAAATAGGTCGTGGGGGGGGGGGGTAGTGATTTTCGGGGACGGATTTCATACTAAGTCGAGGACTGTCAGGAATAATAAATGGTACCACAAGAAAGAGGGATAAACCCTCTTCCATTTCATACCATGTGTAAGTAAGGTGGCTCAAATAAATAAAATGCCAGCGGACGTTAGAAAATTAAATGAAATATTAAAAGAAAGGTCGGGCCGGGGTAGTGATTTTCGGGGACGGATTTCAGACTAAGTCGAGGGCTGTCAGGAAAAATAAATGGTACCACATGAAAGAGGGATAAACCCTCTTTCATTTCATACCATGTGTAGGGTGGCTCAAATAAATAAAATGGCAGCGGACGTTAGAAAATTAAATAAAATATTTAAAAAAATAGGTCGGGGGGGGGGGGGGGGGGGTAGTGATTTTCGGGGACGGATTTCAGACTAAGTCGAGGGCTGTCAGGAATAATAAACGGTACCACATGAAAGAGGGATAAACCCTCTTTCAGGAATAATAAATGGTACCACATGAAAGAGGGATAAACCCTCTTTCATTTCATACCATGTGTAGGGTGGCTCAAATAAATAAAATGGCAGCGGACGTTAGAAAATTAAATGAAATATTAAAAAAATAGGTCGTGGATGGGGGGGGGGTAGTGATTTTCGGGGACGGATTTCATACTAAGCCGAGGGCTGTCAGGAATAATAAATGGTACCACAAGAAAGAGGGATAAACCCTCTTTCATTTCATACCATGTGTAGGGTGGCTCAAATAAATAAAATGGCAGCGGACGTTAGAAAATTAAATGAAATATTAAAAAAAAGGTCGGGTCGGGGTAGTGATTTTCGGGGACGGATTTCAGACTAAGTCGAGGGCTGTCAGGAATAATAAATGGTACCACATGAAAGAGGGATAAACTCTCTTTCATTTCATACCATGTGTAGGGTGGCTCAAATAAATAAAATGGCAGCGGACGTTAGAAAATTAAATGAAATATTTAAAAAAAATAGGTCGGGGGGGGGGGGGGTAGTGATTTTCGGGGACGGATTTCAGACTAAGTCCAGGGCTGTCAGGAATAATAAATGGTACCACATGAAAGAGGGATAAACCCTCTTTCATTTCATACCATGTGTAGGGTGGCTCAAATAAATAAAATGGCAGCGGACGTTAGAAAATTAGATGAAATATTAAAAAAATAGATCGGGGGGGGGGGGGTGTGTAGTGATTTTCGGGGACGGATTTCATACTAAGCCGAGGGCTGTCAGGAATAATAAATGGTACCGCATGAAAGAGGGATAAACCCTCTTTCATTTCATACCCTGTGTAGGGTGGCTCAAATAAATAAAATGGCAGCGGACGTTAGGAAATTAAATGAAATATTAAAAAAAAAGGTGGGGGGGTAGTGATTTTCGGGGACGGATTTGAGACTAAGTCGAGGGCTGCCAGGAATAATAAATGATACCACATGAAAGAGGGATAAACCCTCTTTCATTTCATACCATGTGTAGGGTGGCTCAAATAAATAAAATGGCAGCGGACGTTAGAAAATTAAATGAAATATTAAAAAAATAGGTCGTGGGGGGAGGGTAGTGATTTTCGGGGACGGATTTCATACTAAGCCGAGGGCTGTCAGGAATAATAAATGGTACCGCATGAAAGAGGGATAAACCCTCTTTCTTTTCATACCATGTGTAGGGTGGCTCAAATAAATAAAATGGCAGCGGACGTTAGAAAATTAAATGAGATATTAAAAAAAATAGGTCGGGGGGATGGGGGGGGTAGTGATTTTCGGGGACGAATTTCATACTAAGCCGAGGGCTGTCAGGAATAATAAATGGTACCACAAGAAAGAGGGATAAACCCTCTTTCATTTCATACCATGTGTAGGGTGGCTCAAATAAATAAAATGGCAGCGGACGTTAGGAAATTAAATGAAATATTAAAAAAAGAGATCGGGGGGGGGGGTTAGTGATTTTAGGGGACGGATTTCAGACTAAGTCGAGGGCTGTCAGGAATAATAAATGGTACCACATGAAAGAGGGATAAACCCTCTTTCATTTCATACCATGTTTAGGGTGGCTCAAATAAATAAAATGGCAGCGGACGTTAGAAAATTAAATGAAATATTAAAAAAATAGGTGGGGGGTAGTGATTTTCGGAGACGGATTTCAGACTAAGTCGAGGGCTGTCAGGATTAATAAATGGTACCACATGAAAGAGGGATAAACCCTCTTTCATTTCATACCATGTGTAGGGTGGCTCAAATAAATAAAATGGCAGCGGACGTTAGAAAATTAGATGAAATATTAAAAAAATAGGTCGGGGGGGGGGGGGCGGGGGTAGTGATTTTCGGGGACGGATTTCATACTAAGCCGAGGGCTGTCAGGAATAATAAATGGTACCGCATGAAAGAGGGATAAACCCTCTTTCATTTCATACCCTGTGTAGGGTGGCTCAAATAAATAAAATGGCAGCGGACGTTAGGAAATTAAATGAAATATTAAAAAAAAGGTGGGGGGGTAGTGATTTTCGGGGACGGATTTGAGACTAAGTCGAGGGCTGCCAGGAATAATAAATGGTACCACATGAAAGAAGGATAAACCCTCTTTCATTTCATACCATGTGTAGGGTGGCTCAAATAAATAAAATGGCAGCGGACGTTAGAAAATTAAATGAAATATTAAAAAAATAGGTCGGGGGGGGGGGGGAAGTGATTTTCGGGGACGGATTTCAGACTAAGTCGAGGGCTGTCAGGAATAATAAATGGTACCATATGAAAAAGGGATAAACCCTCTTTCATTTCATATCATGTGTAGGGTGGCTCAAATAAATAAATGGCAGCGGGCGTTAGAAAATTAGATGAAATATAAAAAAATAGGTGGGGTGGGGTGGGGGGTAGTGATTTTCGGGACGGATTTCATACTAAGCCGAGGGCTGTCAGGAATATAAATGGTACCGCATGAAATAGGGATAAACCCTCTTTCATTTCATACCCTGTGTAGGGTGGCTCAAATAAATAAAATGGCAGCGGACGTTTGGAAATTAAATGAAATATTTAAAAAAAAAGGTGGGGCGGGGGGTAGTGATTTTCGGGGACGGATTTGAGACTAAGTCGAGGGCTGTCAGGAATAATAAATGCTACCACATGAAAGAGGGATAAACCCTCTTTTATTTCATACCATGTGTAGGGTGGCTCAAATAAATAAAATGGCAGCGGACGTTAGAAAATTAAATATTAAAAAAATAGGTCGGGGGGGGGGGTAGTGATTTTCGAGGATGGATTTCATACTAAGCCGAGGGATATCAGGAATAATCGATGGTACCGCATGAAAGTGGGATAAACCCTCTTTCATTCCTTACCATTTATTGGGCGGCTCAAATAAATAAAATGGCAGCGGACGTTAGAAATTTAAACGAAATGTGAAAAAATAGACTCGGGTGTGTGGGGGGGGGGGTCTTCGTGGACGGATTTCATACTAAGCCGAGGGATATAAGGAATAATCGATGGTACCACATGAAAGTGGGATTAACACTCTTTCATTTCATACCATGTGTAGGGTGGCTCAAATAAATAAAATGGCAGCGGACGATAGAAAATTAAATGAAATATAAAAAAAAAACCAAACTTGTGGGTAATGATTTTAGGGGACGGATTTCTGATGTAGAGGTATTTCAGGAATAATATATGGTGCCATATGAAAGAGGATTAAACGATTAAATTATTCCATACCAATTATTAGGTGGCTGAGGACTTTTGGTAAATAACAACTGACCAAAAAAATCGTGCGGGTATGCTTTTGCGGAACGGATTTAAGACTATTTTGAGGACTTATAGTAATATTCTAGATTGCTTTATATAAGATGGATAAATACCCTTTCACCCCATGTCATGTATTGTGTGACTCAGGACGAAAGAAACATTCGGGTTTGGTAAATGAAAATCGACCTGAAAAGGAGATAAGTATATTCCGATGTTTTGCGGTTTATACCGGTAATTACTTCAACCTGTTTTACGGAATATTCCGGTGATTTTCAGGAAGTACATGTATTTATGGTGCCACAAAAATGGTGGACAAAGACTTATACATTTATTGTGTGTATTCAATGGATTAAATAGTACTGGACATTTGTAATTCACTTCGTACATTCACATAAACGGCTAAACAGTGTTTAGTTAACCGCGGCTTTCGACGATGAGGTTCAAGGTCATGAACCGGTTGCTGAGAACTAACGTCCGCTCAGTTCAGCCCAGCCACATTGACTTATACACTTTCTACATATAGTACACTTTCTAGGGGCAGCGGCTAAATACCACGCTTCAAAATACCACGCTCGCCTTACTGCTTCTATACACACGAAACGTGGTACGCTTTTTCGGTACCACTTTCTATTTAATTATAGGGATTTTACATTATATAAAGCTAATTTTGCAAATTATGTTGATCATTTAATCAATTTTGATGTTTTTATTGGTGATATTTACACTTAATCTTAAAATAAATTACAATACAGATAGCCGATCGGTCGGTTAATGCATCGAGCCGTACCTATGCTATACGGTTTATAATACGGTGTAACCGTTATTATACCCTATTCAAAAAGACCCTACGTGGTATATTGGAATATTATGTATGCGACTATGCATAGATATGAAACAAAACCCGGAAGGTAAAAACTAACGTTGTATAATCCTGTATAGGGGCGATAAGCAAGGGCGATAAGTTGACAGTAAAAAAAGTGGTATTCCGGGGCCGAGATAACCGTACCACGTTCGCCTTGCTAATGCTATACAAACGGAACGTGGTACGCGACTTGGGTACCACGTCCTTTTTATTTATAGAGATTTTACATTATTTGTAGTAAATTTTTCAAATTATGTTGATTATTTAATCCATTTTGATGTTTTTATAGGCCATATTTACACTTTATGCTAAAATTAATTACAATACAGATAACCGATCGGTAATAATACTGTGTAAATTTAAAAAGACCCAACGTGGTATATTGGAAATGAAATGAAATGGGGTTTAACGTCCTACTGTTCCGCTCCGACCGGGCTAATGAAAACGGGCATATCAGTACCTCGCTCGACTTTCTCTGTCTACAAAAACGAAGCGTGGTACGCGACTTTGGCTTATTTTTCAAATTGGATCATTTTGATGTTTTTATAGGCCATATACTGTATCCGATTTAAAAAGACCCTACGTGGTATATTGGGTAGATATGAAATAAAACGTGGCAAGTAAAACGGGGTATAATAAAATATGTGGATTATACGAGAGTACCTTGAGTCGAATATAGTTAAACAAAAGTGGTATAATAGAATCCGGTGCTGAGATAACCGTACCACGCTCGCCTTGCTGGATCTATAAATAGGGTTGGGTAAATAATAGCTTAATTGCAGTTATCCAATACTGACTTGTGGTTTCTCTGGCCATTTTGGACACTGAACACGAATCCGTCGAAATTTTTGGCCTAGGATGGCCTTTGACCCTGGATAATTCAATTTGTTCAAAATGGCGGCCAAATTTCACGTTTTGGGTCAAATATGTCATAAACATACCGTCAAACACCTCTATATATAGGTTTTAGAGGTAGGAAAGAATGAAAACCAACATTTCAGAACAGAATCCGTCGGAATTTTTGACCTAGGATGACTTTTGACACGGGAAAATTCAATTGTATTCAAAATGGCGGCCAAATTTCATGTTTTGGCTCGAATATACTGTCTAATGCCTCCATATATAGGTTTAAGAGGCATGGAATCATGAAAAACAACATTTCAGAACAGTTGAGAAGTATCTAAGCTTTCAAATTGTCAAAAGCTACGAAAAATCATGAGAAGAGCGTCATTTTGTAGCAAAATTTGACAACTATTTTTAATTCAGTAGGCTACTTTCCAGATTGAAACGGTTGACATAGTAAACAAATTTTCACACAACAGTTCAGTTTATATCACCAAATACTCCTCTAAGAAGTAAATCAATGTAGCAACGTCACTTTCTGGTCATAAAGCGTTCTTTATAGAGTTCCGTAATTCTACCAATTTCAGTTTCTTCATTTTGAAAAGACGTGTTTCGTGGTCTTTCACACGTCGCTGTTGTCTAATATCAAATGCAGTTGTTAGCCCCGGGTAGTTGATTTCCTGAATTTATTTTTTCTCGGTAAGACTAACTTTTTAGACAATTTAAGAGTAGCCACGATGTCCTTTAGTTTTCTTGCTGCCCATGTAGCTTCCGGCTTACGGGTCAGGCCCATTGCCACCTCTCTTGCTTCTCTGCGAATGGTCTTTTAGTAGATTCGGCTTTCTAGTCCTTGAGTGAAGAGGAGCGGCAAGAGAGGTGGAAGTGGGCCCATAAGTCGGATGCTCCAGTGGCAGCAGGAAAACTGGAGATAGACATTAGGGCTACTCTGAAATTGATGTAGCAAAATAAAAAAGACGCAATTCAAGACACGATTACTTCAAACGATCGATTAGTGCAAAGAGCATGGTGGACCACAAACAGCTGACAGTCTTTAACTTGTTGACAGGAATTTGACTACCAGAGGGCTGAGGCTTTCAACTGTATCTGGTATTAGACAACAGCCACGTGTGAAAGAGCACGAAACACGTCTTTTCAAAATGAAGAAATTCAACTTGGTAGAATTACGGAACTCTATAAAGAATTTTTTATGGCCAGAAAGTGACAATGCTATTTACAATGATTAACTTCTGAGAGGAGTATTTGGTGATGTAAACTGAACTATTGGGTGAAATTTTGTTTACTATGTCAAGCATATGAATCTGGAAAGTATATTGTTTAAAAAAAATGTCAACTTTGCTGCAAAATGACATTTTTTCTCATGATTTTTCGTAGTTTGAAAGATCAGAAGCTTCACAACTGTTCTGAAATCTTGTTTTTCGTGCTTTCCTACCTCTATAACCTACATGTAGAGTTAATGAATCTGGAAAGTATTGATATTAAATATAACTGTCAAATTTTGCTACAAAATGGCGCTCTTCTCATGAGTTTTCGTAGCTTTTGACAATTTGAAAGCTTAGATACTTCTCAACTGTTCTGAAATGTTGTTTTTTTATGATTTCCTGCCTCTTAAACCTATATATGGAGGTATTAGACAGTATATTCGACCAAAAACATGAAATTTGGCCGCCATTTTGAAAAAATTGAATTATCCAGGGTCAAAGGTCATCCTAGGTCAAAAATTCCGACGGATTCTGTTCTGAAATGTTGTTTTTCATTCTTTCCTACCTCTAAAACCTATATATAGAGGTGTTTGACGGTATGTTTTTGATATATTTGACCCAAAACGTGAAATTTGGCCGCCATTTTGAAAAAATTGAATTATCCAGGGTCAAAGGTCATCCTAGGTCAAAAATTTTGACGGATTCGTATTCAGTGTCCAAAATGGCCATAGAAACCACAAGTCATGGAAAAAAGTTCATATTTACCCAACCCTACTATAAAACCGGAACGTGGTACCCGACTTCGGTAAAAAGGAATCGTGGTAAAATAGAATCCAAGACAGACAACCGTACCACACTCGCCTTGCTGATTCTATACAAACGGAACGTTGTACGCGACTTTGGTTCTATACAAACGGAACATGGTGCGCCACTTCAGTTAAAAAAAAACGTGGTATAATAGAATCAGAGACTGAGATAATCGTACCACGCTCGCCTTACTGGTTCTATGCAAACGGGACGTGGTACGCGACTTCGGTTAAAAAAACGTGGTATAATAGAATCAGAGACTGAGATAATCGTACCAAGCTCGCCTAAAGCCAGACTGACACTTGCACGACTTTTGCCACGATTTTGTCGTGCCCATCAGTGTCCACATTGACACGAACTGGCACGACGAGTTCACGCATAGTTTGCGCATAGTTTGCGCATTGTTTACGCACTTCCCGCATTGACACGACGAGTTTGCGCAAATCGGACGGTGTCGTGCCGACTCGAGTCGTGCCAATGCGTGCCACGGAATCGTGCAAGTGTCAGCCTGGCTTTACTTGTTCTATACAAACGGAACGTGGTACGAAACTTGGGTTCAAAAACGTGGTATAATAGAATCCGAGACTGAAATAATCGTACCACGCTCGCCTTACTTGTTCTATACATAAACGGAACGTTGTACGCGACTTCGGTAAAAAAAAAGGTGGTATACTAGAATCAGCGACTGGTATAACCATGGCACGCTCGCCTACTGGTTGTACACAAACGGAACGTGGTGCGCGACTTCGATACAAGAAAAGTGGTAAAATAGAATCCAAGACTGAGATAACCGTAATTAGAACCAAAGACTGGGATAACCACGTCCGGCTTACTACTTTTATACAACTGAAACGTGGTAAACTCGCTCTACTTCTCCTATACAATTGAAACGTGGTACGCGGCTTTGGTACCACGTCCTTTTTAATAATAGGGATTTTACATTTTTCGATGCAGATTTTGCAAATTGTGTTGATTATTTGATCCATTTTGATGTTTTATAGGCCACTTCGGTACAAAAAACGTGGTATACTAGAATCAGAGACTGTGATAACCGTAGCACGCTCGCCGTATATTGGTTCTATACAAATGGAACGTGGTACGCGACTTCGGTACAAAAAACGTGGTAAAATAGAAACCGAGACAGAGATAACCGTACCATGCTCGCCTGGCAGGTTCTGTACAAACGAAACGTGGTACGCGACTTCGGTACAAAAACGTGGTAAACTAGAAACCGAGAGCAAGATAACGGTAACTAGAAACCGATACTGAGATAACCGTACCACGCCCGGCTTACTACTTCTATACAACTGAAACGTATTATGCTCGCCTTACTTCTCATATGCAATTGAAACGTGGTACTAGGCTAATTGGTACCACGTCTTTTTTTAATTATAGAGATTTATACATTATTCAAAGCAGATTTTGCAAATTGTGTTAATTATTTAATACATTTTCATGTTTTATACTATAGGCCATATTTACACTTTATGACCATAGGGATACTAATAAATGTACTGAGACAATCGTAACAGTACCACGCTCGTCTTACTGATTCTATACAAACGGAACGGTGTACATGACTTCGGTACAAAAAACGTGGTATAATAGAATCCGAGACGGAGATAACCGTACTACGCTTGCCTGACAGGCTCTATACAAACGAAACGTGGTACGCGACTTGGGCACAAAAACGTGGTAAACTAGAACCCGCAACCAAGATAACGGTAACTAGAAACCGATACTGAGATAACCCTACCACGCCCGGCTTACTACTTCTATACAACTGAAACGTGTTATGCTCGCCTTACTTCTCATATACAATTGAAACGTGGTACTCGGCTTTGGTACCACGTCTTTTTTTAATTATAGAGATTTTACATTATTCGAAGCAGATTTTGCAAATTGTGTGGATTATTTAATCCATTTTGATGTTTTAACTATAGGCCATATTTACACTTTATGATAAAATAAATCATCGTGTAACATAATGCGTTTCAGTGCCATTTGTAACTAGGGACTCGAAGAACGAGGCTAGACTTATTCCACAAGTCATGTTAAACGGTGACCGCATATTCTTATCTGGAGAACATGTGCAATAAACGTAATCGACGTAGACTGATATAACCAGACGCTAGAGATTGCCATTCGATTTCGCCGAACCTAACTGATTAGAAATTACTGTAAAAACAGAAACGATTGAATGTAAATCAGTTTATTTTCATTCATATTACATTAATATATGCGTTGCGACCCATTTGTGTTAATGTCGAGGTCCCAGATATTAGCGATTGAGCCCCTTTATTTATAGGGATTTACATTTGTACCGAAGTCGCGTACCACGTTCCATTTGTATAGAACCAGTATAGGGCGAGCGTGGCACGGTTATCTCAGTCACTGATTCTATTATATCACTGGATTAAATAATCAACATAATTTGAGAAATACGACAAATTCGCGTACCACGTTTCGTTTGTATAAAAGTAGTAAAGCCAGCGTGGTACGGTTATCTCAGTCTCGGATTCTATTATACCACGTTTTTTTTGTACCGAAGTCGCGTACCACGTTCCGTTTGTATAGAACCAGTACAAGGCGAGCGTGCCACGGTTATCCCAGTCTCTGATTCTAGTATACCACTCTTTTTTTTTTACCGAAGTCGCGTATAACTTTTCGTTTGTATAGAACCAGTAGAATGAGCGTTATACGGTTATCTCAGTCTCGGATTCTATTATACCACGTTTTTGAACTGATGTCACGTACCACGTTCCGTTTGTATAGAACCGGTACAAGGCGAGCGTGCCACGGTTATCCCGGTCTCTGATTCTAGAATACCACTCTTTTTTTTTTTACCGAAGTCGCGTATAACTTTTCGTTTTATAGAACCAGTAGGATGAGCGTTGTACGGTTATCTCAGTCTCGAATTCTATTATACCACCTTTTTTCGTACCGAAGTCGCGTTCCACGTTCCATTTGTATAGAACACGTAAAATGAGCGTAGTACGATTATATCAGTTTCGGATTCTATTATACAACATTTTTTTGTATCGAAGTCGCGGGCCACGTTTTTCTAGACCCAGTTAGACGATCGTGGTGCGATTATCTCAGTCTCGGATTCTATTATACCACGTTTTTGAACCGAAGTTGCGTACCGTGTTCCGTTTGTAAAGAACCAGTAAGGCGAGGGTGGTACGATTATCTCATTCTCGGATTCTATTATAAAACATTTTTTGTACCGAAGTCGCGTACCACGCCCTGTTTGTATAGAACCAGTAAAGCAAGCATGGTACGATTATCTCATTCTCGGATTTTTTTATACCACGTTTTTTGCATCGAAGTCGCGCAACACGTTCCCTTTTTATAGAACCAGTACGATTATCTCAGTCTCGGATTCTATTATACCACGTTTTTGAACCCAAGTTTCGTACCACATTCCGTGTGTATAGAACCAGTAAGGCGAGCTTGGTACGATTATCTCAGTCTCGGATTCTATACTATACTACCGAAGTCGCTTACCACGTTCCGGTTGTATAGAACCTGTAAGGTGAGCGGGGTAGGATTATCTCAGTCCCTGATTCTATTATACCACGTTTTTTGAACCGAAGTCGCGTACCACGTTCCGTTTGTATAGAACCAGTAAGGCGAGCGTGGTACGATTATCTCAGTCTCTGATTCTATTATACCACGTTTTGTTGAACCGAAGTCGCGTACCACGTTCCGTTTGTATAGAACCAGTAAGGCGAGCGTGGTACGATTATCTCAGTCTCGGGTTCTGTTATACCACGTTTTTGAACCCAAGTTTCGTACCACGTTCCGTTTGTATAGAACAAGTAAGGCGAGCTTGGTACGATTATCTCAGTCTCTGATTCTATTATACCACGTTTTTTTAACCGAAGTCGCGTACCACGTCCCGTTTGCATAGAACCAGTAAGGCGAGCGTGGTACGATTATCTCAGTCTCTGATTCTATTATACCACGTTTTTTGAACTGAAGTGGCGCACCATGTTCCGTTTGTATAGAACCAGTACGATTATCTCACTCTCGGATTCTATTATACCACGTTTTTGAACCGAAGTCGCGTACCACGTTCCGTTTGTATAGAACCAGTAAGGCGAGCGTGGTACGGTTATCTCAGTCTTTGATTCTATTATAAAACATTTTTTGTACCGAAGTCGCGTACCACGTCCCGTTTGTATATTCTAGTTCGGTACCATGTCCTTTTTATTTATAGGGATTTAGGATTATATGTAGTAAATTTTGATTATTTAATCCATTTTGATTTTTTTATAGGCCACATTTACCCTTTATCTTCAATCTAATACTGAGTAAAAGTTAATAAACTATTCCCTATTTAGAAAGACTCTACGTGGTACATTGGAAATGAAATGAAATGGGGTTTAACGTCCCACTGTTGTGCTCCGACTGGGCTAATGAAAACGTGCATATCAGTACCTCACTCGACTTTCTCCGTCTACAAAAACGAAACGTGGTACGCGACTTTGGCTTATTTTTCAAATTATGTTGATAATTTAATCCATTTTGATGATTTTATAGGCCATATACTGTACCCTATATAAAAAAAAGCCTTGTGGTATAGTGGGTAGATATGAAATAAAACGTGACAAGTAAAACGGGGTATAATAAAATACGTGGATGATAAAATACGTGGATGATACGAGAGTACCGTGAGTTGATAGTTAAACAAAGCGTGGTATAATGGAATCCGAGACCGAGATAACCGTACCACGCTCGCCTTACTGGTTCTATACAAACGGAACGTGGTACGCTACTTCGGTCCAAAAAATGTGGTATAATAGAATCCGAAACTGAGATAATCGTACCACGCTCGCCTTACTGGTTCTATACAAACGGAACGTGGTACGCGACTTCGGTTCAAAAACGTGGTATAATAGAATCGGAAACTGAGATAATCATACCACGCTCGCCTTACTTGTTCTATACAAACGGAACGTGGTATAATAGATTCAGAGACTGGGATAATCATACCACGCTCGCCTTACTGTTTTTTTTTAAAAAACGGAACGCGGTACGCAACTTCGGTTCAAAAACGTGGTATAATCGTACTGCTTCTATACAAACAGAGCGTGGTGCACGACATCGAATTCTATTATACCACGTTTTTAAACCTAAGAAGCGAACAATATACGGCCTATAAAACATCAAAATGGGTTAAATTATCAACATAATTTTAAAAATAAGCCAAATTGGTATACCAGAATCAGAGACTGGGATAACCGTGGTACGCTCGCCTTATACTTGCTCTATGCAAACGGAACGTGTTACGCGACTTCGGTACAATAGAAACTTGGTATAATAGAATCCGAGACTGAGATAATCATACCACGCTCGCCTTACTGGTTAGAACAAGTAAGGCGAGCTTTTTACGATTATCTCAGTCTCTGATTCTATATTATACCACGTTTTTTTAACCGAAGTCGCGTACCACGTCTCGTTTGCATAGAACCAGTAAGGCGAGCGTGGTACGATTATCTCAGTCTCTGATTCTATTATACCACGTTTTTTGAACTGAAGTGGCGCACCATGTTCCGTTTGTATAGAACCAGTACGATTATCTCACTCTCGGATTCTATTATACCACGGTTTTGAACCGAAGTCGCGTACCACGTTCCTTTCCGTGGTATAATAGTATACGAGACTGAGATAATCGTACTGCTTCTATACAAACAGAACGTGGTGCACGACATCGGATTCTATTATACCACGTTTTTAAACCTAAGAAGCGAACAATATACAGCCTATAAAACATCAAAATGGGTTAAATTATTAACATAATTTTAAAAATAAGCCAAATTGGTATACCAGAATCAGAGACTGGGATAACCATGGTACGCTCGCCTTATGCTGGCTCTATACAAACGGAACGTGTTACGCGACTTCGGTACAATAGAAACTTGGTATAATAGAATCCGAGACTGAGATAATCATACCACGCTCGCATTACTGGTTAGAACAAGTAAGGCCATCTTGGCACGATTATCTCAGTCTCTGATTCTATTATACCACGTTTTTTTAACCGAAGTCGCGTACCACGTCCCGTTTGCATAGAACCAGTAAGGCGAGCGTAGTACGATTATCTCAGTCTCTGATTCTATTATACCACGTTTTTTAAACTGAAGTGTTACGCAACTTCGGTACAATAGACACTTGGTATAATAGAATCCGAGACTGAGATAATCATACCACGCTCGCCTTACTGGTTAGAACAAGTAAGTCGAGCTTGGTACGATTATCTCAGTTTCTGATTCTATTATACCACGTTTTTTAACCGAAGTCGCGTACCACGTCCCGTTCGCATAGAACCAGTAAGGCGAGCGTGGTACGATTATCTCAGTCTCTGATTCTATTATACCACGTCCCGTTTGCATAGAACTAGTAAGACGTGCGTGGCACGATTATCCCAGTCTCGGATTCTATTATACCACCTTTTTGAACCGAAGTCGTGTACCACGTTCCGTTTGTATAGAACCAGTAATTTGAGCGTGGTACGATTATCGCAGTCTCTGCTTCTATTATACATTGTACCACTTTTTTGTAGAATACCAGACTGAGATGATCGTAACACGTTCGCTTTACTGGTTCTATACAAACGGAACGTGGTACGATCATCTCAGTTTCGTATTCTATTACATCACGTTTTTGAACCGAAGTCGCGTACCACGTTCCGAGCGTGGTACGATTATCTCAGTCTTGGAGTCTATTATAAAACATTTTTTGTACCGAAGTCGTGTACCACGTCCCGTTCATAGAACCAGTAAGGCGAGCGTGGTACGATTATTGCAGTCTCGGATTCTAGTTCGGTACCACGTCCTTTTTATTTATAGGGATTTAGCATTATATGTAGTAAATTTTGATTATTTAATCCATTTTGATGTTTTTATAGGCCACATTTACACTTTATGTTCAATCTAATACTGAGTAAAAGTTAATAAACTATTCCCTATTTAGAAAGACTCTACGTGGTATATTGGAAATGAAATGAAATGGGGTTTAACGTCCTACTGTTGTGCTCCGACTGAGCTAATGAAAACGTGCATATCAGTACCTCACTCGACTTTCTCCGTCTACAAAAACGAAACGTGGTACGCGACTTTGGCTTATGTTTCAAATTATGTTGATAATTTAATCCATTTCGGTGCCTTTATAGGCCATATACTGTACCCCATATAAAAAAAGCCGTAGATATGAAATAAAACGTGGCAAGTAAAACGGGGCATAATAAAATACGTGGATGATACGAGAGTACCTTGAGTTGATAGTTAAACAAAACGTGGTATAATGGAATCCGAGACCGAGATAACTGTACCACGCTCCGAAACAGATAATCATGGATTAAATAATTTTAAAAAATGTACTACATATAATGCTAAATCCCTATAAATGAAAAGGACGTGGTACCGAACTAGAATCCGAGACTGCGATAATCGTACTTCACTCGCCTTACTGGTTCTGTACAAACGGGACGTGGTACGCGACTTCGGTACAAAAAATGTTTTATAATAGAATCCAGGACTGAGATAATCGTACCACGCTCGGAACGTGGTACGCGACTTCGGTTCAAAAACCGAGATGATCGTGTAAGAATCCGAAACTGAGATGATCGTACCACGTTCCGTTTGTATAGAACCAGTAAGGCGAGCGTGGTACGATCATCTCAGTCCCGGATTCTACAAAAAACGTGGTACAATGTATAATAGAAGCAGAGACTGCGATAATCGTACCACGCTCAAATTACTGGTTCTATACAAACGGAACGTGGTACACGACTTCGGTTCAAAAAGGTGGTATAATAGAATCCCAGACTGGGATAATCATGCCACGCACGTCTTACTAGTTCTATGCAAACGGGACGTGATACGGGATTCCGGTACCCCGTTCCGTTTGTATAGAACCAGTAAGGCGAACGTGGTATGATTATCTCAGTCTCGGATTCTATTATACCAAGTTTCTATTGTACCTAAGTCGCGTAACACGTTCCGTTTGTATAGAGCCAGTATAAGGCGAGCGTGCCACGGTTATCCCAGTCTCTGATTCTAGTATACCACGTTTTTGAACCGAAGTTGCGTACCGCGTTCCGTTTTTAAAAAAAACAGTAAAGCGAGCGTGGTATGATTATCCCAGTCTCTGAATCTATTATACCACGTTCCGTTTGTATAGAACCAGTAACGCGAGCGTGGTATGATTATCCCAGTTTCGGATTCTATTATACCACGTTTTTGAACCGAAGTCGCGTACCACGTTCCGTTCATATAGAACCAGTAAGGCGAGCGTGGTATGATTATCTCTGTCTCGGATTCTATTATACCAAGTTTCTATTGTACCGAAGTCGCGTACCACGTTCCGTTTGTATAGAGCCAGTGTAAGGCGAGCGTGCCACGGTTATCCCAGTCTCTGATTCTAGTATACCACGTTTTTGAACCGAAGTTGCGTACCGCGTTCCGTTTTTTAAAAAAACAGTAAGGCGAGCGTGGTATGATTATCCCATTCTGTGAATCTATTATACCACGTTCCGTTTGTATAGAACCAGTAACGCGAGCGTGGTATGATTATCTCAGTTTCGGATTCTATTATACCACGTTTTTGAACCGAAGTCGCGTACCACGTTCCGTTTGTATAGAACCAGTAAGGCGAGCGTGGTACGATTATCTCAGTTTCGGATTCTATTATGCCACGTTTTTTGGACCGAAGTCTTACTAGTTCTATACAAACGGGACGTGGTACGCGACTCTGATACCACGTTCCGTTCATATAGAAGTAGTAAGGCGAGCGTGGTATGATTATCTCAGTCTCGGATTCTATTATACCAAGTTTCTATTGTACCGAAGTCGCGTACCACGTTCCGTCTGTATAGAGCCAGTATAAGGCGAGCGTGCCACGGTTATCCCAGTCTCTGATTCTAGTATACCAATTTGGCTTATTTTTGAAATTATGTTGATAATTTAATCGATTTTGATGTTTTATAGGCCGTATACTGGTACGCTTCTTAGGTTTAAAAACGTGGTATAATAGAATCCGATGTCGCGCACCACGTTCCGTTTGTATAGAACCAGTACGATTATTTCAGTCTCGTATTCTATTATACCACGTTTTTGAACCGAAGTTGCGTACCGCGTTCCGTTTTTTTAAAAAACCAGTAAGGCGAGCGTGGTATGATTATCTCAGTCTCTGAATCTATTATACCACGTTCCGTTTGTATAGAACCAGTAACGCGAGCGTGGTATGATTATCTTAGTTTAGGATTCTATTATACCACGTTTTTGAACCGAAGTTGCGTACCACGTTCCAGTAAGGCGAGTGTGGTATGATTATCTCAGTTTCGGATTCTATTATACCGCGTGTTTGAACCGAATTTGCGTACCACGTTCCGTTTGTATAGAACCGGTAAGGCGAGCGTGGTAGGATTATCTCAGTTTCGGATTCTATTATACCACGTTTTTTGGACCGAAGTCTTACTAGTTCTATGCAAACGGGACGTGGTACGCGACTCTGGTAGCCTACCACGTTCCGTTCATATAGAACCAGTAAGGCGAGCGTGGTATGATTATCTCAGTCTCGGATTCTATTATACCAAGTTTCAATTGTACCGAAGTCGCGTACCACGTTCCGTTTGTATAGAGCCAGTATAAGGCGAGCGTGCCACGGTTATCCCAGTCTCTGATTCTAGTATACCACGTTTTTGAACCGAAGTTGCGTACCGCGTTCCGTTTTTTAAAAAACCAGTAAGGCGAGCGTGGTATGATTATCCCAGTCTCTGAATCTATTATACCACGTTCCGTTTGTATAGAACCAGAAACGCGAGCGTGGTATGATTATCTCAGTTTCGGATTCTATTATACCACGTTTTTGAACCGAAGTCGCGTACCACGTTCCGTTTGTATAGAAGCAGTAAGGCGAGCGTGGTACGATTATCTCAGTTTCGGATTCTATTATACCACGTTTTTGGGACCTAAGTCTTACTAGTTCTATGCAAACGGGACGTGGTACGCGACTTTGGTACCACGTTCCGTTCATATAGAACCAGTAGGCGAGCGTGGTATGATTATCTCAGCCTCGGATTCTATTATACCAAGTTTCTATTGTACCGAAGTCGCGTACCACGTTCCGTTTGTATAGAGCCAGTGTAAGGCGAGCGTGCCACGGTTATCCCAGTCTCTGATTCTAGTATACCACGTTTTTGAACCGAAGTTGCGTACCGCGTTCCGTTTTCTAAAAAACCAGTAAGGCGAGCGTGGTATGATTATCCCAGTCTCTGAATCTATTATACCACGTTCCGTTTGTATAGAACCAGTAACGCGAGCGTGGTATGATTATCTCAGTTTCGGATTCTACTATACCACGTTTTTGAACCGAAGTCGCGTACCACGTTCCGTTTGTATAGAACCAGTAAGGCGAGCGTGGTACGATTATCTCAGTTTTGGATTCTATTATGCCACGTTTTTTTGGACCGAAGTCTTACTAGTTCTATACAAACGGGACGTGGTACGCGACTCTGGTACCACGTTCCGTTCATATAGACGTAGTAAGGCGAGCATGGTATGATTATCTCAGTCTCGGATTCTATTATACCAAGTTTCTATTGTACCGAAGTCGCGTACCCCGTTCCGTTTGTATAGAGCCAGAATAAGGCGAGCGCGCCACGGTTATCCCAGTCTCTGATACTAGTATACCAATTTGGCTTATTTTTGAAATTATGTTGATAATTTAATCGATTTTGATGTTTTATAAGCCGTATACTGGTACGCTTCTTAGGTTTAAAAACGTGGTATAATAGAATCCGATGTCGCGCACCACGTTCCGTTTGTATAGAACCAGTACGATTATTTCAGTCTCGTATTCTATTATACCACGTTTTTGAACCGAAGTTGCGTACCGCGTTCCGTTTTTTGAAAAAAACCAGTAAGGCGAGTGTGGTATGATTATCCCAGTCTCTGAATCTAGTATACCACGTTCCGTTTGTATAGAACCAGTAACGCGAGCGTGGTATGATTATCTCAGTTTCGGATTCTATAATACCACGTTTTTGAACCGAAGTCGCGTACCACGTTCCGCTTGTATAGAACCAGTAAGGCGAGCGTGGTACGATTATCTCAGTTTTGGAGTCTATTATACCACGTTTTTGGGACCTAAGTCTTACTAGTTCTATGCAAACGGGACGTGGTACGCGACTTTGGTACCACATTCCGTTCATATAGAACCAGTAAGGCGAGCGTGGTATGATTATCTCAGTTTCTATTGTACCGAAGTCGCGTACCACGTTCCGTTTGTATAGAGCCAGTGTAAGGCGAGCGTGCCACGGTTATCCCAGTCTCTGATTCTAGTAAACCACGTTTTGGAACCGAAGTTGCGTACCGCGTTCCGTTTTTTAAAAAACCAGTAAGGCGAGCGTGGTATGATTATCCTAGTCTCTGAATCTAGTATACCACGTTCCGTTTGTATAGAACCAGTAACGCGAGCGTGGTATGATTATCTCAGTTTCGGATTCTATAATACCACGTTTTTGAACCGAAGTCGCGTACCACGTTCCGTTTGTATAGAACCAGTAAGGCGAGCGTGGTACGATTATCTCAGTTTCGGATTCTATTATGCCACGTTTTTTGGACCGAAGTCTTACCAGTTCTATGCAAACGGGACGTGGTACGCGACTCTGGTACCACGTTCCGTTCATATAGACGTAGTAAGGCGAGCGTGGTATGATTATCTCAGTCTCGGATTCTATTATACCAAGTTTCTATTGTACCGAAGTCGCGTACCACGTTCCGTTTGTATAGAGCCAGTATAAGGCGAGCGTGCCACGGTTATCCCAGTCTCTGATTCTAGTATACCACGTTTTTGAACCGAAGTTGCGTACCGCGTTCCGTTTTTTAAAAAACCGGTAAGGCGAGCGTGGTATGATTATCCCAGTCTCTGAATCTATTATACCACGTTCCGTTTGTATAGAACCAGTAACGCGAGCGTAGTATGATTATCTCAGTTTCGGATTCTATTATACCACGTTTTTCAACCGAAGTCGCGTACCACGTTCCGTTTGTATAGAACCAGTAAGGCGAGCGTGGTACGATTATCTCAGTTTCGGATTCTAATTATACCACGTTTTTTTGGACCGAAGTCTTACTAGTTCTATGGAAACGGGACGTGGTACGCGACTCTGGTACCACGTTCCGTTCATATAGAACCAGTAAGGCGAGCGTGGTATGATTATCTCAGTTTCTATTGTACCGAAGTCGCGTACCACGTTCCGTTTGTATAGAGCCAGTATAAGGCGAGCGTGCCACGGTTATCCCAGTCTCTGATTCTAGTATACCACGTTTTTGAACCGAAGTTGCGTACCGCGTTCCGTTTGTATAGAACCAGTAAGGCGAGCGTGGTTCGATTATCTCAGTTTCGGATTCTATTATGCCACGTTTTTTGGACCGAAGTCTTACCAGTTCTATACAAACGGGACGTGGTACGCGACTCTGGTACCACGTTCCGTTCATATAGACGTAGTAAGGCGAGCGTGGTATGATTATCTCAGTCTCGGATTCTATTATACCAAGTTTCTATTTTACCGAAGTCGCGTACCACGTTCCGTTTGTATAGAGCCAGTATAAGGCGAGCGTGCCACGGTTATCCCAGTCTCTGATTCTAGTATACCACGTTTTTGAACCGAAGTTGCGTACCGCGTTCCGTTTTTTAAAAAACCGGTAAGGCGAGCGTGGTATGATTATCCCAGTCTCTGAATCTATTATACCACGTTCCGTTTGTATAGAACCAGTAACGCGAGCATGGTATGATTATCTCAGTTTCGGATTCTATTATACCACGTTTTTGAACCGAAGTCGCGTACCACGTTCCGTTTGTATAGAACCAGTAAGGCGAGCGTGGTACGATTATCTCAGTTTCGGATTCTATTATACCACGTTTTTTGGACCGAAGTCTTACTAGTTCTATGCAAACGGGACGTGGTACGCGACTTTGGTACCACGTTCCGTTCATATAGAACCAGTAAGGCGATCGTGGTATGATTATCTCAGTCTCGGATTCTATTATACCAAGTTTCTATTGTACCGAAGTCGCGTACCACGTTCCGTTTGTATAGAGCCAGTATAAGGCGAGCGTGCCACGGTTATCCCAGTCTCTGATTCTAGTATACCAATTTGGCTTATTTTTAAAATTATGTTGATAATTTAATCCATTTTGATGTTTTATAGGCCGTATACTGGTACGCTTCTTAGGTTTAAAAGGTGGTATAATAGAATCCGATGTCGCGCACCACGTTCCGTTTGTATAAAAGCAGTACGATTATCTGAGTCTCGTATTCTATTATACCACGTTTTTGAACCGAAGTTGCGTACCGTGTTCCGTTTTTTAAAAAAACAGTAAGGCGAGCGTGGTATGATTATCCCAGTCTCTGAATCTATTATACCACGTTTTTTTGTACCGAAGTCGCGCACCACGTTCCATTTGTGTCACGGTTATCCCAGTCTCTGATTCTAGTATACCACTCCTTTATTTACCGAAGTCGCGCACCATATTCCGTTTGCATAGAACACATAAGACGAGCGTGGTACGATTATATCAGTCTCGGATTCTATTATACCACGTTTTTATACCACGTTTGTAAGGAATATATAATCATTACAATTTGGAAAATTTGCTTCAAATAATGTAAATCCCAATAATTAAAAAGGACGTGGTACCAAAGTCGCGTACCACGTTTCAATTGTACAGAAGCAGTAATGTGAGGTTGATTGGGTTATCCCCGCTTCTGATTCTAATATATCAAGAAGTTTGTTTTACACAATATTGTTAACCGTATGGTAATTAACGGGCCGATCGGCTATTTGTATTGTAATTTATTTTAACATAAAGTGAAAATAGGGCCTATAAAACAACAAAATGGATTAAATAATCAAAATAATTTGAAAAATAAGCATTATATAATTTAAAATAAGTCAAAGTCGCGTACCACGTTTCGTTTGTATAGAAACAGTAAATGAACTTGGTACTGTTATCTCAGCCTCAGATTCTATTGTACCACGTTCTTTTTACTTATCAACTCACTGTTCTTTCGTGTCATTCTCATTCTTTATTATACCACGTTTTTAACTGCTACGTTTTAGTATATCTACGCAGTAGTGCAATATACCACGTGGGGCCTTTTTAAATAGGTAACAATAACGTGTACACCGTATATTAATGGCGATTATTTTAACCGACTGATTGAATTGTATTATATTAAATATCAAGTGTAAATATGATCTATAAATAGTATAAAACATTGAAATTATTTAAATAATTAATGTAATTTCCAAAATTAGCTTTTAAACGGGTAAAATCACCATAATTAAAAAGAACGTGGTACCAAAATCTCGTACCACGTTACATTTGTATAGAAGCAATAGGGACGAGCGTGGTATTTTGGAGCGTGGTATTTAGCCACTGCCCTTTCTAGGTATATCTAACAACTCGGACAATTTAGCAGCTTTTTGGAGCATTGACACCTTGAGCGGTGTCTTGTACAATTTTATAGAAGGCAATAGAGAGGTTCCGCAACCAGTACGAACTACGTACTACGAACACAGCTTCGTACTTCGTATTTCGTTTTTGACAGATTTCCGTTTCCGCCAAAATACGAAGTCCGAAGTCCGATCTTTAGTTCCTAAGTTTGGTTAAATAAAAAGTATTAAATCAAATCAAATTTTAGTCCGCAAGAAGCTCATTGCATTGTGTTTCTTATAGCCGACTGCCGAAAAAAACAAATTTCATAGAGCGAAAATTTGCCCTAAATCAAACCACAAACCGACCACTCTGACGCTGATAAACATCCTACTGAATTGTAAATGTTCAATCTTTCTATAAAATCGCAAAAAATACAAATTTCATCCCAAAATCAACGAGAAAATCACGATATCGTACTTCGTTTTTTAACCACAAACTTTTCTCGATTTCTTCGTAGAAAATTGACGAACCGAAGGCCGCTTATGTCAATGACATCACACAAAGTGATGACGTCAGCACATATACACTTCGTAGTTCGTAGTGGTTGCGGAACCTCTCTATTAGCTCTTTAGTTTTAATGGATTTAATGGAATTATTCACTGATGCAGATACAACAAAATGAAAGTGAAACTAGAGTTATGGCTTAATTAACAACCACTCGGCAAACCTCGCTTTGTCGAGTGAAACAATAACAAATTATGGTTTCTAATGCAGAAGAGCTTTCCAGGGGGCACTCGGCAAACATCGACAGATTCCGTAACCTACGGAACCTACATGTACATCTAACCTCGGCTGTATGACGAAATTCCGCCATATTTGAACTACTTTAAAGGTCCCGGATGAAACATGGCTGCGCCCATGCCGAACACAAATTGGCGACCTATTTGGCTAGCGACCTACTCGACCGATCCAGCTGGTAAACATTTTTTACCATCCACCGGAGCCTGGTCTTATGACGTCATATGTGGATTGTGGGTTAGGATAAGGGTTAGGATAAGGGCTGTGGCCTGCAGATTTCGTCACAGTCTCGAGATGTAGACAGGGCTAGCCCTAACCCTAACCTGGGCCAAGCCTAACCCTTGTCCTAACCCACAATCCACATATGACGTCATTAGACCAGGCTCCGGTGGATGGTAAAAAACGTTTACCGATCCAGCTGTAAGATAATGACGAAATTACACTTCTATATTCTACTTTCATTTGATTGACATAATGTTGGATTTTATTGGTTGATAAATAGATGAGTTAATTCGACTGTTGTCTTTATTCTAAATAGGTTTCCAACGAACAGGTTGCAATTCGATCGGTCGAATAGGTTGCTAGCCGAATAGGTTCCCAATTTGTGTAATAGCGCCAAGTTTTCCTGTTAAAGTAAACCGGTAGCCGCATCGCAAATGTATGGGCGGAGGTACATATCACTTACTGTCATACATCCGAGACTAGATGTAGTTTACGGAATCTGTCGAGATTTTCCGAGTGTTCCAAGGGGTAGTGTTATAGTCTTAGTTAGATTAGTCTCTCTCACAAAGAATAACATGGTAATATCTGGGTCAATTGGAACTTTTCTTTCTTTATACGACATCTAGAGGTTAAAATATCTGAAGTAGGAGATAAAATAAAAATAAGAGACAGAAACCACAAATAACACAAGACATTATAAATATAAACATTTCCTTTCTAACCAGTCAATTGGTTAAATATAGAAATCGGGTTTACCCGTACTATAAATAGTAACATCTATATATAATAGCCTGGTTTTCCCAGCTATAAATAGACCTGACGTGTAGTTTGTCAAGTGAGTGTAGAGGAATGAAAGGTTTAACGGGTGTTTAAGGGATCAAGGCAAGGTAACTTAAATCTTAATTCATACAATAATAATAATAATAGTTTTATTCTCAACTGCATGTACAAGCATGAGTATGGAAACTACAACAAACATTTCACATTGTGATACATAACAAGATCATATCATACATATCTTTGAAAATAATACTAATTTTCAAGACGAGTGGTACATATTACTATAATCATCAATATTTAATATCACATATCACTTAACAAAGATATATTTATATCCCTCTTTTCTTAAAGGCATTTATTACAAAACTTCCAACATTTTCTATACATTCTATATTATTCAGTAATATATTAAGTTGAATTAAATCAGTTATATGAGGTTTGATAAATGGTGAGAGATATTGTTGTCTCAAAGTGTCATAAAATGGACAATACAATAAGAAATATTAACATATAATCTCTCATTTTGAGGAATAAAGGATTTACTGTATCTTCCCATTTCAACTTGAACCAGTCTAAGTTTACTGAGTGCACCCGGCCCTTTCTCTTTTTTCAGTGCACATAAATAATATATGCATTCTTGATACAGTATTATAAAAATAATTTGATATGACCATTTAGATGCTGGATATTTTAGTCTGGTCAGTGTGTTTCCAGGACTGGATATAATAATGTTAGCTAATACAATGGGTAAAATACAAACCAACCTGTCCGTTTACTGTAGATAAAATACTAGCCAACCGGTTCGTTTACAGCGTTGTAGAGAGAGAGAGCGAAATGGGACATAAAATCTACCTATATATAGATTATACCTTAAATCTGATATATTATTAGGTTAAAGGACTACAGAGGGGTAGATTTAAGGATGTGTTAATCATTAACATAAAATATAAATAAATAAATTAATAAACAATTATCGTTCAGATTTACAAAACATTTTCCTTTAACAAACCAAATTCAGTCTTTGTATTCACACACCATATTGTATATACTATCAAACTATGTGATAATGTTTTTATTCAAGTGAAATCATTCAGTGGGAGAGAGAGAGAGAAATGGGGTTTAACGTCCACTCGACACAAACTAGGTCATTTTGAGACTAACATATGGTTTCAATTTTATTTCAATAATTCGCTTGCGCGTAGGGGTCTTTAACAGTGGGAGGAAACCGGAGTGCCCGGAGGAAACCCACGAGGTTGAGAAGACGCCCCTATCTCCATGTCACATACGCTCACACCAGGGATCGAAACTACATGAACGCCGGGGGTTGGATGGACGAAATAATCGGGCATTCTGCCCAATCTAATATTTCCCGGGAATTTCTTATTCACCGAGATTTTGACTGTATGAATATATTACAGTAAACTATATTCCCCGGGATTACCCGATTCGTTGAATCACGTGTTCATGTACACCACCAAAACAACCGGAGATCGCTAATGAAATAAAAATATACTATTTGTAACATTGGATCTTTATATAAAAGTTATGTGGCTGAAATGACTATATTTGATGTTGTGGCTAAAATGATTATAGGTGGATATCTGAATAGCTAACAGAATAACATTTTATTTAGGTGGACAGAGCATGGTTTATACACAATAAACATACTGAAATAGAATATCTGACAATATTATAAAATATGCATTACGCATTAACCATAACAATAGACATATATAGCACTTGTGATATAATACTTAAAAGGTTGAATTCCATCAGTTAAAGGCAGATGTTAGAGTCCTACCCTTAGATACTTTTCTACCTTTGTGGCAACCCCAGCTAAAGAATTATGATACGATTTAAGCAAGTCATCTCTTAGTATCCACGGAACTGCAATTTGTTTGTACGTGGTATTTGCACGTGCACCGTTTCGTATCCAAAAGACCTACAAACAATGATTCTTACTAACTTTTCGTCATATGTTTCTGTGATATACCCATCCTCCAAATATTAAAACATATATTTTAAAATCGGAATGTTGCTTTGACGATGTCAGAACCCGCCAATTTTGTTATGGTAATACTGTTGATTTCCGCGGTGGATTCGGACTTGTCCTGCGCGTATGTGAATTCAACTTCTACGCAATCGTCCTTTGACATAACCGGTATTTCTTAATTATTGATTGAAGGTATATCATCAATGCTTTCATTGATAGGTTTTTCTGGTTAAATTCTTCGCGATAGAGCGTCTGCGTTTTGATTTTTTTTCTTTCCGGGTCAATGCACAATTTCGTATTGGTAATCTGAATTTGGATTGCCCACTTAGTCTATTTGATGTGTACTTTGTATGTTTGAGTCATGTTAAGGCTTTGTAGTCAGTTATGACTTGAAAAGGCAAAGAAACCAAGTATACTGTAATTGTTTTGATTCCTCACCAAAACGACGAAGCATTCTTGTTCGGTAACAGTCTATTTTTTCAAAGGGATGTAAAGACCTACCGCCGTAATGAATAACGGTCCCGCGTCCATCTTCGTCAATTTGAGAAAGAATGTAACCAAACGCGAAACCGAAAGCGTCGGTTGTCAATATACACGGTTTGGACATACCCGGAAAAGCTAAGATAGGTGGCGACACTAGCGTCTTTTTTAAAGTTTCAAAAGCATTTTGGCCTTTATCCATCCATTCAAATTTTATGTCATTTCGTAGTAAATCATTCAAATTTCGCGCGATATGTTAATAATTAAAAATGAGAGCGAGAGAGAAATGGGGTTTAACGCACACTCAGCACAAACTAGGTCATTTCGGGACTAACATATGGTTTAATTTTATTTCAATAATTCGCTTCCGAGTAGGGGTCTTTAGCAGTCGGAGGACACGGAGAAAACCCACGAGGTTGGACAAGCGATCCTACTCCTTGGCACGTACGACCTGGGATTCGAAACCATGCCAGTTGACTCAATGACAGACTTTATGATACAGCACGCACATGCTAACCATTCGGCCATCGACCCCCCCCCCCCCACAAATTAAAAATGAACCTTCTGTAATAGTTACAAAAACCAGGCTGGTTTTTTTTCGTACAGGAATAGTTTGTACAGCTTCAATTTTCTCTTGATTAACCGAAATTCAATCTTTACCCCGAAGTACTTTGTGCTGCAAATTTACATTTATTACACTTTAGTGTCACAACCGCGTTGCTCAATTTTTGGAAAACATGTAATATCGTCGACGTAGACAAGAGCGTGCTGCCATTTTATGTCGAATAATATGTCAGTCATGACCATTTGGGCGTTACTTAATCCAAATGACATTCGCTTCCACTCACACACGCCATCTTGATAATAAATGCTGCCTTGTGTCTTATACTTCCATTAGTCTGCGATATCACATTAGTGGAAGCGGACGTTAAACATACCATTCCAGTTCCAGTTGTACTTCCATCCATTTCCAATTGCCAAAATCGACTTGCGCAGTCTTAATACCGAAAATATTTTTGCCTGTGCTTCCCCAACGAAATCTATGACGTCCTCATAGCGTATTATAGGAAAATAATTTGGTTTTGTAATTTTATTTAATTTTCTGTAATCAACTGTGAATCTCCATTCTCCGGACTTTTTCTTAACCATAATGACCGGTGACCTCCAACGCAAATATTGTTGTCAAGCATTTTTTTATTTGCCGCGAGGTTTCCGTTCGAAGTATATATGATGTGTTTGTAGCACCTTGCTTTACCCAATTCTTTTAAATTCTTCGCAAATACGTGTCGGTTTATATTCACAAACGACAATAATTCCCGTATTTCATTATCCTTTAAGTCACAATCTGTTCATTTGAATTCTAGTTTTTATACGCCCACATTTTCATGTGGACGTATTATGTCGTTGCCCCTGTCCGTCCGGACTTCCGTCCGTCCGTCCACAATTTGTTTGTGGACTCTCTACAGGTCACAATTCTTATCTGATTTTAACGAAACTTGAAATATAGGTTTATCCCCATAAGATCTTGGTTCCTTTAGATATTGGCATGTATCGGATCGGAACTTCATGGATTATGGCCCCTGATTGTACAAAATATCATGTTTTTAGCTTGTGGACCCTATAGAGGTCACAATTTTGAACCGATTGTGATGAAACTTGACATGCATGTTTATAACCCCAAAATCTTGGTTCCTTTCGATATTTGCGGCCATCGGATCGTAACTTCCTGAATTATGGCCCCTGATTGTCCGAAAAATTGCCCTTTATCCGATTTAAAAAACCGTTCGATTATATCACCGTTACATGGTAATGAAGGTTGTGTTCAAATTTCGTGAAAATCGGACCAAAATTGACAAACAAAATGGCCGCCGTTTGTACGCGAATAGTGTGAAAATATGTTATATCAAGGTTGTGGACCCTATAGAGGTCACAATTTTGAACCGATTTTGATGAAACTTGACATGTATGTTTATAACCCAAAGATCTTGGTTCCTTTCGATATTTGCACCCATCGGATCGTAACTTCCTGAATTATGGCCCCTGATTGTCCGAAAAATTGCCCTTTTTAGCTTGTGGTCCCTCTGGAGGTCAAAATTATTATCCGATTTAAAAAAACGTGTGATTATATCATGGTAATGAAGGCTCTGTTCGTATTTCGTGAAAATCAAACCAAAATTGACGGACAAAATGGCCGCCGTTTGTACGCGAATAGTGTGAAAATATGTTATATAAAGGTTGTGGACCCTATAGAGGTCACAATTTTGAACCGATTTTGATGAAACTTGACATGCATGTTTATAACCCGAAGATCTTGGTTCCTTTCGATGTTTGCGCTCATTGATTCGTAACTTCCTGAATTATGGCCCCTGATTGTACGAAAAATCACCCTTTTTAGCTTGTGGTCCCACTGAAGGTCAAAATTATCATCCGATTTAAAAAAACGTTTGATTATATCACCGTTACATGGTAATGAAGATTGAGGTAAAATTTTGTGAAAATCGGACCAAAATTGACAGACAAAATGGCCGCCGTTTGTACGCGATTAGTGTGAAAATACGATATATTAAGGTTGTGGATCCTATAGAGGTCACAATTTTGAACCGATTTTGATGAAACTTGACATGCATGTTTATAACCCAAAGATCCTGGTTCCTTTCGATATTTGTGCATATCGGATTGTAACTTCCTGAATTATGGCCCCTGATTGTACGAAAAATGACCTTTTTTTTAGCTTTTGGACCCTCTGGGGTTAGAATTATTATCCCATTTAAAAAAACGTTTGATTATATCACCGTTACATCGTAATGAAGGTTGAGGTCGAATTTCGTGAAAATCGGACCAAAATTGACAGCTGTTCTTGTCAGGCCATCCATCCTTCATCACTAACAAGGGGAAACCACGCCAGAAAATCTAGATGAACTTTGTCACCCAATGCAGGGATCAAACACCTAACCTCAAGGCTACCGAGCCAGCATCTTACCCACTTAGCAACATGATCCCCAGTCGAATTTGAAGCCTACTGAAATGAACCTTTATAACCCAAAGATCTTAATTCATTTCGATATTTGAACATAGGAAAAATCACTTTCGGTATTGCTTGTTCTCTATCCATCTCTCGAAAATGTGGGCGTATCCTGCCTGGCAGTGCCAGCCTATCTTTTTTCATGAGATTCCTCAGATTTTAAAGATATGCCATTACCATCAGGATTTGTAGACGTGTTAAGTCCATTCTAGAATTCTTCTCGATGTTGTTTACTGTGGCTAATATATTAGATAGTTTATAGCCAGATTAAGTAATTGATCTATGGACATTTATTTCGTCTTATTCCTGTGTTTACCAAGAACAAGCTATGCCCGGAAGAGCTGTTTGAATAGTTTAGTGTGAGAAACACTAAATAGCACGTACAGGAGAACAAAATTTTATATGGGGCACCGGTTCAGCTTATTATACGATACCTTTAGATTCTACGCTACGTTACAACATTATACAATATTTATATATCCTACGTTACATTATACAATATTGATATATTCTACGCTACGTTACAACATTATACAATATTTATAAATCCTACGTTACGTTACAATATGATACAATATTTATAGATCCAACGTTACATTACAACATTTTACAATACTTATAGATCGTACGTTACGCTATAACATTATGCAATACTTATACATCCTACGTTACGTTACAACATTATAAAATATTTATAGATCCTACGTTACGTTACAACATTATACAATATTTATACATCCTACGTTACGTTATAATATTATATAATATTTATACATCCTACATTAAATTATACAATATTTATACATCCTACGTTACGTTATAACATTATACAACATTTATACATCCTACGTTACGTTATAACATTATACAATATTTATACATCCTACGTTACGTTATAATATTATACAATATTTATACATCCTACGTTACATTATAACATTATACAATATTTATACATCCTACGTTACGTTACAACATTCGATGTGTGTAGGTTTGATGTTCATTATATTACATGTGGTGTGTTGTGACATTATAGGAGTTCGTGTGTAGGTTGAATGTTCATTATATTACGTATGTGGTGTAAGGGTTATGGACTTTACAAAAATACATGACCTTTATCTGGGATATTCAGCGATGACAAACAGCATTCAAAATTATTAGCTGAAGATAACAGTCCACGCATTCATTATTTTTTTGTGATTTTTTTTGTGTTGAAAATACCACTATTAGCTGAAATATGTATAACATCATACCACTATTAACTGAAATATGTATAACAATTCGGATAAGATATTAAGATAAATAGCTGGCCGTGTTTGCTGTAATAGTTCTAATATAGATGACGACAAAATGGATATATTGAAGAATTCAGTCAAATTATACTTTTGTGAAGTTTGGGTTGAAAATAGTCGATAGTCAAGTATCATTGTAATTAACGAAGTCTAGATTGTCATTCATTTTATTGACTAAACGAAGATATGACAAATGTTGATTTTAAATACTAAATATCACAATCTTATAGACTGGGGAATTAATTATTAGGTTGACGTGTGGATAAATAGTCTAGAGAGTTGATTATTAGTTTGACGTGTGAATAAATATCTGAAGAATAATAATTATATATTATTTGAAGATTTAGCTCTAGCATCTTTAATCCTGCAAGCTTTTATACAGTGTAATATACTCGGGTCTAATAAAACACGTGTAATAAAAGGCTTGCAATAGGTAGATATCCTAGTATATAAATAACAAATCCTAAAAATTAAATTAGTAAATATCTTATAGAAATTGTAGACGAGCCATATTCTACCAGTGGGAGAGAGGGGGGGGGGTCGAATACATCCTCCTGAATGCCTACATGTGTATTGATACACTGTACGGTTCATCCATCAACGTAGACAGACATCAGCCAATAATATGAATTAAAAAATATACGACATTGTTTCAAATCCTAAAATAGGTAAGATCTTTAATACATCTACGTGGTGAACAGAAATATAAATATATGAATACATTATTAATATATCCAACAGTTTAAAAAATACACAAATATATTTAACACTTCCACCAATCGGTTATTTTGAAATTATTCAATTAATGTTGTTCAATGTACTAAATATAGTAGTAACTGAGAAACAATTGTTATATATTTGAGGTGGGATTCTGGTGTATGGTACAACACTGACAAAGATGTTTAATGGCACGACAGCAACCGGGCTATATCGCAACATAATAATATTACGTAAAGATGGTTCAGTGCCTATGACAACAAGCAGACTATATCACGCCATATTATAATGTATAATGTTGTTCAGTATATATGAAATAAGTTGATATGTAACACCAGGATGTATATCACGTGATAAGATCAGAAGTTTCTAGTGTTATTACATGTTGTTTTATACAAGGGTATTGAAGTATGACTATTTAGACCAATATGTACAAAAATATTATTTTACATATAATATATATAAAGAGAGAGTGAGAAAGAGAGAGGGAGAGATTGGGTTTAACGTCATTTCGGGACTAACATATGGTTTAATTTCAATAATTCGCTTGCGCGTAGGGATCTTTAGCAGTTGGAGGAAACCGAAGTGCCCGTAGGAAACCCATGCCACATACGCTCACACCAGGGATCGAAACCACAACCGCAAGCCAGGGGTGACTGGCCAGCTAGAGGTCGAAGCGCGACACTCTAGACCATCCCAACCCCCTATAAATAAAGCGACTTCTAGAACTTTAAATGAGGCCAAGGTGACATATTTCAAAACCAAGTGACTGATGAGCCGTTTTAGAAACTATTTATTATGATGTGGGGAAGATATTTGGTTAAAATCATACAACATACAGTGCCAGATTAACCTTGGGGGGGGGGGGGGTGGTCATACCAACTTTGTGGGGGCCCCATTGTTGCTTGTTCAAATTGTTCGTACTGACCGCGGATCTTACTAGGATGTACTTCGCCTCCTTGAGTGCCTGGAGTGTTTTCCTCAAGGAATTATATTTAAAATTAGGATTGATTTCAGTGCATCTGAAACAATATTGAGGTAGCGATTTCATTGAAGTTTAAAGTTCGTTGACAATTTGAGTATTTTAAACAGACTCTTTCTCTTATGATGTTTTCATTTACTTTATTTTAGTGAAATTATTTTAGGTGACTCAGAATTGGGGGGGGGGGTGTTTAAATGTGGGTGCCCGAGACATTTGCCCCACCCACACCTCCGATCCGGTACTGACAACATACAATCTGATCATCTTCTAAATTTCTAATTGAGAGATGGAGATAGAGAAGAGAAAGAATAGAGGGAGATCATTTCGGGCACTACCATATGGTACAATTTTATCTGAATAATTCGCTTGCACGTATGGATCTTTACCAGATGGGTGATACCTGGGAAAGCCCACGAAGTTAGGCAGGCTAAAGATAAACATAAGAAGTGTAAAACAATCTATAATATAATCTGTATAAAATAAAATATAAATATTCTACAAGTATAAAGATTATATTTCTAAACTATGTTGTAACCTTAATGCAGGTTAAAGATAGGTTATAATAGTTCATGGATGAATATATTGATAATAGATCGTGTTTCAACCCGTTTAAATATCTGTCACCAGATGGTCTAGAGGGCTGAATATAGGCTGAATATAAGCTTGCTATGTGAATAAATATTTGCCATCAGATGATCTAGAGGGTTGAATATAAGCTTGCTATGTAAATAAATATCTAAATAATACATGAAGTGTCTCAAACATTTAAAGCAAAATGAAAGACCACCTGCAATTGACAGATTTAACTCCTACATATGTATCTTTAAATATAGAAATCGGGTATGCCCGTACTATAAATAGTAACATCTATATATATAATAGCCTGGTTTTCCCAGCTATAAATAGAACTGCCGTGTAGGTTGTTTAATGTTAAGCGTGTCAAGAGGAATGAAAGGCTTAACGTGTGTTTGAGTGATCAAGGCAAGGTAACTTCAATCTTATAAACTAAATCTAATTCATATAATAATAATAATAATAGTTTTATTCTCAACTACACATACAACACATTGTGATACATAACAATATCTAGCTACATATCTTACAAAATAACATTAATTTTCAAGATGAGTGGTACATATTAATCTAATCATCTATATTTAATGTTACATATCACCAACCGGTCCGTTTACAGTGAGTAAAATACTAGACCACGAATTTGTTCACAGTGGTCAACATTCTATTAGCATAAACGACTTGTTAGTGTTAGTCAAAGTTCCATAAACGAATCTAATCGGGGGTGTGAGATTGAACATCACTTCTTCCTGGTCTAATCTTATATTCTATATCAATAATAATATATACACAATAATGACAATAATGACCCATAGGCTAGATAACTTAATAAGGAACAGCATCTAAGAAATAATTTATCAGAGACCTTCCCTTCAGTATGTCCTGCTGTCTGTCTGTAGTCAACTACCTACAACCTTTCCTCTAATATACTAAAGGTTAATTAGTAATTATATATATTTAAATTTAATAATATTTTATAAATGTTAAGTGACTATTTGGGCCTTGATTATGTTATGTTTATGGGTGAATTATCTCATTACAACTATTGTCTCTAATCCTTGTCATAGCTGACCATTGTTAAATTATTTTAGATAATCCATCTTGGGTTGCCATGTATGGTGTAAGTCTACTCACTAATATTGGGTGAATGGCTGTATTAAATACTACCTGGTCATAATAGCCCATATCATTTTATTTGTGGATACTCTATGGCCATGTCAAATACTCCCTGGTCATAATATCCCAAAAGATCTTGGCACATATCGGACCGTAATGGGTTGGGTTATGGTCCCATATTGTACGAAAATCATTTCTCTGTCTGTCCATCTTTTAGACAATGTGAACGTATCTTGTATGACATGACAACCGCTTGTTTTATATCTTACAGATGCAACTATCGTTAAATATAACATTAATTTGATTTACACGAAGGGTGGAATGATCACCATACTAGATAAATACAAGAAAGGTTACCTTACCAGAGAGATGTTTGAATGGTACAACCACTTTACTAGATAATTGTTTCACTGGTCCTGGAATCTATAAATAAGAACATAAAATGCAAGGTAATGTTGTGTTTATTAATCTATGTAAATATTTTGAATAATACGCCTTATCCTTGTTGGAACAGTGTATATCCTTGTTGGATACTAACAGTGTATATCCTTGTTGGATACTAACAGTGTATATCCTTGTAGGATACTAACAGTGTATATCCTTGTTGGAACAGTGTATATCCTTGTTGGATACTAACAATGTATATCCTTGTTGGATACTAACAGTGTATATCCTTGTTGGATACTAACAGTGTATATCCTTGTTGGATGCTAACAGTGTATATCCTTGTTGGATACTAACAGTGTATATCCTTGTTGGATACTAACAGTGTATATCCTTGTTGGATACTAACAGTGTATATCCTTGTTGGATGCTAACAGTGTATATCCTTGTTGGATACTAACAGTGTATATCCTTGTTGGATGCTAACAATGTATATCCTTGTTGGATACTAACAGTGTATATCCTTGTTGGATACTAACAGTGTATATCCTTGTTGGATGCTAACAATGTATATCCTTGTTGGATGCTCCAACAATGTTGATGTGGTTTTATACCTTGTTCATGAAACAGGCTGGAATATGAAATGAAGTGAAATAAAATGGGGTTTAACGTTCTACTCGTCTGGGATAATGGAAGACGGGAGCTGGAATATGAATCATAGACATCTTCTCTAGTTACCTAATGTTTGTTTTATTTTACAGAAATCCGGGTATCTATTATGGGAAAGACAGGGGTTGGTAAGAGCGCATTAGCGAATGCGCTGTTACAACACGATACTTTTAAATCGCAACAAAAGACTACCTCAGTAACATCAGAATGTGGTTCAGGACAACGAATACTTCAATTAAATGGTGTAGATACCTTACTAAAAGTTGTGGATACACCAGGTTTGTTTGACACGGGTAACAGTAACAAAACAATAGCCAAAGAAATCGTTAAATGTATTAATCTTTTATCGCCAGGGCCGCATTTATTTATTATGGTATTTAGAATTGACTTAAGGCTCTCACAAGAGGACATAAAAGTTCTTGAATATTTTAAAAATACTTTTGGTGAAATGATTGATAAATTTGCCGTTGTGGTGTTTACTGGGAAAGATCAAGTGGATGATCGAAGTGAAGAAAGTGCTATGTGTGAATTTCGATCCCAGTTATCAACATTTAGTGATGTTTTTAAACACCGTCGATTCGCAACGATCAATAGCAAAGATACGACAGAAGGCAAGATGAAGGATGTTGACAGAATCTTACATTTACTTCAGAGAACTATACAGAATAATGGTGGGGACTATTATAAAAACGAAATGTACGAAGAGGCGAAGATATTATTTGAAGCAAGAATACGCGACGAAGAAGAAGAGAAACAAAAAGCTTTGTCTGAAAACGACCAACTTAAGAAAGATCAGGAAGCCATGGCACAACAAATTAAACATCTTCAACAATTGGAAGAGGAAAGGATTCAACAAGAGCAGTGTTGTCAAAAAGAGAGAGAACAATGGGCTGGAAAAATACAGCAATGGACTGAAGAACGTGAGAAATTAATTGAAGATAAAAGAAACAAGGAAATCGATTTGGACAAAAGAGAAATGGAACTTAAACAAAAACAAAAAGAAACTGAAATTCTGAGAATTCAACTGCTAGAACGGGAAAGACAATCAGCACAGATGTTTAGTTCAACTAGCACACAATCATGCACTGTAGCCAGTTCAACATATCAGCATGGTAAGCTACCTTAATAACTCACTTACCATCATACTCTGAACTAGCGAGTACTTCAACAAGCAGTGGTCGCTTACAACTTACCCCATGATCCATTCAGTTGATTTGATATTTGTTTTTTATTTCTTAAAATGTCTATGTAGTTTGTCTTGTTCGTTGGTTTGTTTTGTCAATTTTGTTTGTGTGTACTGCGATCATTCCATACATATTAATATAACAACTCTGTCGTATAATGCACATTCTTAACTCAATCTTTGAAGCCTATAGAAACATAACTACTCTTGTTATATTAGTTTCGGATCATCAAACATATTATTCTTTGTCTGTATTATTTTTTTGTTATCTTTACAGCATTTAGAAGACATGAGAAACGAATCCATGATGGTAGCGATGACAACATCGTTGATACAATAAATATGTCTAGTTCTAAGAAACTAAGATATGAATCGAGTATAGAGAGGGGAAAGATGCTTCAAGAGGATGAACAAAATATTAGAGAGAATTTTGTATTTCTGCTGGATAATTTAACTGATCCGGAACGTTTATTAGATCGTCTGTTTAGCAAATTAGTTTTTGATATTCACGATGTGGACAAAATAAAAGACGAAAAAGGAAAAAGGGATGTGATACGTGAACTACTTAACAGATTACTTAATGGCGGGTCAAATGCCTACCAAAGTTTTATTGATAGTTTAAACGAAGAGGGTTACAAGTCAGTAGTTGAACAATTAGACTCAAGTAAGTTGAATTGAATACATTATTTTTACTGGAATACAGACTTTCTCTCCCCCCTCTCTCTCTTTTTATCTCTCTCTCTCTCCCCCTTTATCTCTTTCTCTCTATCTCCCCCTCTCTCTCTTTATCTCACTCCCTCTCTCGCTCTTACCCCTTCTCGCTATCTTCCCCTCTCTTTCTCCCTCTCTATCCTCTCTCTCTCTCCATCTCCTCTCTCTCCCCCTTCTCTATCTCCCCTTCTCTATCTCCCCCTTCTCTATCCCTCTCTCTCTCCCCCTCTAAAACAATAATGTTATTTTACAATATCGTTTTAGATCATGGAGCAATATACCATAGGAATCAGTTGATGAATATAGAAATGTGTGATAGACGCCAGTTGATGCTTGGTGGAATCGATGAACACTATCATGTATCACATTCAGGAATCGGGAACAGATCAGAGATATACAAGGATCAGGGCGTGGTTGAGGTTATGAAAGTTGTGGTCAAGAAGCCAAACAACACTGTTATTTTATCGAAGGTGAAGTCTGGCCATCAAAACGTTCAAATAAAGGAGGAAATAACGTCGGGATACCAAATCAAAGAAATTGCTCACAGTGTTTTGAATGAAAACCATGAGTCCGTGTTTAACCATGAATTAGAAGACGAACATGTACAAGGTAAAATGTTTATATTGATGGTATGTTTCAAATTTTTATTGAATTGTTTATATTGATGGTCATACTCCTCGCAGTGTCCCGTTTGATTAGAGGTAATCCCACTACTCACTGCTGTATTGAGTGGATATTGTTGTTTTAAATTTTGATTGGTCAGTAGTCCGACTAACAACAACCAATGACTAGTTGCTTTACAAAAGCTTTACATTTAAAACGAGTGCCAATATAGGACCAAATATGTTTACATAACGTTACGTCATGGCTCACGATTTTATTATGCCTAATTAACCCGTGAATAGCAGAATACTGCAGTGACAAACGAGGCTATCAAGTCGAATGAAATATAAACAATACTGTTTGGAAAAGAACATACTTTCACCGTTTTTAATACCTTAAATCACTGTCCAAAGTTTTAGGGAAGACCCAGATTAAACGTAGGACTGTCATTTTGATTGAACGGGAAGAATAGAAACACTCCCTCAAAACTTCAAGATTTGGAAGTCAATCCAGCAATGGGCAGAGAGGATTTCTCTGGCCATTGCTTCAGGAATATGATTGATGGTGTGTTTCCAATGTTTATTGAAATGTGATCGTGGTCGTATATGTTCTTCGGTCCGTCCGTCGTCCATAATTTAGAGGCCAAATACGCGATAATATGCTACAGTCTGTATCACGGCCTTGTTTATATAATACCATGTTTATATAATACAATCTATAACTAGCGGCCATATATCCTAATGTGTTTATATTATATTATACCATGTTATATATAATACCATGTTTATGTGTATATATTGTATTTTAGACGATACTGTTAAAACAAATGAGGTGAACACTAGACCAGCATCACAGGTGGAACTGGACGCTGATATTCAAACTACAGATGATTCACCACGTGATATAACAGTAGACATGATTGATGACCAGAAATCTGGAAAGGATGACGTAGTTAGTCCACTGGTCGACAAGCAAGAATCAGAAGATGATGTAGTTAGTTCACTGGTCATCAAGCAAGAACCACAAGATGACGTAGTTAGTTCACTGGTCATCAAGCAAGAACCACAAGATGAGACCTATGGTGTACCAGAACCCACCTTACTGCCACTTATTTCAAGCCAAGATATTGTTTACATTGATGATCAAGGTATACCACACTATTCACACATCATATTGAATGTTATAACGAATCTAAAATATCGTCTAGTAAAAATTGCAGGTCATCACCATCTGCTCAGTACCGATTTAGATAACCATGATTAAAATGTTGAGGGAGAGACATGTTAGAGAATATTATTCAGGTGTCTTGAATAATATATTGTTTTAATAATCAAAAGCCTGGTGATGTATGCAGGATATGTCTAGTTTGGGATCAAAAAGGGCAAAGACATTGAACTATGTCAGTATAACACGCACGTACAACCGGGGTTTCGAAACCACGCCAGTTGACTCAATGACAGGCTTTATCCTTCTAAACAGACAGAAGAAACCTAACTAAACATTTAATTTAGACTGGACGATTAGGTATCGTTTACAGAAACCCACACAAAATATTGGTTTCGTACAAATTTCGCATAAATTTTGCGAACTTGATAAAAGATACATATAGGAGTGCAATTTTCATGGGTACTTATTATGACGTTACCCCAGTCTGTCCACACATCCGTCATAGAAACTCTACTGGCCACAATTTCTTCCGATTTTTATAGAAGCTCTACAAGTCACAATTTCTTCAGATTTTTATGATGCTCAATTTATATATTTGTATCCCAAAGATCTCGTATGGGTTCGTTTTGGGCACGTATCGAACGTTAACTTCCTTGATAATTGCTCCTGATTATACGAAATTTTAGCCTGTGAGCAATCTAGAGATATATTTTTTCTCGATTTTTAAGAGACTTAAAATGTATGTTTATATCCCAAATATTTCAGATAGGTTCGATTTTGGCACGTGTCTGACTGTAACTTTCCGGATTATTGTCCATGATTATAGTTAATGGAACCTGTAGAGTTATTGTTCGATTATTATTATTCGATTTTGATTGACGTTCAAATATACGGTATGTTCATTACACAACAATCGTAGATGAGTTATGGTAAATCGAACCGTAACTTCCTTTACACAAATAGAAGAAAAGCATGATGATACATACCAAGGTAGTCCTAATTATTGTCCCATTTCGATTAAACATCAAGTGTATGTTATAGATCAAGTTGGTTTTTTAGTGCGAGGAGCCGCGGTGGATCAATGAGTAAGACGTTGGCTCGCTAACCTCGAGGTTCCATACTTGATTTCGGTCTTGGCTGAGAAAGTTTATCGGGATTATCTGGTGTGGTTTTCTCTTCTCACTAGTGCTGGACAGGGTCGCTGCCAAGGGACAACATATAATATAGTCGTCCTGATGGGACAAAAAACTGCAGTTCGGTGTAGGGCCTACACATAGGCGTCACATAAAATATGACTTTGCGGTTGAAATTCGATATGAGAGTAGACGGTAGCGCCGCTGTCCGGGCAAAATCTCCCCCTTAAAACACTTTATGGCATAGAAGGGCATATTCCTTCCTTCATATTCCAGTCGGGACAGAACAATAAAGGACGCCAAACCCTATTTCGTTTCTTTTCCAGTGTGTTTAATTGGGAACATGATCCCCCTCCCCTACAAAACAAAACAAAAACAAACCCTTTTTTATATATTATTCTGATTCGAGGAAATATATTATATAATTTGGGACAGGTTCTTGTAGTATTGTTTGATCTATGAAGGTTGTCGTAGTATTTTCCATAAAGATTATCTGGTCACATTGTGGTCCAAATCTAATAAGATCATGTGACGAATAGTTTGATATGCATGACGTCATTATGGATTTCATGACGTCGAGATCACATTTACGTCACCCATGGTAACCAGTAATATTTGGTAACCATGCGTCGTATCTAAATGTAGGAATTATAGACAGTGTTAAATTTTGAAACGTTTTGTTTTTGTTTCGACCTGTTTATAAATGTCATTGATATCAACCTCTGTTGTCAGTGATTCAAATCCAACGTTTATGTTACTTATTACATTTTAGTCCTATACATAATATACCTCAATTCATATATTTCAGATATGAAAACTTTATTGACACAAGGTCACTCACCAAATCTAGAGTCTTGTTTACAATCCACTTCCCAACATCAGGATCCAGGTTCTGGTCAACCATCAACATCATCGTGTCTAGATTCTAGTCATATTAATCAACGTAAAGATGATACAACACCAGTTAAAACACCACCTGTTTACGATGATGATACAACACCAGTTAAAACATCACCTGCTTACGATGATGATAAAGTTATAAGACCAGTAGATAAAGATACATTATTTAAAGTTTGTGAACATGGTACATTAGACGAATTAAAATCTATTTTATCAGATAAAACAATTGATATAAATAGTACAGGTTATCGAGGTAGGACAGCCATGTATGATTGTATTATATCGAGTATTCAACCTGTAGAGAAGATGCGAGTATTGATATCGTCTGGTGCTAAACTTGATGTTAAAGATGAGCGGGGTTATAGTTTATTACATATAGCGTGTAGGGATTATGGTGTAGAAACTGTTGAATTATTGTTAGATACAGGTAGAGTAGATATAGAGAGTAAGAGTGCTTTTGATTCAACTCCAATACTTGTAGCTATACGTTCAGATATAGAACCTGTACAGAAGATGAAGCTATTGGCAAATTTTGGTGCTAATCTTAATGTAAAGTTTTCAGATCATGATCTAGTTCATTGGTATTCGCGTATATGTGATTACTCAGGTGATAGTCTACTGCATTATATATGCAGATATCATGAAGTAGAAGATGTTGAATTTTTGTTAAGTAAAAATGTAGATATAGAGATAAGAAACAATGCAAATGAAACTCCATTAATATCGGCCCTGCGTTCATCAACACAACTAGGACAAAAGGCTAAACTATTATTAGCCAAGGGTGCTAAACTAGATCATTCCTCCAGTATACTTCACTATGCCTGTCATTATGGTAGTCTAGATAGTGTTAAATACTTCATTGATAAAGGTTTCAATGTGGAGGCCAGAAATGATAAAAATGAAAGTCCTTTGATGTTAGCTATTTGTTCAACAATCCAGTCATTACCGAAGGTCAATATATTATTAAATGCGGGTGCCAACCCAGATAGTTCACCGAATATACATCACTATGCCTGTCAATATGGTAGTCTAGAGAATGTAAAGTATTTCATCAAGAAGAAATTGTTTAATATAGAAAGTAGAGATGACAATAATCGAACACCTCTGTTTAGTTGTGTTTTGACAAAACGTAATAATTTTATAAAGAAAATAGACTTATTGATGTCTATGAATGTTAATAAAATGGTTAGAGATAAAAATAATTTGAGTGTATTACAATTTGCTCGTCAACATGTTAGTAAAACACGTGTACAATATCTTATTAAAAATGGTTTTACTGATTAATGAATATCTCTCTGTAAATTAAATAGAAAACAATAATAAGTACACGTAAAAGATCCCCATAGGATACTATATGACGCACGCCCATTTTATTTTAATTTAGTTATAATTCTATGTAAATATACATACCAATAATATAATACTTTCATAGGTAAATCTTGTTCATGGTATTTCAACCACAGTTATATTTTAATATTGTATACCATATATAGACATTGACCTGTATTATATACATTGACCTGTATATTTATATTTATCATGTTTTCTGTGTTTATATCACAGTTATTATTGGATTATATCTGTAGAAATATTTATCATATATCAATAAACTGAAGGTAAATAAAACCAACTATATTTATTTTATTGGTAACCAGGATCAATAGACACGTGACTGAATGTAGGACATGTTGTTAATTAGAATAGAATAAAGAGACACGGAGAAGGGGGTTTAACGTCTACTCAACACATGTAGGTAATTCTGGGACTAACATATGGTAGGTTATGTCTTTATTCTACTAATTCCCTTGGACAGGACTCAACACGTGCTGGTCATTCTGGGACTAACATATAGAAGGTTATATCTTTATTCTACTAATTCCCTTGAAGAGGATTCTTAATCCGTTGGAGGAAACCGGAGATGACCCACGAGGTTATGAAAGTAACAGCCCAACCCCTTGAGGGGTACAACATTGGTATTGAACTTGTCAACACCAACCGGGTTATTACCCGAACAACTAGAGACTGTTTATTGTAAGCCCAGTCGAACAACTAGAGACTGTTTATTGTAAGCCCAGTCGAACAACTAGAGACTGTTTATTGTAAGCCCAGTCGAACAACTAGAGACTGTTTATTGTAAGCCCAGCCTCCTATCAAACCTACAAGCCTGGCCCCAAAGTTCACAAAGCATTCTCAGACTTCACTCAACTTTCAATCACTATTTATGAATATTAAACAGTGCACGAGCCGTTGAGCCAATGACTGACGCCACGTGAAGTCAAGGCTCGTGTTGTGGACAGTCATCTGTTACAGAAATAATTCGTAAGTAATTCTCTGTGAAATAGATTAACACTGTTCCTTGCAAGCCCTCTCAATTCTCTAAAACACCAATGTGTACCCGGTACCATTGTTTAAAGTTCCACGAGAACATGAAGGGCGACATCAATCAGGCACTGTACATTTCAGGTTCTGTTCAATAACGGTGATCGCGCCCGTACGAATATACGTGCACGTAAAAGAGACCTTAGCATGTGTATTTCGAATTTACAGTAGGTCGTATAGATGCTGTCCGCTGGTCTGCTGGCTGAATATGAGTTAGTCCAGGGGCTGTCCCATTGAATCAATGTCGAAAAAAGTTGGAGAACAGTCAATTTTACTGGACAACTTTTCTCTGCTTATCGACGGGGTGTCAATCCGAGTGAAAGCCTGTACAATGTAAAGCCTGTACATTTCGTTTCGTCTTGTATGACTGACATTCCTGAAGTGGACGTTAACCTACAGTAAGAGTGTCATGGCTGCGAAATTGTAACTTGATAGGAGGGGACTTATTTTTAACAGCGTGTTGTTTCGCTCATACTAACTCTAGCGAAGTAAGCAAGGTCTTATTTTCTCACTAAGATGTTCGTTTACGTTGTACATGCGTCCACACGGATTGACACCCCATCGTTAAGCAGTGAAAAGTTGCCCAGTAAAATTGACTGGGGCGAAAATTTTCTTTCGACATTGATTGAATGGGACAGTTTCTGAACGTTCAGGGCGAGTGTAATGAGATCGACGTTCAGAGCTGAACTAAATATGAGTGGGAGACGATTTCCTGGGGCTGGTGTTACACATTCATTGACGTTTTCATTAACTCGTTATTTTCAGAGATAAAATTACAGAATTGGGATGTCGGGATTGGCCTCAAATTGCGGGCAATGGCCTCCCATTTCCAAAAATGAATGGGACATTTTTCAATGAAAATATTCCTATTTATTCAATATTCCTATTGGTAAATCAAATGGTCAAAATTTTCTCAATCTGATTAAAACACAGATCCTATTTCGTTTCGTTTTTATAGTTCAAAATTTCGTTTTACTTGTCTTTACTACATTAGGATCTGAAAGACTTGTTATTTAACTCGTGTTCTGCTTGAAATGAGGGGTCAGCCAATCAAATTGTCTGTCGAATCCAGGATTTGACCTTTTTTGTGCGGAATTGTGGGAAGGCATTATCAGCGATAGAAATCAAAACAAAGCAACAGCGATTCTGATTGGTTAATCGAATGACTTAGGTTATAGGGTCAAATGTCGCGTGCTTGACATCTGAACTGGCTGAACGTGACCTCCCGCTATATTAGATCTACATGTAGTGTAGGCCATCGAAATTATAAAAACCGAAACGAAATATAGATTTTAATTTCAATTAGATTGAAATTTTCTCAACTAGTCCTATTTTTTAACTAGTTAAATTCTCTTGTCTCTTGACGATACAAGGATAATACGTTAATTAATAATATGACGATATGATAATTTCACAGGTTGATGCTTGTAAATTACTAGAAAATGTTCCACTACTGCTGTCTTCCGTCTTACTCCAGACGCAGTAGTGGCTTTTCGTACGGAGTCCCTTTGCGCAATTTTTTTAATCAAATGACTACAAAAAGTTTACTGGCCGATAGCTCCCCTAATGTACATATAAACTAACCCAAAACTGTACTGCACATGGCTTAACATATAATAAATCAATTCTCATTGAAATAAAGGTGAAGCCTTACCGCAAAATTATATGATTTGATGAAACCCAACAGCTACGCGAAATTTCAACTGGCCGGTGTCATGGCGGCAAGTTGCGTAATACGTCATTAGGCCTTCAACATAAACATCGCTATGCAAAGAAAAACTGTTCGGTAACTATTTTAATGGTCCAGTCCTCACTATTCGTGATAGAATTACATTTTCCAATACAAACTGTAATGATATGTGTTGACAATTGTACGTTTGAACCTATTTGAACTTTCGTAATATTCTAAGACTGTATCAATTATAACATTAACACAGTTTAAGGTAGCAAGTATAGTAACTAGTAAATTACGTGTAGGTCGGGGTTTTGACCTAAATTAATCGATTTATGAGATACATTATTTGACAGACATTATAGTGAGATATGCCACCAAATTGCATTTTTGGGGTTCATTTTTCAAAATTTTCCAGGGGGATAGCCCACGGTCCCCCCGCCCGCGGTCAGTAAAAGGGGCCGCTCCGACACAGGAGCCCCGACCGGTTCCCGGCCCCAATCCGCCCCTGTCTATCTCTATCTTTATATTTTTTAATATTTGTGTCGATAATCTTGTTATTTTCCGAAAGCAGCACATCCCAGCACTGTATCAACATCAAGATTTTCAAAACCCGTGCAGAATTGACCGAATTAAAGCGCAATTAACGGAATTACTGTCTGTTTAGTAACACCATCTGCCCCCCCCCCCCCCCGTTTCGCAAATTCAGCGATTTTGCTCCAATTTCCAGCCCCACTCCATATCTAAGAAACGAACACCCCCACCCCGTTTCGCAAAATCAGACATTTTGCTCTAATTTCCAGCCCCACTCCATATCTGGAAACGAAAAGAGCTATAATAATTATTTCACCAACATGAAGCTTATTTATGTATCACAGAGAGAGAGGGATGGGGTTTAACGTCCACTGGACACAAACTAGGACATTTTGGGAATAACATATAGTTTAATTTTATTTCAATAATTCGCTTGTGCGTAGGGGTCTTTGGTAGGGGGAGGAAACAGGAGTAACCGGAGAAAACCCACGAGGTTTGCCAGGCGACCTTACTCCTTGTCATGTACAACCGGGGATTCGAAACCACGCCATTTGACTCAATGACAGGCCGTATGATACAGCGCGTGCTCGCTAACCATACAAACACATGACACATGACTTGAATAGTTTATTTCCTGTGGTTTGAAATACCAGCACAGAAAATTAAATAATAACTTGAACTTGAACTATACAAATTCATATTCAATAATGATACTGTAGTATTCAAAACAGAACAAGAATAACTAATCATAAAATCATAAAAATAAAATAAAATAATACCCCCCCCCCCAATCTTTTTTTCTAAAACATCAAATAAAAAGATATTAATTAATAAATTAAAATCGTTAATCGAAATTTCAGTATCATAATATTTATAATACCATTCGAACAAAAAAATAAAAAAAGAAAAAAATTATTTATCAATCATTGTTATGTATGTCGCCCAGTCGGGGCAGAACAGTAGGAAGTTAAGCCCGCTTTTGTTTTACTTTCGTTTTGGGATACAGCCTGATGACCTCTTAAACTGCCCTTTTCCATATTCATCCGTCTAATATGTTCACGCTTGGCTTCCACGCTAGCCAAATGGGGCGTATCATGATGTAACTAGCTGTGGTGGGTGCATGTTTCCAACATTTTTAAAATCTTATTTTGTGATTCATCTCTTCCACTCGTGCGAAATAATTACCGGTATCAATATTACTCTTGCCGGAGGTATTACCATAGAACTGTACTAGAAAGGAAGTCCGACTGGTGGTTTATGTTATTTATCGCATGCGCGAAAACACAGAACCTAAGTTACTTCCGGTTAAACAAAACCCTGAAGAAATCCGTATGGAGTCCTGTGAGCTTCGGAATAAAATAAGAAAAAAACATCGTCTGCACAACTTCCAATTACCAAGATATATCCGAAATTAATGTTTAACCATGTGTAAGTTATTTTGTATCAATACGGTTAGTTGTCAGTACATGTTTCGTTCGTATAAAAATTAAAAGGATACGACGGTACCCAGCCGACACAGGCCTACAACAATAACACTAACACATAAAAAGTATGATAAGTTATTGAATAATCATTTTCAGACACTATTGTATTATAAAACCTCAATTTGTTTCTATTCGATATAATAATATCTCGTCAAACGTAATAAAAACTATGCAGCTAGTCTAGAATCTACAATTTTCTAATTATATAGGCCTGTATACATGTAGGCCTATAGTCATGTTTTATCTTTACTTTAGGCCTACGTTTTTTTTTTTGGTGTATCAATATTCATTACTTCAAGGTGTCTTCATAGCCCCCCCCCCTCAAAAAAAGTAAGTTAATAGCTAAAATTTCCCTTTTAGTTTTAGATTGTAAGAAAAACTGTTTTGATAATTAGATATACCGTATAGGCCTATATACGTCTTTACATGTATAAATAAATAAAAAATCTGTCTTTATCAATTAAAGATGTAGGAAAAATCAAATAATATCCTAAGGAAATTTTCTATAAAATTTAGACTTTAATGAATGGTCTCAGCATTTTGTCAAATTCAAATGTGCTATCAGTATTTTAAAACAATATGTTTGCACACTGAAATTTCAAGGTAAACTTTTAAAAAAAAAATCATTTGAATAGATGTTCTGTTTCTAAGCCCTCATTTAATATTGAAAACATTATATGTGTAGGTGAAAAATACCGATCGCTATCAAGTACAGCACATAGGCCATTCACTGTATTATAGACCTTAGGGAATCGATTTTCAGGTCACCCAACGAAAAAAAATGACGCAAAATTTTAAAAGCGTAAAGTGTCCGGATAAGCAACTTAGCCATTCTTAGTCAAAACAACTCAATATTTTTTATCTCAAATTGTGAGACAAGGTATATACACCATTGCTCTATATTTTTACGTTGAAATTTCATAGGTACCCAGACCTTTATTTTTCCGACTATGTTCAAATTAGGATAATTCTTTTAAATATTGGTCGTATTGAGATTATAAAATTTGCATGAATGTAAATCTAAATGTCAGATAGTGTCATGTTTTTTTCCATTCTTACACCATATTTATTTAATGATACATAATTATTGGATCTGAAAACTGTCTGTTAGGATTATGTTGAAAATATTATTATTAATACCCCTTTAAACTCCTCAATTTCTTTATGAAAATGTTAATACCAGTTACCCTGTACTTTCTTTCTTTTGTAGGCCTCTGAATATAAGATAAGCTCTTCACTGCTACAACCTTCCATAAATAATAAAGTGTGAAAAATACTTTGTCAGTAATTTCGGAAGAGGGCCTGGCAAGGACATTGTCTATTCGATTCGTTGGAGTACATGTAAAAGAATCCTTGACAATTTTCGAAATAAGAGTAGGTAATTAATTAGTCTGCTGTCTGGACAAAATTTACTTCATAGCACACTGTATGACAAACACTTGTCATTATTTGCCAAACCATGCAGAAAAATAGGAGATAAACCTCCATCTGTTAAAATATGCAGCCTCTATCGTGTTCAGAAAAAACTGATCCTCTATTGCTATTCAGAGGTTTTCAGGTTATTTTTTTTTAATGTCTGTAATTGTTAAAATAAATAAAGGGGTTCTTTTTTTTATGTATCTTATTGTTGTTGAAATATTTGTTAGTAATATTCTTCTAACAAGAAAAGACCCCTGTACATATGTACTTCAAAATTGGGGGGTTGGGATAGTATCGAGTGCTGTGCATCAACCTCTTCTGGCCGGTCACCTCTGGCTTGCTGTTGTGATTTCGATCCCTGGTGTGAGCGTATGTGGCTTCGAGATAGGGGCGCCTTCTCAAATTCATGGGTTACTCTCACACGAAAGACACCTGCGTGTGCGCTTTGATAATAACAATGCAAAATAAGACTTGTCTACTATATCACCTTCGGTGGAAGTTGTCGTTTAACTCTTAAGAACAACAGTTCAAAATTGAAGAAGCATGGACAGGAAGATGCTGTCCGGGCAAAATTCTCCTTCCTTGGATTTTGCAAATAGTCATAGAATAAAGACTACCATATGTTATCGTAACGAAATACTGAAGGATTGCATGTGTTGACAAGATAATGTTAAAACCCAATTCCATATAGTTCAAAATTGAAGAAGCATGGACAGACAGATGCTGTCCAGGCAAAACTCTCCTTCCTTTTTTTCATTGAAAATTGTTTTGAAGAATCAGTTTGTTTACAAAATTATGATGCCAATGTGTACCAATGAGCTTGTGTTTTTTGTCCCATCTAAACAACTAGACACTGTTCTTTGCCATGTTGTCCCTCCTACACTACCGACTGGGAGAAACCATGCTGCAAAATGCTGGAGAACTTTATTGAATAACACCAGCATACATAATCCTTATATATTCAGATTGGTATTTTTTTTCTTTGGAAAAAATTATAATGAATCAATTTGAATTAAAAAGATTAAGTATGAAGACAATGATTCTAATATCAAGATTTTTATTTTTGCTACGAAAATATTTTAAGTGCACCTTTTCTTTTGTGTGAAAATAGATTTGAAGAATGAGTTTGGTTACAAAAATACACATGATATTTACATCCTTAAATAATGGACCCAAAACAAAACAGTAGTTTTATTTTTACAAGAAATTCTGTAGATCGATAAAATATAAAAAATTATTTATAAACGAAAATATTTTAAGTGCATTTTTTTTTTTTCTCTGTGAAAATAAATTTAAAGAATCAGCTTGGTTACAAAAATACACATGATATTTACATTACATCCTTAAATAATGGACCCAAAACAAAACAATTCAAGAAAATCTGTAGATCGATAAAATATAAAAAATGAAGTAAAAAAATACAGTATTCATGTTATTATTAACTTCATAAATATAGGAATGTTGTCTCAAAATTTCCAGTCGCTATTTCAAAATTATTACAATATAATAACAAAAACATCAAATATCAGTTCACGCATGCATAGGCTTTGCAATCTAGTATCTACTGCTATATGGCCCATAGTATGGGATCTATATTTAAGTACTTTTTAAAAATATAAATACCGAAGTAAAAAATACGGTCTTCGTGTTATTATTAGCTCCATAAATATAGGAACGTTGTCTCAAAATTTCCAGTCGCTATCTCAATTACAATTATTACAAATTAATAACATTAATATCAGCTCACACGACTCCGCTTCATTATAAACAATAGCAAAGCCTTCGACCGGAAGTAACTTAGGTTCTGGGGACTTCGCGCATGCGATGAACAACATAATTCATCGTCCAATGACAGATACTGCAGGGTCAGTTATCCATATTATATACGATCTATGGTATTACGAAACATCTCACTTCCGGAACCGGAAATTGCCCGGCATTCTGTCTGCTTTGGCTGAGCTGAAGTCAGCAACCGGTTCATGACCTTGACAGCTGCGGTTCTAAACACTGTGTGTAGCCGATTATGTGAATGTACGAAGTGAATTAAAAAGGCCCAGTACTATTTAAACCATTGAATACACTCAATAATTGTATCAGTCTTTGTCCCCCATTTCTGTGGCACCATTTACACACCATGTTACTGTATACCGTTAGCATGTCACCAAACTATGTGATAATGTTTTGTTATTCAAGTGAAATCATTCAAAATGTTTGTATGAACGTGTGGGGCTTGGGGGTGAAATAATCGGGCAATCTGCTCAATCTAATATTCCCCAGGAATTTCCTATTCACCGAAGATTTTGATTGTATGAATATATCACAGTAATCTATATTCCCCGGGATTACCCGATCCTTTTAAACTGTATTCCCATACAAGAATTGAATCACGTGTTCATGTACACAACCAAAACAACCTGAGATCGCTATTGAAATAAAAATAAAGTATCACGTGTTCATGTACTTGATAACTTGATCGTTATATAAAAGGTGTGTGACTGCAAGGACTAACACTTGATCGTTATATAAAAGGTGTGTGGCTGCAAGGACTAACACTTGATCGTTATATAAAAGGTGTGTGGCTGAAATGACTATAGGTGGGTATATGAATAAAATTTTATTAAGGTGAACAGAGCTTCGTTTATACACAATAGACATACTGAAATAGAATATCTGGCAATACTATAAAATATACATGACGCGTTAACCGTAACAATGGGTATATTCAGCACTCGTCATACTGATATAATAATAGACATATATACTGGTCATACTGATATAATAATTACAAGATTAAATTACATCTGTTAAAGATAGATGTTATCTTCCTGTTCATATATAAACCATACCAGTTGTTGTATTCTGGGCAGTGTATGAATAAAGAAATACATAGAAAACAAATATCACAAATGTGTAAACATACAGAAATACATAGAAAACAAATGAGTATTCTTAAACTTCGAGAAATAAATAACGATATAATATAATAATTATTTAAGATATAAAAATACACATATTATATAATAGAAACCCGTCTCTTTTGAAAAGTCGAACGTATTACAATAATATTATAGACATCGTTGGGCAAATAAATTCTCTAATATTATTGTCGATCTGTAAATTGGAGTTCAGTTGCCCCTACTGTTTCGGAATCCGGGGCCAGAATCACAGGATTGTAGTTTATCGACCTTCCGTTCAACTCTGGAATCGACCTTATCCGTTCTACAGATACCCAACTCTGGAAGCTTATCGACCTTATCCGTTCTACAGATACCCAACTCTAGAAGCTTATCGAGCCTCCGTTCTAGAGATACCCCACTTACACCCTTCGTCAAATGGCTATATTTTTTGACCGATGTGTTTTTTATATTCAATGTGAAGCGTGAGACAATGAGACGGCAAGCCCTGTAGATTTTCCCTGTTCTCCATCCATCTCTTGGAAAATATGGGCGTATCTTGTATGACAACTTTATATTACAAAAATAAGTAGATAGATAAAATTCCTTTTGTAAGTTCTACAAAAAGTGATATATTCTTGTGGGCAATGGATAGGGCATGATTTCATAGAGAACCGAGACGTATTATAGGGACCATGTTATACCACATACATAATTAAGGTGTATATTATAGGGGCCACGTTGTACCACAAAGAAAACTAAGGTGTATATTATAGGGACCATGTTATACCACATACATAATTAAGACAAAGAGAACCAAGGTGTATATTATAGGGGCCATGTTGTACCACAAGAGAACCAAGGTGTATATTATAGGGACCATGCTATACCACATAGAGAAGTAAGGTGTACACATTGGTGTGAATGGAGAGGGAAACATTGACAATTGGAACTCGATATAAGAGTAAGCCGGAGTGCCGAAATCCCCAAAATTGGGTGGACCGTATCTTACGAACTGTTAGTCGAATCATGCTGAAATTGAGAATTTCAGCTTTTTGTTGTAACGTTATGGTTGATCAAGTTACATCACAGTATATTTAATAAGCAGGTATATGACATGGGTATATATTTATATAGCAAGCAGGTATATGACAGACGACGTATAGTAGACTGGTCAAACATCATCTCCAGTAACAGATGATAACATTGGTTTTATCAACAACTAAATTGTTCGGGTAATTCATGATTAAAGGTAATATTTTACAGTTTATAATTTGATTAATATCTATCTTACAAGGACCTCCAATAGTCTACTTACCATTTAATAGGTAAGTTTAACTTTACATATGTAGGTTGAATGTTCATTATATTACATATGTGGTATGCGGGTTATGAACATTTCAAAAATACATAATTAGCAAGATTCAGCGACGACAAACTACATTCAAAATTTTCAGCTGAAGAAAATCCAGTTGAAGAGATTACTTCGGCCGAAATCGAATGTACCCAAGCAAGACCAACTGTTGCGCTAGAAAAAAGCCCATGCATCCATTATTTTTCGTCAATTTTGTGCTGCCGTGAAGTGAAAATACCACTATTAACTGAAATATACATAACAATTCGAATAAGACATTAACTCAAATAATCTTAAAAGATGTTTGTACGATTTAGATAAATAGCTGGTCGTGTTTGCTGTAATAGTTCTAATATAGACAAAATGGATATATTGAAGAATTCAGTCAAATTATACTTTTGTGAAGTTTGGGTTAAAAATAGTCGATAATCAGGTATCATTGTAATAAACGAAGTCTAGATGAGCCATTCATTTTATTGACTAAACGAAGATATGACAAATGTTGGGTTTAAATACTATATATCACAGTCTTCTAGACTGGGGAATTAATTATTAGGTTGACGTGTGGATAAATAGTCTAGAGAGTTGATTATTAGTTTGACGTGTGAATAAATATCTGAAGAATAATAATTATATTTTATTTGAAGATTTAGCTGTACCGTCTTACTACCTGATGATCAGAATGAATCCTGCACGCTTTAATACAATGTAGTATATACTCACCCTAATAAAAGACATGTAATAAAAGGCTTGCAGTAGGTAGATTTGGCAACTACATCTTTAATAGCATATAATTAACAAATCCTAAAAAATAAATTAGTAAATATATTTTAGAAATTGTAGACGTAGCATATTCTACAGTCAGAGGGCGGGGGTGAGTACACCCTCCTGAATGCCTACGTGTATATTGGTACACTGTACGGTTCATCCAGCAACGTAGACAAACATCAGTCAATAATATAAATTAATAAATGTACGACATTGTTTCAAATCCTAAAATAGGTAAGATCTTTAATACATCTACCGTCTTATTACTTGGTGAACAGAAATATAAATATATGAATACATTATAAATATATGAATACATTATTAATATATCCAACAGTTTAAAAAATACACAAATATATTAAACACTTCCACCAATCGGATATTGTAAAATTATTCAATTAATGTTGCTCAATGCACCGAATATTGTAGTAACTGAGAAACAATGGTATTTGAGGTAAGATTCTGGTGTCTAGCACAATACTGACAAAGATGTTTAAGGACACGACAGCAACAAATGGGCTATATCTCACCATTATAATATATAGAGTATAAGATGGTTCAGTATGTATGACATAAGTTGATATTTATTCACGTGACACCAGGATGTCATATTACATGTTGTTTTATACAAGGGTATTGAAGTATGACTCTTTAGACCAACATGTACAATAATATTATATTACATACAATTTATTTTGTTTTCGTGGGTAAAGTGACTTCTGAAACTTTCAATGAGGCCGAGGTGACATTAACAGGGTTTAAGTTTTTAAAACCGAGTGATTGATGAGCCGTTTTAGAAACTATTTTTTATGACGTGGGGAAGATATTTGGTTAAAATCATACAACATACAACATACAGTGCCGGATTAACCTGGGTGGGGGTGGGGGGACATACCAACTGTGCGGGGGCCCCATTGTTGTTTGGTCAAATTGTTCGTACTGACCACGGATCTTACTCCGCGCCCCCCTGAGTGCCTGGAGTGTTTCCTCCAAAAATTATTTTTAAAATTAGGATTAATTTCGGTGCATCTGAGACAATTGAGGTAGCGATTTCATTGAAGTTTAGAGTTCGTTGACAATTTGAGTATTTTAAACAGACTCTTTCTCTTATGATGTTTTCATTTACTTTATTTTAATGAAATTATTTTAGGTGACCCAGAATTTGGAGGGGGAGGGCTAAATGTGGGGGCCCGGGACATTTGCCCCACCCCTACCTCCGATCCGGTACTGACAACATACAATCTGATAATCTTCTAAATTTCTAATTGAGAGAAAGAGAAGAGAGAGAAGAGAGCGTAATCATTTCGGGTACTACCATATGGTACAATTTTATTTGAATATTCGCTTGTACGTAGGGATCTTTACCAGATGGTTGATACCTGGGAAAACCCACGAAGTTAGGCATGCTAAAGATAAACATAAGAAGTGTAAAACAATGTATAATATAATCTGTATAAAATAAAATATAAATATTCTACTTGATATCGAAAGGTAAATTTCACCTACACATTATTTTTTATAAAATAAAAGTCTGGTTTTACGTAGACACCGCAGAATACAGCGTGGAACGAGTTAGTCTCTCTGCCCTTAGGTAGAGGATTTTAAAGGGCTAATCCCGATATTTGTTTTGGTAATAAAACTGCATAAGTTTGTGTTAAAATCCCTTAAAATTTTCCAGTCAAGGGCCGAGCAACTAACTCAGTATTTATGATACGTTTTCAAACAACTTAAACCCGTCGTCTTCATCTAGAATTCGAAACCAGTGCCCCAAGGTGTATTTTGCAGTATCTGGATAAAACCAAACATTTTTTTATAAAAATAATGCGTAGGTGAAATTTACCTTTCTTTATCAAGTACAGCACATGGGTCATTCACTCTATAGCCGTCTCAAGTAACCGTAATCGGTTATAAGGTCAGCCAACGAAAAGATTACCCGAAATCTTAAAAGGGTTACGTGTCCGGATAAGCAGTTTTGGCGTTCACGTCCAAACGACTCAATATTTTGAGTTGAAATTTTGAGACAAGGTAAATACACCATTTTAGACTTTTATTTTTGAGCCTCTGTTTAATTCGGGATTGTCCCTTTAAGCGATTTGAACACAAAATTAAACAGTTTTATTCTCAAAAAAAATATCGGGATTAGCCCTTTAATACAGGTTAAGGACGGGTTATAATAGTTCATGAATGAATATATTGAAAATTCCATTCATATGACTTTAACAAGTAAGTATGAAATCGAAGAATGGTGTATTTACCTTGGCTCAAAATCTCAGCTCAAAATATTGAGTCGTTTTGGCGTGAACGTCAAAACTGCTTATCCGGACACGTAACCCTTTTAAGAATTCTGATCTATTTTTGTTCGTTGATGACCTGATAAGCGACTCATGTTTATTGAGAGGTCTACATAGTGGATGACCCATAAACTGTACTTGATATCGAAAGGTAAATTTCACCTACACATTATTTTTTTATAAAATAAAAGTCTGGTTTTACGTAGACACCGCAGAATACAGCGTGGAACGAGTTAGTTTCTCTGCCCTTAGGTAGAGGATTTTAAGCGATTTAAACACAAAATTAAACAGTTTTATTCTAAAAAAATTTATCGGGATTAGCCCTTTAATACAGGTTAAAGATAGGTTATAATAGTTCATGAATGAATATATTGAAAATTCCATTCAAATGACTTTAACAAGATAGGATAGATCGTGTTTCAACCCGTTTAAATATCTGCCATCAGATGGTCCAGAGGATTGAATATTGGCTTGCTAAGATATAAGCTTGGTATGTGAATAAATATCTGTCATCATATGGTCTAGAGGATTGAATATAGGCATGCTATGTGAATAAATATCTAAATAATAAATGAAGTGTCTAAAACATTTAAAGCCAAATTAAAGACCACCTGCAATAGACAGATTTTTAACTCCTACATATGTATCTTTAAATATAGAAATCGGGTATGCCCGTACTATAAATAGTAACATCTATATATAATAGCCTGGTTTTCCCAGATATAAATAGAACTGACGTGGATGTTGTCAAGGCAAATGCATTAATCGTGGCCGAGTTTCAAGGTACAATATTTATAATAACCTGGTTTTTCCAGCTATAAATAGAACTGACGTGTAGTTTGTTTAGGGGAGAACATTATTGTACTATAAGCAGAACGACGAATAGCTGAACAATTATTATTGTTTGACAGATTAGATAACGTAACAGACGATATATAACAATGCATATGTCAGGGATATTACACATTAAAGTTACATAATGGGAGATAAGATAAAGAGAGGGCATTTCTCACTATAATAGTTGAAAACCTTGGGGTGTGAGATTGAACATACAATAAATCAACAACCCACTTCTTCTTGGTCTAATCTTATATTCTAGTGGTTTACCCACGAAACGAGAGAGAGACTGAGAGAGAAATGGGGTTTAACGTCAACTCGACACAAAGTAGGTCATTTCGGGACTAACATATGGTTTTAATTTTATTTCAATTATTCGCTTGCGCCTAGGGGTCTTTACCAGTGGGAGGAAACCGGAGTGCCCGGAGGAAACCCGCGAGGTTGAGAAGGCGCCCCTATCTCCATGCCACATACGCTCACACAGCCGCAAGCCAGAGGTGACCGACCAGCTAGAGGTCGAAGCGCGGCACTCTAGACCACTAGGCCATCCCAACCCCCCACGAGAACGAGAGAAAATAGGTCTCAAATGCGATGATTTCGCCCAGAGAACACGAAATTATTTTACCTCAACTTTCGCTCTCTCGTCCCTCGACTTCTCACTCTCGCCGCCCCCACCCCTTCTCGCACTGTAGCCCTTGACTTCTTGCCTTTGAAAATCATCGACTTCTCGCTCCCTCGCGTTCTCGTACAATCTCGGAAGTGCAATGTATGCGAATATCCATCGACTACGTATCGAGATTTATATTTGGGCATGGATGAATCCAAATAGAAAACTTAATAGTCCTAACCAATTGTACTCTTTTCTAGCACAGATAGTATTGACTTTTTGAGATATATTGCCGTAAACATATCAATAATATCGTGCACCTCAAAGTTTACAGCATCTGGATTCGATGCGAAGTTCGAAGGTTCAGTAACCAATATGCTAAGTCGAGGAGCGGCTGGTCGAGGTAAAATAAATCTGTTTCTCGAGGTAATATCCTAGCATTCTCGCTGGCGAGAAGTCGAGATTATGAAATGGCCGCAATAGGCTTCCATATTTATTAAACAAATGTTTTCTTTGGACATTGATTCAGCAATTCATTAGTCGCGAAATGACCTAGTTTGTGTCTAGTTGTCGTTAAACCCAACCTCTCATTCTCTCTCAGCAATTCACTTTGAAATTGAATCAACAGATATATTTTAAGAAAAAAACAATTCACTGAATAAATTTGTAAATGATGAAACACACCAATTTAAACTGTAATAGCGGAAATAACAGCTGTGTGGAGATTGATTGCATTTAAGTATCGTTATTTATATACACCTGAGAGAGAGGGAGAGGGAGAGAGAGAGCAAGAGAGAGAGAGGGGGTGTTAAGGTGGTCCACTCGACACAAGCTAGGCCATTTCGGGCCAAGCAAATGGTCCAATTTCATTTCAATAATTCGTTTGTGCGTAGGGTTCTTTAGCAGTGGGAGAAAACCGAAAAACCCGGCGAAAACATACTTCACGTGGTAGTATGTAGTGGTATTGGGTAGTGTGTGGTAGTATGGGGTAGCATGTGGTGGTATTGGGTAGTTTGTGGTAGTATGTGGTGGTATTGGGTAGTATAGGGTGGTATTGGGTAGTATTTGGTGGTATGTGATAGCATGTAGTGGTATTGGGTAGTATGTGGCAGTATTCGGTGGTATGTGGTAGTATGTAGTGGTATTGGGTAGTATGGGGTAGCATGTGGTGGTATTGGGTAGTTTGTGGTAGTATGTGGTGGTATTGGGTAGTATAGGGTAGTATTGGGTAGTATTTGGTGGTAAGTGATAGCATGTTGTGGTATTGGGAAGTATGTGGCAGTATTCGGTGGTATGTGGTAGTATGTAGTGGTATTGGGTAGTGTGTGGTAGTATGGGGTAGCATGTGGTGGTATTGGGTAGTTTGTGGTGGTATTGGGTAGTATGTGGTAGTAATGTGTAGTATGTGGTAGTATGTAGTGTTATTGGGTAGTATAGGATGGTATTGGATAGTATGTGGTGATATTGGGTAATATGTGTTAGTATTGGGTAGTATGTGGTGGTATGTTGATAGTATGTGGTGGTATTGGGTAGTATGTGGTGGAATTGGGTAGTATGTGGTGGTATTGGATAGTGTGAGGTGGTATGTGGTGGTATTGGGTAGAATTGGGTTATGTGTGGTAACATTGGGTTATCTATTATCGCGAAAATTAGAATTTATTCCATTAAAATAAGGTAAACATAATGTTAAACAATATCAGTGTTGATACAGTGATCCATTAGAAGTATAGGGTAAGGTAGATAACTCTTGTCAGCTTACATATTTAATAGGTAGCTTTTACACAACATTATGCTATTCCATATAGACGTCATTGTTTGTAAGAAATAATGTCATTGTATAGAGATGGGCAGAATACAACAATTTATACATATTTACATAGTAACGCTGGGCTTTTAATTGTCTATAGTTATAATTATATATGGTTATATAGTTCATAGACAAGTAACGGAGAATGAATGAACGAAATATTGTTTAATGGCACTTCAGCTCCAACCGGCTATATTGCACAAAACATATGGTGATGTTTCTTGAGACAAATTAAATGAAATCACAAAAAAACAAATCACCGTTTATACTATTAAAATTAAATGATATTTTAAATAAATCAAATATTCAAGAAATAAAAAATGGAAAAAAATGGTATATATACAAATTAAAAAAAAAATCCATAAAAATGTGTCTCCTTTACAAAAATCGAGCGCTTTACAAAGGAACACTGAAAAAAACTTGTGTTATTTTCAACACAAACTTGTGTTATTTTCAACACAAACTTGTGTTATTTTCAACAAAAGTTAAGTGTTACTATTTAACAAGACAAACTTGTGTTGAAACAATGATTAAGTCAAGTCTTTATCATGGCTTAAATCACATCAAATATGCACCTCCGTGTTTAGGATGCACATAGGTTCATTTAAACGCCATGGCACAAAAAAATCAGCGTACGACGATGTTATGCGGACCTTTCCGTATGATTGCTCTAAAAATAGAAGCTGCGGGTGGAAGGCGGGCAGACACGGTCTCGGATGGCGTCACTGTAGCTGAAGCTACCCGATCATCATCTTTAGAACCATCTGTGTAAATAGGAGCATACTCACCATATTCAGACCTTAGTTCTCTAAAGAGAGATTGAAACACCATAGGGATAGTATCTCTCTTTATATGTTGAGTAAGATCGAAATCGATCTTAGGGGGAGATATAGCCCACGACGGGGTTCTAAAGAACGGAGTATTCGCAATACTGTCAAGGTTGATACCACCCTCCGACAAAAGAGGTTGTATGCGAATACCGAATGATGGGATAGCGTTAGTTTTGAGCAGATATAGATGCTCGTGATAGGGTCTAAATATGGTGTTATATGAAACATAAGATTCTATTTTTGTAGCATACTGCAGGGCCAGTTTATCACGTCGGTTGTGCAGTGAGGGATTATACGCCTCTGTGTATAAACTGTTCACTGGAGATGTACGAGATGCTCCTAAACTGATTCTAAGTCCCTGGTTGTGTATGGTGTCGAGCTCTTGAAGATAAGACCCGTGGGCAGACCCATACACAATACACCCATAATCAAGTTTTGATCAAATTAATGCTCGATATAATCGGAGCAAGACTTTGCGATCTCCTCCCCAGTCAGTACTTGATAAGGATCTCAATATGTTGAGGGCTTTCAGACATTTCTTTTTAAGGCTTTTAATGTGGGGGATAATTAATGATAATGAAATATCAGCCCCAGAAATTTGGTTTCATCAACAACTGGAAGGCGATTGCCATCCAAATAAAGTTCTGGATCTGGATGCAAACCTCGTTTCTGACAGAAATGCGGGACTCACACATGGTTAAATTTTATTTCAATAATTCGCTTGTGTGTAGATGTCTTTAGCAGTGGGGGGAGACCGGAGTACCCGGAGAAAACCCACGAGGCTGGACAGGCGACTTTATTCCTTGCCACGTACAACCGGGGAAATCGAAACAACACCTGTTGACTTAAAGGACAATATTGGTGCCAGTCATTATCACAGATGTGATAGAACTGATTAAACACTTTCCAAATATAATATTAACACAGAGATCATCGCTACGATAGAGGAGTAATAAAGGATTCATTAATCGGAAGTGACGAACGCCAAAGGAAAACACGAGTTATCTCTCTATGTGAATGACTGAAGTGACGAGTGGTGACAGATAAACGGCCGAATTTCTGCTCAATAATAATTCCTTCGAAGACAAAAAAGTTGTTATATGGGACCGCAAGAGCATATCTGACGATTCAATAAAGTAATTAAGTGTCATGAGATAAGAAAACAGGGGAAAAATAGAAATACTCCGTACAGCCCCTTGTTTTTATTCATTCCATAGGGGAGACCGGGACACATTGAACACTGTATAGTGTTGGGTTGGGTATTATTTATAAAGGATATATCCATGGTGGTTCAATGTGTCCCGGTCTCCCCTACCTTATAAAAACATGGTAATGCACGAACTTTTTTTCTGTTTTTCTTTCGTGTTCTCTTATGCAGTGGCAGTCAATTCTTTTTATGAATTGTAAGATATTCTCTCACAGTGTCACACAGCAACTTTAGGTCTTCGAGGGAATTATTAGTGAGCAGATATTCGCCCATGTATCTGTTATCACTAGTCACTTCAGTTAGTTATATAAAGCGGTGACTCGTATTTTCCTTTGGCGTTCGTCACTTCCGATTTGGGAAACCTGTATTACTCAGCTATCGTAGCATTGATCTCTCTGTTAAAAGTATATTTGGAATGTGTTTAACCAGTTCTATCACATATGTGATAATGACTGGCACCGATATTGTCCTTTAATGACAGACCGTATGATGCAGCGTACTCACGCTAATCATGCAACTCCTCTCAAGAGGGGATAGATTAAGATATTCAATGGACCATTGTAAAATATTGACTATGAAGTCGAGGAACCTATCTTTAATAAAATGGTTTTCCATTATTTTTCTTTTTGTTTGTCATCGACTTTCATTTTATAAACAGAACAATTTCAAACTTTATTTGTTCACAACTAAAAGTGTCTTGTATTGTGTCTTTGTACAAATAAAGGTCAATTTTCAATGTTACAATCCCATCGATTGTTACTTTACTCTACCCCTTAGATGTTTGCCGGTTTGATGGGTTTGATTGTGGTACAATTCACATCATTGACGATAAAAGTAAAGTTTGAATAATAAAAATTATTTTTACTGTTTGACGTTATATTTTCGCAACATTTAAATCGGACATCGGGGCATTTAGACGATAGATGAGTTGAATGCTGCTTTGTTTAGACGGCGTTTCAGGTTAGGTGGCTGTCTTTGATTTAATAAATTGAAAATTGTTAATTTTTTATCATATAAAATGCATTCAATGGGTTTCCAGTGTCCTGAACCAACTGATTCCCTCGAAAATAGAAATCTTTAGAAAGATAAAAAGGTAAATCTTTATGCTGTAAAACATGGTACAAGATACCCAAGTTTTAAAAATATCGATGGATAAATGTAGACTATTTATTACGACTGGACGGACGGACGGACATGAAGGTGTTTCAAATTAGGTCGCTGTCTTTGTCACTTGATGAATTATTGAACATTGTTACACTTTGTTCGCTGGTTAACGTTTGTACTGCCCCAAAGAAGTTGGGATGTTGGGACTTATGGGTGGAGAGATAACCAAAATCGAGCAAACTTCACACGGCGATTTGGACCGGGTTGTAAAGCTGATCATCCTGGTAAATATTTAGTCAAGCCTTGGCCCAGGACAAAACGACCTTTTCACTCAACTAAAAACGACTCCACCCCTTCGCCTTAAATTAGAGAAAATAGGGCTTTAGCCGCTATTGCGTTTACACGGTTACCGCTTATTTCACAACAATTACCTTACACAAGACGGAGGGGGGGGGGGGGGTCACGGTGGCTAAGTGGATAAGGCGCGTGTTCGCTAGCCTAGAGGTCGGGTGTTCGATCACTGCATTGGCCGAGAAAATTCATCTCGATTTTCCGGCGTGATTTCCCCTTGTCAGTGATGCAGAAGGAGGGCCCGACAAGGACAGCTGCCTAGTCGTTCGGATGGTATGAAAACCGAGGTCCCGTGTAAGCATTGGCGTGCACGTAAAAGATCCCTTGGCAGTTGGAATTCGATATAAGAGAGGCCGTAGCGCCGTTGCCCGGGCAAATTTCCCTCATAGCACACTGTACGGCGTATGCCCGTCTTCCATTAGCCCAGGTTAGGTGCAAAAGAGTAGGACGTTAAACCCCATTTCAATTCATTTCATTTAATTTACACAAGACGACGATGAATCATGGGACAAGAGAGGTGTGTCGCTTAGTATAGGGAAATCCCCCTTTTTTATTGCTTATTGTGCTCTCTGTATAGGGAAATCCCCTGTTTTTCACGATAATAAAACCCATTGGGTAATATAATATTATTCGTGACTTGATATACAAGTAGTACACTGACTGACGACTCTAGTTTTTATAACTAGTCTGTTTTTTTATTTGAATACAATCAATAGACACTTAACTTAATACGCCGCGTCATATCTTATTGTAAACGCATTTCTTAACGCTGACTATTTTATATATATAGGCAGAGTTGGTTCGCCATGAAGAAGCAACGGGTTAAAGTTAACGTCCTAATATAGCTAACATTATAAAATATAACACCGTCGATACACTCACTCAAACTAAATACAATATACAAATATAAAATAGTATAAAAATTAAACAATAAGAATAAATACACGAAACATACCCCCCCCCCCCCCGGTAAACAAGAACCCCCCAAAAATAGACAGTATATCGTCCAAATGGTTAAAGTTACATCCCCAGGTACAAACTGGGTGATTTGACGATATATTAGGACTGAAAACATATTCTAACTAATCAATTTATCATAATTTTGCCTCAAATCCTTCTCTAAACACTGTAATTGCCATATATACCCAGCTATACAAATCGATCAAAAGAGGCCTTGTTTGCGTCAGGGGATTACCCCTCTTCGTCCCTATAGCAACAGCGGGCGGAGACGGGTGAGAATTCATTGCATACACAACACGATGTTGTCTGTAATCGCTGACTATTTAATACAAATATCGAATCCTAATTAAATAGTCTACGATATCACGTCTGGTGGAAGTGGACGTTTAATTCCCAGTAACTAACTAACCACCCCTAATTAAATTCCCACATTATCCATTGCCCGGGTCTTTTTCCGTGATTTTTTTTTTTATCTCAGAAAGTGTTGTACGTCTAACAAATGTACACAAAGCGCTCAATGTACTCATGCAGTCTTCAAAAAAATTTAAAAGGGGATGTGTTGATGTTTTGAATAAAGAATAATTTATTATTATACTAGGAGAAAATGCGTCAAACTGGCCATAGAAATTACAAGTCTTTCATATATTCAATAATATGTTAATATCGGTAACCTTTACACACCATGTTTCCGTTATATTATTTGATATAGTGAATAATACGTTAATGTATGTAACAATGCTTCCGTTGTTTTATTTGATGTTGTTTATGAATCATAACCAACAATATTCATCATAATACAACACTCAAGTATGTGTTAAATGACATGTATTTCGATATGGAAAGAAAACGAGGCCATTTTCATCTCATGTGAACAGTCAATTACGTAAAGGAGAATTGATAACGAAAAACAATTTACCATAATATACTGGTTAAAACAATTAGCCATAATATACTGGTTAAAACAATTAGCCATAATATACTGGTTAAAACAATTAGCCATAATATACTGGGATGGAATGAAATGGGTTTGAAATGAAATGAAATGAAATGGGGTTTAACGTCCTACTCTTATGCACCTAATTAACCTGGGCTAATAGAATACGGGCATATGCCATACAGTGTGCTATGAGGGTAATTTTGCCCGGGCAGCGGCGCTACGGTCTACTCTTATATCGAATTCCAACTGCAAAGGGATCTTTTACGTGCACCCCAATGTGTACACGGGACCTCGGTTTTTCATCCCATCCGAACGACTAGGCAGCTGTCCTTGTCAAGCCCTCCTTCTGTATCACTGACAAGGGGAAATCACGCCGGAAAATCGAGATGAACTTTCTCGGCTAATGCAGGGATCGAACACCCGACCTCCAGGCTAGCGAACCAGCGCCTTATCCACTTAGCCACCGTGATTCCCAAATGGGTTTGAACGTTCTACTATAGTAAAATGTATTTCTACAGAATAAGTTATGGCCATAAACATGTTCATCAAAAATACTTCTTGATGATTTCCTCAGGTGATTCGAGATAATTGTTATTCCTACCGGCGTCCAGTAACTGTTTATGAGTGATTTGTAATTGAAATGATTTTTAAATACATGTAACAATTCACTAAACTAAATTCACTAAATTGATTTCTAAATACATGTAACCATTCAATAAATCTTTACAAATGATTGTTTGATATAAAAGGGTATAGTAATATATCCTTGTAAAAACAACTTATATTTATAACAACCGTTTAATGATCACCAATGTTAACAACAATTTTTAACAACCCCCCCCACTCTCTCTCTTGCCCTCTCGACACAAATTAGGTCATTTTGGGAGTAACATATGGTTCGATTTCTGTGAATAATTCGTTTGTGGGTAGGGTTTTTTAGCTGTGGGTAAAAACGGGAGGATCCGGAGAAAAGCCACTAGGTTGGAGAGGCGACCCCACCCCTTGTCACGTACATGCTAGTAATTGACCTTCCGATCTAACGCGTTCTCGTATTACCATTCGTCTACTACCGTTGGAGCTGACGTGCCATAAAACTCCATTTCATTTATTCATTCATTTCATTTCAACTCTATCACGTTTCCACACAACCCAATATTACCCACACTCACAGATAAATATTGTTTTTGGGGCCCGGACGAGATCATTTTCTTCATGGGTGACCATTCCCCTGCGTTAAATCATCGGTCACCACTCCCCTGAGTTCAATCATGGGTCACCACTCCCCTAAGTTCGATCAATTGGAAAATTCGATCAATTGATATCATGTGATATAATATTTCGTCTATTAGAAACGAGTTTATTTGACGACAGGTCTTTATCCAAGCTAACAGTGTCTATAATTCTACCAGACGTCAATCAAAGTTTCAAAGCAATTATTCAAACTAGCGGTTGACTATTTCACTTTCTACTATTTTACCAGACCCCAATGTGTCCTACACATCTGTAAGTTTGATTTTATTTTATATAAATAAATTTGCTGTACATGATATTGGTTGTGTTACCAGTTTTAATTTATAACTCAGTTTTCTCTAGAGGGCCACAGGTAGTTTGTCATGGGGAGTGGTAGGGGTGGTGTTCACAGAAAGTTAGTTATATGGGATGTGTGTGTTGAGAGATAGTTTGTTATGGGGAGTGGTAAGGGTGGTGTTGAGATATTAGTTTGTTGGGGGGGGGGGGTGTTGAGAGATAGTTTGTTATGGGGGGTATTGTAATATTTATTCTTATAGTAATTGCCGGAGAGCCGCGCACCGCAAAACACCACACAGACACTACGAGCAATACATACTATAAATACTATTATATTAATACATTGAATAACCCATTACCCATATATGGATATAGCATGTCACTCATTAGCTGACACGTACTGCCTACACTGTGTTTCATCCATATATGGAAATGGGCGGAGAATACGGTCCACGACGACTATATTTAGTTTTAAAAAAACCCTGAAACCAAGTTTGCCAGCCGACTAAATTTAGCACTTTATTATTTTTTCACTCCCACATCCTCTTCTATTATGTATTTAAGTTGAGTAGTAAGGAAATTAGAGACTTTTGGCTAGCGTAAATTTCTGGTCCGTATCGCGTATCCGTATCGATTTTGTGTGTGACGTCAACAATGTTTGTGTACTTCTCATACGTGATACTGCACACGAATACGGCAGCAGGTGTAGAACAGCTTTCATACGGAAAAGGTCCGTATAACATTGTCGTCTTTTTAGACGCTGAAATGTTGTATCATAGAGTTTTTATGAATCGATAAATTCTGTCTTCGTGGGTCTGTAAGAGATAGGGATCAAAACAGTGTATTTATTGGTTAGCTTAATCGTGAGGGGAGGAGGGGCGGGGTGTACAAAATAATGTAATATGTCGTGGGTTGTACCTCAGGGGTGGGGTGCATATCAATGTTATAGCTCTTGGTCTTTACGAAAAAGGGGGGGGGGGGTATGTACACATCGAAGTAATAGCTCGCAGGCTTTACTGGCGTTTCATAGTAATATCAGATGTTTCGTGAATGCTGTGTAACGGACAGGATCCCGCAACGGTTATAATATGTAAATCAACTTCACCATTCTACATCTGTTTGTTAACCGTCTCAAATTTATATAAAATGTTATACGAACACAGGTCCCAGGACAAGCAACCCAGCGGCGGTGGGGGCGGACTCGAAACTAATTGAAGATACACAGTCTCCAGCGTCATTTTAGTGTATATCGTGGGAATCTGGAGGTCCCTTTGCTGAAACACAGACACTTAAAGGTTGACACAAAAACATGTGACACACCAAAGATGCGGCCTGCAGACGACAAAGAAGTACAAGAAATGGGCGTGGCTCTGCCTCTGGAGGTCCGGCATGCACCAACAACAATAGGGATCATCCTTAGGTTACAAGGACTAAGTATGTACAGTTTCAAGACGATCTTTAAGAATTGCGGCCTGAAGGCCACACAGACAGAGACGGGGGTGGGGGGGGGGGGCAATATACGTCCACGTTAAGAATGTGGACGTAAAAGAATCGTGGCAACCAGACGCAAAAATATCAAAACGAGATATTTTTCATCACAATTCGTTGAACTGGATTCCAACGGAAGCTCGCCATCACTGTAGCCAAATATCAAAATATTTTTCTTCACAATTCATTTATTTTTTCAATACCCATCACTGTAGCGTTCTACAGGTCCCCACTAGGCCCTGCTTACCTGCTGGTACCCGGATACCTGAACAGTGACGAGAGCCTCAAACGGCTTCTGGCCCCTGGAGAAGTGACCCGTTTATCCTCCCCTCTCGCGGGCCCTGTACGAAGATGAATGATTTAAATATGTGTTTATTATAGGGTCCATGTTGTATCACAGAGAGAATGAATGTGTATATTACATGGGCCATGTTATACCACATAGAGAAGGTGTATAGGCGTCTCTTCCGATAAACTAGGCAAACTTAATTGTAAAATATAAAACTTCATTATAAAATATTAACAAGATGATCGAAAAAAGTCAGTCTTATGCCCTGCCTACTGATCAATTCACCTGTCAGAATATGCGGTTTATGACAGTGTGGGTTTCTCGTTATTTGTTGTCTGCATCTATACATGTTAAAGATCAACTGAACAGAGATTATCACTAGAATTCAATTCAGTTTATTCAACAAAAATTAAAAAGATGATGTGTTGATGTTTTGAATAAAGAATAAACATTATGATACTGAGCGGAAATACGTCAAACTGGTCGTTCATATTCAATAAAATGTAAATATCCGTGACCTTTACACACTATGTTTCCGTTGTATTATTCGGTGTTTATGAATCATAACCATTACACAACACCCATGATTGTATCTATTATATGACAAGTGTTTCGATACGGAAACGGAAAATAAAACACGACATCGTTTTCATCTTATTTGAACTGTAAATTACGTAAAGGAGAATTTTTTGATAAAGAAAAACAATTAGCCGTTTTATACTGGTTACAAAAAGTAACCGTTATTTAAAATGAATCATAATTATACGGATTAAAAAGTTATTCTACGTGTTAAACCAATTACCAATAACGCACGTGTTTAAACAACTAGTCGTAATATAATGGTTAAAACCATTAGTCATAAGAATTATACTGGTTAAAACAATTAGCCGTAACATACTGGTTAAAATAACTGGCTGAAATATACATGTTAAAACGACTAGCTGTAATATCTGGTTAAAACTACTAGCCACACTAAAACATTAACCATATAACTAAAGTAGCATGTTATACTATTACAATACCATATAACTAAAGTAGCATGTTATACTATTACAATATCATACTTGACGTCATGATGTAATATTACGCAGATATATTCTCCGGGATATTTAGGTTGTACAGTGAACTATAATTCCGGGAATTGTCAGTTCAAAGTAAATTATAAATAGAATGAGAGAAATTGTAGGTTGTACATTTTACAGTGAACTATAATTACGGGAATTGTCAATTATTAAAGTAAATTATAAATGGAATGAAAGAAATGGTGTTTAAGGGCCACGCAATGTCAAGCCTTGCGTCATGGTTTTTGAGTTTTTGCGCCCACTCTCAAATAGCAAAAAACAGGCGGTTTCAGTGCAGTTTTCAACATTATAATCAGAAAGTTTAACCAGTATAAAACATATACTGCGGGTCAGATATGCGACAAATCCACTCTAGCATGTTCCACACAGTCCAATATTACACGGTGGCATATATTTATCGTTTTTTGGGAACACGGACGGGATCCTGTTCCTCATGTAAAATCATGTCGCTATACATTATATGAGACACCAAGCTACTGCGCATTTTCAGATTTCACATTTGAGATTGTTGAGTATTTTTTATAAATATCAACAAGGATATTCCTCTTATTATATGATTGTTAGTTTATATTGACCGAATTGAAATGAATTGTTTTACGGCACGTCAGCTCCAACCGGGCTATATTGCGGCAAACATATGGGGAGTTTAATGAGACAAATTAAAACAAATATCACAGAAATGTACTTATATATATAAATAAAAACAAATATCACAGAAAATGTAATTGAAATTAAATATATCAAATCCTTTGCATATATAAATATTTACAACGGAATACAGGATAAATTATATACAATTAAAATTTTGAATAACAGTTTGTCTCTTTTAAAAAGTTTAACAATTTTCCATATAGCTCCGGCTAGGCAAACAATTGATGTAGTGACTGACAGTGGTAGTACCATGATCCTATATGCCCGAGATGCTTGCACTCAATCAAAATGTGCGTAACTGTCAAAGGAACATGACAATGTTCACACTCTGGCTGAGGCTCTCGCTGTAATATGGACTTTTTACCTGCTTAAGGGCGAATCTTGTATTTTGATTGGTTGATTAGACACTGTTAATTGGAAATAACACCCCTCTTAATTAGAAAAATAACTGCATATTAATATTATGCTTACTACTTTAATGGAGATAACCAAATGGAGACAATCAATTTTGATCTCGGTACATTAGATGAAATATTTGGAGAAACGTCCGAATATGAACTTAAAACACCAACCCCCGTGGCAGGTAACAGCTACAAACAACAAAATATACAATAATCTATTACAAAAATATAAAGTTAATTTAAAAACAAATACTTTTAAAAAAAACTTAAAAAAATGAAGTAAAAATTTTCGTGTTTTTTTTTTTTTTTTTTTTTTTTGGTGTCTATACTCATACTGCTACTGTAGCAACCAAACGATAAGCGAGCCTAATCTAACGAGAGTAGCCTGTTATTTCGCTACGTCACGACGTTTCCATTACGTCAAAATTGATTTAAAATCCTAAACAGTAGCATGTTACATGTCGATAAACACCTGTTTCCAAAGCCCGGCTTAGGCAAGGGTCTAAGGGACCTAGGTCCAAGTCCCGCTCCGGTTAAGCTGGGATTTGCCTGTTTCGCATTTAGAGGGGTGTTATTGTCCAAAGGAAAGGGCCCCCGCGTCAATCCACTACTAAATGAGAGTGCAATTGCATGAAAATCATCAATCAAGAAATCACCTTTGCTGAAAAGCTATTCAGGAAAGAGATGGCTAAGCCGCCCAGTGTGGTCTGGTTTGGCGGAGCGATCATTTCTTTGCTCTATAGGTTTCCGTGATTACGCGTGCTGCTTGCGCTATAGGCCCACTCCACCATATTCCATTAATTATTATTTGATTGAGCTCCAGATAAGTACAAGTGATTTGTTTCGCATTCAGTCTTCAGACGAGTATCGAATTAGGCGCCGGTCCTCGGATTAAAACCGGCATCGAAGGGCCTGGAGAATATGTCAGAATGCACCAAAATGATTTCTACTTTGCAAAATTTCTCGACTTCTGCCCCCCCCCCCCGCGCGCGCGAAAGTGGACCCTCAAAATAGTATAGCCTCCGCCATGATAAAACCTTAAAACGCCGCTGGTTGCAAATAAATATATTATTGCCCACGCCTATTCAGTTAGCTCGTCATGGTAGTAACGTTTGAATACATGTCATAAAATAAAATGCATTATAATAAAATTAAATTCACGGAGAACGAATCTATGGAAAATTTGGCCCTTTGGTAAGGCAATAATCAATCGGTGTTATGTGATATAATATTACGTTTATTAGAAACGAGGCTATTTGACAAGAAGTCTTTATTCAAGCGGTTGACTGTTTCACTGTCTACAATTCTAAAGGACCTGTTTATAATTCTGTCAGGCCTAAACCTGTGGTCTACTCATCTGTAAGTTTGATTTTATTTTATATAAATATATTTGCTGTACATGATAATGGTTGTGTTACCAGTTTTAATTATTTCGTTTTTACTTATATAGTCTGTTATGGGAAGTAGAAGGGTGGTGTTGCTAGACATTTTATTATGGGGAGTAAAAGGGGTGGTGTTGAGAGATATTTTATTATGAATGATAATGTTAATTGCAGGAGAACCGCGCACTTCCAAACAAACAAAGAACCTCCAAGTGAAACCCCACGAAAACGCACTTCATACACAGATACTACCAGCCAGCAATACATAATACAAATACTATCGTATCAATACATTGATTAACCCATTACCCATACATGGAAATGGGTGGAGTTTGTTTGGGATTGCTTTTTTACCAGAGCATAATATTGAGTCATTCTGTTCCGCCGTATATTGAGCCTATTATGGAATCATTTAATTATCCACCATAGGTTTTGATTTAAATGATTTGTGTTTTTGTGGTTTAATATATAATGATTTATTTGAGCTTAATGAATTCTATATTTCCATATCCCCACCCACCATCTTCCATTCTATACATCCACCTCCAGGGGCGGATCCAGGATTTTCAGAGGGGGGGGGGGGCGTGCTGCACCAAGTTGGGAATGCGAAGCCCGACCCATGATTTTTGAGTGGACAAAAATGCCCACAAGGACTAATTTCATACTATAGTACTGTAAATTACGATTTCCAACCTAAACTGTTTTTGTTCTCCTTTCCCGCGAGAATATATCGAGCTAAAAATTGTTCGCCAGCGCAAATACGTAGTGGGTGAGCCCCCTCTGTATCCCCTCTGTATCCGCGCCTGACCTCCCCACCCACCATCTTCCAATCTATATTTCCACCTCCTCACCCACCATCTTCCGATCTATATTTCCACCTCCTCACCCACCATCTTCCATTCTATATTTCCACCTCTCCACCCACCATCTTCCAATCTATATTTCCACCTCTCCACCCACCATCTTCCATTCTATATTTCCACCTCCCCACCCACCATCTTCCAATCTATATTTCCACCTCCTCACCCACCATCTTCCATTCTATATTTCCACCTCTCCACCCACCATCTTCCATTCTATATTTCCACCTCTCCACCCACCATCTTCCAATCTATATTTCCACCTCCCCACCCACCATCTTCCATTCTACATTTCTACCTCCCCACCCACCATCTTCCATTCTGTATTTCCACCTCCCCACCCACCATCTTCCATTCTATATTTCCACCTCCCCACCCACCATCTTCCATTCTATATTTCCACCTCCCCACCCACCATCTTCCAATCTATATTTCCACCTCCTCACCCACCATCTTCCATTCTATATTTCCACCTCTCCACCCACCATCTTCCATTCTATATTTCCACCAACCCACCCACCATCTTCCATTCTATTTTTCCACCTCCCCACCACCATCTTCCATTCTATTTTTCCATCTCCCCACCACCATCTTCCATTCTATTTTTCCATCTCCCCACCACCATCTTCTATTTTATATTTCCACCTCCCCACCCACCATCTTCCATTCTATATTTCCACCATCTTCCATTCTATATTCCCACCTCCCCGCCCAGCATCTTCCATTCTATATTCCCACCTCCCCGCCCAGCATCTTCCATTCTATATTCCCACCTCCCCGCCCAGCATCTTCCATTCTATATTCCCACCTCCCCGCCCAGCATCTTCCATTCTATATTCCCACCTCCCCACCCACCATCTTCCATTCTATATTTCCACCTCCCCACCCACCATCTTCCATTCTATATTCCCACCTCCCCACCACCATCTTCCATTCTATATTTCCACCTCCCCACCCACCATCTTCCATTCTATATTCCCACCTCCCCGCCCAGCATCTTCCATTCTATATTTCCACCAACCCACCCACCATCTTCCATTCTACATTGAATTCGAAATGAAATGGCGTTTAGCGTCATACTATTCTGCACCTACTAGGAACGGAAATTTAATTTGAACTTAATGAATTCTATATTTTCATTCGAATATAACCTGATAGTACAATGTCAAGGAAACGTTGATTACTTTGGTCTGTTGTCCTGCTGACGTCAGAGTAGTACGTAATATTACACCATTTAGTTTAATTGTCCTTTAGGATGGGTGACACAATATTTTTTATTATGAAATCACACCGAACTACATCGCCATTAGCACAGACGGGCAGCTAGAACGACCGAGTGTCCTATTCTATAAATAAATTTATTACTAATCACACTGACGCTACGAGGTTAATTTTGACCTCTGTATTCGTCATGGCGACTGAAATCTTCGTCTACATGTAGGCTGAATAGTAAGTAGTCAATATCAATACTCTTCAATAGTGTTATTCAGTTGATTGTTGTCAGTTTTCCTCTTCCATTCAAATAATCTTAACACTGCACAAAACCTTCTTTATGAGAGTCGCCATGTCAGTGTAGAGCAAAGCTGTATTAATATTAAATACGGTCGTGATACGGGGGATTTCCCTATACTATGGAAGCCTATTGCTTTACGGTCGTGATACGGGGAATTTCCCTATACTACGGAAACCTATTATGACCATGTTATAACCTCGAGAAAGCCCCCTCCTCGGAAATTCAATTCGTATGCAAGTTCTTATACCCAAACAAACCCAACCCAGATCTACCCCATCCAAAATAATCCAGGCAACAAATAAACTATAGCTTTTATAGACAACAACAATCTTGATGGGAACAGCATACAGCATACCAAATAGGCTTCTTTTCAACACCAATGTAAACGAGCATACGGTATGCAATATACTTAAGGTGGCGAGGGGGGGGGGTGCTTCGACCTGCTCATATTTCAAATCCCAAGGGTTCCGTTACGCGGGACCTTTGGTTTTCGTTCCACCAGAAAGTCTGGACGCCAGATATTTTCTTCCACACTTTAATTGTTCAAGTTATCGAAAATCTGTTTCTCAAGGTTTTAAAGCCACCATACAATTTTCAAAGTGATCAAGGTCAACTCTGACAGAACGAAATAGGCCTCCGCGGATGATACCTGTGGTTTCTGGAGAACGCTAGAGAGAAAGAGAGAAATGGGGTTTAACGTCCACTCAACACAAACCAGGTCACCTCGGGACTAACATATGGTTTAATTTTATTTCAATAATTCGCTTGCGCGTAGGGGTCTTTAGCGATGGGAGGAAACCGGAGTGCCTGGAGGAAACCCACGAGGTTGTTAAGGCGCCCCTATCTCCATGCCACATACGCTCACACCAGGGCTCGAAACCACAGCCGCAAGCCAGAGGTGACCGGCCAGCTAGAGGTCGAAGCATGGCACTCTAGACCACTAGGCCATCCCAACCCCCCAGAGAACGCTAGATTGTTGGCAAGGGTTAAGCTTGGTCCAGAGTTAGGGTTCGGTTAAGCGCTAGCCCTGTTTACTTCTCAAGACTTTGACGAAATCTGCAATCCACATATGACGTCATATGTACTAAAATGTGCAGGACCGTCGCTGATCTAGCGTTCTCCGTGGTTTCTACAGCACCCCTAAGATTTTACAAAAAAATCAAGTGCCATAACTCTTACCGTAATTACCCGAAATCCTTCAAAACCAATAAGCTTCTTCGACTTCATGCTTTCTCGCCTTTGAAAATCCTTGGCTGGAACTGGAGATTAAAAGAAAACGTCCACAATAGGCCTCCATAGTTTTTTCGCGTTCTCTCACCGTTGTATCAAGAAGCCTATCGAATGTCAACAATTTTCGTTACTGCCTATAGAGGTTTGGCCCTTGTTCACTTTGAGAATTTTGTGATCTTTCTGAAATCTATAATCTTTACAGAAGCCCATTGAATTTTCAATAATTACTTTCAGCGGTATAGCCTTCGTTTTACGAAAGAAAATTAACATCAAATGCTTTTTGATTTACATATATACTATTACCAGAACGCGAGTTATTGTGGTATGTTGCCATGATACCATCCACATCAGCTGTTATCTCATATATGTGTTTTAGAGACGTGGATTGCTGGCGGTGTGACCCGTTCTGAATCAGTCGTCTGCGCTGATAATCACACGAGTGAATAGCACCCTATACATATGTATTGCATGTGACTGTCGCTCTGTGTGCAAGCGTTCATTTATCATTATCATTATTAACTTTATTGGCAGGACGATCGAATCAGGGCATCATGTCTGGAAAGACAAATACTGGTAAAAGGAAATCTTCAGAAAGACATTCAACTAGTAAGAAAAAACTCCCTAAAACAGAAACACAGCCTCCCCTTAGTACCAGTAGGCCTACAGATACAGGATCAGCTTCCGGTCTACAAACAGAACCGTTACAAGGTACATATATTTCATACATAAACATTAAAATATGGAAAACCTTTATAAACAAGTCCTGGAAGAATATAAAGATAAATCTTCTCTCGCCAAATTTCCAAATCCCTGACTTCTCCAGTTACCTAACTTTTGTTTTATTTTCAGAAATCCGGGTATCTATTATAGGAAAGACAGGGGTTGGTAAGAGCGCATTAGGGAATGCGTTGTTACAACACGATGCCTTTAAATCACAACAACAGAGTACATCAGTAACATCAGAATGTGGATCAGGACAACGACATCTTCAATTAAATGGTGTAAATACATTACTAAAAGTTGTGGATACACCAGGTTTGTTTGACACGCGTAACAGTAACAAAACAATAGCCAAGGAAATCGTTAAATGTATCAATCTTTTATCACCAGGGCCGCATTTATTTATTTTGGTATTTAGAATTGACTGGAGGCTCTCACAAGAGGACATAAAAGTTCTTGAATACTTTAAAAACACTTTCGGTGAACTGATTGATAAATTTGCCGTTGTGGTTTTTACTGGGAAAGATCTGTTGGTTGATCGAAGTGAAGGTGATGCTTTAGAAGAATTTCTTACTCAGTTATCAACATTAAGTGATGTTTTTAAACACTGCCCATCCGCAACGATCAATAACGGAAGGAAGGATAAAACAGAAGAAAAAATTAAGGATGTTGACGGAATCTTACAATTACTTCAGACAACTATACAGAATAATGGTGGAGAATTTTATAAAAACGAAATGTACGAAGAGGCTAAGATATTATTCGAAGTGAGAATCAAAGGCCAAGAAGAAGTCAACGAAAAGGCATTGGCTGAGTTAGATGAACTTACACAGCAAATTAAACATTTCAAACAACGGGAAGAGCAACAAAAACAACGGGAAACAGATTTGAGTAAGCGGGAGCTAGAATTGAAAAGAAAAGAAGATTTGATACATGGTAAGTTATTTCATTCTATGACATCCCTTGTACAGATAAATACGTTACATAACGTTCTCGTAGAGTTGTTATATCCGACCTCGACCGTTACTCCCATGTTTATGTTTATGAAATGATGTCAAGTCACAAGATAACAGATTTTGGTAGACGATTTGCAGAAATCCATTACATTATATGGCATTGAAACACAGGCGAAAATTTCTTGTACGAAGTCCTTTCTTGAAAAGTAGACATAACAATGCAACCATAATTATCTGGTTATTTGAATGGCGGATAAACAAAACTTGCTATAATATTATTGTTAATGATACAAATTGTTATTATAGACACGGGTATGAAATCTTGGTGTTTATTATTTCAGTTGAATACCAAGTGAGTCCACTTCATGCTAAGAGAAGAAACGTTATAGCTAGAAGAGAGAAAGGGAAGATGTCACCTGAAGATGAAAGTAGAATAATATCGAACTACGTGTATTTAACTGAGAATCTGGATCCTTTACAACCATTATTAGATGGTTTAATCGAAATGTATGTTCTAAATGAAGATGACTTGGAAAAAATCAGAAGAGCGGAATCTAGCGGTGGTACAAAAACAATGATTCGTCAATTTCTAGATATTCTTCGAACGTGTGGTATCAATGTATTTTCTAAATTCATCCATTGTTTAATGAAATCAGGATATAAGGAAGTAGCCGGGCAGTTAACATCGGGTAAGTTAATACAATTTAAATTCCATACCATTATTTTAGTTTGTCAGTTAAATATTTCTCCTTGGCAGATTCGCCAATCATTCTTATATCAATCGTTAGACGAGGTGTGACAGAATTGGGTCTTTCAGGCATCTTCTTGATTACAACACAATAGATTATGTATTTTTTCATACAAGTGATATCTACTGTCAAATGTGTTATTGGGTGATAAATGTTATTATAGACCCGGGTATGGAATATTGGTGTTTATTATTTCAGTTGAATACCAAGAGAGTCCACCTCATGCTAAGAGAAGAAAAGTTATACCTAGAAGAGAGAAAGGAAAGATGTCACCTGAAGATAACTTTAGGATAACATATAACTATACGTATTTAACTAAGAATCTGATTCCTCTCCAACCATTATTAGACAGTTTAAGTGAAATATCTGTATTAAATGGAGATGACTTGGAACAAATCAGAAGAGCGGAATCTAGCGGTGGTACAAAAACAATGATTCATCAATTTCTAGATATTCTTCGAACGTGTGGTATCAATGTTTTTTCTAAATTCATCCATTGTTTAATGAAATCAGGATATAAAGCAGTAGCCGAGCAGTTAACATCGGGTAGGTTAATACAATTTAAATTCCATACCATTATTTTAGTTTGTCAGTTAAATATTTCTCCTTTGCAGATTCGCCTATCATTCTTATATCAATCGTTAGACGAGGTGTGACAGAATTGGGTCTTTAAAACAACTTCTTGATTACAACACTGGTGTAACTTCAAATAATACTTTTATTACATATTAGGTACACACATCGTAATGTAAACGACCCCAGAACTAAGTTGTATGGAGGGAGTCATGTCTTAGCTTGGCTTAGCACGAGTGTGCTAACTCCAGAAGCTTTTGTCTCGTCTCATCTCCTCGGGCCCTGCCGAGTACTCATGAGGTACCTTCTAGGCCCCCGCCTAGCCTCCGACTCCTAACCCTGGCTGACTCCAAGACGGTTTGTCTGATCTTTTAATTACTGGGCCGGATCTGGTCAGTATCCGGTCGGGGTGGGTTAATACCCTGGACGGACAGATAGCTGTTGGCCAATCAACTATTTCCAGGTATTATATTTCAGATTAAATTAGGGCCAGGGTTTGCAGCTGGCCTTGATATAATAACAGATTAAGCTTCCAGTGCAGATTGCTTTACCATTCCAAGATCTTGCGTAACTGTGATGATTAATGACTTCCTAACGACTTTTGTCTGTCTGTTAGTCCTGTCATGTTTACTGCCATCTTTTGACCCCCTGCGACCCGTCTGCTACCCCTGTGATACATTTGCTAATTAATTTCATGAGGGTATTCAATGATATTGTGTAACAGAGGGAGTTCATTTCAGATATGTAACATAATGTTATTTATAATAATTACAGATATTGACCCCCTGCGACCCGTCTGCTACCCCTGTGATAAATTTGCTAATTGATTTCATGAGGGTATTCAATGATATTGTGTAACAGAGGGAGTTCATTTCAGATATGTAACATAATGTTATTGTCCCCCGCCTTTCGAAGAAAGCAGGGGACTATTAAAATGGGTTCGTCCGTCTGTCTGTCTGTCTGTCCGTCTGTCTGTCCGTCTGTCTGTCCGTCACACTTTTTGGGACACAATAACTCTCTTCCTAATTGAGCTAGAATGTTCAAACTTGGTGTATGTGTTTATTAGGTCAATGCCTTGATGGAGTTCGAAGATGAGCATTTTCCGCTTAGGGTAAGCAGAGATAAGCAATTTGATTGGTTGATGCTTTGGGACACGATAACTCTCTTCCTAATTGGGCTAGAATGTTCAAACTTGGTGTATGTGTTTATTAGGTCAATGCCTTGATGGAGTTCGAAGATGAGCATTTTCCGCTTAGGGTAAGCAGAAATAAGCAATTTGATTGGTTGATGCTTTGGGACACGATAACTTTTAATTGAGCTAGAATGTTCAAACTTGGTGTATGTGTTTATTAGGTCAATGCCTTGATGGAGTTCGAAGATGAGCATTTTCCGCTTAGGGTAAGCAGAGATAAGCAATTTGATTGGTTGATACTTTGGGACACGATAACTCTCTTCCTAATTGAGCTAGAATGTTCAAACTTGGTGTATGTGTTTATTAGGTCAATGCCTTGATTGAGTTCGAAGATGAGCATTTTCCGCTTAGGGTAAGCAGAGATAAGCAATTTGATTGGTTGATGCTTTGGGACACGATAACTTTAGTTCTAATTAAGTGAGATTGATGAAACTTGGTGCATAGTTTCATTATAGTAATACCTTGATTAAGTTCGATAAAGAGCCTTTTCTACTCAGGGTAAGCAGAGCGATACGCAATTTGATTGGTCGAGACTTTGGAATACAATAACTCTCTTTCTAATTGAGTTAAAATGTTCAAACTTGGTGTATATGCTTATTAGGTCAATGCCTTGATGGAGTTCGAAGATGAGCATTTTCCGCTTAGGGTAAGCAGAGATAAGCAATTTGATTGGTTGAAGCTTTGGGACACGATAACTTTAGTTCTAATTAAGTGAGAGTGATGAAACTTGGTGTATAGTTTCATTATAGTAATACCTTGACTAAGTTCAATAATGAGCATTTTCTGCTCAGGGTAAGCAGAGCGATACGCAATTTGATTGGTCGAGACTTTGAAACACAATAACTCTCCTTCTAATTGAGTTAAAATGTTCAAACTTGGTGTATATGCTTATTAGGTCAATGCCTTGATGGAGTTCGAAGATGAGCATTTTCCGCTTAGGGTAAGTAGAGATAAGCAATTTGATTGGTTGATGCTTTGGGACACGATAACTTTAGTTCTAATTAAGTGAGAGTGATGAAACTTGGTGTATAGTTTCGTTACAGTAATACCTTGACTAAGTTCGATATTGAGCATTTTCTGCTCAGAGTAAGCAGAGCGATACGCAATTTGATTGGTCGAGACTTTGGAACACAATAACTCTCCTTCTAATTGAGTTAAAATGTTCAAACTTGGTGTATATGCTTATTAGGTCAATGCCTTGATCGAGTTCGAAGATGAGCATTTTCCGCTTAGGGTAGGCAGAGATAAGCAATTTGATTGGTTGATGCTTGGGACACGATAACTTTAGTTCTAATTAAGTGAGAGTGATGAAACTTGGTGTATAGTTTCATTACAGTAATACCTTGACTAAGATCTATAATGAGCGTTTTATGCTCAGGGTAAGCAGAGCGATAAGCAATTTGATTTGCCAAGACTTTGGAACACAATAACTCTCCTATGAATTGAGTTAAAATGTTCAAAATTGGTGTGTATGCTTATTAGGTCAATGCCTTGATGGAGTTCGAAGATGAGCATTTTCTTCTTACGGTAGGCAGAGATAAGCAATTTTTGGATGACACTTCGTGTTCAGTTTGATTGCTCGATACGTTTGAAAAAAATAAATGTGCGATTAATTAAATTGTGTCATCTATTTATTTTGGGATTTCGGCGGGGGACATCAGCCTCACTGTTGGCTTGTTTATAATAATTTCAGATATTGATATGGATGAAATCATTAAAAGGGAACGAAAACAATTACAGACTGAGAAAAAAAATTTACAGTTACAGAAAAGACTTCAGCAAATAAAACAGGAGAGTGAACAGGCGCTTCACATATCTGCCCAAGAGAACCGAAGGATAAAAACGACGTTGAACTCATGGAGAATAGCTTTAAAAACAAAAACCAATATCTTGGTTCGATTTAAGTCCGAGATGAGAACGAAAACGAAGCTACTGGACCAACTAAAAGAGGAAAGGGACACAAGAAATGAAGACCTACAAATGACGAAAGTGAGAAACAGTATTTTGTGCGATGAGCTGGACCGAATTTATGAACAAAATGTTATTATAGACAGAATTAAAGAAGAATTTGATGATAATGATGACGGACAAGGTAAACTTTATTTGGTATTTAACATCTGTTAGTGTTTCTTGGCCAACTCTATATTTAGTTTTTTTGTAGTAAAACAGATATGTTATGTTCAGGGCAGAGTACGTTTTGGTCCAACTCCGGTATCAAGTAGCTTCATAGGCGTACGAGGCGGGGGGTCGGGGGGGGGGGGGTTGCACCGGCCCCCCCATATATTTTCATGAAAAAAAATAGAAATCTGTAAAGAGATCAGAATTGTGAGATCGGTCATTAGCCGAGGAATTTTTGAAAATGGGGTGGGGTAGGGGTATGGCCTTGTCGGGGAAGGCTACGGTCTTGTCGGGAATGAATGCTCAGTTTGTTGGGAAGCGTCACGCCGTCTGACGGGTTTTGAATATTTTTAATAATATGGAAGCGGAAAGAAAGCAGTCCAGTCAATGATGAACACGTACGCCATCTGAATGGAACTAGCACGTACACATGGCATTTCTCAGTTCTTGAGTACTGTGTTCCTGTATACTGGCATCCAACTCCATGCACCGGACGAGCCCAGTGATAGAAGTGAGCAGCTGAAAATTTTCTTTAATAATAATTGATAAGTTTGTAATAATATTGTACCTTGTAGTCACATATAATATACATGTACGATGGCTCTATAGGCCGTAAATAATTCGATATTGAGCCCTTTTCGTTGGAAATAAATATTCATAGGTGAATGTAAAGTGCCACTGGCAAGAGTTATACAAAGATAATATGCTCAACAACGCTTATTTTACTTATAAATCTCTCCAGGAAAAAGTTCCAAAACTACGATGATGTAGATATACAAGTCTTCTATACATCTGAGATCTGGATAAAAAATGTGAAGTCTCATAAAATGAAAAATGTGGCAAAAGTAAATCGGTCGACTTGTTCTTGTTTTCGTAGTAATAGAGCTTGTATTTTAAAGATGACTTTTTACCAGTTTTTATGCTGCAACTGACATAATTTACTACCCACTCCAAATGACTAGAAAGTATTCGAAGTGCCTGGAAATCGCGTCTACGGCCGTCTGGTTTTCAAAATTTTCTGGGGGAGCCCCCCCCCCCCCCGAGCCCCCGTCGGGCGCGTAGGGCCTCCGTCGCTCGCGGGCGGACAGCTTCGCCGCACTCCGGGAAAATATGCTGGCCCCCCAAACAAGTTCGGCCCCGTACGCCTATGAGTAGCTTGACTATTTTATGGCAGATTTTGTTTTTATTTTGAACTTGTCCGATCGTTTTCTAGATTTCTTGATAATTTTCAATAACCTGGTCGATTTGAATAACGTATTAAGATGGGGACCGTTTACCTTATCAGATATTTATTCCTTATTTCTACAACTCTAAGTGACAAATGTCGTACCTGATCTTATAGCGACACGAATTGTTTAGTGCGTCGATCCCTGCATTGGCCGAGAGAGTTTATCTCGATTTTCCGGCGTGTCAGTGATGCAGAAGGAGGACCTGACAAGGACAGCTGTCTAGTCGTGCGGATGGGACGAAAAACCGAGGTCTCGTGTACACATTGGCGTACACGTAAAAGATCCCTTGGCAGATGGAATTCGATATAAGAGTAGGCCGTAGCGCCGCTGCCCGGGAAAAATTTCCCTCATAGCACACTCTATGGCCTATGCCCGTCTTCATTAGCCCAGGTTAGGTGCAAAAGAGTAGGACGTTAAACCCCATTTCATTTCATTTTTGATTTTGAAGATTTGTAAACCTGACAATGACATTGTTCAAATCATTATTACGTTTTGATATCCATTTAGTTTATATCTGTTTTTCTTTAGTCTTTAATTTTAATATCACAATATTTCAGATGTAGAAATAAATGAAGCCGGTTATTCACCAGTTGATATCCAAGTACCAGATGAGAAACTGGTTATAAAACAAGAACCTCTAGATGTTGATGAGACTAATGATATAGACCGTAGCCTACATGCACCAACAGTTGATAAACATCTGATAAAACAGGAACTTTGGAATATAGATGAGACTGATGATAGGGACTGTAGTATACCGATAGATGATGCGCGGCTAATTAAACCCAATTCACCGGATAGATTAGTAGACGACATTAAAAAAGGTTATCAACTTGGTATAAATTGTGATATAATCCTACCTAGGCAGTTCATTTATTGTTGCCGTTTTAGCTTTACTAATAGATTTGTGCACCTTATTCCTGCTCCGTTAAGTAGTGGACCATACATGTAATAACCATTAATTAAAATATTGATAATAATAAACACTAATTATTGCTACATCGACAATTATTCCCCATCTGAAGACATTTATCATTTAAGGTAGAAGACCATTGACTTATAATAGTAATTAATCAGTTCGTCTGATGTAAACACAAGTATTCTTCTAACTTTACATAGGTCAACTTGTCTGGGGTTAACCATATTGGGTTGGGTTTTTATAGCTGTGCAAAACAAAAAACAGATAATGAGTTTAAAAGACGATTCATGCAGTATTGACCATAACATGTATGCTTTTTAATTTTATATATTTTAGGCAAAGTTGTTGAAAATGTTGACTTGGTTATCAAACAAGACCCACAAGAGATAGATGAGACTTGTGACGTAATACGACCAACTGATCTATCGCCTACTATAAGATCAGATATAGATCAGACCCATGAAGTATCCCAGCTAGCTGTTGATCAACAAGGTATAACACAATATTCACAAACCATATTAGATGTTACAATAATTGATCTAAAAACTGTCTGTCACCATCTGTTTAACGCAGATTATAGATACCCATGATTAAAATGTTAAAGGACAGGGGTGTATTACATACGCTGAGACTGTTATCGAATCGCATTCAGATGTCTTGAATAATGTATTGTTTTAAAAAAATCATAAGGACAAATGAATAGTGTGCTTCGTTTAGGATCACCAAGCTCCCTTCCGAATAAGAGGGTGGGGTGGTGCAAAAGCATTAACCTATTCGAATCCTGTAGTTCTAAATTTACTCCAGTTATTTAGATGAGGCGAAATAAATTGAAGAAAAGGGATGAACGGCAACTGTCTGTCAGGGTTGATTTAACACTAACTTCTAAACTACCAGTAGGCTGAGTTCATGACAAAGACAATAGAAACATTGAATAAATATTACACTCACAAAAACACATTTTACCGTCTTTTTCATTAACGTAATCAAGGTGCGATTTGCATGTGGACGTTTTATGTCGTTGTCACTGTCCGTCCAGACGTCTATTTTTATTTGTTTGTGGGACAAAAACGCTACGGGTAACAATTGGTTCTGATTTGTTTATATTCCAACGATCTCGGATGAGTTCGACTTTGGCACGTATCCGACCATAACTTCCTGGATTAATACCCCCAATTGTACGAAAATGGTGCTTTGAATCTGTGGATCCACTAGTGATCATATTATTTTTTCCTTATTTCTTTTATGAAGCTGAGATTATATCTTCGACAATTCAGATGGGTGCGATTTTGGCACGTGTCTGACCGTAACTTCGCGGATAATTGTCCCTGATTATAGTTTATGGACCCTCTGTGAATCATAATTATTATTCGATTTTGATCGACATTCAAATATACTGTATGTTCATTACACAACAATCGTAGATGAGTTATGGTAAATCGAACCGTAACTTCCTTTACACAAATTGAAGAAAAGCATGATGATACATATACCAAGGTAGTCCAATTATTGTCCCATTTCGATTAAACTTCAAATGTATGTTATAGATCAAGTTATTTTTTAGTGCGAGGAGCCGCGGTGAATCAATGAGTAAGAGGTTGGCTCGCCAACCTCGAGGTTCCATACTCGATTTCGGTCTTGGCTGAGAAAGTTTATCGGGATTATCTGGTGTGGTTTTCTCTTCGCACTAGTACTGGACAGGGTCGCTGCCAAGGGAAAACATATATATATATATAGTCGTTCTGATGGGACAAAAAACTGCAGTTCGGTGTACACATAGGCGTCACATAAAATATCATTTTGCGGTTGAAATTCGATATAAGAGTAGACGGTAGCGCCGCTGTCCGGGCACAATCTCCCCCATAGAACACGTTATGGCATAGTAGGGCATATTCCTTCCTTCATATTCCAGTCGGGACAGAACGGTATAGGATGGCAAACCCTATTTTGTTTCATTTCCGGTGTGTTTAATTGGGAATATGCCCCCCCCTTAAAAACAAAACAAAAACAAACCGTTTTTTATATAATTATTATCCTGATTCGATGAAATATATATTATATAATTGGGGATATTATAATGGTGTGATAATCTACCAATGGCTAATATTATTTAATGTTTCTTAAATTAACCATTTTAAAGTCAACTGGCTAGTAAGTCGTTAACCTGTCATCACTTGTCAAGCCGGCTTGTCATTGAGTAACGACGTTAATCCAATCTATTGCTTTTGTTGATTTATATTATTGTTTAATCTTTTATGCATTGTTCATATATCGAAATGCCAGTTTTAATCTTATTGTCTGATTTTCCTTAAATATCACATTGAAGGCAGTCACTAGTTAGGATCCCTCACTAAGTGCAGTATCTGGCCTGTCAGTACTGTATGACGATATATCTGTATATTTATGTTCCGGTATATTAAAGAACACAACAATCACTCGAAGTCTGTTATATCCGAACACGAACGTTTTTGTTTGCCGAAAGAGAGAAGAGAGCGAGAGAGAGAGATAAGAGAGAGAGAAGAGAGAGAGAGAAGGCAGAGAGAAGAGAGAGAGAAGGGGAGAGAGAAGAGAGAGAGAGAGAAGAGAGAGAGAGAGAGATAGAGAGAGGGAGGGAGGGAGGGGGGAGAGAGAGAGAGGGAGAAGAGAGAGAGAGAGAGGGGGGGTTAACGTCCACTCGGGACTAACATGGTTCAATATTTTCTCCATAATTCGCTTGCGCGGAGTGGTCTTTAGCGGTGGAAGGACCCATAAAAAACCCACGAGGTTGGACGAGCGACCCTACTCCTTGCCACGTATAGCGAGGAATCGAAACCACGCCTGCTGACTCAATGACAAACCTTATTAGACAACGCGTACGCGCTAATCATTCGGCCGTCCAACTCCTGAATCAACTACGACTACTCCAAACTCTCCCCGAATAGTTTTCGAATGAGTTATAATTTACGAAGTTTAAGATTCATTTCTGACCTTCAAGAACAATCTACGATTTATTTACGAATCTGAAAAATGTTTGGATTGCTAGCAGTTGTAGCTAAAGTGAAAGCCGGGCAAACTGACTACATTTCCCTTGATTATGACGAATTGGGTACTCAAGAATATGCCAGCTTATTTTTAACTGAATTCAGAATTCGTAGATAATTCTGTCATTTCCTATCTTTATCGTAACCCTGTCTTGCCATTCGAATTATCGGTACTCTTTAGTACACTATTCGAAACTTCTTCATAGCTACCCCTGTGGTGTAGGGGGTGATAAGAATGTACCCTTCGCATGTCCTGCGTGTCGTAAAAGGTGCCTAAAAGGATCCCTGTAATGGGGCAACGCCTTTGCTGTGCGTTGCGACCCGTGCCATTAAACCACATTTCATTTCATCGTAGCTAACCCCGTTTCTCCACAAAGTTTTAAATGTTTTGCCGAATCGCAACGAATGTCGATTAATTTCGATTAGACACTATTCTTGGCGATTCGTGGTATTCGTAGCCCACTTGATAGCCAGGCATAATGAAGGTTGAGTACGAATTCGTCAAATGGGACAGAAACTGCCTGACAAAATGACCGCTCCTCGTACTCAGATAGTATAAGCATTTAATGTCAAGGTTGTGGACTCTCCAGATGTCACATTTTCTTCAAATAGTACTATTCTTTGGAACCTTAAAGCTAGACGAAAATATGTCTAAAATTACATAATAATGTAATATGAATGCATATAAAGTGATATATTTATTCAATTATTGTTTAAAAAGTGTTGTAATTTATATTCAGTAAAATATGTGAACAGCGGAAATTAATCGCGACTTATTTACGTCTATTTAGTTCGTTCTGTACATTTTTATCGTTATGGTTTGTGTCTTGTTATATATGTTCTCCTTTCTTCATTATAAATGGCGCCCGAAACCACAGAATACACGACGTGTGCCTTAAAATTTGGATATTAGGATCCCGTATTTTCACGGGAAGATAACAACACCATTAGCCTTAAAAATGGACTAATATTGAATTCTAATTCGTGTTTTGAATTTTAAATGTTATGGAAAATATTGAGTTAGAGGTTTAGCTCTTTTAAAATTTGTTTATATGTCAAAGGTCGCGACTCCATTTGCATTTGAAGCATGTCAGATCGTTGCGTCCGGGATTATGGCTCCCTTTTCCACCATTTGCAAAATGTGGGCGTATCGTGCATGGCAACTGCTTGTTATAATATGTGATTGTATATTGTCGTCGCCCCTGTCAGTCCGCCCGTCGACCACACTTGATTGTGGGCGATCTGGAGCCTGATTGACTTTAAATTCTTATCCAGTGTTCAATGTCATAACACGAAGGAGCCTTTCAGCGATTTTTGTCACTATCATGTTATGCTACAACCTATAACTAGTGGAATCTGGACTTATACCCTACTACCATGTTTATATATAATACCATGTTTATATGCTACAACCTATAACTACTGGTATCACGGCCTTTTATTCTATAACTACATGCAAATACAAGCAAACATCATTAAATACAGTCATTGAATATAGCCATTGAATAACCTATGGTTGTATTTAATGGCTTGAAAACGCACTACTTTTGCCCAGAATGACGTCACTTTCATACAATGTTAAAATTATATGTATATCTACAGCTATAATTATAGTAAAAATACAGTACATGATTTGTAATATCACATGGTTTGTTAACTTACATTTAAAACGATGTAGACGCATAAGAATACAAGGCTTATGTAAAATTACATCAAATTTAATGTAGTAATACAACCACATGTCAGTTTACATCACGTGAGCTGTTTATTAACAGAAATGCCGCTGTAAATATTATTTTTACAGAAAATTGTAAATTTACCTTCAAATAGTGGTCACATAAGTTATTCCCCCTTTGACCACATATCGAATGTTATACAAAATATTTACTTTTCTGTCAGTCAGTTTAGTCTATTTTAGAGAAATGGGTTATTCAAAATCTGAATGTATTGAACTTGCTAATAAAGACAGACATATGCCATACATTGAGTTGGGTGCGGAATTTTGCTTGGATTGTATCACCTATTCTGTCTATTATAAGGAGAAGAACAGTAGCACATTAAACCTCATTTCTCTTATTTTCTTTACATTATTGAATGTTGGGTTACATGCTCGGCTCAAAGTTCCGCTAAACTATCTGTGTTCGCCAGGATGGAACCTAGGACTACTTAGCCAAGCCGAGACAAACACATTCCTTTGAATAATGTTACCTATGCAAATGACATAATATGTAATTCTACAACATTTATGAGGTATTATTACATAAACTCTGTTAAAATACCCAATATTTTTTTATTTAAATGTTATTGTACAAATATATGTAAATTAACATCATGGCAATTTTACACGTACTCCATTTACAGGTATGTAATTTTACCTTGGATGTAAAATAGCCAGAGGTAAATTTACATTACAGACTGTGAAATAACATGCAATGTTAAAATACAGTTAAAACGATGGCAATATTTCTGCCAGTTAAAACGAGGTAAAAATACATAAAAATTTTAACAGTGTAATTACGTCAAACCATAATGCCGTCACCTCTAGCAATGAAAATTTTTATAAAAAGGAAAGAAAATAGGGTGGAACCTGTGATGCATTTTAACGATGATGCTTCTTTTGATAATCTGAATAGTACAATGTATTTTGAGATTTACATGTAGTTATAGAATAAAAACAGAACTCAATGACCATTGAAAGCTCGGGTTATTCAATGGTTCACTCGAGTGTATGCCTGCCGCATTCCACTTGCTATCGCTCGTGGAATACTTGCGCAGGGATACACTCTCTTGAACCATTGAATAACCCGAGCGGTATTCAATGGTCATTGAGTTCTATCTATATATCCTAATACCATGTTTATATAATACCCTATAACTAGTGGTATCACAGCCTTATATCCTAATGTGTATATATTATATTTTAGAAGATCGTGTTAAAACCTCTGAGTTGAACACTAGACCGGCATCGCAGGTGGGACTGGACGCTGATGATTCACCACGTGATATAACAGTAGACATGACTGATGATCAGAAAGCTGGAAAGGATGACGTAGTTAGTCCACTGGTCGTCAAGAAAGAACCAGAAGATGAGACCTATGGTGCACCAGAACCCACTTTAATGCCACTTATTTCAAGACAAGATATTGTTTACAATGATGATCAAGGTATACCACACTATTCACAAATCATATTGAATGTTATAACGAATCTAAAATATCGTTTAGTAAAAATTGCAGGTCATCACCATCTGTTCAGTACCAATTTAGATACCCATGATCAAAATGTTGACGGAGAGACATGTTAGAGAATATTATTCAGGTGTCTTGAATAATATATTGTTTTAATAATCAAAAGTCTGGTGATGTATGCAGGATTTTTCTAGTTTGGGATCAAGAAGGGCAAAGACATTGAATTATATCAGTATAACACGCACGTACAACCGGGGATTCGAAACCACTCCAGTTGACTCAATGACAGGCTTTATCCTTCTAAACAGACAGAAGAGACCTAACTAAACATTTAATTTAGACTGGACGATTAGGTATCGTTTACAGAAACCCACACAAAATATTAGTTTCGTACAAATTTCGCACTTATAAATTTTGCGAACTTGATAAAAGATACATTATAAGAGTGCAATTTTCATGGGTACTTTTTATGACGTTACCCCAGTCTGTCCACACATCCGTCATATAAACTCGACTGGTCACAATTTCTTCCGATTTTTATAGAAACTCTACAAGTCACAATTTCTTCAGATTTGTATGATGCTTAATTTATATATTTGTATCCCAAAGATCTCGTATGGGTTCGTTTTGGGCACGTATCCAACGTTAACTTCCTGGATAATTGCTCCTTATCATACGAAATTTTAGCCTGTGAGCAATCTAGAGATATATTTTTTCTCGATGTTTAAGAGACTTAAAATGTATGTTTATATCCCAAACATTTCAGATAGGTTCGATTTTGGCACGTGTCTGACTGTAACTTTCCGGATTATTGTCCATGATTATAGTTAATAGAGCCTGTAGAGTTATTGTTCGATTATTATTATTGTCCCCCACCTTTCGAAGAAAGCAGGGGACTATTAAAATGGGTTCATCCGTCTGTCTGTCTGTCTGTCTGTCCGTCTGTCTGTCCGTCTGTCCGTCACACTTTTTGGGACACAATAACTCTCTTCCTAATTGAGCTAGAATGTTCAAACTTGGTGTATGTGTTTATTAGGTCAATGCCTTGATGGAGTTCGAAGATGAGCATTTTCCGCTTAGGGTAAGCAGAGATAAGCAATTTGATTGGTTGATGCTTTGGGACACGATAACTTTAGTTCTAATTAAGTGAGATTGATGAAACTTGGTGCATAGTTTCATTATAGTAATACCTTGACTAAGTTCGATAATGAGCATTTTCTACTCAGGGTAAGCAGAGCGATACGCAATTTGATTGGTCGAGACTTTGGAATACAATAACTCTCTTTCTAATTGAGTTAAAATGTTCAAACTTGGTGTATATGCTTATTAGGTCAATGCCTTGATGGAGTTCGAAGATGAGCATTTTCCGCTTAGGGTAAGCAGAGATAAGCAATTTGATTGGTTGAAGCTTTGGGACACGATAACTTTAGTTCTAATTAAGTGAGAGTGATGAAACTTGGTGTATAGTTTCATTATAGTAATACCTTGACTAAGTTCGATAATGAGCATTTTCTGCTCAGGGTAAGCAGAGCGATACGCAATTTGATTGCTCGAGACTTTGGAACACAATAACTCTCCTTCTAATTGAGTTAAAATGTTCAAACTTGGTGTATATGCTTATTAGGTCAATGCCTTGATGGAGTTCGAAGATGAGCATTTTCCGCTTAGGGTAAGTAGAGATAAGCAATTTGATTGGTTGATGCTTTGGGACACGATAACTTTAGTTCTAATTAAGTGAGAGTGATGAAACTTGGTGTATAGTTTCGTTACAGTAATACCTTGACTAAGTTCGATATTGAGCATTTTCTGCTCAGAGTAAGCAAAGCGATACGCAATTTGATTGGTCGAGACTTTGGAACACAATAACTCTCCTTCTAATTGAGTTAAAATGTTCGAACTTGGTGTATATGCTTATTAGGTCAATGCCTTGATCGAGTTCGAAGATGAGCATTTTCCGCTTAGGGTAGGCAGAGATAAGCAATTTGATTGGTTGATGCTTGGGACACGATAACTTTAGTTCTAATTAAGTGAGAGTGATGAAACTTGGTGTATAGTTTCATTACAGTAATACCTTGACTAAGATCGATAATGAGCATTTTGCTCAGGGTAAGCAGAGCGATAAGCAATTTGATTTGCCAAGACTTTGAAACACAATAACTCTCCTATGAATTGAGTTAAAATGTTCAAAATTGGTGTGTATGCTTATTAGGTCAATGCCTTGATGGAGTTCGAAGATGAGCATTTTCTTCTTACGGTAGGCAGAGATAAGCAATTTTTGGATGACACGTCGTGTTCAGTTTGATTGCTCGATACGTTTGAAAAAAATAAATGTGCGATTAATTAATATGTGTCATCTATTTATTTTGGGATTTCGGCGGGGGACATCAGCCTCACTGTTGGCTTGTTCGATTTTGATTGACGTTCAAATATACGGTATGTTCATTACACAACAATCGCAGATGAGTTATGGTAAATCGAACCGTAACTTCCTTTACACAATGATACATATACCAAGGTAGTCCAATTATATATTGTCCCATTTCGATTAAACTTCAAATGTATGTTATAGATCAAGTTGGTTTTTTTAGTGCGAGGGGCCACGGTGGATCAATGAGTAAGACGTTAGCTCGCCAACCTTGAGGTTCCATGCTCGATTTCGGTCTTAACTGAGAAAGTTTATCGTGATTTTCTGGCGTGAGTTTCTCCTCTCAGTGTTGCTGGACAGGGTCGCTGCCAAGGGACAACATACAGTCGTCCTGCTGATGGGACAAAAAAAAATGCTGTTCGGTGTAGCCTACACATAGACGTCGTCACATAAAATATCACTTTGCGGTTGAAATTCGATATAAGAGTAGACGGTAGCGCTGCTGTCAGGGTATAATCTCCCCCATAGAACACTTTATGGCATAGTAGGGCATATTCCTTCATATTCCAGTCGGGACAGAACGGTATAGGATGGCAAACCCTATTTTGTTTCATTTCCAGTGTGTTTAATTGGGAACATGACCCCCCCACCCCCTAAAAAACAAAACAAAAACAAACCGTTTTTTATATAATTATTATCCTGATTCGATGAAATATATATTATATAATTGGGGATTATGTTATTGTAGTATAGTTTGATCGATGAAGATTATTGTAGTATTTTCCATAAAGATCATCTGGTCACATTATGGTCCAAATCTAATAAGATCATGTGACGAATAGTTTGATATACATGACGTCATTATGGATTTCATGACGTCGAGATCACCTTTACGTCATGGTAACCATGCGTCGTATCTAAATGTAGGAATTATACGACAGTATTAAATTTGGACAAGTTTTGTTATTAAGTTTCGACAAATGCCATTGATACCAACCTCTGTAGTCAGTAATTCAAATCCAAATACATAATGTACCTCAATTCATATATTTCAGATAATACTTTATTGACACCAGGTCATCACTCACCAAATCTAGAGACTCGTCTAAAATATTCCCAACATCAGGATCTAGAGTCTGGTCAACCATCGACATCATCGAGTCTAGATTCTAGTCCTATTAATCAACGTAAAGATGATACAACACCAGTTAAAACATCACCTGCTTACGATGATGATACAACGCCAGTTAAAACATCACCTGCTTACGATGATGATAAAGTTATAAGACCAGTAGATAAATATACATTATTTAAAGTTTGTGAACATGGTACATTAGATGAATTAAAATCTATTTTATCCGATAAAACAATTGATATAAATAGTGTAGGTAATCTAGATAGGACAGCCATGTTTGATTGTATTATATCGAGTATTCAACCTGTAGAGAAGATGCGAGTATTGATATCGTCTGGTGCTAAACTTGATGTTAAAGATTGGTATGGTAATAGTTTATTACATGTAGCGTGTGAGCATGGATGTGCAGAAAATGTTGAATTGTTGTTAAATACAGATAGGGTAGATATAGAGAGTAAGGGCAGGTTTAATGAAACCCCAATATTTAAAGCTATACGTTCAGATAAACAACCGGTAGAAAAATTAGACTTACTGATAGCATCTGGTGCTAAACTTGATGTTAAAGATTGGTATGGTAATAGTTTATTACATGTAGTGTGTGAGGATGGACGTGTAGAAACTGTTGAATGTCTGTTAAATACAGATAGGGTAGATATAGAGAGTAAGGGCAGGTTTAATGAAACCCCAATATTTAAAGCTATACGTTCAGATAAACAACCGGTAGAAAAATTAGACTTACTGATAGCATCTGGTGCTAAACTTGATGTTAAAGATTGGTATGGTAATAGTTTATTACATGTAGTGTGTGAGGATGGACGTGTAGAAACTGTTGAATGTCTGTTAAATACAGGTAGGGTAGATATAGAGAGTAAGAACCATGATGATAATACTCCAATTGTTGTAGCTATACCTTCCGATAAACAACCTGAAGAGAAGATGAAGGTATTGGCAAATTTTGGTGCTAAACTTGATGTTAAAGATGGGGATGGTAATAATATATTACATATAGCGTGTAGGTATTATGGTGTAGAAACTGTTGAATGTCTGTTAAATACAGGTAGGGTAGATATAGAGAGTAAGAACCATGATGATAATACTCCAATTGTTGTAGCTATACGTTCAGATAAACAACCTGAAGAGAAGATGAAGGTATTGGCAAATTTTGGTGCTAAACTTGATGTTAAAGATGGGGATGGTAATAATATATTACATATAGCGTGTAGGTATTATGGTGTAGAAACTGTTGAATGTCTGTTAAATACAGGTAGGGTAGATATAGAGAGTAAGAACCATGATGATAATACTCCAATTGCTTTAGCTATATGTTCATATAAACAACCTGTAGAGAAGATGAAGGTATTGGCAAATTTAGGTGCTAAACTTGATGTTAAAGATGGGGATGGTAATAATATATTACATATAGCGTGTAGGTATTATGGTGTAGAAACTGTTGAATGTCTGTTAAATACAGGTAGGGTAGATATAGAGAGTAAGAACCATGATGATAATACTCCAATTGCTTTAGCTATATGTTCATATAAACAACCTGTAGAGAAGATGAAGGTATTGGCAAATTTAGGTGCTAAACTTGATGTTAAAGATGGGGATGGTAATAATATATTACATATAGCGTGTAGGTATTATGGTGTAGAAACTGTTGAATGTCTGTTAAATACAGGTAGGGTAGATATAGAGAGTAAGAACCATGATGATAATACTCCAATTGTTGTAGCTATACGTTCAGATAAACAACCTGAAGAGAAGATGAAGGTATTGGCAAATTTTGGTGCTAAACTTGATGTTAAAGATGGGGATGGTAATAATATATTACATATAGCGTGTAGGTATTATGGTGTAGAAACTGTTGAATGTCTGTTAAATACAGGTAGGGTAGATATAGAGAGTAAGAACCATGATGATAATACTCCAATTGCTTTAGCTATATGTTCATATAAACAACCTGTAGAGAAGATGAAGGTATTGGCAAATTTAGGTGCTAAACTTGATGTTAAAGATGGGGATGGTAATAATATATTACATATAGCGTGTAGGTATTATGGTGTAGAAACTGTTGAATGTCTGTTAAATACAGGTAGGGTAGATATAGAGAGTACGAATAATAATGGTAGTACTCCATTATTTAAAGCTATACGTTCAGATAAACAACCTATAGAGAAGATGAAGGTATTGGCAAATTTTGGTGCTAAACTTGATGTTAAAGATGTGGGTGGTAATAATATATTACATATAGCGTGTAGGTATTATGGTGTAGAAACTGTTGAATGTCTGTTAAATACAGGTAGGGTAGATATAGAGAGTAAGAACCATAATGATCATACTCCAATTGCTGTAGCTATACGTTCAGATAAACAACCTGTGGAGAAGATGAAGGTATTGGCAAATTTTGGTGCTAATCTTAATCTTGATAGTCTACAGCATTACGCATGCAGATGTCATGAAGTAGAAGATGTTAAATTTTTGTTAAGTAAAAATGTAGATATAGAGATAAGAAACAAAGCAAATGAAACTCTAATAATATCGGCTCTGCGTTCATCAACACAACCAGGACAAAAGGCTGAACTATTATTGGACAAGGGTGCTAAACTAGATCATTCCTCCAGTATTCTTCACTATGCCTGTCAATATGGTAGTCTAGATTGTGTTAAATACTTTATTGATAAAGGTTTAAATATGGACTCAATAAATGATAAAAATGAAAGTCCTTTAGTGTTAGCTATTTGTTCAACAATCCAGTCATTACAAAAGGTCAATGTATTATCAGATGCGGGTGCTAAACTAGATCATTCCTCCAGTTTACTTCACTATGCCTGTCATTATGGTAGTCTAGATTGTGTTAAATACTTTATTGATAAAGGTTTAAATATTGACTCAATAAATGATAAAAATGAAAGTCCTTTAATGTTAGCTATTTGTTCAACAATCCAGTCATTACCAAAGGTCAAGATGTTATTAGATGCGGGTGCTAAACTAGATAATATACTTCACTATGCCTGTCAATATGGCAGTCTAGATTATGTTAAATACTTTATTGATAAAGGTTTCAATGTGGAGACCATGAATGATATAAATGAAAGTCCTTTGATGTTAGCTATTTGTTCAACAATCCAGTCATTACAAAAGGTCAAAGTGTTATTAAATGCGGGTGCTAAGCTAGATAGTTCATCGAATATACTTCACTATGCCTGTCAATATGGTAGTCTAGGGTGTGTAAAGTATTTTATCAAGAAGAAATTGTTTAATATAGAAAGCAGAGATGACAATAATCGAACACCTCTGTTTAGTTGTGTTATAACAAAACGAATAAAATTTAAAAATAAAATAGAGTTTTTGATGTCTATGAATGTTAATAAAATGGTTAGAGATAAAAATAATTTGAGTGTATTACAATTTGCTCGTCAACATGCTAGAAAAACACGTGTACAATATCTTATTGAAAAAGGTTTTACTGATTAATGAATATCTCTCTGTAAATTAAATAGAAAATCGTAAATTATAAAATTATTTTGTAACCACATCTATTGCGTGGCAAGTTACAGTCATTTGAATGAGACGTACACGTAAAAGATCCCTGGAAAGTTGGAATTTGATAAAAGAGTAGGCTGTGGCTCCACTGCCTGGGCAAAAGTTCCCCCATAGCACACTTTATGCCGTACGTTCTGTAGGACGTTAAACCATATTGTATTTTTATTTTGTAATAATTCTATGTAAATATACATACCAATAATATCATACATACTTTCGTAGGTAAATCTTGTTCATGGTAAATTAAAAACTAGTCTCGAACACCCTGTCATTTAAACCACAGTTATATTTTAATATTGTATACCATTATATAGACATCGACCTGTATTATAGACATTGACCTGTATATATATATATTTATCATGTTTTCTGTGTTTATATCACAGTTATTATTGGATTATATCTGTATAAATATTTATCATATATGAATAAACTGAAGGTAAATAAAACAAACTATATTTATTTTATTGGTAACCTGGACCAATAGACACGTGACTGAATGTAGGACATGTTGTTAATTAGAATAGAATAAAGAGACACGGGGAAGGGGGTTTAACGTCTACTCAACACATGTAGGTCATTATGGGACTAACATATGGTAGGCTATGTCTTTATTCTACTAATTCCCTTGAACAGGACTCAACACGTGTTGGTCATTCTGGTACTAACATATAGTAGGTTATATCTTTATTCTGCTAATTTGCTTGAAGAGGATTCTTAATCCGTTGGAGGAAACCGGAGGTGACCCACGAGGTTAAGAATGTAACAGCACAACCCCTTGAGGGGCACAACATTGGGATTGAACTTCTAGAAATAAAACAGGGTTTACCGTCCCGTTTGTCAACACCAACCGGGTTATTACCCGAACAACTAGAGACTTTTTATTGTAAGCTTACCCGAACAACTAGAGACTGTTCATTGTAAGCCCTGTCGAACTACTAGAGACTGTTTATTGTACGCCCAGCCGAACAACTAGAGACTGTTTATTGTAAGCCCAGCCTCCTCTCAAACTTACAAGCCTGGCCCCAAAGTTCACAAAGCATTCTCATAATTCACTCAACTTTCAATCACTATTTATGAATATTAAACAGTACACGAGCCATTGAGCCAATGACTTCGGCCACGTGAAGTCAACGCACGTGTTGTGGACAGTCATCTGTTACAGAAATAATTCGTAAATAATTATCTGTGAAATAGATTGACACTGTTCGGTGCAAGCCCTCTCAATTCTCTAAAACACCAATGTGTACGCGGTACCACTGTTTAATGTTCCACGAGAACATGAAGGGCGACATCAATCAGGCACTGTACATTTCAGGTTCTGTTCAATAACGGTGATCGCGCCCGTACGAATATGCGTGCACGTTAAAGAACCCTTAGCATGAGCAGGTCGTATAGATGCTGTCCGGGCAGAGTTTCCCTTATAGCACAGCGTATTACGTACGCGTATTACGTACGTCCATCTTCAGAGGCGGAAAGGGCCATCATGCGATTGGGCGATCGCCCGAAGGACCGGACGGGTGATCGCCTGAAGGGCCGGTCGGACAAATAATAAAAAAAAATTGTCCAATTCGTCTAATAAGCCTTTTTCTGCTGAACATTGTATTGGGGGGGGGGGGGCTATTGGACCGGCCATCGAGCGATGATGATCATTGTGTATGTGGCCGGTGGCTTTAACGGGTCGCCACGCCACCACTGGAGTCTGGAATGGGCTGGTATAATAAACTTTCTGGGCCTGGCGTACTGGGTGTGGGGACTGTAAGCAGGGATTCCGAATTTCATCGGATTTCCCATTGAAATAAAGGTGAAGCCTTACCGCAAGTTGCGTAATACGTCATTAGGCCTTCAACATAAACATCGCTATGCAAAGAAAAACTGTTCGGTAACTATTTTAATGGTCCAGTCTTCACTATTTGTGACAGAATTACTTATTCCAATACAAACTGTAATGATATGTGTTTACAATTGTGCGTTTGAACCTATTTGAACTTGCGTAATAGTTCTTAGACTGTATCAATTGTAACCTTAACACAGTTTAAGGTTGCAAGTATAGTAACTAGTAAATTACCTGTAGGTCGGGGTTTTGACCTAAATTAATCGATTTATGAGATAAATTTTTTGACAGACATTATAGTGAGATATGCCACCAAATTGCATTTTTGGGGTTCATTTTTCAAAAATTTTCCAGGGGGAGAGCCCACGGTGCCCCCGCCCGCGGTTAGTAAAAGGGGCCGCTTCGACACGGGAGCCCCGACCGGTTCCCGGCCCTAATCCACCCCTGTCCATCTGTATCTTTATATTTTTTAATATTGGTGTCGATAATTGGTGTCTTTGGTAGGGGGAGGAAATCGGAGTAACCGGAGAAAACCCACGAGGTTGGCCAGGCGACCCTACTCCTTGCCACGTACAACCGGGGATTCGAAACCACGCCATTAATTTGACTCAATGACAGGCCGTATGATACAGCGCGCGCTCGCTAACCATACAAATACATGACACATAACTTGAATAGTTTATTTCCTGTGGTTTGAAATACGAGTACAGAAAATTAAATAATAACCTGAACTTGAACTATACAAATTCGTATTCAATAATGATACTGTAGTATTCAAAACGGAACAAGAATAACTAAGCATAACTAATAATACCCCCTCCCCCATTTTTATGAATAAATACTTAAAGCGGGAATTTCATATTTTCTAAGAAAGTCAAAACTTAAAGTTACATTATGAGAGATAAGATAAAGAGATGGCAGTTCTCACTATAATAGTTAAAATCTAGATAGTGTAAAGATAATTTGCTGAAAATTTCAGTCAAATTGATCCACTATTAGCCGAGAAAAAAGCGTTTGAAATATTCACATAGCCTCGGTCATCATTACTCAAATCATTAATATAAACAGCATAGTATCGATTATCCACTTGATTGATTTAATTATCAACGGCCATTAAGCGGCATATAAGAATTTAATCCGCCAACATCGAAGGCTAGCCTTGACATCAAGAGTTTATTATGGTCTGGATATGTTAATTAATGTATAATTGATTATTTAGATAACATCTCAGGGCTTAAGAAAGACCTGTAATAAGCAGATTTAGCTCTTGCATAATGCTATTTTAATTATTTCTATGTCTTTTGCTCAAAAGGTTGTCAACTCACTATTATACGATCATGGGCAATATTTCACAGGCATTAAAATCTCTGACACAGAAAATAATAACACAGTTACCACCCTTGTTTTCCCATTCCCCTCCATGCAATGGCAATCTTCAAACGTTTGAATTTGAAGTTGAAAATGATGCTTTTGACATTTTCTCAAGAGGCAATATTGAATTATAGGATTAATAGAATTATTCTTTAACAAGACAGGATTGTTTATAGATACAATCTATTTTAGGGCATTATTTTAATACATTGTAAAAGTATATCTTTAAAAATATGAAATTGCAATCGTTTATCGAAATTCCTGTATCATAATATTCATAATACCCTTCCAACAAAATTTAAAAAAAAAAAAATTATTTATCGATCACTATTATTTATGTAGCTAACTGTATTAAATAAATCAATATGAAATATAATTTTCTTTCCCAAGCTGGCACTCCCTTAAGTACCCAAAACGCAGGTCTACCATACTCATCATTCATACGGACGCAATCCTGGTAAATTAAAATAATATCTTTATGCAACAGGTACAAATATATTTTCTTCTCAAGCATTATGGAATTCTAAATGCTGTTAATTGTAATGGACCGTGTTGATTCAATTCAACATTTTTTTTTAAAACAATATTTATTCAATATTTACATATTTTAAAATTACAATATTAAATTATGGGATCTGTAAACAAGCCGGAGCTTATATCAGTTCATTTCCCGTAATAAATTATTTACAGATATAAATACATTGTTTATAATGATAATCACGATAATACATTTATACATATAATCGCAAAAGCAAAACATTTTTATTCTCACTTGATGAAAATGTACAAAATACTTAATTTACAATATACATAGGTTAGTGTGGTTAGCGAAACGATTATGTTATGTTGATAATGTAGTGATATTGTGATGCGAATCTCGAGCTGTTGATAGTAGAAAGGAGAGGGGAAAGTCAAGTCTAAAATATTGAACAGGAAAAGAAATTTATGCGAATTGGAAAGGTGGTACTTTGTCCGATTGTTGGATATTAGTTAAAGTCTCTTAAACATCCCTCTAGTATGTTCACGCTTGGCTTGCTGTGGTGGGTGAATGTTTCCAACATTTTTAAAATCTTATTTTGTGATGCAAACAGGCCCGTAGCCAGCGCATAAAATTAGGTGGAGATAGGCCTACGGAATTTTTTGGAGCGGCTGAGGAATTGTGGCCGGCTAAGAACGCTTCTAAGAAAATCGTACTTGTTGGCGACATATCGGGGGCGGGGGGGCTAATTGGATTTTTGAGGGGGCTGACCCCCCCTCCCTAAACTGGCCACAGGCCCGAGGCCCGGATTCATCCCTTCTACTAATTTGTGCGAAATAACTATCGGTATCCAATATATTCTTGCGGTGGTGTTACGAAACATCTCACTTCCGGAACCGGAAATTGCCCGGCATTCTGTCTGCTTTTGTAAACACTGGCCAAGGGATTAAGAATGCGTTAAGAATACTTTTGTTGGTTTTAGTTACAAAAGGCATGTGAATAAGAAAGACGGTACATTAATGAAACCATTTGGTTATCTGAGTTTATTTATGTAAGGGGGACAGGGCAATTCTACTACATGATGTATGGTAGATTGAACAACAACATGGCCCGGAATAAAATTCATTGATGAATGCCCCTAAATCAATGGGGTTTCAGTTTGACGTCTTAGTTGTACTTTCTGCACCAGCATTGCAGCAACAAGGGTGACAAAGATGGGCAATACTCGAGTACACTCGGCAAACCTCAGCAGATTTCGGAACCTACATCTAGTCTCGGCTGTATGACACAGTAAGTGATAGGCCATACATTTGTGATGTGGCTACCGGTTTACTTTAACAGGAAAACTTGATGCTATTACACAAATTGGGAACCTATTCGGCTAGCGACCTATTCGACAGATCGAGCTGCAACCTGTTCGTTGGAAACCTATTTAGAATAAAGACAACCGTCGCCTTAACTCATCTATTTATCAACCAATAAAATCCAACGTTATGTCTATCAAATGAAAGTAGAATATATTATTTTTTATCCATTCCTTTAACTCAGAATAGAAGTGTAATTTCGTCATTATCTTACTGCTGGATCGGTCGAATAGGTCGCTAGCCAAGTAGGTCGCCAATTTATTTGTGTTCGGCATGGGCGCACCCATGTTTATCCGGGACCTTTAAAGTAGTTCCAATATGGCGGAATTCGTCATACAGCCGAGATTAGATGTAGGTTCGGAGGTTACGGAATCCGCCGAGGTTTGCCGAGTGTATTGGAGCAGTATTATATGATAGAAAATCTGAGCACAGAGGCCGTGCTGTATTCTATTTGGAAAGATTTTTAGGCTATACTCCGTGCTGTTTTGTTTTAGGGACAATTTGACATGCCAGCTGAGTTGACTTGTGTATAATCACGAACCTATCTATTTCTAACAACTCTTTGTCAATAAAGTTTTTGTCCCTGTTAATGTTACTGGTCACTTGTCTGTTCCTGGGGGTTAAGATGGCCAAATGGTTAGCCCGTGTGGGTTGTATCATAAAGTCTGCCATTGAGTCAACTCATGGTGAGGTATCAATTCTCCGGTTTTAGGCTACGTGGCAAGGAGTACGGTCGCTTGTAGTTCAGCTCTGAACGTTGGTCTCATTACACTCACCCTGAACCTTCAGAGGCTGTCCCATTCAATCAATGTCGAAAATAATTGGAGCCCCAGTCAATTTTACTGGACAACTTTTCACTGCTAAACGATGTGGTGTCAATCTGTGTGAAAGCCTGTACAATGTAAACGAACATCTTAGTGAGAAAATAAGACCTTGCTTACTTCGCTAGAGTCAGTATGAGCGACACAACACACTGTTAAAAATATGTCCCCTCCTATCAAGTTACATTGTCGCCGCCACGACACTCTTACTGTAGGTCAACGTCCAAAAGGCACTCGTATGACCCCTGACGCGACCTCTCACTATAACCGGTCAGATCTTCAAGTAGTAGAGGCAATCGAAAGTATAAAAGAAACGAATTCGATAAATAGATCTATATTTTAATCAGATTGGGTCTCACCGTTCTTCTTCTGATTCATTCAATAGCCTTTTATTTTACAGACCTTTTAGTCTGGAATACCTGATCGTCATGATCTTATGTATTTTACAGACCTTTTAGTCTAGATTCCTTGATCGTTGTGATCTTATGTATTTTATAGTCTGGATTCCCCGATCGTCGTGATCTTATGTATTTTATAGTCTGTATTCCCCGATCGTTGTGATCTTATGTATTTTATAGTCTGTATTCCCCGATCGTTGTGATCTTATGTATTTTATAGTCTGTATTCCCCGATCATTGTGATCTTATGTATTTTATAGTCTGTATTCCCCGATCGTTGTGATCTTATGTATTTTATAGTCTGTATTCCCTGATCGTTGTGATCTTATGTATTTTATAGTCTGTATTCCCTGATCGTTGTGATCTTATGTATTTTATAGTCTGTATTCCCTGATCGTTGTGATCTTGTGTATTTTATAGTCTGGATTCCCCGATCGTCGTGATCTTATGTATTTATTTGGTGTGTGTCAGGGGGTGGGGGAAGGTGTGCAGGGATAGGATGTTTAAATATATTAACACATAAGATCATAAGTTATGTCATTAAAACACTGAACTATTTGACTGATGTTATAGACTGAATTAATTGACTTATTTTATCGACTGGACGAGGCCACGTGAAAATGTCAAATACCTCATCATCACATGCCCCACCCCCATCGCATACCTTTTCTGCGTTCATATCATATGTAGGGACTCTATTCATTTCGAGGTGTGTGTGTGGGGGGGGGGTATTAATATCTACTTAAGAACATGTATCACTTAAGCCTGGTGAAGACCTCCACACCCCCTCCCCCTTCCCTCCCGAGCCCTTGGCTCCTTCGCTTATGACTTAACTATCGCCTGAATACCGTACTTATCAAACTACTTTTGCCAGTAAATTGATCTTGAAACTAATTGGGAAGGCACCGGCCCCTTCCCCATCCCCCCGACACCTCCAGCAATGGCTACGAGCATGATTTGTTATTATATTATCTTAGTCCACTGCCGCCGCTGCTTAATAGTGACGACTTCTTTATTCGACTTGATTATTCGACTGGTTTATTCGACTTGATTATTCGACTGGATTATTCGACTGGTTTATTCGACTGGTTTATTCGACTGGTTTATTTGACTGGATTATTCGACTGAACTATTTGACTGATGTTATAGACTGAATTAATTGACTGATTTTATCGACTGGATGAGGCAACGTGAAAATGTCAAATACCTCATCATCACACGCCCCACCCCATTGCACCCCTTTTCTACGTTCATATCATATGTAGGGACTCTAGTCTTTTCGAGGTGTGTGTGTGTGGGTGTGTGTGTAAGGGGGGGAGGGGGTATTAGTATCTACTTAAGTACATGTATCACTTAAGACTGGTGAAGACCTCCCACCCCTCCCTCCCGAGCCCTTGACTACTTCGCTTATGGCTTAACTATCGCCTGAATACCGTACTTATCAAATTACTTTTGCCAGTAAATTGATCTCGAAACTAGTTGGGAAGGCCCCCGGCCCCTACCCCATGCCCCCGGCACCTCCAGCAATGGATACGAGCATGATTTGTTATTACATTATCTTAGTCCAGTGCCGCCGCTGCCTAATATTGAGCGACTTGTTTATTCGACTTGATTATTCGACTGGTTTATTCGACTTGATTATTCGACTGGCTTATTCGACTGGATTATTCGACTGGTTTATTCGACTGGTTTATTTGACTGGATTATTCGACTGAACTATTTGACTGGTGTTATAGACTGAATTAATTGACTGATTTTATCGACTGGACGAGGCCACATGAAAATGTCAAATACCTCAGCATCACACGCCCCACCCCACCCATCGCAACCCTTTTCAACGTTCATATCATATGTAGGGAGTCTATTCTTTTTTATGTGCATAAGGGGGGGGGGGTATTAGTATCTACTTAAGTACATGTATCACTTAAGATTGGTGAAGAGCTCCCCACCCCCTATCTCTTCCCTCCGGAGCCCTTGGCTCCTTCAGTTATGGCTTAACTAATGCCTGAATACCGTACTTATCAAACTACTTTTGCCAGTAAATTGATCTTGAAACTAGTTGGGAAGGCCCCCGGCCCCTTGCCCATGCCCCCGGCACCTCCAGCAATGGCTACGAGCATGATTTGTTATTATATTATCTTAGTCCGCTGCCGCCGCTGCTTAATATTGAGCGACTTGTTTATTCGACTTGATTATTCGACTGGTTTATTCGACTGGATTATTCGACTGGTTTATTCGACTGGATTATTCGACTGGTTTATTCGACTGGTTTATTTGACTGGATTATTCGACTGAACTATTTGACTGATGTTATAGACTGAATTAATTGACTGATTTTATCGACTGGATGAGGCAACGTGAAAATGTCAATACCTCATCATCACACGCCCCACCCCACCCATCGCACCCCTTTTCTACGTTCATATCATATGTAGGGACTCTATTCATTTCGAGGTGTGTGGGTGTGTGTGTGGGGGAGAGGGGGTATTATTATCTACTTAAGTACATGTATCACTTAAGACTGGTGAAGACCTCCCACCCCTCCCTCCCGAGCCCTTGGCTACTTCGCTTATGGCTTAACTATCGCCTGAATACCGTACTTATCAAACTACTTTTGCCAGTAAATTGATCTCGAACCTAGTTGGGAAGGCCCTCGGCCCCTACCCCATGCCCCCGGCAACTCCAACAATGGATACGAGCATGATTTGTTATTACATTATCTTAGTCCAGTGCCGCCGCTGCCTAATATTGAGCGACTTCTTTATTCGACTTGATTATTCGACTGGTTTATTCGACTTGATTATTCGACTGGCTTATTCGACTGGATTATTCGACTGGTTTATTCGACTGGTTTATTTGACTGGATTATTCGACTGAACTATTTGACTGGTGTAATAGACTGAATTAATTCACTGATTTTATCGACTGGACGAGGCCACATGAAAATGTCAAATACCTCATCATCACACGCCCCACCCCACCCATCGCATCCCTTTTCAACGTTCATATCATATGTAGGGAGTCTATTCTTTTTTATGTGTAGGAGGGGGGGGGGGGGTATTAGTATCTACTTAAGTACATGTATCACTTAAGATTGGTGAAGAGCTCCCCACCCCCTACCTCTTCCCTCCGGAGCCCTTGGCTCCTTCAGTTATGGCTTAACTAATGCCTGAATACCTTACTTGTCAAACTACTTTTGCCCGTAAAATCGATCTTGAAACTAGTTGGGAAGGCCCCCGGCCCCTACCCCATGCCCCCGGCCCCTACCCCATGCCCCCGGTCCCTTCAGCTATGGCTACGAGCATGATTTGTTATTATATTATCTTAGTCCGCTGCCGCCGCTGCTTAATATTGAGCGACTTGTTTTTTCGACTTGATTATTCGACTGGTTTATTCGACTGGATTATTCGACTGGTTTATTCGACTGGATTATTCGACTGGTTTATTCGACTGGTTTATTTGACTGGATTATTCGACTGAACTATTTGACTGATGTTATAGACTGAATTAATTGACTGATTTTATCGACTGGACGAGGCCACATGAAAATGTCAAATACCTCATCATCACACGCCCCACCCCACCCCCATCGCATCCCTTTTACACGTTCATATCATATGTAGGGATTGTGTTCTTTTCGAGGTGTGTGTGTGGGGGGGGGGGGGTATCTACTTAAGTACATGTAGAAAACCTCCCCATCCCCTCCCCCTTCCCTCCCTTCCCCTTGGCTCCTTCGCTTATGGCTTAACTTTTGCCTGAATACCGTACTTATCAAACTACTTTTGCCAGTAAATTGATCTTGAAACTAGTTGGGAAGGCCCCCGGCCCCGGTACCTTTCCCATGCCCCCGGCACCTCCGGCAATGGCTACGATCATGATTAGTTATTATATATATTATCTTAGTCCACTGCTGCCGCTGAATAATATTGAGCGACTTGTTTATTCGACTTGATTATTCGACTGGTTTATTCGACTTGATTATTCGACTGGTTTATTCGACTGGATTATTCGACTGGTTAATTCGACTGGTTTGTTTGACTGGATTATTCGACTGAACTATTTGACTGATGTTATAGACTGAATTAATTGACTGATTTTATCGACTGGACGAGGCAACATGAAAATGTCAAATACCTCATCGTCACACGCCCCACCCCACCCCCATCGCATCCCTTTTCAACGTTCATATCATATATAGGATCTCTTTTCTTTTTGAGGTGTGTGTGTGGGGGGGGGGGGGGTATTAGTATCTACTTAAATACATGTATCACTTATGATTGGTGAAGATTTCCCCACGCCTACCCCTTCCCTCCCGAGCCCTTGGCTCCCTCAGTTATGGCTTAACTAATGCCTGAATACCTTACCTATCAAACTACTTTTGCCCGTTAAAACGATCTTGAAACTAGTTGGGAAGGCCCCCAGGCCCCTACCCCATGCCCCGGCACTTTAGCTATGGCTACGAGCATGATTTGTTATTATATCATCTTAGTCCGATGCCGCCGCTGCTTAATATTGAGCGACTTGTTTATTCGACTTGATTATTCGACTGGATTATTCGACTGAACTATTTGACTGATGTTATAGACTGAATTAATTCACTGATTTTATCGACTGGACGAGGCCACATGAAAATGTCAAATACCTCATCCTCACACACCCCACCCCACCCCTCGCATCCCTTTTCTACGTTCATATCATATATAGGGACTCTATTCTTTTTGAGGTGTAGAGGGTGGGGGTGGGGGTGGGTATCAGTATCTACTTAAGTACATACATGTATCACCTAAGACTGGTGAAGAGCTCTCCACCCTCTCCCATAGGAGGTTATAAGTTTTTTAATTGTTGCTGTTTTTATTTGCTCCTGAACTAAAGTGTTGAAGATCCATTCCAGGAATCTGTATTCATTTCTGATACTAAGAGAACTCGACGAGCTATATTACCTCCAAGTCAAAATATGTTATATAGTGGGGAAAGTGAAACAGCTAAGCCATATAAATTGTAATATATATTGAAGAAGAAAGGTTGGATATCACATTTATTTTTCCTTCAGCAGCAATAAGAAATCTGGACCAGCTATCAGTGTCTTGGGGTCCCAACCAGGGGTTTAAATGAGCCTTAAAAGGGGCTTCTAAGAAAATTAATTACCCAGTCAGGAAAAGAAATATCGTTCTTATGGCCAAATACAAAGGCTTAGACGGCGACAGCTTGAATTTTTTGCGAGAAGGGTGCCCCCAAAAAATCCAATTAGCCCCTCCAAAATATTCTGTAGCCCCCCAAATTTCATGAGCTGGCTACGGGCCCGCTCCAGTAAAAAGGATGTGGGTGTTCAAAATGTTCCGGATACTAACGACTTATCTGTTTTTAATAACCTTGTGTTAATGGTGACAAGAGAAACAATATATCATCCTGCCAATAGCCATGATAAAGGTTGCAGCAATGCTAGATGCTTCAGGTTTTAGTGCCAAAAGCACCAGCAGTCAAGACTAAAGATCATAGATTCCGTAGGCATTTGTTCAGCAGATCCAACTTAGGGAACCTATATACTAGTTTTAGGGCCGATTTATAGGAAGTTCTAAGTTGTTTACTTCTTACTATTGCTCCTGAAATAAAGTGTTGAAGATCTATTCCAAGAATCTGTATTCCACAAGATAAATTCCTTGAAAGTGGAACAGAGTTCTGAGCATGAAAGGGCTACTTAATGAAATGAAATGGAGTTTAAAGTCTTACTGTTCTGCTCCAAACTGGGCTAATGAAGACGAGCATACGCCATACAGTGTGGTATGAGGACAATTTTTCAAAGACAGTAGCACTACGACCTACTCTTATATCAAATTCCAACTGTCAAGGGATCCATTTATACGGTTTTTTGTCCCATCCAAAGACTGGGTTAATGAAGACGGGCATACACCATAAAGTGTTTTACAAGGGAAATTTTGCCCGGACAGCAGCGCTACAGCCTACTCTTATATATTGAATTCCAAATGCCTTGGGATCTTTGACATGCATGCCAATGTGTACATGAGACCTCGGTTTTTCATCCCGTACGAACGATAGACAGCTAACCTTGTCAGGCCCTACGTCTTGCTTCATTGACAATGGGGAATCACACCGGAAAATCTGGATCAACTTTTTCGGCCAATGCAGGGATCAAACACCCTGCCTCTTGGTAAGTAAGCCAGTGTAAGCAAGAAGTAGGGTCACCTGTCTAGCTTCATGGGTTTTCTCCGGGTACTCCAGTTTCCTCCCACTGCTAAAGACCCCTACGCGCAAGCGAATTATTGAAATAAAATTGAACCAGCTTAGGGAACCTATATACTAGTTGGAGGACTGATTTATAGGAAGTTATATGTTGTTTACTTGTTGCTGTAATTTATTAGCTGTTGAAATAAAGTGTTGGAGATCTATTCCAAGAATCTGTATTCATTTCCCATACTTAAAGAACACACACCACGAGATACATTCCCTGAAAGTCGAACTGTGTTATTAGTATGAAAGGGCTACTTAATAAAATGGAAAGGGGTTTAACGTACTACTGTTGTGCAACAACTGGGCTAATGAAGACAGGCATATGCCATACGGTGTCCTACTCTAATATATCAAATATCAACTGCCAGGGGATCTTTTACATGCATGCCAATGTGTACATGGGACCTTGGTTTTTCATTCCATCCAAACAACTAGACAGCTGTCCTTGTTGCCCTCTGTTCTGCCCCACTGACAAGGGGAAACCATCCGGAAAATACTGAGGACGTTCTTGGCCAATACTGGGAACGAACCGGTAACCTCCAGGCTTACTCACTTAGCCACTGTGGCTCCAGGCTACTTATTGTTATATTATTTCACTCCCATAATAATTTGTGCTTCATAAAGTATGGTTCTCCACTATCAAGTGCTTTTTTCGACTGAAATATACATTGAAATACTTGAGGAGGTCACAAGAAAACACATCTCGTCCGATATCCCCAGTCCCTGACTATAGGCATATCTAGGATTCTATTTATTACTCTCCAGTTAAATACATATATCACCTAAATACCTAGAACAAAAGACTACTTTTGTCCCAAAAATCTGACTTTAAAGTGGTTGGGAGGGGCGGGTGTAAAGCCCCTCCCACCCCCTTTAACTATGGCTACGAGGATGATTGGGCTATTCTATACTACCTTAGTTCACTGCCACAGCTGCTTAATATTGAGCAACTGGTTTATCGACTAAGATATTTGACTGTTTTTTCGCGTAGATTATTCATCTGGTTTTATTGACTGGATTATTTGACTGTTTTTTTTGGACTGGATTTTTTGACTAGTTTTGTCGACTGAATTATTGGACTGGTTCTGTCAACTGATAATTTGACTGATATTATCGTGGAAAAAGTCAAATATCCCAGTTGATAAAATTTATCGCTCAATATCCCAGTCGACAAAACCAGTTGCATATCTCAATCAATAAAACAAGTCGAATATCTCAGTCGATAAAACCAGTTGAATATCTTGGTCGATAAAACCAGTTGAATATCTCAGTCGATAGAACCAGTCGAATATATCGATAAAACCAGCCAAATATCTCAGTCGATAAAACCAGTCGAATGTCTCAGTCGATAAAACAATCATGTCAAATACCTCAGTGGATAAAACCAGTCGAATATCTCAGTCGATAACAGAAGTCAAATAACCTCAGTTGATAAAACCAGTCGAATACTTCAGTGGATAAAACCAGTCAAATATCTCAGTGGATAAAACCAGCCGAATATCTCAGTGGATAAAAGCAGTTCAATATCACAGTCGATAAAACCAGTCACTGAACCCGATGGTGAAAAACCGAAAACACTAGGCTACTCTGATGGGAGTAAAATAAAATAGTAAAATGTAGTTGTCTTTAAATCCACAAGCATGGTCTTCATCCCAGATCAAGTTGACAATGTGCTTTTGACCATTTAAATTGGCGCAACCATTGGCTGAATCATTGCATTTATTTGATGAGAAGTTTCCTTTCCACTGCACCCAGTGGAAAATGTCAGTCGATAAAAGCAGCCCCACACCCCCTCCACAAGCTCTGTCTGACTTGAGTATGCTCATACTACTAGAGTAGCTCATGGTAGTTTTGTATGCACTTATATGTCCAGAGCTAAACTCTTCGAAAATCATCTATTTGAAGGTCATTGAACATTTTTTGATTGGTGACACATTTGTCACCGGGGCCGAAATACGTGAAAATGCCACGCCCCTTTTTAAGTGCAGCAATACCCCTGCCATTACTGTATCTCTAGAACCGGTGGACCCAGAAGATTGTGTGACCACTCAAAATCTTCGGAATGGCCACATTATAGGGGGTCTGTAATACATTTATATGTTTAAAAGTCAATGGCTTTTAAGATATTTGCCAAAAACTGATTTATTATTATATAATTTACTCATTATTATATTACCTATTGCAATTTTTTTCAATTGTCTATTTTAGAGTTCAATTATGTGAATTTTTAACACTTATTGCTTTTGCTACAGTCACAAAATATTACATATTTTATGTTCATTCTTCTGCAAGTGCATTAAAAACCCTTGACAGTCGGAAATCTAACAAAAAAAAGAATTATTATATTACCTGTTGCAATTTTTTTCAATTGTCTATTTTAGAGTTCAATTATGTGAATTTTTTACACTTATTGCTTTTACTACAGTCACAAAATATTACATATTTTATGTTCATTCTTCTGCAAGTGCATTAAAAAACCCTTGACAGTCGGAAATCTAACCAAAAAAAAGAAGGGGGGGGGGTTATCCCCCTAATACTGATTTCAAGAGGGTATGAACCTCCCAGTTGATGTTACTACATAATGGCAGGATTTCATTATAGTTGAATTGTGCATATTACAATCATCTTAACAAAGTGGTTTTGTAATAACTGCATTATCTACAATTAATTACGCTTAGCCAAAATATTTTTACAGGAAATGTTAGTGGTTTCAAGGTCAGCAGCCAAGGGAGCTTTTGATGGGACTGCATGCGTTATATGCAACTCTGCCGGAAAACCTTTAACAGGAACTAATGTTGGGCGTGGTAAAATCCGAATGGCAGCAGAACAATTGCAAGATTCTTTAGTCGCCTCAAGAATAAATGCATACAGCAACACATTTATGTACCATCTGAAGCCGAAATGTTGTTATTCTACTTACATTCTGAAGTCGAAAAGATCTTTGTTAAGATGATTGTAATATGCACAATTCAACTATAATGAAATCCTGCCATTATATAGTAACATCAACTGGGAGGTTCATACCCTCTTGAAATCAGTATTAGGGGGATAACCCCCCCCCTTCTTTTTTTTGGTTAGATTTCCGACTGTCAAGGGTTTTTTAATGCACTTGCAGAAGAATGAACATAAAATATGTAATATTTTGTGACTGTAGTAAAAGCAATAAGTTTAAAAAATCCACATAATTGAACTCTAAAATAGACAATTGAAAAAAATTGCAACAAGTAATATAATAATGAGTAAATTATATAATAATAAATCAGTTTTTGGCAAATATCTTAAAAGTTATTGACTTTTAAACATATAAATGTATTACAGACCCCCTATAATGTGGCCATTCCGAAGATTTTGAGTGGTCACAAAACCTTCTGGGTCCACCGGTTCTAGAGATACAGTAATGGCAGGGGGTAGTGCTGCGCTTAAAAAGGGGCATGGCATTTTCACGTATTTCGGCCCCGGTGACAAATGTGTCACCAATCAAAAAATGTTCAATGACTTTCAAATAGATGATTTTTGAAGAGTTTAGCTCTGGACATATAAGTGCATACAAAACTACCATGAGCTACTAGAGTATACTAATAATAGGCCTACTACGTTATAGCACAGGAGTCTGACCTTCTATCCGTATATATATGCATACACCGTGTCGTACTTGACAATATGTAATAAAAAAGAACAGGAGTGCAATGTCTGTCTAAGAATCGATTTTACCTGCTCACGCTTCAGCTCAGTTTTATTCAACAATTCGTGCTGTCGGGAAATCTAACCTCTGCCGATTCACTCAGATATGTTTTTTCTTCAATCTCGTCGTTTTAATTTGAATAAATACTCCCACAAAACGATATCCTAGCCACTTGTTTCCAATATTTACATTATTTTCCGCCATTTCTACTTTGTCCGAACCGCCATGCGCTGACGTCACGCTACGTAGTAAATGTTAAAACTCATAACATAAAAATTAGCCACAAATAAAATTCAAAATAGGTTAAATTGTGTGTTTTGCATTTTTTAATGAATAATTAAAAACTTCACATAGTGGTAAAATATCAATTTATAAAAAAAAACAAAATTTAAAAACAAGCACTGTTTTTAATTTTTTTTTTTTTATAAATTGATATTTTACCACTGTGTGAAGTTTTTAATTATTCATTAAAAAATGCAAAACACACAATTTAACCTATTTTGAATTTTATTTGTGGCTAATTTTTATGTTATGAGTTTTAACATTTACTACGTAGCGTGACGTCAGCGCATGGCGGTTCGGACAAAGTAGAAATGGCGGAAAATAATGTAAATATTGGAAACAAGTGGCTAGGATATCGTTTTGTGGGAGTATTTATTCAAATTAAAACGACGAGATTGAAGAAAAAACATATCTGAGTGAATCGGCAGAGGTTAGATTGCCCGACAGCACGAATTGTTGAATAAAACTGAGCTGAAGCGTGAGCAGGTAAAATCGATTCTTAGACAGGCATTGCACTCCTGTTCTTTTTTATTACATATTGTCAAGTACGACACGGTGTATGCATATATATACGGATAGAAGGTCAGACTCCTGTGGTTATAGTCAGGGGGTTGGGCGGCTATATGGTATCGATAAAACCCGTCAAATAGCTCATTAGAATAAATCAGTCAATAAAATCAGTGAAATATCTCAGTTGTAAAAAAACAGTCAAATAATCCAGTCAAAAAAAATAGGCAGATAATTCAGTCGAATAATCAAGTCGAATAAACCAGTCGAATAATCCAGTCGCTCAATACGACGAGGAAAAACGTAAAGCGTGACTTTATTAAGCAGTGGTGGCAATAACTAAGATAACAACATGTAGCCTACTCCTCTATAAATCCCTCCACATTGTTGTTTTCATTCCGAAGCGACTAGATACTATGCTGTCATCAGTTTCATGCATCGGACACAGAATAAAAACAATATGTTGATATGTACGGCCATTTGTTTTCAGGCGATGACCTCTCAGTCTTTGACCCTTAACCTTGATGACCTTACTCGCAAAGAGCGGTCAACAGGTTGTTTTAGGGATTGGTATTGAAGGAAAATCTCAATAAAGTTTTAATTTCAACTGTCAGATTTGAACTAGGGGGGAAATAAAGAAAACATTCAAAAAACCTAAAATGATATTCGGATTAGTGCGTTTTTTATTTAACTCAAACAAACTATTCCCAAATTTTAACCCAACCATCGACCGAATTTGCTGACTGGAAATCCGTGTGGTACTTAGGGGTAATTGCTTTAGTTGGTTTTAGTTACAAAAGGCATGTGAAAGACGGTACATTAATGAAACCATTTGGTTATCTGAGTTTATTTATGTAAGGGGGGCAGGGCAATTCTACTACATGATGTATGATAGATTGAACAACAACATGGTCCGGAATAAAATTCATTGATGAATGATGAATGCCCCTAAAGGCTAAATCAATGGGGTTTGACGTCTTAGTTATACTTTCTGCACCAGCATTGCAGCAACAAGGGTGACAAAGATGGGCAATACTCGAGTACACTCGGCAAACCTCAACAGATTTCGGAACCAACATCTAGTCTTGGCTGTGTGACAGTAAGTGATAGGCCATACATTTGTGATGTGGCTACCGGTTTACTTTAACAGGAAAACTTGATGCTATTACACAAATTGGGAACCTATTCGGCTAGCGACCTATTCGACAGATCGAGCTGCAACCTGTTCGTTGAAAACCTATTTAGAATGAAGACAACCGTCGCCTTAACTCATCTATTTATCAACCAATAAAATCCAACGTTATGTCTATCAAATGAAAGTCGAATATATTATTTTTTATCCATTCCTTTAGCTCAGAATAGAAGTGTAATTTCGTCATTATCTTACTGCTGGATCGGTCGAATAGGTCGCTAGCCAAATAGGTCGCCAATTTATTTGTGTTCGGCATGGGCGCAGCCATGTTTATCCGGGACCTTTAAAGTAGTTCCAATATGGCGAATTCGTCATACAGCCGAGGTTAGATGTATGTTCGGAGGTTACGGAATCTGCCGAGGTTTGCCGAGTGTACTCGAGCAGTATTATATGATAGAAAATTTGAGTACAGAGGCCGTGCTGTATTCTATTTGGAAAGATTTTTAGGCTATACTCCGTGCTGTTTTGTTTTAGGGACAATTTGACATGCCAGCTGAGTTGACATGCGTGTAAATTACTATAATCACGAACACATCTTTGTCAATAAAGTTTTTGTCCCTGTTAATCTTACTGGTCACTAACTTGTCTGTTCCTGGGGATTAAGATGGCCGAATGGTTAGCCCGTGTGGGTTGTATCATAAAGTCTGCCATTGAGTCAACTCATGGTGAGGTATCAATTCTCCGGTTCTAGGCTATGTGGCAAGGAGTACGGTCGCTTGTAGTTCAGCTCTGAACGTTGGTCTCATTACACTCACCCTGAACCTTCAGAGGCTGTCCCATTCAATCAATGTCGAAAATAATTGGAGCCCCAGTCAATTTTACTGGACAACTTTTCACTGCTAAACGATGTGGTGTCAATCTGTGTGAAAGCCTGTACAATGTAAACGAACATCTTAGTGAGAAAATAAGACCTTGCTTACTTCGCTAGAGTCAGTATGAGCCACACAACACACTGTTAAAAATATGTCCCCTCCTATCAAGTTACATGTACATTGTCGCCGCCATGACACTCTTTCTGTAGAGCAACGTCCAAAAGGCACTCGTATGACCCCTGACGCGACCTCCCACTATAACCGGTCAGATCTTCATGTAGTAGAGGCAATCGAAAGTATAAAAAAAACGAAACGATAAATAGATCTATATTTTAATCAGATTGGCTCTCAGCGTTCTTCTTCTGATTCATTCAATAGCCTTTTATTTTACAGACGTTTTAGTCTGGAATCCATGATCGTCATGATCTTGTGTATTTTACAGACCTTTTAGTCTGGAATCCCTGATCGTCATGATCTTGTGTATTTTACAGACCTTTTAGTCTAGATTCCCTGATCATCGTGATCTTGTGTATTTACTGGGTGTGTGTCAGGGGGTGGGGGAAGGTGTGGAGGGTGAGGATGTTTTAACACAGGCACATAAGATCATAAGTTATGTCATTAAGTCACTTCACATTTCTCTCTTTCTGCTTATTTTCTATTTACTATTTACACTGGAATATCAAGTCATAAAAAGCTTTCTGCAACCTGAACCTCCTCGCCAACGCACTGATAAATTGCATTATTTATAGATAAATTGTTATACTCTATCTATTCAGAGCATGTTAGTTGTGGTACATAGTGGCATTTGTTGATACATTGTGGTAATAGTGGTACATTGTTGGTATATGGTACATTGTGGTGTAGGGTACATAGTTAGTGGTATTTGGTACATTGTGGTATATGGTACATTGTTTGTACATTGTGGTATATGGTAAATTTTGTTGATATATTGTGGTATTTTGTACAATGTGGTATATGTGTAACAGTATTTTAGTTATTACAGCGTCAGCTTTCGTAAATATATGGTTTATTTACATCGAGAACAGAATATCAACAAATACACAAATAGGCCTACATCTACACTACAGGAACTAGTCTACATATACTGGAACAATTACTACGACAGGAACACATCTAACTATATTGTATCTACCATTCTACACCGCTGCCAATGCAGCGGCTGGACTCCGGCGAGTCCATACGCCGGTCTCTGCCGTCTGCTCTCTCTCTGGTTGTCTGTCTTCACTTGTCTGCCAACTGTGAGTATACTACTGTATATAAAGCCTCCAACACTTAGGGAAGATGGACAGGAGGGATCATCAAATAAGGAAGTTCTATGGCGTTTTTACATATCGTAGTAGCTTGTGAATAACATATGGAATAAATTTTATAGTTAATAAGATCGTGCCTTAAATGAGTTTAGAGAATAAAAGAAACGTCCATTATAATAAATATCAAAACTAGCAGAGGTCATACAGTTCTTTGTGCCACCTAAATGAATGTTCAGACAACCTTGTTACATATGGTACATTGTACATTGTGGTATGTAGTAGGGCCTACATAGAGGCATGTGTTGGTACATTGTGGTATATGTTGTGGTATATGGTACATTTTTGGTACATAGTTGTACATGCAATTGTTGGTACATAGTTGTAATTGTTGGTACATTGCAGTATTTGGTACCATAGTGGTACATTGTTGTAATTGTTGGTACATTGTGGTATATGATACATTGTGGTAATTGTTGTTATATTTTCAGATATAGAGAATGGCACATTGTGATATATGTAACCTCAATTTAAACTCCGTCGAACAACTTGTACAACATAAAACCGGAAAAACACATCTTAAAAATTTAGCAATAAAAAATGGTGATATCCCAACGCCAACAGGTCAGTGAGAAATTACTTTTTATCATGGATGGGATGGGGTCCTGTGTACACATTAGCGTGTATGTAAAAGATCCCTGTATTGTGTACACATTGGCGTGTATGTAAAAGATACCTCTGCAGTTGGAATTCGATATAATAGTTGGTAGTAGCGCCGCTGCCGGGCCAAATATTCCCTCATAGCACACTGTATGGCGTATGCCCGTCTTCATTAGCCCGCAGTTTGGGAACAGAACAGTAGGACGTTAAATTTCATTTCAATTCTGAACAGTGGCACTACTGCTGCCTACTCTTATTTCAAATTCCACCTGATTAAAACACGGATCCAATTTCGTTTCGTTTTTTATAGTTCAAAATTTCGTTTTTACTTGTCTTCAGTACTCTTGGATCTGGAGGACTTGTTATTTAACTCATGTTCTGCCTGAAAAGAGGGGTCAGCCAATCAAATGGTCTGTCGAATCGACCGTTTGACCTTTTCATGCGTGGAACTGTGGGTAAATATTACCAGCGGATATAAATCAAAACAAAACAAAAGTAGATTTTAAAAAGCATGGCGATCTCTAATTGGTTACTCGAATGACTGACGTTATCGGGTCAAATGTCCCGTGCTTGATACCTGACGTCATAGAACGTGAGCTCCCACTATAACTTGTTAGATCTACATGAGTGTAGGCCATCGAAAGTATAAAAAAACGAAACGAAATATAGATCTATATTTTAATTAGATGGGCTAAGGTTACAGTTTCCAATGTATTAAGCAATCGGAGCAGAACAGTAGGAATTTAAACCCCAATTCATTCCATTTCCGATGACATGGAGATAGGGGCGGGCGCCTTCTCAACTAGGAAGGGTTGGGATGGCCTAGTGGTCTAAAGTGCCGCGCTTCGACCTCTAGCTGGCCGGTCACCTCTGGCTTGCGGCTGTGGTTTCGAGCCCTGGTGTGAGCGTATGTGGCATGGAGATAGGGGCGGGCGCCTTCTCAACCTTGTGGGTTTCCACTTGGCACTCCGGTTTCCTCCCACTGCTAAAGACCCCTACGCGCAAGCGTATTATTGGAATAAAATTGAAACCATATGTTAGTCACAAAATGACCTAGTTTGTGTCGAGTGGACGTTAAACCCATTTCTCTCTCTCTCTCTCTTCATTTCCGATGTATTAATTTGTTCATGATCTATTTTTAAATCATAATGCATCTTTATTCATACTGTGAGTGGCTAGCCTGGAGGTCGGATGTTCGATCCCTGTTCATCAAGATTTTCCGGTGTAGTTTCCCCTTGTCAGTGATGCAGAACGGAGGGTCTGACAAGGACAGCTGTTGTTCGGATGGGATGAAAAACCAAGGTCCTGTGTATACATTGGCGTGCACGTAAAAGATCCCTTGGCAATTGGAATTCGAAATAAGAGTAGGCCGTAGCGCTGCTTCCCGGGCAAAATTTCCCTCATCTTTATGGTATATGCCTGTCTTCCATTGGCCAGGTAGGGTGCAGAAGAGTAGGACGTTAAAACACATTTCATTACATACTGTGAGTAGTCTGCTCTTACCTACAGTATCTTTAAAAATATTGGCTCTGTACATATTTCAGTTTGTTCAAAACAAAAAGGAAATCATGTGATTGGTAACCAACGACAACAGATCATGTTTGTAAAAGCTGGTTTAACAGAGGAAGGTCAAGAACTGGTTAGCATAACCTTACTTTAATTTTTATACCCCCACATTTTTTTTGTGAACGTGTATTGTCGTTGCCCCTGTTTGTCCATTCATAATTTTTATACAATTTTGAAATACAGGTTTATATCCCAAAGATTTCGGTTCCTTTTGATTACAAGTTTTCCATTCAGGAAATCTTTAAAGAAGACTACGGGCCTTCATGTTTAAATATGACTACGAGCCTTCGCATTTCAATATGACTACAAGCCTTCACATTTCAATATGACTACAGGCCTTCACATTTAAATATGACTACAGGCCTTCACATTTCAATATGACTACGAGCCTTCACATTTAAATATGACTACAGGCCTTCACATTTCAATATGACTACGAGCCTTCACATTTCAATATGACTACAGGCCTTCACGTTTAAATATGAATACGGGCCTTCACGTTAAAATATGACTATGGGCCTTCACATTAAAATATGACTATGGGCCTTCACATTGAAATATGACTACGAGCCTTTACGTTTAAATATGACTATGGGCCTTCACGTTAAAAATGACTACGGGCCTTCATGTCTAAAAAGTCACAGGGAGCTGTAAAAGGCTTTCCTGGGTTTAAAACAATTGAAAATCGCTCTCCTGGAAAATATGGACAATAGATGGAATGTGCAATCATATCTAATACTTTGTATTATGTTTTTTTTAAATAGAATAAATACACCTCAATATTTTCAATATTTTATTCACACACCTGTCGATGATAGGCCATACTACTCAATAAGTACCTGCCTTTGTTTATACAATAAAAATTAGTCCTGAAATGACCTAGTTTGTGTCGAGTGGACGTTAAACCTCATTTCTCTCTCTTATACAATAAAAAAAGAAATACATAATGGCTAAACATCATTTGTCTTTTCTTTTTTTAAAAAGTAGTATTTTAAAATATATTGATAGCTTAAATGATATTAGATTTAGAGATGGCAATAAAAAGCTTAAAGCGAGAATTTCATATTTTTAAGTTATATTTTTAAAATGTATATAAAATATATTAAAATAAAGCCCTAAAATAGATTGTATCTATAAACAATCCTACCTTGTTAAAGAATAATCCTATTAGTCCTATCTATTGCCAGTTGTTGTGCCTTCATGGAAATTGAAATCATTTGGATTCAAGTCCGTGGAAGTTGCAGCTGCAGTATCTCTCAAATCTGCCCCGTCACTAACAACATTTAAATCACGTTTAAAGACATATCTGTTTGACAGTTCATACAGATAAACATACTTTTGTTAGCTCTTTGAGCAGACGCTTTGTTCTGGAGTTTAGCGCAATATAAAAAGAATCCTTATTATTATTAATTACAAATGAATATCACCTTTTTTACACAATTTTCATCATAAATATACTGTTTATAACGTCACATGATCATTTGAAATAAAACACCTTACAGAACGATACCCATGATCGTATAATGGTGAACTGACAACCTATTGAGCAAAAGACATAGAAATAATCATGTTTTGACTTTCTTAGAAAATATGTCAAATACAAACTTCATCAGCAAAACCCAAATTCATTTGGATTTTCCGAATTCGTTCCCCCGAGCCACGCTTGCAGGACAGAAGAAGACCTGGCAAAGGACAACGTATAGATCCTGTGTACACATTGGTGTGCACGTAAAAGATCCTTTGGCAGTTGGAATTTGATATAAAAGTAGGCTGCAGCGCCGCTGTCAGGGCAAAATTTCATTCATTGCACACTTTATAGCATATAGCTATCTTCATTACCCTAGTTGGAAAAGTACAGTAGGACGTTAAACTCAATTTCATTTCTTTTCGTTAATGACCTCAGTAGGACTTTAAACAACCCCATTTCATTTCGTTAATGACGACAGATTATTCTATCTACAATGCAAACATTTTTATCCCAACAGCTGCACTACGAACTACACCCTTTCTAAATCCCCTCTGTACGACATTAACCTGTTAAGTGCGTAAGTCGTAAAATAACGTCCTGGACAGCTGGCAATCACTGTGTGAAGGGCATAATATAACGCCTTGGAGGTATTTTCCCCAACCTATTCCCCACAGGGGCGGATCCAGAGGGGGTGTTTGGGGGGTCCAAATCCCCCATGCTCAGCTACATAAAAAAAAAATAATGCCTTGCCTCAATGAAATTACATCACAAAGTGATCCTACATCAGTATAAAAATGATTTTCTCTGTTTAAAAAGCTCAATTTGTATGTATGCCTATGTAATTTAGAGACGATGATGGCAGATTTCCCTAACCGAAAGCTGGCAAACCCTCTCCTGCAAAAATTCCTGGATCCGCACCTGTCCCAATCAGGAATAAAAATGATGTTTTTTGTCAAATTAATTACCTAATAGGGGATAGTTAACGTTTTAAAAACGTCACGCTTTAACGGGTTAAACACCATAATTTTATTTATAGGAGATCATGGTTGACCTTTATGACAGGGTTTGCGATTTTTTACTGGGGTCGGTAGATTGCTCACCGGGGATTGACAGCCTGATCGTTTGGATTAAAGTGCTTGTGTTCATAATTTGCAAGCCTGGAAATAAGGCATGTGATTCAAGCTTTGTCAGGCACAAAACCTTTGGTGCCAGTCATTTTGTCAGGCACTCATTTGTCTTTTTGTTTTGATATTAATACATGTCCGGTACTAAGTTGAAAATGTCAGGTACTATTTCATTAGTTCCTGACATTTCCAGGCCTGAGATGCATTTATTTAGTTAGAAGACGGACTGATAGAATTTGAGCTCTTAAACAATGAAAATACTGCATCCGTGAATAAGTCCACAGGTTTATTTATATTGGTTTATTTTACAGAAATCGAGTTCATTACTGGAACCGTTGGGTTTTGATATCGACCCGGAGCAAGATATGTATCAGCCCGGAGAAGAAGTGGTGGTGGGTCGTAAACGTAAAGCCCAGTCATCTTACTGTAATTACTGTCAAAAAGAGTTGAACTCTGACCTCCAGGCCTCTCAACATTATGCCAGTGATAAACATATGAAACGCTTAAAGATGGGTTTAGGTTCCGAGACCAGTTCAACAGGTGAGTTTAGGTACCGAGTTCAGTTCAACAGGTGAGTTTAGGTTCCGAGACCAGTACACCAGGTGAGTTTAGGGGAGAGAGAGAGAAAGAAATGAGGTTTAACGTCCACTCGACACAAACTAGATCATTTCGGGACTAACATATGGTTTCAATTTTATTTCAATAATTCGCTTGCGCGCAGGGGTCTTTAGCAGTGGGAGGAAATCGGAGTGCCTGGAGGAAACCCACGAGGCTGAGAAAGCGTCCCCATCTCTATGCCACTCTGGACCACTAGGCCATCCCAATCCCCCGGTGAGTTTAGGTACCTAGACCAGTAAGACAGGTGGGTAGATTTGTTAATAGAGATGTGAGAAAGAGTAGGGTCACCTGTCCAACCACATGGATTTTCTCCAGGTACTCAGGTTTCCTCCCACTGCTAAAGACCCCTACGCGCAAGCGAATTATTGAAATAAAATTCAACCATACGTTAGTCCCGAAATGACTTGGAGTTAGTGTCGAGTGGACGTTAAATCGAATCTCTCCCTCGCTCTTGTTAATCGAGACCAGTGGGTAGATTTGTTAATAGACTGCTACATCAAGGTGGGTAGATTTGTTAATTGATTGCTACACAGGGTGGGTCGATTTGTTGGTAAACTGCTACACAAGGTAGGTAGGTTTGTTAATAGGCCACTACACAGGGTGGGTAGATTTATTAACAGAGATTAGAATGTTTTTATTGACCTCCTTTGATATTTTCTAACCTGCCCGTTTTCTGAATTATTTAGTTTTGTCACATATTATAATCCATCGTCTACAATTTCTTATGAACACTTGTCTAAAAACTACATTTGTCATCTGACATTATCGGGGGAGGGGGATGGCGTAGTGGTCTAGAGTGCCGCGCTTCGACCTCTGCCTGACCGTTTACCTCTGGCTTGAGGCTGTGGTTTTGAGCCCTGGTGTGAGCATATATGTGGCATGGAGATAGGTGCGCCTTCTCAACCTCGTGGGTTTCCTCCGGGCACTCCGGTTTCCTCCCACTGCTAAAGACCCCTACGCGCAAGCGAATTTTTGAAATAAAATGAAACCATATGTTAGTCCCGAAATGACCTAGTTTGTGTTGAGTGGATGTTAAACCCCATTTCTCTCTCTCCCATCTGACATTATCAAATGTATACAAGGACAGCTGCTTAGTCATTTGGATGGGACAAAAAACCAAGGTCCTGTGTATACATTGGTGTGCACGTAAAAGAACCCTTGACAGTTGGAATTCGATGTAAGAGTAGGCCGTAGCGCATTGTATATGCCCACCTTTATTAGCCCCGTTTAGGAGCAGAAGAGTAGGACGTTGAACCCGATTTTATTTCATTTCATATGTTTTATTATTTCAGGAACATCAGTGAAGAAACCATCTCCCAAGGTACCGCCCGTACCTAAACAGACCACAACAGATATAACCCCCTTCCCTGATCCTCCAGCATATTTATCAACATCTCCCCCTCCCCCTCCTCCAGTTGCTCTTACCAAACCTACTACAGCAGTTCCAGGGTCACAAGGACCACCAAAATCTACTACAGTAGTTCCAGGGTCGCAAGAACCACCAAAAGCTACCCATGGTTTTATGTTTTGTAGTTTTTGTAATTTAAGTTTAAATTCAGCGTCGCAGATAGACGCCCATCGCTCAGGTAGGAACCACACAGATAACATCCTCTACACAATACTGTTCACGCAAGTCCGGGGGGGGGGGGCTGAATGGTTAGCATGCACGTGCTGTTTCATATGGCATGCCATTGAGTCAACTGACATGGTTTCGAATCCATGGTTGTACGTGGCAAGGAGTAGGGGCGCCTGTCCAACCTCGTGGATTTTCTTCAGGTACTCTGGTTTCCTCCCACTGCTAAAGAGCCCTACACGCAAGCGAATTATTGAAATAAAACCGTATGTTAGTCTCGAAATGACCTAGTTTGTGCCGAGTGGACAGTTAAACCCCATATCTCTCTCTCTCTCTCTCTCTCTCTCTATCTCTCTCTCTGCTATTTTCCAAACAACCTGAAGTAATTTGACATCTCACACTTGTTATCTTTTTTTTAACTGTTATAATGAGATGTCAAATTACTTCAGCTCTTTTATCAAAATCTTGTTTGTTCTGGCAAGGAGTAGGGTCGCCTGTCCATCCTCGTGGATTTTCTTCAGGTACTCTGGTTTCCTCCCACTGCTAAAGACCCCTACGTGCAGGCGATTATTGAAATAAAATTAAACCATATGTTGGTCCCAAAATGACCTAGTTTGTGTCTAGTTAAACCCCATTTCTCTCTCTCTCTCCTTGTTTCTCTCTCTCTCTCTCTCTCTCTCTCTTCATTGTGTATTTTTTAACTTTTTCTAAATTTTACGTAATGTAAGTTTGATAGCATGATATTTATCCCTACATTTTACGTGAAATGAAATTCTGATCAGATTTTTTTCTGGACTTGCAGGTGCTAGACATAAGAAGAACGTAGCCAAGGCCCAGAGTCAACAACTGTCAACGGTTACTTCAACAACTAAACAATGATTCTAGTCAACAACTGTATGTCAACAACTAAACAATGATTCTAAGTGTAGGCCTACTGTTTATGTACTACTGTTGATTAGTGCTGGGTATTGCAACTGCAGTCACGATATGATACATACTGCGATTCAGATGCTACGATAGGATGGATGCCAAGAAAATTGATATATTTAGTCCTATCGTTGTCATAGAAATAAAACTGTGGATCAAAATAGGAATCAAAACAATTTAAGAGTGTCTGCTGTATCTATCGTTAATGTGTGACATGGATAATTAACGACTGAAACAACAAGAATCGTAAATAATTGATTCCACATCTCGTGAATCGTGAGATAATGAATAAGGATTCATCGATTCAATGATATATCGTGTTGTTGACGTCGTGTTTTCACCCTTCAACAAATCTACAAGGAAGTCATATCAAGTGATTATGTATATGATAAGTGACTACTGATTAACATTGAATTTAGTTGTAGGTTAGCCGTGCTAGTACGACTGAGACAAGAGTTGTGGTTCATCTGGGGAACTGTTTTACTGTGCTAGTAAGACAGAGACAGAGTTGTGGTTCATCTGGGGAACTGTTTTACTGTGCTAGTAAGACAGAGACAGAGTTGTGGTTCATCTGGGGAAGTGTTTAGCCCTGCTCATAAAGAAAAGAGTTAACCTAACACAAAACAATGTTTGAGTGTTTTCAATCCCTTTATTTCCCTTCTTGGACCCAATCCAGGAAGATGACAATAAATGAAGGAAGGGCCAGTCCAAGGGGTGGACGGGCATATGTCATGTGCTAGGAAGAGTTGGAGGGGGTTATGTCATGAACTTAGGGGAAATGGGGGGAATGTGCTACGGAGGAAGGTGAGGGGAGCATATGCCGTGCTAGGAGGAGTAGGGGCATATGTCATGTGCTTGGGGGAGGAGGATGGGCATATGTCATATGCTAGGGTTGGGAGGAGGGACATGTCATGCTAGGGAGGGGAATATGTTGGTAAAGGGACGAAAGATACCATACACCTTGCTCTGTGCATGTAATAAACATGATAACCTACCCCCCTCCCTCTCTGTGTCTCTTCCTCCCCTTTTCGTCTCTCCAACCTACTTCCCTGTCCGCATCCCTCCCCCTTTACCATCTGTCCCAACCAACTAGAATAAATGTTAAATATAGACACGTGATATTGTTATTAGGTGTTTAAAGCCTCAACATCCTAGATAAATGTTAAATATAGATGTATTATATATCTTGTTCTTTAAAAGCTCCAACAAGCTTTTCCCTTATAGCTCCAACACGTTTGTTCATTTAAGCCCCAGCAAGCTTGTTCTTAAACGGACTATTCCGATAAGAACAGAGTCTCAAAAATTGAAGACCAAGTATTTATGAAATTTATGGACCAAAATATAGAGGCATGGTGTATTTACCTTGTCTCAAAATTTCAGCTCAATATATTGAATCGCGTGGATGTGAACGTCAACACTGCTTATCCGGACACGTAACCAGGGATCTTATTTGGCTGTTTTTTGTCGGCTTTAGCCGATTGATCTTTAATCTAGCCGATTGATAAAACAATGTTTTGTCTAGTAAGTTATTAATTCCGAATTACTGGTGAGCTGTCATAACAATTCCATGAAAGAACAATTTCCAAATGTAATAAAACTGATGGAAATAGGGAGGACGCTACCAGTTAGTAGTGTCGAGTGTGAGAGGGCTTTACTAAGCAGAACGTTATCAAAACTAAGCTTAGGTGCCGTCTAAACGTAGAAACTTTAGATAACTTGATGCGGATAAGTTTTAGAAGGCCCCCCTCTATCTTCCTTCGATCCACATAATTGTTCACTAAAGTGGAAAGGCATTAGATCCCGGCGACTGTATGCAGGTGATACTAAAAATAAATTAATCTGAATCGAGACAATTGGTCACGTGATCGGCATCTTTCCGACTATACACGGAAATAAATTTGAGCTACGTTGTTTACTTGTTATACTATTTATATGTGCTTATATATTTTGTTGTTTTTATATATTTACCAGTGATTAAGAATAAAAATAGTTTTAAAAAAACATATTTGTATTTACTCGTATTTTTTTTATTATTAAATTATAACTTCCGTTTGGTTGGACGAAACAATGAAAGCAAAAGTAGGACTAGGAATATGCATTTTGCAAAGTACTGAAATTTGACTGTAAAAGTGTGAATATATCGACTTATGAATACAAGTATGCTATTAAAACAAAGGTTTTGTTTATTAAGGGTTTATATTCAGGGTTTAAGGTAATATTATTCTTAATACGATATGCAATTATGGTCGTGAATAGAATATGCATAAAGACGACTATCTGTTAGGGCGACCCGTAGCCGGTTCATTTCAAAATGAAGTAAGAACCCTGCACGTAACCCTTTTAAGATTTCGGGTCAATTTTTTCATTGGGTGACCTGATAATCGATTCCCGTTCCTTGAAAGGTCTCCATAGTGAATGACCCATGTACTGTACTTGATAACAAAAGGTAAATTTCACGAACATATTATTTTTATAGAAAAAAGTCTGGTTTTATCCAGATACTGTATAATACAACCATCTCCATTTCCAGATGAAGACTGTCAGATTTAAGTTGTTTACAAGCATATCTCAAATATCGTGTTAGTTGGTCGGCCTTAGGTGATGGGTTTTAAAGGATTTTAACACAAAATTAAGCAGTTTTATTCCCCAAAAAGTTATCGGTATTGGCCCTTTAAAGCCACAAGGCAGTTGGAATTTGGTACAAGAGTAGGCAGGTTGAAGCAAAAAGATGGACATTTAACACCATATCATAACTCTTAATGATGTTTAGACCAATGAACCCACCTCGACCCCTCCCATCAGTACCCGTTTAAACTAATTGGACAGCCTCTGTACCAGTTAATACCAATCAAGCAACCTTATCCCTCTAAATCAGGCAGCTTTGCCCCCTCCAGTTTATACCAATCGGGCCACCTCACCCTCTCTGTACCAATTTAGACTAATCGGGCATGTCTCCCCCTTTCTACATCCTGTAATTCAGACCACATCCAATCAATCAATTCTATGGCAGCCTTCCCCCCCCCCCCGACTCCTTCTGCCAAAAAGACTGAGGTACTTTATTACTGACAGCCTCAATCATTTTATTCATATAGCTACAGGAAGGCTCTCTGGAGACAAAAAAACAAGCAATGCATGTACATGTATCAAAATTGGGGACGGACAAACCGGACCCAAGATAACAACACCAATGTTTATTCAAATTGACAAGGTGGGTTGGGATGGCCTAGTGGTCTAGAGTGCCACGCTTCGACCTCTAGCTGGCCGGTCACCACTGGCTTGCGGCTGTGGTTTCGAGCCCTGGTGTGAGCGTATGTGGCATGGAGATAGGGGCGCCTTCTCAACCTCGTGGGTTTCCTCCGGGCACTCCAGTTTCCTCCCACTGCTAAAGACCCCAACGCGCAAGCGAATTATTGAAATAAAATGAAACCATGTTAGTCCCAAAATGACCTAGTTTGTGTTGAGTGGACGTTAAACCACATTTCTCTCTCTCTCAAATTGACAAAAATTTGTGTTTTCAACATGGAAGACCTTGAATGATATTGAGTTAGAGACTTAGGTTCTTTATGCCACATTTAAATATGACCTACCACTTTCAACTCAAACTTAAAATACTTAATTTGATGAAGTTTTCTATGAATCGGAAACATTTGTTCCGCATACGAATTTAAATCTCTATTTTATTTCCGTACGTATGCTCTCTCTCTCGTTCAGTATGTTTCATGACATGTTGATGAAGGTGACTCATTCTACCAAACGAAACATGGCAAATATCACATTTATATGGGTTGTTAGGGTTATGAGTTTTCATATGATCGCGTAAATGATACCGTCTGGAGAACAACTTAAAACAGAGCTCGCATGGATGTGTCTGGGTGTTCTTATCTTTAGGTTCGTGCGTTCTCATGTGTGTGTCGAGATTACCTCTGAACGTCTTGCCGCAAACTTCACACGTATTTAAAATCTTCTCTGTATGCGTCTTCATGTGTATTCTCAAAGGCCCATTATGAAAATATGACTTGTCACACACTCCACACTTGTGAGCTTTTTCTCCTGTGTGAAGTTTTCTGTGTTCGGTCAGACTACTGTTTCGACTATAAGCTACCTCGCAAACATGACACTTAAACGGCTTCTCTCCTGTATGCGTCCGTAAATGTTTGCGCAGACAACTATTGTAAAAAAAAGATTTGCCACAGAAATGACATTCGTAACGTTTTTCACCAGTATGGGTTACACCGTGTGCCTTGAGATTACTGCTATTATTAAATGATTTACCACAAACATCACATTTAAATGGTCTTTCTCCTGTATGAATTCTCACGTGTCTCTGGAGATGGTCTCGTGTATTAAATGATTTTGTACATTCATCACATTTATAGCGTTTGTCAACAGCAGGTGCTTTATTTTTATCACATGGCTTCCCGAGTGGTATTGAACTTTGACCTATTTCTTGCTTTCTTCCACATTGGTTTGGAATATCACATCCAGCTCGGATGTTTTCTTGCTTTCTACCACATTGGTTAGGGATATTATTTCTGGCTCGGACGTTTTCATTGTGTATTTTACAGTGTTTCTCTAGATCCTGGACAGATTCTAATTCTTCATCACATAAATTACACATGCGTCTATTTTTATCGTTCTGTTGGTCATTATCATCTAACAAAACATCAACAGTTTTCTCTTCTTTAACATGTATTTCATTGTGTTGTTCTAAATCATCATGTTGCTGAAAAATCTCATCACACACAACACATTGATGAAATGTTTTAACATCATTAGTTCCCTACAATGTATAAAAAATATAACATCATTAGTTTCTTGTAATAATCAAAGTTATTGACAGAGAAACTTCCCAGGTTTTTCTAGTGTGATGCAGAAATGAGAGATGTTTCCTGTGGTTGTTTCAAAAATCAAAAGCCCCGTTTACATTTGGCCGCGATAAGCGTGCATACTAGGTACGGTACCAGGCCGCGATAAATTTCAAGAAATGGACCCGTTTACATTAATCTAAAATAACGGGTCTCAGAACCGTGCCAAGTGTGCCAAATGAGGAACTCTTCACAGAAAAGTTATTTTCAGTCCCTGTACAAATTACCCAGATGAAAACAATTATGATGACTGATTTAGTTAGAGCAGCCATTTTGACAGAACTGATGACAGAACTGTCAAGGTTTGCAGGGAAAAAAGGTCAAGGTACTCAGACCGGTTAACGTTTACACTACGAAAATTTGAAGTGAGCCGTTCTTAGTACGGTTCCGAGACCACATCACTTCAGTGGGCCAGATTGGCACGGTACTCGGTACGGCATGCTTGTGTTTGACCCGTTTACACTACAATAAAATTAACGGTGCCGTACCAGGAACGGTACCTGGCACGCTTAAAATTTGTAATGTAAACAGGGTTAAAGTCGTGGAGTTTCAACTTACCTTGACATTGTTATATATTTGATCAGATTCACCGAACTCATTGTCCAGTCTGAGAGTATCATCAGTTCCTGTATCTATCCTTATACCGTCTGGGCCTACGGGAACAGATGGCACCCGTGTCTTTATACTGTCTAGGCCTGCGGGAACAGATGGTATCTGTGTTTTCACACTGTCTGGGCCTGCGGAAACAGGTGGTAACTGATCGTCTTCGTCTTCTGACTGGATCTCTTGCTTTATATCAGTTTCTAGACTCAGTGTATCTTGAACCGGTTGTCCAATTATTTTTATGTCTGCATTGTCATCGCCCAAATCCGTCTCTTTTTTAATAAATGTCTGCAGACCAGATTGTCTGTCCGATTTTTGTGATGGAAGATCGACTGTCGAGGGGTGTGGGTGTGGAACAGAAATCCCAGATGAGCTGAGCTGTCCCAACAAAGTCTGTTTTGATACCGTGGATTGAAGAAGGATAGGGGTGGTGGTGGATGAACTCGATAAACTTGAACTGGATACATTTAAACTTTTATTGACAGTTAAAGCAACTGGCATTGGGATTTCTAGATTTCCATTTGAAGACTGGTTTGAAGAGTAGGAAATACAACTTCCTGTACTGTTTGACTCGGAGGTTGGAACAACAAGCACTGAATTCCTGGATAACAGGTTGGACACATTAATTTTAACAGATTCTTGGTTCTGAGAACACGATGGTGGTATTGTAAACAATATATTTGAGGTTGCCGAACCTTGTAAATTAAAGTTATTCTGACTACTGGTCGTTGTGTTGTTAACATAAGTTACACCGATTGGTACAGGTTCAACCAATGATGGATTAGAGTTGATCGTGTCATCCGAAATTTGTTTCTGTGACCCGGGGAACGGTAAAATATCCCTGAAACCTGGAACTTGAGATTGAATAAATGTATTAGGAGGTGGTTTTTGTCGATGTACATGCATCGGGTGAGGTCGTGTATTCGTGGTTTTAGGGGGAGCTTTATCCTTATTCTCTAAATGGATTTTTCTCAAAGTCTCAACAACCTCGGACCTCTGTTTTCTTATCATATCTAACTTTAAAATCTCATCAAAATGTTGAATTCGTTTTATTTTGCACAAACATGTGACACATGCGTACATATTCTCTCGAGTCCGTTCCATTCCTATTTCAGCTATGACCTCATCAAATTCTTTTACTGTTGGTGAAGATATGATTCGGTAAGATTTCCTGCCGATAATCCCGTGACAGATGTTACAACATCTGGAGCTGAAGAATGCAGCCATCTTTAATTATGTTTTAAACGGAGTAGTAGAGTTGACACCTGATAATAGATGGAAGGAGAGTTGACAGCTGTCACTAGATGGATAAAGTAGAGTTGACATCTGACACCAGATGGGTGACGAAACTGAAAGTAGATAAAATTAGTCTTTATATAATATAATAATTATTACATTAATGATTGTGTTCACTCAATCCATATTGCATGCTCTAAGCGCATGGATGATCAGAGAGAGAAATGTGGATTAACGTCCACTCAACACAGACTAGGTCATTTCGGGACTAAAAAATGGCTCAATTTTATTTCATTAATTCACTTGCTGCACATAGAGTTCTTTAGTAATGGGACGAAACTTGGGGACCCAGATAAAAACCCATGTGGTTGAACAGGCGACCCTACTCCTTGTCACAGACGACCCTACTCCTTGTCACATACAACCGGGGAATCAAAACCGAGTCAGTTGACTCAATGACAGACATACTGATACAACCCACACTGGCTAACCATTCGGCCATCCATCTCCCCTATAATAATAATAATAATATTGCTCTATTCATATAGTGTAATAGTACTAAAACACATTTTATACTGTCCTTGTTCAAGTTTTCTCTATGGAACACCTCGGAAAACAAGAATATTTTTTGGTCAGCTTTAAATGCATTAAGAGTCTATTGTTTTTAATGTTACAAGGCAATGAATTCTATATGAAAGCATATTCCTGAAGCAATGGCCCAAAAAATCTCTCTCTGGCCATTGCTGGATTGACTTCTAATACTTGAGCTGTTGAGAGAGTGAGTCTCTTCTTCCGATTCAATCAAAACTATCCCAAGTAGAGCAACATGACAACCCTTTGTTTAATCTGGGGTCTTCCCTTAAACCTTCGGCAGTGGTTTATTAGGTCAAAGTAATGTGGTTTATAAAGTATCAAAAGTGTTATTTACACTGTAGCCGTTTGTTAGGCTCCTTTGTCACGCAATTAGTTTTTTCTGCACTGGGTAATTGGGCGTTATAAATTGTAAACATATTTGGTCCAATTTGGAGCTTTGTTTTAAGGGTAATGACATTGTTACGTAGTTAGTTATTGGTTGTTAATCGGACTATTGACCAGTTGTAATTTGGAACAGAAATTTGCTTCCTTTACAGCAGTGTTAAGTGGGTTTAGCTCTAATCAAACAAAGCACTGCGGAATATGATAAGAAAGTTGTTTTTTGTAATTTCATTGATGCAGAAATAGTTATATGTGGAACTTAGAGTTCTCAGGTTACGGAAATAGAAAAGATGAATGGCTTTACATTATGGTGGACTCTTACTTTGCATGTAGTAGACTCTACCTACCAGTCTCAGGTAAAGAAAATAGAACCTACAACAGTGAGGTGGCTTAACTGTATAGTAGACCCTACCTACCAGTGACAGAAAATTGAACTACAACATTCAACATTTGGTTGGATTAAATGTATAGTAATAGTAGACTCTACCCACTAGTCTCTGACTCTTTACTGTGAATGAAATAGAACCTAACAGATTGTTGGATTAATCGTATAAATATATATATATATAGTAGTCCCTATCTACCAGTATGATTTTATTATACAGTGCGCTATGATGTAAAGTTTGACTGTTTAGCAGAACTAAACAGCCTTATTTGGTTCTTTTACCTGCTCGCCAATGTATAGCCTACATGTATATTGTATCTCGGGGTTTTTTTCCATTCTAACGACTATACATTATTACATTGTCCCTTGCCAGATTCATATGTACCTTCTTTCAACACAGAGAACAAACCAACACTGTGCCGAGTACGACGACTTAGCCGTCGTCTGTTCCAAGCCAGGGCTTATCATAGAGCGAAGCCCGCATAGGCGTACGAGCCAGGGGGGCAGCTGCTAACTTTCGCGCAAACTGACTTTTCGGGCAGACAGGTAAAGTTAGAAAGAAAAAACAAGCCAACAGTGAGGCTGATGTCCCCCGCCGAAATCCCAAAATAAATAAATGACACATTAATTAATCGCACATTTATTTTTTTCAAACGTATCGAGCAATCAAACTGTACACGAAGTGTCATCCAAAAGTGTTTTATAAAGAAAAATGCTAAACCGATGAGAAAAATGAAAATATACCCTAGTTAGGGGGACCCTAAAGGCAGACAAAAGGGCCCCCACGCTTGACAAAAGGGCCCCTCTGGCCAAGGGAAAGGGCCCTTGTTTCCGAGTCAATCGTTTCTATACACTGTTACTGTCGAATCCATTACTGAATGAGAATGCAGTCATTGTATTGGCATAAAAATCATCAATCAAGATGAACCTAAGTTATCTTGTCCCAAAGTATCAACCAATCAAATTGCAGAATCAAATTGCTTTTCTCTGCCTACCCTAAGAAGAAAATGCTTATCTTCAAACTCCATCAAGGCATTGACCTAATAAGCATACACACCAATTTTGAACATTTTAACTCAATTCGAAGGAGAGTTATTGTGTTCCAAAGTCTCGTCAAATCAAATTGCTTATCGCTCTGCTTACCCTGAGCAGAAAATGCTCATTATCGATCTTAGTCAAGGTATTACTGTAATGAAACTATACACCAAGTTTCATCACTCTCACTTAATTAAAACTAAGGTTATCGTGACCCAAAGCATCAACAATCAAATTGCTTATTTCTGCTTACCCTAAGCGGAAAATGCTCATCTTCGAACTCCATCAAGGCATTGACCTAATGAGCATATACACCAAGTTTGAACATTTTAACTCAATTAGAAGGAGAGTTATTGTGTTCCAAAGTCTCGACCAATCAAATTGCGTATCGCTCTGCTTACCCTGAGCAGAAAATGCTCATTATCGAACTTAGTCAAGGTATTACTGTAATGAAACTATACACCAAGTTTCATCACTCTCATTTAATTAGAACTAAAGTTATCGTGTCCCAAAGCATCAACCAATCAAATTGTTTATCTCTGCTTACCCTAAGCAGAAAATGCTCATCTTCAAACTCCATCAAGGCATTAACCTAATAAACACATACACCAAGTTTGAACATTCTAGCTCAATTAGGAAGAGAGTTATTGTGTCCCAAAAAGTGTGACGGACAGACGGACGGACAGGCAGGCAGGCAGGCAGGCAGGCAGGCAGGCAGGCAGATGGACGAACCCATTTTAATAGTCCCCCAACTTTCTTCAAAAGGCAGGGGACAAAAATATTTCATCCACTAGGCAAAATAAAGTGCCCGAAATCTAATAAAACACTAATTGTACTGCGTTTGTGGCTGTCAAATATTCCAAAATTTTCTTGGAAGACCTATACAAGGTCAGCTCCGCGAAGAAAACCGACACTGCTTTCTGTAAACCTGAAATTTATTCCGGCATTCTAGTTTTGCGTCCCTAACTGTCATCGAGCCCTAAATAAAACACTAATTTTACTATTCTTTTAATTGAATACCACGAATTGTACTGAGTTGACTATGGATTAAAACATTTTGTCTGGAGCCACTCTAATTTGTGCAACATTTTTCGGGCGTTGATTATTATTTATGAATGCAGCTGCAACAGTCTGATTGGATGCTTGGAATTCAGAGTGGGATTTTGGATACAAAACCATTGGATACTTTTGGAGTTACTTACACGGGCTAGAATAGCAGAAAACGCATTTGCGGTGGTTAAATTAAAAATAAACATAAGAAATTTTCAAAATTTTCTCCCGGAAGGTGAGGCCCCCATACCCTGTGATGATTGATTGATTGTTTGGAATTCGGGTCAGCAGGTAGGCTGTATTGGACCAAATTGAAGTTGCTGTATTCACAGGCTGGAATAACAGGAAGACGCGTTGCGGCAGTTAAATTTTCTAAATTTTCCTGTCTTCATGGATTGTAAACAATTGATTGAAATTCGAGTCAACCACCTTAATTAAGCTGTATTAGACCACTTTGAAGTTGCTTTGTTCACGAGCTGAAATAGCGGGAAAACATGTTTGCAGTGGTCAAATATTCCAAAATTTTCTTAAGGGGGGGAGGGGGGGCGTCTGTAAACCCCGAACACTTTTTTCGGGCAATTCGGGTTCTGCCCCCCCTAATTCTCATCGAGCCCGTACGCCTATGGAAGCGCGGTACTTGAGCAAAGCTCTTCTCCGGTAACACAGGAGCGTAAGTAAAAAAGGCCACCCACTGTTTATTCAAAAAAAAATTCGTAGTGGATATTTTACCGAATTCGGCAAAGTATATACTTTCGCTGTTTTACCGTACATCATTTCTAATTGGTTTAATATCCACTTCCGTCACTTCCGTTCGACATGCGCAGTTGTGCGATTCTTGATATATTCCACCATTTTGATTACTCTGTCTTTCAAGTTTGGCGCAAAGCACGATTTTACTGGAAAAACATAAACACAACTGACAGTCTTAGTACTTTAATTAAAAACCAAAATCCGCAGAAATGCGCCCTCGACCAAAATAGATGTAATATTCTAAATGTTTTTCTGCAATTTACATTTATTATCTTATTTTCTTTTAAAAATAACTCTATCAAATTCTACCATAGAAATTCATGTAGGCTATTTCGTCCCTTTATAAGAAACTGAGAAAGGAGCGATGTTCGACACAGGACGAATAGAACTGTTGGGTTTGGATTAGGTTTAGATTTTGGGTTAGGGTTTGGGTTTGTGTTATGGGTTAATGTCAGACGACAAAATTGCCTTCGCGAAAACGGCTAAGTCCAGGAATCAGAGAACTGCGCATGTCAAACGAAAGGTACGGCAAAATAGTAAATTAGAGTAAAGTGCCGAATTCGGTTAAATATCCACTGCCAAAAAAATTCAGACCGGAACCGGATACACTGGGCAAAATTGGCATTGTGCATGTCAGCGAATGTCAACTTACCAAATCTCACCCAAGCAAGACTACGCGTCTCATAGCAATATTTTTATGACACGTCTCAAAAATGACGTCACACATTTTTGACGTCGAATGAAAATAATTCTAATACTTTTTTTGTTCTTTTTTTTTTAAAAATAAATCATTTTAATTTTGTTCTTAATTAAAATCAATTTGGAAAAACGAAATTATTTAACATTATTTGTATCAATGAAGTCTGTTATATTTGACAGCAAATACAACAGTTTCGCTCTACTCAGGCAAGCAAGGCTTGTTACATGTAGATATTATTAGGGCTGACTTACCAAAAATACCGTTTTTTTATGACAACAGTCAGTTGTTTATATTTTTGTCCCTATCAGTTAGGAAACGGGGAAATTCCTAATCTTTCATAATTTCTGCTAAACTCGGATTTAAGTCAGAGTCTACAGCCGTTTGTTTTCTTTGAAATACGGCAGCCATCTTAAGAGATTACGTTACGTCCGGCTGACTTGGCTATGATATTTGGACACGAATCAAACCCACCCGATTAACTCACAATCATATAAATCCAGCAAGTTGAAATGAATTCACTGGATGGCTGAATTGTGTCAACAGAAATCATATTAATTGCTTCCACATTGGTTAGCTAGTGCGTGCTGTATCATAAGGTCTGTCATTGAGTCAACTGGCGTGGTTTCAATTCTCCAGTTGTACGTGACAAGGAGTAGGGTCGCCTGTCCAACCTCGTGAGTTTTCTTACCTAGTTTGTGTCGAGTGGACGTTAAACTCCATTTCTCTCTCACACACATTGTGTTGTAGGGTAAGTTTTTACTTGTTTACTACAAAATGGCATCCGATACCATAATGTACACGACTCGTGTAGGATTATAAAACGTTAATCGTATCTTACATATTGGATATTAGGTACTTATAGTTTCAGGACAAAATAACAACATAGGTCATTTCGAGACAATCATATGGTTCAATTGTATTTCAATAATTCACTAGCTCGTGGGGGTCTTTAGCAGTGAGAGAAAACGGGAGACATCCCCCCCCCCTCCCGCGCCGAGGCTGGACAGAAGATATGATACGCCTTATTACGTACTAAGCGGGTAATCAACGCCACTCAAATCCTCCAATAAGATTTGTGAAAGTTACTCACAAAAAGATCTATGATTGTTTTATTACAAAATATTTATCAAATTATAAATAAATACACAAAAAAAAAATCATAAAATTTACAAAAAAAACAACAAAACTTGTACCGCATAAAGAGGCATTATGTACGATATGGTAAAGAGAGCGGGCCGTTCTCAGTATAATAGTTTTAAAATATACAATGATCAAATGAATTTAATTATTGAGCATTTCATTAAAATTACTTTATAATGTATTGTTAACTGGAGAAAGGAATGTGAGTTTATTGTGACATTTAAATCCAGGGCCAATACTTGTCACAAGTAGAGTGTGCTCTTACATAATGTATCATTAATAGGTTGTCAACTCACTATTATACGACCATAGGTATCATTCTCACACTTAAAAACATTCACACCGGAAATAATAACACAATTACCTCTCTTGTTTCTCCATTCAACCATGCAATAGCTATTTTCAAACGTTTGAATTTAAAGTTGAAAATGATATTTTTGCCAATTTCTCAACTGCCAATAATAGTGAATTATAGGATTAATAGGATTATTTTTTAACAAGGTAGGACTGTTTATAGATACCATCTATTTGAAGGCTTTATTTTAATACATTTTAAAAATATGAAATTGCAGCTTTAACTGGAGAAAGGAATGTGAGTTAAACATGCATTATACAAGAGCCAAATCTGCCTATTGCAGGTCTGAAATATTAACCATGTATTAACACGAAAAGACCAAAATCAATCCTCGATGCCACCTTATGTGTACGATTTTCATTCGATTTGAATCCGATGGGCTGTTCACCGCCCATTGATGATAACCGCAAAAATGGATAATCGAGACTTTGTTAATTACCGTGAATCACTGTTCGATATCATTCGGCACCATCCGAGAAAATGAAGACAAGCATACGTCAGGGAAAGTAACTATGGATGCCGTATCGATTAATATATTAAGTCGGTAATCTGCGCTTTAAACCGTGAATTTTTGAATGTGATCAATAAAGGGATCGACTTTGTTATAAAGGAGTTATCCCCCATGATATCGTTGTATGATTTTAATTGGACGGATGACAGACCTTTTTAAACGAAATTCATGAAATGACAATGAGATCTGGTGATATATCACAGTTGCACCCCTCACATAGACGTCATCGCTACCAAATGGCCAATTAAATCTTTAACCGCGGTGAAGGGTGAAGAGAGGGAAGTGAATTGTAACCTTTGGCTAGCGAAGATGTGTCACCATGGGCGATAGAGTAAGAGAGAGAGAGAAAGAGAAATGGGATTTAACGTCCACTCGTTACAAATTAGGTCATTTCGGGGCTAACATATGGTTTCAATTTTATTTCAAGAATTCGTATGCGCGTAGGGGTCTTTAGCAGTGGGAGGAAACCGGAGTGCCCGGAGGAAACCCACGAGCTTGAGAAGGTGCCCCTGTCTCCATGCCACATACGCTCACACCAGCGATCGAAACCACAGCCGCAAGCCAGAGGTGACCGGCCAGCCAGAGGTCGAAGCGCGGAACTCTAGACCACTAGGCCATCCCACCCCACCCCGGGCGATATAGAGCTTCAGCTGCTAAGTTGACCTATTAGTCATAAACAAATTGCTTATTATTAAATATAAATAAATTCCTTATTAAATATAAAACGATGTTTTTAGAGCGCCCGTATTCCATCACAGAAAAATGTTCAGAGGGCTTTACAAAAACATAAATTGAAACAATATTACATTTAAATCTACATAAAATTCTACATGATAAAATAACGTACATAAAGAATACATCATGCATAAAATTTATGATATCAAAAACTGGAAATATATATATATATATAAAATTAATTAAAAGCCAGGGAATAAAAATGTATTTATTAGTTATTTTTTTAGTGGGGTGGGGCACCCACGTTTGATCCAGTAATAGGGTGCCCCACCACATATAAATATCTCCAAATAGCTCAACAATTACACCACAATATTTATATATATAACATGTCTTAAATCTATTTCACACATTTATAGTCACTAAATAAACGGTCATGTTAAACTTAATAAGCTATGACCATTTAACCATCATAAATAATACACTGAAAAATGGTTCGGAGCGTCGTCCATAACATCCAGACACTTTCGAGTAAAAAATAGGTTACGTGCCCTTGTTTTGAAACTAGTCTCACTTCACCAGCCTACCGACCATTCTCCGTCTGATTGACAGGCCGGGATAATCCAGACTACTTTTTTACGAAACGTGACAGAAAGCTGGAACAAGAAATCGAATTTAGAAATAACACACGTGGGCGACTCAACAATTGTTTTACGAACCTTGTAAAAGTAAAACGAAACTACTGCTGGTATCATGTTCCTGCCCAACCCAAGTCATTCAGAGATATTATTTGTACTAAACCAAAATATGTCGCTTCTAACGGTCATGTGAAGGATAAAGCAATTTAAAAAATAAAACGAACGTAATTTCTAAAGATGCTGTAATAACCGAAACGCTAAATATTACTGCTACTCAGAATCGTCAACAATAGATTTTTTACGACTGTAATAGTTACTGGTGTGTTTAGAATTTCCACGGATTTCCGCGGGCTGTTGCTATTTATAGACTCAACGAGTGTGCGAGGCTGTCAGAAAATTAGTAGTAGTGAACCAAGTAAAGCGTGCATATTCAACGTGTCTAGTACAACTTTTCAGTAGGCACGTGGGGCACCCTACCAGTAATGTCCCAGCCAACCAGAAAATGCCCGAGTGACCAGCCAGCCCATGATGTAAATATGGATGAGTGATTAAGCTATATTAGGTTGTCGACTCTGTAATGTAGAAACACGCGGTTTACGATGTGGTTACTTGGCGTAGTAGACAGCATTATCAAAACTAATTGGTACGGGGTCTCGATCAGAATGATAGCTGAAATAAAAACACAGGCCATTGTTAGACATTGGAAATTCCCGAACCTCCCCAAACGGCCTACATTTAGCATGTCCCAAAGTAAAGCTGTCCCCCATCAGTGAACTTCCGGTAAAGGTGAATAATGTCTGATGCAATGAATTATAAATACGGACATATATACACTAAAGACGACAGACCACCGCAGTAACCACAAATGTGTAGCAACTTGGGTAGAATGTATGGGATAGAAGGACATCTGTAGAGAATCACCCGGGATAGACGGAAATTGATTACGACTCAGAGGAGATAGAAGGACATCGGTAAAGGCTCACCCGGGCTAAAGGGGGACATTGATAGAGACTCACCCGGGATAGAAGAACATCTATAGACACTCACCCGGGATAGAGACTCAGGGGCGATAGAAGGACATCGGTAAAGGCCCACCGGGATAGACGGACATTGATAGAGACTCAGAGGGGATAGAAGAACATCAGTAGAGACTCGTCTACGATAAAGAAGGACATCGGTAGGGACTCATCCGGGCTAAGGAGGGACAGGGGTAGAAACTCGCCTGGGATAGGACATCGATAGGGACTCACCCGGGATAAACGGACATCTATAGAGATTCACCTGGGATAGAAGGACATCGGTAGAGACTTACCTGGGATAGAAGGACATTGGTAGAGTTTTCATGGATTGGTCATCTGAATATTCATCCCTATAAAATAGAGTTTAATAAGTTTCCGGATTATAATCTCGTCAACTACTTCCATGATGCGGGAGGGGTGAAAGTAGTCTGGTCGCCTGTCTAAACTCAAGAGATTTTCTTAGGGTCCTACGGTGTCCTCCAACTGCAGATTCGTTGAACCGTCAATTTTTCGGGAAATGCAGCACAAACATCATTGAAATCGCTCGTGGGTTACTTTTTTTGAATACTTTAGACCTCCCGCAATAACATTTGTGGAAAACTCGCTTTAGTTTATGATTATGGTTAATTGTGCATAATAAAATAGCGAGCCATGACGTAACGTTATGTAAACCTATTTGGTCCAATTTGACGCTCTATGTAATGCCTTAATAACACAGTTAGCGATTGGTAGTTAATCGGACTATTGACCAATCATAATTTAGAACAAGAATTTTCTCTCTTTCCAGCAGTGAGTAGTGGGATTAGCTCTGATTAAACGGAACACTGCGAGGAGTATGGTGGTTTACTTACTTGTTTGCCGAGTGTCGTCTGCGACATATAATACATATAACTAGTATAGTTAATGATGGTACAATTATAGCTACAACAACTATAGCTGATATAACCCACGGTCTGTTGAACTGAAATACAGAATATACTACAATAATTATAGCTACAACAACTATGGCTGTTATAACCCACAGTCTGTTGAACTGAAATACAGAATATACTACAATTATAGCTACTACAACTATAGCTGCTATAACCCATGGTCTGTTGAAATGAAATATACTAGAATAATTATAGCAGATACAAATGTTCTACCCGACTGGGCTAATGAAGACGGGCATACGCCATACAGTGTGATATGAGGGAAATTTTTTCCCGGATAGCGGTGCTACGGCCTACTCTTATATCGAATTCCAACTGCCAAGGGAGCTTTAATGTACATGTGGATGTCATTGTATACACGGGTACTCTGTTTTTCGTCCCATCCGCACGTCTAGACAGCTTTCCTTGTCAAAACCCTCCGTCCTGCACCGCCGGAAAATCTTGATGAACTTTCTCGATAATGCAAGGATCGAACGCGAGACCTCCCGGCTATCGAGCCAGCGCCTTATTCGCTTCGCAACCGGGAAATTGGGTTTACCGGCCTATCTTTCTGCCCCATCCAAACGAAGATGAACAGTGGACTGGGTGTATTTAAACATAAATGGCTGGGGCTAGGGTAGGGGGTCTGTAATATGTAGCTCAAGATACTAAAGGTAGGAGGTCTATAATATGTACCCCCTGATACTAAAGGTAGGGGTTCTGTAATAAGAAGCCTCTTGATACTAAAGGTAGGGGATGAGTCTACCAATTTCAGAACTAGAGTTTCCAAACTTAGTATTGGAGAAAAGTCGAGGAATGTAGATGATCAAAAACTATATCAAAGATTTTACTAAATCTATAAAATCGTTGATTCAAAGATTTTACTAATTTTATCAAATAATATTTTTAACTATCGGATTTGAAAAAGTTATATTTGTTCTACTTACCAATGGTTCCGTTCCTTTTGGATTGTCGTTGGGATTTACTGTTGCTCCTGCGTCTTTCGGTGTTGTAGGTCCGGCCGTAGGTTTATCAGTGACGGCATCTCCTTTCAAATAAAACATAATAATTGAAACACAACCATTATTAAAATGGAAGGAAGTATCAAATACAGATGAAATGAAATTGGTTTGACGTCCTCTTGTTCTGAGGGGGTTGGGTGGTCTAGTGGTCTAGAGTGCCGCGCTTCGACCTCTAGCTGCCCGGTCACCTCTGGCTTGCGGCTGTGGTTTCGAGCCCTGGTGTGAGCGTATGTGGCATGGAGATAGGGGCGCCTTCTTAACCTCGTGGGTTTCTTCCGGGCACCCCGGTTTCCTCCCACTGCTAAAGACCCCTACGCGCAAGCGAATTATTGAAATAAAATGAAACCATATGTTAGTGTCAAAATGACCTAGTTTGTGTCGAGTGGACGTTAAACCCCATTTCTCTCTCTCTCTCTCTCCCTCTTGTTCTGCTCCGTCTGAACTAATGAAGACGGACATATGCCTATTCTCATTTCAAATTCTAACTGTCCAGGATTCGATTACGTGCAAACAAATATGTCTACGGGATCTCTGGTTTTTTATACCATCCGAACGACTATCAGTTGTCACACCAAGGTCCTCTGTCCTGCACCACTGGTATTACAGGTTACAACATGATGAACTGTGTGTGTTTTCAATATGGTGGACTGTGTATGTTTACAATATGGTAGACTGTGTATGTTTAGAATACGATTGACTGCGTATGTTTACAATTATTATGGTAGACTGTGTATGTTTACAATATGATGGACTGTGTATGTTTAAAATATGGTAGACTGTGTATGTTTACAGTATGGTAGACTATGTATGTTTACAATATGGTGGAATGTGTATGTTTACAATATGGAAGACCTTGAAATCTGGGGTACCCCAAGGTTCCGTCCTTGGTCCCATTCTTTTCAGCCTATATACTAAACCCCTTGGGGATATTGTTAAAAAACATTGTTTATCTTTTCATATATATAATGACCACACCCAACTTTATATCTCTTTTAAACCGTCACAAAGTTATTTTAGCTATTCTAAACTCAATATGCAAACTTGTATATTAGATATTAAAATGTGGATGTCCAACAACTTTTTAAAGCTCAATGATGATAAAACTGAGTATTTAATTATTGGATCTAACACAAATTTAAATAAATTAAGTGATAACTCCTTCTAAATCAGCCAGAAATATTGGCGTAATTTTTGATTGTCAGATGTCTATGGAATCGCACATTAACAGTATTTGTAAAACTGGTTATTTTAATCTCCGTAACATTAGTAAAATTAAAAAATATATCTCAACTGATGCAATGAAAACCTTAATCAACTCCCTTGTTACTTCTCGAATTGATCATTCCAACTCACTTTTATATGGCACTCCAGCTAAACATCTGGATAAGTTACAAAAACTACAGAATTCTGCAGCCCGTCTTATTTCAGGATCATCTTATCGAGATCATATTTCACCTGTACTTTATGAGTTGCATTGGTTACCAATTGTTTTTAGAATAGAATATAACCTATAAGTGTTTAAATAATTTGATCCCTTCCTATTTATCAGATCTTATATACTTATATAAACCTAGTCGTCAACTAAGATCATCTGAAGATCGTTACCTCCATGTTGAGAAAAAAGCAAATCTTGTGTCTTTTGGTAATAAAGCATTTTCAGTTGCTTCACCTAAACTGTGAAATAAACTTCCTTATATTATTCGCAGCAGTGAGTCCTTACCCGTTTTTAAGAGCCAACTTAAAACTTTTTTGTTTAAGAAAGCTTTTTTAACTAGCTCTGTTGTCATATATATATATATATATCTTTTTTATCAAATCTATTTTATACTCTATATTTAAAAGATTTTAACTATTGACATTTCTATTTCTATATTTTAGATCAAATTTACTTCATGTTTTATATTCAACACATCTTATTTTTGTTATTTCTATTTTTTGTATTTTATCACATACTTGTGAGCGTCATATTCTAAAGCGCGTCTGAACACTGTTGTGGGAGCAGCGCTATAGAAATGTATGTATAATAATAATAATAATATGTTCACAATATGATTAACTGTGTATGTTTACAATATGGAAGACTGTGTATGTTTACAATATGGTAGACTGTGTATGTTTACAATTAGTAACTATACTTGTTACTTGGTACAGTCTAAGACCCCTTACGCAAGTTCAAATAGGTTCAAACGCACAATTGTCAACACACATCATTACAGTTTGTATTAAAATAAGTAATTCTATCACAAATAGTGAAGACTGGACCGTTAAAATAGTTACCGAACAGTTTTTCTCTGCATAGCGCTGTTTATGTTGTAGGCCTAATGACGGTTGGGCAGTTGAAATTTCGCGTAGGAGATGGGTTTCATCAAATCATATAATTATGCGGTAAGGCCTCACCTTTATTTCAATAAGAGTTGATTTATTATATGTTAAGCTACGTGCAGTACTGTTTTGGGCCAGTTTATTTGTAAATTAAGCGAGCTATAGGCCAGTAAACTTTTTGTAGTCATTTGACTAAAAAACTTGCGCAAATGAACTCTGTAGGAAAACAACTACTGCGACTGGGGTAAGACGGAAGACAGCAGTAGTGGAACCATTTCTAGTTTACAATATGATGGACTGTGTATGTTTACAATATGATGAAGTGTATAATTGTTAGATCCAGTACCTGTTAAGTATATTTGAACTGTTAGAGTAGATGATTTTGTATATTGCCCATCTGTAACTGTAAACTGTAGACTATAGGTTGCATTAGATATAAACATCGTCCCATTTCTTACTGATACTGTTCGCCCTGAAATATAAATACATCATACACGCAATATATTCATGAAATAAAATGTGGTTTAATGTCCTACACTGCTGCACCAAACGGGATAACAGACGGGCGTATGCCACACAGTGTCCTCTGTAAATCTACTTATAATACCCTTAAAACGACAATTTCATATTTTTTAATTATATCTTTAAAATATATTAAAATAAAGCCCTAAAATAGATTGTATCTATAAACAGTCCTACCTTCTTAAAGAATAATCCTATAATTCACTATTGCCAGTTGAGAAATTGGCAAAATTATCATTTTCAACTTCAAATTCAAACGTTTGAAGATCGCCATTGCATGGAGGAGACTGGGAAAACAAGGGAGGTAATTCAAGTAATTTTCGGTGTCAGGGGTATTTATGCCCAATGAAATATTGCCCATGATCGTATAATAGTTAGTTGACAACCTCCTTTTGAGCAAAAGACATAGAAATAATTATGTTTTGACTTTCATAGAAAATATGAAATTTCCGCTTTAACATGTTTAATTTAGTTCCAAGTAAACTTCCGAACTGATGATTTTTAAAGTTTGCTTTGTATACGACATGCGACATACGTTCAGTATTCTTACTGTGCCAGTCTGTTAATAAACCTTCATCAGCGTATATAATGTATTTGAAGCTGTGTATTATTTTTAGGCCCCCCCCCCCCCCACACACACGTCGAATATACTGTGAGAACGTTAAAGATCCCAATTGAGTCCGAAATGACGTTTGTGTTGAGTCCGAAATGACGCGGGACCGCAATGACGTGCTACCGTTCTTACGTGGTTTATACCAATCTGTTTTCCAGAGAATTACGAAAGCGACATGGCGAATATTCATTGTTGATCCGTTTAGATTTACACGGGGCAGAAATAATGTAATCAATTAAAATACCGTGGGGAGCGGCTATTATTTAAAAAAATTAAAAGTTCAAAGGTCAACCTACTATTGGTGTCAAAAATAAAAGCGGCATCAGTCGCCATCTTTACGGTTATAACATCATTTACATCGGGGTCAGACGTTCCTATGGTGAAGATGATAGTTCTATCACGTGTATCAGATCGTAGTGTGATAGTCTGAGGTAAATTGGTGAATTTTGGGGCTCTGTTTTGAGTAGAACCGCCAGAGGTGGTGGTCTTTGTGGATAGTGTGGTTTCGTCCTGGCCTCTAGTTGTGGTATTCATATTGTTAACGATCGTCATGGTAACCGTGGTCCCGTCCTGGCCTCTAGTTGTAGTTTCAGTAGTCGCGCCATTAACAGATGTTGTCGTATTCATAATGTTAACGATCGACATGGTAACGGTTGCTGAGCTAGACAGTCCTCCTGAATCAGTTGCTATTACCATAAATACTGCTGGGTTTGGTGACGTCGATGGGTAATCCGTACTTAATGTAATACGGCCTAATGATTGGTCAATAGAAAAACCACTGGCGATATTGGCCAATGAAAATACCAGCGTGTCGTTTATGTCTGGATCCGAGACAAATTGTGTTAAACTTGACACAACAGATTGACCGGCCTGAAATAGAAACCCAAATAACATAAAAAGAACAGGAGACATTGAGAACATGTTTTAAAGTAAAACCTAATAAAATAATAAATTCATTAATGTTCTCCTTTTTTGCACCAACTGGGATAATCCAGGGAGAGAGATGCGGGTAAGATAGGGCTTAACGCCCAACGGGAGACATTGAGAATTTATTTTAAAGAATTTAAATAGTACGTTTATTAATAGTCGTTATGATATGGGAATTAAGGCCCTACTTTTCAAGGAGTAGGGTTGCCTATCCAGCCTCGTGGGTTTTCTCCGGGTACTCCGGTTTTCTCCCACCCCTACGCGCAAGCGAATTATTGAAATAAAATTGGATGTGGATGTTAAACCTCATTTCTCTCTCTTTATCTTATTTCATTGTATCTTATTTAAGTGTTGGTAACATGGTTACCATGACCACGTTAATGGGCAATCTGGTTAAAATACAGATCTATATTTCGTTTCGTTTATTTTATACTTTCGATGACCTACACTACATGAAGATCTGACGAGTTGTCGCAATAGATCGCGTCAGAGGTCATACGAGCGGCTTTTGACCCTGTAACATCAGACATTTGCTTACCCAATCAGCACTGATGTTTCTAATGATAATTGAGAAGTATAAAAACGAAACGAAATAGGATCTGTGTTTTAATCATATTATGTTTAAGAGAGGGGGCGGATCCAGGGGGTGGGGGGTACCACCCCCCCCCCCCCTGCTCAGCTACATAAAAAAAATAATGCCTTCCATCAATGAAATTACATCACAAAGTGATCCTACATCAGTATAAAAATGATTTCTCTGTTTAAAAAGCTTAATTTGTATGTATGCCTATGTAATTTAGAGGCGATGATGGCAGATTTCCGTAACAGAAACCTGGCAAACCCCCTCCTGCAAAAATTCCTGGATCCGCCCCTGAAGAGGGGAGGTAATAGCATACCTTGCCGTCATTGACTGTAAAACTAAGTTGTTTAACACCGAATACAGGTGGTTCATTTACATCGATAAGATTAACAGTCAATACACCTGGTGCTGACGACAAGTTACCAGAAACACCTGTTACTCGGAGTCTGATTACCCGTGGTAGAGTTTCATAGTCTAATATACTACCATTTATAACACTTATACCGCCATCTATAATATACAACAATATAACACTATCTGTAATATACAATTATATAATACTATCTGTAAAATACAAAAATTATACAACACTATCTGTAACATACAATTATATACCGCCATCTGTAATATACAACAATAACAGTATCCGTAATATACAATTATATAACGCTATCTGTAATATACAATTATATAACAGTATCTGTAATATACAACCATCGCTATCTGTAATTTAAAATAATATACCGCAATTTAATTAAAATATAGATCTATATTTCGTTTCGTTTTTTATACTTTCGATGACTTACATTCATGTAGTAAAGACAAGTAAAAACGAGATTTTGAACTATTAAAAAACGAAACGAAATTGGATCAGTGTTTTAATCAGATTGAATATACCGTAATATGTAATCAATCAATCAATCAATCTACACATAATTTGTATAGCGCATGCCATACTTACTATTAAAGATAGAGAAGAGTTGAGTTCCAGTATCTAGAGTTTGGATGCTATATGTTATATCTTGTGATGTATCACTCAACTGGCTAGAAACGGTGTATATCGTACTTCCGGTAGCTGTATTTTCATCCAGTCGAATCGTTGCTGGTAGATTGGTTATAACAGGAACTTTTTCCGCTGGGTTGATCGTTATGATGTAAGTTGTTTCACCAAATAAACCCCCGATATCCGTTACTCTCACTGTTAACGTCACTTCCCTGGGAAACGTCGTGACGTCAGTACCGTATTCAATAGCAAATGTAATTTGACCTGTTGATTGGTTGATCGCGAATAGATTTGAAAAGGTGTCATTTTGAATACTGTATATAAAAGACGTGTCAGTTACATCCGGGTCTTTAACAAGGTTTGCCAAATTGTCTACAATAATTTTTCCAGCCTGAAGAAACAAACAAAATTAATTACAATCATTTGCTAAATACCACAGCCTTTTCATATTGCAGTGACAGAGATGTTCTCCGTTGTTGTCGTGACGTTAAACTCCTTTTCGTCCTTCATTAATAATCCCTTTCGGATTTCAAATAAAATCACCATTCTGTTGGGTTTTTTTTTAATACTTTGACTGACTTAATCGAGTCTACCAAAACCATAATCTGTCATAACATCACTCAGATTGAGTAATTGAATATATTCCCTTTACATTATCTATTGTCAAGCTTGGCTGACACTTGCACGATTTCGTGGCACGCATTGGCACGACTCGAGTCGGCACGACACCGTCCGATTTGCGCAAACTCGTCGTGCCAATGCGGGAAGTGCGTAAACAATGCGCAAACTATGCGCAAACTCGTCGTGCCAGTTCGTGTCAATGTGGACACTGATAGGCACGACAAAATCGTGGCCAAAAGCCGTGCAAGTGTCAGCCTGGCTTTACATGCATAGCGATAACTAATTCTTGCATAATACATTTTTGCTATAGCTATTATAAAAAGAACGGCTAGTGTACATAATGTATCTTTACTTTAACTATAGAAAGAACAACAAACTGTCTATTTAAATTTTACATAATGCATCTTTAAAATAACTATTATAGCGAGAACATCGAGCTCTTTATCTAAATGTTACCTAATGTAGCTCTAAAACAACTATTATAGCTAGTACAACCATCCCCCGAGTTCACAAAACATTTTCAGGCTTAAGTTAACAATTTATTCAACTTTAAATCACTATTTATGAGAAATATATTTGATCAAGAAACACAAAACTTTGCATATAGTTTGATATTGATGCATGTAATACATTAAAACAACAAAAGTTTTATGAAGGGCTAATATAAGACGAACAATTTTGAGTAAATTCTTAACTTAAGTCTGAGAATGCTTTGTGAACTCGGGGCCAGGTCTTACATACTGCATCTTGAAATAAAGCAACTTACCGGACCAGTCGTCGTAGTGATGTTATAAGATGTTTGGGTGAAATACGGTGGTTCATTAACATTAATGATATTAATAGTCAAACTATTGTTGACACTAGTATGTCCGTCACTGATGCTTATAGAAACAATGTTGGTCTTCCTAGTTATTGTATCGTAGTCAACCTCTTTAATCAATGTGATAGCACCAGCTGAAATAAATTACTAGAACTTTCACACGGGGCTTATTGTATTACAGCTGGCTGTTCGATGGTTCACAACCAGCTGAAATAAAGTAATAGAACTTTTAGACAGCTGCTCGTTGGGTCGTTCACAACCCAGTACGTGATTTATCGTCTCTAGTACCACTATAATTACCTACGATCAAATATTAATTTTTTATGAATTGGATTATTGCTGTCAGATAGGAGGCTTCTGTGGATCTTATTAGATGGGATAAGTTTAAATTGCTCTAAGTTCCTACATGTTATTTACGAGTTATCTTTCTATTTGAATTAGTCGCAATGTTATAGAAGTATACTAACGTTTAAGGGGGTGACGGTGATGATGAAACTGATGATGATGATGGTGGTGGTGATGATGATGATTATTAGGATGACGCATTGTTAAGGAAGTATATTAACGTTTAAGATGGAGGCGGTCGGAAGGGCAATGATGATGATGATGATGCTGATGATGATGATGATGATGATGATGATGATGATGATGGTGATGATGATGATTATTAGGATGACGGCGAGGATGAAATTTGGGTGATGTTGGGGAGGGTATTGATGATGATAATGATGATGATCATCATCATGGTGATGACGATGATGATGGGGAGGAGGAAAATTATAACATTTACACTTACACACAGAATTCAGATTTAGATACGTAGTTATAAAGGTAGTGTCGCTGGTGAAACTATAAATCAACGTATCGACTGAATCTTGGTCGGTTGCCTGGACAGTGAACAGGGTCGTTCCGGGGAGAGCAGCCTCACTGACGTTAATACTACTTGGTAAGTTTGAGGCGCGTGGTGGTTGATTGACGTTATTTATTGTAAGTTGTATACGAGCTGATGTTGATAACGACGTTTGATCTATAGCTTGAACTGTCAGTGTTACAGTTGATGGTAACCTTGTAGGGTCCGTATCGTAATCTCGGGAATACACAATTCTACCGTTTGTAGAGGTGATAGTGAAGTAGCTGGAGAAGCTGTCCGGCACCAACCTGAATGTGATGGTCGAGTTTTCAGGATCTGAGACGGAAGTCGTCAACTCTTCAACTACAATATCTCCTGTCTGTAATAAGAGAGCGACAGGGTTTAACGTCGACTCGACACAAACTAGGTTATTTCGGGACTAACATATGGTTCGACTTTACTTTAATACTTCGCTTATGTGAAGGTGTGTTAAGTAATGGCACCCAGAGAAAATCCTACCTTACCCCATGCCACGTACACGCGTGGAATCGAGAGAGAGAGAGAGAGAGAGAGGGAGAGGGAGAGGGAGAGGGAGAGAAATGGGGTTTAACGTCCAAACTAGGTCATTTCGGAACATAATATATGGTTTAAATTTACTTTAATACTTCGCTTGCGCGTAGGGGTCTTTAGCAGTGGGAGGAAACCGGAGGACCCGGAGAAAACCCACGAGGTTGGACAGGCGATCCTAATCCCCGTCACGTACATGAGTGGAATCGAAATCACACGATTTGACTGAATGACAGATCTTATGATAAAACACATGCATTAACCCTTTTAGCTCATGTGTCAATGGGTTATATGTATTAACCCTTTCAGCTCATGTTTTAATGGGTTATATCTGAGATATTTCCAAAGCGGTGGACATATTAGTAGAATCCTTCGGCTGAATCAATCGGCGCCGAATTTTAATCGGCCGAATGGGTGGAAACACTAGGCGAATGTTTCGCCCGATTCATCAGACGACTGCATCACATTTCACGTCACATGATTAAACATGACAGCAACTATACAAACAATCACGTGACTTCACGAAAAGAGTGACTGATGAGTGGTGATTGGCTAATGAATTCTACATTCGTCCGAATGCTTCTGGGACGCGGACACATTTGGTGAATTTCGACTCCGATTGATTCGTAACATGGTGCTTGGTTTTAGTCGTTTACAATAAGTGAATTGTAATAGTACCACAATATAGTTAGTTGGTTGGTTCTCAGTTTTGTGGTCTGGTGTTCGATCCCACTAATGAAATAGTACCTGACATTTTCAACTTTGTACCGTACATGTATTAATATCAAAACAAAAAGACAAATCAGTGCCTGACAAAATGACAGGCACCAGAGGTTTTGTGCCTGACAAAGCTTGAATCTGTGCCTGACATTGTCAGTGACATGTGCCTTATTTCCTGGCTTGGGACGAGAAACCGAGGTCCCGTGTACACATTGGCGTGCATATAATAGATCACTTGGCAGTTGGAATTCGATATAAGAGTAGGCCGTAGCGCCACTGTCAGGGCAAAGCGTGCCTCGTAGCACACTGTATAGCATATGTCCGTCTTCATTAGCCATTTCTCAGTACGTTTACTATAATAGTTTGTTAGCTCAAATATACATGAGATATACAATGAACCGTCTCGACCAACAGCGGGACCGAACATAGGATATACAGATTAGCAAATCAACGTCTTACTAACTGATTCACTGTAGCTCCTTAGCTCATGATGAAGAATGAAAGATACAAGTGTCGTGACTTTGGATTGCGTTGATTTGGTAAACAACGTACTGTAGTAGATTCATACAGACTAACACGACAAAAAGCTTCTGTGTTGAAATGTGACTGTATTATTGAGTTTAGCTGATATAATTAAGATAGTTCAGGATTATTCTGTGTACTTCTTACGAAATTAGAGTCTGGTTTCACGTTAAAGGAGAAATCCCAGTTACATTTTGGGGCTTAAAATTGCTTAATTTTGTATGAAAGGCCTTTAATAACTTATAACTTAGCCCCTAGTAACTACCTCAAGCGTTGTGATACGTTTTCAAAAAATTTC